>CM064067.1:6029817-7279817 GCA_032594955.1 Panicum miliaceum | reverse complement strand
CCGTTTTTTTCGCCGCCGTCGCGGCCCCATTGCAGCTGCCGGCCGTTGCGGCACCATCCTTCGCATCGTCTGTCACAGTCGTGTCCAGCCAGCCGCTAGTCGCGGCTTCGTTCGTCTGCCGCCCATCAGAGGATTCGCCGCCCCTTCGTGGCCGTCCACCCATCCAGTTCAGCCAACCCTTCGTCGTCGTCTGCCTGTCCACGGATTCTGCACCATCTGCCCATCTGAGGTCTCTGTTGTGCAGGCTGTTGCTGCCCTGTCCACCTGCACGGCCTCCACATCCTATCTGAGGTTGCTGGGCGCTTCGGCTACCATCTCTACTCTTCTTCTTCTGCACGGGAGGTACTGGTTTTGCTGCCTGGTGCTATCAGCCGCCCAGATTCCACTGCATGGTGGGTTCTGCTTTTCTCCCTGAAGTGGTGGACCTACTCATGGTTTCTCTACTGTTGGTCAAGTAATACTACTCTACTAGATTCAGGATGCCGCAAATCAATGCCATTGTTATCACTATCACTCTAGATGGTCAGAATTATCCTGAGTGGGCTTTCTGTGTACAGACTGCATTGAGGGGCACTGTTCTGCTTTTTCACTTAACTAATGATGCACCTGCACTCCAGGCTGATGGTACTAATGCTATAGAAATTAAAGATTGGCAAATTAATCATGGAAAAGTGATAGCTACCATGGTCAATAGCGCTAAGAAATCTATGATTATGGGTCTTTCTAAGTTCAAAACAGCCAAAGCCATTTGGTCTTCTTTGAAGGAGAGATTTGTCCAGGATAGTGGTTCCCTTTTACATACTCTCATGCAGCAAACTCGTAATCTGGCCGATGGTATGTCCATTGATGAGCACTACTCTGCTTTTGATCGTCTGATGTGCTCACAGACCTCAATGATAGGTGATTGTACAGCTGATGACTGTCCAAAACACAATTTATTAAGAAGTCCTTTATATATAGTTTTCTCATGGAAGTAAGGGAATAATTTGATTCCATTCGTACAAGGCTACTTCACGACTCCCCTAATTTCACCATGGCAAGTCCTTTGTCTGAATTAGTTGCTGAAGAGACTCACCTCTGGTCTATGTCTGCTCCTTATATGTCGTGTCTCACAGTGTGTAGGCAGCTTCTCAAAGGACTTGCACCTAAAGGTGCCTCTTCAGAGCTAATGTAAGCACTATGGCAAGATTACTCATATTAGCAGAAGTATTTCTCTGAGCACCCGAAGATTGGTCTGAGTACCGTGCACACCTTGCTGCTCGTGATTGTGGTACAACACCTGCTCCTAGAGGATCAGTGTCTGTTGCTGCTGCTTCACCTATTAGTGCTCCTTCGTCATCTTGGATGACATCTATAAGGACATAAATCCAACTAACAAGGAAGCTAAAAGTTCTTATCTATTTTCTAATAGGGGCACACAAGTGGGTTCTAATACCTCCTGAATAGATATTTTTGTGGCTATAGTACCACTACAGCACCCACTTCGCAGCTGTGCTGTGTAAATGTTCATAATTTTGAGTTTATGTTTGACTTCTACTTCTTGCTACAAAAGGTTGTACCTGCCTATTTTGGCCTTTTTTCTCTCTCTTCATGCAATGATACACAGCTCTCCTGTGCGTCCGAGAAAAATGTACATTTGGGTTTGCTATGGTAAATAAATTATGTAAACCAGAGTACACATATTTGCTAATCTGATCTTAATTTTTTTTCCCAGTGTGCATTGGCTGCAATTGTGATTTCTGCTGTTACTGGCCTGGTAAGGGCATTTTAATATCATACTTAGCACATACAATGATTGAAACAGATAGTTTGTGTTGCGTTTTTCTCACTGTTTTTAATTCTTGTTTTGCGAGTTAAACATTTTCACATATGATTTCTCATGGATTTGGTGTACTGATAATATCCAGGTAGATTATGAAGAGGCCATCTTTTTGTGGGGTATTGATAAGAAGGATTTCTTTTTATGGGCAATCACATTTATCACAACATTAGTTTTTGGCATTGAGATTGGCGTCCTTGTTGGGGTAACTAGAAAGCTGTCTATTTTCAACTGATCACAGATTTGTCAAATTTGACATCAAAGCCACATCTTGTTAACTTTAACATTTAACTTTGTAGGTTGGATTCTCATTGGCCTTTGTGATCCATGAGTCGGCAAATCCGCATATAGGTATGAGACCTGGTTCCAGTCAGCTAAATAGTGCCATAGTTCCCTGGATTATGGATAGATAGATTCAGGGTTTAGTCTTACATTTGCAACCTTTTAAAAGCAAGAATAGTTAAGGGGTGCATCTCTTCTTCAATTTGCAAACTGGAATTGGACAACCTAAATATTTCAGTGTATATAATAAATAAACAAGTGAACAAACCTTGTAAAAGAAGCGAAAAGACCACAGAAGATCTCTAGACCTAACACATACAGGAAGCTAGCAAACATTAATAAAGGAAAAGATGAGTCATGACTCGTGAGCAGCTATGTAGCCCAGCCCATGATAGCTACATTATTTCCCAAGCCCCTACTCTGGTCTAGAACCATACCACCTCACTCCAGGTGCCTCCAGGTTGTCATCGACTACCGTCATGTCATCACATTGGCCAATGCCACAGCAATACAACAGTAACCATGGTCTACTGGCAAAAACAGAAACAGAGGTGTGATTGTGCAAACACCCTTGCCTCTTGCTATGCTGCTACCCTACTTTTATGTAAAGACTCCTTCCTGTTCACCCATTATTTCCATCTGGCCGTCCATTTGCACACCTCTCCCTCTCCCCTTTCCCCTAAGGCTCAGGAACCAGACTCTACTAGTACAAATTATATCAGTGGCAATCTGATTAACAATTCACTGATGTCTTCTGCAAATCTTGCAAACACAAAATATATTCAATGTTTCAAATTTTGCTAAAGTAGGCCACTCCAGTAACTGGTACTGCTTAGTCCTGATGTGGGAGAACAGATATTAGTTGGAAATATTTAATACATTGCGATCACTGTTCTTTCTGTAACTGTGTTGAAGATTTTTAACTTTTTGGGTGGGGCTGATCTGTCCTTGTTTATACATGTTTTGATGGTCCTTGTACAGCTGTGTTGGGTCGTTTACCTGGCACCACTGTGTACAGGAATACGTTACAGTACCCTGAGGCTTATACGTATAATGGGATAGTAGTAGTTCGAATTGATGCACCCATCTACTTCGCCAACATTAGCTACATCAAAGACAGGTAAATTAATTGGTCTGTTTTTTTGTCAATTGTACTATTAAATGGTCTTTGTCACAATATAATGTAAGCTCTTCTGGTAATTGTAATCCTTTGTCAGGTTGCGTGAGTATGAACTCAACCTTCCAAATTCAAACAGGGGACTTGACGTTGGAAGGGTCTATTTTGTGATCCTCGAAATGTCCCGTAAGACATTATTTTCTATTGCATTGTTTTCAGGAGGCTCGTGAAACATTGCTGTCTGCAACAAATTGTTCTCATTGTGTTGGTTACGGAAAGAAAGTTATGAGCTTTTATTGGGCTTTCTGGATCACTTGTTAAAATGATAAAAGATTTTGGTCATGCAGCTGTTACATATATTGACTCGAGTGCTGTTCAAGCTCTTAAAGACTTGCACCAAGAATACAAAGCACGCCATATTCAGGTTCTTCTCATAGGCACACTTCATTGTTGCCCTAATATGTGCCGTAAGCAGTATTCAAACCCTGAGTTTTTTTTACTGGTTGCAGATTGCCATAGCGAACCCGAACCAACAGGTGCACCTACTGCTGTCAAGATCAGGTATCCTTGACTTGATAGGTGCTGCGTGGTGCTTCGTGCGAGTGCATGATGCTGTGCAAGTATGCCTACAGCATGTGCAGAATGCATCTTCTAGTGCATTGAAGCTGGCTTCACAGGCATCAGGGGACTCAGCCGATTCCATTTCGACTTCCAAGGAAGAGCAGCAGCGTATAAAGCAGGATGGCTTCTTCAAGAACTTATGGAAGGCAAAGAACGGGAACGCTGACTCCGGTGCTGAGGTGCAACCACTGCTCCGGCAAAATCTTGTGTAATACTAATACTACGTTGAGGGACTCACTCCCCTCACTGGCCTATATCTGTGTGTATTTATTTGTCGTTGTTAACTTGTTAATGTGACATGAAGGGAACAAAGGGAAGCGCGCAATTGTTATTATGCCGTTTCTTTTCCCCTTTTTAATACATATAGTGGTGCCTACGATGGTTAGAAAGCACTGTAAAAGGATATTCATATTATGTGCAATGTGGACGAACAGTTGGAACCTTTTTCTTTTTATTGAAAGAGATAGCTTTTTCTCATAAATTGAGAACAGTTGGAACTTAGTTTTACACTAGTGTTGGCGCGCCATTTATGCGTTGGTGGGAGGAATGATTTTATGGTTATTTAAAATGTACTCTGAATTTGGTAATTAAAATTGGGAAATTTGGATGTGTACCATTAAAAGATGTCAAGTTTAGTAATATACTATTAAAAGACTACTTTGCTATATATCATCCAAAGGTCACAAGTTATTAGTCTGTACCATTTCCGTGAGGTTCCGTTCCAACCTTCTTTACCTTCTTTTTTTCATCTCACGCAAGGCTGGCTGTTTGCATCTCACAAAGCTGGAAGCCCCTCTAGTAGCGGCCGCGCCTCCGGCCCCTCTCTGCGCCTGCCCGTACCTCCTCATTCCTTAACAACGGCGGAACACGCGCGCCCGCGGGGAGGGGTGCTACCTATATTCTAAACCTCAACACACAGGTCATCAATGCAACCATACTTTATGTTTAAATTCTTCAGCTACCATCATTAACACACCCAACAACACATACTTAATGATGCATGCGATACTCATCCAGGTAGGCAGCTAGCTAAATACCAATCAAATCCGACCATAAAACTGACGTTATGGGCTAAATTTGCAATATGTTAGTCGACAGCTCGTATGCTACGAAGTTGTAAAAAGTGCAAATATAGATCATATGTGAAGCATTGTTCCTATCAAAAATATTGGTGACATGTATATCAAGAGTGGTAAAGGATCATGGTTCTAATGCTCTCTTCGTAATGCAACTTGATAATTGTATAAAATAAGAGCTCAACCTTTAGATTATTTAGACTAAAATTTAAGACACTTTACCATCCCTACATATATACATCTTGATATATTCTCTCACGTACGGTATAAGGTGTCCCATCGGTCTCCCTTACTCAAAATTCCTTGTTCCGCCGCTGCAGTCCTCAACTCCTCCCGACCCTTTTCTACTACGCGGAGCTTCTTCCAGCGGGGCCGATGAGTTCCCAAGCTCATCACCGTGGCTTGCAGCAGCACCGCCAGCCGGAGTTGCAGAAGAAGTTTTTTTCCACTATCTGGTCGTTGCACGTGTGTGCAAGCAACATAAAGGAGCCAATCCAACGATCTCCGCATTGCTGAGGGTCTGAGGCAATCCCTTAGGAGCAAGATCGAGACCGCCGGCAGCTATTCCCAGCAGGAGGCCTGTAGGGATTGGGGAGTGCCTGCCGGTAGAGATTGCAAGCCGGTTCCGCAGCAGCATCGCCGCAGGCGAGGATTAGGGAGTCACCAGACGTTCCCTCTCCGGCAAAGTCGAGTTTGAAAAAGCGACCTTTTGGCTCAACTTTATCCTAGTTTTGCCGGAGGAGCTACGGAAGAAGATACAGAACGGGGCAAAATAATCTTACTTAGTAAAGTTAACGGAAGTGGGACATACCAATAACGTTGCATCCTTTCGATGCTACATAGCAAATAAGTGATCTTTTAATGGTATATTCCTGAACTTGATATCTTTTAGTGGTACATACCCAATTTTCCCATTAAAATTTGTTTTGTGGTGAAAGAAATTAGAGGAGCAAATATGTTAATAAAGTTGGACAGTAGTAGCATATTCTAAGTAGACAAATTGAATTTCCATATATTGGCCGATTAACCGCTAAGCCGAATTCATCTTGAGTAAGGCAGTTTCAGGACCACTTATTAGCATCAGTGCCTGGCTAGTCAACCGCCTTCGATTCATCTGACGTAAAGGCCGCGTATTTCGTCGGTTCCTTAACTGCTGTTCACCACCCAAGCCCCACTTCACCTACGCCGCTTTGCATACAGGCTAGATGCTGCAGATTACACTCGCATACAGGATCCCAAAATCCACATACATACAAGCACCAAGACATAAATCAAAAAACGAAAAGCCTTGCAAAGTTTTGAGCCTCGCTGCCGAGCACGATCAACAACTTTTCGCGACCTCAGCAAGCTCCATCTCCAATTCCTGAACTTTACAAACCAGCTCCCTCTCTCTAATCTCAAATTCCCGGCGTAAAGTAGAGAACTTTGCATCCATTTGAGACAACTCCGCACGAGCAGCGGCTAATTCATCGCACGGGGAAATGGGCGGCACCGACGTGCAGTAATCCAACATAGCAGATACAAAGCGCGTAACAACATCCTCCCAAATCCAAAGTCTGCATCCCTAATCAATCAACAATATAGACGAAATTAATGTACAAGTACAAAATACATACGAAAGCATAGGTCGAATAGAGACGACACTACAAAATAAATCAAAGCAGCAAAGTAGTCTAACCTTTCCGAACTCAGATTTGCGGCAAACAAAGAACTTGCGCCCCCGATTTCTTTCTGTGCCGGCAGTAAGCTTTCGTGCAGGTTCACCGCAGTAGCAAAGGAAAGCAGGTTCGACAACAGCAGTCCCACCACAAGCAGGCAATCCACACACAGATGCCGCGGAGCGAAATCTAGCCGGCGAGCTTGCAGAAGCAGGAACTCCATGAATCCCGGATGCATTGGAAGCAGGAGTCGAAGTGCCAGAAGATGAATCCATCACAGGAGCAAGCAGCTAACTGTACGAAGTCAAGGCAACCTGAAAATCACAAGTAGGGAAATAAGATCTGAAGCTAGAGGAAGAAGAACAGAACAATAAAACAGAGACAAGCATTTGGGGGGAAGAAGGCTACAATGTAAGAACTGAAGGGGAAAATGGAAGTGCAAAATACAAGCACCAAAACCAATGATTTCGCAGCTCACAAACAAAGGAGAAGGACGACGAGCAGAGGCAAACACCGATGGAAAAGAGGAGAAGAGAGGACGAAGAAAGCAGTTCAAGAGCACGAAACAAAGTCAGACTTTTAACACACCAGGAGCCATCCAGCACCTTTACGAAGTTACCCCTCGCAACGTAGGGAAATACAAAAAATGGCACGGTGAGGCCCTCACCAAGCAGCTGTACACAAAATCAAGACACGTCCAGGATCTTTGAGCATGGCATCTTACCACCTTTATTAAAATAAGGACCCCGTCAAGCAGGAAGAAAATATCGAACCCCACAACGCACCTGGCGAAGCAAGGGCGTTTCCGCAAAAAGAACGGCAGGCATCTTTTTGCAAAATAGGTGCCAACTGCGAATTTTCTCTTCTTCGCGTCTAAATATCCCACGTAGCAAGAGGGTATGCGTAAAAAAACAAAGATGTTTCCTGTAGCCCGAGACCATCCATGGACAGCGCGTCTAATCCGGCAAACAAAAAGGGCTCTCTTGCAACTTTTCACGTGTCTACCAGGGTGCTTACTGGCCACCAACCTAGCATGTCAAATTGGCTTCAATTATGGACCTCGAACCTTCATCTGTCAATTTCTTCCTGAGCGTCTAAATATATTAATATCTGTAATATAAAAAATAGAAACAAGAGGTGAACCCCACTGATCTCAGTCTTTGAAATCTCTCTCTCTAAACCAAAACCACCAAAATGAGAGCAAAGGCCACTGTTCATCTCGCCGAAAGGCAAAGTTCAAAGTGCAAGGAAGAAAAGCAAATCTACATAACATTCTCCATAAATGAACAACATCAGAATCTGAGGCTATTGCTCATCTCGGCGGAAAACAAAGTTGCAAGTGCAAGGGAGGAAAAAATATGCAGAACATTCTCCGAAATGAAAAGCTTCAGAATCTGAAAATAAATTTGTACCTCTGAAACATTGCAAAGCACATGGTGGACAAGACAACTAGAAAACATATTGATCCATATATAGGAACTTTTAATAAAGATGCTCAGGACAGTTTGCTATACAGGTTAAAGTACATGTTTTATTTCCTACCTGAAAAGAAATTAGCAGAGATGTTAGCAAGAAATTAAACACGTCCGTGCTAGCAGATAGATTGGAAGAAGTAATTAATGGAAACAACAACATAAGAAATGGTTTAAGGAGCTGGTTGCTCTGAGCAATTCAAAAAGGAGTCTGAAAAGGAACTATGTGGATAAGCTAAATGTGGACCGTGTTCCATAATATGGAACATGAATCATTGCTTGATAATACCTCCTAGAACAAAATCATTTTAAGCACTTGTGTAAAGAAATTTAAAAAAGGCAGCCTAAAAATATTGACAAACTATTGCTTCACCCAGCTGTGTAGTATACATTGAAATAAAAGACAACCTAATATAGCAATGGAACCACACATTTCAAAACAACACAGTAATGCAATGCATCTGTGAAGGATAGGACCAGCTAAAGGATCACTCTATTATGCACAGTGGAGAAATTCGGGAATCTGCTTCAATGGACCATAACGTCAAAGCACTGCGCACTAAATAAGCACCAAGTTTTCACATAAAAATTAGAGTACTTGAGGAAATATATTTATCCATGTGCAACCAAATTAATAAACTGATGTCACTGTTAAGACACTTACTTAACATATCAAGTGAGCAAAGTAGAAAACAAGGATGGTGAAAGAATAATTTGCAAGAACGGCGGTGAAAAGTTATTTCATTCAAAGACGAAGAATGGGCGTGGCAGTCGATGATGGAGAATCAATTCTTATCCCACTGAGCAAGCAACAGGTTAATGGACCTAGCAAGTTAAAAAAATTTTACCTGTCATTAATTCTGAGCATATAGGTCAACAAGATTGCGTGCTGAAATTGAAGAAATGGATGAAAAGTAACTGCTGACTCAACAATCAGATATTTTGTTTGTCAATTTTCAGTTATTTTAGCATAAGGAGCAACCTCAAGAAGCGCTCTGGCACAGCATGCATCGTTCCTGCGCAATTAAGTTTAGGAATCGTATTTTCCACTTAGAACTCAGACTTAATAAAAAATGTATATGCTGCATTGACATTTCAATTTTCAACAAGTAAATAAGGAGCATGGAAGCAAATGAAGAAGAGCATGTAAGGAGATTATTTCCCTTCTACTTAAACTGCAACACAGTAAAAGCATATCCAGGGTGGGGTGGAGAAAGGATGAGAGGAATGAATGGAGAGGAAGGCCACCAATCACCACAGTTTGGCAGGTTTCATTAATTTGGCTGAACATCTACAAATTGTGTATCGAGATGCATCTACTTTAGAAAAAAACGAGAGCCATTGCAGTTTGGAAGTACCATGTGGAGCCCGCTATATTGTTGAGCATTACTGATGCTTAAAATCATCCATCAGATGACATAAATTGATTCCACAAGTCTACAAATCACTAGCATCAATTAAGGCGTTAACAAACAATTCAGTTTAGTGCTCATGCAATGAGAAAAATCCAAACAACAACAGCTGGCTGCTCACCTGAGAAATTAGGAAGTGTACTAACCGTAGAGGCATTTCCTCGAGCAGCTGCTGGACATCATCCGTGTCAACGGCCACTGGAGCTCCCGAGGCAGTAGCCGACGCACTTTGCTGCATGGGACGTTGAACAAGGGCGCGAGGGAGCTGCACAGCACCGAAGCCGCAAACCTTCTTGCTCGAGGATCCCTCTGCTTTGGTGGTTGCAGGAGAAGCAGCAGCACCACCATGAGCAAGTGGTGCTTGAGGTCGAGGAACAGAGAAGCGCTGGAGAAGCATCAGCTCCCGCGGCGCTTACGAGTTGCCGTCCTTGGCAGCCGGCAGCGTTGGGAGGAACTTCCCACGCTTGTTCTCTTCTCCCCAGATCCCGCCCTCGCGCCCGCCGCACGTGCTCCCCTGCCTGGGCTTCCGCGCCGCCGCGGGCGGGGAGTTCCAGCTGCTCCTCTATTTCGCGCCCGGCGGCTCGCTGGCCGACGAGGTGGAGAGGAATGGGAGCCGCCTCGCGGAGGCCGCCGTGCGGGTGTACGCGGCGACCGTCGCCCGGGGCATCGCGTACCTCCACGGGGAGGAGTCCGTGGTGCACGGGGACGTCAAGGCGAGGAATGTGGTGATCGGCGCCGACGGGCGCGCCCAGCTCGCCAACTCCAGGTGCGACAGGCACGTGGGCTCCAAGGGCCCGATTGGCGGCACGCCAGCGCTCATGGCTGCCGAGGTGGCGCGCGGGGAGGAGCAGGGGCTCGCGGCCGCCGTCTGGGCGCGGAGATGCACCGTCATGGGGGTGGCCACCGGCCGCGCCCCGTGGACCGAGCTGGACCTGGTCGACATGGTCGCGGTGGTGCGGCGCGGGGGCGGCGAGGGGGTTTCTGGAAAAGCGTATGCGGGCGGTGTTCTGCAAAATTGCCACCAATTCGGAATTTTCTCTTCTTCAGGTTGAATATTTTCGGTAGTAAGGACCCGTTCGAAAAATAAACAAGCGTGGTTAGTGGTCACTGTGCACGACGAAGGGCTCTGCTGGACCGCGGTTGATTTTGATAACACATGAGGCTCTTTTTGCAAAACATCACGCGCCTGGTTGCCTGCTTCTGGACGGCCGGATCGGGGGCGATCGAACGGACAGGAAAGGAGGCGGCGTAGCCTCACTCGCTGAGCGAGATTTCGATGTGCGTACTTCGATCAATGATGGCGCAGAAAGATTTCTTCCGTGAAATTTTAGATTCCATCACCTTCTTATACAGAGGTTGTCCGTTACTCCGTGTTCACAAGGGGAGTTCTGTTCGTTTTCATTAACATTACATCGAGGTGATAGGAAGTCTTGTCTGCATAGACGGATGTACACTGCTTCTAAAAAAGAAAAGAGACATTTCAAACACGCTAATTTCATTTGAATTCGCACCAATTGAACTACACAAGCTGCCATTATATGATCTAATTCAATCTACGAGCTTATTGGCAGCAGCAAAGTAAATACCGGAGCATGCGTCAGAGCCCTATGGACGTGAAATGCATGCAAATGAAGGTGGCAAGCTGCGGTCAAGGCCTTGTCAATTGGATTCTTGAGATTATCAAAATACAGATGTAGAACTAGGGGTGGGAATTTAGTCAAATCGAACAGAACCAAGCGTTTCTTCGGGGTTTTTTTTCCATATTTTGGTTATGCAAAAACTAGAACATCTACAAATTTTCAAGACCGAGCAAAATCGGTTCGGTTAGTTCGGTTGTGTTTTGATCTTTAGATCAAACTAATTGAGTAATGTTACCTACAAAATCAGAATCACGAATTCATCAGAAAAATCACATCAACAATTCCAAAATCAACACATACAGATCTCCGCGCGACACCTAGTAGTGAACAAAAATCAGCACAAGCAAATCACATTGATTCATATCTGAGCACGGGATGCTCCACACCTCCACTGAGTCGATGGTGTTACCACTAAGCGCGGGATTGGGTGTCTCGGATCACCGCCGAGTGGAGGGCCGCTGCTGGACGCATCCTCTTCGAACTGGAGGAAGGAAGGAGCTACAATCGCGGATCTTGTAGCAAGGAAGGACTCGTCGTCGTGTATCTTGAAAGGACAATGTAAGAAATATGGTTTCATTAGGCTATAATTATAATTTTGATGATAACCTAGTCAATGGAACTAACAAGTTTGTAACATTATATTTATTATATTTGTAGGATTTCTATGTCCCATAGATGGAGTCCAATTCATATACAAGACAGTCCAAATCGCTGTTGAGATGTCCAAATCATAGTGAAAATTCAAATGACAGCTAAGATGATTTGGATAAGGTTCAGCATGAATACATGCACCGGTTAAACCGATGGTCTCAAAATATAACGAGTCGGTGCATTGGGATATTGCAACGATGATCAAATGCAGAAAAGCCAGTAGCACCAGTTGAATTGATGCATTTGACCAGTTTAACCGAGTGTACTATCAGAGACGTTAGTGCTTTGGTCGTTTAATGCTCTAGAAGTTTTTTTGAGTTTGAGATGGCTGCCGCAGTAATGTCTTTAGCAGCGGTTGAACCGACACCCGTCGGTGTAAAGCGTCGATGCAATAACGTCAGCAGAAGGGGACGTTGGAATTCAACAGCTAGCATGCAGTCTTAGTGTGACCGGTTAAACCGACACCTATGACCAGTTTAATCGACGCTTTAAGCTTTTTAGGGAAAAGACAGGTAACGGCTATGAGAGGCTTGCTAGCCTATATAAGCGCCTCACCCCGGGTCATTTGAGGCTGTTGGAGTTCAGAAGAAGCACATACACACTGAAGAAGACCTCCAAGCCATCTATAGAGCTAATTGCTCACATCCATAAGGCTTTAGCACATGCTTTAAAAGTGTTAGTGCTAGAGAGAGTGAGGGAGTAAGGTGTTACTGCCTTGTGCATGGTTCTAGAGTGAACCACCGCTATAATCTTGGTGTGCTGGCCCCTTGGAGTCTTGGTGACTCACCGGTAAGTCTTCGACCCTCCGGCTTGATGTAGAGCGGCGACGACGGCTTTGTGCGGGGAATGAGGAGACCCCTTCTTTGTGGGAAGCTCAATGTGAAGGCGGCATCAAGGTAACAGGAAACTTGGCGTAAGCCTCAGTGGCCAAGCCTTTGTGGCAAATTAAGAGGTGTCCCAGAAAAGGCTTGGTGACTAGAAAGCAATACTCTTTGTGAGTGATTCAACAACGTGGACTAGGGGTGGCTTAGTGGCTACCAATACCACGGGATAAATACTCGTGTCAAGAGTTTGCTTCCTCTCATTCCCTCCTTTACGTTTTCGCATTTCGTACTTGCAACTTGTATGCCTTTACATTCTTAGAGTAGTTCCAAGCTAGGAGCGGCTATAGGTTGGAAAACATATTTTGGGATGAGGGTTTCACACTAGATGAACCATAGTTGTATATTTAGATAGCATGTTCTAGTTTATATTTTGTGCAACTTAGTTTGAGCAATAGGTTAAGGTTTTTAAGTTTGCCTAATTCACCCCTCCCCTCTTAAGCTACGAGCACCGATTGTTTTCAAGTGATACCAGAGCCGGAGCTCACATCTTTCACAATGATTCGCCAATTCCATTGGCAAATTATGAAAATCGGCTCATTGGAACAGTTAGGCTTCACCGCCTAGTGAGTTAGCTCGTTGGGGAAGCGAGATGGATCCCTTAGGAATGGCTCCACGGTTCGACGGCACGGGTTTCCAACAAAGGAAAGTGCTTATGAAAGCATATTTCCAAGCTAGGGGCTTGAATGTTTGGAGAGTAGTGAGTGAAGGCATGATGCATGATAACCACCGAGAGAGTCAATATGATGTTATTGCTAAAAGTATAATTTTATCCTCTATTTGTGGTGTCTTAGATCACCGCCGAGTGGAGAGCCGCTGCCGGATGCATCCTCTTCGAACTGGAGGTAGGAGTTGCAGCTGTGTGCGTCCTCGTAGGAGTGGGCAGCCGCGCTTGTCCTCTTTAGAGTGGAGGGAGGAGTTGTAGCCGTGCGCGCCCTTATCGAGTGGTCAAAAAACACACCCTTGACCAATCAGAGGGAAGCACACGGATTCATGGGCCCACAAATACGGGAAAAACCATCTAAACTTACCGCCAACCATTATGTACCCACTTGGGACCCATCTGGCAGTATCCCAGACGGAAAGGTGGTGCGAGGGGAGGCCTTGGGGGTTCATCCGAACCCCTAGTTCGGCCGAACCGCCTCTAGCGCCCCTCGATCCCATCTTCCACGTGCCGCTCCCTTCGAATCTCGCTACGTCGGTTGTGGGTGATTCCCCCCAATATTCCCCCTCGGAACCGCCCTTGGGAGGCTATATTAGGAGGAGGAGGAGGAGAGCCCCTCACAACACACACCACAAATACCTCCAACACCTTCACTTGAAGATGTGGTGCTCCACTCCATGGCGAAGCTCTAGCTATCTATTGCTTCGAATAGAGACAGAGGGAGTAGCTTGGAGGAGTGCTGAGTTCCTCAGCACCCTACTTCGGCCATGTACCTCTACGCATGCTAGCTTCCTTTGGTATGAGTAAGTAAGTATTCATGATTCATTCTTTGATTTAGTGCTTATGTATATATATAAGTGAGATCAGTTCTCTTAGTCGTGGGTTCGTTGCTCCGTATTTATATGAAGTGTCGTAGTTTGCTACGGGTCAACAGACGTAGTTAGACTGAGTAGTAATCAGTAGCGTAGATGTGGTGTCCTTAGTATGACTAAGGGTTATCCTTTATTTATCTAATCCTAAAGAAAGAATATAATTCGTGGAATGAAGAACATTGATAAGATGATTGGTAAAAGGATAATCCCTCCGTTTGAAATTACAAGTATTATTTCGTTCCGTCAAGATAAACCTTTGGCAATTACGCTACATAATCTTTGTAAAACACAATAATTATATCCGCATACAAATGCATAGTTATGAGTATAATTTTACATAAACGAAGTGTTAATGGAGTAATCTTAGCGAACTAAACATGCCTTGAAAAGTATAGGGAGCACACAATATCATACTCTAGCAATAAATCCCTAAGCGAAATGTTCATTTGTTTAAAGCACGGCTAGCTATAAGCAGACTAGTAGTATAAATTAATACAAGAGGCCATTTGCCACTCTTTGGATCCTATATATACCAAGGTGATAATTTATGCAAGCACATTAATAAGGATTATAAAGCGGAACAGAAGGCCGTATATCCTGGATGATGCATGTCCAAAACTAGCATGATTTTAATTTCATTGTTAATGCAACCCCATACTCTCTGTGCCATTATTAACAATACCGAAAGAAAGGCTTTCAAATCAAGGCAAACCATCACTAGCCATAAATTCTAGTAAACCAGGACTTGTTTTTTATGTAGCGCATTAGGAAGGATGTAATTAATCAAATCGATATACCCGCAGCGCCGGCCACTGAAGGCTGCTATAAAAGATGGAAGCCATCTCAACAAGAACAGCCTCGTGTCACCCTTGAAAGATTCTCGTGATCTTTCATTAGTAGCTCTACAAACAATCTTTGTGACAAATTAAACAAAAGAAGCATCAATGGCCTCACGGGGAAGCATCATCATACTAGCGCTGCTGCTCGGCGTCGTCTGCACGGCGGCGGCGGTCGTCCGCGGCGGCGGCTAGGAGTGGGTCGTCGGCGACAACATGGGCTGGAGCTTTGGCATCGCCGGCTGGGCGAAGGGCAAGGCCATCCAGGCCTGCGATGTACTGGGTGAGCGGCTGATCAAACAATATGGCCTTGTGGCAACTCAAATCGATCTGATCTGGGGCTGTGGGGTTTTGATTTCTTGACTGATATGCAGTGTTCAAGTACGATCCGACGGCGCACGACGTGGTGGAGGTGGACGAGGCCGCGTAGAACGCGTGCACGGTGCCCTTCGGCGGCGGCACGCCGCGCGCCTCCGGCAACGACCGCGTCGTGGTCCGCGCCGGCAAGAGCTTCTTCGTCTGCAGCCAGCCGGGGCACTGCGCGAACGGCATGAAGATCGCCATCACCGCCTGAATGCCTGATTAATGGGACAATGGCACTCGGTCCCTCTCTCTCGAGAGGAGAAATAAAATCAAGCCATCTGGCCGTGTTTGGGACGTGTAGTAGCGATACATACATGACTGAAAAATAGATCTCGAGTGCAGTGTCGCTGTCATGATTGCTAGATCTCACATGCATCAATGTGCCATTTCATACCTGAACACGTTACAGAGCTCCAGCTGAATCAAGCTCAACACGCAACACATGAACACCATTACATGGGCTCCATCCTCTCCGGCCCAGAGACTAATGATGATGGCTGGCCTGCCTTGCTTGCAGCCCACGGAGCGGCCCAGAGTCAGTAGCACTGACACAATAGGAAGAAGGCACATAAATCCAATTGAAAAGCTAACCATTGTCAAAAATTAATTGAACAAGTTTGTGTACGCACTAAATAATAACAAACCCCTGCTGAATTTTTTTGATATCATATATGCAAGCCCCACGTACTGGAACGACTAACAAATCCACGCATTAGTAATGCTGAAAACATTTTTAATTTACTACAGATGCTGTACATCAGGTAATAATATTTACCAATTAGTAGAACAAGGTACAATATTGGAACTTTAATTATGTCCATGACTTTGGTGGCGAACATGGTTCGATTGTATGTATTCTCGGACCGAGCAACGCGTATATCTTTTGATAAAATAATATCCGTACAAACAAATAGTGGCCAGCATGAAGGTGCTTAGCCTTGATCACAAAACGCATGGAAGCACGTGAGAGATAGCACGTTAGGCTGGCTACCCCAGGTAGTTAGGATTTGCTTAACATTTTTGCCCGAGCCAAATCTTTTTGCCAACACAACATCGATCCTCGTATTTGATTATCTTTCGGTCCCGCGGACCTGCCCATATATAAATTAGAAGGAAGATCGGTGTTGACGTCACTGCATACGCAATTCAACCACCGTGTAATTTTGGGTGAGGAAATGCAAGCGCTTTCGGTAGAGGTTGATGGTTCAAGCTTAGCTATGGCAACGGAAACCCGAAATATGATGGTTTTTCACTCTATTAGGATATAGACGTGTGTCAAATTTCGTACTCGTGGATCTGTTAATTGGTAAGGTTTCAGACCCATCAGCTTTGTAGGCGTGTGTCCGGGACGACAGTAGAATCCGAACCCGCAAAGTTTGTTAAACCCAGTCCATCAAATAGACAAGCCCATAACTCCATATCTCAGCCCAACTAACTTGACCCAATTACTCAAATATATAAGATCAGAACCATCCACAAAAACCATAATCTAATCCTTCCCCCCCCCCTCCCCATTCAGCAGCTGCACGCAAGGGCCTATCGCCCAGCGGCCCCGCGCGCTCGCCCCACCACGCTCGTCCTTTTCCGCGGGTGCCGCGCCCCCCTCCAGGCCACCCGTCCCGCCGCCGCCGCTTGTTGTTTCCTGTGGGTGACCTGAGATCCGAGCGGGCACGAGTCTGGGCTTAAAAATAAACACGTGGCGGGCATGGATTTTTTTAGAGAAAAGGTTTCCCCGCTTTATTTCACCGAAAAAAAAGCATAAAGTTTTAACAATGCAAGGCTCAGCGTTTTTATCACACCGCGCCCGCTGGATCAGGAGGACACGGATCCTCAGAAGCATTAGAACTAACTATTGCATTCGAATTGATCACTATCACACAAGTAACAGAAGTAGGCTCCTGTAGAGCAGCTTCAGCGACGTTCAGCGGCATCACGTTGGCGATCAAGCTTCCAGATAACGGTACCGAAGGTGGCCCGCTCACCTCGTGGGAACTCGATTGTTGAGAGTTCATTTGGCTTGGTCCCAGTAAGAGTAGAGGTCGGCCCAAGTCGGCATTCAAGGATGACATGGCTTGGTCCAAGGTTTCCAAGTCTCCATCCGAGAACAGAATCCGCCAGTTCTTTAATGTGTTCATCGGCCTTCTCACCAGCAACTTCTCTCCCAGCCAAATTCTTCCCTGAAAATAAATTTCATTACAAAATTTCCATAAGCACCACATTAATGCGGCTGAACTGCAATTCAAGACTTTATACTTTTTATTGCTGACCCACCAACGGGCCACGGATTCAAAATTGCTGCCCAAATTAATGTGAAAGATACCAAGTAGATAAGGCCAGCATGTTTTAGCCACAACACATTCAAAAAAAAGATGGCATACGGATGCACTCCGGATCAAGTCTAACTCCGCATTCTTTGTTTGTCCCTCTCATCCATCGTCGCGGGCATGGGTTTGGGTTGGCAAAATCCGATGGGTCTGTGCCCGTTGCCAACCTAGTCAAGCTGAACATAAGGTCAAGAAGGCAAAAGCATACATGCTTCAAGCATATATATAGAGAGAGAGAGCGATGTGTTCCGGTGTTGGTGTGGGCGAAAATAACGTCCCCACTCGACAACCAACAAACCCTGCGGCTTGTTTGATCAAGCGAGCGAGGATGGCAGAAATCTGCTGATGCATATGCGATATGGAAATAAACTGTAATAGAGTTCTTTTGGGCTGGCTCTCGCAGCCAAAATGGAGCTCAAACGAATTCGCATCGTCTTTCCGACGGTCTTATGTTTGAGCCGTCTTTCCGCTGGATCTCAGAAAACAAGTTCACTGTTTCATCAGCGACGGTCCAATTGTCGAGTCATAATATATCGAAACGGCCAACAAAGCTGATCAAGTATGCTTATTGTCATGTAATAATTTTCTTTTTTCGAAAGACCCTTGTCATGCAACTAAATATATGCAAGAGATAGCAGGTGATATGCTATTACGATGGTCAGCTTTAGGTTATCTCTTTCGTATGCTTTCATCTGTTAGCCTTGATCCGAGTAAATTAAACTAAATCAATATTGGTCTTCGCATGGATGCAAAAATAAAAAAAAAAACAAAAGAAATGCACGTTAGGCTAGTAGTTAGGCGTTGCCTGCTTAATTATCCTAGCCAAATCTTGCTGCCAACGCACGAAGCAGACACCAGCCTCGATCCTCGGCATTTGAATACGTCTCGGACTCTCGGTTGCGATCAAATCAGAGTTTAAAGATCCATCGGCGCTGACGTCATTGCATACGTAAATTCAACTACCGGACAAGTAAATTTACGCGGGTGAGTGTAGATTAGAGCGCCTTCAACAGTCGGTGGATGATGGCTACATCAGAGCTGGGACACTGGCTAGAGCTAAACATATATATAGCTAGTGACGTCCGATTAACCGGCTGAAAATATAATGACGGCGCTGCGAACCCTGCTTGTTCGTGAATGGCAGAATAATAATAATGCATCTGCTGCTGATGTATGTATTAGTTCCTCCGTTTCAAATTATAGATTATTTAGTAATTTTAGATGCATAATTTTTGGGCAAAATTAACCACTGAACACTGGAAAAAAGGCGGCTTTTGCCACAAACCAACTAAAAAGTTATCTTAGCAACAACACACTGTAAATCTATGGTGATTTGGTGTAGGACAGTACACCTAATATTATATTCATTTTTAATCAGAAGCCACGCGAAATGTCGATTGTACCCCTACCTCTCTATCTCCTTTCCTGCCTCATCCAAATCGGATCTTCCAGCAGGACTGCGACACCCCCCAAATCGAAGGGCGCCTACACCCGGGCGTATGTCCCTACTCCGGTGATCACTAGCGGCCGGCCCTCTCTCGGTCCGGCAACCCACCACAGCCCGCCCTCTCCTGCCCTGCTCACGGGCTCCGGCCGCCCCTCTCCACAGCTAGCTGAGCCTGGCCAGCACCACACGGGGTGCTGAGCCCGTCCGCGGCGCACGGGCCGGCGCCAGGGTAGGCCGCTGTAGGTAGGGCGGCGGGACCTGCTCGGAGATGCAAATGGAGCCTCCACGGTTCTTGAGCGAGATTTTTCCCGACAACCATGTTGTCTTTCATGGGTTCCTAATGGGTAAGTTTCCTGTCAAATGAACAACGTGTTAGATTGGTCTTTTCTTTACTGGTTATATCGCTGCTAAAATGTTGATGCGAAGGGTAAGGATATACTTATCTTTTATCTTTTATAAGCATGTTAATACCTATTTAAGAAGGATATATTATTATAAAAATTATAATGTCCAGCATCAAATTGCCACTGAATTGTAGTGTGTTATGATCAAAATATTCTTTTTTTAGTGGCTCGTGGTAAAAGCTATCTTTTTTTTCAGTGTCCACCAATCAATTTTGACTAATTCTTGTAGGTACGTAGATATTATATTTATGTAAATGTATAGCAAAAATTATATATCTTGCTATATTAAAAATAAGCTATAATTTGAACCGGAGAAGAAAGTAGGTATAGCATCCGAACCGAAGTCAGCGCACCGGCCGGCCCGGCTGAATCAAGCGTGCCTTCGTTTCGAAGCAAGGTAATAACATGCATGTCACTCATGTAGCACTGACAGAGTCCGAGAGTTGGAATCCGCCACGTGCATTGGGTCGTCGGCGTCAGAAATTTTCTTCTATCACAAGCTAAGTTTGTGTTGTCACTGTCTCCAATAATTTAGTACTGCTTGTTGCTGTTAACTAGCTAGCAATGTTCGTAAAATATACAATTTTAAATATCTAGAGATATACTTTATTAAGACAATATCTTTTAGATAAGTCTAGTGGTGCTAATTTTTACGTTGCTGAGATTTACATGAAATTTTAGATATCAATAGAGAAAGCTAAAAAAAATAACTCGGGATGGACAAATCTAAATGGACTTATATTTGTGACCAAAGGAACTGTGGGGTACAGGGTAGTAACAAGCAGGGGCGAAGTCACGTTCATGGTGCCTGGTGCACTGACACCAGGGTCTAAACGATTTTTTCCACTATTAGTGCTAGAACTCATCAGTGCTCAGAATACAGTGCTAAGTTGTGCCCCAGGTTGTTTGGGCTCTAGATTCGCCCCTGGTAACAAGTTTTAAGATTACTTTTCCTGTGGTGTGTTGGAAGATTGAAAGTAAAGGATATGCTGCATCAAAAAATAGTTTCATAATATTATATTCTTTGCTATGTGTTACAAATATATATAACAAAAAATAGTTGCCAAAGAAATATCCAGAGTGTCACTTGTTAGTGAGCGACGGGAGTACTACATTGCTTCTTTGTTTTACCTTGAGGCAACGTGAAAGCCGACAGAAACCACCATAAGATGGTGTGGAGGTGCTAGGAGTACTGATCGGTTTGACTTTTCCGCTCGGCACCACCTACAGTCCGTCGACACAGCGCCACCGCCACCGCCACCGCCACCAAACTTCCCTACGAGCCGGGCCCCACAGACGCGCATGTGGGTCCCACACCTCGCGTTTTTCAAATACCGTTCCCACCCGGACCTCTTCCGTCGCCGTCACCACGTTCCCCTCCCGAGCACGCACGCCACCATGGCCCGCCGCCTGTCATCCACCGCCGCGCTCCTCCTCCTGGTCCTCTCCCTCGTCGCCGTCGCGCACTGCCGCCCCCTCGAAGCCGACCCCGAATCAGCCGCCGCCGTCGCGGCCGGCGACGACGAGAATGGTCCGCCCAATCCCACGCTCCCCACCGAGGCGGGCGCCGGCGAGGTGGTCCTCCCGGCGGAGCAGCAGCGGCAGCACGGGTTCCTCCGCCTGCCCTCGCACAGGTACCGCCACCGGCCCTGCCGCCACGGCCTCTTCCAGCGCCGCCACCTCTGGTGGGCGCGCCACCAGCGCGCCTTCGGGGAGGACGCGCCGCGCCGGTTCCACCGCCACGGCGAGGCTCTGAGCCACAGCCACCTGATCGCCTCTCGCTCGGGCAAGGCCAGGGAGGTGAAGGCCGTGGCCGATCCGGACCCGGACCGCTCGCTCCCCGACGGTGACGGCGAGGGGCAGGTGGCCAGGATGGAGGTGGAGCAGTCGTTCGGCGACGCCGACGGCGCCCATGCCAATGAGGAAGCAGCCAGCAACGAGGACGAGGGCGCGGCGGTCAGGGCGTGGAGGAAGGAGATGCAGCGGAGGTGGTGGCTCCACCACCACGGCATGCGCCACCACTGCGACGAGGAGGAGGAAGCCGCAGAGGGCTTGAAGCGGTTCCACCACCACGACGACCACGACGAGGAGGAGAAGCGGTTCCGTCGCGCTGGTGAGCACGACGACGAGAGCGACAGCGAGGACGAGGACGAGGAGGTGGAGGAACTGGTCCGGCGGTTTAGGAAGGCGATCATGCGGAGGAGGTCCGGCCACGGCCGCCGCTTCCACCACCGCCGCTACGCCGGGGAGGCCGAGAAGGCGGACGCCGCACAGGAGGAGGGCGGCGTGGTGTCACGGATCAAGGACCTCATCATGAACCGGTTCTAGATCGAGCTGGTTGGTCCATCATTTCCCTCGACCGGCGCCCTTCTTGGTTGAGTCACGTACGTACACGACCATGGGCCCATGGCTGCTGGTTCCTTCGTGGTTCGTGCACCCTGCAGTGCTGCTGCAGTGCAGATTCGTCTTCGATCTCACGGTGGTGCCATACTGTGTTTGCTAATTATCTACGGTGTGCCTGCGTACGTATACTTGTGTGACAGTGTAGTACCTGCTTGTTGTTGCGTGCAAGTGTGCGCGTGTGCTTGCCATCGTCTGGCTGATTCCCTTGCGATTCTATGCACGCATGCATACGCCTTTGTTTTCTTTTTCTTCTCAGTGAAAGGGATCATGCTCTGCAAGTAATAATAATTGGCAGTCTGCAGTAGTACGTACCAGGATTCGATTGGGCGCGTATCCGATGCCGTGCTTGCAGCTGCCCGATGCTTGCGTGCCTTTCGCGCAGTATTAGGAGCCTTAGGTCGCCATACGCGATGTTTGACTTGTTGGTATAGCATCTCTCGTCTGATCCGAACCCAATAATAATAAAGGAAGGATGCGCCAGGGTTTCGTGGCCCTTTTGGCGCAGCTCCAGCTCCGAGATCCATAGCTGACCGTGGATCTCAGCGTTTCCAAATTCATGGGTGTAGTCTATCGGGGCTCGCTGGCCTGCTCCCGCCACAAGCTAAGAGTATGTTTAGGAGAGTTTATTTCAACTTCACATGTTTTGCGCAAATTAAGGCATCGTTATATAAGTTTGGATTAAAATGAACTAGAAGACGAGTGAAACCATCACCGGCTTTGGCTTTGGTTGGACGTGTATATCATGCTCTTGATTTGCACTATTGTGCAGCGGTAGTTTGACGCGCCCACCATGATCAACGCGTCCGCGTTTCTACGCTGTACGTTTTTTAGATTTTTTTTGGAAAAAAGAATTCCTGGCCTCTGTAGTCACGCCTGGGTGTATTCTACGCCGTACGTACGTCACTGCTTGCGCAATTCGATCGAGATCGATAAAACAACCACTGTACTGTACGGCTCCAGTTTGGCAGCTTATGCAAGTTATTAATCTATCTGATGAGTGCATGATTGTGTGACCGTACGATGAGGAACTTAGTCAGTGAGTATTTGAATTCGATCTGACAGGTTTACGGCCGTGCTCATGCAGAAAAGGTATCGCAGTTGCCTGTAGGAATCTTATTTGTCACTAAACCTTGAGGCAGTAGGCACCCCAAAATTTCTCTTCCACAAGATTTTTAACCAATCTGACCTGTAAACAGATCCAATGGAGTTTAAGCATTCGAACCAACATCATATCGGCATGAAAAATCGTCAGCACGATCGCGGGCTCTACCTCGCTCATTTTTTTTCTCTTGGCGGCCCACTCCAGCATCACTCTGTCCCGGCCCACATCACCTGGGTGGGCCAAACTAATAGGAGCAAAGTAATACACTCTAAAATAAGCCCTGTCATTTTGCCGGCCTTTTTCCTACAAAATAGTATTTTGGATTTTTTAGAGCAATTACAATTCCAAATCACTGCACTAGCCATCTGTCATAATCAACAAACTATAGTGAACTACGATTCTTCAGTTTTCGACGTACGTAACTCTACCGCTATCAGGATCTCCGAGAGACATTTCAGGATTGATTAAAATCACCAACAAGGTAACGACGGTCATATATTGGACATATTCTAGGATAACCAGTCAACAAAATGTAGAATTGACAATTCTAATTATTGTGACCTGACCTTGCTTATTGGAAAATTTTCTGATCTGACTAAGAATGGTGACTCCGACCAACCTCGATCATTAACCCTTTATTTAGAAAATGCAGCATCATATCCTTGTCAGCAGTACATTGAAAAATCACGAGCCACAAGCCACAACATAACATTTGTGCAAGCAGCATTCGCCATGCATGGCAGCTCCTTCGATTCGAATTAAGCAAGAAGTTCCATTTGCATGGCAGCTCCTTCGATTCGAATTAAGCAAGAAGCAAGAACTAAACAGCAATCTAGCTATCTTTTCTTTTTTTTTTTCTTGGGCAATAATAAGTTCCATTTGTTTGGTCAAATGAAGGTACAGCACTCTATAAAACTAAACCTTTCGGCGATTATGATAGCCGGTGCGGGCGCCTGTTGCCCTGTTTAGTCTTTCATCACATTAATCAATTGATGATGATGACACGAGCGAGTGTGACTGTGAGTGGAATATTCAAGCAGAGATAAGGTGACGAGCACGCATCAGTGCACAGTTCTTCGACCTATCGTTATGTCATAATTGTGACACAAAAATATAATCACGAGTCAGTGTACTTTTTAATACGAACCTAGTAACAACAATTCGTGATCAACAAATTATACTCCAATAAAGTAATCATTGATCAAAGGCTCGTGCAAATAAAATACCAAAAAAGAGCTTTCAAACATTTATCTCTATATTTGTTTGAGGGGTGTTTGGTTCACCTGGGATTTATTTTAAACCCATCATATCGGATGTTTGGATGCTAATTAGGCTAATTAGAAGTATTAAATATAGACTAATGATAAAATAAATTTCAAAACTCTAAGCTTATTCGCGAGATGAATCTATTAAACCTAATTAGTCCGTGATTAGTCCATATAATGCTACAGTAAACATATGCTAATCATAAATTAATTAGATAATAGATTCGTCTCGTGAATAAGCCTAGACTTATGCAGTTAGTTTTATAATTAGTTTATATTTAGTCTTATTGGTATCTAAATATTTGATGTGATATGACTTAAAATAAATCTTAGAGAACCACGCCCCACTGGAATATTTATTTTTAGTATCAAGGCTTTAACTTTTTAGACCATGGCAATATCCTGAGTGAGAAGAGAGAGAGATCCGAACAACTGCTAAGCCGTGTTTGACTTTGACCCAGCCTGCAACCCGACTGGGGCCCAGCAACATCACGTGGACCCCACGCTACTACTCCTGCGGCACAAATAACCACCACCTCCCAGCTCGATCGGTCGTCTTCGCTTCCTCCGATCCAGTCCGCCACCGCATTCCATTCCCCACGGCCGAAAGCCCAGGCACACACGCCACTGCGCCTGTACGCCACCATGGCCTTCCGCGTCTCGGCCAACGTGGCCCTCCTCATCGTCTTCTCCCTCATGGCCGTCGCTCACTGCGTTCCCCACGAAGCCGAGCTCGCCACCGACGCCTCCGCCGCAGCCGTGACCGCAGCTGAGGTGGACGCGGTTTCGGACGGTGAGAGACTCCTCCTCCTGCCGTACAGCGACGACAGCGTCGTGTACGACGCGGTGTCCGGTGACGGATAGGTGCCCGGGAAGGAGGTGGTGGTGGAGCCCGTCGCGGAGCCGGACCCCGATCGGTCGCACCCGGACAGCGACGGCGAGGAGGAGCTCACGGCCAGGAAGCTGGCCACTGAAGGCCAACAGCAGGATGATGAAAAGACGAAGAAGCAGATCGACGGCGATGAAGACGAAGACGAGGAGAAGGAGGAGAAGAAGACAAGGAAGAATAATCACGGCGGCGACAAGGAGGAGGAGAAGAAAAGAAAGAAGCACCACGACTGCGACGGCAAGGAGAAGAAGGAGAAGACGAAGAGGCACCACAAGAGCAACGACGAGGAGGAAGAGGAGGAGGAGAAGACGAAGAAGAAGATCCAGCGTCACCACCACGTTGGAAAGACGAAGACGAAGAAGCTGACGCATCACAACAAGAACAACAACGTCGACGACAGCGACGACGAAGAGGAGCAAGAGAAGAAGGAGAAGCGGTGGAGGAAGGCCATCAGTAGGAGCATGTTCGGCCACGGCCGCCGCTCCCAGCGCGAGGAGGCCGCGAAGGAAGAGGTGAACAACTAGTTCCGTGTAGCGGCGACTATGGGCCAGCTCTGGTGGTCAGCTAGTCTGTGGTTTCATGTCCTCTGTTTCATCTGTATCAGTATCGTGCCTCTCCTTTCAGCTTAACTTTGTGGGTGTGCCTAGTTTGCTCCTATCTTGTTCGACCTGTGTACGCGCCATGGAGCTCTGCAGCGGCGCATGAGGATCCTCGATCTGCTTGCTTTGAGGAGTTCAGTGTGGTGATAATGTGATTTGTGATGTGATGTATACTGTTGTTGTTGTGGTGGTGGTGGTTGTTGTTCTACTGTGGATAGTTAATAAAGCTGTACATGTTGATCCTTTTAGCTTATTACTTGGTAGCATAATCAAGCAGATCTTTTCAGAGCAGGAAACAGATCTTTTCAGATGTTGTTTCTGCTAATTATCATAATTAGCAACTCAGGATCCTTAGCCTAAACATGATATCAATCACATAGTGCGAAATTTGGTGGGTAGATCTGATACCAACGTTAGCAGTAGCAGCAGCCATTGATGCTCCCTGTGTTGATGATGCCTGAGCCGTAAAGGAAGTAAGCGTTTTTATCGGTGTAGATGTAGCAGCAGGGTAGCGCGGCCTTCGGGTCGCCAACGACACTGCCCTAGGCGAGAACTTGACCTTCCAGACCCCTCCAGTGCCCTTAGCGATCAGACTTGAGGTGGCTAGGATTTTGAAAACGTGATTAATGATAGCCACGGCCTTAGATAGATATATATAGGCACTGTGGACTTGGGGCCGGCCTCTGTTTGGAACAGATTTAATGGACCTGTTATTAGTTGGGTTGCTCTTGTGATAGATCGAAACATTTGCTGCATCAAGCAAGGATTCCAGAGGGTTTCGGCATCAAGCAAAGATTCTAACCTTTAACTTTGCAAACCGGATCATTTGATCACTTCAGCTCAATATGATTGTACAAGTCCTCCAATATGATATTAACTATATAAATCAAATTTTATGTCATGTTTGTTTCCACCCCAGATTATGTGTAATCCGGGATGAAAATAAATAGACCCATCTTCCCAGCACAATGATTTTGGGCCCAATCGAGGCTCATCTTCCTAGCAGAGTCTTCTCTACCGGTCTACCCTCCACAAGTCAATACCCCCGAAGGTGCCTTTTTAAAAATTGGCCTTTTCTTGTCTTTTCTGTAACTTAGTAATATGCATTGAAATACAAATACAAGATATATATGAAAATATGGTTAATGTAGTCTCCAAGTGGCACACAGTATATGATCATCACTGAAATAGATAGTAAAACTTGTGCATAAGGGAAAAGTCCACTTTGTCCCCCTTCAACTATCACAAAAGTTTGATTTTCAACCTTCAACTACAAATTTGAATAACGGTGGCCATCCAACTATTGAAACTGGGCAAATTTGGCTCCTTGGTTGGTTTTAGAGGTAGGTTTCCATTTTGAGGAATTTGAAATTAAATCAACTTTAATTTAAAACTTTATAAATAATTTATTTTAAACTAAAAAATGAAAGTAGTACCACTGTTTTGCTAAAAATGAAACATATACATTAGTACTCTACTTGTCAATTATTTTGGTCCTCTCTATCTATGTTTTTAGTATTTTTATTTATAGTTATGTCTATTACTTTTTAATAAATTAGATCCTAATAGAGCACCAATAAATAGGTTAATTTTTAGAAAACTTTTGGTACAAATTTCATAATTTTCTGATTTAAAATGAAATAGTTTTGAATTTATTAGAACAAACCAGAATTTTTTAATTTAATAAAAATAAAAAATCTCTCAAAAGGTCAAATTTACTATTTTCAATAGTTGGATAACCCCCGTTATCCATCCTTAGTCGAGGGTTGAAAATTATAGGTAAAAATTGGACGGATAAGTTCTCGTGTTATAGTTGGCCATACCTCTTAAAATTACCAAAAAGACCGTAGGCTGATGCATTATTTTGAAGTATTATTAAAATCGTAGCTCTTTAGCTATTGTGAATCGATATTCTCACTCTGTCCAGAAATGCTAGACATCTTTTGACCACAAAAACTCTTTGAATATAAATATATTGATGCAAATTTATGCAATAAATATACATATAATTTAATTAGAATTTAACTAATTGTTGGTCAAAGTTTGCAAAATTTAACCTTTTCCTTGTCAAAATACGTCATTCATTTCTGGACATAAATTTTTACGAAATGAACAAATATATACAATTATACTTCAAAGTTAACAACTGGGCAATAATTATGCTTTTCAACACGAGTACATATATCTTCGTGCTTATATGTGCAGAGAAAATTTGTGTCACCTCTAATCTAAGCCTAAAATAAGCGCTGATATGCACACTCTGCAAGAAGTTTACACCGGTGGCAAGGCAACTTCGGCCGGCAGTTCCTCTTCAGCAGCAGCCGCCGCCGCCGGTGCAGCTTTTACTGCAGCAACGTGCCGCTGCGATCGCAAGAGGTTGCACCGGCACACCGGGCACGTCCGGTGCGAGTGTAGCCACATGTCGATGCACCCCACGTGGAACAGGTGCTTGCACGCCGGCAGCCGCCGCACCATCTCGCCGGCCTGGACGTCCTCGAGGCACACCGGGCACTGCTCGGCCGCCCCGGATTCGAGGTCGCCGCCGTCGCCGCCCTGATCGGCGCCTTTAGGCATGTAGGCGAACGTCGGCAGCGCGTCGATCGCGGCCTTGGGCGTCCCGAACCGGCGCCGCGCCCGCGCGGCTCCCGCTGCATCCAAGGCCGCGGCCGCGGCCGCGGCGGTCGGCCCGACGCGCCAGCCCCCTGGCGCGAGGCAGCCGGCGACGGCGAAGGCGACCAGGGCGAGGCCGCCGAACGCGAACGCCATCCAGACGCTGACGGAGGCGGCGAGGGCGCAGAACAGGAGCAGCGCCACTGCGCAGGCCGCGATGCCGTAGCACGCGCGGTTCCCGGGCCCCTCCCCGCGGTCGTCGCCTTCGCCGCCGCCGCCGACGCGGGTGGGGCGTGACCTCGCCGAGAGCAGGGTCGGCATGATGATCACTACTTCACTAGAAGCTTACTCGTCGAGGACTCGGTGTGCACTTGTTCGCTCGCACTTGCTTGTTAGTACTAGCGAGCTGCGCTGTAGTGCTGCCTGGTGCGCGGCGGGAAGAAATTAATAGGCGTCCGCCGGAGCCCGTGGATCAGCGCGCGGTGCGGCGTTCTTATGTGGAGAGCGCCGGCGGCGGGGATGAGAAATACGGTGGTTGTTTGACGGGAGGCGGAGGGTCGAGGGGTCGATTCCGGTCAAGTTTCAGGCGCTCGCCGTCTGCTAATTAATTTTTATTATGGAGATCGATGGAGGTCGTGCCGTGGGATGGTAAATGATTTTGTTGACGGCATTGAGAGCGACGGAGAATGTTCGACGGCGACGCGTTGCCGTGCAGTGTAGAAGTACGGCAGCATACTTGCCAGGTCAGCAACGGCACAATCTGGTCAACTGAATAATACTACGAACCTATTGTTAAGTTCATGATCAACCGAGAATGGATGTCAAGTGCTCTCGCGTAGTATTCCCTATGTTCCAGAATACAACTATTTTTAGATTTTTTTCCAAATCAAACCTTTTAAACTTTGACTATGAATAATAAAAAAAATCAAAAATATTGATAACATAAAAATGATATTAGTTGATTCATAATGAAACTAATATCATAATATGTAATATTTTCTATTTAAAAATAATTATTTTTGAAGATATTATTGGTTAAAGATGAAAATTTTTAATTTTGACCAAATCTAAAAGTTGCTATATCTTAGGACGGAGGTAATACTTTCTATAATTTGCAACCATTGGATCACTATGTCGATTTTTGCTCTTCATCGTCTGTTCTGTTTAGTGTTTACCGCCAGTGTTCTTCTGCCATTACTCATCTGATACCCATTGTGCCCACTTGGAACCATTCCATCACACCGCTTCAACCAAACGATGTCAAGAATAGAGCCGCTGCATCCCATTACTTCTCATCCCACCAACCAAACACTACATAAGTTTTTCACCACCCTCAGCATGATTATTGTTCGCCACCTGTCCTCCGCACATGGCCGGAGGTACCCGACGTTACCATCCATGCCCGGCCTCCATTCGTTGCCATTGTTGGGTCAGCTAGAGGTGAAACCCTCCGAAATCTTAAACCATCTTCCCTAACCTTTGCATTGCTTTTCTCCTCCGGTGGGACGTGTTCCAATTCATCTTCGACCATTATATTTTGTGCTTTTGTTAGCCAATTGAATTGCAGGAAATGCAAAATGTAGACTGCCCTAGAACGCGGACAATCACACTTCCCTACTTTTGGCCATTAAGTTTAATAAAAATCAATTTGTATTTTTCCTTTATCTTAGAAAATATTTTCGTTTCTTGGAAAAAAAATCATAATATAGTATTTTAGGTATCATCTTGATTTAAAAAGGTAGCGGTCATATAAGTATATTAGAGTTCATGTTGGTATGCAAAATATCATATAAATTGACAAAGAAAGGAAGTACATGAAAATAAAGAACGATAATGTTTTTAATCATCAGAATGTATATATGCAACTATCACTGTGTCAAGTGTTAGCTAATTAATGTACAATTGTACATAAACCTTGTACACGCACAGCCGCACTCAAAGTCTCATACATGGCTTATGTACATAGCCACACTAAGCTATTTACACCGGCGGCAACTCGTGAACGTCAGAGGACGCCGGCGCCTCCGCCGCCGCCACAGCCTCTTTCGTTGCCACCTTCTCCGGCAGCGAGACCACGCAGCGGCACATCGGGCAGGTCCGGTGCGAGTGCAGCCACATGTCGATGCACCCCACGTGGAAAACGTGCCTGCACGCCGGCACCTGCCGCACCATCTCGCCGCCGCGCACGTCCTCCAGGCACACCGAGCACACCACGGAGCTCGCCTCACCCGCGCCGCCGCCCGCCTCGAGCGGGCACCGGAACGCGAACGCCGGCGGCGCGTCCACCTGAGCGCACGGGTAGCCCGGGCGCGCGGCGCCCGCCGTGACCGTGACGACGACCAGCTCCGCCGCGCCCGCGCCCCTCCGGTGGCGGAACCACCCCCTGGGCGCGAAGCAGCCGGCGGCGCCGAGCAGCGCCGCGGCCAGGGCGGCGAAGGCGAGCGCCTTCCAGACGCTGACGGTGGAGACGAGCACGCAGAACACGAAGATGGTCACGCACACGACGGCGATTCCGTAGCCGTAGAAGGCGCTGTAGCCGTCGGCGTCGACGTCGACGTCGTTGTTCTCATCGTCGCCGTCGGCGGCGGAGCTCGCCTGGAGCTGGAGCTGGAGCCTCGGGTACAAGTTGAGCATGGCGACGGACTAGAATGTGCAATGCAAGCTGAGGTCCAGCTTGCTGCTGGGACTGGGAGGAGTCAGCTTGAGTCAGTACGGAGTGCCGCCGTGAAGGAAGATTTTCGCCCCAATTTATAGTGTTCGCCTCGGGGATTCGGCACGAGATTTTGGAGACTCGCCGCTGCTGCAGCTTGGTCAATTTTGTAGGATCGAGCTAATTTAATAATAATTAGTAAACAATCAACTACTATTATTAGTGATGATAATCCTCTCGTTGCGAATGTGTTAATTTATCTGAAGTGAATAGTTAATGTATTGAGGGTGCTATTTAATAACCGCCGCAAGGCACAACGAAACTGAGAGCTACGGGCGTCGCCGTGGCGTGTTGGGTCCGCGGCGTCCAGGTGCCGTGCCGGCTATAGGAATTGCATTTGCATGACCTTTTTGATTTTCCTAATGGTAATGGAAACTGAAGAGGAGCTTAGACAAACTGACACGAAAAAACATGACTTGTGCTACATTGTAAAAGAGCATTCCTGAAACCAGTTCCCAGTTTTATTTTGAGTCCACAAAAGTATCGTTTTCTTGGTCAGCTCATGCCATGAAACTACACATTTGCACCTATTTCGTCTAACAAAACTATACATTTTACTGCCATAAAAGTGTTAGTCTTGCGATGCAAATACCAGTATAAACGGAAATTTTGTGGCGTGGAGTGATGCTAGAGTGTAGTTTTGTGAATTTGATTCTCAAAAGTGTGTTCTTTTTGCAAGTCTCGAGAGTGGTTTTTATACAGGTTGTCAATAAAAGTATGTTTGTGAAAACTTTTCATAAACATATATAGTTATTGTAGAAACTGAATGCCTGATTTGTATTGATCACAGTGGCCTAGATATATAGGCAGAGTACATGCGTATGGAATGTTACATGAGCGGTGGAGAGAGCCACGCGCTAGGCAATGCTGAAACTACGGAGAGCAGGTGCGATCCGTTGCATGCGCGGGACCAGTAGATCTGTAAACTCGTGTGTTGGCTCAAAAAATCGATCGGGGACGATTTCTCACGCGCCACACACTGGCGTGGAAGATTTACTTTACTCCGGTGTAGATTCTTAGGTTCCTAAGGTTCAGGACGTGTTAATCAGTTTGACCATTCAATGTGAAGATAATTTTTTTAAAATTTGAACCGATCGGCCAATTAGACCGATGTGATCCTGACGCCGGTTGCCTATTAGCTAACAGTGAAACACAAGCCATGAGCCAGTGGTCCGGTGAGGATGGAGCAATTATTGAACATTTATCTTATCGCAAAAGAACCAACAAATCTATAACCATTAATCTACCATCACCACCAATTGAATATAAGCAAGACAGCGATAGCAGCAGGATGATAATTTAAAGCTACAAGCCGATAATTTTAGTTGTGATAGAATATAAGTGTAATAAAAGCTTAAACAAGGCCAAGACAAGAAACTATCAGCTAATGAGAACTAATACGATACTTTTATTAAAGAAATCAATCTTTTGTTAGCAGTTAAGCAACGGATTCAAAAGATATAAACCGATAGATCTAAACAAGGCCAAGACAACTATGATTCTATCAGATCTCGCAAGAGGTCGAATGATGCAGCCTTACAAGATATGATAAGAATCGACGAACTGGTAGGTAAACTAGAAAAAATTACAGCGACGCGCTGGCAATTAGAGCATAGAACACCTGATAAAGATGAAGCTTACGAGCAAACCGGAGATCGAGATGATACAATCCAGCTCGCTGAAGAACTCGTTGAGAAAACTATATTACTACTACTACTAGGGTTTGGCGTTGAGCCAAGAAGAAAATGGTATTGATATTTGATTGAGGGATAGATTTTACAATGCCCAGAGGTACATATTTAATTTATACCCTGAACTAATGACTCTTGGTTGAAGGTACAAAACTTGCCTAACACTAAATACCTAAATAAAAGAAAATATTAAAATACATGGATTCTAATCACCTTTCATGCATAGTCACGTTTCATGAAAATTCCTTGCTGATATCGGTTTCTTGTCTGATACCCATCATGTCTTTATCGGAATATTATTTTCCTTATTCCAGATTTTATATGATTTTATCAGCCAGAATCTGGTGTAAACACTCTCGATATGCATTCCACCTCCTATCATAGTTGGAAGAACCTCTTTCCGTATTGTGCTTGGTACAATCTCTGTGCTCATATTGACACGAATGAGCGCACCACCAACTTAGCCTGGGTAAAGGCCGATCTTACCGCCGTCATGTGGCTGCACGCTACCCTCGCTGACAATCTCATGGACATGGTGATGTCTGAGAACCCACCGCATGCTCACTCTGGATAAAGATCGAAGCCTTCTTCAAAGCCAACAAGCCAAGTCGCGTTGTTCACTTGGACGCTGAGTTCCACATCATTGAACAAGTTGACATGTCTTATCCTACTAAGTGAACGGTGCGATTCGGCTTGTTGGCGTTGAAGAAGGCTTCGATTTTCATCCAGACAGAGCGTGTGGTGGGGTTCTCGAACATCACTATGTCCATAACTTCATCGGCGAGGGTGGCGTGCAGCCACATGATGATGGCGGTAAGATCGGTTTGTACCCAGGCTGGGTCGGTGGTACGCTTATGCGTGTCAATGTGAGCACAAAGATTGTACCGACCAAGCATAATGCGGAAAGATTCTTCCAGCGATGATAGGATAGCAGGTGGATTGCATATCAAGAGTTATGGAATAAGGCTCTTGATGTTCACATTTTGAGTGGAATTGGAAAAGGAAGAAGAAGCCGCGGTAGATGCGGCGGCGCTAGCAGCCGCAGAGAAAAAAGGCGGCGGTTGAGGCATTGTTGAGTGCGGCCATGGAGGTATTGGTGGCTGCGGCAGAGGTGTCACTCATGATTGCGAAGCGAAAACCATGTAGAAACTGAATGCCTGATTTGTATTGATCACAATGGCCTAGATATATAGGTAGAGTACATGCGTATGGAACGCTACATGAGCGGTGGAGAAAGTCACGCGCTAGGCAATGCTGAAACTACGGAGAGGAGGTGCGATCCGTTGCATGCACAGGGCCGGAGATGGGGTGTCTATTCGTAAGTCGTAACGCGCGCTACTGCATGTCACCGTGTCGCAAACTTACCGTCCACTGCTGCGCTTCCATTTATTTGGCGTACGATTCCTCGCAGCAGCTGGACAGCTTTCTAACACATGCATCACATCATCGATAGGAAGAACCTGAATGTTGACACCAAGTAGACATGCGTGCAGAAAATGTAGCAACTAAATGATCCATAATTTTCAAATAATAATTTAAAATTAAGTTTCCATTGTACTACTGTATTTTTTATAAGAACATTTTCAAAAAGATCACATCTGGATTGACATTTTAAGAAAATATAACTTTATAAAGTAACAACAATTTACTCGCAAAGCTGGAACAGTTGTATTTTTGGAACAATTATAATTGCTCGGGAACATTTATAATTGTTTTGTCCAGATCTTTTAGAGATATTTGTTAGAATATTGTCTAATTAGTCAAAAAGAGAGATTGTTCTGAAACAAGTAAAAAAGTTCTAAGAAAAACATTGTTCCGAATAAAAATATCCAATAAAAAGGAAAATGTTTTGTGAACAAAACAAAATGTTTTAGCTAATATAAAATGTTCCAATACTCTATTTTAAATAAAAATATGATGACTGTAAAAGAATCAAAATGTATTCATGTGTTGTCATCGTCAAGATTAGCGGATCAAGACTAGTAAATTTCTTTTATGCGCGTAAGGCTTCAGATGGTGGCGCGGGAGACACGGGGTTTAGACTGGTTCGGGCAAGGAGAAGCCCTACGTCCAGTATGAGTAGTTGCTCGTGTTGCCCACGTGGGGTCTGTAGTAGGGGTTACAGGAGGGCGAGAGAGGGAGCTGGTCCCAAATCTCTTGGGTGTGCACTAAAGCTCTAATGGTGAGAGTGTGTTCTTCTCGCCGGAGAAGAAGGAGTCCGTACGAGAGTGAGAGAGAGTGTGCGAGAGAGAGTCTGCGAGAGAGAGAGAGAGAGTCTGTGTCCCCCCCTGTCTCAGGACCCCCGGTCCTCCTTTTATGGCGCAAGAAGGGCTCGGGGTTACAGGTGAGCCAGGTGAGGAGAAAGAAAAATAAGTTAGGAAGGACCGAGTCCCCGGGTCCCCGTCCCCTGCTTTGGCCTACGGCTCTTGTCAACGCGTACATCGGAGGAGGGCGGCTTCCTCCAGATCCTGTCGTCGATCTCCTCGGGGGCCGGTGCAGCCAGGCGTGATGATGGCGTTCGGTCGCGACATCCGTGCCCGTCGGGGAAGACGGCTGACACTGTTACCTTGCTGACGGCCCGTGGGGCGCGGACGTCCCGTCCCTGTCGTTGGATTCGCGGGGCGCGAGGACGGGCGGGGCTTCCTCTTGTGTCGGGAGGCGCAGGTCATGAGTGCCTTGCAGCGAATCGGGGGAAGCTGCGCCACTGTAGCCTGCGCTGTGCGGTCGCGCTTGGGTAGTTGTGACGGGTCACGTCGGGGGTGCGGGCGCCTTTCTGCGTGCCAGAGCCGCGGCACATTTATGGCAAGGCCGGCGGGGGGCCCACGAGATCCGCGCTCGCATCTTCCAGTCTGCGCCCGAGGCGGACACTCGCCTGGTGGGCCCGGGTGAGTCCGACCCCCTACGCCCTGGGTCGGGCGAGGCGGAGCCTTGTGGCGAGGGGTCGGGAGCGTCCGACCCCAAGGCACTTGGTCAGGCGAGGCGGAGTCCGGCCGTCGAGGGGCGGGAGCGTCCGACCCCGAGGGATTTGGTCGGGCGAGGCGGAGCGCTTCTCTCCCACGTTGGGCCGACGGCGGCCGCCGTTGCCGCAGGTGGGCCCGGGCCTTCATGATCGTCGTTCTGATGGTCATTAGGAGGTCGTTAATATTTCCCCCTGACAGTAGCCCCCGAGCCTGTGGTGGAGCGGGGACGCTCCTCCGGAGGCTGTTATCGTCGTTCGTCGGGAATTTCTGCTCGTCGTGCAAGCTGCAGTTACTCAGGGACGGGAAGCGTTGTTTGTTTGGCTTGGCCGAGGACATTGACTAGACGGAGAGGCCTGTGGATGTCTTGGCGCGAGAGGATTCTCGTTGTTCCGTAGGACGCCTTCCGTCCGGAGACCTTAGGTCGTGACCATCCGTGTGGTCATTAGTTGCGAAGCCAGCCCCCGAGCTCCCGCGCGTTGCAGGAGACCGGTCGGGAGGCCAGATCGACTTTTGAACATTACCCGTCAAGCGTCCGTTCGCTGGGACGGAGGGGGTGAGCCGTGCCACGCTATCCTCGTTGGACGAACCATGGTGCTCGTTGAGCTGCAAACGGGTCGATTCGAGTGGGGTCCCGGTTCCCGTTCGGGGGTTCCGGCTCGGGCCAAGCTGGTGGCGTACCCCAGATTCCGGCCGGCCAGTTCATATAGTTCCCGAGTCCGTTCGATCGGATCCGGTGGCTCGTTGCCTTTCGTCGGAGAAAAACCATGAACTTTGATGCCGGTCCGGACTCGAATGTGAGGTCGGGATGCCCTAGCCGGTCATGCGCTCGGGTGATGGCCGCTAGCGGACCCGTCCCTTCTCACCCCTTGCTCGGGGTCATCCTGGGGCGGCTGTCGAACCCACGGTGAGCCAGCCTTCGAACCCCTGGATCGTAACGGGCCGTAGGGGCGTTTTCAGCCCCGTATCCCTTTTTACCTTTTTGGTGAGCCTCGGGCCGGGTGCAGAGGAGGTCGTGCGCGCGTACTTCCTGGGAGGCGAAGTGGCGGAAGGCGCCGACCCGCGAAACGAGGGAGGAGTGGATGTTTCCTGCAGGGTCGTGCGCACGATTTCCAAGGAAGTGGCGGGCGTGACGGGGCGTACCTAGCGCCGCATTCATTGCGATGGGAGCGTCTGTTCTCCTTCCCACGCGTCCTTCTATAAGACGGGGAGTCCGCCTCGCTGGTTCCACCCGCAACCTATTCCCAAGTCTTTTCACCTCCTCGCGCGCCCTTATCTTTCTTGCACGCCGCTCGTCTTCCTCCGCCCAGCGCTCCAAGCTCCCTCGCTTTCCGCCGTCAAGCTTCTCATCCCTTCGCGATGGGAACCTGGGAGCGCACCAGTTTTGGCGCCTCGCGCGCTAACGGCCTCACGAGGAAAGGCCTCCTCTGTGAGAGGACCGAAAGGGGCGAATAGCGGTTTCCCAGAGTGGAGGAGGTGCCGAGTCCGCCCGTCGGCTACGTCGTGTGATTCGCCCACTTCCACGAGAGAGGGTTCGCGACCCCGCCAAGCCCTTTCTTTCGCGGGTTGCTGCACTACTACGGGCTCGAGCTGCAGCACCTCAATCCCAACGGGATCCAACACATCGCGGCGTTCGTTGCGCTGTGCGAGGGGTTCCTGGGCATCGAGCCCAACTTCTCGCTTTGGAAGTACTTCTTCATGGTCAGCCTATACCAGAAGACCGAGAGGAGAGGAAGCCAGCAGCGGGCAACCCCGGTGTCGATAGGGTGCGCCGGAATCCACCTCCGCCATACCCGCGCCAAGGAGTACATGGCGATGAAGACCGCGGCGTCCCACAAGGGGTGGCATCAACAGTGGTTCTACGTGAAGAACTACTCTGACTCCCCCTTGCCGGAATTTACCGGCCGGAGCTGTGGTCGTATGGCCCAGTGGAGAAGGAGAAGAAGCGGATCTCCGGCTTGCTTCAGGCCATCGAGTACCTGAAGGGGAAGGGGCTGACCGGGGCTGGAGTTATCGGGGCAGACCACGCTCGGAGGGTGGCGCCGCTGATGCTCCAGGTCCGTTCGCTCGCCGAGATGACTCCCAGCGCGCCGACCGAGGGCACCGTCCTTGCGACGGGTGCGCTCCCCGCCTCCGAGATCTGGCAGCGAATCCGAGAGGCGTTGGAAGATATGGACGCCGCTTACCCGGTGCCTGGCCACCCTCCGATGCGCCCGGACAAGGATTTTGTCGATCTGGTGAGGACTTCGCACGCCCGTTTCTTTTTCCTGCGTTTCTTGGTTCGTCGCTTCTGACACGGAGCTTTCGTGCCTGCAGGGCCTCATGACCAATGTCGTCGGCGCGCGTCCGCCGGTGCCGGAGGACGCCGAGCGGCGGCAGCGGAACCGTCTCCTTGCCGAGAAGCAGAAGCAGCACAAGGACAAGGAGGCGGCGAGGAAGAAAAAGAGGGCCGCCAAGGAGTTCCAGTGGCGGCGAAGAGGCCCGGTCATATCAGAGGACGACGACGACGATGACGACGATGACAAGGAGGAGGAGGAAGAGGAAGACGAGGAGGAGGAGGAAGAGGAGGAGGAGTTCGTCCCGGCCCCCCAGCCGGCCGCGCTCGTTATCCGGGAGCAGCGCTCCCAAACTTCTGGGACTCGACCCCGTAAAGTTCTGGGGCCACGCCCTGGGGCCGGCGCGGGACGCGCCTCGGGAGTCGACAGAGCCGACCCCTGTCCCTCTGCCTGTGGCCCAGGAGCAGAGGAGCAGCAGCAAGCGGCCGTTGCCAAATGCCCCGGGGTCGGCGTCAGGCTCGGAGGTGAAACGCGCACGCCGTCCTCACGCTGGGGGAGTGTAAGTGGAAATTCCTCGCGCGTCTCGTTCCTTTCTGGCATCAAGTCGTTTTTGCTGATGTTGTTTGTTGTCTCGCAGCGCCGCTCCTCGAGGCCGTGTCCTGCCGCTGGCGCCAAGGAAAGTGCTACGGGTGTCGTCCACCTCCGCGAGGCGGGCCGCGACCCCGCCGGCAGCGAGAGGCGGTGTCGCCGGGGAGACCGCGGAGTCTACCACTGAGGTGGCTCCTACGCCGGCAGCCGGCGGGGTGGTTCCACAGCCGGGCACGGGGCAGGGTCTGACCCCTGTTCCGCTCTCTGCCTCCTCGGCCGACACAGCGGGACGGGGAATTGCCCCTGGGGGCCCTCCGACCGGGGAGGTGATAAACCTCGACGACGAGGCAGAGGAGGAGCGTGCGGCTCCGGCGGCGGCGGAGACGGGGGCAGTTGCCCCAGCGATCGTGTCAGGGACGACGGTGGTGATGGAGGAGAGAGAGTCCGCCCCCGCGGCCACGACGGGGACAGCGGCGGCGGGGGAGGCGAGAACGCCCGCCCCGGCGGCTGCGGCGAAGGCGGCGGTGGCGGAGGCGGAGACATCCGCCCGGGAGGCCGTGGCGACGGCAATCGCGATGGCGGAGGCAGGGACGCCTGCTCCGGCGGCCACGACGGGGGCGGGGACGCCTGCCTTGGTGGTCGCGATGAAGGCCGCGGCGGCAGCGGGAACGGTAAGGCCCGCTCCGGCAGCCGCGACGGAAAAGGTGGCGGCGGCGGACGGATCGGGACGCGCGTCGGCGTCGACGATGGCCGCAGCGACCACGACAAGGACGGCGGCGCACGCGCCGGGACCGTCGACGAGGCCAGCGGCATCCGAGGCAGCGGCGCCTGCCCCGGCGGTGGCACCGGAGGCGGCCGGAGCGGCCTCTGCCCTTGTCTCGGTCAGTACCATTCCCAAGGCGTGGAGTGGGACTACCCTGCGCTGGACGTCCCACGACGATCCGCAGAGACTCCTCTTCACGCTGGATGACGCCGCGGAGTGGGGGAAGTGGCAGGCAGTGCAGGGCGGACTTGCAAACGTCTGCGCTGCCTGGTCCTCGGCAATGGGGGAGCTGGACAGCGTCGTCGCTCCAGGTGGTCAGGTAGGGCATTCTCCCTGGTGGTTATTTTCCTCATGTCGCTCTGTTACTGAGTATAAATTGTCTTGCAGGCCCTCCAGGAGTGCAGCCGGGGGAAGTCCGATTTCCTCCGGCTTGAGCGGGGGCTCTGGGAGCGCTTCTCTGCGGAGAGGCAGCGGACCGGGGAGCTGACCGCGCAGGTTGCCGCCGCCCAGCAAGTCATCGACGACCTGTGAAGGCGCGAGCAGGCGGCGCAGAACAAGTTCCAGGCCGTCGTCGAGAAGGCTCGCCTTGATCGCGAGGAGTTTCAGGACGCTGCTGAGAAGGCCCGCCTTGATGCCGTGGAGCTCGTACGGCTGAAGGGGGAACATGAGGCCCTTCAGAAAACCGCCGAGCGCATTCGGCACGAGCGGCAGAAGGCTTGGCAGGACCGGGACTTCGAGGCGGCCCGGAAGGTCGAGGCCGAGAAGATGGTGACTGACTTGGGATAGAGGTCGGGAAGCTCCATGCGCGAGTGCAGGGGCTTCAGACCGCCATGGCCTAGGTGCTCGACCGGGAGTGTGAGCTGAAGGCTCGGTCCGAGGGTAGGGCTCTTCTTGTTTCTCTGCCTTTGTGGTGTTGTGATGGTTTCTGATTTGGCGGGTTTTTCTGGACGGGTCTTGCAGACGAACTCGCCCGGCTAAGGGAGGTCTTCGACGCGGAGCGCGCCGAGCACGGCAACTTGCGGGACGCGGTCCGTGCTGTCTGCGACGGCCTCGGCGTGGTCCAGGCGGAAGGGATGAGCTCGTTGGCGGCTCGTACCCTTGGGGTGTACCGGCGGGCCCGCGAGATCGCTCGGGAGGCGCTTCACGTCGGCATGAGGCGAGCTTTCGGCGTCTTCGGCTCCCACTATTCCGGCATCAACTTCGCCAGGATGAGCGGGGGATACGCCTCCAGCTACTCCGAGGCCGAGCTGGATGACATCGATGCATCGGTGCTCAACCTAGCGGAGGCCTTGGCGAAGCTTCTGGAGGGTGAGGCCGTCCCGCCGGAGGACCCAGGGATGGGTTAGCTGCAACGGGCTTAGACGCCCCAGCATGTAAATACGTTAGTCGACTTTGAACTTGTTTTTGTAATGGCTGTGGGGGCCTTTTCTGTAACTTGTCGAAAGACGCTTTCGATCCTCTTTCATGTTTTTTGGGTTTGGAAAGTTTAGAATACGGGTCGGACGCGCTAGTAAGCGCTGATGAGCGAGGGCACCGTAGCCACTGGGGCGTAGGTTTTTTCGCAGTCCGATCAGTCTTGCTTGGGCGTCGTTTGCGCGTTCTCTCCTTTCCACGCCCAAATGTTTAGGAAGGGGGTCGGCTCGGAGAAAAGGTGTTTTGAGAGGACCTCGGGTGACTTGGGCCGGAGCCCCTGATAGCCCCCGAGGGATATGCGACCCTGAGGCAGGGCCAGGGTCGGATATCCCTGAGTTCGGGACGAGACTCAAACGAGGTCGACTCAAAATTGCCTTTTTTCGTCGACTAGAAAGTTACAGAAATATGCATGTACAAACTTGGAAACAAAAGTTAAGGGTAGAAGCGTCTTAGCTGTTCTATGTTCCAAGCATTGCCCAAGATCTATCCATCAGGAGTTGCCAGCTTTTACGTGCCTGGCCGCAGCACTTGCGCGACGACGAAGGGGCCTTCCCATGGAGGGGTCAGCTTGTGCCGACCCCTGTTGTCCTGGACGAGGCGAAGCACCAGGTTGCCGACGTTGAAGGCTCGGCCTTGCACCTTGCGACTGTGATATCGTCGTAAGGCCAGCTGGTACTTGGCCGAGTGCAGCAGGGCCACATCGCGCGCTTCATCAAGCTGGTCTTGCGCGTCTTCAAGTGACGCCTGGTTCCCTTGCTCGTCATACGTCTTGACCCTCGGCGATCCGTAATCCAGGTCGGTGGGGAGGATTGCCTCGGACCCGTAGACCATGAAGAACGGGGTGAAGCCAGTCGCCCTACTGGGGCTCGTTCTTAGACTCCATAGGACTACGGGGAGCTCCGCGACCCACCGGCCGCCGAACTTTTTGAGGCGGTCGAAGATCCGTGGCTTGAGACCCTGGAGTATCATGCCGTTGGCTCGTTCAACCTGCCCATTCGTGCGGGGATGCGCCACGGCCGACCAGTCCACTCGGATGTGGTGGTCATCGCAGAACTGGAGAAATTTCTTCCCGGTGAACTGCGTGCCGTTGTCCGTGATGATGGAGTTGGGGATTCCGAAGCGATGGATGATGTCGGTGAAGAACCGTACCGCCTGCTCGGACTTGATCTGCGCGACCGGTCGTGCCTCGATCCACTTGGAGAACTTGTCGACGGCGACAAGCAAGTGGGTGAAGCCCCCGGGTGCTTTCTTGAAGGGCCCGACGAGGTCCAGTCCCCAGACCGCGAAGGGCCACGTAATGGGGATGATCTGGAGCGCCTGTGCAGGTAGATGAGTTTGGCGCGCGAAGAATTGGCACCCTTCACAGGTGCGGACCACGTGGGTGGCGTCGACGACCGCCGTCGGCCAATAGAAGCCCTGCCGGAAGGCGTTTCCAACGAGGGTTCTTGGCGCGGCGTGGTGGCCGCAAGCTCTGGCGTGGATGTCCTGAATCAGCGTCTTTCCCTGTTCGATCGGGATGCAGCGCTGGAGGATGCCGGTGTGGCTCCACTTGTAGAGCTCCTGGCCAATGATGACGAAGGATTTGGCATGGCGTGCAATCCTACGTGCCTCCGTCTTGTTCGTCGGGAACGTCTCGCGGATGAGATAGTCGAGGTACAGGGCTCTCCAGTCCGGCGGGGGGTCGGGCCCCGCTGCTGGGTCCGCATCGATCTCCATGATCTCGGGGCCGGAGGGGTTGTCCTCTGAGTCCAGGACATGTGGACCGTTGCCGACCTCTCTCGGGTTGGCGGCCAAGTCCGGGACAGGTGGCGCGTCGCCGTCCCTCCCCGGTTCCTGGTAACGGATCGAGGGCTTAAACTGGTCGCTGACGAAGACGCCGTCGGGTACGGGCTTCTGGCCGGATGCCGCCTTTGCCAGTTCGTCAGCCACCTCGTTGAAACGCCTTGCGACATGGTTGAGCTCTAGTCCGTCGAACTTGTCTTCGAGCTTGCGGACTTCGTTGCAGTAGGCTGCCATCTTGGGGTCGTGGCAGCTCCACTCCTTCATGACTTGTTCGACGACTAGCTGGGAGTCGCCTCGGACGTCCAGCCGCCGGATGCCCAACTCAATGGCGATGCGAATCCCGTTGAGGAGATCCTCGTACTCGGCGACATTATTAGATGCAGGGAAATGGAGGCGGATCATGTACGTCATGCGCACGCCGAGAGGAGAGATGAAGACTAGACCCGCTCCGGCGCGAGCCTTCATCAACGACCCGTCGAAGTGCATCGTCCAGTACTCCTGCTTCTCCGGCGCCGATGGCATCTGGATCTCCGTCCATTCTGCTACGAAATCGGCAAGTACCTGGGATTTGATGGCGGTGCGGGGGGCATAGGTGATGCCCTGGTCCATGAGCTCGAGGGCCCACTTTGCGATCCGTCCCGTGGCGTCCTGGTTCCGGATCACCTCGCCGAGGGGGAACGACGAAACGACCATCACCGGGTGGGAGGTGAAGTAGTGGCGCAGCTTCCTCTTCGTGATGAGGACGGCGTAGATGAGCTTCTGGATCTGTGGGTAGCGCGCCTTGGACTCGGACAAGACCTCACTAATGAAGTAGACCGGGTGCTGCACCTTGAGGGCGTGTCCCTCCTCCTCTCGCTCCACCACCAGAGCTACGCTGACTACCTGGGTGGTCGCCGCGATGTAGAGCAGGAGAGGTTCCTCGTCGGTTGGCGGGACTAGGACCGGGGCTTTCGTCAGGAGGTCCTTGAGCCGGTCAAGCGCCTCCTGGGCCTCGGCGGTCCACTCGAAGCAGTCGGTCTTCATCGGTAGTCGGTAGAGGGGGAGCCCCCGTTCGCCGAGGCACGAGATGAAGCGGCTCAGGGCCGCCAGGCATCCCGCGATGCGCTGAACTCCCTTTATGTTGTGAATCGGCCCCATGTCGCTGATGGTCGCTATCTTCTCCGGATTGGCTTCGATGCCGCGTACGGAGACGATGAAACCTAGCAGCATGCCCCTCGGAACCCCGAAAACGCACTTTTCAGGATTGAGCTTGATGCGTTTGTCTCTCAGCCTTTCGAAGGCTAGTTCGAGGTTGGGGATGAGCTGGTCGCCCTTCTTGGACATGACCACGATGTCGTTGACGTAAGCCTCAACGGTCGGCCCGATGAGGTCCCCGAAACACTTAAGCATGCATCGCTGGAAGGTAGCCCCCGCGTTTTTGAGGCTGAACGACATCTTAACGTAGCAATAGGGGCCGAAGGGGGTCGGATTCTTTCATCGCGATTTGATGGTAGCCGGAATACGCGTCAAGGAAGCTGAGGGTCTCGCACCCGACGGTCGAGTCAACTATCTGGTCTATGCGCGGCAAAGGAAACAGATCCTTTGGGCACGCCTTGTAGAGACCGGTATAATCAACACACATCCTCCATTTCCCTTTCTTTTTTTCGCACAAGAACAGGGTTAGCCAGCCACTCGGGGTGGTAAACATCCTTGATGAATCCGGTCGCCAAAAGCTGCTGGACCGCCGGATCCTCCGCGACGGTGATGGCTGCGGCGTATTCGCAGCACTCTACATCGCACTCGTACGCCTTCTGGAAAGACGTGCCGACGGTGATGACCCCATTGGGCCCCGGCAGCTTGAGCTTGAGGTAGGTGTAGTTGGGGATGGCCATGAACTTGGCGTAGCTCGGCCGCCCCAGGATGGCGTGGTAGGTTCCACGGAAGCCCACCACCTCGAAAGTGAGGATCTTCTTCCTGTAGTTGGACGGAGTCCCGAAAGTGACGGGCAGGTCGATCTGCCCGAGAGGCATTGCCAGTTTCCTCGGCACGATGCCGTGGAACGGCGCCTTGCTGGGGCGGAGGCGGGAGCGGTCGATCCCCATGGCGTCGAGAGTCTCGGCGTAGAGGATGTTGAGGCCGCTGCCTCCGTCCATGAGCACCTTGGTGAGGCGCGTCGTGCTGACGACGGGATCGACGACGAGCGGGTAGCGTCCTGGCTGCAGGACGCGTCCCGGGTGGTCGGACCGGTCGAAGGTGATGGCGGATCCCGACCAGTCGAGGAAGGCAGGTGTCGCAGGCTCGGCCGCGTAGACCTCGCGGCGCTCCAGCTTCCGGCGGCGCTTCGAGTCGTAAGCCGTCGGCCCGCCGAAGATCATGAAGCAGCCGTCCACCTTGGGGAAGCCGTCTTCCTTCTCTTCGCCGTCCTTCTTCTCCTCGTCGGGCTTCCGTCTCCGGTTGCCCCTCACCGGGTTGCCTACAAAATACCTCTTCATGAGGTTGCAGTCTTTGTAGGCGTGCTTCGCGGGGAACTCGTGGTTCGGGCATGGTCCCTCGAGCAGCTTTTCGAAGAAGCCGGGGCTGCCCTCCGGGGGCGGTTGTCCCCCCTTGCGCTCAGCAGCGGCCACGAGGGGAGCCTCGCGCCGTTGCTTGTTCTTCTTCTTCTGCGGACGGTTGGAGGTGCCCTCGTTGGCGCCTTCCTTCCGCTTTGCCTCGCCCTTGGAGCGGTCAAAGATTGCTCCGACGGCCTCCTCGCCCGAGGCGAAGCTGGTGGCGATGTTGAGGAGCTCCTCCGTGGTCCGCGGGCCTCGGCGCCCCAGCTCGTGGACGAGGGGCCGGCAAGAAGTTCCTGCCAGGAAAGCCCCTATGATGTCGGCGTCAGCGACGTTGGAGAGCTCGGTGCGCTTCCTGGAGAAGCGTCGGATGTAGTCTCGGAGGGACTCGTCCGAGGCCTGGCGGCAGCTCCGGAGGTCCCAGGGATTGCCAGGGCGCATGTACGTGCCCTGGAAGTTTCCCACGAATATCTCCTTCAGGTTGTTCCAGTTGCGGATCCGACCTGAAGGGATATGTTCCGGCCAGGCTCGTGCCGAGTCGGCCAGGAAGAGCGGGAGGTTGCGGATGATGAACAGGTCATCGTCCGCCCCACCGGCCTGACATGCAAGCCGGTAGTCGCTGAGCCATAGCCCGGGGTTCGTCTCCCCGGAGTACTTGGCCACGTTCGTTGGCTGCCTGAAGGCCCGGGGCCCCGCCAGGTCGGGGCTCGGGCTGCGGTCTTCTTCGCTGTCATAGCGGCCGCCACGGTGGACATGGTAGCCACAGTCCACCCCCTCCTCCCTATTCGTGCGGGAGCGCCTCCGTGCGTCCAGGGTGTCGCAAGCGTCGCGGATGGGTCCGACGCGCCGGTGGATGGACTAAGCCCCGCCTCCTGTGGGTGGCGGTGTCCGTCGAGCGGGCGCGACCTGGTTCGCCCTAGGGGGAGGCTGGTGGACAGACTCCCCCCGCCTCTCGGAGGGTGCGGTGGGCGCTGCCCCGCTGGCGTTTTGCCCACGTCACCGGGACGCGGAGCTCTCCGCCTGCTGGACGGCGGCGCACTCGAGCAGGTCGCGCACCTCTCGGTGCGCCTGACGTTCCCCGGGCGTCGCCGGCTCGGGGAGTCATCGGAGTAGGGCCGCCGCCGCGGCGATGTTTTGGCTGGCGCGGGCGAAGAGCTGAGGGCGATCTTTGTCTGCGCAGATGCGCTGTTGGACATCGCGCGTCTGCTGTCGTGCCCCGCCTTCGTTGCGGGGGCGCTCGACCTCCTGGGCGGGTGCCGCGCGCGCCTCTGGCTGGCGCAGTCGCACCGGGGCCCGGGCAAGGGCTCCAGTCGTAGCCGCGGCGCGTGGTGGGGGAGTCCGCTGCCTCCTTCCGGCGCCATCGCCATTGGATCCCTCAGAGTGCACGTCTGCCATGAAGCACTCGCGCGAGGGGTGGTGGCTCCCGTTGCTGGAGCCGGCGTAGGAGGTCATCCCCGCCATGCCCGCGAGCTCGTTGCTCGCGGGCGGCATGGTCACGGACCGCGCCGGGGAACGACCGTAGGTCGTCGCGGCATTGCGCAGCCCAAAGAGCCGCCCCTCCGAAGGAGGCCCCTCGGCGCGCGCCCGGCTGCTCGCCACCACCCCGGTGGCGGAGCCAGAGATGATGAGGCGAGCGGGCAAGACGAGGAGAGGGATCAACTCGATCCCCTCCCCGGTGGCGAGGAAGTCCAGACTCCCGAAGCGGACCAGAGAGCCCGGAGCGAAGCTGGCGTCGTGGTTGGCCATCTGAAGCCGGTGATGTACGCGCAAAGGACCCCTACCTGGCGCGCCAACTGTCGTCGTCAAGATTAGCGGATCAAGACTAAGACAAGTAAATTTCTTTTATGCGCGTAACGCTTCAGATGGTGGCGCGGGAGACAGGGGGTTTAGACTGGTTCGGGCAAGGAGAAGCCCTACATCCAGTATGAGTAGCTGCTCGTGTTGCCCACGCGGGGTCTGTAGTAGGGGTTACAGGAGGGCAAGAGAGGGAGCTGGTCCCAAGTCACTTGGGTGTGCACTGAAGCTCTAATGGTGAGAGTGTGTTCTTCTCGCCGGAGAAGAAGGAGTCCGTGCGAGAGTGAGAGAGAGTGTGCGAGAGAGAGTCTGCGAGAGAGAGAGTCTGTGTCCCCCCCTGTCTCAGGGCCCCCGGTCCTCCTTTTATGGCGCAAGGAGGGCTCGGGGTTATAGGTGAGCCAGGCGAGGAGAAAGAAAAATAAGTTAGGAAGGACCGAGTCCCCGGGTCCCCGTCCCCTGCTCCGGCCTGCGGCTCTTGTCAGCGCGTCCATCGGAGGAGGGCGGCTTCCTCCGGATCCTGTCGTCGATCTCCTCAGGGGCCGGTGCAGCCAGGCGTGATGATGGCGTTCGGTCGCGGCATCCGTGCCCGTCGGGGAAGACGGCTGACACTGTTACCTTGCTGACGGCCCGTGGGGCGCGGACGTCCCGTCCCTGTCGCCGGATTCGCGGGGCGCGAGGACGGGCGGGGCTTCCTCTTGTGTCGGGCGGCGCAGGTCATGAGTGCCTTGCAGCGAATCGGGGGAAGCTGCGCCACTGTAGCCTGTGCTGTGCGATCACGCTTGGGTAGTTGTGACGGGTCACGTCGGGGGCGCGGGCGCCTTTCTGCGTGCCAGACCCGCGGCGCATTTATGGCAAGACCGGCGGGGGGCCCACGAGATCCGCGCTCGCATCTTCCAGTCTGCGCCCGAGGCGGACACTCGCCTGGTGGGCCCGGGTGAGTCCGACCCCCTACGCCCTGGGTCGGGCGAGGCGGAGCCTTGTGGCGAGGGGTCGGGAGCGTCCGACCCCGAGGCACTTGGTCGGGCGAGGCGGAGTCCGGCCGTCGAGGAATCGGGAGCGTCCGACCCCGAGGGACTTGGTCGGGCGAGGCGGAGCGCTTCTCTCCCACGTTGGGCCGACGGCGGCCGCCGTTGCCGCAGATGGGCCCGGGCCTTCATGATCGTCGTTCTGATGGTCATTAGGAGGTCGTTAATATTTCCCCCTGACATGTGTGATCTTGATTTGTTGTATTAACTGTGTATAACAATATGGTACAAACGGTTTCTAAAAAGAAAAGAGAAACGGTCTAGAAGAAAATGCGTAATGAAGATTTGTATTCCAAACCGTTTTCTAAGCAGTAATATCGATCACCTTGCATGTGTCCTCGTGCCCATACTTATGCTGGAGGTAGCTTGCCTGCCATGCATCAGCCGTCTGCCATAGCGCTATGATGTGCCAGCACGTATAAAAGCTGGAAACGGAGTCCTGCGATATCTCCAATCCTATTCGCGCGCGTGATAAATAGAAATTACCCCGGAGATGTGGCGTTGCGGAGGACCTGGGCAGCTCCGTAGACTCGGTAAACTCGAGCTCCAACAGTTATATTGATACTTTTAACAATATAAGAGGTAGAGCACGTAACTAGCAAGCCATGATGCTTGCCGAGTTCTACTTTATTTTATCTACTGAACCAGAGCCTTGGGACAAGTCATTTTCCTTGCTCTTTCAATACGCCATTGCAAAAGTCTAACAAGTTGTATAACACTCCAGCGTGTTAGGATATTTGGGCTAGACCTATTTATTTAATAATAAATTGAGAATTAAAAGATTCACGAATTAATTCTAGCGAGTTATGATATGTGAGTAACGGTTTTTCCGTTGGATGTTAAATGGTTGTTAAAAGACTCACGAATTAAAAGACCCACAAATTAATGGCTATTAAATGATGTTGATAGCGGGGAATAATGGTGCAAATTGATGGACATTAGCGCAGCCTGGAACATACACCTATATAAGAAGGCTGCCCCTCTTATTCCAAATGGTGTCACACAATCAAGATATTTCTGCTAAATAGATCTCTCACTTCTCTGATCTCTCACTTCTCTCTTTGTTCTTTTGCTACTGTTGCATATTTATTGTTGCATATTTATTCTCGAGTAAATTTCTTGTATGGCCTAAAGAAAATTGCAGTCCTTTATTTGATCCTAAAAAGTTCAAACTCCCTTCTTTAACCTATTTTTATCTTTTATCCCTTTCTTAACCCTACCGTGGGCTCGCTAGTCCGTGAGCTTGTTAGCCAGTTCCGTTTAGGCCGTGAAGGCCGGCGCCTGCAGCCGAGAAGCGTGTGAAGTTCCTTCTCACCCAGCCTCCACCGCTCACTCTCCTCCGCACACCTGCCATCCGCCGCCACCTCGCGCTGTGCGCAGCACGCTGCCCTGCTCTGCCGCACGGCCGGCCAGCCGTCGCTGCCCCGCGCGGCATGGCCTCCTGGTGCCTACCGTGCGGCCGGCCGGCCGCCGTCGTCCCACCCGGCACGGCCTCCGCGCGCCAGCCGCCCGCCGCCATCCCGCGCTACGCCGGTCTCTGCGCGCGGCACGGCCTCCGCGTGCCGGCCGTGCGGCCGGCCGGCTGCCGCCGCCCCACGCTGGCCTCCGCGCGCCTGCTGGGCGGCCGACCGCCCTTACTGCGCCGCCTTCCTCTTGCACGAGCAAGGCGGCCACGGCGGCGGGCCCAGGCACGAGCGGGGCGGCCGCGGCGGGGACGCGCTGCTGGGCGCGGATCACGGCGGCGGGGGAGGTGGTGGTGACGCTGTGGGCGGTGGAGCGGGAGATGGAGGCGGCGGGCGCTGGTGGTGCTGCTGGAGGGGAACCGGGAGACCGCGGTGGAGGCCGGCGTGGCGTCAGCGGCCGTGGAGGCGGTGGCAGCGTCCGGGCCGGTGGGGGTCACGGCGGAGCGCGCGCTGGAGCTCAGGGAGTGCAGCGCGCGCGGGCAGCAGGCTCAGGGGCGGTCGCGGCGGGAACGACGGCCTTCACGGCTGCAGGCGCCAGCCATCGCGGCCTTAACGGAACTAGCTAACAGACCTCACGGTAAGGTCAAGGAAGGGATGGAAGATAAAAATAGGATCAAAGAAGGGAGTTTGAATTTTCCAGAGCCAAATAAGGGACTATTATTTCTTTTAGGACTATACAAGAAATTTACTTTTATTCTCAACGCAAGTGCGCACATAAGCTTGCATGAGCAACCTCCGAAACCTCCTCGTCTACGTGATCCTGCTCGGGATAGACGGACAATAAGGTTTTTGGGAGCGTACGAATATGCTACTGCTTGCTGTACGACTACTTCGAGCTTCAACACGTGTACGACTACTTTCTGCTCCAACCCGAACTAGTACGACTACTTCCTGCTACAACGCCACTTGTTCGACTACTTCGGCTACAACACGATTGTACGACTACTTCGACTACTTCCTCTGCTACACCAAGAAGGCTGCTCGCGAGACTGCATTGCGTGACCAACCAAGTAGTATGTCTATTCCAGTTGGTGACGGCGCATCCAATGCCTCCACCACAGGACTCGTCTCAGGGTACCACTCGATCCTTCTCTGGTTCATATTTTGTCTTATGTTCTTGTTTAATAGAAGATTAAACTTGAACACGTGCACGTATAATTGGTCACAAGATCACTGAAATTTATCATGATTAAAATATTAATTCTCGGAATTAAAATATACCCTAAAACACCTATATTTCTGACGCTGCACACCTTACCCTTAGTACCATCAACCTGAAAAGAATTAACATGAAAGTAAGGTGCATGTTTACCCTTTGATTTGGTCACAAGTCTGAGGTTAAGCTCCCACCAAGGTTTCCTTAATCAGAGTAACATTACCATCAGTCCATGACACATATTTGCACTTAGCATCAGATTAAGCACACAGCAGCTGAGCATTATACTACAAAATTATCTCTAAGGTTACCTGAACAATTAACAGAAAGGCTAAGGTGATCCCAAGACAGAAATCAATCTCTAACACAACTAAAGCGAAGCAATAAACACTAATAGCTGCAGGACCCTGCAGCCGACGCGAAGCTGGTGGCGAGCTCGGCGCACGGCGACGGGTGCACCCCGAGCGCGGCGCCGCGCACGTCCCGGCACCTCCACGCCGCGCCGTTCCTCCACCCGAAGAGCTTGACGTTGGAGAGGCAGATCCGGGTGAAGGGCGAGTTCCTGATCCCCTCCAGGGACCCCGGCTGCTGGACGCCGACGCCCCACACGTTCCGGATCCGCACGGCGTCCACCGTGGGCACGGCGAGCTGGCTGAACCGGCCGTCGGGGTGGTCGCCGACGTCGCCGGCGATGCGGACGCCGCTGCGCACGCCGCTCATGCGCACGTTGTCGACGGTGACGTTCCGGATGTAGCCGCCGCGCCCCACGTTCGTCTTGATGTGGATGCCGTAGCCGCTGTTGAAGATGCTGCAGTCCTCCACCAGGACGTCGCGCACGCCGCCGGATGCCTCGCTGCCGATGGCGATGCCGCTGAACGGGGACGAGCCCCGCACGCGGCGGATGGTGATGCCGGAGCTCGGCCGGCCGTAGGCGATCCCGTACTCGTCCCAGCCGCTCTTGATCGCCACGAGGTCGTCGCCGGTGGAGATGTACGAGTCCTCGATGCATACGTTGGTGCTAGAATCTGCACGAGGATGCAGCTGCCTTGTTATTCCGAATGAATCCATGGCTGAAGGCAAAGGTAACACATTTCTTTGAGCATGGGCTACAAAAGCTGTAGATGGACAACATACCTGGGTCGATCCCGTCGGTGTTTGGGGAGTCGTGTGGTGCCAAGATCATCATGTTGGTTACGACCACATTGCTGAAAGAAGAAAAGAGTAGTGTCAGTGTTTCATTCTCTGGCACATGGTAATGGTTAAGATTGGAACTGAAATCGTCAATTTTGGTGTCAATGATTCAGGATTCATAATTGGGTCATGTTTTTACTCAAAAATTTCAATCTTCTTTGCTCATAGAGTGTTCGTGCAAGTCTGAAACTCTGAACAGCTACTCTGTTTCCAGACCACACTGATTGGAAATACTGGAAAAGAAAAACATTTCTATTTACAGGTAGCAACAGCTAGGTGGATGATCGTAGAGCTTACTCGCAATAAACAGGATGAATGTTCCAGAAGGGTGAGTTCTTGAGGACGATGTTGGAGATGTGAATGCCAGTGGAATGCATGAACTCCACAAGGTTTGGCCGGGTGTGCTGAAGAGTCCTCTGCCTCCACATGTTCCACCACACCTCACCTTGGCCGTCGATGACCCCCTTGTCACCTAATGTGGCAAAAGAAAAAGGTAAGGCAACAAAAATAACCACAGCAGCGACAATACTACCTACATGTAGACTAGGTCAATACTAAGGAGCGAAGCGGATCGGATACGTATGGAATCGAATTCGGATAGCATTTTTTACCACAATTTAACTCGAATATGGATACGAATTCGGATATTCTCGAATACGAATGCAAAACGGATGCCTCGGATTCGGATTCGGATTCGAATTCGGATATTTACTCAATATATAGGATAATATTTAGCTATTTTCTTTATTGGTAGTTTCAGAATATAAAATCATTACATATGTATAAACTAAAGTATGACAATATTAACAAAGATAGCTTGTCAAAAATAGTTTATGTATCAACAAATATTTTAATAAATAAATATATAAAAAATAAAACTAGAAATAAAAATATATTTTCAATAAATATATAAACATTTTTATTAATATATAATAAAAAATTATAAAAGTAATTTCACCCATAAATAGATAAAACATGAATATTTAGGAGTAAACTTAATCTTCTTATAACTTTATTATAAAAATTATTAACATTGATTATGAGAAATAAATATGACTTTTTAAATAGTTTTACTGAAAACGGATACAGATAGTGTTGGATATTGTTGAATACAGATGTGGAATCGGATAGAGGAAAATAATGAAAATCGGATTCGGATGTCTCACTTTACTACCACATTAACTTCGAATACGGATACGGATATCCATATTGATGTTTAAGCGGATATTTCGGATATCTACATTCAAATTTTCATCCCAATTTTCATCCCTAGTCAATACAACCTGTTGAATCCTGAGCAAGATTCAACAGGCTGTACCATGGCAGGTCCATCATAAGATTCACTGATTCAGCAAGGTCTAGGTTTCTTTAACAATTCAGCATGCCAGCATGGTACAATTTAGGCCCTGCAGCTACGAGTATGGGTCTGAAACTTAGTTTAACAATAAGGCCACTGCTGAAAGTGCTATGATCTAGTACTTATATTAACCAGTGGTACCACATCAGGCATCTCCCATCTGAACTTGTGCCACCAAACCCGCCCTGTTTCCAGTGCTCAGTCTAGTTTAAGAGCCCTAGAAGATTGTTTGTCCACGAACTCTCATGCATCGTTATGACATTTTGCAGTAGCATGACAGTATTGTTTGTCTCGGTCTTCTCTAATGAGGAGACGTCGTGTCTGTCGACCATCAGGAGTTCAGGACTCACGAGCAAACAATAGCAACGCGACACGCACGAAGCACAGGAGCTGAGCCTCACCTGTGATGACGACGTCGCGGAGGCCGTTGCCGTTGATGAAGCTGGCGTACCTCGCGCCCGGCAGCTCCCGTCCCCGTCCGTACGACGGCAGCGGCTCCACCAGCGGCCATCCCCTGGCGTCCTGCGTGGCCTTGAGCACGGCGCCCCTGGCGAGAAAGAGCGTCATGTGGCTGGTGAGGTTGAAGCTGCCGGCGAGCCACGTCCCCGCCGGCACGCGCAGCTCGGTGCCGCCGCGCCGGCGCTGGTGCTGGATGCGGTACACGGCCTTGCGGAACGCCCACGTGTTGAGCGTCCGGCCGTCGCCCACGCCGCCGAAGTCCGCGATGGATACCACCTCCGGCCGGCGCCTCGCCGGGGCCACGCCGACGCACGTCGCCGCGGCGTCGCACCGCGCCACCTGGAGCAATGCGAGCGCACCTACTAGCAGCACGGCCACGGCGAGACCACCACCGCGCAACGGCGACGCGGCCATGCTGCCTGCCGTGCAGCTTTGCGACGAGAGGGAGAGGCCAAGCAAAGGGCTCCAAGAAGGGCTTTTTCGTTTGCCCCCTGCGCGTGGCGATCCCTAGGACGGAAAGCGCCGGGCCGGGAGCTAGCGATGCAAATCTCGCTCTCGGCTGGGCGATGAGAACGCCGGGAGGTAGAAGAAGGGAAGCTCCAAGTGCAAGAATCCAAGGAGGGCGCGAGCGTTGCCAAGCAGATGAGTCCAGGGGAAGGGATGGGAGTTGCTGGTGGCACGAGGGAGTGGCCGGCTACTTTCTTCAGCTTTCAGTGAGGGAGTGAAGAGAGCGAGGGACTGAGAGGGGAGAGGATTAGAGGAATTTGTCTTGTGAAGAGAGCCCTGCTCTGTTCTGGCATGCAGAGCAACTTTATGCAGACCTTGTTGGTGCACATATGAGTACAAGACAGACATACCATACCCATATGTTGTGCCTCTGCCCCATTTCAGCACTTTGAGTGGCTGCCCTCAGGGTTCAGCATGCATACCAAACTTCAAGGTCCAAGCCAATCTGGCAAGGATCTTATGAAAATGTGGCTAGACTGCCATTGTTGGCACTACAAAAATAAAGAACTCACCTAGCTGCAGTATCTTAGTGCCCTAGTTCTAACTTGTAATCCTGTTTCAGCTACACCTGTTTTTGAATCATTTTTAAACATGAGCAGTGAGATCATCTTCTTGGCTGCTCCAGCCTTTACCTCGCCTTTTCTTCCCTTAACACATCTGCTTTCCCAATTGCCTTTCGTCAGCATGGCAGGGATTGGAAAAGATCCATCTCTGCATCAGCAATTCGGCATGGAGTATTACTAGTTCCTATCCTTGTGTGATTTTGTTTGTGCGTCTATCTCTTTCAAGGTCTACGCATGGCTTCTTCTGGCTCGATCGGGGTTCACGGGCTCCTCCGGAGGAGACGAGACAGCCTGCCTGGGTCAGGTGGTGCGCAACCTCGCGCGTGCCCGTTTATCGTTTGATGGACAAGGCGTCAAAGCAGAGAAAGGGACCAGACACCGGAGCCGTTTCTTGCGGTTGTCCCTCCGTGGAAGCTTGTGTACACACATTTCACAGTAACCGTCTAGGCGGACTATATAAAACAATCTTTACTGCAACTAAGCATTTGCACGAGCATTAAAACTTACTAGCACTCCTTCCGTTTTTATTTACACGTCGTATTAGGTTTATTCTAAGTTAAAATTAGCTAACTTGATCAAGTTTATAGAAAAATATAGTAACAACTATACTATCCAACATATGCACTATCAACGTATACTTCATGGTAGTTTCAATGAAACAAATTTGGTATCGTAAATGTTATTATTTTTTTCTATATATTTGGTCAAAATTATTTAGAACAAATCTAATACAACATGTAAATAAAAACAGAGGGATATAACTAAGGTACAATGCATTGGCATGATCTTAATAAGTTTGTTCGAGTTTAATAGTTTATAGAGAAGAATATTAATATTTATTATATATATTAAAGAGGTATACTTAAAAAATATTTCATGTTAAATCTAATGAAACTCATTTCATGTTATTAAATCTAATCAAAGTTAAAGTTAAGATGGTTTGGCTTAAAACAAAGTTTGAAGTGCACTTTTTAAACGTAGGTAGTATGTACTAATCCGGCAGCTGAAAAATATTAGAGAATCAGAAAAGAGATAATAGGCACAAATTGTTGAAAAAGGAGGATTGACGAGTGATGCAGCTAATTGCAGAAAGGTCAGTAGGGTTATGGCCAAATCCCATTAATATGGCAACGCGATGCAACAGGCTGGCCGGCAAAGGTATTATACACACGGCCGCGGGCTTTAGTGGTGCGCCGGCTGGTGTCATGTGACTCGCCCTAGGCCCATGCTGCGTGCACTTTCTGGGCCCACAAAAGTTGGAAGCCGAACGGGACGTCGTCGGCCATGTATGGTGGGTGGTGCACCAAGATGAAATTTCGTGGGCTCGTACCTCTCTTCGTTCCAAATTGTAGATCGTTTTAGTAAATCTATAGTAAAATTTATATATGTAAATTTGTCAAAACGATCTATAATTTAAAATGGAGGGAGTATATATTTTCTGTTGCAGCACATACTCGTCGTGAGCTCGAGAGGTCCTCGAGATTGGTACTCTGCCAAGCCAGTGTCCAGTGTCGACAACTTTGGTTCTAGTATCTTTTAGCTGGAAGACATGAGATTTCGGCTCTCGTTTCAAAGATAATGGCAGATCTGATCTCTTTGATAAGAAAAGAAGTATTTATATCAGATGTTCGGAGTGCAGGAATTTAAATTATGGTAGCTAATTAAAGTGGTATATCGAGAATTCAAGATGATTACTCGGACAGTAAAGACCGAAATTGATAATTTTGGAGAGGGATATGCATGCTCTATTCTGCAGTACTTTTGAAAGCCACTCCAAAGAAATCTAGTAGGGATGCTATCTTTTCCTTTTTTTTCGCAAAGTATAGTACAAAGTATATTCTGGCATGCACGCGCCCTCATAGAGATAAAATATATCTTTCTAAATATAATCGATAACTCCCCTGTCTCGGTTGGTTGGAAGAAAATAAGATAGTATATATCATTGTATATACATAAATGTGAGTGTATGTCATTACGTGCATGTATGTGAGCTAAAATGTCACGTACCCAACCGTAAAAATAAATCATTATCGGGAGTCAGGGTTTTGATAAACCGGTGTCTTGTTCATGCACGATAACTTCTTCCGATCCAATCATACCGCTGTCAGCAGGATGCAGCTCAAATCTGGACTATGTCTCCTGAGGATTTGGATCTTGATCTTTCTTATCCGAATGAGTCTTTTTTATTTTCAAACCTCTATCCAGAAAGCACCTTTAGTCGGCAGTCGCCAACCTCTTATTTTGCCGGCTAAGGTCCCAAGATTTGACTATGCCTTTCGTGTTTGTGAGGCCAACGCTCACGATCAAGCATCGCTCGATCAGCCGCCAAATTAATTCAGCAGCCCAATGGCTCTTTGACCACCCATCTGATTTGAGCGCCGTGCCACTGGCAGGTGGCCCCAGGGGTAATGGATGAGGCTCCCAGCTCATTGGCTGAGCAAAGTTGATGGGGATCATGGGCCCCACGTGCCCTGGGCCACTGGTGGTGGTAGGCGCGGCAGCCAGCAAAGGTAATGGTGAATGGCCGGGCCGACCTTGAAAGACAGCGATAGGAGAGGCCGCCGTCCATGACCGGGACTCCGCGTGGGCCCGTCCAGCCCAGCTGCCCGGGAGGTCAGGGAAAAATTGTGAAGTTCAAAAAAAAAAAAAATGTTAGCTTGTGTTTTGGTCAAATAGAGTTTTCTTTAACTTGTATTTAGAAAACGAGGCAGAGGTCTTTTAACTTCTATTTAAAAACGGAAAAAGAGTTCTTTTTTCCTGCAAACCCTATTCTATATGCAGTTTTCTAGAGTTCGTTTTTGTAAAGGTTGAAATGCTATCCTAACGGTCATATGGGATGACGAAATCTTGCAAGGTCAAAAGTTGGACGAAGTTTTATTTATGGCATTGAAGGAACCAGAAAAACGATACTTCTATCTTTTGGTATTATTCCCGCTGTTGTCATATCGTTGGCACTTTCATGAAGTAAACATCAATTGACCTTTGAGAAAAGATTGGAAAAGAAAATCCAGGAAAATAAAAAGAATACAAAAACCTATAAACAGTACCAGTAACTTTAGAGAGAGAAAATATCACTTTCGAAAATTTATAAAAAAAGTACGGATTGTTTTTGAGAAATTGGTTCCATCGTCCGATTTGAGTTCTACAAAGTTTGTGTGAACAAACCCCAATATACTCTTGCCCAGGAATGACAGGGACTGCATTTCTGTTGAATTGATTTAAGTGATGTAATAACCAATACTAGTATTTTATTACGTTATTAATATTTTAGGTTTGTGGCATTTACTTTTTCAATTTTCTATGATTTTTAGTATATATCGGACAGTCAAAAGGCACCAATAGGACCAAATTAAAGTGGCAAAAACAAAGAATATAGATCGGGTAGTAATGTGAATTAAGGGAAATCACAGGAAAAAAGAATTCATTACAAAAGTAAGAGTTTGGAAAATAAATAATATCAGCCACTTCTAAAAGTTTACTTACAAAAAATATAGAAAATAGAAATCATGTTATAGAGATTGGTTCTAGCCAATTTTAGTTCCTTGAACTTTAAGGTGAACATAGTCCCATCTCTCATATACTCTATTCATGCGACGGAATGATAGAGACTGTTTTCACACAAATTGATTGAAGTACGTAGTCACCCCTTGAGTAGTACCAAGGGGCAAGCTACCCCCCGTGTGAGCTGCTTTCACATTGTCTGGAGAGTTCATTTGATATTGTGCACCTTTAAGTAAGTTAAGTAACAGTTTAGCAAAAAAAAAGTAAGCTAGGTAATTTAAAAATTTCCCATCGTGAAATTCCTGCAAAAGTTTTAGGACTTTAGGAGTTACCCATGAATTCTTCTGAAACTTTAGGATTTTTCTTCTTTTAAGGATTATTTTTACTTTTTTCAGTATATTTATTTTTCAAATTTCTGTGGTTTCATTTACGAGGCAACAATTAAACAACACTGACAGGACCAAAGTGGCAAAAGGGAAAAAGCATAGATGGAGTAGAGAGGGAATAATCCTTCACAGAAAAAATAAAATCTAAAAAAAAGCTAATCCTAGGGAATTCTTATGCTCCAGGAAGTAAACGTTTCCAAGTGGAAAGTTAACACGGCAAAACTGACCTTACTAATGCTTGCAAAAACACATCATGAAGGCTCCACTAGTGTCCTTACGTCAAACTTTGCTGCCCACAAAAACGGTTAAGAGAAGAAAAGGAAAGTCTCTCTTGTTGTGGTAGCAATTGACCATGCATGACGATAGCCTTTTCTTTTGCCACTGAAGTGACCATCAGACAGTAAACACCAAAAGATCGAGATTGCCACTAATAAACACTAAGAAAACAAGATATATAATATTGTAAAACAATGCTGCACCATCAACAGCTTTTCAACTTCATGAGGATTTGATTCTCAACAACGGAAAGTTTTATATGGTGCTCGATTTCTAAAAGTTTCAACCCTTCCCTATTTCGGTTTCACACTGTGAGCTATCTATATATGTTGCAATATGCTATCTAGAAGTTGCGAAGGCTAGGATTTTTTCCTCTTTTCTTTTTCCTTGGTCATCAATTGAAGGGTTGGCACTAGGGAGAATCCAACAAATTAGGCAGTAGAAAACATTTGGACTTCTCAGCATTATGTTGCAATAATTGGCGGCAGCACCGCAAAGTTGTGCTGCCAACTTGCCGAGATCAGCAAAGCCAAATGCTTGGGAATCTTGTTTCTCCATGGTAACCAAATTCAACTACAGTATCTGTAGCAAGCAAGTAACAATGGTTCTTCCTCGAAGATCACAATCGTAGCCGATTCATAATCCTCTCCGGAGTTACATGAGGGGCATGTATTTACACAGATATACACAAGAGACAGAAATCAGTATGCGGTAATCTAGAGCGAGAAGCTAATTACAGAGAAACCCTCTAGTCCACATTAATCAGGTTGCAGATGTTCAGGGACTCACAGTTCTAACATTTTTTTCTTTTACTTCATCACTACAATAGCACAGCATTCTGTTCTTCTCCTTCGGCGACATACAACGCTGGAGAAGAACAGACAACACAATCGCAAGGAGGAAACATAATTTTGAACACAGCGTAGCAGTAGCACTTCCTCAAAACTCTTTCATGCAAGTTCCAAGAACCTAGGGGCTCCATTGGAGAGTAGCTCTGCACATTCTAAGGAAAGCGATGTTCCGAATCACGAACCGACTCCATCTCCATCACCGGTCAAGGGGCTCCGTTTGATCCCTGGTGACACGGTTCTCCGACACCTCCGCGAGCGACTTGAGGTTGCACTTGAGCAGGGCCTCCACGAAGTAGCACGTCTCGTCCTTGGTGTTGCCGTCGGGGATGTCGACGACGAAGGACTCGATCACCAGGGTCCCTGGCCGGCCGTCGATGACCTCGGGGTGGACGGTGAGGATGGAGGAGTAGTTCTGCAAAGGAAGATGGCAAGCACATCGGTTAGTTATCGTCAGCGCACAGGAAAGCTGGTGCTCTTCCAACGAACTTAAGAGGTGCGCGGGTAACTGCATCCCCCCCTTAGATTCAGACAAGTCACAAGTGTCTTGCACTATCCAAATGCAGTGCATGTGACCGTGGCCACTTGTTGCCATCGATGATGAGAGCAAACGGATGGAGCACGACAAGGGAGTGACAGGTCCTCATGCAACGAATTCGGCATGTAAGGTCAAAGGATGGCAAGTCAGTGCCATACTTGTTAGTCCAAGCAGTTGAGAACAAACAAACATCACACATAGATAACAACAACCGGTGCTTGTTTTTTGGTTAGACGACAACAGTTTGTTAGGGCTATCAGATAGCATGGCAGCACATCAAGATGCATCAGGAGATGTCAGGATGAGGAGATGAGGTGGAAAATATCTCCCGTGTTTACTTCAACCACCCCAATGAGTTGATAGTAGAGGTGCTTTGCATTAGAGCACTATTTTATTAGCAAGTGATGGGTTAAGCCCACCATTATTTGTGCATGAGCATATTATTCTTTATCGTTGGTGGAGAAGGGCACAACAACAGATGCCAAGCACACTTGTCAATTGTTTCAAGTGCACACCGTTTGCATGTACAGATGCATTGTACCCAAGGAAAGGCTATTGAAGGAAATTAGTGGGAATCAACTTGTCATGTGCACACAATTTGACCTTGCCATTAAAAAGGGATAAACCCAGTGTCATACATTTCTTCGCTTACATATTACGACATGCAGCAACTGAGCAACAACTAAGAAACCAATTTTAGTAGAACTTTACTGAATGTATAAGAAATATATGCAGCAGTTAGGTCAAAAAATCTGTGGTAGCCACATGAAAGTTGGTGAGGACCTTTTGAGATTAGTATGCCTGATCAATGAATAATCCTGATAGTACATCTGACCACTGCTAATTTTCTTAAGCATAATCTACCAGTTCAGGAAGTCTGCATCTTGGAACCACATCTAAGCCTGAACCAAATGAATTGTAAGACGGACAGAATAGATCAAGAATAGAACACACCTGCAGCCTGTGATCACCTCCAACGAACCTGACGCTGAGTATGTGCTCATTGTCATCTAACAGCTCCAGCCTCTCTGTGCTTCTTGTGGCTGGCAGCCCAGACTTCACATTGACCTCCCTCACACTGCCGATCTCAATGTTCCCTTTCATTTCACACCGGCTCACAAAGGGCTTGAAAAGCTGTGGTTGATCAAACCGCCTCACCAGAGACCAAACCTGCCAGATAATTACTTCATCAGATATTTAGATAATGATTAGGAAGGTGAAGAGGATCAATTCACACACATGCATGTAACAATCGAGGAAAGAAGTTTCCAACACACAGGTCAATTGCTATTAACTGTGCTACATAAAGACCCTAACCGGCAGACTGTACCTGATAACTCAGCCTGTCCTATCAGTGAACAGCTGAAAAGAAGCCAGAAGCCCAGAAATTATCACAAGAAAATGGCAGGAAGAGTGGTGTACAAATCAACTAAGAATGATTGAAGAATATGACAGCTCTTTTAACCACAGATACATAATTATAATATGAGGTATAGTGCCTTGAGAGAACTATGGACTGTATACACATATTCACACTTAGAAACTGAGGCAGCATCCATTCAGCATATGCTGGTAACTTTGGCTGGAAAGTGGCCCAAAATGATTATTTCCTTTCAAATAATCAACTCAATGCATCACAAGTTAGCATCTCACAATTCTGCAAAAGCTATTCCTCTTTTTTTATTAAGAAGATTACTAGTTGCATCTAATCTTTTGGCAAGCGCTGAACCCACATCCAAAGGAGTGGAGTCCAAGTGAAGCATATCTCCACCATCTCTATTAGATTACTTGCAGAATAAAGCTACAAATGTTCAAGGCCTAACAAGGAATACAGGGCAGCCAATGCAAGAACACCTAGAAATCCCAAAATAATCTCGCGAAAAGCAGATTCAGCGGGGATCTCGAGGTGGCGGTGGGGGAAGCATCTTCCCACGTGAGGCGAGGTACAGAAAGGCGAATTAAAAATCCTCCAGGCTTTGCTGGCTATCATTTGCGACCAATCATGCATCTCATGTTCATCTCGTATATAAAGCCGCGCCTCGCACGGGAGCAAAAGCTGGACGCCGATTCAGTGAAAAAAAAGTAAAATCACAGGCTTCCTGCGAGGAAACGGAAATCTTAGCTTTCAGCGAAAGCGACGTGGTTCCGATCAATTGATCCGCCCGGCCAATCACAAGAAAAAAGGAGGGGCGATGAGAGAAACAAGCAGGCAGGAACGGGACCAGCTCATGACGGCCTCCAAATCAGGCCTGGATGTGCCCCCGATTGAAGAAACAGACCAAACCAGCGGTGACTCTGAACCAAGTAAGCGTCTTTCCGAATCAAGGAGAGACGCATCAGCACTCCAAAACCGGACCAAACAGAACGGAGGAGAAAAATCAAGGAACCGATCGGCAAGACATCGCCGCGGCGGATCGGCCCAGCGAGATCCGGACGCCAAGAAACAGAAGAAGAAGAAGCAGCCAAAATGATTATATTCAACGGCATGAACAAAAGCAACAGATTCGGAGGCGCTTACGAGGTGGACGGGGGCCTTGATGTGCTTGGCGACGGCGGAGGAGCACTGGTGCTCGCGGGGCTCGTGCCGGTGGAACCGCCGCACGTAGTCCGTCTCCAGGGCGCGCGGGTCGCACCGCTCGTCCACCAGCCGCCACAGCCGCGGGTGCGGCGCCGGCGCCGGCGCCTGCCCGCCTCCTCCCACTCCCACGGCGCCATCCATCTCCACCATCCCCGCCGCCGCAGGCCAGACGCCGCCGCGCGCAGCCCGGTAATGGAGGCGAGGAAAAGCAGGGGGCGGGGCGCGGAGGAGGTGAGGTTTTGCCTTTGCTTTCCTTGGTCTGGTTTGGTTTGTTTATGCCGCGACGAGAGGGAGAGTGGGGAGGGAGAAGGAGGGAAGGACGACGACCCCTGGATGGCAGTGAGGCCGCAGGCTCAGGTGTGGTTGTTATGCTATTGGGCGCTTGCAGGAAAGGGCCTGCAAGAATTAGGAGTGACAGATATGCCCCTCCGGGTTCATCACTTTTGCTTCCGTTCAAGGTGCTTGTGAATTGATGGGTGGCCCCACGACAAGAGGGATGGCACATTATCTCCTTGCCTTTTATTTGTTTGTTTTGGAGGTGATAGGTGTAGATATGTTTCTTTTCTCCAAACTAGGTCCCATAGATCGTGTAATGGTGCAGTTAAGCTAGTCAAGATGTATATCATAGTGGGTTGCATAAGTTTTAGGCAGAGTGAGGAAGATCGAAAATGGTGAACAAACCCTACATAAAAAACAAAATGCAACATTTATTCTCAATCGAACAAATGCCCACATATCTATTTTTGTGCGCTATAGGGTCATGCTTGGATTAGCACAATATGGTACCTATTTATATTTATTTCTATGAAAGGTTATAGAATAAAAACATGTGTATCTTTTGCTATATTATACGAGATCACTCCTCACCTAGCATACGAAATCCATTTGCTTTGTGATTGGACTCATCTCACACCGATTCTTGCAAGTTATTTGCATGATGAAGTCATTGTTGTTAGCGACTATATTTAAACTTGAATCTAGCAAATTATACACACATCTATCACATCACATAAATGTAGTATATTTTCATAAAATTATCATTGTTATAAAAATTATCACCAAATCATCATAGTTATAAAACTTATCACAAATTATCACTAAAACATTATGTTATAAAAATTATCACCACAATAACATGAACAATAATGTTCATTAGAATATTTGCTGGATACACTTGTTTCACATTTTATATGGATGTGTTAGTTAACCTAACATGTCATCTTATACAGGGGCGGAACTAGAAATGGTGTTGGGCCGGGGCTAAACCAACGGAAATTGATCTTACATAGACTAATTATAGATTAGTTTGGAGATACAATATGAAGTTAATGGAGTTTTGCGGGCTAGACCCGGGTGGCGGAACCCCTAACCCGGGTCCTAGATCCGCCCCTGATCTTATAAACTTCACAAAATAACACCTTCCCCACTTATTTTGAGTGGCCAAAAGACCCCTAGCATAAAGATAAATAATACACGCACAAGTGGAAAATACACACTATATGAATAAATTGGTGTGCATGAGCTATATATATATATATGTTATTTGTTGCTATTATTCTAATGATAATCCATATATGCACAAGTGGAAAATACACAGTATATGAATAAAGATGGAGGATAAACTACTTCAAAACTATATCGCAGTGAGTTTACATACTTTAGCCAGATCCACATAATAAAAGATAAATGGGCGATCCCTTACATTGACAAAAAAATATACAACCTTTGTATCTATAGTGTTTTTAGAAAATAAAAAGGCATCAGTATGCCCAACAACTTATATAACCATTTATGCATAATAATAAAACAAAACATGTGTATCTTTACTAACTATTTGACATTACTTCACTTCAATGTGATGATCCCTTTCCTTCATGATCCTAACACCAATCTCACATATTAAAGGCATGATGAAGCACAATGGCTAACGACTACAATTGTGATTTCAAAGTTAAAACAAATAAATTTAGCATCCATCTTTTTCACCATAAAAATATGTATTACATGTGGTACCACTACAACTGCATGATCAAGGAAAAATATCAAAAATACTAAAATGGATAATAATATTAATATTTTCATTGAGATATTTGATTAAGTCCTCTTGTCCGCCATTTTGTATATATGCGTTTGTTAAATGCTATTTTGTAGTATTCTCACGCTCAGACACACTCTTTTAGTTGGAGTGGAACATACACTCTTTTATTTAAATTGTGTTATTTTAGGGAATTAAAGAGCGAGAAAAATATCTTAAAATAAAATCTTACATATTTACTTTTATGAACTAGTGGTGTGCATATAAGTTTTTTATTTAATTTTTTATTTTTTTAGTATTATTTTAGATGACTGAAATGAAGAAATAAGTGTTTCAATTCACTATTGTGTTCCAAGGTGAAAAAATATCATGATACAAATAAACAACTTTTGTTATTGGGATATTTGCATAAATTCTTTAGTTCAATTATATAGAGGTTCCGGTGAACCTTAAGCATGTGCAACATTTAGATGTGCAACACATAAAAGAGTAAAAATGAAAAAGAAAAGAGAATAACAAATTATGCGAGCAGTGGACCCTCCATAAATGACAAGAATAATAGTGTAGCCCCATTGTCCCAATTCATGTTGATGCTTTGTAGTTTTTGTTATCATTATGTCTCAACCTTTCGTTGAAATTACAGTGCAAATCTCTATTTTTTGTGTAGTTCTCTCATATAACTACGAGCAAGATATTGGACACGTAATAGATCCTTGTTCACTTGATCTGTGCTATTGTTTCTATTATAATAACCGGTGCTGATGGAGTTGAGACTAATTTGTCATATGGGGATAGTAACTAGTGCTAACTAGTACTAGCAGTTTAGGTCAATTGATTCAAGCCAGGCATCAAAGACACTATTTTTATTTTCTATTCTTTAGGCTCGGAGGTGCTTCAAGTTATTAAGTAGAGAAAGAGAGTGAGGCGAAAGCTCAAGATATAGATATCAACAACAAAGGGAGGAAGAGGATGCTTACATTGAAGTGAGCAAAAATAAAGGATTCACGATATATAGTTCCACTACTAGAATGCTTTTAATTATTAACCATGACTAGGCCTATGCAATCAGTGTTTAGATTAGTGCATTGATGCAACAAAAATTTCATGTGCAGAAAAATCAAATCGATGTAATTGTATTTATTTTTTGAGAAACTGAAATGTTAGGAGGTAGTTGCTTCATGTTAATACTCGGTTTCATTGAAATTACTCAGGCGAGTCACTAAGCATATGTTTGGTTTAGAGACGTAGTGGGATGGGACGGTCCCGCCCCTAATTTTTTAGATAGAATCATCCCCGCTAGTATTTGGTTGTAGGGATGGATTTATCTAGTACGAGGCATTGGGAGGAATGAGACGAACTCGGGATTTAACGCCGTTAGATATAGTGACATATGGGTCCCACTTGTCATCATGTGACTACTCTTCTTACTCCTCATTCACGGCTCACTGCTCACTGTGGCTCACATTCCAACCACCCAGAGCTGGTGCACCTCATCGAAAGAAAAAGAAACAGAGCTTGCTGCTTCCGTAGAAGCTCGGCATGCTAGAGAGCTCGCACAGCCGCCAGAGGAACTTGATATGTCGGAGAGCTTGCGTGCTGCTAGAGGAGCTCGCCCCACCACACATCCCGCACGACCAGAGCTTGCTCGGGATGTAGCTGGGAGCTCCTTGCCACCACTTGCCTTGCTCCGCTGTGCGTGCCTAAGATGATGGAGAAGTTATGGCGTGAGGAAGGGACGAGCCGGTCCGCCCGATTATGACCAACCAGCTCGTCCCAGATATTGGCCGAATATTTTCCTGTAGTGGACAACTTCGTCCCATATCTCCCAACCAAACACAGGTAAAAAAAGATTAACCCATCCGTCCCACGACGTCCACCGAACCAAACACACGTTATAATTTCTCTTGCTTGTGTGGTTAGTATGGTAAGAACCTCTTCTGAGTCATTTTAGTAGATACCTACTAGGTAGAGATTAGAGAAAGACTGCTTGGTGATTGTCTCAAACTACTAGGTCGTCTGTAGTTCAGATTTTGCAAGATGCACAATGGTCGGCTATGATACATGTACTCCGGACAAATCATTTGCGTGATTGTATCATGACAGTGACACTACTTTGAAGAAGTGATGCTAAATCATTTCATATCTATACACCATAATAGAAAGTGTCGGTCCTATGATTTAGCTTGAGTTAGCAGTCCGGCAACAGCACCCACTTAGTGTACATTGCATGATTTTAACATGCTTTGTGGATGACCAGTGGCGGAGGCAGGAGGCCGGCAGGGGCCATGGCCCCTCCTATGGATGGATGCCTACTCTAATAGGTACCAGAAATTTGCATATTAGTTGATTAACATCATGCGCTTGCATTGCATATTAAGTTGTGAAACAGAGTATGATTGAATTTAATGATAAAAATATATAGTTTGAATGAAACGTATATGCTATAAGTGAATTAAATTACAGTACGTAATTTAAGATTTTATTTTCAGAAAAAAGCTTAGTATGGTCCAACCCTTCAAGTTGAAATTGGATATAATTATACTACTCTAGTGCACATTTATTTTTCTCATTTAAGACTTGCCACAACTTTTCTTCTAAAAATCTAGTTGTAATCTAAACGTGTGTTTGGTTGGAGAACAGGCAGGATAGGATGAATCCATCCTCCTCCACACCCTGCATCACTGCTCGTCACCTTCCTTTGTTGGTTATGACCCTAGAAACGACGGCCCGGAAGGACATCCGACGTGAATTGATCTCTAGGCCAGCAACTCGCCTGTGCACCCTCAAACATTGCCTCAACGTATCTTAGCTTAGAGCTGCTTGCCAACGGACCTCTCGAGTCTCGTCTCATTGGAGCGCACCCGAGGTACTCCCTCACGTATATTCTCTTCCTAGATGATTGTCTATATTTTTATTGGCCCCCTTAGCATTAAATCCTGTATCTGCCCCTGTGGATGACAAAGGTTCTAATAATTTTCAACCCAAAGGTTGAATGTGTCATCCTAGTATCAAATGCATATCATAATTCTAGCGATATACAATGATGCATTGATTCATGATTTCGATCATTCATACGTGCCATCTCATGATCGATGAGTGCCACAAAACTCCAAGATGGAGTTTTCTAAATGCTTGGAAATGACTCTCAGTGAAAGTTAGTAAAAATAAGGAAATAATATGCAAGATACTTTGCATATTTTAGAAATTAAAGGAAAAAAATTGAGGCCGAGTTAGTCCATGGTATATATAATAATTCACTTTGAGGTTTCTATTACATATTTCATATTAATTATATGAAAGCAAAAGAGCACCCAAGTAGGTAAGCACAGATATGGTGCAAATTAAAAGTCAGGATTAAAGTTCCACTAGAATTTCAGCATAATCCAGTTATTCGGGAGGTAAAAAGAAAGAGGGAACAAATTTTGGTCAGAATGTTTCGAGATGTAATGTGTTTGATTCCAATTGTGTAATGATAAATAGCCCATTTTGTGTGTAATGATAAATTGCTGCTTGAGACCACTTCTTTTGAGTGTGTACGTAGTGGCGAAACCAGGCGGTTTTGTGTTTCCTGCTCCATCCACTTTCCATTTCCAAGTTCCAACATGACGGATGTCATACATAGATATATCCAGGACTAGAGCTGGAAAAATTGCTCGTGGTTCATTAGCTCGCTCGACTCGCAACCAGCTTGGCTCGGCTCGGTCCAATTCCTAACGAGCCGAGCAGGACTTTGTACTCGTTAGTATAACAAGCGAGTTTGAGCCAGCTCGCGAGCCTAATGAGCTACACGTACAACAGGGTTCCGTCTATGTTGCCGTCTAGAAGTCCAAATTTGTGGCCCAATTGGCCCAACTCGTGTCAATCCGGCGAAACTTGACCCGCTCGGCGCTCCCGCACGGCCGCACTCCCGCACTGCTGCTTCCCTCGACGGGCGAGCTGTTCTGCTCGTGTCGTCCAGCGCCCAATCCCCCCCCCCCCCCTAAAACCAGCTCCTGCCCTCTAGCCTACCTCCCACTCCTCCGGATTCCCGTCGCGGGTGTTGCCTCTCCCCCTCCTCTCGATTCCCCTCGACTCGCGCCGCCTCACTAGCCACCCTCAATTCGCGTTGCATCATCGCCTGTGGCTCCTCCCCCTCCCTCGGTCCAATCCCTGCTGCCCTCCCTCCCCTCCCTCCGCCTTCTCCCCTCTGGCCCTTCCTGCTCCTAGCGACGCAGGAGCAGGGGCGCGCAGCCTCTAGGCTTCGCTGCTCACCATGGAGGATGAGATGCTCAACAGGCGCCTCCTAGTATAAAACAAGGAGAAGGAGCGTGCCGCCGTGACCCCGGCGCCGATCCCTTGCTCTGCCGGGCGCTGCCCTGTCGTTGACCTTGAGTCCCTGATCCTCTCTACTGCGCCAGCATACCCTCGGCTCGCGAGCTGCCCCGAGCTGGCTCGCAAGCTGGACCGAGCCGAGCCGAGTAGGCTTTTGTGCTCGTTAAGATAACGAGCCGAGCTGAGCTACCTCGTTATGTGAACGAGCCGGACCGAGCCGAGCCAACCCGAGCCGGCTCGTTATCCAGCCCTATCCAGGATGCATGGAACTGATTCCTCTAGAGGGATGCAGAGAAGGCTTATCCAGATTCACATGCTCGCAATGCTCCGTACGTACGCGCCAGCCTGCATGAGTGTGTGGATTTGACCGGCCCGAGAACACGCGGGTGGCGGCTCCGCATGACCTGCTTGCCTGCCTCCAGCTTCTCGGCAGCCGCCCGGCGTTGATGTTGCGGCTGAAACAACTGACTTGTTCATTGCACATTCTAAAAGAAATGTCTACTACTATAACCAAAGCAAGAGGTAACTAAAAAAGGAAACTTAGGAGAATATCCTATAAGTTGATGCTCAACTATTTGGCAGTTTGCAATGACGGTCAGATCATCACACTTCTACAGAAAATATTTTTAGGGGAGGGTAAAACGGCATTTCCAAGGGCGTGCGCGATCACCCATGATCCTGAAGATGCTCTAGGCAGGCCTCCACGGCTAGTGTCACACCCGGTTTAGGGACTAAACCGAATACATAACTATATGTATGCCAGGATCAAGTTCCATACATATAGTGACATCATCAGTGAATAACAGCAACAGTATCACGTAAAGAAACATAAATAAGGACTTACAAGACTATCAGAGATATGCGCTTATCATGGAAATGAAGGCTCCAAACTTCACAGGCAAATGACTGGGGGTTGCGTACGCCTAGAACTCTTCATCATCTTCAGTAGGTTTCACACCTTTTTCTTCTGAGCAGCAGTTAGCAAGGGTGAGTGCACTTATGGTTGGTACTCAGCAAGACCACAAGAAATAACCAGAATAACGATTTAAATCCATCTTTAAGTTTATTAATCATGTGAGGGTTCAGGCCGCTCTTGACCGTGAGCACGGCTGATATATCAGTTTTAGACACTCTGCAGAGGTTGTACACTTTCACCACAAGTCGCGTAAAAATTCAAAAGAACTTTGGACCCAACCATGTTGTGCTAGCTAGGCACAATACCACACTTCCGAGGTGTGATTGCATAGGGACGCTACGAGGCCTTTACAAAGATTCCCTAATAAGAAGTAATCCGCTAGAGTTTCAGTAGCAGTGTGGTCCATAAACCTCCCTAATGGTCAGCTCCTTAGCAAAGGCAGCTACCCCAAGAGGACCGGGGTATGACCCCTATCACCGACCCCCTCACTGCCCTTTCGGTAAGACCGCTTCAAACTAGAGTCTCTAATTAATTAGCCAAGACCAGAGCCATATAGTCCTCGTGGTTGTACTGTTTTCCTAGGTAGTTCTCCATGTTCCAATTAATACATGGTATTCTTGTTAATAAGCATAGATAGAAGGATGGTTAGGGTCACTTGCCTTTTTCCAATGAAAAGCTACTCTTACTGCTCTTCAGTTCTTGCTCACTTGGAAAACTTGATCTTCAAGCCTCAATAGCGATCATTCTACTCGAAGCAAACATCGAGCACAAACATACAAAACAACAAACAAATACAGCTAAGAACAATACACCAATCACAAACAAAAGCTTTTAAAAGAGCGTGCTAAAGGATAGGGCTCGCTGCTACAGTTACAAGAGCACAAGAAACACGGAAAACGAAGCTAGGGTTGAAAAGACACAGCTATCGGAAGATTGGTATTATAAAAGAAACAAAAGAACTATGAGCTTTATTTATTTTATTTGGAAAGCAAATGTAAAAGATATTCAAAACAAAATATCCTTGATTATAATTAACTTATATTATATTTTTAATTATAAAAGCGGAGTAGAACTTAGTCATATTTTATTTATGATTTTCTATGTACAAATTACACTAATTACAATTAATTAGAAAGAAACTTTTGAGAACATCTAAACGCATAACTTTATATTTGGTGTTCAACTAAATAAATTATATTTAGAACACATTTGAGTTGGTATTAATTGAATTGACATTAGTTATGAAAACCGGAGGTAGAGACCTAGGTAGATTTTAATTAGAAAAACTAGGTGTGAGAACTTTAATCAAATTAAATCTATTTTTAATTAAAAGACAGAAACTAAGGCACAACGACACGACTAAACGATATCTTAGGGTTCTAGAAGACTTAACGCAACAAGTACGAGTTGAAACGGATCTAAAACGACGAAGATAGGGCTAAAACAAGGCTCCAGGGACTTATCTGCGAAGAAATTGAACTTCCAGCGGGCTAAAACATAACTAAACCTTAAACAAAGGGTCGGGGTGCAAAACTATAGGTCCTGGACGGCGGCTACTAATTCTGGAAAGGTCAGGGGTCGGGACAGAAAAAGAAAGGGCTCAACTCTAATTATTTTTCTAGTGATCTGGACTGCGGGTTGATTTCTGGAAAACCTAGGGGCTTTTCTGCAAAAGTTCCGGGCACTGCTAGGGTCGGGCGAATCGGACGCGGCTCGGATCTGTTCTAGCTGTTAGATTTAGATTGGACGGCAGGGTGAGGGTCGGGCGAAGGCGGCGTCTCGTGCGCGGCTCAGATTCGCTCTGGCCGTGAGATCCAGATCGAGCGGCGGGACGAGGGTCGGCCCGGGTCGACCCGGCGAAGAAAAAGGGTCGGGCAAATCGCTCCGCTGCGTTGGGCGCCGGCAGCGAGCGAGAGCGGTGGCGGACGGCCGGAGTTCACCGAATCCGGTGTTCCGTGGCTCAGTTCAGGCTGGGATTGGGCCGGGGAGCTAGAGGGCGACACGGCGAAAGTGTTGGTGGTCACGGGACGGCCGTGCAGCGACTGTAGGCCGGCGTTCACGGCGGCGAGCGGAAACAGAGGTCCGGCGAGAAATCGGGGCTGCGACAGAGCGAGAGAGAGGGGGAAAACGGGTGCGGCTTGGTGCTCACCACTTCGCGGATTTCCGGCGAGAGTTGCAGGCGGCGGAGAAGCAGAGGAACGGCGAGTCGACGGAGGGGTGGAGTCACGAGGCGGTGGCGTTCCTCCGGTGCGCGGTTTCCAGCGGGGTGCGTCGGTGTTGAGTAGAGCAAGGGATTGAAGATGGCTCTGGTGCAAAGCAGGGCTCCGGCGTGGGTTTTATAGGGGAGGGGAGGAGGCGGAGCGGCTGGGAAAAGAGAAAGCGGCGGCTCACACGGCGGACAGCGAAGGAAAGGGCGGAGCGCGTACCGCGACGAGTATGGCAGCCAGCGTCGCGGGGAAGGAAAGAGGAGACGCGGGCGACGGCGCGGAATCGATCTGGATTCGGGGTGAGGAAAAAGGAAAGGGGAGGGAGCGCGGACGACGGCGCGGCGGCGCGTCTGGCGTTGTGACGGAAATAGGAAAGAGGGGAGGAGCAGAGGAAGAAGAAAGGAAAGGAAGAGAGGGGCGCCGACAGGTGGGACCCAGCTGTCGATGGGAGAAGGGTAAGGGAGAGTAAGGCGGATTGGGCCGGCCGAGTTGGGCCGCGGGGAAGGAAAAAGAAAAGGAAGAAGAGAAGGATTGGGCCGACTGGGTTGGGCCGAGGGGGAAAAGAAAAGGAGAAGAGAAGGAAAAGAAAAGAAGAGGAGAAAAGAAAGAAGGAGAAGAGAGAGAGGTTTGGGCCGGGCTGGAAGAAGGGAAAGAGAGAGAAAAATGGGATAAGCCAAAAGAGATAAGGAAGAGAGAAGAAAAGATTTTAGGATAGTTTTTGGATATTTTTATTTTGCAAACTTAAACGCGCAAACAAACAAAAACCAATGCAGCGACATGAATGCAACAAACATAAAACCATTTTGTTTAATTCTGAAAGATAATTATTTATTTTTCCTATACTAGATTCTCCGTAAAGAAAATAAATGTTGAAATTTTTATATAATTATGAGAAAATCATTGTTTTATTATTATTGTTATTATATTTTCTTAATCACATCCTAAAATCCATTAATTTTAGGGTGTGACAGTTAGCCTCTCATGAGTTACCCAATTTGGTGCAACTCCACCCATTGCGGCAATTGAAACCATCGGGATGGCATCTCCTGGTGCCATCAAGGTGAGGTCTATGTTCCGAACGGGTACTTTAAAAGAGATATGTATTTGTTTGAAATGAGGTTGACGAACAACCTCAGTTTGCACTACAGGAGTAGTACCACCCATAGCTTCAACAACATCTTTGAGCCATCTAATATTGTTGATAAGCTGCATTATATGTAAGTAAATTTAGAAATTATTCATGTGTAGTAAAAAATATATTAAAAGAAGGAAAGAATCTTACAATACTGAGAATTGATCCGCGTGTTCGATTGCCGAAAGGCAAGCCAATGGCGCCATAAAAGTGAAGTCCTGGACTATGCGGCAACGTGTCCTCGGCCATGCCTCCACGACCACCAAAACCACCGCGGCTATCAGACCCGAGCCCACAGGACTGCGCACATGGCCTACATCTTACAGGATAAGGGATGGGATATGGCCCACGCCCTACACCAGTTGTAACTATTCGTAGCGTAGTAGAACTACTCATACAGTAGTAAAACTAGTCGGAGACAGTAGGAAACTACCCGAAAAGTACTCGGGTAGGACTTCTGGGCTCGTATCCAACTAGGACTTCCATGTAACCCTATACACCAAACTATATAAGGGTGGGCAAGGACCCCCCCTCCAAAAAGGAGATCACCGATTAACACCTAAGGCAATACAAACCACACACAGGACGTAGGGTATTACACTCTCGGCGGCCCAAACCTGTCTAAACATTGTGTTCCTCGCACCTTCGAGTTCCAGATCTCGGCGACACCCTACCTACAAACTCACCACCTCGGGGGTATCCCTCGGTGGGCGTGGCGGTAAAACACCGACAGTTGGCGCGCCAGGTAGTGGTGTTCATCGAGCATCCACCGGAGAACTCGATGGCATCTTTCAACTTCACCAGCGTCGTGCTCGACGAGGGCACAACTTTCATCTTCGGCTCCTGGATCTGCGTCGCCAACGGCTTGGGTATCTTCAATAGCCACCTAGCCGACTCCATGAAGCCGGAGGCCAGTGCAGCAACTCAACGCAGCAACCTCGACGAGTTCATCGACAACCTCGATGAGTTGCTGCTCCCCTATCTCGCCGGGGAGATCGAGAAGATGTCCGTATTCGACGCGACTTCAACTCGCGCTGCATCAGAACTACTCGGATCGGAGTCAAACCGACCTGAGGAGGCTACACAGTCCAAGTCCCTCTGCGGCTTGGAGGAGAATTTGGATCGTCTCCTCAGGCTCGGAAACGAGGGAGCCACCGCCTGTTGGGCGGCCCCCGTTTTCGACAACTACTTGGACTCCAACGAAGAGTACTCGTCGACTAGTACTACACCTTCAAGCCAGAGCCAAGGAGGAATCGAGAACGAGGGAGCCCCCGCTTGTCAGGAGGCCCCCGTTCTCGACAACCACTCGCAACCTGATAACCACCCCGAATCCTTTTCGGGTAGTCACCTAGGTCTGGCTATAACATCTACACCGCAAGGCCGTTTCGTGTACTGAAAAGGCTTAGAGCCCTCTGAACTAGAATACGACTCCCGCCTCATGGCTTTCATGCAGGAACTACCCTTCCAGGAGGGCAAACCTCTCTCTCCCATCTCTGAAGAGGAAGAGGGTAGCACAGAGCTACTCGAGTACAGCCATATGGCTGACGATTCGCCGAATCGTCAAGTCTACATGGCATCCCTTCGCAATGCGGATGACGACGAGTATCACACACCGATTGGCATCATTGCAGAAGCAGCGCTCCTAGCTCAACAATTACCACCCAACCCCCAGATACAAAGGCTGCATTATCTAACCCAGCGCGCGCTCGTGCAACTCGATGGGCAACACCCAGTGTATTCCACTCGGAACATGCTCTTGAGATCTAAGCGCCATAGTGACACTGCGCAGATTAGTCGCACTCCTGGAGGAGGTCCCGGATATCGGAGGAATGACAGTCGCCAGCGCAACAAGGACAATCCAGTCGGCCATGGCAATCCCCAGGGCCAGCAGTCCACGCATGGCAACGTCGAACAAGAGGTGCAACAATCCACTCGCCAACCTCGCAACCGGCGCGATGCAAGGCCTCAAGGCGAAGCTCTACCCGAGGCCAGCCTCCAAGACGCTCCCACAATTGATCTTAGGCAGAAGATCAATTGTGGCCGCGACGCGCGGTGCATCATCGAGGCAAGGATAAGGGACTATCCCGACAGGTACCACGACGACGACGACAACGACCGCTTCCCCGCCTTCACCTCCAACATCACCGAGAAATCCTACCCCAAGGATTTTAAACTAGTCGGGATCCCCAAGTATGATGGCAAGCATGACCCGCGCCAATGGATTCGATGCTACTCTGTTGCCATTGACGTCTCAGGGGGATCCGCGATAGCCTTGGAATCCGCGCCACTCACTTGGCTTGAAAGCCTAAACCAAACTTCATCGACTCCTGGGAGGACCTCAAACGGGCCTTCATTGACAACTTCCAGGGATCCATGATACAAGCAGGTACTCGCCACGATCTATCCCAAGTCAAGCAGGAGATGAACGAGACCCTAAGATCCTACACCCGACATTTCTTCGAGATGCGAGCCACCATCACCAACATCACCGACGAGGACGTCATTCGCTGCTTCCAGAACAACCTCTTCTCGAAGCACACGTACCACGACTTCGGACGCAACCGCCCGACTACTATCGTGGAACTACGCGACATGATGGCACGGTGGGCTGATCAGGAGGATGAGGAGAACGATCGCTTCCCCAAGCGCAACAACGACAAGCAGGGCATTGGCAACAACCACTTCAACATGGGCCAGCGGAACAACTCGGGGAATCCCCGAAAGCGCAAGCCAGATCGAGAAGTCACGGCTATTAAGCGCAATCCGTGGGGGCAAGAAGCCGGGAAGCAATCAAGCTCACTTTGAAAAAGTCCTGCACAAATGATACCCGATGCACCGAGGTCCCAACATATGCTCTTTGAGTGCGTTAGCCTCCGCAAGTCACTCAACGCTCCACCACCGAACATCACTAATTCAAATTGAGAGTACAAAATCAAGCAAATTTACTAACTAACTCACTCACCGTAGTCAAATTTACATCTTTGAAATGACATCTTTAAAATGGAAAAAAAAGAACTAACTAATTCAAACAATATCAAATACACTTCTCATTTACTAACTAAATCACTAACTAGTGTGTGTGTGCGCGCGCGCGTGTGTGTGCATTGAAATGGAAAAAAAGAAAAATAATCAAGAACATACAGGGAGGGGAGGAGGCGCCGCAGGGGCCCGCGGCCTTAGATCCGCGGGAGGAGGCCGGCTGGGAGGAGCAGCGGCACGGCGGCGGCTGGGAGGAGGCGCGGCGCGGGGAGGAGCGGCGGAGGCCGCTTCAAATAAAAAAAAAATTCCAAGTCCCCGCCGCCGGTTACGTATATAGAGAGGGCATTTCCATGAGCGAGTGGGGGCACCACCCGCCCCTGCAAATGATTTTCAAATTTGTTGTGCAAATTCAATTAACTCCAAAAAATAGAAAAACACATCCAAAAATAGTGAAATTTGTACCATAAAAATATTATGACATATAGAAGTAGAAAAAAATATGCCAACTATATTTCAGTATATATAATAGTTAAGAGTGTTGAAACAACAATGTAGGGTTCTCCCACTTACTATCTCATACTACTCAAGTCATATTTTGTGGTTTGCACACTCTTAAGCATTATATACACTAAAATATACTTGGCATATTTTTTCTAATTCTATAGGTGACAATAGCCTTAGGGTACAAATTTATATTTTTTATGCGATTTGTTATATTTTCAGAATTAATTGAATCTTCTGTATGATTTTGAAAAAATATCTGTAGGGGCATGTGATGGTGCCACCCGCCCCTAGAAATTCCATCTTGGCGGGTGATGGCGCCACCCGTCCCTAAAGATGCATTTTAGGGGCGGGTCAGCTGCTACGGTAACACCGCTCCTTTTGTAGGAGCGGGATACATTTTGACCCGCCTCTGAAAAAATGGGACGTTGCTACAAATCGTTTTTTTAGTAGTGTCACTTTGCACCATCTATGATGTACATAGTCTTTGTAATCATGCATTTTGCATGCAGAGCTTCAACATGGGGTTTCACTTTCATAAATTCTTGAAAATGTCATGTGAAGATTCGATGAAGAAAACGACCCTGAATGATGAGAGCTCATGGTTAATGTCAGAATTTGAAAAAAGAATTGAGAATAAAAGGTGTACCACCTTCGTTCGAGGAAACACCAATTACAAGTAAAATGGAATTTATGTTCTATATTTACTATGGTCAATATTTAGCACTTCAGAGTGTATCGCCGAGGATTATTATTTTTATTAATTTTTCACAAATAGCTGAAGTTTTATAGCCTAGTTTTTATAATTAATCTCAGAGGGGGAAGAATTGTCAACCAATATTTACAAAGAAAAAATGGGTTGGCCACTTAGCAAATAACCATTAGATATGTAAGAAAAAACCGTAAAGAAGACCAATAACTTTCAGCTATTAGCTAAAAAACACTCAGAAAATATTTTAAATCTAGTAGTGATCGCTTCTTTGCAAGGCATCCCAGTCCCCAACTGATTAGGACAATAATATATTTTATATACTAATATGCGTCAAAAATATCAGATGCATCCTGCGTCAAATGGAGTTCAACAATCTAGCGATTTGCAATAATGGATTTAGCTCATCATTTGGATCATTCATACACGCAGCCTCTCGTAATCATGCGCGTTGCGAAACTTCGAGATGGAGTTCCCGAATAAATGCTTAAAATTGACTCTTGCTGGAAATGAAATCACGACATGAGCTTTGTATTGTATAGCAGGTACAAATTTTATTTTTTATATGATACAAGATAAACAGACTTTCGATTTATAAGTGTAATATTGTACTGTATCATATTGAGTACCGGTGTGTAGTCACACCGAGCGCCATATAGTGCAAGTCACGACAAAACCAAGGGGAAGTGGACTCGGGATCAGCGCGTGTGGAAAACACAACCATCTAATCATGTTTGGTTGAAAATGAGCGGGCCAAAAAAATCATTTCACGGTCGACACATTAGCTGTGTTGTATAACGACTAAATATATAGTATTTGCTATTTCTATCTTGGAAAATCCATGTTTTGGTTTTGATATATATATATATATATATATATATATATATATATATATAGTTTTTGCTATTTCTGTCTTGGAAAATCCGCCTTCTGGTTTGATCCCTCCGTTCCAAATTATAGATCATTTTGATATTGCATCTAGAAATATCAAAACGATCTATAGAAATATCAAAACGATCTATAATTTGGAATGGATGAAGTATTAGTTATTAGATGGGATAGATAGATGACCCATCAAATTTTGCTGAAATATAATTTCAACCCTCATGTTTGTACTAATCATATGTACGAGAGGCGGGACGAGAATGATCAAACCATTCTAGTATTTGTCAACCAAAACAAGAATGAGCATGATATAACGATGGACCTCCCAGCTCTTTCCTCAGACCAAAAACATCCGGATAGTTTGCTGCCCTTCGCTTCATCCGCATGCATCCCGTGCTTTCCTCCCTTCCAACCATCTCCTCCGTCGCGCGTGCTTGCCGGCGGTGACCCACGCCATGCGCGCATGTGGTTGATAGGCGGCGCGGGGCGCACATGCTTGCAGTGCTCTCCAGCTTCTCGGCAAGCCGGCCAAATTAACCAGTTGACTTTGATCGGCCGAGCGTGAGCTAGGGTATATTCTACGGGTGATGCGCGTGTGGACACGAGCTGCGATTCTGTGCATGGGGGCTAATTTGGATCGAGTTATCTAGGCGTTGAATTTTTGGGGGAACCATGCATTGTTTTCTTTGCTGGAGCCAAAAAGTCGTATGGGCGGTTCACCGTGTGGAATCGTGGATTGGGTTTCTTAACATACGGTTGACATCCACCAAACGAATAGTATTTTTTAGTAAAATACACACTACAACACATATAACTTTCTCTGACGTTTCACTTATCTCACTAAAACTAGTTTTTCGTTATGGTTCGTAATCCGTGATGTTTGTGTGATGAAAATTCTTTTGTCGCCTATCCTCTGTAATAAAAGGTATTCTTTGATGAAAGTAATTTTTTTCATCATAAATCTCGTGACGATTCTTCTATCGTCACTAATTTATGATGCTCGTTTTTTGTCATTACTGGTACCAAAAAATGTCAAAACCTTGAATGTGGATGATTAATCAGTGACATGGATCGGCAAAATACGTCACTATTGAGTTCCTTCAGTGACGCATTTTCCAAACCCACATCTCTAACGAAAGTGTGATTAGTGATGTGTTTTCCCTACCCGCATCTCTAATAATAGGCGGTTCACCGTATGGATTGGGTTTCTTGACATACGGTTGACATCCACCAAATGAGCATATTCAGATTTGGTTCTCGAATTTGGTTCGTAGTGTCCTCCCGATCCTCAAACTTTTAAAATGCATATTTAGATTCTCAAACTTGCTAATTGTATCACGTGAAGTCCAAATTATTATTTTTTAAATTATAAAGTGGAAGTGTTTCAATTTTTAAATTATCTTTTTATTTTGTGATTTTTTTTACAAACTCGGTCATATGAGTTGTTGTTTTACAAATTTGAATATATTTGTACAAGTAAATTAATATGAATTATTTTTGTGTGTATACATTTTGCATATAATTTTTTATCTAAATAAATTATATAACTTTCGATTTAGCTTAATCAACTATGATTTGGACCTCATGCGATACGATTAGCAAATTTACGGATCTTAATGTGCAGTTTAGGGACTGGGATGACATCCTGAATCAAGTTTGAGGACTGACGGTGCATTTTTACTCCTTTTCTTTCGGGACATGAAATCCAAAAATGCATAGATGAGAGTGAAGGCAAACAAAGTGTGTAATGCTCATGGATCATGAGGGCAGGCATGATCGAATATATTATTATATTGCTATCATAGCAGCAGCAGCAGCAGCAGCATATAGGAATATAGGGCAGGCACGATCTGAAGAAAAGAAGAGGAAGGAAAAGAGAGGTGCATGAGCCCCTCATATTTTTGGTTGCTCTGCGTCCGACACCGGCAACGCGGCCAGCTGGATGAGTTTTTAGCATGTTCTTTTTTTTTGCGAGGAGAGTTTTTAGCATGTCCAGTGACCCAAAAAAACAGAACCCTTGGTCTCAAAAGAAAAAAAAACAGAACTCGTCCAGTGACTTTTGCCTGGCTCGATTGTAGTCCATGTTGATGTACCTACTAAGAGCTTTTTTTCTTTAGCTTGTGATAGAGCGAAAGGCAGACTCTTCACTGGTTAATCTCGCGTCAAATCTCATTGACGTGGGGGAGGATGCGGACACCAACACAGGAACAAGCGAACGTTGCGTCCAGCGAGGCGACAACAGCAGCACCCGGGAGATTTCTCTATTCTACCTGTCGCTCGCTCTGTCTCTCCGGTACCGGTAGGAGCTCGTGCGTCGTGTAACTAGGGCGGCCATCGACGACGACGGCAAACACCGTGCTCCGTTTGCTTCATCTCACTCATCACCTAATGCACACTCGGATCAGCACATGATGTGTGCACATGTCGCGACACACGACCGGTGGGACCAACGGAGCCCAACGGACGATAGATACATTTTTTCTTATTTTTTGTAAGTTTCGATGAGTGATAGATGCATTATTGTCGTGTGAAAAAATGTAACGTGAGACAGCGCTTTTTTGTATGGACGAAAATGACCATCGGATCGCTGCCAAGAAGGACGAGGGCATATACGTTGTTGCCTTAGAACATTTCTAGCAGATTACCATCTCTCATATTATATATTATCTCTCTTCATCATTGTCGGGATCAGTTATCACAGGTACCCTGAAGAGAGACCCTCAATAGCTAAAGAAGGAATCAGCCGGCCTCTGTAATACAGACCGGTCTGCTAAGACAGAGGTGCGACCAGTGCGGGCCCGCCAGACGAAGTGGCAGCCGGAGTTCCAACGGGCGAACCCCAGACACGTGGTACTTTCCTGATCCGCGACGAGTTCCGCGGGTCGGGGAGCCAGCGCCGACCCAACAACCAAGTCCGACCCCTCAACCCCTCGGGGAAAGGCGCGGGGAGGCATTAAATGTGCCGCCCTAACGTGACGTGCATGTGCGACCCCCGCCCGATAACCGGGGCAGGGGCGCCGCTAACGGACCGAAGGACCGGCGGGAGCGCCCCTGGCTAGCCGGGCCATCATGACGCCGCAGATCCGCGGGCACGCCGACTGCGCCACCCCATCAGATTGACAAGACAAGTCGTACCCGGTCATCCTCCACCGCCCGCGTCAGACGTAGGGTGAGACGGGCGCGCCGAGCTAGCGGGCCCCGCTGCATACCATCGAGACCAGGAATGGGGCGGGCTGATCATGCTAACAGGACGAGAGGCGCTCCTGCAGACCGGGGCGGACGTGCCACAAGTACATGACGCCACGCCCTGCCATGGGATGGCAAACAAGATCAAGGCCACGTCAGGGGGCGCCGTAACGGGATACAGGACTTGGCTTCAGGATATGATGGAGCGCAACCAACCGAGAGCCCCAGACAAGACACGTGTAGGCAGTGGCGAAGCTAGAGCAAATTGAAGAGGGTGCAATCTCCTTGTGGGTGCTTGGAGTTGAACTGTGGGAGGACATATATGGTAAAAAAATAGATCTAATCACTGTTTTTGCAAAATTTCGTGGGTGCGTGATCACCCCCTAATTTGAACCTACCTTCGCCCCTACGTGTAGGGCTCCCGACCTTATGATCAGGATGTCAACACCCGCGGGCGAGGTACTCCTTCTCTCGCATTGTAGCCCAGACCACCAGGCTATATAAGGTAGAACTGGGCCTTCTTTCTCTCTCTAGACACCTTTCGACCCACACACCTTGACCGCTTACGAGTGCCCCTTGTAAGCACCAGCACTCGAGCTCAAGGAACACGAAGCACACCATCCATACTGGATGTAGGTATCTTTGAGTGTTAGCCATCGAGCTACGGAGAAACGCGGCGCTAATTTACTAGCCGATGAACGAAACACCGACAATCATCAATAACACTTTTTGTGTTTTGGTAGCTAGTGTTGTAGCAGATTACTCAACTCAACGGATAGAGTAGATGGAGGAATTCCTCTATATTTGAGTAAGATGGAGGTGTGTTTTGGTAATCACCAAAAATATTTTAGTATTGGGGATGCAATTGGTAATTTGTTGGAGCACCTCCTATTAACAATTTTTTTTTTGATATTGGAAAGAGAGACAAGTAATATGAGAAGATGCTCTTCGATTATTAGCCGGACGATGATCTTTTTCGTTTCGAAAATGACACTGTACACCATGCATGCCTGAGAGTTTCTGGCTGGGCTCACGTACTGGCACTTGGATCCGTGGCTGCCTTAGCTTATTTGATCATGTTGGCATGTGCACGTATACACGTCATCATGTACATCTTGCATTTTTTCCCCCGTGACTTTACTCTGACGCGCGACAAGGAAAAGCAAAGCGATTGTTAGTGTGTATCTCTCGTCTTAGTAGGTAACAACAGCTTTAGTTAGCCAAGCTTGTGCCAAATTACTCCCAAGTTCCATGAATAACACAATGGCAGCTTGCCGCTGGGGGCAGGCTCGGTGTCTATCGCTTGCCTTGCCTTCATGATGCCCCTTATCACGGTAGGCGGCTAGCTAGCTTAGGCGGGCGGCCGCGACCGTGTACGCGGACAGCGACAGGATGCCATCCATGTTCGTGTCTGCCCAACCCCCAGCAACATGGATTGGGAGCTACCTAGCCGTTGCACTGGACACCACTACTCCGGGCCACTGACTCTGGGGTCAGGGCAGACTGTTCATTATTCGCATCTCCGAGCTAGAGCCTTGTCCAGGTACCTTATCCAATCCAAAAGCTGCTCGTCTTGTGTCCAGGTGCAACGAATTCGGTGTTTCAAGTACCGGGGCAATAAGGGTGTAGTAATGCTCGGCCTCTAACTTGTTCTGAATGTCTGGACGAAGCAGCGCCCATCACACAACATAAGTAGTCAATAACGCAGAACCTTGTCGACTCAAACTCTCAACTATGCACCGCAGCTGAAAAGATGACGCGTGCAACCCAACGAAGATGCAACCACCGGAGAGGGGAATCGCCAGCCAGTGGCGAGGACGATCGATCATCCTCTGTCGCGACACAGCGGGATGGCGCACATCGTAATCTTCTTCCTGTCAGCAAAAGCAGATCGGATAAGGCGTGACCAGCACCAACACGCGCATGCGCGCTAGAAAGCAGCCTCCCTAGCAACTCTCCAACTCCGAGCAGCAGCAGCATGGACACAAGGGATCGAGGCAGGCAGATGAGCTTGCAGGCCTGCGGCTAACAGCTTCTGGAGCCTGCGTCACCTGCGTTTTTCCACTTGCGTGCCGTGGTACCGGCACACTGGGTGGCAGCTCAGCGCCGCTGCACCTTTGGAGCTTCATACTAGCTTTACATCCATCCAGGAACCATCTGACGGCTACTTGACATGAGGGCATGAGACCGCATGCACACAGCAGCCAGCTGGGCTAGCTGAAAGCTGAGCTAGAGAGACAATGTGGTGATGCATGATACAGGTTCAAAGCTGGGTTCCTAAATTTCCTTTTCTTCTCATTTTTTCTGATGGAATTTTTTTATCAGAACAAAGCTATTACATCAACGTACAACAGCTAAGTTTGCATGGGATGCCTAGAGTTCAGTCCTCATCATGCTGCTGCTGCTGCTGCTGCTTCTTGTCCTGCGCCATCTTCTTGCGGATCTCCTGCGCGGCGTTGAAGATGCCCATGGTCGGCTTGTTGCAGACGAAGCACTTTTTGTTCTTCGAGTGGTGCTGAAACATTAAGAGAGAAAAGGTAGAATTTGTTAGAATTTGCTCTACCACAGGGAACATGATTAAAAAGCATACAAGTCAGTCTCACGTCAATGCACACTATAATTTGCCCAAACACAAAGTAGTTGTGCAAAGAGGACTTCGTAACTAGTATTCAACCAAAGCAATACATGATCAGCAGCTACAGATTCACATGTCCGCTTTGATATTATAGTTTGCATGGAATGTGGTCCAGTTCTCAACAAATATTTCCACAAGAGGGCAACAACAATCCAATTCGACTGTCTGCTCAAGAAATATTTCCACAAGAGGATAACAACAATCCAATTCGACTGTCTAATTTCAAATCCTTAGCTCTATATCACGCATACACAGTACAGAATTCTCAACCTATGATTTTTATCCTCAATCTTTAGTTGTAACTCTTGTAAAATGAAATTTTAACTAGGGACTTATGTTTCATTTATCAATGGTCTGCCAATAAGTTCTATTGCCGGGATACATATACTTGACTGCACTAGGCAGCTAACAAACCATTCCAGTTCAAATTCTTAACAATAGATCAGGTAAAGTCAACAATCAACATTTCCTAAAATATAAGGTTCGCCGATTCATTTATCACAGTCCCACTCCATAGATCACCAAAACTCCCACATGTGATGCTTCTGGACTGAAACTACCAAGCTACTGCCACATCTGAATCACAGTAAACCTGTCGTACCTATTCCATTATCCTTACAAAAACTAAATTGACAGTAACCTCAATACAAACTCTATAAGCAAACAGTTCCATTCTCTAAACAAGCCTCCAAATAGCTCACATCACCAACAAAACACTAACTACATTACATCTTAAAATTAGTTTACACCCACAAATCAGACTTGATGTATTCGCCACCCCATGGGACTGGCTCACATGATGTAACGCTCCCAACCTCTCTTTATGGAGACTTCTGCACTTGGCCCTTGCAAGTTATATTGGATTCAGATCTTAACTGTTTGTACCATATGACTTCTAGTTTGGTGTCTAACTGCTCGACTGGCATTCAAAAGAGTGCAGAGAGATAGAAATGCTTCCTAATAGACTTCCCTGTGCTTTATTGTACAGGAATCATACAATGGAGTGATTTATTGAAAACTTCTGTAATATTGTTCAGTGTTCATGTGATTTATTCTGTCTAATGCCTATTGTGCCTAATATCATTCAGGCAGGATTTTTTATCGAACGCACTCAGGCAGGATTCACCTCTATGTTGCTTGCCTCAGTCTACACTTCAGGGACAGAGCAGATGGTTACAACAGGTGTTTCTTTGAGCATGACATTTTTTATTTAGCATTGGATCTCGATCGGCAGACTATTCCTTAAAACCAATAATCAGAATGGCACTACAAACTGTTTTTCTCATTATAATTCCTCTGGAGGAAGAAATAAAACAAAGTTCTTCTATGAGAATAAAAAAAAAGGAAAGAGGCTTCAAGGTGGAGCACAAGGAAGTGGCCAACCCTTAGATGGTAGCCATGACTATTAATCAAATGCCGCTACTGATTAAAATTGTTGGATTTGACTTGCCAGGCTTAAGATCATTGTCCAATGGCCAGTGACTGAACCACCTTTCTTCTAAGGAAAGATGACCGACAAGGTGTCGAGGCAACCATCTCAAGGCTTGCATGGTTGTATAGCCCAGCCTTTGTTTGTAACTAGAAGCTGTTTTATCCTTCTGCAAGGAAAAGAGGTTGCGTATGTAACCTGCCATCTGAGAATAGGTCACTACTCCTTCCTTACCCAAGATAATGTATGAGCCCTTGTCCCACACTAAGAAGTGTTGGTCATCATGGGACCCAGGAAGGAAGTTCAAATGCTTCTAGACTGTGTGGATAGCTCAAAGGTAACTGCACTCTAAAATGAAGATCCACCACCTCTGGGAGTTAAAAATGTGTCCTGGAAGTGCAGGAAGTGGAATCTCATGTGGGTTGGTCTATAAAAGTTGCTCCTAAGGAGCCTAATGAGATGGCATTCCTACTTCTTTTCAGAGAATCAGCAGCGAAAGATGGACATCTCTAACAACTTATTGTTAAGTTGACAAAGCTGCATACATCTCTTGGTACTAAGGGACATGTTTCTAGATGGCATGACCGTGCTATCCTGCTTCACTTGTATTAGAGAAGCACAGCTAGCTGTACAGAGGCGCTTGATCTACATGACGATGTGGTCTTGGTTGAGAAATCCTTAGTGAGCAGAACTGTCATGAAAAGTAAGGAGGAAAAAAATCCAAAAAGAATCCCAAGAAAGGATAATGTTTCAACAGTTCAACTTGGGTAACAACTTGATGCAGTGTCGTGCAAAAGTCTGAAGAAGCGAGGAGTTATTTGGTGGAGCATTCAGTACACCGAAGACAGAGAGCTACTGATGAAGCAGATTATCCCTTCCAATAGATATATCTTCATTATCTCCTTCAAAGTTTCCTAAATTTGTTAAAGTAAATCATATATTTATACGATTTCCTTTCACCCAATCCATCTGTGTATAATTCTTATCTTGGTGAAAACATTTCCTATTCTTTGAAGTGAATCCTTCAGATCAAAAGTACATGTTCCACTCCTTAAAAGAATTTAACTATTCAAGGAGCAAATTAGGAAGCACATGATACTATTGGCGTATTTGGCAGAACTCCAGTTCCAAAATCCACGGATAAAATAGAGTTTGTTGATAAATTAAAATGGTTTAAAACCTCTGAGTTTAATCCAATAAAAACAAAATGCCTCAACTGAATACCCTCAATCTGCCCACATATCCAGCTCCAAGAATTTCTGGAAATACGAATACATTCCAAAAATTCTTGAAGCCAGAGCTCTGTCAAAGGGCTTATTACAGACCCATAGTGATACAATCACACAACTACAGTTCTAGACAACAAAACTGCTAATCAATCACTTCATTACAGTTTTGTTCTACTCTGAAGTCTACCAAGGTGATACACTACTTTCAATCTGAGCGAAGTATGCAATACGCTCCCATAATAACTAACCTAACAAGATTAAATACTTTAGTGTGACAATTTACTTAGAAAGGAAACATAAAAAAAACTAGGAAAGAGGCTCTATATCACACAATTCTAGTCAAGTAATAACCTTACTAAGCAATTTTGTTCCATAATCTTCTACATGAAAAACTAGTTGCCTAGCCGAGCAAACAAGTGATAAACCCATCAATTAAACAGATGAAAAGCATACAACATATAACGAAAGCTGGAGAAACTGATTCATACCTTCAATGCGCAATGCTCACAAAAGTAGTGCTTGCATTTCGTGACAACCGGATCCACAAAAGGCTGCCTGCAAATGAAGCAGGCGAAGGGCAGGGCCTCATTGTCGTCGTCGTCGTCCTCATCCGCTGCCTCATCATCACTCCCATCCCCACCTCCCATCGCAATGCGCCGCTTGCGGGCCTTCTCGGCCTCCTCCCACTCCTTCTCGAGCTGCCAACCGGACTTGTAATCCCCTCTGTCGTGCATGAACTTGCAGGAATCACCGTACCCGCAGTAGCCCGTCTCCTTGTAGTCCTTGCAGATGTCGGGCTGGTAGTCGAACCGCGCGGAGAGGCGGATGTGCGCGGAGGCCCGGAGCGGGCCGTGCGAGCCGCCGGCCTTCTCGCTGGCCACCGTGTGCTCCCGGCGGAACCCGGCCTTGTAGTCCGTGTAGCCGTGGATCCCCTTGTAGACCTCCCCGGAGGCGGAGGCGGAGGCGGCCCCGGAGGGGTTCTTCTTGAGGGCCTCCTCGGCCTGCTTGAGCTGGCGCTCGCGGATGGCGCGCGCGTCGCGGTCGAACTCCGTCTCCGTCTCGAGCGTGGCGGTGGCGCGGCTGTCCGTGGACTGGATCGTCCGAGACGACTCGTACTGGAACCGCCGCGGCTCGGAGGAGGCGTCGGCGGAGGAGAAGACGAGCTTGCCCGAGGAGGACGGGCCCTTCTTCGACCGCAAGGCCGCGAGGGCGCCGCCGCCGTCGTCCTCGTCGTCGGAGCCTGCGGGCGCGGCGGGGCGCTTCCGGATGTTCTTGGGTGGTTTCCTCACGAAGCTGCACACCGGCGCCGAGCCAGCGCCGGCCCCTGGATCGCCACCGCCACCGCCACCGCCACCGCCGCCGCCGCCGCCGTCGGCCATAGATGCGGTAGGGTTTGGGGCTTGCTCGGTTTGGATCGAAGCGGCACGAGGAGAGAGTCCGAGATTTGGGCTTCCCTCCGTCTCTGATCGGTGGACCCGTCCGTCGTTACAACCAACAACGCGTTCGTTTTCGTAGTAGGAAGAATGGGGAATTGGGGGAAGAAGAAGCAAGCGGAGCCGAGTCGGTTTCGCCGTGATCGTAGCCCATTTCGATTTGGGCTCTGGTGGGCCGGGCCCAGCAAGGCTCCCTCGGGACCACCTGTCAGTGTCGTCTCTTCTCTTCGAATTTCACCGAATCACCACGTAAGCTTGTGGAGTGCCACGTTGTACAGCGAGCTATGGAACTGAACCAAACAAACACTTCAATTGTCTCTCGAAAGACAGAGGCTGCTTATAAGTCATCCTTGCTGCCTTACAAAGAAAGTTCGCTTTTTATAGAGACGATGATTAGTTTATGAGGACTCGTATATCTTAACAGCCTAGATCATAGCCAATTATTGCATCTATTTCGAACAAAAGGTATTGTTCTGGGTTAAATTTTTATAACTTCGACTAAGTTTTACAGAATATATATTATGATCTATTGTAGGAGTACCAAATAAATGTATTAACAAAACATATATTATGATAATTTTGAAACTAAGCCCCTCTATAAATTACAGCCATTAAAACTTGAAACAAGGAGCTAGAGGTAGAAGTAACATTCTTTTTTTCTAGATCCGCCCAACTCCGGGTAGTGTTTTTATCAGATCCCAAACTTAGAACGAGGCATAATAATATGGGGAGGTAAACAGACAGGGGCAGCTTTGATAACATTTGACAAAGATGAGAGCAGGTGTTACTTCAAAAACCATGCCTTAAAGCTTCCTTCAAAAAAAAAAGAGTGGCCTTAAAGCACCACGTCTATAAAAAATCATGCCTGAAGCGCCAAGCACCTCCAAGTGTGATTCCATTTACTAGTGATGGAAGTGTTGCTCGAATGTTTTGTATGCATAGCAGCACCTCAAGTAACCTTGAAGAAAATATCTGCAACACTGAAAAAGGACCTTGACTGGGGGAGAAAGAATAAGTAAAAGTTCAAGTACTATATTTTGTCCCTCCTGTCGAGAGCTAGAATGTTTCATGGCATGATTATCTTCCAATTCCTGTTCCACACAATAGGGAAGAGCTTCATAATAGTAATAGCTACGTTCCATGTAAAACTTGAGGAAATGTAGCGAAATGTCAAGTGGAAAATCTAATGTGTATGTTAGGAGTCAGGAAGGCGATTTAACCGCACATAGTGCCCGATAGGTTTCTGCACTGGCTTACTCATCCCCTTCCCCTATTTCCTACGGAACACGGAGGGAAAATAGCTTCGACGCAAAGACTCGAGAAGTAACTGAGCTAACGATAAACACAAATCGATTTATTATAAATTCATCAGATTAAAAATGTCTCTTACAGCGGTTGGAACAAAAATGTTTCCTAGAGGGCAACAAAGAATCAATGGAACAGTTCTTGGCAGTTGCTACATGAGTGATAAATCTGGGAGAAACGCCAACACCCGCTTGCAGGATAATAATAGCCTGAAGCAGGGCATTACCGGAAATCAGCCGCCCCACGCCTCATCCGGCTTTTGTCGTGGTGAAATTGGACCACGTCACATGTAATGTTGTCCGGTATCTCATCCAGTTTTATCGTGGTGAAACTGAACCACGATGCATGTAATGTTGTCGGCGCTGCCACGAGAGTAGGCGATCTCTGTCAGTTTCCGAGCTGCAGACTCAGCAGCATCTTCCGATTTCCCAAGGGAAACAGCTTCCTTTAAGAGAGAAGCATTAACATGTTAGTGCGATAGCTATAAAGTTAAGCAGAAATATGTGTCTAGTTATAGAGTTAAGCAGGCATATGTGTCAAATATCACAGCTGAGCATTTTGTGAGCAATACGAACACAACCCGAAAGCAAACAGGAAAGAGAGTAAGGCAATGCTTTGATTTGAAATCAAATAAACAATTGTATGCTTTGAAGAATTTAAGTGAACTGCAGAACATGGTAATATATTTATTACCTCATTTTCCACGACATCCCAGAGCCCATCACTAGCTAGAACCAGGCATTCCAGCTCCCCATTGACCTGTTCTTCCTGCAGTTTATTAGAAAATACTTCATTAATTGCCAAAGGGCAAGTCTATGGATGAAGTTCTACAGATCGATCATCAAATTTGCATGGTTGCAGCAGCTACCAACTGATGGATCAGCAGTAGTAACAACTGCATATTGATGGTCTAATTTTGCTTAGTTCCAAGGCTTAATCAATAGATAAACTGTTAAACGGCATTCTAAATTAAGGTTTAGAAGTAAACAGAACGTGTAGTTTTACCACTTTAGCAATTCTACTATAGCAAAATAAGTAAAAACTGGCTTCCCCTAAAATAAATTGAAACACAACAAAAAAGAATACATGGAACCTTGCCATAACTCAAATTACAGTTTTATACCTGAATTTCAGGTTCTGCCACCACATATGGCTTCAGTAAACGATTGCCAAATGCACGGGACATTGCCAATACACCACCTACCCTCCAAGTACCTGGGAAAATGCCACATCAAGGTCTTACGTTTATCATTCGAAGAAAAAAATGACATGACTTGAAAAATAAGGGTGCTCCACTATAACACTATGCAATACTCGTATGACTGTATGGAAACATAACATCTTCAGCTTCCAGATGACTAAAATGAATACCACCTTTTCCTACCTAACTTATCAACTTGAGCTGATACAAGCAAACTAGCCCAATGTAATAATGAATGGAGAGAAAATGCTTACCAGCCCAAATGACAATACCACCAGCATTTTCAATTCTCTTTCGCTCATCGATCCTGTTCGGTTTGTGATCTTCTGAAAGTGCCATAGCTAGAAAAACAAACAGACAAACTTTAAGGCATTTATCGCAGGAGGCAAGGAATCAAATAACATGAATTCAATGAGAAACCGTACGAACCAAACTTTTCATGTACGGATATGCAAAGTGATCAGGGACTTGAGTGCATAGGTTGACTGGATATTATGTAGATATGAGGAACAGAATGATGCCAGATTTTGCTTCTTGATTTAGATTCCAGAGACCAGACTAGACATCGTGTGAAGGATGTGGCATGAAATACAAATAAGTTACTTAAAATACCTACTTCCAATATGCAATACCTTTGCCAGCTTTTGAAATAACAGCACGAGAATCACCAACATTTGCAACATACAGATGGTCACCCACCAAAACTGCAGTTGAAGCTGTTGAACCATCATCCCTAAAGGCACTTAATTCTGATTCCAAGAAATCTGTATCTGTTTTCTGATATGTTTCACCTGTTTTTAGACATAAATTTCAAGTCAATTTGTAGCAGCAACAAGAATGGCAACAGGAAGAGTCTACAGTAAAGCCTTATGAGGAAAAAAAAAGGTACTTATAGCAAGCTTTGTATCCGTCAAGAACTCAGGATGCTTCAGAAGGTTCTCAAACAAGTGTTCCTTCAAATACTCAGCAGCACGTGATCCTCCATGACCTAATGCACCAGATCTTGAGAGAAAAACATGGTAGGCAAAGTATTACAAATTAAATAGGGCAACATTGGAGTCCATACCATCAAAAACACCAAACAGGCTAACAGCTTGTCCATCAATTTCAGTTAGCTTCACATCATAGAAATCCTCCATAGTAGCCCTCTTCCCTCTGAAACTTGAGTATCCACAACTCAGTTTACCATCTTCTCTGTCACAATTTTAGCATTGTGTTAAGCAAGGCATCATGTCAAACACCCAAGAAAGAATACCATAAAGAGTGCGTCTACAGAATAAAAGGACAAAACAAAGGCATTCTTGTACAAAAATATATAATCTAAATGTTCAAGTTATAAACTGTGTGGAGAATTGGAACCCATCATAACAAGATCACAAAGTAAACAATAATACAATAGATGACATATTTGGTGCAGTAGTATTTTTCAACAGAATGAGCTCTATTTATAGTGAATTAGTGATCACTACAGAATGGACTCCATACCTATTCTTCCTTTTAAGCTTTTTAGTTATATATTTTTGTAGCATCATTTGGCCAGTCAAATATTCATACAGCATTCTTTATAATTTTCAATTTTTCTTTACAGTACTGAAATAGGATTGAGGGACCTAAGATAACTTGATTTGGGAACTGTAGCTGGTTCAATCTTCAACCTCACAACAACACCACCCATCACCTATGCAAACAGATGAACACTGCCATTTGCTTAAAAACAGATGTTGAATTCTGATTACTTTAATCTGATTACCTGAGCCCCTACCAATGCAAACTTGTAAATGATACTGCTACCTGCCTACCTCTATGTGCAACAGATAGAACCAAAGAAGCATCCTCGTTCTTTAGAAGTTCAACTATCATTCAGACCTGATTCTGAGTTGCGATCATGAGAAAATATATATACTTACAGATGAGGCTATTAACAATAATCAACTTCCATATAATGTTTGACTCGTACTGTATTTCTGTTAGTTACAAATACGAATGATCTATGCCAACTATCGCATGAGAGCCAGTTGGCACCTAAGCACAAAGGCATGGCACTAACCACTCGCACCCGTTAGACGGTACTAATGCCTGGTTAGGAATAGTAAAATGTGAGACGGCAACACATTTGTACCAACAAAAACCACAAGGTACATATGCATGTTCGGGTGTTCAAGCCAATATAGCATCTCATCTGCATGCTTGTTATTGACACCATCACACCGCAGGCGGCAAGCTATCCGATGCCGAAAGGCACAACATTTCAATGCCGACAGCGAGGCCTCAAACCACACGCACATGCATTACCTCTCCCATCCGCCGCTGGCGTAGCCGCCGTCGTGCGCCTGGGGCACCGCCCCCGCCGCGCGTCGCTGCGGCTGCACCTGCCCCGCCTCCGCCGCGGCGGGGGAGGCAGGGTCAGAGGAGTCCAGCATCATCCTGCCCGCGACCGCCCGGAGCCCGCGCCAGCCGTATCCGTGCCGGGGCGTCACGCGCACATCCGCCGCCCGGCCGCACAAGACCCTGGGCCCCCGGCGCCTGCCCGCAGACGACGCCGCCGCACGCAGCACCAGCGCCCTCAGGAGGCTACCGATGCATACCATCTCATGGCTGCTGCCTCTCCGCTCGCTTGCCCGGGTGCCGCGGCCGCGCCCCGAGGCGAGATCCGCTGGTTTAATGGCTTCGGATCTGGGGAAAGGGGAGGCAGGGAGGAGGAAGCGGTGGGAGGGGGCGTGGTGGCCGGTGCCAGATTCCCCTGCGGCCTGCCTCCTCCCCGCTAGAAAAGGCACCGGTTTTCAAGGAATTATTATCCATAATAATATTTGTTGCGTTGCATGATTTCTTACAAAAACCTATGCCTAGATTAGGCAGACAGAGGAAAAAATATTGCATAGAGAAAGGTTGCAGTGCTTTAGGCGGTGATGTATGTAGCTGGCAATCCACTTTACAGCAATTTCGAGTATAAAAAACTTCATTGTTGTCGTCAGCGAGATATAAAATATGCGTGCAATACTGCCTTTGATAATGACAGATATTAACTTGAATTAACCATATAAACCACGAGGAAATGAACCACTTGGTAAGTGATACCTTTTTAATACTTTTTTTTTCTCAATGGTCATATGTATACCTATATAAATATAACCTATTGTATCTTACAAATACCATTTTTCTCTTATCTAATGAAACAACATCGTCACCATCCTTTTAGTTGTGCAATCTTATAAGCAGTCATCTCCATCATGACCATCCGTCATCTTCACGCATAATAATAATTGTGCATATGTATATTCCTCTCTACCTTTCCGTTAAATGTGCTGTTGATATTGGACAATCAAGAGTCACTTCTTTATTGCACTGCCCACTACACGTAGAACCCACTATATCTCAAAGATTTTAGATCCGTTGCTGAATATCTCCTATCCGTATTTTTTTCTTAATGTTGTTTGTTCACCAAATTCTACAATAAATAGACATTTCTTTCATCAAATAACCATGCATTTTGATCTAAAATTAATCTTAGCAAAGAACAAAAAGCATAAAAAAAGTGACATAGGACTTTATCGTAGATATAAAAGCTATCCAACTATTTTCTTCCTTTTGTCAGTTTTAAATTTTTAATGTTGTTTAACAACTTTTTTGCGAAATCTATCTAACAATCTTTGGGAAGAAGCATGCATCATATAATATTGCCCTAAGTAGATAATTTCAATTAAAATATCAATCTCTCTGTGATCCAGTTAATACTAATGTATTGATACTTTCATACATATGTTTTATTCAATATTATTCAATATGCTTTTCATATTTTCCTTTTTCACTAATAACATATGCCTTTGTATACACGTTTTGCATCATTTAGGTGTTGGTTATTTGTTCCCCTAAGCTAATTTGGGAATGCTAATTAGCCTACAAGTGCAATAACATCTACTGAGCAAAGCAATATGAAAATCATATAAGTGAATTTTAACTCAAAATATATGAGAAGAAAACAAAATACGATACAATATGTAGAACAATCGGTAAATCGACATCGTGCTTGTATTTATGACTAATTATTTTGTTAATGATTTGTGACGTGCTTCTTGATAGAAAGATATGTGCAATTTTGTTAATTTTAAGATGTGGCGGCCCATGTATTTATTAATTTTGTTATATATATATATACACATTCATATAAAAATAAGTGTATTGCATGAGTTTTTGACTATTGACTTTGGATTCTTTGCTTTGTCTTTTTAATATTCACGAGCAATATTTTTTTTCCAAAGTACAGGAACTCCTGTTGCAACTTACGATCAAACTCTAATCTCAAACTCTTTACCTCCAATTGCGGTTGTGTGACAGCGGCTGATGGCCACTGGGCTGATAACTAGGAGATGTTTCGTTTCGAAGGGCTAAACTCTAGTCTTATCACACGTCTAGAAGTATTAAATAAAATCTAATTACAAAACTAATTGGAGACCCCCCTAGACTAACTCCTGATTCGCGAAACGAATCTAACGAGATATATTAATCTATAATTAGCAGATGGTTAGATTAATTAGGCTCATTGAATTTATCTTGCCAGCATCCATCTAAATTTTTTTTTATAAATAAATTTTATTTAATAGGTAGGATTGCGACGGAGCTGAACTTTACACAACCGGAGGTCCGGTCGAGCTGGAGCCCACACCCACCCACGCGAGGAACGTGTCCGCGTCGTGCACGGACGAGCCGTCCCGACCCGTGGAAACCGCCGGTAACCTTGCCATTCCTGTCCGTTCGCCGCCGCCGCCGCCGCCTCGTAATTCGTAACTACTATCCGCTACCCCACCACGCCCCCACGAACTACCTCACCGTCCTCCTCGGCCCGCGGCGCTGCCCTCGGCCGGACCCTTCGCTCCGGTAAGCTCGCCCCTGCTGCCTGCTGCTCTCGCTGCGCCCCGACCCCCGATCTACCCTGCTGCCTCTCGGTTTAGTCCGGTTCAGATCCGTTCCGGCTTCCGGCTGCTTCCGCCTTTGCTCGCGCCGTGATCCGGCAGCGGGATTTTGCTCCGCTTCCGGGGCTGCTCAGCTGCGAATTGTGGCATGTCGTGATGCGGTGACTACTTACTGAGAGCTACTCTCATGCTTGGAACGCGGATTCGGCGTCCTGGTAGGGTGCGTCGGCTAAGCCAAGCTTGCCTCTGGCGAACGGATTGGGGATTACAGTCTTGTTAATGCGATTTGGCGCTGGAACTGCGGTCCAGGGGGTGAATTCGTGAGCCCATTCGAGGTGTTCAGAGATGGGAAAAAAAAGGGGTTGGGGGGCAGGAGTTTGTTCTGCTGTTGGCCTGTTCTTTCCCTCAAGCCAGCCGAGGGAATTGGAACACCACCTTTAACATCTCAGTTATAGGCAAAAACTGTTCCTATTAGCATATGCTTTCGAATTCCCCAATCTGTCCATTGGATTGCCCTTGGTTACTTACGCTTGGTGCTTGATCTGCTGCTCATCTGTTGGCGTCATGCTTAGGCCTGAGGATTCTTGTTCATTTTACTTACTAGACTGTTACTGCTAAAGGAGAATCTGCACAGTTTGATGATTGATTTGCTCTCTATGCCTTTTGAAGGTTCTTACGCGTATATGGTCAGTGATCTCCAGGGAGGTTGATGCTTCCATGCTGCACTTGAAGATTTGGTCAGCTGTTGCCGCCTTGCTGGCCCTGTTTCTCCTCTGGCATTAGAAGGAAGCCATGGCAGGCCGAGAGGATAGATATGTGAGGTCAGCCTCTTGTTTTATCCTCTGATTCTACATGGCATCAGAACTGTAGTGAAAAATTGCATTATAGTGCCACAAGTTTAGTTTGCATCATAAATATTTTAGCGACCTGCTGTCTTATTTTGAAAGAAAAACTTCGCATCGTTTGAAGGAAACCCTGCTTCAGTGGAAATGTGTGGTGCCAGATTCATTCTATGGTCTGCAGAAATTTCGCATGTTCTGAGTGCTACCTTTTCTATTGCTTTTGTTATGCCCAGGTTTCAGGACTGGAGATCAGAGCAATCTGTTTCTGTTGTTTCAGATAGGGTAGTTTCAGAAAAAGGGCATAACGTCTTTGGGTTGCTAAAGGGCAGAACTGCAGGAGCCTTTTCATTCCTAGGGAACTCTTCACATTCCGAAACTCTAAACAAATCTGCTTCGGAGGAAAGGAAGCGCAAAACAAGAGTTCTTGATCCCCAAGGGCCATTTTTGCAGAGATGGAACAAGATATTTGTGATATCATGTCTTTTTGCAGTTTTTGTGGATCCATTGTTCTTGTATATCCCGGTAATCAATGGTGACAATAAGTGCATGCACTTGGACAAGAAGTTGGAAACCGCTGCAAGTATCTTGCGCTTTTTCACAGATATCTTCTATTTACTCCATATAATGTTTCAGTTCAGGACGGGCTTTATTGCTCCTTCTTCTAGAGTGTTTGGTCGGGGTGTCTTGGTTGAGGACACGTTTGCAATAGCAAAGCGGTATATGTCAACATTTTTTCTGGTTGATTTCTTAGCTGTTCTGCCCCTCCCTCAGGTAAATGACATACCATCTACTTAGTGTTTCATAATTGAGTTACTCCCTCTAGTCACAAATACTTGACATTTCGGAAAAGATCCAGTCAAACTTTTGAAACTTCAGCTACATGTTAGTCTGTAATAAAAAAAAATTCACATGTGTAGATATGTCCTGAAAATCTTTCCTAATCTCATAATATTTTTCAGATTTTATAAATATATTCTAGTAGAAATTAGTTGTCAAAGATACATATCAGACACTTTGTCATGTCCAAAACATTGAGTACTTTTGAGTCGAAGAAGTATCTAACAACATGCAGTTGTCTTTTTTTTGCTAGGATACATGAAAACTTGTAGAATTATAATATGCACTCACTTCAGTTCTAGTTTACTCATATACGATAATGAGAGGCTACAAGAAAATGCTGTTGTTACTCCCTCCGGACCGATTTGTGAGGCATATTAGCATTTTTCATTTTGGCCAAAATGTTGGGCGGACCAGCTTACCGAGGCATACAGCTGCTATAGCTGGCTGTCATTGATTACAAGAGAACCAATCACAAGAAGCAAGTTAAGCACTCAGCATACATGCATGCATTCATATCCGAAAGCTGAGCCAACCACCATACGCACGGATGAGGCACCCGGTTCTGAAATTAATATAGTGCACGCTCCCACCCTCTCATCTTGGTATGCGTTTTTCCACTCCTGGCGCCTAAGAAAAGGGTCTGGAGGGAGTACTATTTTAGGATACTTTACTAAGCTTCAATGCATCAATGGCCCAGAAGACTATGACATATATGTACATTGGTGCAAGTGTGCAACAAAGTGAAAAACTGGCAATTCAGATGAAATTGCCTCCGTTCATTGGTGCTCGCTCTGGATTGTTAATCTGTTTTTGCGAGGTGGCTGGTTGCGGTCGCCTAGATTATAGAGTGTTGCGCGAATGTAACCTTATTTCCTTCATGTTGGGTGTGTTGGGGAAAGCTCTCTTTGATCTCTCCTCTGTACATATATTTCTCTCTTTTTAGTGAAATGACACACAACTCTCCTGCATTGTTCGAGAAAAAATAGATAGGATTGCTTTTGTTTTCCAGTTTAGAATTTTAGATCTGTCCATTAAACGGTTTAGATTTGATTCTCCTATATTGTATAAGTCCTTGTTACTTATTGATGTTTGCTATCCTTAAATTCCATGTAGTTGTAACTACCTCTGATATTTTCACTATCAGGTATTTGTGTTGGTGGTGCTGCCTCGTCTCGAAGGTTCTGAAATTATGAAGGCAAAAATTGTACTACTGATTATTATTATATGTCAATATGTGCCTCGACTGCTCCGAATAATACCACTTTACCTTCAAATCACAAGATCTGCTGGTATACTTACAGAGACAGCATGGGCTGGTGCTGCTTTCAACCTGATAATTTATATGCTTGCCAGTCATGTAAGTCCCCTTAACATTTTATTAGCAAGAAAACATTATTTAGTATTTGCGCTTGCTCACTAAAACCTTATCTTCTGCCTTGGTTGTAAGCTGTAATACAATGTGTGCACCCACACCTTTCACCAGGTTGGGGACAATTTCTAAACCTTAATCATATATTCGTATCTATGGACAAAGAGCGAAGGCTTATGGGAGCTTCTTACAATTTTTGCATGTTCTGGTGGCATTCTGATGCAGAATCTGCCTGTCAGGAATTGAATCTGAGAAGAATTTGAAACATACAACAACTAGAGATGCCTACACTAAATGATTGTAAAAGTTTTTGGATACCTATTAAAAACAAAGTGGCAAGCATCAGTTTCCTTATAATACGAAGTACACATGTCTAGTCACAAATTGGGGAAGGCACAACATTGGAAAAAGTTACTCGTGTAACCAGGAAGCAAAACAAATACTAGAGAATGTAATATGTAGACCACCTAGTTTGCCATCATATAATGAAGTGCTCCATTATATGGCTCACCTCCAAATAACTAGATGAGATAGCTAACCTCCTGATAAATGCATTTAATTTCCGCAATTTTATTGTCCATGGTGAGTTTATTACAAACTGATGCTACAACTGATTGCAGGGCTTTGGAGCTCTTTGGTACATGCTTTCAATCCAACGATTAGACTCCTGTTGGAGACAAGCATGTAGCAATCAGACTGGCTGTCATCCTACATCTTTATATTGTGAGACTAATACATTTGGAAATAATGCTTTCTTACAAAATGTTTGCGCAACAAATGGCAATGCCAAGCCAGACCCGACATTTGGAATTTTTCTACCAGCTCTCAAGAATGTTTCAAGTTCGAAGAGTTTCTTTGAGAAACTATTCTATTGCTTTTGGTGGGGGCTACAAAATCTAAGGTTTGCTTACAAAAAGTTAGCTTCCAGCTTTTCTTTTCTTCAACGTGCATTTGTTTATTAATTCATCTATTGCAGCTCTCTTGGTCAGAACATGATCACAAGCACTAATACATTGGAGAATCTGTTTGCGGTTTTTGTCTCAACATCAGGCTTGGTTCTATTTGCACTACTTATTGGTAATGTGCAGGTACAGACAAAGTGTTTTTTTGTCATTGATGGCATTTTCTTGTCGTGTATGTGTTGTTGGATTAAGTGTCAGCTAATTAGCTATTAAAAAGGTCAACCTATGTGAAGCATGGTTTGGATGTCTAAAATTGTGTGCCCGCAATTTTAATTAATTGCGCTAAAATCTTATGGCATATTGTTGATGTATATTCACTTGATTTTAGTAAATTGATTGAATGGACATATCACATATGTGAAATAAAACTGCCTATGGATTCACTTGATAAAATCACATTAAACCAATACCGACTGTACAGGAACAGTGTGTTTACATGATTCTATGAAGTTAAGTGCTCCGTAAATACATACCTTGAGAAAAAAAGGAACTACACTGATGGAAAAACTGGAAATGAAAAAACATTATAAAAGTTATTTCTTTAAAAGATAAGTCTCTCTTTTATTACCTTCAATATTAACATTTTCCTCATTCAGCTAACTCCATACATTTTCCTCAAACAGCTAAATCCGTATCCTGTACACCTGTATTAGCTCTGATGTTACTGATTTAGATCGAGAAAAGTATTAACTGTTGTTAGCTCTACCTCACCTCCACCCACACAATACTCACTCTCACAGCTCACACCCGAGAGGAAGAAGATGAGTGACACCCTGAAGCACAAAGGTTTGGTGCTGCTTGAGCCACGCTAGAGCTGCAGCTGCTCTTCTACTTTATAGAAGCAAATGTCAACTGTCTAGTACATCCATACTTGAGTACTACTACCAACTACACTACTCATTGCTAGTACTATGTACAAGACAGGGCATACAGCCCCAATACACATGCCACTGCTGTCCTATACGACAGACAGTAGGCAGGGAGCTCTACCTGCTCCATTGACCTTGAGAGAGAGGGAAGGAAAGGATACAAGGGCCGACCAATTATGCAACAATTCTTCCCCTAATTGTGAGCCCTTCCTTGATCTCTTTAACACCAATCTTGGTCCTCAGCTCATGGAGACGAAGGCGACCAAGTGGCTTAGTGAGAATGTCCCCGAGTTGCCGAGCTGTCTCGACATACCCGAGCTTGATCTGTCCTCCATTGATGCAATCACGGATGAAGTGGAACTTTGTGTCGATGTGCTTGCTTCTGTCATGGAGGACAGGATTCTTTGCCAAAGCAATGGCGGACTTGTTGTCCACCATAAGGGCTGGTGCTCGAGCTTCATCTCCTGTGAGCTCTGCCAGCAGCCGCCCAAGCCAAACTCCCTGACAGCACGCCGTCGCCGCTGCAATGTACTCTGCTTCGCAGGTGCTCAGCGCGACGATCCTCTGCTTCACTGACTGCCAGGAGATTGGGCATGCTCCAAGGAAGAAGAGCACGCCCGTCGTGCTCCGCCGCCCATCAATGCCGCCCGCCATGTCGCTGTCGCTATAGCCGATCAGCTCCAGCGCTCCTCTGCTCCTCCTTGAGTAGATGAGCCCGTAGTCGCGCGTCCCGGCCACATAGCGAAGCAGATGCTTGACGGCGGCGAGATGATCCTCCCGTGGCTCCGCCATGAACCGGCTCACATACCCCACGGCAAATCCGATGTCCGGCCGCGTGTGCGTGAGGTAGCGCAGCCTGCCGACGATGCTCCGGTAGCTCATGGCGTCCACCAAGGGAGCAGTGCTGTCCTTTGACAGCTTCAACTTCTCCTCCATGGGCGTTTGGCATGCTTTGCATTCGCCCAGCCCGCTCCGCTCCAGCAGCTTCCCTGCGTAGGAGCTCTGGCGGAGCGTGATGGCATTCTTGCTCTGCTCCACCTCTATCCCGAGGTAGTAGGTGAGTAAGCCGAGATCGGACATGCGGAACTTCGTCTTCATCTCCCGCTTGAAGTCGTCGATGTCACGCTGCTCCGACCCAGTGATGATTAGGTCGTCGACGTACACACCGACGATCAGCCACCCGCGCCCCGTCGTCTTGGTGTAGAGCGCGTGCTCGGTGGTGCATTTGGTGAAGCCGAGGGATTCCAATGTTGCGTCCAGTTTGGCGTTCCAAGCTCTTGGTGCCTGCCGCAGTCCATACAGAGCCTTGCGCAGGCGGAGCACCTTGTGCTCGCAGCTAGGGACAGTGAACCCCGGCGCCTGCTGCACATAGAGCTCCTCCAGCTCGCCATTGAGAAAGGCGGACTTCACATCAAGGTGGTGAACTCCCCAGTTCTTCGTCGCCGCCATGGCGAGTAGCAAGCGCATGAATTCCATGCGCGCCACCGGAGCAAACACTTCTTCAAAGTCAATGCCCTTGCGCTGCACGAATCCTTTAGCGACTAGCCGAGCCTTGTGCCGCACGACCTCGCCGTGCTCGTTGCGTTTCACCTTGAAGACCCACTTCAATCCAATTGGACGGCACCCAATTGGAGGATCCATGAGCTCCCATGTCTCGTTCTCCTCAATCGCTACCATCTCTTCCAGCATTGCGGCCCGCCAACACTGCTCCTGCTCAGCCGCCGCAAAGCTGGGTGGCTCCTCCGCGCTGCCCATATGCAGCTCAAGGTTGTCCAGCACGCGGGCCGCCTGTCCGGGTGGACTTGTGTCCCCGATGAGATCATCCACCGTGCGGAATCGAAGTGGTTCGCCGGAGTACTCGGCATCGACGTTCGCGGAGGTGCTTGGCGGAGGCGTGACGAAGCGAATCGACGATTCGGTACTTGTTGCAGCAGAAATTGGGGTTGCCTGCCCCGCAGGTGACATCTGCGACGTCCCCTGCTCTGCTCCAGGAGCATAGGAGGCAGCTTCCCCTGGACTCGCCGCCGTGCTCGATTCCTCTGCTTCCAAAACAGGGGAGACCCCGCCTGGGCTCTGCACCCCTCCACCTCCATGACCCAGCTCCCTTGCACCGGAGTATTCCATATACTCTACGGTGAAGGAGCTGCTCAGGCCTCCTGGAATTGCTTCTCCATCGCCGGATTCCGCCTAGTCCCATCTTGCCGCCTCGTCGAAGACGACATCCCGTGACACCACCACGCGTCTTGCCTGCGGATCATAGAGACGATAGGCCTTGCTACCGCGCTCGTATCCCAGGATCACCATGGGGGTGCTCCAGTCCTCCAGCTTGACCAGGTTCGGCTTTGTCTTCTTCACGTGACCGACGCAGCCGAACGTGCGCAGGAAGGAGACGTCGGGCTTCCTCCCGTGCCATGCTTCAAATGGCGTTGTCCCCTTCAGGTTCTTGGTGGGCGAGCGGTTCAGGATGAACACCGCCGTGCTCACCGCCTCTCCCTAGAACGTCGCCGGCACTTTCTTGGCCTTGAGCATGCTCCTAACCATGCCAACCACTGTCTGGTTCCTTCTTTCGACGACGCCGTTCTGTTGCGGTGAGTAAGGCGCAGTGAGATGGCGCTCAATACCTTGTCCCGCGCAGTAGAGGTCGAACTCGATCGAAGTGAACTCGCCGCCGCGATCTGTTCGCAGTACGCGCAGCTTCTTCCCCATCTCCGTCTCCACCTGCGCCTGGAACATCTTGATCGTCGCCGGCGCCTCATCCTTGCTTGCCAGCAGGTACACCCACATGAACCGGCTGCAGTTGTCCACCAGGAGCAAGAAGTAGCGCCGCTTTCCATGTGTCGCCGGCGTGATTGGCCCGCAGAGGTCGCCATGGACGAGCTCGAGGATGTCCCCGGCGCGGAAGCTCGCCTTCTTGGGGAACGGGGCTCGCCGTTGTTTGCCAGCAAGACAGCTGTCGCAGAGCTCGCCAGCGTGCTCAATCAGCGGCAGCCCTCGCACCATCTGCTGCCTCGCCATCCTGGCCAGAGTATCAAAACTCAAATGGCCGAGGCGTGGGTGCCAGCGCCACGCGTTGTCGTCGTGCCTTGCAGCCAGGCACACTGGACGCGCGATGCGCAGCTTCAAGGTGTACAGCAGGTTCTTGCTGCGCTTCACCTTGGCGAGCAGCTTGCACTTGCGATCGCGGATGTGGAGCATGCCGCCGTCGATCAGCACCTGGCATCCCCGCTCGTCCAGCTGGCCGATGCTGATGGTGTTGCTGCGGAGCTTGGGGATGAAGTACACGTCCGTGAGCGCCTTGTGCTCGCCGGACTTGCACTGGAACACGACCGTGCTGCGGCCCCGGATGTCAACGCCGGAGTTGTCGCCGAACTTCACCGTGCCGACGACGCCGGTGTCGAGCTCGGAGAAGGCCGAGCGGTTCCCCGTCATGTGGTTGCTCGCCCCGGAGTCGAGGTACCACACCTCTGCTCCATCCCTTTCTAGCCCGAGGTTGACCTGTGCGCGCGTTTCGTTGGGCACAACGCGCGCACGCTGGTCCTCCTCTGCTTTGGCGTTGATGGCGCACACCTGCGCCATGAGCAGCGCAGGTTCCTCCTCATCTTCCACCGTCGCCAGGTGCGCCTTTTCCCGGCGCTTGGGCTCCTTGCAGCCACGAGCCCAGTGCCCGACCTTGCCACAATTTCGGCACCGGTCCTTGTCGGAGACGTGACTGGCGTCGTCCCTGCCGCCACCATCCGTCTTCCGCCGCGGCTTGCCGCGCCTCCTGCTGCGCACGCCGCCACCACCGCCGCCACGTGAAACAGAGGAACCTTCCCCCTGCTTCCGCTCGCGCACGCGCGCCGCCCACTGCTCCTCTATTGTCATCAGCAGCTGGCTGCCGGCGGTCGTGCGAGTGGGCTCCTTAGCGCGGTCCTCGACCGCCTTCAGCCGCCCGGTGACCTCCTCGATCGAGAGCTCCTTCAGATCAAGCAGTGTCTCAATCGAGAGCGCGATCTGCGCAAACCGGGGTGGCACGACGCGCAGGTACTTCGCCACCGCCTCCTCCTCGTCGATGATGACCCCCACCCGCGCCAGCTGGCTTACCAGAGAAGTCAGCCGCAACGCGAAATCCTTGTCAGCCTTGCCGTCACGAAACGCGATGGCCTCGTACTCCCGCCGGAGCTGCTGCGCATTCGCCTTGCGCACGCGGTCGCCGCCGAGCCGCATCGTCTTCAAGCTCTCCTAGGCCTCCTTGGCGGAGTCCTTGGCGCCGAGCGTGGTGATGTACTCCGACGGCACCGATTTGAGGATGGCCTCCATGGCCATCTGATCCTCTTCTTCATCGGCCGCGCCCGTGGTCATTGCTGCCCACAGCCGGCGCGCCTTGAGCATCACCTTCATCAGCACCGCCCACTCGGCGTAGTTGGTGCGAGTAAGCATGGGGTACTGCGCGCCGCCGACGTCCCTCACCGTCTTCTTGACGACATAGGTCGTCGACCCTTCCTGGCGTCCATCCGCCGAGGAAGGTCGCGCGCCGGAGGTAGACATGGCCACCGGACTCCAACTCAGGCTCTAGTACCAACTGTTAGCTCTACCTCACCTCCACCCACACAACACTCACTCTCACAGCTCACACCCGAGAGGAAGAAGATGAGTGACACCCTGAAGCACAAAGGTTTGGTGCTGCTTGAGCCACGCTAGAGCTGCAGCTGCTCTTCTACTTTATAGAAGCAAATGTCAACTGTCTAGTACATCCATACTTGAGTACTACTACCAACTACACTACTCATTGCTAGTACTATGTACAAGACAGGGCATACAGCCCCAATACACATGCCACTGCTGTCCTATACGACAGATAGTAGGCAGGGAGCTCTACCTGCTCCATTGACCTTGAGAGAGAGGGAAGGAAAGGATACAAGGGCTGACCAATTATGCAACAACTGTGATTCTAGTCCTAGATATGGGGCCAAGCCCTGTAGTATGATTGCAAGAATTACTCGTGTTACGGTGGACACCACAATCATGTGTGCCTCTAATCAGAACTGATGCTTGTAATTGCTTGTTTTTTTTCCTCGAATAAGCAGGAGAACTACGCATCATTGCATTAAGAAGAAGAGCAAAAAATTTACAAGACACTACACCTGTAATGGCTTGGTTGCTTTGAAAATAAAATAAAATAAGCTTACATAAACTTTTAGATCATCATTTCTTAATGATCTTAAACGATCTTCATTTCAATACAAATAACAAGCTAAACGAGGCCATTTTCCTTTATGTATCAGCATCTCTGATTTCCCAAACATTTATCCTGCAGTGTACCGTGTCACATTTAAAGACAAAAGCTCATTATTTCAGTTAGAATCAGGGATTATTAATTTAATTATTTAGTTACTAACTAGGCAGCTAAGTTGTATACGTACCTTATCATCCTAATTTTCTTTTCTTTATGGTTGGTGAATTACAGACCTATTTACAGTCAGCCTCTGTGCGTATAGAAGAAATGAGAATGAAAAGGCGTGATACAGAGCAGTGGATGGCACATAGGCTACTTCCTGAAAATCTTAAGGACCGGATTATGCGCCATGAACAATATAGGTGGCAAGAAACAAGAGGTGTAGATGAAGAGGGCCTTCTTACAAATCTTCCCAAGGATCTTCGACGAGAGATAAAGAGACATCTTTGTTTGTCGCTTCTGATGAAGGTACTTAAACTTTTATCTCATCTTCTCTCCACGTCCCATCATTTGGTGTATGGAAATGGATACATACAGATACTGCCAAGCACATTTCTTGAGATAGCGTTTATCTACTGTTTCCATACAGACTGGATATTTGACCTCTTGCCATGTAGTCATGATATATAATTATATATGCATATGCTGATATGCCTAACTTTATTTCCCAAGAACCGTAAGTTATTGAAGTAGTCGGTGCCGACACTATTGTAGTGTAGTCGTAAGCTCCCCAGTTGATGGAGACACCAATGAGGGTTCGAATCCTGGTGGCACCAAAAAAATCCCCTCGCTGGCAACCTAAAAAAATAGTGTCACCTGTGGTTGGTTTGGGCCCTCCTACCAGGGGCAGTTGCAGTTGTTGCCAGCCCAATGGGTTGTGGTCGTCCGAGGTTACGGTGCCGTCCTATAGGGTGAAGCCAGAGTTTGGGGGTTTTCTCAGCCATTCTCAGTTGTAATACTGCAGGGGCGGTCTTTCCCCTGCCAGCCGAGTTTGTATTCATTGTGTTAGCAGATAGTGGCTGTGGTTCTGTTCTGGATCAGGTTGGTTCTCATCTGGGCTTTAGTGCAACTCTGGCTTGGAATGTATGTATTAGCAAGCAGAATGGTTGATACAATCATATGCCCCCATATATTACTTGGGATAGGCCTAATGGATGCTTTGAATTATGTATGTGATAAGGTTCTACACCACTCTTGCGGTCTTGCCTAATGGACAAGCAATATTGTCCTATCATTTGATCATCTTCATCTGCTCTTACAGCATTGCTAAACTAGGACAGAGCTTGATTCAATTTATATGCTGAATGCTAAAGAGAGGAGGAAAGAAAAAAAAGCAGTTAAATATTGTTATTGGGTAATTGAATTGATATAGACTCGGGTGTGGATTTGCGCTTCACATTTTGAGAAACTAGGACTTGTAATTAAGCTAAATAGGGTCGCTGGAGACTCTTAGAGGCATCCATTCACAGCCCCAATATTGACTGAAACGACAATTTCTGGAAAATTAGACTCTTTTGCTAGTTTATTCACCGTTTATGTTCTCTTTTTCTTGAAACTCAGCAAACCTAGCCACACTTCGTCAACTGTTTAAAGGAAATTAAGCAGTAGGAAAACTAAGTTCTAGAAAGTTGCATGCTAGCACCCCAATGTCAGGTCCCTTCAAAATGTGTCTGAACTCTGAATTGCCATAAAATGCACTGAGCTTAGATTTACCCCTAACAAGTTGAAAGGCAGTTAATAACTTTTCAAAGACCTTCTGATGGAAATCTTTAAGTTACTTGAGGGACCTATACATTTTATACTTGATTCGTATATGCTTCTTTCTTTTAATTTTGTTCTTTGATCAACAGATGCTATGTGTTATTAGCATTTCCATCTTTAACCCTTTCCTTCTGTTTGCAGGTTCCAATGTTTGAAAACATGGATGAGCAGCTATTGGATGCTATGTGTGATCGTCTAAAGCCCATGCTGTACACGGAAGGAAGCTGCATCATTCGTGAAGGTGACCCTGTGAATGAAATGCTCTTCATCATGAGGGGAACACTAGAGAGTACGACAACAAATGGTGGACAGACCGGCTTCTTCAACTCTAATGTTCTAAAAGGTGGTGACTTCTGTGGTGAAGAGCTCCTCACATGGGCCCTTGACCCCACTTCAGCATCGAATCTCCCTGGCTCAACTAGGACAGTGAGGACGCTGACTGAAGTCGAAGCTTTTGCTTTGAGGGCTGACGACTTGAAGTTTGTTGCCACCCAATTCAGGAGGCTTCATAGCAAACAGCTCCAACACACCTTCAGATTTTACTCGCAGCAATGGAGAACCTGGGCGGCTTGCTTCATACAGGCAGCATGGCACAGGTACTGCAGAAAGAAGCTTGAAGAGACTTTGTACGAGAAGGAGAAGCGGTTGCAGGCAGCAATTGTATGCGATGGCACTACTTCGCTTAGTCTTGGTGCAGCCCTTTACGCTTCGCGTTTTGCTGGTAACATGATGCGGATCTTACGGAGAAATGCCACCAGAAAGGCCCGTTTGCAGGAAAGAGTGCCTGTAAGATTATTACAGAAGCCAGCAGAACCCAACTTTTTTGTTGAAGATCAGTGATCCTGTCTTCGGGGGGCACACTGTAACAAGCAGACATTATTCATGATCCAACCGGTACAAAACTCGCGTGATTGGATGCTGCACAAGTGTACATATATAGACCAGGTGGTCTAAAGCCATCTGGTTTGAATCACAGAATTCGATGTATCTACGATTCTTTTATCAGACACACCATATTAAATCTGCATACAGATGCATGTATTTATAAGCATCCCAGATTTTTACCTCTTGTGAATCTCGAAAACAGAAGGTTCTGTAAATGTTACTGATCAATAGTTTGTTGATTTTGGGATGGCTCGCATGTGAACTGTGAGAGGAAGAGGTTGATATGAACTGAAAAAGGGTCCGTGAAATGATGTAGAGCATCCGTCACTTGTAACCATGGTTTTGCCGTAAATACGTAATATATATCTTGGTATTGTGTATTCCTCTGAGTCTCAGACCTGATCAATCCACTGGGTGTTGATGTGTCGGGTTTTCATTTCCCGGGTTGGGCCGTGTTTTGGGCTAAATTTGGAGCCTGAGCACGTCCAATGGGCCGCTGGTCAGGTCTAGTTTATCAGCTTTGGCAGCCCATTATTAGGTCTCCACTTTTTTTCCTTGATATAATATAACGGTAGAGGTACCGATATCATTTCCTTCCCAAGTTCCGAACCCGGGGCGAACCATGAATTTTTTTAATATCAAACTAAAATAGGCTTGAAACATACGAAATGATACTGTCAGCTTCATCTTTACTCTTTCAACTTAAGCTATTACTGGTTTCTCTTCGGTCAAACACTTGGATTATTTAGATTTCTAAATAAAAGGATAGGATATTAGAGTATCTTCAGCAAATTATCCGTCTCTATCTAATATTATAAAGTTATTTTTATTAGAGGTACTCTAGCATATTACCAATCCAATCCTATTATTAAATAGTTTTTGTAATCATCAAAATACACATTCTTCTTATCTACCTAAATGAGAGTGATTCATCCCTCTACTTTATTTTTGATGATTAGATTTTGATAGTCTGTTATAGTAATCATTAGCAAAATATAAAAATAATTTTTGGTTATGAAGAGAGAATTTTTGAATATGAGTAATCAGGTAGAGATGCTTTTACTTACTAAGAGCATCTCCAACAGATTACTCATCTTTCTCTAATACCAAAAGAATTAATGCTTTGGTGATTGAAGGCAGATTACGAATCCAATCCTCGTTACCTAAAAAGCTAATTTTAGTAATCACCAAAATACACCTCTCTCCCATCTAAATGAAGGAGATTCATCTTGTACTCTATTCTTAGTGATTGTATTTTGATAGTCTGCTACAGCAATTACTAAAAGACACAAAAATAGTTATTGGAACAGGAACCGTTGGGCGCCGGGGGAATTTAAAAAACACCACTCTTTTGGAGTAGTCATTTAGGAAATTAAATAAATGCACATCCAAAACAAATACGTTGAAATTTCTTATTTTTTAAGGGTAACATAAGATCCTCAGAGAGGATACGAGTGTGGAGGTAGGCGCAGCGGAGCAGGTAGAGCAAATTGAAGGAGGGTACACTTGTCTTGTGGGTGAATGGAGTTGAGCTGTAGGGGTGCATATATGATGAAAAAATAGACCTAATCACTGTTTTTGCAAAAATTTGTGTGTGCATGGGCACCCCTAATTTGAACCTACCTGCGCCCCTGGCTGGGCAAATACACTTGTGTAGCACAATGGTTGATAGCAACTGCCGAACTGGATTTGGTCCGTGTTCGAACCCGTGCAGCAGCAAAACTTTTCCTCCCTTTTTATGGAGCGTTCGGCATACCTGTTTTCACAGCGGGTCTTTTTCTCTTCCTAAGCCGGATCGAGTGGCTTCTGGTGGCTCACTCAAATCTAGTCCAGCTCCACAGCAATTTTATTTCGGACCTGACTTTGAAACAGGCCTATGGTGTAGCACCACCATGACACGTGGCCACGATGTGGACACGCTGGATCGGGCAAGCAACACGTAGACCCACCTAACGGGACCCGTATTATCACGTGTTAGCCATGACGGCCTGCTGGCCCGCACTCGTACACGTCGACGGCTTGGTCTCACCTTACCAGTAGACCCCGCGTTGACATATTTGACCTAGAACTCTATCTGACATGTGGACCTTCGGATCCCAGTTATCACACGTGGCTGCCAGGTAGATATCTTGGACCAGTCAACCAGGATCTACAGTTACACGTGATAGCCACGTCGCCCTGCTGGCCCGTACTCATACACATGGACGGTCGGATCCCGCTTCTCTTGTGGACTCCATGTTGATATATTTGACCCACAACCTTGACACGCCCAGTCACCACACGTGGCTGTTAGGTAGACATCTTGGACCAGTTAACCGGAACCTCACTTACACGTGTTAACCACGTCGGCTTGCTGGCCCTGCACACGTACACGTGGACGGCCGGGTCCCACCTCTCCAGTGGACCCCGTGTTGACATATTTGACCCATAACCCTGAACACGTGGACCTTCGGGTCCCAGTCAGCACACGTGGCTGCGAGGTAGACATGTTGGACTAGTCAACCGGGACCTACAGTTACACGTGCCAGCCACGTCACCCTGATAGGCCCGCACTCGTACACGTGGACGCCTGGATCACACCTCTCCAATGGACCCGCGTTGACATAGTTAACCTACAATCCTGCCACGTGGACCGGAAGATCTAGATCGCTACACGTGGCAGCCATATCGACACGCTGGACCCTCTATCACCACATGTGGTCTATGGGTCCCAACGTTATATGTGTCTCACTGGTTCTATGATGACTCACGGTCATCACAGATACGAGGAGTTGACGGCGTACCATTTTAATATAAGGTTCTGTGACGCGCGTTTTACTTTCGTCATAGTTCCGTAGATGCTGAGGGCTGCCGCCGAAGAACTATGACTAAACTGGAATTTTTATTGGATATGGTCTGTTCAACGATGAAGTTTCAAATGTCAGGCGAAAAACATCGTAAAAGCTAGTATTTCTACTAGTGGGTGGGAAAGAAAATTATTTTGAGTAGGAGGTATGAATAATCCGTTGCATATGCTCTTACTAAGAGTGCGTGCAGCTCGTCGCCACTCGCCACGGCTTTGAGGCATGTCTGGAGGTATATAGAATGAACTCTTTCGATCACTCGGCCGAAACTCTCTCGACTTTCAGTTCAATGGCATGGTCACATGGAGACGGCCCCCAGTTTATTCACACCGGCTTGGCTACCCAATTGAATCGAGTCCATCATGCCCGACCAAGCGGACTCTCCAAGCTTCAGCTGCGCTTGGCCTTCTCCGCCACCTCTTCGACCCTCGTAAACATCCACACCGATCCTTCCACCCTTCTCGTTCCCATCTCCACCTCCTCGCCCGCCACGCCCCGCCGCCGCCGCCGCCGCCTCCTCCTCACGATTTCACGATCCGGCAGGGAGCTTTGAGCCCTTTCGATTAACGGTGGTCGTTCCGGCGTTCTTGCTTAACTGCTGCCGGGAAAACAAAACCAGTTCTCTTGCTTATCAGAGAGCTAGGTTGTTGCTGCCATGGCGCACCCAAGAACTGATTAACTGCGTCTGCGTCACGGCCCTAACCAGTGGCAGTCACAGTCAGAGAGGTAAGCTCTTAAAGCTTGTCCTTCTATCCTCGCATTGTAAATTACATAGCTCACATGACATGAAACATGGATATGTGGTGCAAGGCTCAAAATTGCACTGCAGACGCGCGCCGCACACAAGCTTACCATATATCAGCACAGTGGTGGTTTCCTTTTCTTGAAGAAAAACTTGTATCTTTTTCAGAGGAAAGCCTACTTCATTGGAGATAGTGTGATGCCATTGCCAGCTCGATGAAATTCAACCGATTGAACTCATAAGTCACCACAGTATGAATCGCTGCGAAAACGTATGGCATGGATTGCGCTCAGAATGATTTTTTATGCACAGACTGGAGATCAGACTATGAGAGCAATGTATTGGATCAGATAACATTGTCTTAACAACTTCGGCTAGCTGGAGGATTGTAATACACGTGGCATTCTGAAACTCTGAACAAACAAGCTTCAGTCTGAATGAGGTCCAAGGGAAGGGTTCTTGATCCTCAGGGGCAATTCCTGCAGACATGGAACAAGATATTTGTGATATCATGTCTTATTTCAGTTTCTGTGGACTCACTGTTCTTCTACACCCCGGCGATTGATGGTGATGACAGCTGCTTGTATCTGGATCATAAATTGGAAAAGATAGCAAGTATCCTGCGCTCTCTTACGGATATCTTCTATTTGCTCCGTATAATTTTTCAGTTCAGGAAAGGCTTTACTGCTTCCTCCTCTAGAGTGTTTGGTCGCGGTGTATTGGTTGAGGACACATTTGAAATAGCAAAGCGGTATTTGACAACATATTTTCTGATTGATTTCTTAGCTGTTCTGCCCTTCCCTCAGGTACCTTTTATGCCACTTTACTTGGTTAACCTTCAACTGTGGAGCTCTGTATCTACATCATGCAAACCTTGTAATCCTGATGGTTTTTCTAGGATACACGAAAAAACTGATTTTTCATGTATAGGAGTAAGTCACTGTTCTTAATTAGAACTGAATATTGCAAACGATTTATTTTCATTTCAATGATTCCTTGTCTTATAACATTGTAAGTTTGTAGCTGACATTGATGTTTGATATCAGGTGTTTGTGCTGTTAGTGCGACCCCATCTCCAAGGTTCGAAGGTTATGACGGAGAAAAATATACTAATGCTAATAGTCATATGTCAATATGTGCCTCAACTGATCCGAATAATACCGCTCTACATTCAAATCATAAGATCAGCTGGTACAGTTATGGACACAGCATGGCCGGGTGCTGCCTTTAACCTTCTAGTTTATATACTTGCCAGTCATGTAAGTCCTCCATTCATTTGTCGATATGAGAGTGTAAGTTTTAAATAGCGCTTTCCATCTCTGAAACGATGTCTTTTTTTTGTCCATTCTTGATTCGCGCAGGCTAATCTCAAGATAATTTTAATGCAATTAATTTGCCACATATCATTGTGCACGGTCAAAACAGTAGTATATTATAACCGAAGCATTGACTTCTTATAGGTCATTGGAGCTCTCTGGTACATTCTTGCCATTCAACGAGAAAAAACCTGTTGGAGAGAAGCTTGCAATGGCCAGGATGGTTGTGATCGTGCATCTTTATATTGTGGAAGTACTGTATATGGAAATAATACTTTCTTACAAGATGCTTGCCCAACAAATGGTGATGCCGATATAGATCCAATCTTTGGAATTTACCTACCAGTTCTCCAGAATGTTTCACAGTCAACGGGTTTCTTCAAAAAATTATTCTACTGCTTTTGGTGGGGACTACAAAGTCTATGGTGTGTGTGTAATTGAAACAATTTTTTTTTTCCTCACCAAAGAATAGTACCCTGGGTCCTGTATTTATGTGTTGCTTTTTCTATTGCAGTTCTTATGGTCAAAACCTGAAAACAAGCACTTACATATGGGAGAATCTGTTTGCTGTTTTTGTCTCAACTTCAGGTTTAGTATTATCGGCGCTCCTTATTGGTAATGTGCAGGTACAGTTTTAAGCATTGGTAGAATTTTATTGCTATATGTCCTGTTACATTAAATGGCAATTTATTATAAGGCAATATGTGTCAAGGATTTATTTTTCTGGAGGTGCAAATTTTGCACCTGCAGATTTATAGTATTGTTTTTTTGTAAAACAAAACTCGAATTGATTCAACAATGTGAAATGAAAACATCCCTTCAACAGGAGTCATTTCCCTTGAAAAATGAAAAGCAAACCTCTCCCGCTTTGACCACTAAAATACAACGAACTGTTTGTATGAGTTATCCAAAAATACTACAATATTTGTCCTGAAAAGTACTTTCACAATGTCATAGCTTAATATTTTTTTTACTACCACATCGTAGATAATAGTAACGTAAAATTTGAACATTTAAGACCGTATAGCAAGATGGGCACAACATTATACATTTTCGACAGAGGGAGTGCCCCCCATATACTTGAAGATTTTGTTTCCTTAGTTCTGTTGGAGTTAGATATTGATGTTCTAGAGGAAATAGATTCACCTGAAAAAAATAGTAGTTAGACTAAAAACTCTGAAAATGAAAAACACATGGCACAACCACCATCCTGGCTTCACAAAACAATATTGCCATTTTTAAACTCATATGTTATAGGCCTGTATTTGCTACTGTCTAGAGATGCTGCTGCTCCTAGTAGCCTCAACCTTTGACATTCACATCTTAGATATAGGTCCAACGCAAGATCTTTATAAAGAATCTCCTGTCCTTACGCTGGACATTGTAAGCATGTTTGTTACATGTAATCGAATGATGCTGGTACCGACTTGGTTTCTTTCAAAATAACATGGGATAAAGTCTACTTCGAGATCTTTATTTGGAATAATTTCAAGAGGTTTCGAGTGTCCCTTATTTTTTTACAATCCTCAAATCAACGAGCTATGACAATCAGTTTTCTTTATATGAATTATCATATAATATTTACCCTTAAAATTTTTCCATGTGCTTTGTACTTCAGTGTATTTATGCTATATATCAAGCCGGCCAAGAGCTTATTGTTTATTATGTAAGTAGGAACCATAAATTGAATTATACGATCAGCGGAGATGTGTGACTTGACCATTTTTTCCAAATTTTTTGGTTGAACTATTGCAGACCTATTTACAGTCAGCCTCTGGGCATATAGAAGAAATGAGACTGAAAAGACGTGACATGCAGCAATGGATGGCACACAGACTATTTCCTGAGCATATCAAGGAACGAATACTGCGATCAATATAAATGGCAAGAGACGCAAGGGGTTGATGAAGAAGACCTTCTTACAAATCTTCCTAAGGATCTTAGGAGAGATGTAAAGCGTCATCTTTGTCTATCACTTCTCATGAGGGTACTTTCCTATACCTTTAGGTTGTATCCATAGTCAGAAGGATTCGTCATTTGCTTCTTGTCCCGTCCAGAGATATATGGAAAAAGGAATACTTGAGACTCTATCCCCCCATCTTGATATCTGAACTCTATGCTTAGCAAATCATAGATCAGACAGTCAAACAAATTTGTTCTCTTAAAAATTTTTAGGAAAGTCATGTGCTTTCATCGTAATGTTGATTCTCTTCTAAATCTGTTTAATTTGCTGTATGTATTTTAGAAAATTTCAAAAATTTGCTTTGCTTTACTTAATTAATTAACCCTATGGAGTTTTGTTCCTTTTTAATATATATACACCATGAAGTTTTCCTTTTCGATTAATAATTAACCCTATGAAGTTGAATGTCAGTTAATAACTTTTGGAAGCTCCCATGTGAAATACATATATACTCCAATGGAGGTTATTAGATGGATTCTAAGGAGATCTAGAATTTTCATACGCAATTTAGAGTTAGTATGTCTTTCTATCTGTTTTGTGCTTTCATCAATACATATTGTTCATTAATTAATTGACCAGCATTAATTCCAATTACTTTTGCAGGTTCCAATGTTTGAAAAGATGGATGACCAGCTCTTGGACGCCATGTGTGATCGTCTAAAGCCCATGCTGTACACAGAAGGAAGCTGCATCATTCACGAAGGCGGCCCAGTGAATGAGATGTTCTTCATCATGAGAGGAACGCTTGAGAGCATGACTACAGATGGTGGGAGAATGGGCTTCTTCAACTCCAATGTTCTCAAAGGCGGCGACTTCTGCGGCGAAGAGCTCCTCACATGGGCTCTGGATCCCACATCAGGCTCAAACCTTCCCAGCTCCACCAGGACAGTGAAGACGTTGTCGGAAGTCGAAGGTTTCTCTCTAAGGGCTGATCACTTGAGGTTTGTGGCCACCCAGTACCGGAGGCTCCACAGCAAACAGCTCCGGCACACCTTCAGGTTTTACTCACAGCAATGGAGGACCTGGGCTGCTTGCTTCATACAGGCAGCTTGGCACAGGTACTGCAGGAAGAAGATGGAGGATAGTTTGTACGAAAAGGAGATGAGGTTCCAAGCGGCCATTGTCAGTGACGGCTCTACTTCTCGCAGCCTTGGTGCAGCGCTCTATGCAGCACATTTCGCTTGCAACATGGTACGGGTCTTACGGAGAAGTGCCGCCAGAAAGGCACGTTTGCTGGAAAGGGTGCCTTCAAGGCTGTTGCTGAAGCCAGCAGAACCCAACTTTTTCGCTGAAGAAGAGTGATCTTTTCCGTGCCATGTTGTTAAACAACGTTCATCTCAGACAACCTGTAATTGTTACAACGAACCCTCAGGTGATGTGCTTGTTAATGTGGTCTGAACTGGATGCTGTACATAGACACCAAATGGGCTGAAGCTGTCTGGTTTAAATTAAGTGTAAGACATTGACATGGGCTCTATACAACGCAATGCATATAGTACTGTATGCATTCCACTTCCACTCTGCATCCTTCCACTTGTGAACTTCGAAAACGAAAGATACTGTCAATGCTATTCCGTACATTCTAAATTGTAAGTCGTTTTAATTTATAGAAAAATATACAGATATCTACAATATCAAACTAGTTTGTAGATGTTAATATATTTTTTCTATGAGCTTGGTCAAAATTAGACAAGTTGACTTAGAACAAAGGTAAAATAACTTATAATTTAGAATGGATGGTGCATCAAGTAGTGTCAACTCTCTCACAAACATATTCGACCATCGGTTTTTGAATTTCATGCTCAGAGGATAAAATGCTCTGCATCAGCGTTCTTGTATGCCATTAAGGAATAGCCTGATGTTGGAATCGTTGTACCACATCTGATCCTTGTTATGTCAGATGTTAACGGCATGGTACAAAAGTCCAATTTCTGCCAAGCTTCAGACCACACATGTGCCATTGGTAGACAGCTACAGATAGTAGCAATAGTTCAGCTTATCTTAGTGGTCTCTTCTAAGATGCTGAAACTTTGTGCTTTATTCCTTCATCGAGCTTTGAGAGAGAGAGTCTATTTTCCCTGCAATTCCCCCCTCCATGGGAGCATCTCCTTTTAGGGTGCTTCACTTTGGCGAATATAATCTCCTTTTTGATATGCTATCCCTGTTGATCACACTTCCAACGCTTCTTTGATACTCCTTTGTTTCGCCATCCAAACAAGGACTTGAACCGGTTTGAGGAAGTGCAATCAAATCTGAAGAAGCCATTCTCTTTGTCAAAGGGGACTTTCAAAGATGGTTTTTTTCAATAAAAAACATAACAGTAGGAATCAATCCTTACGTCATGGATAGATAACAGAACGAAAGCAGAAAATAATCTAGACAGATAGGTACATATTCCCTAGAATAAAGATGCTCATGCAAATAAAGCTCACTTTTGCAAAGTTGTCTGCATATATTCTCATGAGAGTTGATGGCTTGATTTGTTATTCGCATGGTGACGTTGATCGACGGATGAGCTCCTGCTGAAACGAACAGGCTTTCTGAATGTTTGACACTTGGGATTACGAAGTTTCCGTCAGAGGTAGGCACTTGGTCAGATTTGATTACGCTAGCGAACTGTACTTGACAAAAATCTAAACCACTACAATCTCTTCTGGGTTTCTGACTTTCCGTCGTCCCTCCCCTGAAGTCGTTGCGGTTGTTGGCATGCTGCCAGAGGAGGAAATGCTGCAGCACGCGGATCACGCGGGCAGAGCATCGATCAGCTTTGCAGTCCCTGCTTCTCAATTTGGTGGATTGCTGTTGCGCGCACATGTGAAGGATACCAAAAGTTTCTGCTATCTTTGCTGAACTTACAGAAGAGTGCAATCTTTGCTGAACGTACTAAGGAGTACATGGGCTGCTGGTTATTGCTAGGGTTACACACAACTGTTCATTAGGTCGTGGCAGATGATCCACTTCTCTGCTTGTCAAATAATGCATCTTCTCTACACTGGTTTCCTTGAAGTATGATATTCCGCAGCTGGATGCCAAGGTTTGCATTACAGCACACAACGCTCCAGTTGTTGTTTTAGCACAAAGCTGAGTTGGATGTTCTATTTGCATGTCCAAAAAAATCGATAAGCAAGACGCATTTTTTTAGGAGAAAAAAGAAAAGGAAGTGACGCGTACTATGTTCTGAAGGTCAACAACCTCTGAGAAAAAAAGGAGCTGACGCGTACAACCTCTGAACAGGCTTTCTGAAGATGTAAGCAGTATGATCGATGTGCTCCGGCGCGTACGTTCCCGTGCACACGCATGCGAGCAAATCGGCAACAGCTGCCTCACTCATGTCTTACATGAAGTCAACACACGTTGAGCATCGTCGGTGCTGAGCGACCATGCGCTGCTGCTACTTGGGATGAGCAACGAGCAGTGCTATGCTCAAGGAGATAGCAGAGGTGGTTACCCCCGATCGATCCATGTATGAACGAAGTCCTCGCCGACTCAGAAAGGAGGAGCCCTACACAGCGGTTTTATCATCCAGTCCCCTTAGCTTTTGACTTCGAAGTTATCTGAGTAGTTAATTTTTTTTTTGCCACGAACTTAATAGAGACAGATGACAAATGTTTTGCATTTTGGTCAGGACGTGCGTGGAACTCATCAAGACATCCACCGCTAGTATTGTTTTGAGGGCAAAAGTCTAAAAGAGGAAGAATGAAAAGGTAAAGAAAAGGATCACGCATAAACACTTTGAAATTCTAACACAAATTAGCTCACTTTTTTAAAAAACATTAAGTTATTTAGGAAAGGTTCAATAAGTGTGTGGTTGGATTTTTTTAAAAAAAATTATTCATTTTTCATGGCAAAAGCTCACTTTTATAATAAAAGCAAATTTAGGAATCTTATTTGATGCTCTTCGCATGTCTTTACTTGGATACAGTAAACAAATCATAAGTACGGAATTTTATGTGTCAAGCTTAAGTCTACCTACGCCATATATATAGTTTGAAAGTTAAAATGAGAGGGATAACACCATGATTATTATTATTAATGATATAAAAGAGGATGGTTATATATATATATATATAAAGTTGGTTACATAAGTAGTGAGGTCATCATGTTGAGTTCAATAAAAAAACAAATAGTATGAAAAGTTGAGTGATGGTACGCACTTTGAATAAAGAGAACAAGTGATTATTTATAAAAGTGGAATACGTGAGGAACATAGAAAAAGTCTTGATGCCTCGTATAAAGTGAAATATGCACTTTTACCCTCCTTGGGAGGTAGATACTACAAAACTGCGAGTGGGAAGGAACCGAAATCTGGTGCTCAAATGCAGCATCTGCCTAGCTAGCGTGTTTGTGCCTAAGATTTCATATAACTTTGTATTCCAGTCATTTCACATAACTCTCCCTGCAAAAACCTGGAGTTTTTACGCATAGCGCGAGCTGTTGGAGGCAGTAGTGAGGCACTACTGTCGCAGAGGGACCATCCCATGTGCCTTGAGAAAAAGGCTCGCATCAGTGAAACTATTTTAGCTTCAGGAAAAATGTTATAAAATATTTCATTCAAATATAGCCAAATGTGTCCTTATTTTTAAAATCTCATAATAAAAAATACAAAGGTACAGTTAGAATTTAACTTAGATACTCAATATAAGACTTGCGATGTATTGTTTTAATCTTTATGTGCATGGAGTACCATCTCGCATAGCACTGGTGGTAATAATATTATTAAGTGACATTAGCGTTTTTAAGATAATTAAGGTTTAATGAGATAAACTAAGAGCTATTAAAATATGCTTATACAAAATAACATGGAACCACACTTGCTCTTAGCATTTTATCTTATGCGATATGTTCTCGTGTGATCTGGCCGATTAGAAACTTGCAACCAATCAAACTGCTATTGCATCCGCTCAGCCTGCCAATTACGTCCAAATTGGCGAAAAAACTTCCAAAAAGCTTTCATCTTAGGAACCCCATCCAGCATCCGACGGCCTCTATCCCTCCACGTACCCACACGATGCTCGCCATCTCCTCTCCTTCCCGCAGGAAACAGAGCACAAGATTCCTGGACACCACACACACACACACACACACACAAGGAAAGAGGAGGAAATAAAGGAGGAAAGAGAGGGGAGGCAGGGGGATTGCAGAGAATCCACCCCCACCACCACCGGCGCGGCGCCCGCCACTCCTGCTCCCCTTCCTCTATTTCTTCCGCCCCACGCGCCGCTGCCTCTCCGCCCCTCTCCCCATCCCCGCCCCGCCTCGCCATTCGCGCCCCAGGTAAGGAGCCCCCTTCCCCACTTGACGCCGCAACCCTACTGACCATGTATCCTCTAGAAGCTCCCGGAGTAGTAGCACTAGCACCCTCCGTACGCGCGCTTACGCCCAATCCCTTTTGCGCCGATACTGACCGTATTGTTTTCTTCGGCCGGGAGGGGTCGCTTGGGCGGTTGGCCGGCGGCGGCGGCGGTTCTTGAGGTTTTGCGCGTTCCTGCGATTTGTGCAGGTGGTGTTTGTGGCGCACGTAAGGCGGCGATTAGGGAAAAGGCTTCTTTTTTTCAAATCCCTGTTATTTTAATTTCAGAAATTTGGATGCTTTAGGATTATCCACTGGTTCATTAATCCCATGTTCTAGTCACGTCCTTGTTGCCAGCGATAGGTTGTGGTGGTGTGGGTGGGTGAGCATGCCGTTGTTGCCCTTGCCCCCCAACCATCTGTCACCACGCTCGTGGCCCACGTTCGTTGTGGATATAGCCTGCCACCTGTTAACCATCTCGCGCTGCTGCATCGGAAAAGCTGCTCCTTAATATTGTGTTTGCCATTGGTTGCTGCTTACCCTGCCTGATGTTGCCTTGATTGATCCAGAGGCTGGGAACTCCAAAGAGGAACAGGGTCCATGGAGGGTGGAGGCGCAGGAAATGGTTTGACTGGAACGGCGCAGACAAAGGGGACTGGGGGTGATGGCTCCGCCAAGCCGCTGCCCCCTTGCTGCGTCAAGGCCAGGGCCGCGGCGCCTGAGTCTGAGGCCAAGTGTCATGCTACAGTAGTGTCGGGCTGGTTCACCGAACCACGATCACGCTGCGGTATGTCCAGGCCGCGCTTCACATCCTCGATCATCTTGCTTCTATTACTTACTATCATTCTCCAATCTCCACTTGTTTTATCTGACCCTAATTGCTCCCTGTTGTGCAGGTAAAGCAAGCAAAGTTCAGTACTACAATAACCCGATGTGGCCAGGTACTTGTCCCGCCACTGCCAATATATCAATTTTTTGTTTACCTAATGAATATATCGCTAACAATAGTCTACAGGAGTGATTTTAGTACAAAGTTCAAAAGTTAAATTGTTTGTCTGTAGAACGATATTCTGATAGATATGTAGTATTTGCTGGACAACTGCATGCCTGTGTTTATTTATGTTAGAGAATGTTGCAGTGCTCAATTGCTGCTACTGATTTTTTTATTCAGTGAATGATTGAATCAGATTTTGTTTTTCTTGCTGAAAGAAAATTCAAGCATTTGATAAAAGTTATCATGTATCCTCCCAAGCTTTTCTTCAAATAATGGTTCTGAATATTTCTAAGATGATATCTTTATTATTACAAGTACAATAAAATTCTCACGAATTTGTTGGAGAAATTTGACCTAGCACTGTGCGCTGTGCTTGCTATCAGTCTGCATTGTTATTTACTTTGTTGTACCGAAGATACTCTATAGTCTGTCGACTGTGCTAGTAGTGATGTGGTGTCTTATGTCTGCGTAGATTTTCCTCATGGTATAAAGACCTTACATAATCTGATAAGACATAGCATAAGAGTGCATATGCAGCTGAGTGATGCTCTGTGGCTTTTTTTATTTGACCGTTGTAGTGTGCATAGTTTCGTCATTTCCACAAGAATGCCTATGTTCTTTTGGGTTCATTTCCTGACCTCTGCAATGTCTTCAATTTATTTTCCAACTTTGGATCATCAGTGCGTTGGCTATACTCACCAGTGTGCATTCTTTGCCCTTAAGTATGTTGGCTTTTCCTTGTACAAATACCATCGTTTGACATTGTATAATATGCTCTTTTGGCATTGAACCGAATATCCAATTGTGCTCATTGCCGTATTTTCTTTCATTTGCCCTAGAATGAAACAATTCTACTTCTTTCTCATATCAGTTGTGGTTTTATTCTCGTATATAGGAGAGGCCCATTCCTTGAAAGTGGAGAAGATCTTGTACCAGGGGAAGTCACCATACCAAGAAGTCTTAGTTTTTGAGGTTCTTGTCATCTGTTGATACCAGAAATAAAAACTATCTTTGGCTTCTGTTGTGTATAACCTGGTAATTTTTGTGTGCAGTCGTCAACCTATGGTAAAGTCCTTGTGCTTGATGGCATCGTTCAGTTGACTGATAAGGATGAATGTGCGTACCAGGAAATGATTACTCACCTCCCACTTTGTTCCATTCCATCCCCTAAAAAAGTATATCCCCTGATCCCTGATTTCCTCAATATTGTGAAATTATACTCATGATGTATTGCCACTAACAGAAATTGAACAGGAAGATATTCTGCAGCTATATACCAGCACATGGAATATTTTTTATCTGCACTTGAATGGAAACTGTAGCATGATAGTGACTTATTCTCTTATGAACTACTTTGCAGGTTTTAGTTATTGGTGGTGGTGATGGAGGTGTACTCCGAGAGATTTCCAGACATGGTTCTGTGGAGTCTATTGACATATGTGAAATTGATCAGCTGGTTATTGATGTAAATTTCTCCTTTGATTCTTTGACATTCACTTTGAAGTGTAATCACTATCTATGCCTTGCTGATATAAATATACATCTTAACTTTTTAGGTTTGCAAAGATTTCTTCCCACAATTGTCTGTTGGATTTGAAGATCCTCGTGTTCAACTTCATGTTGGCGATGGTATGTCGATACTAAATTACTTGTTCATATGTGATTAAATTCCCTATTTTTGTGATTTGTAATTTCACAACAGAATGACCGTTTTTCCACTTTCAGCTGTGGAGTTCTTGAGAAATGCCCCCGAAGGTACACATGATGCTATCATTGTTGATTCATCAGACCCAATAGGTGAGCTAATGCTGCTATGTATTGTCTTTCTTGAACATAGAGCCATGGAAAGTCTTAACTTTGTCTTTGTTGCTGTATATCTGTTCTGTGCATTTTGGTTTTATTGCTTCCTATTATATTGTTCCTGAGCTCCATGCTTCTCTATTTTTAGGTTACTACATCCCTAGCTATTCTGCATTAATGATGATTAATGTGTTCAGATTTAACTTGCAAACAGAACTTTGCCCTATTAAATTCTCAGTCAAATGTTACTGTTCTTATTTATGTTACTCTTGGCATTTGCAGGGCCTGCTCAGGAACTTGTGGAGAAGCCTTTTTTTGATACAATTGCTAGAGCCTTGAGGCCTGGTGGAGTTCTTTGTAATCAAGCTGAGAGTATGTGGTTGCATACGCATCTGATTCAGGATATGCTTTCAATTTGCCGTGAGACTTTCAAGGGTTCTGTGCACTATGCATGGACTAGTGTCCCAACATACCCGAGGTTCTTCACACTCTTTATTGTCTATTCTCCTTACCTTTACCTTTTTTTACATTTTAACTGTATTTAATACTAATTTAGGCATTCTTATGTTACTGTTGCACTTCACAATCTAATACTGATTTTGGTATATTATGAGTTAAAGATGACCTGTTGCAACCCATGTATTTGCATGGTGTATATAAACTGCGATTATTCTGGGTTGCCATTGGTCCTAAAAAATTGTTTTGGGTTGTCATTGCGTATACTTCAAATATAATTCCAGTTTCACTTTTTAGTTTTTTTTTAGTTGTCCCTCGGAAGTCATTCAGTATCATTCATTACCTTTTGAATAAGTATCAACTATTTCTGTTTCATTGCAAGGGTCAGCACATGTCTTAAACCTAACACTCCATTATTCATATGAAAAATTAGTATTCTTTTTTTTATACATGCATTAACTAAGCACCATATCCTTTTTTTTACAGTTCTTATTCTTAAATGACATGGAACAGATAAGGCTGGCTATTGTTAAAATCATTAACTTAAATAGCATTTATTGGTTTGATTTTTTTTTGTCTTTCTTTGCTCCTTTTCCTTCAAAAATGAAGATTATATGGGCCTAGCAGTGCAAGCTTCAAAATCTGCTCTGTGCTTTGCTGAGTTGAATGGATGCATTATTGGGGGACCTTAACTTATGGTTTCTGTGAATATTTCTTGTTTTATCCGTTTCTGACATGAGCTTGATGGCCTGGGTTGGGTATGAGAACAAGTTCTGTATTCAGCTACTTTTTCGTCTGTCCCAACAAGATGGTACTGCAATCCTCATGAGTGTCACTATTGTTGACAGTGAACTGGTGCCAGCGCTGGTTCATTTGGCAATCGTAAGATATTTGGGGCTTAGCTCAACTCATGCAAGGAACCAGTCATAGCCTGACAAAACATTAGTGAGCAAATATTCCCGACATTGTCTATATATTTTCCTAATCAAGTCATGCAAGCTGGTCAATGCAGACTCTGTTGGCCCCTCATACTATTGAAGCTACAAATGGTTTCTAGTTTTATCTTCTTGAAGCAGTCATTTTGGATAGGCCTTAGTAGACTTACCAAGAGAGGGAAATAATCACGACATTCATTCTGTACTTCACATTGTGCATAAAAGAAAGATAAGTATCATGCAAAAGTTGGGATAACAGAGATAAATGCTATTTTGTTCGGAAGGACAGCATATGTGGTTTTTGGAAGGAGAAGTCCAAACTATGTATGTAACCATGAAGTAATTAACTGCTGTAGTCAATGCTGGAGATCTTGCCATATATGCTGTCCATGCACAAGATTCCTTGCTTTGCGGCTCTAGACAAAGAAGTTTTTTATAGTGTTAATTGTTTCTCCATTTGGAACTTTTTTTTTCTTACAGAACATTTACTTGAATTTTGCAGTGGAGTGATTGGGTTTTTGCTATGTTCCAAAGAAGGCCCACCGGTCAACTTCCTGACTCCTATAAATCCAATTGAAAAACTGGAAGGAGCTACAAAAGCTGGAAGGGAGATCAGATTTTATAATTCAGAGGTCAGTTTTCTTTTATCAGTTGCATAGGATTTCCTGTGCCAATATATGATTCAACCTATCCAGCCTTTTTGTCTTATTCTATGCTGATAATAATCTAGAAATCTAATCTGCTTTAATTTACCCTTCTGTGCTATGATGAAATTTGAAATCTGTGTTATTTATAATGTGGGGATGTTTGGATACCTACTGTTCTATTTTTTGCTCACTCCTTTTGAGTGCAATCATCTGAATCCCTGATGTGAGATCACTTCCGCTAAGACTCGTTCGCCCTGATTAATTTTGTCACTGAACAGATGCATAGGGCAGCATTTGTTCTTCCGACCTTTGCGAAAAAAGAGCTAGAAGCATATTGCGTTTCCACAGAAAGGGTAAGTTTTTACAAGTCAGTACTTGCGGTTACTTTGTATTTGGTGTGTTTTCACAGTTTAAGAATATTTTTGAAAGCAAGCTCATATGGAGAGAACCTGTGCACCATTTTACAGGAACAGCCAGAGGAAACAGCTGCAACAGCGCCGAAGATTACTGTTGCTTCAAAGAGCGAAATCCTCACTGAATCCTAGACCAGAGGGGCTCACGACCCATCACGGGATATCAAGAAACAGTTCCTTCCCGGTGCTCTTGGGTATCCAGTGGATAAACCCAGCCATGTACCATCACATATTGTAACCATCTGTTAATAATTCATGCTCTGAACGATGAGATGAGATTAGCATGTTCTGAAGGGAAAAGACGAGCTGGCAGCGCAATGTATGATATGAGCGATGGACATTTCAAATTGCATGTCCCCCCCTACTTTTTTTGCCGAGCTGTGTTTTGTACTAGTTTATATGGTGGCCATTTCTCACCACCAGAGAGGTATTTGTGAATTATGAACGTTTTGGTGGATGTATGGGAAATCTTCTCATCTAACCATCTCACAATTATTTTTGTGCGTCTCGAACCATGATTTCATTAGCTGGGATACACGTTTTTTAAAATCTAACGCTACTGCTTGCTCCACTGATCGCATGTGGAACATTGTTTATTTTCCCTACATGTAATGTGAGGTAATATTTAATGTGTTTGTTGAGATACTTACTTTTTTCGTATACCGAAACAATAAAAGGATCACTATGGAATTTAGAAGAAAATGAATAAAAAAAGTAAGAGGAGGTGGGTAAAAATTCTCTACTATCTTTGCATCGGAGAGTTGCTATCACCACTTAAGAAAAACAGAAAAAACACTGTAGCTTGTGTGTTACATACAAGTGGAGACAAGCCCATTCAAACTAGCTGTCAAGGCAGGCCCAGACCGGCCCATTACACAAGTGGAGAAGAAAGCCGAGGCGAGGCTTTAGGGCGGCGCCTCCCGAACCCGAATGCTGCGCCGCCTCCTCCCCCTTCAGCTGCTTCTCCGCCGCGGCCGAGGGAGAAGATGGTTGCGGCGATCAGGGTCCCCAAGACCCGACGCGCCAGGCGGGAGCTCCTCAAGCACGCGCCCAAGCTCGTAAGTTCCCCTTATCTTCCCGAAACCTCGGCGCGCCAAGCACAATCCATGGCTTCCGCGGTCTTGGATTCGTGCTGAAGACACGCTTCAATGTTCCGTTTTGGCAATACACACTCATAGGATGAAATTCCACATCATATTTATAGCGTTGTACTTGTACATAGCTTATATCGGTGATTGCTGTGTGGCTCGAAAAATGCTCTGTTGCTACTGGACATAGAGTACCACGTCGTCGTACCCGATTGTTATTCCTGAATCAGCCACTGCCATGGCACACTGTGGCTGCTCTGTCCTATGGGCTGGGTGCCTGGGTCATTGCGGAGGAACCATCTTAGAATAAACAGCACCGATGAAGCAATCTTGGGATAATCCTTTAGCATCTCTTGTCTCCTGTTCATTCCTGTCTTACCTTCCTATACCAAAAGGACAGTTTTTTGGTATTGGGGAGAGGGATGAGTAATCTGCTGGAGATGCTCTTAAATCTTTAGCGACTCCAGCAGTGGTTGAGTAGTTGGAAAAGGTGTAAGCTTTGGGCAGAGTTTGCAATTGCACTGTGCTTTGTGAAGAAAAACTGAAAATCATGTAGAATTCTTGGTGCTAGCTAGCTGGTAATATGAATCATGTAGAAAAAGTAAAAAAAGAAACAAAAAACTGGAGCTTTGGGCAGAGTTTGCAATTACAAGGTTTTCATACTATGAGCCCTGGATGGTAACATATCTGAGAAATGGAAATATGAATCTCACATCTGACTTGTGCTCTGATGATTCTGCCAGGTTGAGACCGGCAAGAAGACGCTTATCCTCCATGGTACAAAGACTAGTGCTGTGTTGAACTCAGTGCTGTCAGATATCTACCACCTAAAGCGAGATAATGCTGTGAAGTACACCAAGAAGAATGACAACATTCGGCCGTTTGAAAGTGGTGGGGAATCTTCTCTGGAGTTTTTCTCCCTCAAGACAGATTGCAGCCTTATAGTTGTGAGTGAGATATCCCACTTGGTTTATAGTTTGTCTTTTGGGTGCTTGGTGTGAAGAATTAATTGTTTCCCTTGCATATTTACTGTAATAATTCATGGTGTGGAGTAGAAGTAGAATATTTTATTGAGCTGTTAGCTGTATCTTTGATTTCTGACAATCCTGGTAAACATGTCGGAAACAGAGTAAAATATTTTTTATTTCTGTTCTGAACTTTTAATGCTCACTCAAGTCCTTTGTCCTCGTATCTTAAACTTGTTGATTCACTGAATTGTCTTATGACTATCCCCATCCATGTTTTTCAACTGTACTTTTTACCTGTGCTGCAGTATGGTTCTCATTCAAAGAAGAGGCCCAACAATCTCATTTTGGGAAGGACATATGACCACCACATATATGACCTTGTTGAAGTAGGTGTTGAGAACTACAAATCGATGGAATCTTATGTTTATGATAAGAAACTGGCACCAAAACTTGGATCGAAGCCTTTCTTTGCCTTCATAGGGGAACACTTTGAGAGTGTTGAAGAGCTGAAGCATTTGAAAGAAGTGCTGCTTGATCTTTTCAGGGGAGAGGTGTGCCATTTTTATAAATACAAGCTGATATTCAGGACAGAGATAATCTGTTGAGCTTCGTAATAAACTGTTGCTCCTGAATGCAGGTTATAGAGAATCTAAACCTTGCTGGTGTAGATCGGATCTATGTGTGCACAGCAATCTCTCTTACCACTGTCTACATGATGCACTGTGCTCTCCGTCTAAAAAGGTCAGGCACACCTATTCCTAGAATGGAGCTGGTAGAAGTTGGGCCTTCAATGGATCTGGTTGTAAGGAGACACAGGCTTCCAGTTGAAAGTTTGAAGAAAGAAGCTATGAAGACCGCTGAGCATGCTAAGAAGGTAAATCTAATGGAACTGTCTGTAAAGTTTATTCTTCGGATTCATGTTGTCACTTTGGTTCCATTAGCTTTGAGCAACTAATACCCTTGTCTCCTATGTTCTCGTAAAAATCTTCCTTGGTCGCTATGGTGTTCACAACTACCATTAATCTCCTTGCAGGTGAAAAATGTCACCAAGGATCCAGTGCAGGGCAGGCTGGGCAAGGTCTACATGCCCGATCAGCAGGTATATATCAACTTTTTGTTTACGCTTGTAAAGGTCAAGATTGCTTCTTAGATGATAACCTGACTCATGGTTTGGCTGGATTCAGGTTGGAAGGCTGACCTTATCAAATGACATAAAGGGACTGAAGAGGGAGCGCCGCGAGGCCAAGAAAAACAAGGAGCACTCGAAGAAGCAAAAGGTCAACCCCGAGTAAAGAGCGCAGTTTATTTATTTTTGTCTTGGATACTAGCAGATCAAGGGCATTTTGCTTTTAACTGTTCCTGGTTGCTGTGTTAGCCAAATGGAAGCCACTTGCTGTTAGATTGGTGGGAAGTAGTTTAGTGCCATCTTGTTAGGCTAAGAACCTTTGTGGTGGCTATCACAACTATATTGTATACCACGCCGCCACCTCATCTGAATTCAGATAGAAGCATGGAAATTTTGAGCAGTGATAGTATTTTACGATTAATCTATTGTTTAGTCTGTCCTCATGAATGAATGTCATCTCGATCCATCTGGTTGTGAACATTGAAGCTGTTACAAATGTACCGATGCAATGGAATCATATTGGAATGCAAAATCGCGGACTGTCGTTCTGTTTGCTGTTCTGTGCAAGACCATCCATCTGCATCTAGAATGAGTGATGTAGCATGTTCTTGATTTTGGATGGCCGTAGGCCGTAGCCAGTCTTGGATCAAAAGTATATATGTAGTGCCTGTCTGCAATATCATTTTGTGGCGAGTGTCCCATTTGCCGTGTCTCATCAGTGGTTACTGGGTGATTGAAGGTTGCATTTTGTGAGTTGAATTTATTCTGTGTCGGAGGAGCTAACGCAATCACGAACGATGGCTCGTCGCGCCCTGTCAAAGTTTGATACTCGGTTAATTTTCTTTGCTAGGTACACAATATGGTTTGCGCTGTATACCTGTATGCAAGTTCAAACACAGCCACGAGAACACCGTCCAGTTGACAGAAACATGCCAGCAGGAACAAAGAAACGGCAAGGCAAAAGGAGAAAAAAATCTAAAAATGAAAAAAAGATAAGTTACATCAAAGGCCCACCGTCCAGTTGACAGAAACATGCCAGCAGGAACAAAGAAACGGCAAGGCAAAAGGAGAAAAAAATCTAAAAATGAAAAAAAGATAAGTTACATCAAAGGCCCAGGCCCAGAGAACGCACCAAACATCCTCACCACCCTGATGGCCCCACTTGGGTGAGAAGCCCACGCTACTGAGCTCGGCGAGAGCAGGTGATTAGGACGAGTATTTAAGCTGGTGTTCCGCTGATTAGATAGGCGAGGTGGTGCTAAACAATGGAACAAACGAGAAGGTGACTGGCTTGTGTAACTGGCCAAGTGGGCCTCCGTTCAGGCTCGTGTCACTGGGCTTCTGTCTCGGTGAAGGTGACATTTCTACATTTGACCAATGTGCACCAACAGTCTACTTTGTCTCTTCTGCTATAGCGTTATTTGGATGGGATTGATGCTCTTGAAAAAGACTGTTAAATCTGCCGTGGCTTTGATTTTCACGAATGCAAAAGTCATTTGCTTTGATCCGTCGACTCAAAACTAGCTGTCATATCTGAAGATTTAAGGGTAGTTTCTGAGGAAAAGATCTATCTATGAACAGGAATTCAATTAAATTCCATTTCTTTGTGCATGGTTAACAGATATTAGTTCCTTGGACACATCACATATGAAATGTTATCCAGGCAAAAAAAACCTTGGGTACATTTTGGTTTTCCTTCACTCCTCTAAATATCTTAAAAATTGTAGTAAAAATGGGACGTTTAACGCTAGTTTATATACAGTGGGACTGATGAGCAGGAGTGCAGGACTGGTAGGCAAGGCACTGGTTGCACCAAGAAAATTCGTATGGAAGGCATTGTGAGTCTTTCGAGGATTAGACAGTGAAGAAGGATAAGAAATCCATTAACGTGTAAATGTGTAATGGATGGGGGAACAATGCTGCGTCACGTGACTTTGTTGTATACTTTCTTTACAGGTTCAAATGCTACATCCTTACTTGGTCTACTCTGTCTCTGGTGGCTACTGCAATCTGCCTCAAACAGTGTAGGGATTTTTACCTGACCGGCCTTGAAAACAGGACCGCAAAATCACTGATATCATCGATGATAGAGAAGAAAGGAACGATCTGTGCCGTCTTCTCAGTAGTGCATCACTATGTGATAAGCATGATGTAATTGTTTTTGCATTCATTCGGATGTCTTATTAGCACCGTTATAGGTTGGAAATCTGGTCACGCTTGGAGGAGGTCAGCCTCGAGTTTCCTCTTATAGACTGTACCTTACAATGAGCTGTTCTGCTGGTGCCGTTCCCTATTCAGACAGTGGTGAGCAGTGAGTGCCACTCTGCTATAGGCTGGGATCAATGGTGATGTTGAGAAGTGGTGATCTCTCTCTCTCGAAAAAAAAGGAAAGAAAAGGAAAAAAATTGGTGACGTGTTGACAGCAACATGTAAACCGTGTAATTTTTGTAGAGATGCATGGTTAGTTGTATACTTGACAGAACCCTATCATCACTCTACCAGTGCAGCTCCTAACGGCTAACGCAACGAAACCTCGCAGTCTCTCTGACATCGTCGTGACCGTGATGCCCCAACCGCTGTTGTTGTCGGCATGCTACGTTCTGGGCGAAACGATGGATGGATGAGGGATCAAGCAAGACAGGGTCCCCAGACGCATGCATGCACGGCATCATTTCTTCCATCATTTATATGGAAAAGAATGCCTTTTTTTGGTTGAAATTAACCCTGGAGCCCAGGGGGTTGATATATGATGTCAGCATATCTTCCTCCTTGTAATGTAGTAGCAGTGCCGTGCTCTTGCGCTTGCAACTTTAGGAGGCCAACAAGTCGCTGGGAGTTGAGAACATGCTGCCAGCAGCACCGGTTCTTTTATCTGAATTTGTTTGTGTTCATAGCTACGCACCTCAGCTAACTGCTGGGTCCCAAATAGTTTGGGATTCTCCCCTACCCTTGCCTTCTGCATGCAGCCTGCATTACATAGCTTTATTATGCAATTTGTTTATTTTTTAGCATGCAGTTTCATCAAGTTGTGGTTACATTGCAGGTGCTGCTTGTTTGTTTGTTTGTAAGATGCCAACGTTTACACTGCTGAAGATGCTTATTACCTGACTTGTATAAAGATGTCCATACATGACACCCTTGGTCGATCGGCTATATCCTTCCTTAAATTACTAGGCATCGTGTCTGGAGCGATCGAGTGGCACCATGTCAGCCTGATGCCACGGCCATGTCAGCAGGAAGACGGCCTTCATTCTGAACTCCAAGACGGCCTTCACCGTCGCCGCTGAGCACTCGACGACGACGTCGCGATGTGTCGCGGTCACGGCGGCCTTGGCTCTGATCTCTCCGGCCAGCTAGCTGCCTCCGACCCGACCCCGTTGTGTAGTAGGCGCCTTGCTCACGTCCTGGCCGACCTTACCATGACAGGTCTCTAACCGTCCTGGTCATGCATGCATCCTGCTGTCAGGGCGTCTCGTTCGATCTCTTGTATTTTTTCCGTGGCAGTTCGGCGTTATCGTTGGCTTCTGTACCCATCGCTCGCCGCCGACGGTGGCGTTGTCATGCTCCACGGCGCTCGACGACGGAGAGCTACGCACGCGTACGTGTGAGGTCAGGTATGCTCGACTAGGGTGTACAGTATATGCAAACAAATGAGAAGTTTTAACAGACAACAGTATGTAAATTAATACATACAAGTGTGCTCCAACTTCGAAAATGTTAAGGTTTGAATTTGAAGACAATCTGTGTACGTTCATGTAGATTCACTGCAATTTGAATGCGTTCTTTTGTTTGTGGAGGTTGGTTTAATTTAAATAAAATGATCGAGGTTTGGTGTGGACCGAGGTCCAACCAAAGTCTGATGAATGATCGACCGTCTGTCCAAATCCAGCATGGTTAATTTGACGTGCCCAATCCCCTGACTGAACCGTGCGTGCATACAGTGCATGCCTGCACACACCTGAAAGGGTGTGACCAATTAATGTGATGGTGATCGAAGCGTCGCCCTACAAAACGTATCAGGTGCGTAGTATACGTACTACCACAACACTTCACTGCGTGTACCACGCCACGCTCGACCTACCTGCTGCCGACAATTTTGTTAATTTGGACCGGTATATAATCTTTCCTTCTTTTTTTTAAAAAAAGATCTGATGCACGTGTGGATTTGAATGATTAATTTGTTCAGAGTTCATTTCTTTATTTTAATCAGAAGAAATTTAGCTACGTACCTGCAGATTGGGAGAACTGTTATTATACCATATATACATAAAAAATAAACATGTAATTCTTTTTTTGCGAGGAATAAACATGTAATTTTAGGTGGTTCAATATTCAGACCTCAAAATCTTTACTACTTAACTAATAAATTACAGTAAGGATTTTGTAGATTATAACATACAGGCTTTTATATCCTTTCTATCGGATTCATGTCTGAAAGTATTTTCACATGATGTCAATCTTGTATAGTCATTTGGCAACGCAATATAAGACAGGTTAAAATGTAGCCTAGCTTGTAGACTGCACGAGTAACAGTTTCATAATGCTCGATGAAGCGAGAAAAACAAGACCGGCCTAATCCAATAATGCAGTACGTATAACAGTGCAGTGAGAACTTGTAGCTTATTTCCGAGACAAATTAAACAAAGGTTCCAAGGCCATTTTTGCGGCGGTGCACGTCGTCCACACGCGCAGCACCAAAGCGATCGAGCAAGTAACCAGGCCAGGCCCCCACCATGTGCCCTAGACAGCGACTGCAACTGGATTATTCGTCGCCGACGCCATTGCCATTGCGGATCGATGCACACAAACAAAGCAAGCAACAGTGTTAGTTACAACCATGTCCAAAAATATATACCTCGATCCACCTCCTCCCACACCCCACCCTCTCACTTCGTCCTCAGCTGCACCAACCCGAGCCGAGCCACCCACTCAAGGACCAACCAGCGCAGCTGCCTGAGCTTTTGATGAGCAGTTGAGCTAGCTTAGGTACAGGGTACGGTCACGGAGTAAGCTGCTAGCCAGTGGCTGTATCTCTTCGCCTTCGCCATGGGCAACTGCATCCAGCAGGGCGGCAGCAGCGCCTTCGCCGGAGAAGGCCGCCCGGCGGAGAGGAGCTGCAGGGGATCAAGGAGCTCCGGCGGGGATGGGGAAGAGGACCACGGGGCGTCGGCGGCGGCGCCGTCGTCGGTGGTGAAGGTGAAGGTGGTGCTGACCAAGGGCGAGCTGGGGTGGCTCGTGGCGCGGCTCAAGGCCGGCGACGGCCGCCTCGAGGACGTGCTCCACGAGGTGGCGCGCAAGCGCGAGGGCCGGGGCGCCGGCGGCGACGGGTGGCGGCCCAGCCTCGAGAGCATCGTCGAGTGCCCGGCCGAGACGACGGAGGAGGCGGCCGCCGGCGCCGACGACTAGCTAGAAGCCGCAGCCGCCAAGAGTATTTCTTTTCTCCTTTCGCGTGGATTATATTCTCTCCTCCCAGAGCCTCTGGTTTGAGTCGGTGGTGGAAAAAAAACTGCAGGATAGACCAAGTTCATCGCTGAAGAGTGATTACATTAGCTAGCAGCCGTGCATTAGGGGTAATCTAAGTAATTAGCGTACGTCCAAGCTGCCCAGTTCATAATTAAGTCGTGTTAGCATTTGCAGCTTTTGTTTTTCTTTTCTACGCTTTTGTATATAAATATAGCTAGTATTAGCCTATTAGGGTCTAGGGACGAGACACAACCACAGGCCGGCAGGCATGCCGATGAAGCATGTTTATGCTAGGTACTCGATCTATGAATGGTACGAGTATTTTGTCACATGTAAATGAGTTACCTTTTTCAAATTTAAGTGGTTCTCATCGTTACAAATTTTGTTTGAATAAACTCATTTCCTCCCAAGCAGCGAAACATAGTATAAGGATTAGAGTGAAAAATGAATTAAATTTTCACCAAAATTCCTTACAATACGTATATCGCTCAATTCCTTCCAATACGTACTATAGAAGGGGTTGCTATGCATCGAACAAGATTAACCCTTTGCTCTCCCTTCTGTTAAAAATGCTGTGGTTACTTTTCATCAGACTTCAACTGCCCTCGGGTAGTACTGTCGGTGGCTGCAGCACTGTCATCCATACACGTGTGCATGCTCTCTGTAGATATTCACCGGAAAATTATATTATATGCAAAAAATGAAACTTTTGCTGACTGCCGGTTCACCGACAGGGCGAGTGAGAGTGTTACCTACACACGTCAAATCGGTGCCGAACTGACTGGAGGACGCCAAGAAATTTAACGTTGAATTTTTTTACGTGTAACTAACCTTGAGTCACTTTAGACTTGCCAGCGTCAATGGTGACGACGTGTTCTGATGGCTCTGGTGGACCAGGACACACTTTGTTTACGCCTTGACTAACCCGCGGTTATTCATGGACACGCACTACCAAAAACTGGAATTACCCGAGGAAAGCACCAAAACCGCCAAGTAAATGATTTTTGGCGGCCGGCCACCAAGCAAAATCCGCCAAGAATAGAGCGCCAATAAAATCTGATTACCTTGGCATATAGTCGGCCAAGCTGCACGGCACGACCCGACCCTAAACCCTATACAGCACGGCACAGCTAGGAACGGCGCGGCTAGACACGATGCCTTAGTTGTGCCGTGCCGTGCCGTGCCGGCCCGTCAGCACGGCCAGCACGGCCAACATATCGTGCCTGTGCCGGCCCAGGCACTAAGGGTAAAACCAACAAGTAAATAATTCTTGGCGGCCGGCCACCAAGCAAAATCCGCCAATAATTAATCCACCAAGAATAGAGCACCAGTAAATTCTGATTGCCTTAGCAGCTGGCCACTAACAATAATTTTCTTAGCGGTATGATCGCCAAGTAAATTCTGATATTGGCAAACTTTCCTAAGCATCAAGAAAATATTCTAACCACAAAATATTCTAACCGCCAAGTAAATAAATTTCCTTGCGGTCATCAACCGCTAAGTAATATACATTTCTTGACGCCCTCAACCACCAAGTAAATAAGGCGCTGATTGGTTGCTCGCGTGCCCTCCGTCCAGGCTCCAGCGATGCAAGGCGAACGCGTTTGGATGCCTGCGCCACGGCCAGGCCAGGCCCTCCGGGTGCCAAAGTGGCCTCCCAGCCAGGCTCCCGTCGTGCGGAGAGATTAGGCGTTTCTCTGGAGGCTGGCTTGCACAGTGCGTTCGGGCACACTTTGGCTGCACGCGATAGAGATGGGAGACGCAAGCATTCAGGCATCCAATCACTTGCTACGTGCAGCCTGTACGCGTGGATTCAATCAACCAAACACAGAGCTCTTGCATGCCCGTAGCCTGGCTACCGAGAGCCTGGTTGCTAGGAACGGGCCTGGCCAGGAGATGCAGGCATCCAATCACCCCCTAAATTTCCCTGCGGCCATCAACCGCTAAGTAATATACATTCCTTGACGGCCCTCAACCGCCAAGTAATAGACGTTCCTTGGCAGCTCATAACCACAAGGAAATTGTGATTCTTGGCTGCCGACCGCCAAGGAAAAACACATGCAGCCAACAAAAAAAAATGCTCGCAATAATCAATAAATTCAATTTATTCATATCACTGTATGGCTCTCCTAAAAAAAATCATTGTATGGCAACAATAATCAATCCTTTACTGGCATATTTGTATATCCGATTGCCGAAGTGTTTGCCCAAAATTACACGAAGTTTCCACCTTAAACTTGCATGCTGCTACCCGAATAAGAACAGTAGTAGTATTCTTGCCTGTGTCATGGTGGCTACCTGCAATGAAAGTTTTGATCAGATGAAATCAGACCCTGTAGAAAGAATGTTAAAGGATGGAAATACAAATGTTTGATCCACTACTAACTAATAATATAGACTGAAGAATCATTTTCTTAAATGGAAAGAAACATGGATAATAAATTGGTTCTGAACAGTGGTATTGTTTCCTTAATAATAAAAAACTATGAGATCAATGCACCAATGTAACACCTGTGTGCATGATGCATGAATGAATTGATGTGATGAACGAATCTTATCCAAATCTGCTTCACACGAAGGATGCAATTTGGTACAACTGCAGGCTGATCAGATTGAATTCCATAATCATACCCATAAAACAAGCATTACTATATAAATGCAGGTGTAGCCCATACCACCAGTTCCAAAATATACTGCCCCTAGCTAGAAACAAGAGATTAACATACCTTATCTCTTAGTTCAGCATATATTTTAGTCAAAATCTTTCCCCCTAGATTATTTAGTCAGGAAGGCAGGATATATTTATAGGATTAAGTCACGGGATTAATCATCTAGAGACAGAAACGAAGATATCAAGTATTTCCCAAAGATGAGCCTCTTCTATTGTCCTCGATCTCTATGCTACTACCAAGGGAACACATGAACTAATAAGGTTTGCCCAACTACTAAGAACTTGGGCTACGTGGAACAAAAAAGGAATCGGAAACCTGTTCTACTGTGACTCGCTTCTTCTAGCCACCAGAGACGCTTCTTGTCTTGCGATATCAGTACCAAAAGGAGCATAAGCACATAGATCTATCCCATGCACTCTCACCATTAGTTAATTCTATTAACTAGCTAGCACAGCTTGATTCAAGGACGGTAAAAGGGAGGAGAGGGAGGAAACTGACCGCCTAGTCCCTGCTGGAATCACGGCCGCGCACGGCGCTTGCGCGCTGTGCCTGGCGTGCCGCAACTACGCGCCCATCACTGCAGGCACAGAGGCAGCGGAGGACCTCGGCAGCCCCGACCTGGGGCCATCCAGTTCCCCGCCGGACCTCCGCGCTCGCCGGACCTCTGGACACGATGCTACTGCGAGCTTCACACCGATCCACCGCGCTGGAAGCGACGGCGGAGTGGCGCCACATCAGAGGTCCTCAGCTGCTGCTGCGCGAGATTTGGGGGGAGATGGCGCGGGGGCAGAGCGCAGGCCCCGTCCTCGCGTCGCACACCGGTGCGGCCTCGGCCAAGCCTGGCTTGATTGCCATCACGCCTTCGCCCTCTCTCTCTCTCTCTCTCTCTCTCAGCCGGCGGCGGCAGTGAACAGAGGATGAGGAGAAGTAGCTAGGGTTTCGGTGGCAGTCAGCAGATAGATTTTATACAACGTGAGTGCGACGCGAGCCGTTGGATCACAAATGGAAGGGTAAGAAGAGTTGGGCCGTGCGGACGCGCGCCGAGAAAATGGCTCAAGCGTAGGTTCTTTTGCCTTTTTAACAAAATTTTACGAATCTTATTATTACTTAAGCGGAAATACAATTAAATTCTTAAAAGGATATATTGTTGCATAAAAATTATAATTATATTAATTTTATGAGTAAAAATACTATATTAAGGTTGTAATAAATTTTCATACAAAAAAGATAAATTTAACTACTGAACAACTTGAACCTTGCTAGCGATCTGAGAGTCCATATACACATGTGCTTTAAAATGATCACCAAACGAAGCAAATGATTTTTAATTTGATTTTGTTTTTGAAACTTTTTCAGAGATGTTATAAGGCTGTATATTGGTGCCCAGCCAAATTTTAGAATTTTCCAACATAACTAGGGTATTATTAACTTTTATAAACTATATGTGACTAAGAAAAATACATTGTGTTGACGCCAGATTTTGACACGTGTTGAATCGACGTCAGGAGGAGAAGATTGGCCGATGCGGCAGATCTGAAGGCTACAGAAAGGAATCGGCCGATAGAGGTAACAGTTGAAAATCGGCCGATTGGTGACACGGCCTACGCCAACAAGATGGGATTATTTCAGAGGACCCTGGTCAAAAGTTGGTCAAAGGGGGCACGCTAAGTCGGTCGGGGAGCAATTGAAGGAAATTCTGATTGGATTAGGGAGCGGCGGCGGAAGATTCTGCGGGAGTCCGTTTTCTTTTTAAAGTTCGTATAGATATAGTAATTTAAATAAGGTTGTAACAAGTCGTGATCGATCAGGAGTCCTAGCTTTAGGGTATAAATAGGAGTCGTCAGGGTCCAACACATCAATCAACAACAGTACTTCTACTTTTCTAGCAATTTACTTTCAAGTCGGCGACTTCGCCAATACTTTTTCTTCTTTCACGAGTTCGTACGGATTGGCAGGGCTGCATCAACTTGATCTCCGGCCAATTGGTAGGTTCCGCTTACCGAGTAATATCCGAGCCTTAACTACGGGCGCATCGCTGTGGTTTCGTTTGGATTTATTCACCAGTTATCGATATTTACTAGAATTGCAAGTTTTATTTGTTATTCTAGTATTATCACCAGTTATCCAGCTTGAGATCAGAGTAATCGGCTTCGTCATTGTTTTTCTTCGATTTATCATCATACAGCCGATTAGATCTATTTCAAGTGTTGCTTCTGTAGTAGTTGTTTAAGACCGTTCCAGTGGTTTTCTTTACAATTACTACCCGATTATCGACCGATCCATAGCGGATCATCTCTACAGCAAATCGGCCGATTCGCTGCCGACGCGCTCCTGAGGGCAGATCGGAATCCCAGCCGATCGACGCGCCTGGAATTTAATACTCTATTTCCTTGTCAATCAACAGGTCAGATTGACTGGCACGCCGCGTGAACCGCACTAGGGCGATAACCCGAACAGGAGCTAAGCAGATTCTCCCAGGTCGTGTGTCCGACGCTGAAGACCATCGGCCGATTCCTATCCGGCCGATTTTAGCGCCAACACACTTTTGGCACGCCCGGTGGGACCATCCAAGATCTGATATGTCGAAAAACGCAGAAATCTCCGACAGCAACATCATTGAGGTCACAGAAGCAGATCTCAAGGACGACTAAAGGGAAGAATTGGCCAAACATCTAGAAGATTACAAGAAGATGTACCTCCAGTCGTTCAGTCATACCAGAAGCGGGGAGGCAGTCAAGAAGACTCCTATTCTAGCACCTCGCCACATCACCATTGCTGAGGACTCGGGCAAGATGTCAGAGATGATTCAACAGTCCGTGTATCAGGCGTTCATCGACCAATCCTCAGTAATGACCAACACGGTGTATAACGCCATCGTCAACTCTCTGGCCAGCGGAGCAGTCCAAGGCTATCAAGGACCGGCATATGCCCCTCCGACCACTCTGCCAGCCAGAAGCCTACCATACACGTCCCAATCGGCTCCTCAGCCGATACTGACGCAACGCGAGGGGTACAACTCTCCATTGTCCCCGGCATCTCCAAGATACAGCGGTGCACCATGTCTCCCATCACAGACACCGCTTCAACCCGTTCAGATTGCTTCTGTGCAGTCACTGCCTACAAGCTCAGCACCTTGGGGAACATCAGCGACAGCGTATTTTCCCGAGCCATCAAACGGGTATGGAAGTTATTCAACCCAGGTGCCATACCAATCGGCCGCCCGGCCGACGGTTCCCCAGCATCAGCCGATCTTATCAGAAATCGGCAGGGGGGCAAACACTGTCGAAGCATTCAGAGGCACGGCGCCAGCGATGACATACGATGCGGACTCGTTTTGCCATCAACTATCGGCCGCTCAGCAAAATTCGCCGATTCATCACCCGGCCATGCCAGCCCTTCAGCACATGCCCGCGCCGCGAACAGCTGTCCATCAGCAGCAGGTGGACTGTTCGGCAAGAATAGCAGAAGTAATCCAAGATCAGTTTGGATTGAAGCCAAAAGTTCAAACTTATACCTACAAGACGCCATATCCATCGGCCTATGACTTGCTGCCGTTCCCACACCGCTACAAGGTTCCCAATTTCACCAAGTTCTCAGGGACGGACGATACATCCACTGTGGAGCATATCAACCGATTCATCATCCAGTGCGGGGAAGCTGCCACGCAAGATGCCCTGAGGGTGCGTTTATTTTCATCATCTCTGTCCGGATCGGCCTTCCAGTGGTTCACCACCTTGCCGCCAAATTCCATCGTTACATGGGCCGATCTGGAGAAACAATTCCACAAGTACTTCTACGCAGGAGTACACGAAATGAAGCTCTCGGATTTGACCAGTCTCAGGCAGAGGAGCGATGAACCAGTGATGGGGTATATACAGAGGTTCAGAGAAATCAGGAACAAATGCTACAGTCTGGCTCTGACCGATGCACAGTTGGCCGATATCGCTTTCCAAGGCCTCTTGCCGCAAATCAAAGAAAGATATGCTGCCCAAGAGTTTGAAAGCCTGAGTCAAATTGTCCACCGATTGTCAGGACAAGAGGTCTGATCGTTTGAACAGCGGAGAAACTTCCAAAAGAAGGTGGCATACTTGGAAGGATCTGAATCCGATGCGGAAGAGGAAATCGGCCTGGCAGAATGGGTCAAAGGAAAAAAATCGATATCATGCCCTTTTGGGAAGAAAGAGCCGGAAACATTCGGTTTTGACACGTCAAAGGCCGATAAAATTTTTGATCTATTGCTTCAGGAAGGACAGATCAAGCTATCTCAACATCACACCATCCCTGCGGCCGATCAACTTAAGAAGATGAAATACTGCAAGTGGCACAACGCTACTTCTCATGATACAAATGAATGTAAAGTCTTCCGCCAGCAGATACAATCGGCCATCGAGCAGGGGCGGCTTAAATTTGAAACTCCAACTAAATCGGCAAAGCCGATGAAGATAGATCAGCATCCCTTCCCGGCCAACATGGTTAACGCTGGAGGAGACTCAAGTCAAACCAAGGTGCTGACGTCAGAATCGGCGAGAAGAGGCGGCGCCGTCGATCCCAAGAGGCAGATCACGACTGAAGAAATCAGAAGGAACAGGCAAGGGCCAGAACGACCACGCAAGCCCGTCACCTCCCAATTCTTACTCAGCAAGTATCGGCAGCAGCAAGAACAAGCAAGATACCAGGAAGAGACGATACGCCGGCATGAAGATCACTGGCAATGTCCATTCTTCATCCACTGCTGGGAGAACGACATCAAATTGCCGTCTGCCGATAACTGTCCGGAGTGTAACGGATTGAACTGCAACAATCGCCCGAGGCTACACTCTAGGGACAGAGGATCAGAGCCTATCAGCAGAAATTGGTGCGAGGAACAGCGCGTTTCGGTACATGATCGGCTGGGGGGCAGAGTTGACCAGCACCACCGGTCAAAAAGCAGGATCGGCCAGCAGGATGGACTGGGGGGCAGGATCAGCGCGCATGATCGGCTGGAAGAAATGGCCGATGACAGGGTATCAGAAGAAATGCCAGAGAGAAGGAATGTTAAATCTCGAGTTTGGCTCCCAAAGAAAAATGATCAAGAAACAAGCAACCAAGAATCGGCAGCCGAAATTGATATGGTGTTCATACTGCCGATGGAGTTCATGGCGCCCAACGATCGGGATAAAGTAACAAGAACAGAAGAAGAACAAATGGCACAACTGGTATTAGAGTCGATGACGGCTACGTTTGAGAAACCAGAAGAAAAAAAACGGCAGCATCTCAAAGCGCTGTTTCTCAAAGGCTATATCAACGGAAGACCCGTGACCAGATTACTGGTAGATGGAGGCGCTGCAGTTAACATCATGCCATATGCCATGTTCCGCAAGCTGGGCAAGGGCGATGAAGACCTCACCAAGACAGACATGATGCTGAAGGATTTCGAAGGCAATGTGTCACCCGCCCGCGGAGCGCTCTGCGTCGACCTCACCATCGGCAGTAAGACCCTCCCTACCACTTTTTTCGTTATTAATGGCAAGGGGTCCTACAATATGCTGCTTGGTCGCGACTGGATACACGCAAACTGCTGTGTCCCATCTACAATGCATCAGTGCCTTGTGCAATGGGTCGGCGACAGCACAGAGATAGTCACTGCCGATTCCGTCTACAGCGTTGCAGCGGCCGACACGCAACAGTGGAGCTGCGAGCACGTCAAGTGTATATCTGGCAGGACTTGGGACACTGACTTCTTGAAAGTGTCCGATTTTGGTTTACAGCCGATCCAAGCAGTCGGCTCTGAAGATTCAGAATAAAATGAATCAGCTCGCCCGAGAAGATGGGAAGCTTGGGCATGGGTTTACGTCAGCCGATTTATTAGTGATGGTAGATTTGGGAGATAACGACAAATCAAGGCCGACGTACATTAGTGCAAATTTGGATCCTGAGTACAAATGTAAATTGATAAGTTTATTAAAAGAGTTCAAGGATTGCTTTGCTTGGGAATATCATGAGATGCCAGGACTAGACCGGTCTATTGTTGAACACCGGTTACCTATAAAATCAGGATATCAGCCATATCAGCAACCTGCACGACGGTGTAACCCCAAGATTCTACCTGATATAAAGGCCGAGATTACAAAGTTGATTGAGGCAGGATTTATTCGGCAGTGCCGCTACACCGAATGGATTTCTAACATTGTGCCTGTATACAAAAAGAATGGAAAATTACGTGTGTGCATCGATTTCAGGAACTTAAATCAGGCTACACCGATGGATGGATATCCGATGCCGACGGCCGATATCTTGGTGGATGCTGCCGCAGGCCACAAAGTCATAAGTTTCATGGATGGGAATGCCGGGTACAATCAGATATTAATGGCCGAGGAAGATATTTCGAAAACGGCTTTTAGGTGCCCAGGCCATCTTGGTTTATTTGAATGGGTGGTTATGACTTTCGGGTTGAAGAACGCCGGCGCTACATATCAACGGGCCATGAACTACATCTTCCACAAGCTCATTGGTTCATCGGTGGAAATTTATATAGATGACGTCGTGGTCAAGTCAAAAGGTCACCAAGATCATCTGGCCGATTTACAGGAAGTACTGGAGTGCACAAGGAAACATGGGCTGAAGATGAACCCAAACAAGTGTGCATTTGGTGTATCGGCCGGGCAATTCTTAGGATTTATGGTCCATGAGCGCGGGATAGAAGTCAACCGCAAGACCATAGACGCCATCAACAAAGTGGTGGCCCCACAAAATAAAACTGAACTACAGTCCCTCATCGGCAAGGTCAATTTCATCAGAAGATTCATATCCAATCTGTCGGGACGTATTCAGGCTTTTACCCCTCTGTTGAAATTAAAGCCCGACCAGGAATTCATATGGGGAGAAGGACAGCGCAAGGCACTGGAGAATATCAAGCAGTATCTGGTTTCACCTCCGGTATTAGTTCCACCACAGCCTGGTAAGCCGTTCAAGTTATATTTATCGGCTGATGAATAGGCTATTGGATCGGCGTTGGTACAGGAGTTTGAGGGGAAAGAACGAGTGGTATACTACATCAGCAGAAGACTTTTAGACGCCGAAACAAGATATTCCTCGGTGGAGTGACTATGCTTGTGCTTGTACTTTTCATGTACTAAGCTCAGGCACTATTTGCTGTCGGCATAATGCATAGTCATGTGCAAGGATGATGTGGTGAAGTATATGCTATCATTGCTGATTTTGAAAGGGCGGATTGGAAAATGGATCCTGGCTTTGTCAGAATTCGATTTAAGGTACGAATCGGCCAAAGCCGTCAAAGGTCAAGTGATGGCCGATTTCATAGTTCAGCATTGTGGACCAGAAATCGCCACCGTTGAACCAGTTCCATGGACTCTATATTTTGATGGTTCTTCGTGTGGGGTTGGATCAGGAATCGGCATTGTTCTTGTGTCGCCTCGGGGGGCAAGTTATGATTTCTCTCTGCCGATAGAAGCCTCTGCAACTAATAACCAGGCAAAATATCGAGTTGTTCTAAAAGGCATCCAATTATTAAGGGAAGTCAGAGCTGATGCAGTCGAAATTTTTGGGGATTCCATGCTCATTGTGGATCAGTTGACGGGGCGGTCTAAGTGCAAGGCTGATATCTTGAGGATTTATTATGAGGATTGTGTTCAACTTTTAAAAGAGTTCAAGTCTGCAATAATTGAGCATATCCCCAGGAATTATAATGAAGAAGCCAACAGACTGACCCAACATGCTTCTGGGTATCGGCCGATTCAGGGAGCGATGACGCTAGAGCTCGCGGCCGATGAGTGGCGAAAGGAGATCGCCGATTACTTGAGAAATCCATCCCAAAAGGTGGATCGGCGAACACGTTTTCAGGCTACAAAATATGTGTTGCTTGAGGATGATTTATTTTATCGGACGATTGATGGAGTTCTTCTCAAATGCCTGGGAACAGAAGAGGCAAAGGTTCTGATGGGAGAAATCCATGAAGGCGTGTGTGGAGCTCATCAATCGGCTCACAAAATGAAATGGATGATCAGGAACAATGGATATTACTGGCCGACCATCCTTGAGGATTATTTCAGGTACTACAAAGGATGCCAAGACTGTCAGAGGTTTGGCAATGTGCAGCGCACGCCAGCATCGGCTATGAATCCAATAATTAAGCCGTGGCCGTTCAGAGGTTGGGGAATAGATCTCATCGGACAGGTTCATCCTCCATCAAGCAAAGGGCATAAGTTCATACTGGTGGCTACAGATTATTTTACTAAGTGGGTGGAGGCAGTTCCTTTGAGGAACGTGACATCGGCCGATATGATTGAATTTGTTAAAAGCCATATTATATATCAATTTGGTATTCCTCAAACCATCACAACTGATCAAGGAACAATGTTCACTTCTGGAGAATTCGGAGAGTTCGCCGCCGATATGGGGATTAAATTATTGAGCTCTTCTCCATACTATGCCCAAGCCAATGGCCAAGCAGAATCGTCTAACAAAGGGATAATCAAGCTAATCAAGAGAAAGATAGAAGAGCAACCCAAGAAGTGGCATATGTCTTTAGCTGAATCTTTATGGGCATACAGGATGGCTTGTCATGGAACACTAAAATATCCCCTTATCAGTTGGTTTATGGGCATGAGGCGGTCTTGCCATGGGAGATAAGGACAGGGTCAAGACGTATATCGTTACAAGATCAGTTAACGGCCGATGACTATTCCTTTCTCATGAAAGATGAACTTGACGATTCGGCGGGTTTACGGTTGAGAGCCCTGATTAGTATAGAAGAAAACAAGAAAAGGGTGGCCAGATGGTATGACAAAAAGGTCAAGGTTAAACAGTTCTCTCAAGGAGATTTGATATGGAAGTTGGTGCTGCCGATAGGATCTAAAGATCCCAAATTCGGTAAATGGTCGCCCACTTGGGAAGGGCCGTATAGAATCGGCCGATGTGCCCCTGGGAATGCATATATTCTGGAGACAGTCGAAGGGGAGGAATTCCCAAGAGCTTTAAACGGGCGATATCTGAAGAGGTACTATCCAAGCATTTGGGTAGATACATAACTTGCAGCAAAATATGTCAAGATAACATGGCCGATTTCTCATCGGTTTCTGTCTACACATCTGGTGAAGGAACATTGGGATTCATTATTGAATGGAAATTACAGATTACATGGCCGACATTGTACAAGTCGCCCTTAGAATAAAAATACTGGTGTGTCTACTGATTACGCCTACGCTGGATCTCTCTCTCGATGCGACCCAGTTTTACCATAAGGGTGAGCCTTTTCTCTTTCAGGTCCTCTGCAGTGGCTCCAGTTTCAGCTTGGTTGGAGAGTTCTTTCAACAGGCGGGTCTTCTCCTCTTCCAGATCTTCCATGGCGACTTCAGTTTTGGCTTTACAAGGAAGTGAAGAACTTTTTTCGGAAGATGGTCGCCTGCGGACCAAAAGATGAGCATTTATGAGGTCCGAGTATTCCTGGACAGCGGCAAGGACATGATCTCTGAGTTCCTCAGCATGAGTTCTTATCAGATTTCTGTCTGCCTGTGATAATGGCTCTTCTGAATGCATGATTTCTATCGCTCGTTCTAGACCGGGGCTGAGACGTTTCGGCTAAACAGAGATAAAAGGAGTTACCCAGTTTCAGAGCGATTGAGATGCTTAAGAGAGAGGCAAAGGGGGAGTTCATACCTGGTTGACAGAGGAAGAAGATGAGGAGGACGAAGAAGACATCTTGCCGTTCGATTTGGACAGAGAGGAGATAAGTAATGCGTGTGCCTCTAGAGATGGTGAACGGTGTGCTTATAAATGAAGAGGAGGTAGAGCTCGATGGAATTGGGTGTGAAGCGATTTCTTCGTCATCGGCCAAGGAGACAGCAAAAGAAAAGAATGCTAGATTCGTGGGGAAGGATAGGCGGAGAAAGCCAGTATTTAAGAAAATCAGGGAAGCGAGGGCAAAGATGGTATTTTTACCGCGCCGTCTGCACGAGTTCCAGAGGAGCGGTCGTTTTCCGCACTCGGTTCGAGAAAATTGCAATCATTGTGCTGCGGAACGGAGGGAGATTTTTACTGCACCCGTTTCGGAGGAAAGGATTAAAGAAAGAATTTCGAAGAAAAAGTTATATTTTACTCCGAAACTGGGGGGCATGTGTTGACGCCAGATTTTGACACGTGTTGAATCGACGTCAGGAGGAGAAGATTGGCCGATGCGGCAGATCTGAAGGCTACAGAAAGGAATCGGCCGATGGAGGTAACAGTTGGAAATCAGCCAATTGGTGACACGGCCTACGCCAACAAGATGGGATTATTTCAGAGGACCCTGGTCAAAAGTTGGTCAAAGGGGGCACGCTAAGTCGGTCGGGGAGCAATTGAAGGAAATTCTGATTGGATTAGGGAGCGACAGCGGAAGATTCTGCGGGAGTCCGTTTCCTTTTTAAAGTTCGTATAGATATAGTAATTTAAATAAGGTTGTAACAAGTCGTGATCGACCAGGAGTCCTAGCTTTAGGGTATAAATAGGAGTCGTCAGGGTCTTGAAAAAACATCAACACATCAATCAACAACAGTACTTCTACTTTTCTAGCAATTTACTTTCAAGTCGGCGACTTCGCCAATACTTTTCTTTTTTCACGAGTTCGTACGGATTGGCAGGGCTGCATCAACTTGATCTCCGGCCAATTGGTAGGTTCCGCTTACCGAGTAATATCCGAGCCTTAACTACGGGCGCATCGCTGTGGTTTCGTTTGGATTTATTTACCAGTTATCGATATTTACTAGAATTGCAAGTTTTATTTGTTATTCTAGTATTATCACCAGTTATCCAGCTTGAGATCAGAGTAATCGGCTTCGTCATTGTTTTTCTTCGATTTATCATCATACAGCCGATTAGATCTATTTCAAGTGTTGCTTCTGTAATAATTGTTTAAGACCGTTCCGGTGGTTTTCTTTACAATTACTACCCGATTATCGGCCGATCCATAGCCGATCATCTCTACAGCAAATCGGCCGATTCGCTGCCGACGCGCTCCTGAGGGCAGATCGGAATCCCAGCCGATCGACGCGCCTGGAATTTAATACTCTATTTCCTTGTCAATCAACAGGTCAGATTGACTGGCACGCCGCGCGAACCGCACCAGGGCGATAACCCGAACAGGAGCTAAGCAGATTCTCCCGGGTCGTGTGTCCGACGCTGAAGACCATCGGCCGATTCCTATCCGGCCGATTTTAGCGCCAACAGATTGTAAAGTATAGAAACATTTGGATTTTTCCTTCCAAATTTTCATGTGGTATTGAATAACCCCAACACAAGTATTAATATGCTAGGTCATTTAGAATAACCTCAACACAAAGAGGAATTTGCTTGTTCATTTTGAATATACATTAATTTTGAAATTTACTTGACAACTTATAAAAATAATCAAGGATGAATTATTTTCTTGGCGGCTCGGCCAAACAGGCAAGGTAACACACCATTTTCTTGGCGGCTAACCGAAACAGCCAAGGAAACACATCGTTTTCTTGGCGGCTCGGCCAAACAGCCAAGCAAAAATACCATTTTCTTGGCGGCTCGGCCTAACAGCCAAGGAAAAGCACCGTTTACTTGTGGCTCGGCGAAACAGTCAAGAAGGAAAAGCACTGTTGCGGTTCATAAAAATAGCCAAAAAATTATATTTTTTTGACCGTTTGTTGCCACCACCAAGGAAATATTATATTCCTTGGCGGCTCAATTCTGACCGCTGAGAAAAATCCAAATCGCCAAGGTAAATCCATTTTAGTTTAGTGACGTCCACACAGTCCACACGCATCAGTGAACACATTAGCTAGTATATATACGTAGTTACCCAGCAAGTTTCAACTTTCAAGAAATGAACTTTGATTGAAATAAACTTAAATTGATGACAATGAATCTTCTCGTGACAATTACTTCCATAGTATAATTTGATGATAAATGTAGATATATAGATTTTGCTATACATCTAGACATAACGTTTATCTAGGTATATTGCAAAAATTATGTATCTAGATTAGTCAAAATGACCTACAATTTGAAACGAGTGGAGTAGTTTTTTTTTTCAACTCCGACCTAATTTATAGGAACTGCCGAACCGGTCACGTGCTAGAAAATAAACATGATAGTACTTTTTACTTACCAAATAAGGATGAAAAAAGTTTATTTTACTCCCTTCGATAATTCACTTTATCCGCTTAACCCCTGAGCAAAATTTAAACTCTATTTACTCCCCAACAATTTCAATTAGTCCAATCTACCCTCTAATGATATTTCTCTTTTTTGTTTCTCCGCGTACGAATTGAATTTTAAGTTCAAATTTTATGAGTGGATAGAGAACATGATGTCATATCTTAAAAAATATATTAAAATTTTTTCATGATTATTTTCATAATTTGGAAACATTTAACATGAAAGTTATCAAAAAATATAATTCTGCATGAAAAATATTCATAATTAAATCATAATATATTTTTCTAGCATAGGAAATCATATTATAAGTTACATTGCAAAAGTTAAAGTTCAAATTCCACTTGTAAGTGGAGAAATAAAAAAGAGAAATCTTATTAGGGGTAGATTGGACCATTTAAAATAGTTTGGATAGTAGTTTGAGCCTAAATTTTATTTAGGGGGTTAAGTGGACAAAGTGAATTATTGAGAGAGTAAAATGAACTTTTTTTCCAATAAGGATTAACCGAGCGAACGTACAGCTTTAAACAGTGCTCAACTGGACGAGCCTTGCTCACCAGGCTGCACTGTTGTCTGCTACGGTGGTCGGCCCAATTTCACTTGGACCCGGTGATAAAAAAGCCTAATTAATTGCCTGTGTTTTCACACCTCGGAACGGTTTCAGCTAAAGGATTTACTTTTTTTCTCCTACTATAATTTTTTTATTCCGAGTCTGCACAGAGATCCGTACGTGAATCCAAAGTTTAAGAGACAAGGGTCCCATTTTGTTGTTTTTAAGAATGCCAATCCTCATGAAGAGTTTTATCTTATTGATTTTGCGAGTGTCAATTCCAATTTATTAGACGATGTGTCATACCAATGAAGCAAATAATAAGACCACCTACATGCTGCAGCTTGGACCAAGCCCTACTCCTGGCTTTTGCTATGCATTGCAACCGATCACGCCTAGCACGTGTGGATCCAGCTCAAGTATTGAGTGACGGTTTGCTAATTATGGAACCTCAGCTGCATAAATAAGGTTTAAAGTCCATTAAAATGAAAATAAAATAGAGCGACGGCTCGTGTTCTCACTGGGCTCTACGTGGGTCCGCTCCTGATGTCCCAATAGCCACATGGAAATGAAGTGTAGTTTTGCGTTCCTAGTTATTGCGACATTGATTTTTAACTATCTTATTCCGTGCTTGTTAATTTTTCATTCTTAGCTTGAATTGGGGTGTTTACTTAAACATGAGGAGGAGAATACTCCAAACTCTGCAGTCCGCGTGATTCGAACCCGAGACCCTTTGCCTCACGCATAGCTTCTTTACCACCCCACCTACACTGCACATGTGACTTTGAATGAGATGTCTTCCTTTTAAACTAACCCGTGAGAGACCCTTTAGTCCCGGTTGGAGCCACCAATCTGTTCTAAAAATCCTTTTAGTCCGGGTTGGAGCCACCAATTGGGACTAAAGGGTCATTCTTTAGTCTCGGATGGTGTTACCACCCGGGACTAAAGGGTGACTTTTAGTCCCGGTTGGTGGCTCCAACTAGGACTAAAGCTCCCCGTCCCTAACCGTTGGATCCGGGACTAAAGCCTTTATTAGTCCCGGGCCCGACAGTAGCCGAGACTAATGTCAAGGATCAAAGACTATTTCTGTACTAGTGATCCATGAATACGCCCCCCCTAGTCAATTTTTTGTAATTTAGCTCTTTTTTAGAAAGTTTTTTACATTTGGACCCTCGGAGGAAAGATTTTCGAAAATAGACCCTGACACGGCGCCAAAGGTAATGGTGACATGGTTCAACGCCACGGCGCCGTTGTCTTTGGCGCCGTTTAATTCCACGTGGATGGGCTGGCCACTTGACGCCAAAGGCTACGGCGCCGTGGCATTAACATACGGCGCCACCGGGCATGACGCTAACTATCGTCGCGCCGTGCGCCAGGACTTAACTCCGCGCCTGCTCCTCTGTTCTTCAAAAAGAGGGAGTTTCTTGCCCTCCTCTCTCTTCCTCACCTCCCCCCCCCCCCCCCCCCCCCCCCCCCCCCGCCCCGTCCTAGATCCGGCCATTTGGGGCCAAATCCGGCTGGGTAAAGGTCGGATAGACGCGTAGCAAGGTGAGCTCACCCCCCTCCCCCTCCTTCATTTTTGTCCAGTGGAATGCTTTATTTTGGCCGCATTTTGAAGAAACCCGATTGGTAAAGGTGGATGAATGATGCGGATTTAACTTGGTTTTAGTTGAAATTGAAGGTGTTGGTAGGTCGTTTTAGGTATGGTAGTTGTCATGCTAGTTGTTGAATGGAAGTAATTGTTGTTTAATGATGGATTTAGAGAATTCCTAGGATGGTGAGTATTGGAATATAAATAATTGATGGTTTTAGGTACTTTGCCTCTAATTTAGTTTTATAGATTGTTAATTGGTTTATTTGTAGCTCAAAATGTATGTTTAGTTGGGTCAATATGGTTGTTTGCCTCTATGTCGATTGGATGTATTATTTTCCCTTTGAAAATTGTTATATACAATAGAAGAATTGTTATATACAATGGAAGAAATGAAGAAGTTGTATTGATGATACTTTTCATTTACATGTTAGAACTTTATTCAATAGTTCGATGTTTGGCTTGGGTTTGATTTTTGTAGGCCGTTTGAAGTTAGTATTTTCCTTAAGTTATAGTTTTATGGTTAGTTTACTTATCGTCGCTTTCAGGTGTCTGATTGGTGAGGTGAGTATTGTTCCTCCTTTACATCATCGTCGCTCTATATTTACATATGCTAACCAATGGCCCATGTTTAGTCCTACTACGATGAAGGGAACTGCCACTACGCAAGATGGATGGATCCGAACAATTTCGAGCACACCCAAGAGTACATCAACATCTTGAGAAATAGGATCTTCGATCTCAAGAGGAAGGTGGAGGGTCTGGAAAAAGATCTAAAAGAAGCCACTCGATACCCATGGACTTCTAGCCTCTCACTGGACCCGATTTGCCCTAATTTTTGGTGCAAGTATCTGTACCACATGAAGAAGAATCAACCGCCTCCGTCTCCACCTTCCTCTGGTGGAGGTGCAGGACCCTCCCATGGTGGCTACAATGGGGCAGAACCCTCACAGTACTCTCAGAGCTAGTACTACTGACAACCTAGTTTGGTTGTACCCCGGCTATTTCAATTACCTAAAGCGTGTTAGGTTTAAAGCGGCGTATGTTCACATAACTTGTTGTTGTACATGCCACTGCTTTGTTCGCATTTTATTGTTTACTTCAAAGGTTCATGGTCTCACCATGTTGCATAATGTACCGTAGTCTATGAAACAAGTAGAGTCAAAACCATAACCTTTCGGGCATGTAGTTTGTAACCATTTCAAAGTCGGGGATGGCTAACGTCATTGTTCTTATTTCGGTCAACTCTATAAAATACTTCATGCATGATGTGGATGCACCTACAACACGTACGCACATCACTAATTTAAAACAACAGAACAACTCAAACGAATGTCAAATATGTAGTTTCAAATTTACTTTCAAAGAGAGAGAGTTTCAATTCAACAACTATCATGAAATAATGATAGTGGTTGCTTAGTGATGTGAACCCGATAGGGTTTGTTCCTTATCTTTCGACGAGAGGCGTGGGATAACTCGATTGATGGAGGAGACGACGTTCACGGCCCGACTACAGCCTTCCAAGGACGTTGCGCCTTAGCAACCGATACATCACCTCCTATGGTTGCCGCGATCTTGTGGAGCGCGACACCCCAACCACTAGGGCATTCGTCCTGCAAGCAATCAAAGAACTAGCAAGAATAAGTAGAACAAGTACTGAAAATACGAGATGTAATTGAAGGTCTCAAACTGAATCTCAAATATGGTGGGGTTCCAAAAATAAGTGGACGGGCATTTGGATCAGCACGCGCGTCTTCAAGAAAGTAGAAAAAGCTAAACTTGCATCTAACAAAACCCACATGCTCTTGGCGGCGGCTAAGGGTTATAAGGAAGTGGAATAATGACCACAAAGGTGCTGGGGTCGTATCCCAACACTAGGACGCGTCCGAATTGGACTCAACTTGATACACGGCCCATTGGGCCCAAAATAGGGTGACGCAGCACCGTGGGCTGAAAAGGACTCTGTAGTAAATCGATGATTGCGGTTGACTCCGAGCAGATATGGAGGTGATTCAGGATCCGTTGGAAAGTAGATTTTATAACCTTTCCAGGAAGTACTTGAATGCCCAAAACGGAGTCCGGATGAAGTTGTGGAGGCCGTCACAAGTCGTGTGTGTCCTCCAATCCGAATCCAGCTTGCGCGATGCCTCTTCCTTTTGATCCACTCCATTGTTTCTGAGTAAAACAAGAGTGCATGTGTCTCCATTATCTAAATATGATGAACCTGAGCTTAATAGTGAACTTTCTTGATTATTAAGCCGACGAGCACGAGCGCGAGTAACAGGACCAAGTGGTGTTGGCGAAGTAGATGCTGGTGTAGGTGTGGATGTATCATTGGTGGTGATGTCCTCATCATCCTCCCCTTCTTGCATTTGAGTCGTCCTCGACTCAAGCTCATCGTCCTCTCCCAAATATGGCTTCAAATCTGCAACGTTAAATGTGGGACTAACCCAAAAAGAGACAGGCAGATCTAGGTTGTATGCATTATCATTAATTCGCTCTAGCACTTTAAACGGTCCATCAACCCGAGGCATCAATTTAGATTTTGTCAGAGCAGGAAACCTATCCTTCCTCAAGAGCAACCAAACCAACTCACCAGGTTCAAAAATCAATTGCTTTCTACCTTTATCACTAGCAAGCTTATACTTAGAATTCATGCGCTCAATATTTTCTTTAGTTGTTTCATGCAGTTTTAACATCAATTCAGCACGTTTCTTAGCATCAAAGTTCAATTTTTCAGAAGTTGGCAAAGGCATTAAATCAATAGGAGCACGAGGTAACAAGCCATAAAGAATCTCAAATGGGCACATCTTTGTAGTAGAATGCACGGAACGATTATAAGCAAACTCAACATGAGGCAAACAGTCTTCCCACAACTTAATATTCTTCTTTAAAACGACTTTTAACATGGTAGACAAGGTTCTATTAATGACTTCAGTTTGACCATCAGTTTGGGGATGATAAGTGGTAGAAAATGGAAGCTTAGTTCCCAATTGTGCCTATAAAGTTCTCCAAAAGTGGCTAAGAAATTTGGCCTCACGATCAGAAATAATTATGTTTGGCACACCATGCAAACAAACAATTTTCCGAAAGAACAAATCAGCTACATGTGTAGCATCATCAGTTTTATGACATGGTATAATGTCTGCCATCTTAGAAAATCTATTCACAACCACAAAAACGCTATCACGTCCCTTCCTAGTTCTAGGCAATCCCAACACGAAATTCATAGAAATATCCTCACAAAGAGCACTAGGAACCGGTAAAGGCATATACAAATCATGCGGATTTAATCGTGACTTAGCTTTTTGACATGTAGTGCAGCGCGCAACAAATCGCTCCATATCTCTTCTCATCTTTGGCCAAAAGAAATGTCCATCAAGTACATCCTCTATCTTCTTTGCTCCAAAATGCCCCATCAAGCCACCTCCACGCGCTTCCTGTAATAACAACAAACGAACGGAGCTAGCTGGAATGCATAGCTTGTTAGCTCTAAACACAAACCCATCATTGATGATGAATTTGTTCCATGCTTTTCCAAACTTACAATGCAACAAAACATCCTTAAAATCAGCATCATTCACATATTTTGTTTTAGTTGTGTCCAAACCAAAAATCTTGCAATCAAGTTGTGTCAACAAAATATATCGCCTAGACAAAGCATCAGTAATGACGTTCTCTTTCCCTTTCTTGTGTTTGATGACATAAGAAAAAGATTCATTAAATTCAACCCACTTAGCATGTCTACGGTTCAGTTTTCCTTGACTACGAATATGCTTCAAAGATTCATGATCAGAATGTATAACAAACTCTTTGGGCCACAAATAATGCTGCCATGTTTCTATTTTTCGCACAAGAGCATACAATTCCTTATCATAAGTAGAATAATTCAGAACAGGTCCGCTCAATTTCTCACTAAAATATGCAACAGGTTTACCATCTTGTAATAAAATACCACCCAAACCAATTTCACTAGCATCACATTCAAGCTCAAAGGTCTTATTAAAATCAGGAAGTTGGAGGAGAGGTGCATGTGTCAACTTATCTTTCAACATGGTGAACGCATTCTTTTGTGTGGTGCCCCAAGCAAAAGGCACCCCCTTCTTCGTAAGCACATTCAATGGTGCAGCAATGGTGCTGAAATCCTTCACAAAGCGACGATAGAACCCAGCAAGTCCTAGAAAACTCCGCACCTGTGTGGTGGTCTTTGGTATAGGCCATCCCTGAATAGCTTGCACCCTCGCTTGATCAACTTCAATTCCATGTGGAGTGACGACATAGCCAAGAAAAGATACTCGATCCGTGCAAAATGTGCACTTCTCAAGGTTACCAAATAAACATGCATCACGTAAAACATTAAAAACAGTACGTAAAGGATCAAGATGTGCCTCCATGGATTTGCGTAAATCAATATATCATCAGAGTAGACAACAACAAATTTTTCAATGAAAGCACGCAGAATCTCGTTCATTAATCTAATGAAAGTACTAGGTGCATTAGTTAACCCAAAAGGCATGACTAGCCACTCATATAACCTGAACTTAGTTTTGAAAACAGTTTTCCATTCATCTCCCAATTTCATACGAATCTGGTGGCACCCACTACGCAAATCAACTTTGGTAAACATAACAGCACCACTCAATTCATCAAGCATATCATCCAAACGTGGAATAGGATGTCGATATCGAATTGTGATATTATTAATAGCTCTACAATCAACACACATACGCCATGTTCCATCTTTCTTGGGTACTAAAATAGCCAGAACAACACAAGGACTAAGGGACTCACGTACATAATCTCTGTCGAGTAGTTCTTGCACTTGTCGCTGAATCTCTTTCGTTTCTTCCGGATTGGTCCGGCACAGTTGGGCAACGATGCACCTGGAATTAGATCAATTTGGTGCTCAATCCCTCGTATTGGTGGCAGCCCCGCTGGTATTTCAGTTGGAAACACATCAGAATACTCCTGCAAAACGTTAGCGAGAGCAAGGGGCAAAGAGTGCTGAATATCGTGAATGGAAATCAAAGCATCATTGCACACCAAAGCATAGGCAACAGAAGTGGCAGTAATCAATTCATTAATATCAGATTTAGTAGTAAGCAAGCAAGTTCCTTTAAATCTTATCTCATCTTTCTTATTAGCTACCGACTTGATAATTTTATTATTCTCACTTTTAGCTTTGGCAGCTCTAGCAATATCATCACACACAATAGCTTCAAGAGACATAGGAAGCAACACAATTTTCTTATCATGGTGCAATAGCGAAAACTGATTTGATCTACCATGATGCACATAATCCGTATCAAATTGCCATGGTCTACCTAGCAGAATATGACAAGCTTGCATAGGCACAACATCGCATTCAACAACATCATGATATGATCCGATAGCAAAATTAATGCGCACCAGCCTCGTTATCTTAGCCTTACCACTGTTGTTTAGCCGTTGAAAGTGATACGGATGTGGGTGTGGTTTGGTGCTGAGTGCAAACTTCTCCACCATATTGCTGCTAGCCAAATTGTTGGAGCTACCTCCATCAATAATCATACGACAGGAACGCTCTTTAATGACACACTTGGTTTGGAACAGCGTGTGTCGCTGATTTTGCTCCGCCTTCTCCATTTGTGCACTAAGCACACGCTGCACAATAAGACTCTCGTAGTGTTCAGCGTCACCTGCATCAATATGCTCTTCTGGTGTTCCCTCGTTACCTGCATGGTCAGCAGCAAACAAAGCAAGTGTATCTTCATCAAAGTCACTAGTGGAGGAATACGCACCATCATCTTTGACCACCAAAACGCGCTTGCTAGGACAGTCATGCTGCACGTGCCCAAAGCCCTTGCAACGATGACACTGGACACCTCTTGTTCTACCCGTGGATGCAACCGAGGAAGCACTAGCGGCTGGCTTCCGGACAGGCTTGGTTGTTGAAGTGGTGGGAGGAGCACGTGCGTGTCGCTGGATGGAGAAGGTGCTGCTGCAGGACTCGGTGAAGGAGTTGGTACAGGTGCACGTCTGCCCATATAAGTATACGTGGCTGCCATGATGTAGATTTACCTGCAAAAATATTAGGTCTGGTACTAGCACGTTTTCCCTGCACTTCCCTTTCAGCTTTACAAGTAAGATGGAACAAACGGGTTATGTTAATATAATCTTTATAAGCAAGAATGTCCTGAATTTCTCGATTTAACCCTCCTAAAAATCTAGCCACAGCAGATTCCTCACCCTCCACTAAATTACAACGTAACATACCCATTTGCAATTCCTGATAATATTCCTCTACACTTTTAGTGCCCTGTCTCAATTGTTATAACTTATGTAACAGATCATGTGCAAGTAAAAAGGAACAAATCTAGTCCGCATGACCCGTTTCAAAGCATCCCAAGTTTGTGGCATGTCATCAATATTTTTTTTGCCATGTTCTACCCACCAAACAGAAGCAAAATCAGTGAACTCACTACTAGCAGCCCTAACACGTGCATTCTCAGGAAAATCATGGCATGCAAACTTTTGGTCAACAGCAAGTTCCTAAGTAATGTATGCATCAGGATCATATGTACCATCAAAAGGAGGTATCTTAAATTTAATCTTGTTGAAAGCATCATCATTGTTGTGTACCTCACGTCGGCGAAAACCACCCATACCTCTACGATTAGTACGTAAACGTCGGCGATGGCGAGCGTCTCGTTCATCTTGTTCAGTATCAGCAATATAGTCATCCTCCCAATCATCACGCTGCTCGTTGGTTTACGCATGGGGCTCATCTAAACGCCGCAAAAGAGCAGCGAGACTCTTGTCAATATTGCCGACCATTGTCTCCAGTCCCGTAAGCTTGGTGTTGGTGGCAATCTGCGTGGTCTCAAATTATCCAATCTTGTCATTCGTCACCTGCATATCAGTATGAAGTCCCTCTGTGTGCAGCTTCACTTGCCTTTCAAAATGTTGTATGATGCCCATGGTACGTGGAGACAGCTGCAAGCTATGATCCTCCTCCTCAGAGCATGCCATGGTGAGAAAAATAAGGACAACAAGAAAACCAGTGAAGTAGTAGAATCCCTACAGCTAATAGGATGTAGCTACCGCAAGGCGCTCATTCTCAACCTGTTGCACAAGCTCTTACCAATTCTTACCTTGCTGCCAGGAAGGGACAGCAACCACAAGTCCGCAACCATGGAATAAAGTGTATCGGTGCTGCAGCAACAAGACTGTATAGCTGTAGTCGAATATGTGGAGCTGTAGGTGGGCTTGAACAAGGAAGTACTAGCACCACATTAGTCACAAAAGCAAGCTGAATAATCGTTTAACGGTGGAACTGTGCTGGTCCTAGCCTAGACCGTTCTAGAGACGCAAGCCTGGACACAAAGGAAGTCATAAAGCACCACCCAGAAAAGAAGGGAAAAACAACGCAATGAATCAGCCCCTTTCGTTTCTTTCCTTTTATTTTTTTTGCTTGTCTTCTCTCTGTTTTTTTCTTTTTCTTCTTAATTTTTTTTCTTTTTTTTTACAGGGGAACCTAAAAACAGATTCTATGAACAAAGAAATACAAATGAGAAAGTCACCACACACACACTTTCTCTCTCTCTCTCTCTCTCTAGAGTAAGCCGAACAGGTAAAAATACATATGAAGTGTTATTGCCTCTATTGCACAGTTCGGACACAGATTCAACCAGCACCGATTCCAACTCGGACTTGATAACAAAGAGACACTCAGATTCGACCAATCGAGAGATGAAAAAGCTACCCGAATTCAAGTCGGTCGCGGCCAACATGCGCTTAACCGATTCCAAGTCGAACTTGACAGCCAAAGTGTATTCTGATTCAGCCAAAATAGTGATTAAAAAGGTAGTGTACGTGACCAAACATGACAAGAACTCGAAACTCCAAAGGACTACAACTAAGACCAGCAACTCAACACAACCGATGCAACCAAAAACTCAACAAGCCCTAACTAAGCAGTACTAGAAAAGGCTCAAAAGGGTCTATAGGATTGCGGTAGGGGAGGAAAAATCTACTATTTTTCACTTTTTCTGGACTGTAGGAAAATAAAAATAGCGAAGGATTGGAAGACTCTCACCGAACAACCTTGCTCTGATTACCAACTGATGTGAACCCGATAGGGTTTGTTCCTGATCTTTCGATGAGAGGCGTGGGATAACTCAATTGATGGAGGAGACGACATTCACGGCCCGACTACAGCCTTCCAAGGGCGCTGCGCCATAGCAACAGATACACCACCTCCTATGGTTGCCGCGATCTTGTGGAGCGTGACACCCCGGCCACTAGGGCACTCGTCCTGCAAGCAATCGAAGAACTAGCAAGAACAAGTAGAAGAAGTACTGAAAATATAAGATGTAATTAAAGGTCTCAAACTGAATTTCAAATATGGTGGGGTTTCGAAAATAAGTGGACAGACGGCTGGATCAGCACGCGCGCCTACAGGGAAGTAGCAAAGCTAAACTTGCATCGAACAAAACCCGCGCGCTCTTCGCGGCGGCTAATGGTTATAATGAAGTGGGAGAATGACCAAAAAGGTGCTGGGGTCGTATTCCAACCCTAGGTCACGTCCGAATTGGACTCAACTTGATACACGGCCCATTGGGCGCAAATAGGGTGACGCAGCACCGTGGGCTGAAAAGGTATCTGTAGTAAATCGACGATTGCGGTTGACTCCGAGAAGATATGGAGGTGATTCCGGATCCGTTGGAAAGTAGATTTGATAAGATTTCCAGGAAGTACTTGAAGGACAAAAATGGAGTCCGGATGAAGTCGTGGCGGCCATCACAAGTCGTATCTGTCCTGCAGTCGGAATCCAGCCTGCGCGATGCCTCTTCCCTTTTGATCCACTCCATTGTTCCTGATTAAAACAAGAGTGCACGTGTCTTCATTGTCTAAATATGATGAAGCTGAGCTTAAGAGTGAACTTACTTGATGAGTAAGCCAACAAGCACGAGCGCGAGTAATAGGACCAAGTGGTGTTGGCGAAGTAGATGCTGGTGTAGGTGTGGATGTATCGTTGGTGGTGATGTCCTCATCACTTAGCACTCTTGAACCTTCTATTTTGCATTCGGTTTGAACAACTCAACTTTTGGTAAACATCAAAAATGCAATACAAGTTCAAAATAATTGAACAATGTCCTGGACATATTTGAAGATCCTAAAGATAGGAATAAATGTTGTTTTCCTTAAAGACTTGAATTTTTCTAAGTCTGGGTTGTGCAGTGACAAGTGGCTCATTTTGGACTTACATAAAAAAGTTTTATATAAAACCTTTGGATAAAAAGTTTACCACTAAGTAGAGGGATGTTTGGAATATAAAAATGTGCCTTTGGTTTTTCTGGAAAAGATCATCAATGTGTTTAAATTTTATATCAAACAGAGATAGGCTGGCAGACGATAACTAGCACGGCGCCCTGGCCCCCGGCGTCGTGATGTTAAGACTCGGCGTTGTGTTCTCGGCGCCGTGCTGTTAGGCCACGACGCCGTGATGTTTGGCGCTATGGTTTTGGCCTCGCCATGATGGCGTCCACATGGAAAATGATGGCGCCAAAGGCTACGACGCTGTGACATTAAACCTCGACGATGTGGTCTTTGGCGCCGTGTCGAGACTCCATTTTGCAAATCTTTCCATCGGGGGTCCAAATGTTAAAACTTTCCAAAAAAAGCTAAAATGCAAAAATTATTGCGCGGGTAATGGCATCAGTGGTGGCGATGGTTAGCAACGACCCTAAGAGGTAGGTGCATGTGGCTTCCTCTTCCTCCCTCCCTCCCTCCCTCCCTCCCTCATCCTCATCTCCCCCTTCTCTCTCCTCCCACCTTCTCTCGCCTTGCTCAGGTGATATATCATCAACGGGGATCACCGGATTTGTTCGTGGCCGACGAATCCCTCCCGGATCCGGTGGTTGGTGGTGGCGCCCCCTCGCCGGTGAGTGCTGGCAGCTTCATTGTGGCTCCTGGCCATTGAGGCCGCGTGGGCAGGCCGCGGAGGCCGCCACTGCTTCTTAGGGCAGTCTCTTCACCACGATGGGCGGTGGTGCGACTACGGCCATGTTGCTTGAAGCAGATCCATGGTGGACACACTTAGATATGTGCCCCACCGTGTGTCTGTCCAATGCTAAGCGCTGCTGCATCGCCGGTTGGGGTTCAGCAACATTGTGCAAAAGCCTTGTGACTAGACCTGATCAAATGTCGGGCCGACGTCATCTTCCCTTGCCCGCCCTGCACCACCGCAGTTGCCAACTTCATCTGCTCCACGCCAGCGCGCCACCGCAGCCACCCGCTTTCCCTAATTTGCGCCATCACCGTCACCCCTTTCCTCTTCTGCTACGCCTCCATGCCGCAGGACGGCCTGTCGTACTGGCCAGCGAGCGCGGAGGCAAGCCGCATCCAAGCATTGTAGATTCATGCTTTGAGATTCGGCAAATCGGCTTGACACCTACTGGGCAATTTTATGGTAATGACGTACTTGTATCTTACTCCCTCCATCCATTTTTCTAGGTCAGATGAGGAATCGACTTTTCTAGGTATGTAGTGCGCAGCCCTCGTAACGGCCCCCGTCGCCTCCGGGGACTCGGCAGCCCGTCCCCTCGGTAACCCGCGTAATTAAGCCACGTTGATTGTATCGGTCCCACATGAATACAAACCAGCAACGACGACTAGTATACATCGCTTCACTGATGTTCCACTCAAATCATGTGGATCCTCCCCTTCATTGGCCTGACCTTCCTGATCCTCATCTATGAGAGAATTAAAATACATATTAGAGGCAACAAATTAGAGAAAAGAACTGATTAGAAGTACACGGCCAAACCTTCATTGCCACTGAAAAACATGGCATTGCTGAAATCAAATACATCTTCTTGAACCTCATCCCAATGAATCGGGTTGGGTAGATAAATCTCGACTTGAGCACGCCGGACCTCCTGACCATCTTCAGGATCATTTCCAACTACCAAAACATTGAGATCTAATTCTATAACTGGTGGCGCTTGGTTCAAATCAAACGCTTCATTTTGGTGTGGATATGCCATGACTTTCTGGAGGTAGGCTGAGCACAAGAGAGTTGGGCACCCAATTTATACACAAGGAGGATGAGGCCATAGCAGGAACTGAAATTTCACATTTTGTTTCAGGTTTTGGGGAAAGAATTTGAATCGAGAGCGGAGAAGAGAAAGGAGGACCGCAGATGGGAAAATATTTGTCGAGGCAAATGGCGCGCGCGGTTGGGATACAGGAGAAAAATGTCTTGCGGTTTTTTCAGTTTGGCGCGGAGGAAGTTTGGCGCGGGGGTAATTGTTTTTTTGGTTAAACAGTGACGGGAACAAAGGGACGCTGCATACCTTCATTCAAAAATCCTGCAACGAGGCATAAGGTCCAGCGTTGGTTTAAAAGCATGCGCAAGGCTCCAGCGCTGCCTTGATCATCCGCCCTAGAAAAATGGGAGGGAGTATGATCTAGCAATTGTTGGTTTATGCCTTATTCATTCACACCGGCACACAAGTTTTGGACGCGTCCCATTCTTACAAGCATTAAATAATTTAACTAATTATGGAGCATTGAATGTTGGTTGGGTCACATAGGGCCCATAGTACAACAATTAGTACCATTACACATAGGGCCTCCGCTTCTAAGGGGGTAAAAAAAAGGAAGGACCTGGAAAGGGAGAGGGCAAGGGGTGGAGGAGGGGTTGCTGTCGAGTAGGATTCGTGTAGCTCGAGGATCTCGGCGGCGTTGATGAAGATTGGATTTTGCTACAAATTTACAATTGCTTCTTGGTTTTCTTCTCTGATGTCCGCTTCATATTAGGATAGCGCTCTGGAAGGATAATTTCTGCTGCCCGAGGTTGCGGGTGCAAGTAGATGAAGTAGATCTAAATTCACAGATCTCTTAGAACCGGTCTCAATCTGAAGAGGACATGGTGTTTCCAAGAGTTCGAAGCTATCCGCTTTGTAATCAGATCCTTGGTGATGGATGATTCGGCTTGCATTACATCTACATCCAGTCCAAACCGTTTCTACCAATGTCATCTGCTTCGGATTGAGGTGTGTTCTTGCGCAAATAGTTTGATATGATTTTTTAATTTAGCTGCATAATGATGTATTGCATCCAGCAGAACTAGGTGGTGCTTTTTAATCTGTAGGTCTTTCTTAACTTTCTCAGATTTTCCTTTTTATATTTCATTCATTTTGTTATTTATTCAACTGATATGACAATACTCCATGTCATATTATTTTAAGATTTATAATGATTCTACATAAATACTAGTACAATTTCTTAAAATTTTCATTTTTGCCACACCAGGATATACCAAGGAAGAAGCAGAAAGGCGGTGGCGTATTGTGCACTCCCAATAAAAGTCCGTTAATGATGGGGCACTTGTTTCTGTGAGGTAAACTATAAGCCACTTGTATGATTTAGTTTGGGGCTTATCTCAAAGGAAGAGAGAATTGGTGAAGATTATCGGATTTGAGGGTTGCTGCTATTTCCTCCAATTATGCAGCTTAAATGGAGGTTCATACTTTGGCTAATGAGCAAATTAAAGTTGATCCACTTGCACAGGCATTGGAATTCGGCCCCAACAGGAAGATCTATTATATTAATAAGGGAGTGTTAAAATAAGTTACCATATTTGCCGAGAGGGTCTATAAATTCCCACGTTAATTTCAGAAAGAGAAGAAATTACACCGTTAAATTTTATAAAGATCTAACGGTTTAACCTAACTCAAAGTGTCCATAATAAATTACAATTGATAAATCAAATATAATTTCAGAATTAAAAAAATAAGAAAGTTAGAGCTTGATGAAAAGAGTCCTAGGCGAATAAGATTAGTAAATAGCTAAATTTGGAATTAAAAATAAGGAAATTTAGACTTTACCAAAGAGTTCATATCGAATGCAGTTATTAAGTAAAATTCAGAATTAAATAAATAAGAAAATTAGCACTTGATAAAAGAGTACATGTCAAATGCCGTTAGTAAATAATTAAATCTGGAATTTAAAACATAAGAAAATTAACTGTTGATCAAATAATAATATTGATAATTTTATTTTAGTTGAGTTTGGGAAGCCAATTACAGATGTAAATAGTCCATGTAGAATAAAATTATCTAAGCTACACTAAAAAATATGGCTTGGAATAGCTACTAATAAAAAAAGTGATAAACAATATTAATATTTATGATAATCTAATGGTTTAAATTAATTCAAAGAGTTTCTTGAATACAATTAATGTGTAGTTTAACTTGAAATTATTATAATATAAAATATGTAGTATTATATATGAATTTGGAGGAAAATAGAAAAATAAAATGTCCATGTAAATAAGAAATGATAAATAACTAAATATAAGAAAATATAATGAAAAATGGTACCTAAATTTTGAAACAAATTACTTACATAAAGGGCATAGGTCGTTAAAGTTATCATGCTAGCCATTTATTTCATGCTACTAACACTAGGATTACATGCTTTCATAAACAGTTAACCATTGATAATGGTACAAGTGACCATGATAATTGTTTGGATGTGTTTGTTAGAGTTTCTTCAACGAATAAAAATATAATGGCTTCACATAAGAAGCCCACGTACACACCCCAAAACAACTTACACTATGGAAGAGAGAAACAATAGCTTCACTAAGAAGGTAAGAAGGTATTTTGCCAAGCACTAAAATTTTCTTCAGATTACCACATTACCGCTAAGAAGGTATTTTGCCAAATGTTCGGCTCCACAAAAAAATTTGCTTCACCATTGAAGCTAAAATTAAAATTATTTTAGAAGGACCCAAAGTCCTACCAAATAGATACGTTTGTGATGTGGTCTTTATTTGGTCCGCTTTATTTTTTATAAGATAGTGTGCAATTTGGGAAGCGTGATTATAACCACAACAAAACGCATTCGACTGATCATGGAGAAGCACAACTTAATAACAATAATTTATAGGGAACAATTATAATCAAAGAATGGAGAGTAAAAAAAAGGTCAAAGTGTCAGACTCCGAAAGAGTGATAATGACCATAGAGAAAGCAATGGATTGGACGTGAAGAAGTATAGCCACATAGCAGCATAGAGAGAACACATGCACGATTAGTAAATTTAAGCTTGAAAGCAACAAGAGTTGCTACATCAAGGACGACGGTACAATCATGTATACAAAGATTAGCAGCACCACAATTCAAGGACGACGGTACAATCATGTCATAGCCGTAACATGATATTAGCTCGGTCACAAGGTTGAGTACCACCCCTAACATAGCCGCAGAGGCATGGTGATCACTTCTAGCAACAACGAGAAGTAGCTAGATGGATATAAAAAGTTTAGAAGAAAAAAAATATGATGCAATCACATGTTACGCTGTTATGATCTAGAACAAAGAAACATGGAAGTCGATGTTTGACATCCATGACCATCTATAGAAAGCTGAAGTGAGTGTTTGAAAAGAGAAAAAATACGCACCGTATGATGTCAGCGAACAGAAGGAGAGAGGGGACAAGTACAAAGAAGAGGCTATACCTTACTAGCTGCAATAGTGAATATGTAGATTGAGTTCACGACACGTGTTGAAAAAAATATGCATCAGTCATAAGACATTAGGAGAGCATGAATGTATGGGGTTTTAGGTAATGGAGATTGGAGAATAAAGAAAAGAAAAGGAGATCATTTATTTCTACTTTATACATTAAACTACTCATCTAGATCTTCTCTAAAAATATGAGGATAATTTTCCATACCACTGATGAAACTCTCACGGAAAAGTTGTATCACCAGTCAAAAATTTTAAAAATTATACTCTTGCTAAAATTATTCAATGTAATATAAACATGAGCACTAGAGAAATAGAAAAAGAATATAATTGTATGTAAGATATTACATTTGTTCTAAATTTATGTTCCAAAAATACTACTAGTGTTCAAAAAGAATATAAAAGATGAGAAAAGGCATAGATGATACCTCAGTTTAGGCCACCTGAAAAAATAATTATAATAACACTATTTAAAAAAATATTCAGATCTACTTTAAAATTAAAATATATAGAAAAAAACTAGCTACCCGTGCTATTTGCGGGGATACCTCGCTAGTTGTGTTTGAGATGGAGAATGTGGCCCGTAGTTGTGTTTGAGATGGAGAATGTGGCCCGTGTCTTTGGAATCCCATGCAAAGATCTATCGGTGGCTGCTAATTATGATAAGGCAAGGAATGAAAAGTTGCTTTCATCAAAAGGAAGTTTCTATGTCAGAGTGACGGTTGTGGTTTCTTCTTCACCAAGTCCAGTTTTCTTCTTTCGGGTCGCGGCCTCTATCAGGGGCAGATAGTGTGAAAAAGGATGGTTGCATTTTTTACTTTTCTTTTTTATTCCATTTTTTGCACCTTCACCGTTTTCTGTCACCTACGTCTATACCACGAATAAAAAGAATAAAAAGAACGAAGTTTGTTTATCTCTCTGGTGGGTCTGCCTCCCTGTGGTTCATCTCAGCCGTCCGATCATCACCCCGTCCGATCTCAACCGCCCACCCCACCTTGCCCCCACCCGCGACCTCCTGCCCCCACCCACGACGTCCTGGCTGACGGTTCCCCACCCGCACACGCCCCGGCCTCCTCCTCCCCCAGCGACGCCCCAGCGCCCTCCCCTTCGCCCGGCACCCTCACCCTCCACCGCGCCGCCTCAGCGTCCTGACCTCATCCACCCCCTTCCTCGAGTAGTCGCCGCCGCATGATGTAGACCGCTCATACGGCCATGTAGGCGTGACCTTGCCCTCGGCGGCGTCGCCCCCCAGCCCCAACCGCCGTCTCGCGCGCTCGCCCGCACGGCGCGGCACCCACGCTCTTCCGGCACACCCACTCGACGGCTCTGCGCACAAGGCGGCGCACCCTCCTCCCAGCCTGCGTCTCTCTTGCTCGGCCGGCGCCACCCCCATCGCTCGCCGGCACCCATGCCGTCGACACTTCGCCGCGCCCATGCTGCGGCGGAGCCCCAGCATCGAGCGCATCCCGGAGGACGCGCGCCGCATCCTGCTCCACCTGGCCGGCAAGCTCTGGGGCGGCGACGTGGAGCCGGGCGCGCTCGCCGTGTCCCAGCTCAGGGGCGCCATGACCAACGAGGTCTTCCGGATCACCTAGCCCGGCGGCGAGGGCGACCCGCGCAAGGTGCTCGTGCGCATCTACGGCCAGGTCATCGAGGTCTTCTTCGACCGCGCCGACGAGGTCCGCACCTTCGAGTGCATGTCGTGCCACGGCCTGGGGCCCTGCCACGTCGGGCGATTCGCCAACGGCCGCGTCGAGGAGTCCATCAACGCCAGGGTACGCGCGCGTTCCCCCTGTTAATTTCGTAATTTGTCTGTTGGAATGGTGAATCGGTAACGGTGGTATCTCATTCTCGTATTGCCTACACTCTTGCTTTCTCAGACGCTGTCTGCGGCAGATCTGCGTGACCCGGAGATATCAGCGCTGATTGCCAGGAAGCTGAGGGAGTTTCACGATCTCAGGCATGTATTGTTTTATGTCACCTTCTCTTATCATGGCGAGAATGTGAGTATTGCTGATTAGAGGCTGATTTGCTTGGTGTTGTCTGAATCAGGAAGTGGCTTGAGCAGGCTCGTGTCAGGTGTTCCCAGGAAGAGTCCAAGCAATTTCAGTTGAATAAGCTAGGCGATCAGATTGCGTTGCTGGAGAAGGCGCTATCGGGGGTCAATCAGTCAGTAGGATTTTGCCATAATGATCTGCAGTATGGGAATATTATGATATATGAAGAGACCAGACAAGTCACCTTGATTGTAAGTTCTGATTAAATGGATTCACGAGGCGTTCTGATTCTTGATTTAAACATGGTGTGGTACCTGTTTGCATAATTATGTGGTACCTGTTTGCTAGGGATGGAGACAACTTGGTTGGTAGCCATGTCTTCCTATACCTAACTGCTATTTTGTTGATCAAATCCTGCAGGACTATGAATATGCCAGTTTTAACCCTGTTGCATTTGACATTGCTAATCACTTTTCTGAGATGGCTGCTGATTACCATACATCAACACCTCATGTGCTGGACTTTGCAAAATATCCTGGTTAGTTTACTTATAACCACATGTGTTTCTAAATTGTATCGTGCTCTTTTAGTTATGTTTGATGCATCATTTCATTTCTCTGTACTATCAGACATTCAGGAGCAGCGAAGATTTGTTCAGACATACCTTAGCTCTTCAGGTAATTGCAAAGCATTTTAAGAACATTGCATACCAATTCTGCGCTAATCTAGCATTTAGCTTTATGAAATGCTCACTTGCATTACATGGATACATTGTGAGAATTCTCTGTTCCTAAGAATTTATATGGTCATCAGGTGAGCACTTATGCGGCTTCGTCGTGTCTCCCTCTCCTGCTTTTGCCCTTCTCCGGAGCCCCTCCTTCGCCGGAGCGCCCGCCGGCAAGGTAGCCTGCTTGTGCTGCCATCGGGCATGGGGAAGAACCCCGAGCCTTTGCAAGAACAAACGGTGTTTTCTGTCCGCACCATCGATGTCGCGTCGCATAGCCCGTCCTCATCGATCCATGCGACGACCTCAACCCCAGCGACACGCTCTCACTTGGTCGGTGTGGGAGGTCGGGCCATCATTGTCACCACCGGCAACGCGGTTCATCAGCGGCGCCCGTGGAGTTTCCCCGCAGCATGCGAGGTCGCGTCAGATGAGGCTAAGGCGAGCCACATCATCCTCTCGCCGGCCGATGACCGTGTGCTCAGCTTCGGAAGTTCTTCTGCTAATTCTTAAGTATATTCCGAAATTCATAGCATCTTTAACGATCAACCTACTTCTGGATAATGGAAATTTTTCTATGCCAGTAGTACCAAAGGAAGCTGGCTATCCCTTCAATATATCTTGCTTCACAATATATAGCGTTCCAATAGAGGCATAAAAGAGTAGTCGCAACTTCCTGCCAAATTCAAAACAATATTTTTTTGAACATATTCTAGGCATGTAGGTCAGGGTAGCCAACAGTACATGCTACATCATCTCAGGACATATCCTACACTACACTTAAGATAATTTACTAAACGAGTTCAACACATCAGGGCTAACCATCAAAGGTATGGTATTGCTTCGTACCTGATGGCTACGCTTGTTTGAGCTCACTCAGAGGGTCAAGACACCTGAGCCTTTTTGCCAAGCCAAGCTTCATGTCAGTGTCCTTCAGCATTCTGTCTAGTACTACAGGCAATCTGAATTTGAGTTATTCTAAGTTACACCTACCTATATGCCACTTAAATCATTTGTTAGCCTCAGTTCGTGTACAGGACGGCAAGGTGTCTTGGCGCCGCTGGATTTGGTGGTGTTGGATGGCGAATTGGTAGGATCAGGATAGGACGGTGATGAGATGGAGGAAGCTTTAAGAGCAGAGCTCCGGAAATACCCTACCTTGTCTAGGGCTTGGTGGCAGAAGCAGCATGAGTGGCAAACGGGATCGAAAGTAGAGGGTGTGACAAAGAAGACAAATTGTTCTATTATGTTACGGACGTTAATGAATGATTTGAATATGTACATTGAACATAAATATTATTTAAGGTAAAATTTTTACTTCTATGGTTGTGTTGTTTCAAATATTTCATATTTATAAAAAAAATTATTTTATCCGTAGCAACGCACGGGCAAGTAACTTGAAAATGACCTTTTGTTTATGCGGCATATTGGCGACCGATTAAACATTGACCGTGGTTGATCGCGTCACTGAGTTTGCTGCGCTCTGCACGTACTGCTATCGCAGCCGTTCGCCCCCTGTCCCGACCGTCCAGTACCGTGCGTAGAGAATCCATGTTGGGAGCAGGAGCATAAGGCTGTGGCCTCCCCACGTGAAGGAACTCCAGTTTTTTTTTTTTGGGGGGGGGGGGGGGGGGGGGGGGGGGGAGGGGGAGGATGGGGGGGACGTGAAGGGGTGAACAGATCAAGGTCAAGGATGTCAGGGGGGAGATGGGCAGTGTAGCCCCAACCTTGTCGAGAGGCTGAAGGCTTCATTGGATTCAGCGATACGGTCGTCCGTGAGCTACCGCCGTAGTAGCCTGCTCGGACGGCGACAGGAGCCCTCGATCCCCGGCCGCCGCGTGCTCAAGAGGAGCCACCGATACCTCGCCGCCGCAGATTCAAGGGGAGCAGTCGATCCCCCTTCGGTCTTCGCCCCCTGCGGGCCAGGAGCACCACCGCCTTCTTCTCTATCGGTTGCGCCGCACGAGCGAAGTGATGAGTTCAGGAAAAAATGAAGAGAAGCTGTCTTTGGTATTTGGTCCCTCGTCTCTTGCCTTGTTTACTTTTGGTCCCTAACTAGTCTCTCGTCAAAACCATTCAGCAAAGTAAATCCCCTCCCAACGGGATTTAAAGGAACCGAGATTAATCCACCCCAATCCTCTCCAATCCCTACTAACATAAATAACATATATAACATATTCTGTAGATTTAGTGCACTTTGATCTTTAAATCGTTAATTCCAATATGAAAAACTTTGATCTCTCCAATCGGGTCTGTATTCTTCTACAAACTTCGTAGACATCTGTATAAGAGGCGTAAGCAAAAAAAACTTGGCGGATTGAAAACGGGAAACACTAAAAAATTAGAAATCTAGAAATTCCAATATGAAAAATAAGAACCAATAGACTCTTGTAAAAAGGAATTTACTTGATATCCATAAGCTAATAAAAATTATACTAGAAATTATACTAGAGATTGAGGGACCGGTGTCTTATGAATCTTGAGGACGGTCATGGAGGCTGTTGTCAAAGAAGGAGGCGAACAGCGAGGGTACCGCCCCTATCATTATAGGAGATTGCCTATGGGTAGCAGAAGCAATAAGGTTGTCAGGCGTCGAGTGGTGTCAACAGAGGCTCCGATAGCAGCGCTACCGGACAAACAGTTAGTGACTCTACCAGACTGAGCAAGCAAGGAACTAAAGTAGCTGGATGCCTGGACGACTTGCTAGTGGGCTAAGTTGTTGGGTGGGCCGTTAAGGTAGTGGCCTGTGTTGTTTGTTTTCTTTTTATCCTTTTATTTTTTCAGGCTGTCAAGTCAGCCCGCGGGTTAAAATTATAGTCCAAGCCCGACCTGAATTTCTAACAGGGTCAAAAAAAACAAGCTCGTGCCCGGCCCATGCACCTGTTGGGTCGGATCAGGTCGGGTTTATTTTTTAGATAAATATTTAAAACCGGCCTTTTGTATCCATATGGTGGATATATACAGCCAAGGATTACAAGAGCAATTAGACTCTAAACCTCAAAATGAGGGTTACAAAAACACAAGAAAGAAAACTCTAAACGAAGAACGAAAGCTAGAAGACTATGCTTTAATCTTCTTCTTCGTTCACATTTCAGTCTTGCAACAAATCTTTACGCAGCACCAATCTAACAGATCACTCGTCTGCTTAGAAACTTGATATCTGAATTGTCCGTTGCTTGCCAAATTCTTTCACGTAGAAACCACATAAATAAACTCCACCTGGACGTAGACAATGAATTTAGGTGCACAGAACCTCCAAGGCGACGCCTCCAAGGAGAACATGACGTTGAAAACGCCATCGCCGCCCATCCGACGAGCCGGAGTTAGGTTTTCACCCGGAGGACTGCTGACCTTTGCAGAAAGCATCACAACAACGCCTCCAGGGAAGAAAACGACGTCCAAATAGCGCCGCCGATGTTGACCCGACACAACAGAGCTTTCGCCCGAAGCTCCTGCAAGACATTGTCATCGCCACCGCGGATAAGCAAGCCATATGACGGCCATCGCAGCTCCACATGCCGATCTGAGTCGGCTGGATCAAGCCACTGGCCTCTCCCATGGTCACCACACAAAGGGGAACTAGGGAAGGAATTGGCGGCCGCCGTCTCTGATGTTGAGGAAGCGCAGATCGAGCCCGAGGGCAGCGCCCGGCCACGGCACCCTGCAGCCCGCGAGCCACACACTGAGGAAGGGCATCGGGGGAGGCAGCCGCAGCTCCAGCCACGGGGCCGATGCGGTGGCGAAGAAGATGGGCGAGGCCACCGGAAGCGACTGAGGGCGGGAAGGAGGTGGCGGAGCGGGGTCACCCCCAAGTCGCCAGGAGGGCGACCATGGGGGGGGGGGGGATGTCGGGTTTATTTTAGACGGGTCGGTTCGAGTTTGTCGGATCGGACGGCGCATGGTCAGGTATACTTGCAACTGTGATGCTCTTGGGTACCACTCTCCTCCTTGAAGACATCGTGGTGATGTCCTCCCCCACCTCATGCTACTCTTGGTGGGAAATCTTCGGTGAAAGCCGTTCTTTCGCTTATCTGCAACAGTGATGGCGTCGTTTTCTTGTTGGAGACATGGTTGTGGAGGATCTCTCATCATCAGTGTGGTGTGGTGGTCACTTCCAAGTTGCGATCTTTAGGTTGGTTTGCGGGGCTTGCTAATACGTGTGCACGCCAGGAGAGGTCTTAACGCTCGATTTCTGAAATCATGTTTTTTCCTTTTTCTGAAAACGGCGGATCCGTCTGGTCAAATATTTTCTTTGACGGGTCTTCTGCGCGGGCGCTTGTGCATGCGTGACTGCACCCATGGACCTCCTCGAGAGTCCGCAAGTGCCCAGGTGGTGGTCCCAGCCTCCCCATTCCCTTTCAGCTTTCCCTCAAACCCACTATTATATATAATTATATACACACTAGCAAATATGTTCGTACGTTGCTACGGACTTAGAAAGATGAATGTGAGACAACCTCTATAAATTAATTTTTAATCTTGATATTAAAAGCAAAAGAGTTGACATTATCTCTAATTCTAACCTCTAATCTAGGTTTGCGAGAATTTCGTTTCGAAACAGGAAGGCAAGGACCAAGTTTTCTGCTTGTGATTCAAATTTATTTGGGATAGTCCCTGCTTTTTTTAGAAAAACAAGAAGCCAAGTATCCCTATGTTCGCATTACCAATCAATGATGATAACTCATTCATTGTTACTTTAGGATCATGTTATAGTCCACCAATAATAGAAGACCATGTTTAAACAATAACAGATATACTAAGAGTATATACAAGTATATACCATATCATATATTGGTTTGTTTATAACTACTCCCTCCGTTTTTATTTACATATCGTATTAGGTTTGTCTTATATTAAATATCGCTAACTTTGATCAAGTTTATAGAATAAATAATAATATTTATAATACCAAATTTGTTTCATTGAATTCACAATGAAGTATACGTAAGTTGTTGCTATATTTTTCTATAGATTTGGTCAAATTTTGACTTAGGATAAATTTAATACGATATGTATATAAAAATAGAGGGAGTATTTAGTTTACATATTGACAAATAGAACACACCGATCAAGCAGAAATATTATCTTACATGAGATTGATGGATGCCTTGTAGAGAGAATTCAATATCATAAGGACTAAAGTATAATTGTTTATTTCAATTACTGTCCTCCTTTCATATCTAAAGAACCGTTCTTTATTTTACCTCTTTTAGGGACCATACTGTAAAATGTCAAAGATATTTCATCTTCATTCTCCACCCCGTTGAGTCGTTGACTCTGTTCTTCTTCTTCTGCTCTCTCTCTCTCCTTGCAGCTACCTCGCCGTGAGCTCGGAGGCCAGTGCGTGACTACATGGCTTCCTACAGCCGGTGCGGGCTAGTGGCTAAGCAGCCAGCGCGGGCCCGCCTAGCCTTCGTCGCTCTGCGCGGGCCAGTGGCGCGGCAGCCAGCGCGCGGCCGCCCGGCCTGCAGCGATCGGCACGGGCGAGGGGCGCGGTGACCAGCGCGGCCGCCCGTCCTGCGGCGCTCGGCGCGGCGAGGGGCGCTGCCTCCCGGCCTGTGGCGCTTGGCGCGGGCGCGGCTTGCACGATGGGCCAACTACGACGAGCCGCTCCGCTTCTTCGGGTCACGCCGAACTCGACGAGCTGTCAAAGCTTCAATTCTTTCTTCGTTTTATTTAGTTGCAATTTCTTTTTCGGCATGGCTAGTATTTAGCTTCGATTTGTTAAGCATGGCTTTAATTGGATTCGACTAATTGCTCGATTTAGATCTCTATTCTATTCGATTCGATTTACATCATCTATCCAAGGCTGTCGGGGAATGCGGGGACAGCGCAGTGCGCGCGACGGCGGCCGCGCTTAGCGCGCAGGGTCGGTGTTCCGGGCTCGACGAAGGAGAACGGGAGGAGGGGGTCAGAACCATCGCGTGCGAGCGCAGGAGGACGGGCGGGGAGGGGAACGAAGCCGCGGGACGGGGATTTGCTCGTGCGCAGGAGATCGGGAGGAGGGGGTCCACCTGTCTGAGAACGGGAGGAGGGGGGACGAAGCCGAACGAGGCCGGGGGGCGCGCGGGGTATGAGCGCAGGACGAACGGGTCCAACTGTCTGTGACTAATGACGTATCAAAGTTAAATGTACCGTAGAATCGGTCGGCCTTTTAAATTAAAAATAGGTAAAGATAAAGAAATTGTATAGATAAAATTATATAAAGCAAGAAGTTTATACACCAAAATTAAACAACATATTTATATCACAAAGAAGCAAAATATTTATACAACAAACTTATGTAGATAAAAATATGGAAGAATTTATATGCTAAATTTATACATATAAATTTTGTGGGAAAACCATATGATCAACATTTCCCACAAAACTTTGTCGCAAACAAAACCGAAGGAAAAAATTGTGCAAAAAGATAATTCTCAGAAAGAAGTAATATTGATACAACTTATGCAAAGAAGCAAAAAGTTTATATAAAAGCTATGTATATAACTTGTGAAAAAAAAGAAGCCAAAACTTATATAGAAAAAGTAACTTCTCCAATAACAAAGTTATGTTTCAGTTGCAGCAACTTTTCAGGAGAGAACAAAAAGGAAAGGAAAAAAAGCGAGCACTCCACCTCCGCCTTCGGCTTGCCGTGCGCCGGCGCCACGTGGCTCGCCTCGCCGAAAGGGGAACCGGGGAGGAGCACGCTTCGAGGTGTCGGACGGAGCACGAGCCGCCTACTAGCGGCAAATGGGCAGGGGGAGGGAGCTTATCGATCTACTGCAGCTACTCTCCCCGGCTCACCCAACCACCGCTCGTCTGCACGGCGTCGCGCCGCCGCAACCCCCGGTACGAGGAGAGCAGTTGGTGATTCCGACTCCTCGAGCTCGCCGCGCTCCTGCCCTCTTCCGTGGTTCGCCGCTCCGCCGAGCTGCTGCGTGCGGGAGCTCCTGGGCGCAATGCACTGGCCGCCATGGACCTCGGCACCGCCCGAAGCCTCCAGCTTGCCACAGCGCGCAGGCCTCCGTGCCCCGGTGTGGACCTCGAGGCCGCGCGTAGGCCGTCCTCCTCCCACCGGATGTGAAGGATATAATAAAGATAAATATGAGACGCGTCCGGCAGAAGGGGAATGAAAGTAAGAGCAGGCTGCTACTTGGTAGGATCTACGCACGTGGGGGCAACACGGATGGTCCGGAAATCGAGCGCTACAACGCTCTCGCTAGCGCTCCTGCGTAGAATTGGATTTGTGTTGGTTTGCTACCGGATTCCTCGGCAAGTCGAGCTGCTTGATCGCTTGTTGCACAATGAAGCTCGACGGCGAGGCTGTTGAGTGGTGTCGGGTTGACGTCACAATCCGATTTGTCAATATTGTTAATTGCTGATAGTTGCCTTTAGTTTTAGTTTTGCGGCGTGCGTTGATGTTTCGATCCAACTGGTCCGTTTTACTGCCGAGTCTGAATAATATGTAGGTTCTTTTTTTTTAAAAAAAAAATAACTATACTCAACTTTTTTATAAAAAAATATGAATAAAAATATATACGGGAAGATTATGCTCTGATTTTTAATCAACTTATTACTTAGTTACAAAAGGACGGCTACTGATCAATCGGTAAACTTCTTTTGCGATCAGAAAAACTAATTTGTCTCATCTTGCACAATACTACACGACACTCGACACGTGCATGTGTCGATGTAGCACTAGCAGTGGCAGTAAGGATGGGCAAGGCCGTACATGGTCGTGCCGAATTTGATGAGCGCGAAGCAGAACGCGCAGCCGGCGACGACGAGCGCGAGCACCGCCCACGGGCTGCTGCAGTGGTCGCGCAGGAACTCGGCCTTGTGCCTGCGCCAGCTCGAGTGGTAGTACCCGCTCAGGTCCCTGAACATGGCGGCGAAGTGGTGGTCCCCGTAGTCCAGGCTGCCGCAGCCGCCCAGCTGCTGGAAGAACCTGGTCGCCGCGTCGCCGTCGCCGGAGAGGAGGTTCTCCGCGACGCCGCGCTCCTGGAGGTGCTCCACGTCCCTGTCCGTCCTCGCCAGGGCGCCCACCAGCGCCGCGTAGCTCGACAGCAGCCTGGCGCCGCCGCCGCCGCCGCCGCCTCGCAGGCCGCCCATGGTCTACTCGAACGCGACGAGGTTCACGAGCTGCGCCTTGTTGGCGTAGTCCACCTCCATCCGCGGCATCCTCAGGACGCCCCGCGCCGCGTCGAACGTGACGTCAAACATGTGCCGAGGCGATGGCGCCATCTCGAACCGGACGCCGGCCTCGCGGAGCTGGGTGACGGACGGGACCACCATAGGCGGCGGTGGCGCCGTGCTTCGGTCATCCGACGCCGCCACCGGCTGCGCCGTGCTTCGGTCATCCGGCTCCGGCGGCTCCGCCTCCGTCTGTGTCTTCACTCCGATCAGAGACTTACTGAACCAGGCGCTGACTTTGCGCAGCCGGGTCATGGACGCGGACAGTCTCCTCCAGCCCGGCAGCCTCGGCATGTCGCGGACCAAGACGAACCTTTTGGACACGACCGTCTTGAACCTGAGCCCCATCCGGGCGAGCCGGGCCTCGTACCGCGGCGGTGGCGGCGGCGAGGAGGCCAGCTCCTCGGCCCTGGGCACGGCGGCCTCGTACAAGAGATGCAGCAGGTGGTGGATCCCTCCGGCTTCGGTTGGCACGACGCCGGCCAGCACTTCTTTGCAGAAGGTCGAGTCGTCGAGCTTGAAATGGGGAACGATCAGCGTGAGGAGACCCAGCCTACTCGCCTCGGGGTTCACCGCGTCGAAGAGCGCCTCGAGCACAAAGAAGGGGATCTGATTCTCCAGCAGCAGCAGGTCGGAGAGCAGCAGGGGGAACCCCCAGCCGACGTCGCAGAGCTTGTCCGGCTCTCCTCTGTACCACTTGATGTAGAACTGGAGGACGAAGCCGCCGTCGAGAAGCAACATCTCCGCGAACCCGTCGCCGGGGCCCGTGTCGCCTTGTTGCCGGGGCTGCCAGTTCTCCCCCTCGGCGGCGGCGCCGGCACCAGCGGCGAAGATGTCGGTCCGCTCACTGTAGCAGCGCCGCGCCTGGTGCTCGATGCCGCGAACTACTCTGACGCAGTCGGCCAAGGAGGCCTCCGGGAACTCCGCTAGCAGCTCGTGCAGGTACCTCCACTTGTGCTGCTCCATGGCGCGCAGCGCCGCCCGTCCGCGGTAGTAGGGGCCGACGAAGACCAGCCGGGGCTCCTACAGCTCCTTGCTGGCGTCGCGGACATGGGAGGGGACCCGGAAGATGGTCATCGGCGAGCTGCTCCCTTGCTGGCGGAGCCTTTGCTCCACCACGATATCGAAGCTATCGTGAAGGGCTGCTGGTGGTGGTTCCGCGACGACGGGAGCCATGGGATCAGCCGGCTCCGGCGTTGACGGCGCGGTTACGAACTCGGTCTCCGTTGCCATGGCGCGTTAGGTGTCGTGCTCCGAGACTCTCAAATGGGCGCAGCTTGTAATTACTTAACAGCACCAATGAGTTGACTTGGACACTTAGCTTGGGAGTCTAGCACCAAGAAGGTCTTGATGAGAAGAGTAGTGGCAGGTGAGAAAAGTCTTGTACTGACTGATCACCAAGAGAGACATACAACCTATTGTAGCAAGAGAGGGTACCAATTTGTTACTTTCTCTATACTTAAATATATGATATTTAGGACAAACTAATTAGTTTATTATTCTATATTTAAGGATGCAGGAGTACTTGATGTATCATTTTCTACATTTACGTATCAAAAGTAGATTGGTGGTCCTAGCTGTGAGATCACCTCCCGCCATACCATCAAAACCAGTTCTGATGCTAATCCTCTCACATGAATTCTTTTTTTGAAACGGACTACGGCGGGCAAGATACCAGCCTAAACTTTTATTAGAAAAATTATGGCAAACCACATATTATATAGCAGAGAGATACAGCTCAACACAACACAACTTGTACGGTTCAACAATGCTTTATACGGGACATGGATGACAACCAATCTCCGAAAAGAGTCATCACCGAACAACATGCTCGCCGAACGAACCACGACTATTACGTATCCGCACCATCCCCGTAGCTACGCCGCTCCACTATTGCCCTCCATCTGAGGGACCACCCAATGGAGTGGGAACTAAGGGCGATGGAAGGTGCGCCAACTGCAGCTCGCCGGACACGCCCATCTCCCATGAAGTTGGAGGCAGCACCATTTGTAGTACATCCAGGCTTCGTGTACTCTTATCCAACACCATGAAAGGGGAGGAAACCTTCAAGGGGAATAACAGAAGAGGTGGATAGAAACGCCACCCAGCATTTGATTCGATGATCCACCAATAAGGACAAAGTTGATGGAGTAAAGGTGTCGAAGAAGAATACTTGCTGAACTACGGTAATACCACCTACCAACATCAAGCAGGTCCAGGAAGAGTACGAACAGAGAGAATAGAGAAGAAGGCAGGAGACTTCAGAAAGACAGCACCATCAACAAATGGACGTACTCAGCAAGAGTGGTGACAAGTGCGAAGGTAGCGTATATGCTTGCAAGACGTAAACCGAGCGGAGGTCAGGACCTCCCCACGCACCGAGCGTGACGCTTTCACCGGTGGACCACCGATAAAACAAGCAGCCATAAGACAACAAACGGGGTCAAGAACACCCAGAAATTCACCGGATCTGCGAGAGGTAGGGCACCTCTCCAAGCAGAGGTGGGGCATGCATCGAACGTGGCACTTTCATTATGCAGCCATGGTGAACCTCCAAATTTGGCCTCAAGAACTCCGCAAAATGCCGAGGGCTGATGCAGAACTAGCAGGCTCAACGCCGGAGTCCATAGGACCCACCCCTCCGCATCCCAGGGTGACCATAGGCTACTCACCCTATGGATCACCACCAACCAACGGAGAGCAGAGATAGGGTCTCGCTAACAAAGTGGAGGAACATTCGGCGAGCCGACAACGAACAAGTAGGTCGCATCAAGAAGGAAGCTCCGGCGTAGTGGCCCCCACAGCACCAGATCCGCGCCAACCTGTAGATCGGCCTCGGTTGAGGCCGGACCCGGCTGTTGGCCCTGGATCCGTGAGGGGTGGGTGGTAGGGTAGGAGGCAACGGCCACGACGACGTTGTTGGGAGGCCCCGCCAAGATCTGGTGGCGGAAGGAAGGGGGCACCCGTCGCCGCCACCACGAAGCAGCCGCGTGGCAATTCCGGTAGCGCTGAGGTGCAAGTGGAGGGGTGGGGGGGGGGGGGGGGGGGGCTGACGGCTGCGGCGGCGTGAGGGGCAGCACCCGCACAGCTTGGATGGGCGTCGGCCGTGGCGGCGTAGAGGAAAAAGGGCCCCGCCGCCACCATCCTAGCAGCCGCGCGGACTTCCGGAGGCAGCGAGGGTCAGTTGAGCCCGAGTCGCCCCTGGAGGATGACGCAGGGGGTGGGGGAAGCGTGAGCTTTGATCACGAGTAGCTCCCCACATAAATTCTGTTCATCTCCGTAAGATTTTATCCTAAAACACTTCTAGTGTTAGTGTCATAATATATGGTTGGTTGAGATGATATGAGTAAACTAGCCAAAATTAGTCTGGGACATGACATCTTATCATACTATTACTAATTAGAGACTCCTTTTGAGATCTCCATGATAATTCTAATGAGACACGCTAGAAAATAAATAAATCCTAAAAAATCTTAATCATAAATCTAGTGTATCAAATTCGATAGGATCAAATCGTCGAATTTGTTATGTTTTCTTAAAAGTAAATTACCCACCTGCATCAGAAATTATGAAAATAATACAAAGTAATCCCTTAAATTTATATCTATATTATACGACGATCCAATTATGAAAAATAACCTAATGTAATCCCCTATTTTCTTGTCTAAATTACCCACCTATAAATTGTAAAAAAATAACTTAAAACAGCCGTTAAATTTAAACCCAAATTAGGCACATATGTTATTATTATAAATAAACTAAAATAACCCATTAATCTCGATCTAAATTAGCTACTTACGCCATTAAAAAGGAAACCCACGGCACAACAACATATAATTTTTAATATAGAAAATACTTAATGTATAAAGTATAATGTGCGTCACATTCTAGACCATGTATACATATAGGGAGGAAGTGATGAGAATACCGATTTCTATATTAAACATATTTATCAAACAAAAGGGTTCAATTAAATACATGGAGGTGCGATGCAAAGTGAAAAAGGAACTATAAATATGGATGAAAAAGTGTATATAGTAATTACTAACTAAAGCTTATCACAACTGATCAATTGGATAAAGATATTCATGTATCTTTATGAGTATTGTGCTACAACATTTAATAAATAAAAGAAAGCGCAGGGTAAACAATTTTGATTATTAGCTAATGGCCCTCCTGCTCCTCGAGTCTCAGCCGGGCGAAAAGCTATATGTGATTAGATCACTCGTCCGCAGAATTAGCTAGCTACCTGGCTGGAAAAAAAAAGAGAAATCTTTGTAACTTTTGTTGAATGATCTTGTGGGCCCTTTTTTTTTTCTCTTCGAGGAGCTTTATGATCTTGTACACATATAAATGTATTGCAAGTAATTAAACACATCACCCTCAAGAATGAGACAGAATTTGTGAACTGAAGTTTTTTTTGAAAGGAAGAAAAAACCTTTACCGAATTTTTATTAGAAAGAAAAGAAAGGACGACATTATTTTATAGGACGAGAAAAGCCATTTCGTTTTAGTTGCTTGACCAGTTCATCTCACTAGACATGTCCAGATCAAGGTTTAGTTGCATATACTTCATACTTGCACACCACACGGCACACGCATGCAGTATGCATACAAGCAGACTTGGCACACTGAACTTTTTCTTTTTTTTTGAAAAAAACATACTGAACTAATTAAACACACATGCTAAGAGCCAAGACTAGATTCTATTCATCATCCACCACTATGGCACTATCCTGGCTGATCTTCAGACATCTTATCAATTGATTGCTCCCTACAGTTAGACCGTCTCACTTCTTTTTGTCTTTGTTTCCCAGGATAATCGAAGAAACCTTCTCGTGCAGTGCCTTCACTCTATCCTTCATCTCACCGGCCTTCTGGTGCGGCGTCGCCTTGGCCTTGTCCTTGAGCCCCGGCCGAGATGGGGACGGACGGGCCTTTGGCCGCGTTGACGGCTGCTCCGGAGCTGGCCGGATGGGCATGGGGACGCCGGGGATGGTGTACGCCGGCCTTGCCTCGTTCTTGTGTCGAGCCTGTGCCGGCAGATTCCTCTGGCAGGTGCCACCTTGCACATGCGGCGCAGGTACTCCTCCTCCAGCAATGGCCGCGCGAAAAGCTTAATTGACAACACGCAACAATCAGATGACAGCCAGAAATAGGTAGCTAACAGGCAGGAGAAAAATTTTCAAAAAAAAACAGGCAGGAGAAAGAGAAATCTTTGGAGGTATATTGTTGCTTGATTATTTTGTAGCCTTTTTTTTCTTTGAGGAGCTTGATCGATCTTGTAGATGTATATTGCAAGCAATTAAAAACATCACTCTCAAGAACGAAACAGAATTTGTGAATCAAAGTTTTCTTAAAAAAAGGACAACAAAAGATTTATCGAATTTTTATTACAAGAGAAGCAAACCACGGCTACAAAGCTTTTGGAGTAGTTACCTTCTCCAGGGGTGGACGTCTGCAGCTTAGCGAAAATGGAACCAGCCATTTGGTCGTCTGCAGCTCTCTGTAGCATGGACCTGGGATGCCGCTTGGCTTAGCAGGGGCATCCACCTGCTTGCTCGTGTGCATATATATACATGTCATCTCTCGCTAGTGAGGTGGAAGCAACTTCCGTTTACTCTCTCTCTCTCTCTCTCTGACGAAGTCTAAGTCAATGCAAGGACAAGGTCTCAGAATGCCAGCCCACACGTGCTGCTCTACTGAAATGTTTCGGTGGGCAGGACGATACAATGACCCCAACTTTTATATCGTAGAAAAGATTGAAATAGTCTCCAAGATGAGAGTGGGTTACACAATGGGTACGTTGACGACGATGACAGAGTGGGTTACAGTTCCCCCTATTAATTACTCCCTCCATTTCAAATTGTATATTATTTTGGCAAATCTAGATACGTAGTTTTTTCTATATATGTATGTATACATAGTATATATCTAGATGTATAAGTAAAAACTATGAATTTAAATTTGCCAAAACGACCTACAATTTAAAACGGGGAGTGAAACGGGGAGTAAGATATACTTCCTTCCCTTCTCTATTCACAACTCACAATGCAAGTACTAGCATGTTTTGGTTCGTTAAGCGTAGTCAATCTGTTTGTATTTGGACCACCTTTTCTACAGAAACTATTGAGTAACAGCACACTTGCATATATACATTTAATCTATCCTGCCATGGATTAATATATAAGATGCAACATGCTTATTTTGTATAATAATGTGGTGTGTATAATAATGTGGTGTGTACAAACCATCATATCATGTGGCCATGAGGATACTCGATCTATCATATATGGTTCAAATCTTGGTGCTCGTTATTTTTTTCAAAATATTGAGTACATATGGAAAGAAAACGCACTTCGTCGGCTAGCTATGGCTATATATAGCCCGCGTGATAAAATCTCAATCTATCACATGAAAGACTATTGGTGGGCTGGTGGTGGTAATAATTTGACCTATTAATTAATTTGCAGCGCAACCTACTGGGAACCTTGACAACGGTGGAAATATGGGGAGTCGTGCTCCTTTTTTTTCTATTGCTCCTAGGCAGCTGTGTGTAGTGGGTGGGTTGCCTTTTCCTCCCGATGCTCCATGAGTTCTATTCTTATTTTCTTTTTCTTATTATTTTCTTCTCCTTTCCTACTTCTTCCAGCCCAATTTTTATTTCTTCCCCTTTTCTAATTATCTATTTATATATAATTTATTTACTCTTTCTTTTTTGTTTTCCTAGTTTTATCTACTTGGTACCCTTTCTTCTGATTTGGAACAAATCTTTCTATAATAATTTAGATCTTAGAATTGGATATTAAAAAAATTATACTTAATTGTTTCTTAGCTAAACTATATGTCGTAATGAAGAATGATTCATGTACAATACATGGTATTTATTCATATTGTAGATTGACAAGTTATTTGTGTAGACTGATTTTTTACTATGTATACTAACTTGTTCATCATGTGAACACATTTTCTTCCTACTTTCATTATCCTTTTTTGTTTCTAATTTTCTTACAGATAATTTCTTTTTAGCTTGAAAAGGGCATTTCCTTCTTATTCTAATTTTTCTTATTCTCCATTTTCACCTTTTTTACTTTAAGTATATAATATTTGTATCATTTATAATTTCTATTTCTCTCATTTTTTTTCAATAATTTAAGTGTGCGAATTATAGTAATACATTAATACTTGATCTTTTTTATCTTTTATTTCAGTTGATTTTTTATTTCCTATATGTTTTTATCTTTTTTCCTTACAACATTTATTTATCCTAAATATACAATTTATGTCCCATAAGTTCATATAAATTGTTTCAATCATATTACCACTTTTTTCTTGTGTTTTATGTATATACATTTTTATTCTTTGATACTATATAATTTATTTTAAATGTATATATCAATGTTCTATGAGTTTATATAATTTATTTCAAATATTTAAATAGATTCTTATGTGAGCATGTATTATTTGTTCGATACGTACATTTATTTTGTTCCACAAGTTCATATGATTTGTTCCAACTGTATACTTTTTTGTTCTATCAGTATAATTTATTCACAGTAACTTTTTTGTTCCATAAATTTATATAATTTATTTCAGTTGTATATATATATATTCCAAATCATATTTAATATTAGAAAAATATTTTAAAAATTATCCTAAAAATAGTGAAGCGCGGTTTTATTTTTTAAGGTCTTGTAAAAAAGCTATAGTGGTGCAATAAGAAATAACTTGAATTCTTGATCTGTTACTTATTGTATTTTAGCTTTAAACTTCCTTGCACCTAAGGTGATAGTATTATTTTATCTTTTAGTGCATGTATGCATCCCTATCTTCTTGAAATTGTGCAAAAGGTTTGAAATAAATAATAAAATGATGCAGCCCGCCCATATTACTAACAAACGCAGCAGATAAGTTAGCTACCTGTTGTTCTTTTCAAGTGTACTATTATTTATTCATCATATTTAATCTTTTGTTTGATGAAACTAATTATTTGTTCCTCTTGCATAAGTATTGTCCGTAGTTGTCAAAATATTTTAGCTTAACAAAAATATATGCTTTAAATATTATCCAAAAATGTGGTTAAGTGTGATTTTATTTTGAAGATCTTGTTAAAAGAAATACAGTGGTGCAATGTGCAATCAGAATTTAATTTGGACATATACTTCAAGATATATAGATTTTTTTTAGTTCGGAACCCCTTTGCATGTGGGTGATATCATCAATTTGTCTCCATCTGCATGCATGCATCTCTTATTTTCTTTACTCTCCTTCGATGCTATTTGTACAAGTCAAATTTGTGCAGTTAGTAGACTATGAGTATTTATTTTTTATTATTATTTATCCTATACAATCAAATGTTCATGATGTTTAATATTTTATTCGTTGAATATTATTATTTATTCGTTATGTTTGATTTTTTTATAAAAGTAATTATTCGTTCATGTGCTCAGCAGCAGAAACTAATTATTTAGTATTAAAAAATATTTTAAAAAATATCGTGCAAATATAGGCAAGTGTAGTCTTATTTTGAAGATCTTAATCGAAATTTAATTTGGATGCATGATTTAAGATTTATAGACTTTTAGTATGAACTTTTCTTGCATGTGGGTGATATCATCAATTTATCTCCACCTGCATGCATGCATGCATGCATCTGTTATTCTATTTTTCTTTCCACGGGAGTACTATTTGCGATACTATTTCAGACAATGTACGCGGTAAATTAATTAAAAAACTTTGGTTTGGTTTATTGGGCTGACACTAACGGCCCATATAATATGCGCAGATGCTTCAGGTGTCACCTCAAGCGATTTAATCGCGCCCTCGTCGGCTCTTGTGGGCCTTGCGTTCTCTTGATGCTGGTGGACGACGGGCTCGTGACACCATTCTTGGGCCTGGACCATGAGTGCCATCAAACTATAACAGAAGTGCCATCAAAATGCCGTTTGCATACGCCAAATGTTTCTCTCTCTAAAATGTAGCGTATGGGCTTTGACTTATGAAGCAAATTCAATACCCAAACACTAAACCTTACTCAAACTTGTTAAATGCACGAGCAAATAACTCTAAAATCGTATACTCTGTTTTAGAAGGTTCATGTGCCAAACCTCCTGATTTTATTTACCAGCAATAATTTAGAATCATCCATTGGGATTGTACTTTTCTAATATAGATAACAACCCAATTCTCTTTTATCTCATTTGATCAGCCCGACCTACACAAGAGAAATATGTTTTTTAAAGGTATCCAGCTGATATATGACTCGATGTATGTACATCGTGTTTGCTCAGTGCCAATAGCTAGATAACGAGAAATATGTACTCTCTCCTTTCTCGCAAAAAATAAAAATAAAAAATAGCTAGATAACGAGACATGTTCATTCTCCTACGCCGTCGTTGTGGCAAACTAAAAGTTTCTTTCAAGTATATATTCAGTTAAATAAGGAGTAGGGTTTTACAAGATTAATCAAAATACCATTTTATTTTCTAAAATTATATCATCTATATAAACATCATTACTACAAAAGTGATTTGTAGGGATGTTCCTTTTTTTTCTAGGGGCGGGTCAAAAGGTAATCCGTTCGGAGCGCGGTTATTGTAGCTTCTGACCCGTCTCTAGAAAAGTATTTTTAGAGACGGGTGACTCTATCAGCCGTCCCTGCAATTGGGCATCATCATCCGCCCCTGAAAATGATTTTTAGGGGCGGGTGGTGGCATGACCCGCCCCAACAAATGGTCCTACGCAAAAAAATTCATAACTTTTTCATATGATCTCGGAGGAAGTCAAACTTTATATATCAAAATTGTAGAGAATGGCGAGATCTAAAACTTTATAGTTGATAAATTTTTCATTTAAGGTAATTTAATGGTCCAAAAATACTATAATTTCTCTAATTCTAAAATCCAGAAGATTTTTTTTTCAAACAACCTTGGTATAGAGTAGCTCAATATCAAAGTAAGTTGTGGTAAGATCTAAAATTTTAAATCACAAGATCATTTAATATTTGTGTAACTTACATATGGCTATGACTGTATAATATCTCATACAACTCAAGTCATACTTTGAGATTTTCATAATCTTAACCTTTATATACACTGAAACATATTTGGCATATTTTTTTTTTATCTATAGTTCACAATAACCATAGTGTAGAAGTTTTACTTTTTTTTATTTATTTTGCTATATGTAAATATTTGAATGAATTTTTGGAATAAAATTGAAAAATATTTTTAGGGGCGGGTGGTAGCGTCACCCGCCCCTAGAAATGGATTTGTAGGGGTGGGTTGGCGTAACCCGCCCCTACAAATCAATTTCAGAGTTAATATAAAAGCATAGCATACCCCATAGAGTTACAAGTGATGGCGTCACCCGGCCCTACAAATCAATTTCAGGTATGCGGTTTGAACCCCGGGTGATGCAAGTGCGCATATTTCGTCAAAAAAATTGTACCTCGATAGTACAGGGGCTTGTGGTGGTGGCTGGTTGGCTCGATTATTTTTTTATTTTGTTATTTTAGATTTTTTATTTTCTGGAAGTGGATTTGTAGGGGTAGGGTGGGCGCGTTACTCACCCCTAAAAGTAGCATTATAGCTGCGAGAAGTAAGGGCGGGTACCGCACCCACCCCTAAAAATACGTTTTTAGCCTCCCTTAGAAAACTTTTTTTGTAGTAGTACATTAATCTTGTTCACTGTTGATGATCTTTTAATATATGTATTGCAAGGAGTTTTTCGGCCGCATCCGTGCCGTTTTTTAAATTACCGGTGAACTTTGCACCTGCACGTCAGCTATATAATTCCGGGGATGCGTCGTGCAAAAGCATCCGGCGGTGCACAGGTAGCGCGTTGATCTATGCCGTGTTCTTAGCCTCGCCGCCTGTGCCGCGCACACGATGACACGATGATTAGCTCAGATAGTCTGCGCGACGACCACCTCGAGATCGCAGGCTCGTTGCTGTAATGTGGAGAGCTAGGGTTTCGTTTCTGCTGAGGTGCACACCGGTACATGCATGTACCTTCAGAACAAAGCAAGATGCTACGCCCTGCTGTGGCTCTCGCTCTGATCAATATAATGTTTTATCTCCATCGAGGGAACATTAACGACTCTCATTGCATGCATCAATCGTAATGAGTGAATTCCACTCAAAACAAGGATTCTACGTCGTTTGTGTCCAAATAAAAGCCGAGTCTTTAATTAGGGAAGCACAGCCGAGAGAGAGAGGGGAGTATAAGCCTAAAGCAACTAAACAAGTGTGTTACCAGCCCAAAAGGCAGCTATCGCCCTTACGTGCGCTTGATGAGCTACTAAGACCCAAAGTGAAATGGGTGGCCTTTGACTAATCAATGACAGCGCCCCCTCACCGAGCTCGAGCTTATGGGGCCTTACGGATGAGTCAATCTTTTTTTTTTCAGGTAAAGGAGAGCTCTATTAATTAGACAGAAGGTTTAGCGAGGCACGCAGGCAAGTGACCCAACCAAACTGCAGTATGAGTATTCCTTCTAGCTAAGGAGACTAACTTGTGAGCAACTAGATTACACTCTCTCTTTATCTTGGCGATGCGCCCAGCAGATTCGCATGGTTCTTTACCTCAGTCATAATGAAGCTGATCGCCGAACGGTCCTCTACCTCCATCATCTGGACGATCCGTGCACAGTCAGTTTCTATGATCGTCTGCCCCTGCAACCACTGTGCCGCGAGCCGGAAGCCCTCCAAGCACGCCTGAGCTTCTACTTCTACGGCATCTTGACATCTGAAAAGAACATGCCATGCTGTGAGAATAACTTTGCATTCACTGTCGCGCGCCACCACGCCGACGCCCGTCGTACCCGATTGAGGAACAAAGGATCCATCGACATTGAACTTGACCCAGCCAACCGGGGGCGGCTCCCAAGCTGCCTCCCGGTTGCATGTCCTCCTACTGCCGGACGATGAACAGACCTTCTTTCCTTTGTCGGGGACTTGGTTAACACTGGCACACGCTTTTGAGAGTGAGGCTTGTAAAGCACGCAAGGCATATGTCGCTTCTGGTACTCCCGTTGGGCCAGACTGGTGAGTAATGTCATTGTGGACTGACCATATTTTCCATAGCAGCAATTTTTTCAAGTCCCTCTCCCCTGGTGTGCACTGATCAAAGAGCAACAATAACCAGTCCGGTCCTGTGTATCTGAATTTCTCTTCATCCGGCAGATGCCACCATTCTCTCATTGCCAATCGCATTTCCATAGCCCGTGGGTAGGTCACCGTGGCATGGTAACTTGACTCAGCCTCACGATCGCAAAGAGGACAGATGTCATTCGGCTCCAGACGCCTGATGAACTTAGCCCGTCTGGTAGGTAAGATGTCCGGCAAGTTTCCATATGAACACATTTACTTTGGGGGGGGGGGGGGGGGGGGCGCGACCACTCCAAACAAGCGACCACAGCTTCCTTTCACCATTTGGGGCAGAGCTTGTAGCCTAGCTCTCTTGGCCTCTACTGAGTCTGAGGGCTAGGTTGTATGCACCTCTGACAGAGAAAATGCCAAATGCCAGATTTCTCTATGTGCCAAGCAATGAAGTCTTGAGGAAGTCTGCTCGGGATTTTTATCTTGGCAATCTCCTCAGCATCCGCCGGATTGAATATCTGAATAAGCTTATTGAAATCCCAGTTCCTTCCGTCAATATCCAACAACTCTGACACCCGGCGTAATCTGCATCTTCCCTGCCTGGTGGTCACTCTGAGTGAAACTTCCCTTGGGATCCATGGATCACGCCAGATGTGGATTTGCGTGCCATTGCCCACCCTCCAAATGATTCCTTTTTTCAGTAGCTCTAGGGCATGCATGATGGCCTGCCACATTGTTGAAGCATTGGCACAGAAGGCGGTATCCACCAAGCACCCACGCGGGTAATACTTTGCCTTTAACAATTGAGCGCAAAGGCTGTCTGGAAACTGAATAAGTCGCCATGCTTGTCTAGCAAGCATTGCTTGGTTAAACAACCGAAGGTCTTTAAATCCTATGCCACCACAACATTTCTTCAGAAGCATTGCATCCCACGCAATCCACGCAGTTTTCCTTTTCCCATTCTCCACCCCCCACCAGAAATCCCTAATAGTGCTTGTGAGTTCATCACAAAGCCCGAGAAGTAGCTTGAAGACGCTCATCATGTAAGTCGGTAGAGCCTGGGCAACAACTCTAATTAGTACCTCCTTCACTGCAATTGACATGTTCTTTTCAGTGAAGTCCCGCAGGCGCTTACTCAATCTCTTCTTCAGATGTTGGAACCGAGCACCCTTCATCCTGCCTGAAGGTGTCGGGAGGCCCAAGTACCATGCATCAAACACCGCCTGCTGGACTTGCAATATACTTTTAACTTGTGCTTGCGTGACATTCTGATTCTTGCCATTGAACATGATCAACCATTTAGCTGGATTAACTTGCTGTCCAGTGCATCTTCCATAAGTCTCCAGCACATCCTTCACCTCTGTTGCTTGCTCAGCCGTCGCTCTGAAAAACAACAGCGTGTCATCTGCAAACAAGAGGTGGGAGATACTTGGTGCATTCCTGCACACTTTTAGCTCCTAGATAGCTCTTATACTCACTTTCCTATTAATCAAGGTTGACAACCCATCAACAACAAAAAGGAATAGATAAGGCGAGAGAGGATCACCTTGCTGTAGACCACGAGTAGGAGTGAACGGTACCAACAAGACACCATTGAAACGTACAGTATAGCGAACCGAGGTCACACAAGACATCACCCGATCCACCCATGTACTTTGAAAGCCCAGTTTCAGCAATGCTTGATGTAGAAAGCTCCACTCCACTCTGTCATACGCCTTGGATAGATCCAATTTATATGCACAAAAAACTACTCCTTTCATCTGCATTAGAGTTGATAGAATGCAAACGCTCAAAAGCGATGAGGGCATTATCCATAATCATTCTCCCGGGTATGAATGCGCTCTGATTTGGCGAAATGAGATCCTATAGGAGAGGTCGCAGCCTGTTAACAATGCACTTAGAAACCACTTTATAGATAACGTTACATAAACTTATTGGACGAAAATCTTTAAGTGTTTCCGGGTGCGGCACTTTCGGTATCAGGATAATGCAAGTGTCATTTACCCCTTTGGGCATGATTCCTGATCGAAAAAATTCCTTCACAGCTCGAACAGCATCGTCCTTCAACAAAGCCCAATTACGTTGGAAAAATATGCTTGGGAGGCCATCTGGACCCGGAACTTTGAGAGGACCAATCTGAAATAATGCATCTCCAATTTCCTCATCGTTGTACTCCTTACAAAGCTCTCCATTGGTCTGGGCTGTTACAGACGGTTCCATTAAATCAACAATCTCCTGGGGGTTTATGAGCTCGTCCTTGCTGAATAAGTTTCCGAAATAACTGATGGCCATATCCAACATCTCCTACTGGTCATGGCACCAGCTCCCATCATCTCTTTTCAGCTTCTTAATATTGTTCGTCCTTGCTCGCCATTGCGTTTTCCGATGGAAATATTTTGTATTCCAGTCGCCCTCCTTCAGCCATAAAATCCTGAACTGCTGGAGCCACATCATTTCTTCTCGATATAGCAGCTCATCCAACTCAGTTTTTGTTTGCAGGATGACAGCACAATTGGATATTGGATCATCTCTCTCTAGTGAATCCAAATTTTCTCTCAGCTGTTCCAATTGTCGTGTCACATGACCAAACTTTTCTCTGCTCCATATCTTTAACCAGCCTCAGGCAGAGAAGCCACGCCCTCTCAATGACTGAGCCCAATTCCTCCTCTCTTTCCAACATGATTTCATACCGGAAACAATTTCCACGCCTGGCCCGTGCATCCTGTTGGACAGTAAGCAATGAAGGCTTATGATCAGAACAAGAAGTAGTAAGATGCTGAATACCTGCCCCTGGAAACAGTGCAAACCAATCCGTACTAGCTACTCCACGGTCCAGCCGAACACGAACGTTTCTACTCCCCCCTCGTTATTGTTGTAGGTCCATGGCAGGCCTGAAAAACCCAAATCATGCAAATCACAGTGACTCAAAACTTCGCGAAAGTCCAACATCTGCCGCTCATGACGGGGCGTTTCCGAGAAGTGCTCATATTGCCACATTGCTTCGTTAAAGTCACCTATCATCATCCACGGGCCAGACCAAGCCCCACACGGTGAGCGCAAAAGCTCCCACATGTCACATATGTTTTCCACTCTAGGTTCCCCGTAAATAAATTGCTCGCCAAGGCACACCATCAGGGAAATCTCACCAACACATCAATATAACGCCCCCTGCGAAAGCAGGGTAACACAAATTGATTCATCCCAAAAAAGTAAAAGACCACCACTCACTGCTAAACAGTTTCTCAAGCCAAGCTTCCAATGCAAATTCTTACTTCTACTATCACCCATTCTCGTTTCTGAAAGGAAAACGAGCTTGGGCTGGTGCAACTTAACCAAGTTGCACAATTCCTGAACTGTCCGGAAGTTTCCCAACCCCCGGCATTTCCATGCCAACGCATTCATTGTTCCTGACGGGGCTCAGCATGAAACCTAGATCGAGTCCAGACGTCGTTGGCTTCAGGCGGGTAATTTCCTCACCAGAAATCCCTTGTCGCCCCCACCTCAGAATGTGAGAACAAGAGCAATCAGGGATTCAAACCCCCGCAGGACACACGCAAGTGCAGAAGCACAAGACCAAACCCTAGGCTCTGAATTGTATTTATGGGACACCACCGTCACCTCCAAGTCGTATTCAACCTGGACTACAGGACAAACTCATAAGTCGACTCCAGATCGTTGGAGGCAACTACGAGGGCAGGACTCTCGGCTTAGTCCGAGACGAACATAGTGAAATGATCCGCTCCCACAAAACCAAGAGAAGGAATTGTGCAACGGTTGCAGCCTAGGAGGACCCCCGGCCGTCTGCCCGACAAACTCACCGGCAATAGGTCCCTAAACGCTGGGAAGCGATTATATTGCAAAGGTGGCGGCGGCGCCGCCTCAGAATCGCCAAATCACCTGCTCCATCATATCCGGAGCCTTTTTAGCCTGAAGAAAACTTAGAAAAAAGAAAACTGGATGAGTCAATCTTTTGTTGCTCTTAGAACCATTTTGATAGGTGAGGACCTAGATTTTCAGGGGAATAGAGGGCCTAGATTTTTCTAGGAAAATTATATCCATCTTCCACAAGATGTTATCTTATATACTTTTAAGTACTAGGGATTAGTGTTATATAGATGGATCATAAACCAACCACAACCGTGTGCTTGCATGTGGCACAATTTGATTGGCACTAGTACAGAAATGCTCAATGGTCCCGATTCTTAAAGCACTTTAGAACCGGGACTAAAGGGTGCCCTTTAGAACCGGGACTAAAGGGTGTGCCAGTCCAAAAAATTAACTAGCCAAGCACATCCTACTCTGCAGTCGACATGATTCAAACTCAAGACTTCTTGCCTCACACATAACTTCCTTACCACCCCACCTACACAATACATGTAATTCTATATAGGATGCTTTTCTTTTAAACTAACATACGGCGGAGGACCTTTTAGTCCCGGTTGGAGGCTCCAACCGGGACTAAAGAGCCCTCCTACCGCCTAGCCATTGGTTCCAGTACTAATGCTTTCATTAGTCCTAGGTCCAATCTCGACCGGGACTAAAGGCAAAAACCGAAGAGGGATTCTGTAGTAGTGTGGACTGGATTAGTGGGTCATTAATTATTCTAAATCTCAAATTCCAAATAAATTTGGTTTGAACCATAGTGTACCTAAGAATAAATGCAACGGAAAAAGATTCTGTATGCGTATATTTTTTATTTTCTTTAAATACCAAAATTCATAGTGTATTGCTTCAATATTTTGACAACTATATGTGATTAACATTTTGAGTATACTATTTCAATATTTTTATATAAAGTATTGAAATAGTTAAACTAGATATAAATTTAAGCTTTACAGATTTAATAATAAGTTTAAGAAAATAATGTTGAAGCATGTACAAATCTATAAAATCATAATCCAGTAAACATTTTTAGATAAACCTTTCAATTTTTATTGGATTATAGTAAGACCTGCTTCCAAGTATTTCTATGTACAAATGTTCAAAATAACTCAAGTTGTCATAAGAATTTCGTGGTTCAAGGTATTCAGTTTTGAAAAAAGAAAGTAGGGTACCAAGTATTCATAGTTAAATAAGGACTAAATTTTACAAGATTAATTGAAGTGCCATTTTATTCTTTTGAAATTTACATATCTTTGTAATATTAATTTTGTTTACAGTCAGTTTTATTTGCTGATGATCTTTTAATATGCGTACGGCACGCAATTTAAAAATACTATACGAACATCATTATTTTATATTATTCAACCCTTATAGTAAGTTCAAAAAATATTTTCTGAGAATTAAATTTGTTCAGAATATTATTTGTCTTACTTCACTTTGTCAATTTCATCCATAAACCTTTCAATTATGGTCACTAAATTCCCGTTTGAAGCTATCCAATACCTTTGCTCATCAGCAATAATATCTAATCTGAGGAGTTTTAAATTGGCCAAACAGGGATATGATTTTATTTATGCCACAGAGCAAAATTCAAACACCAATAAGCGTCACTGAGAAGAAATGCTGCGCACAGTAGCGAGCATCAGCTGGATGTCGGATCTTTCCGTCGCCCTTCTTGCGCTTATCCGAATCCCACCACCGTATCAGTTCAGCATTCTTTGGGTTGGAGAAGAAATGCCTCAGGTGATTGGCAACTGGGAGGTGCCACATAACCATCGCAGGAATTATACTCTGCTTCTCAGAAATGCCTAAAGTAGTGTCTGCTGACTCAATAGAGGCAACACTATTCCTTGCACCCTTCATCTTCCTTTTATTCCCATCACCGGAACCTTGAATGTCACCACCACAATAAGCGGAATTATTTTTATATCGACTTGTAGAACAAACAGGACATTTGTTCAAGTCTTTAAAAGTATCCCCACGATACAAAATACAATGATTTGGATATGCATGGATTCCTTCCACACCAGTAGTAAACGGACTGAAAAGCTTCTTTGCTCGATAGGTGTTGGCGGGCACTTTGTTTGGCTTTGTCAGCAATCAAGCCAACATACAACAGGAGATCATTGAAACTACTATCTGACCAACTGTGCTTAGCCTTTAGAGTCAACAGCTCATGTATGAAACGAAGCACCGTCTAGTGTTTTGGACATCCTTTCGAACGCTCATATATATTTTTCTCCGCCGGTTTTTTCACCGTCTCGAAGTTTGCTAACCCCTTTGCAGTACCTACCAATAGCTCTGCTTTAAATGCGGCGCAACAACTGGCTAAGGAAATCATCGTCATCAAGTTCGTCATACTGCCACCATCGATGGGCCCCTCGCCGATACCATCACCATCATCATCGCCGACATCTGCACAAAATTCATTATAAGTATCAAATAATCTATCAAACTTGATGTCTTCTATCATTTCATCGAGGGTATTCTCCGTCGGAGGGGGTGCTTTCTCGCCAGATAGGTCCAGATCATGTAATTCTCAACAAAACCATCCACCAACATATGCGATCAGATTGTAGTTGTGTCGCTAGATAATCTCATATTCTTGCATCTTTTGCACCGGCAAGGTATCCTCTGTGTCTTTTTATTTCTTGCGTGATTTTCCGCAGCTTGAATGAATTTATCAAGTTCTCCATGAAAATAGGCATCAGTCCTGCGTGCTTTGTACATCCATGTCCTATCGATCTCGGAACATCAACAAATAATTTAAATGGATTAAAACAAGCTCTTCAATAATTTTTAAAATATATACCTAGCTTCATATACGCGTAGATATGCATATGTGTAAATATAGAAAAAAAACTCAAATCTTCTATCTTCTCCATGGATTTAGGAAATTGGTTACTTAGAAATAAGGCTAAAATATAAAGATTGGGTCAAAATGATCTTCATCCAAAAGTTTGAGGCAAATAGAGCCCAAAATAACCATAAATATATACTTTTATATATACGTAGATATTCAAAAAATTCAATTTAACATGTAAAAACAAAAAATTTAAAAAACAACCTATTATTGAAATACTAAAATTTGTTGAAAAAAGCTATCATGCATGTGTGTAAATATAGAAAAAATAAAGCTTGTTCTCTCTCCTATATAGATCTATGAATTTGTTTACTTAGGAATGGGGATAAAAAAATAAATATTGGACTCAATGATTATATAATCTTGTTCTCCTACTAAATAATCTAAATTCATCCAAAAGTTTGAGGTAAATGGAGCCCCAAATGGTAAATCCATACCATGTAGATCTAGATCTAGCTAGAGGTAAGAGAGCTCCATTTGAGCCTTAAAACTATCCAAAAAGCTTAGAAAAGATATGGGATTAGCATCAACTTACCTCCTAGAGCTCCCAACTCAAACAAAATCAAGTTTATAACCTTCCCTCCCCTTTTGCTTTTTTTTAGATTTTCGGACAGCACCTCCCCGAGCAAATACTGTGCTGTCAGGAGGAGGAAGAATGGTGGCATCCAGATTTTTACGATATTTTTAGGGACGGGTGCTGGCGTCACCCGCCTTTAAATATGCATTTTCAGGAGCGGGTGACGCCATCACCCACCCATGAAAATGAGCCCCATTTTCAAGGGCGGGTGAATGCGCCACCCGCTCCTAAAGATGGAATTTCAGGAGCGGATCAACTATAGCACCCCCGCTCCTTTTATAGGAAGAGTTACATTTTGACCCACCCCTGAAAAAAAAGGGTGTCGCTACATATCATTTTTAGTAGTGAAGACCGGAAAACCTTATAAACATTTTGAAAACAGAACTTTTCCCTTAGAAAAAACAATATAGGAAACTGATCCACCAATTGATCCACCACCGTACCCAAAATTACAAGATCCCGTCATCTTCTCCAGGAACAGGTGACACATCGTTCAATCTAGCTACATGGAAAACTTGAGATCAGCTGCATCGCAGCCAAGGTAATGGAGAGGCAGCCTCTGCAGTGTGGACGCGCTCATTCCCATCAGCTGCTGCTGATGATGATAATGGTGAGGCACCCCTGCGGCTGATCCTGTTCCCTTCAACTTGCCATGGAAGAGCTGGTCCAGGTTCTGGTGCGACACCAGCAGCTTGTCGAGGATCGACCAGTCGGCGCCGGCAGCGCCGAAGCGGTCAGCGCCGTTCAGCAGCATGTCGCCGGCAGTGCCGCAGGATGCTGTCAGCTTCGCCAGGTTGTGGGGAGCAGAGCCCATGTCGAGCGGGTTCACGGCGGCAGCCGGCGGCGTGCCGGACATAAATGCCGGGGCGCCCAGCGGCGCCGCCTCCGCGCTAGTGAGGTGCGGAAGGTGCATGGAGGGGTCGAAAGCGGGGAAGCAGCCGTGCATGAGCTGGTGGAGGCCGAGCTTCTGGTCCACCGGCGGCGTTGCGCCGCCGGAGGAGTGGTGGAAGGACTGGAGCTCGTCGTCGTCGCCGGCTGCCACCACGCCCTGCTGGTCGAAGCCTCTCTGGATGCTCTTCTTCATGAAAACCCTACACACCACCCATCCTTCCTCCTGCATCCCACATTTCAAGAACCATTATTGTTAGCTGATTCGTGAATATAATCTATCGCTGCACCAAACAATTACTAGCTAGTTTAATCTGTGCTTGGTGCCTACCGTTTTTGGCACCTCGGCGTTGTCATTGTCGAGGCGGTACTCGTGCATGATCCAGTCAGTCTTCTTGCCGTGGGGTGCCCTGCCGGTGTAGAACACCAGCGTCTTCCTCAGGCCGATCTTCCTCCCAGCGTTGCCGAGGAAGATGGCTTTGTCCCGGCCCGTCGCCTTCCAGAACCCGGCCGTCGTGGCCCGGTTCGTGCGTGTCCCCGTTGGGTACTTCTTGTCCTTGTGGCTGAAGAAGTACCACTCATCCTGAGGCTCTGTCCCAATCCTGCAGCGATCTGCATCCACAATGAACAGATAGATCTTGTGAATTAACCACGCATTAGCTTCATGCTTCTGGGCATCTGGCACATCATATATATGGTTGGTTGGTCAGAACTCAGAATTTGGCAGTTACCTTTGAGATCCCAAGGCTCAAGCTTGTTGAGGTCAATCTCCCTAATGACATCAAGATCTATGGGCTCATAGGCGACCTTCTTCCTCAGGTAGTAGTAGAGGAGCTCCTCGTCGGTCGGGTGGAACCGGAAGCCCGGAGGCACTGTCAGAGGAGAGCAGCTCGGATGCATGCTTCTTCACCTGAGAAATCACACAAGTCTGCTCAAAATCAGGTTCCAAACCTTATATATATAAGTTTCCCACTGAACAAACAAAAGTTTATGTACATACCTTGGAAAGGCACCTTTCCCTTGGCTTTGCTTGGTTGTGCTCAGCTTGAGAGAGCGAGAACAAGTGAACAACAGCCTAGAGACAAGCAGGAGAACCAGATGGGGGTGTGAAAGCTTTGTGCTTGTGATGTCGCAAGCGCGAAGATTTATATAAAGAGGAGGGGATCAGAGGGTAGGACTGGGAACTTGGGATAATGTGGGTTCTCACCACAGACAAGAGCTGGGCTATTGAATATACAATCTAGCCAGTGGAGGAATGGGAGTTAGCTGTGAAATCCTGTAGGGTGGATAGTGCTCGGTATAGTGAGAGTGTTTGCATTTGGTCATGGCCGGTTTTGGATGTACTGAAGGAAAGAAGGGGGGCTGTCTCTGGACTAGGGAACCCTGCCACAAAAATGGCCTCAGAAGGAGCAATGGGGTGTCTCCATCTGCAAATAGCTTCAGAGCATGGTCTTTTGCGAAAGTACCCTCACAATCCATGGTTAATTAATTTGTCCTTAATGATGGCATGCACTCTTCACATAAACATCTTTTGCAATATTATCTCTGAAATTTGAAGTATGCCTTGGGGGCTTATGTGTAATGTTTAGTAGTGAATGAAAACAAGCTTTGGGTCGTCATTTGACCAGTCGTGTGGGAGTCAGGGAACTAATCTACTACCTCCCATCCCTTTATTCTACATTCCGTTTCTATTCCTCTTCCAATCCTTACTCATGCTGCCTTATTTTATTACGCTAGACTAAGAGTAGTTTTGTTAATAGTCTTTCAAGACACAACTACTGGATAGCATTGATTAGTCACATAATTTACATGTCCCGAGTATAGATCGATTACTAATGTAGAGTAAATTTTTCCAATGTCCCGGCCAGCCCCTCGTTTCGCGCTTGGTATGTATCTGATCTCAAATTAAATTCGGACTCAGCATTATATTTGAACAGCTTTTCCATTATTTTTGAAATAATACCTGATGATTCACTATTCATCTTGTCTATCATGCAACAATAGATTATATGTAGTAGTCCCTCCATTCCAAAATATAAGGTATTTATGTTTTGCTAAGTCAAAATTTTTAATTTTTAATTTAGTTAAGTTTATAATATATTAACATCTACAGCACCAAGTAAATGCCCTGGTATGAAGATATTTTATGGTAGATTTAATGGAACTAAATTGATGATGTAGATTTTGGTGTATTTTTTTTGTAAAAGTGGTCAAAATTAGACAGGTTTGACGTTTGACTTAAGTCATAATTTACCCGAAAAAAGGACTTAAGTCATAATTAAAAAACCTCATATTTTCTCATACGAGGGAGTATATAATGAAAACTCAGGATTGGTTGTGTTCCAAAAATATGATATTTACTCTGTAAAAGGAAAATAAGGCATGCAATAACCACACATTTTTCGAGACAAGACCATCTAGTAGTGCATTGTGTGCGAGTGAGAGAGAGAGAGACACAATCATAGGAAAAGTGAAAGTTTCCATGCATGCATTGGTGAGATTCCAGATTTGCTTGTGTTGTTGGCAAGCTTGCAAGGCGTACAGTACACTTGTTACATTTTTCTAAGGTTACAGTGTGACCATTATACTATAGTGCGAGCAACTGTGCAAGTGCAATATTTTCAAGATATGCGCCGCGCCGGTGTTGCTTGCAGAGTTGCAGTGAAGAGTGAGCGTGCAGCCTGCAGCCAACAGAAGAGATACCAGCTGCCTGCTTGAAGGAAAAACCTTTTCTTGACCTACTCCTAGAACCTGTCTTCATCAGCTGTACTGTGTACTACTATCTCCATCTTAAAATATAGCTACTTCTAGCATTCAAATTTTATCTCATAATATAGCTACTTTTGAATTCCCAGGTGAGTTTTTTTGTTATAAGAGATCTAAAATAGCCCTCCTTGCATGCAAATTAAATCCTTGCATGCAAATTAATTATGACATGCAGATCTGCATGCAAGCTAAATAGGAAAGTCATAATTATTCTCTTAATTAGTGCATGAGGGTAATATAGACTTTTACTCTCCATCCTTGATCTGTCTGAAAAAATATATAAGTAGCTATATTATGGAACAGAGGGAGTAGTACGTAGTAGTATCGGTTTAGAAAGTCTTCATTAGTTCAGTTTTCTTTCGCAGAATCAAGATGGTCATTAACTCAATCATGACCTTGCTTGTGTGTTAAGCTGTTGACTATCTAGCCGCAGCAACTTGCAGTACTGCATTGTCCTCCGTTGCCATCGAGCTCCAGCTCTGGAGTCTGGATACACGCACGTACCAAAATCTCTGCTGCCACTAGCCTCTCCAGCATCCAACTGGGCCTGAATCGCACGCACCGCGGAATGCCACCGCCGGCGCCGACGCGCCGCCACCGTGCCATACCGGACGGTTGCAGCCTTGCTATTTCTTGCAGACGACGCCCAGCCAATAATCGGTGGTATCCCATCGATCTGACTGTGCACGTACGTCCTGGATGGCACAAGAGAACAGAAAAACATTCAGGTGGCGCTTTTGCGCGGCAGCCGGTCGACCCACCGCACGCGCCGCCGCCGGCCGGTCGCCGGAAAAGATGGATCGATGCGTGGCCGTTAACTGGCACGCAGGTCGTCGCCGCCGCCGCCGATCCCGGCCGGCCAGCTGCGCGTTCGTGCGTGTGCATGCATGCAAGCGTACAGGGCCAATCGAATCATTGATGAGGATGGATGGATGACGAGGGAGGGAATGGAGGAATGGCATTATCTTTATTTGGTGTGTCGCTGTCGAGGTCGATCATCAGGGACGCGCGCGCGAGCTGAGAGGTGGAAGAAGAAAGAGGCCGGCCGGGCGCGGCAGGAGGCCTGGAACTCGGGGGCGTGGTGCGGACGTGTCGTTGCAGCTGCACGTGCGCGCGCCGCGCGCTGGTCAGCTTGTATCCCGGCCCGGCCGGGCCCTCACTTCGAGGGATACCACTCGTGCTAGCTACGCTCGACATGAAGCAAATTATGATGAATTCGGTTATATATATACATGAATGTATACAGTATGCGAGCTAACGATCGAACAGAAACTGCTGCTCGTATGCAGCCAATATGCGCTTGCTATATTTTACATATATTATAACAAAAAGTAGTCCCTTCTTTTTCTTTACATAGCTATTTCGCTCATTTTGTTAGGACACGACTTTGAATAATATAATGATTACACCCTACTATTACATTTCTTTGGTACAAAATCGTAAGCATAAGTAAATATCTTTCTAATATATACAAATTTAGTAACATCAATTTTCTTCTCATAAAAATATTAATAGAATAATTGTGGAGATGAAAGATGACTTGTAATTTGGAGTAAAATGCACGACCAGTCCTCAAACTTTTAAATTGAACATTTAGATCCTCAAACTTGCTAATCATATCACGTGATCACTATTTTTACTTTAAGCAAAATATTTCTGCCGATGTGGAGCTCACATGTGGGTCCAAATTTTGTTTTTAATTTTTTTTTTGCTAAACTCTTATATTTTCTATTTTTTTTCCAAAATTTTGTTTCAAAATTTTATGCCCAAATTTTTTTCCCAATATTCCTCCAAAATTTGTCCTTTTTTTTGTTTTCTGAGTTTTTGCACATTTTATCATATGAGTTTCATTTTCATATAAGTTTTGTATACAGATCTTTTCTATCTTGATACATTTGTACAAGTAAATTTGTTATGAATCTTTTTTGCGTGTATATGTATTGTATATAGTTTTGTATTTTGAACAGATTATATAACTTTTGATTTAGCTCAAGCAATTGTGATTTGGACATCATGTAATACGCTTAGCAAGTTTGAGGATCTAAATGTGCATTTTGAAAGTTTAGGGGATGACACCCCAAGTCAAGTTCGACGATTGACGGTGCATTTTACTCTTTAGATTTGAAACAAATGGAGTAGTAATCAAAGTTGAAATAGCTAATTTCATACAAATAGTGTCGTTTGTGTTTGGAGGAAGTGGGTATTACTCATCCCCCCCTCCGATATATCTAGTCACAAATAAATGTTTGTGTTTTTTGAATGGCTTGCGTTCATAGTCAACTAATCTAATCAAAGTTTTGTATTTTGAACAGATTATATAACTTTTGATTTAGCTCATGTAGTACAGCTCAGTTAGTTGTTACCAGGCTCGATAGATATACTACATCTTTGATAATAACTAAATAATGTCTAAGAGAAAAATATATGAAAAATTTAAACATCTATATATATTCAGGTGGATGTAGCGGTAGGCTCGATATTATTCAGGAGTATTGTATATGTGTATTAGTTATTCGTAATTCTGAACAGTTCAGATAATTGGCATATGGGCAGACATTATCAAAGTAAAATGTCAATAAAAAAGTAAGAACCCATTTTCCTACATGTACTACCACGTACACTCCCTTCACCAACGAGCTGTGATCTTATTGGGCCCTTAACATAAAATACACACATGCAAAACTGCAGTTCAGACTTCCGAGCATTGCTCTCTCCTTCCCAAATTATTCTCCCCACAACAGCTCAAAAGCATTGCTGTTCCTTCCCGAATTATTCCATCTTCATCCAAATATAACTACTACTACTCCTGCGGCGTGTGTTGCACTGATGACTTCCTACTGTGCATGTCCTGTTCCTACCAGCGACGACGCAACATTCGAACAGATGATGGCATGCATGTGGACAAATTACAGTTCATGGCAGCAGGGGGTTCGCCGAGGGTGGAGCCAAGGTTCTCTTTTCCGATATTCTCTCCTGCTAACCCATTCGTGTGCGCGACGAGCTCGACTTTTATATGGTCTCGTGTCCCCTTGACCCGTGGACACACGTTGGTTACCTGTTGCAGCTTATATTGCAACAGTGCATGGGATCTACGTACTCTTGCTATCTTTATGCGTCAGTGTGTGTATGCATCTGAACATCTCGTCAGTTTACAACGAAAACTAGCCGCTAAGCCGGCCAATTAGTTTGACCGTATAGTTTAATCCGTCGTCGTGATCACAGGAAGCTTGTATAGTTGAGGAAGATCTAGCGGGCTCTGCTAGCTGCTGGTCAATAGTCATGGGTCGCAAGTAAAGGGCTTGTGGGCCATGCATGCCTATAGTTCGTGCGGGTGAATATCTTAATCTATCTTTGTAATAATAGGTTTGATTATTGTCAGATGCTAGAGTAGTGCATGGTTCATCTGTTACTGCTTTATTTAGTTTGTGCAGCTTGGTCGGCAGTTTTCAGGGGATGATGTTGGAAAAATTCGCTCCATCACGCAGGTAAAACTGTCGTCGATCGGTTATCTAGCATGGATGATTTTTGGATCAATCTGCATACTGTACGTCAGGGCCACAACCTTTTACAAATTTTTGATCTAACGGGAACTGATGAAAACAGCATGGCATTAAACAGTCGATGGAGCAATGGCAGGGCAAGATGACAAAAGGTAGAAAACCTTAGCAGGATTAATTACTCCTACTTTTTCCCTAATGCGTACCTGGTGTCAGAGCATGCAACAAACAGTGTACTGCTGCATACGGTGATGATTGGCAACAAGGGCAGGCGTTCCTTCATGCACCTTCGTCGGTCCATCTCTGGTCTCTCTAGCTGCAGGCTACTGCAGCGAACACTGCACCTGCACGTCAACTAATTACGGCGACGCGTCGTGCAAAAGCATCGCGGTTGCACACGTATCGCGTGGATCCATGCCGTGTTCGTTCTTAGCCGGCCTCGACGCCGGTGCCGGACACGACAAGCCGGTCTGCTCGTCGTACATGTGGAGAGCTAGCTAGCTAGGGTTTCGTTTCTGCTGACGCACCCAGGCCAGCATGTATCTTCAGAACAAAGCAACATCCAACCTTCTCGCTCGGATCGATGCGTACGTTGTTGCTCACGACATTAACGACCCTTATTGCCACGCATCAATCGGATTGAGTGGATTCCACTCAAAAAGATTTAAGGCTCAAAGTGAACTTTGTTGCTCGTAGAATGGCGCAATTCCTATGCGTCCATTGACCGATCGAGTGCTGAGAGTCCGGTTAGCTGACATTTTTCCGAACAAATAATCTCCGGTCAGCAAACATGGCGAGCACAGATTGACCAACATGGAGAGTTGGATCGATTTTAAGGTATTCGAAAGCTTAAACTCGTTTTTCTCTCAAGTTAGATGCCGTTTTTCTTTCAGCTTAGATATGATGCGTATCTAAGCTTTGCGAGGCGTATATGGGAAGAGATGAGTGTTTGGGTGGCAAACGAAAGGCTTAGCCCAAGATCATGGGGACAACACGACTCGGTTACTCGTTCATGATTGGTGGACAAACCTTGCAGCAATCCCTTCTAATGATAGGAAGGGTTTGAGGAGCCTCATTATTCTCGTCTTATAGGAGATCTGGACCGAGTGAAATGCGAGGATTTTCGATCATAGAGAGTCAACTTGCAGGCAGGTAGTCTCCAGGATCAAAGAAGAAGCATCCACCTGGATGGCGGCCGGTGCGAGACATTTAAGCAAGATTGTTAACACGCGAGTAGCGTATGAGCTTTACCTTTTTTCTTTTTTTTTTGAGCCTGGGTGCTTTTCCCGACTGAGGCTAGTTTCTTCCCTCTTAGTTAGTCTTTTCCTCCTTTTGTACAGTTTATTTGGTCTGTCATGGTTTTTCCTCTATTCAATATAGCGGGCAGCCCTTCCACCGGTTCGTTTCAAAAATTATATATTTTAGAATTTTTAAAAGATCAATACTTTTAACATAGAAAAAGCATTGGAATACTGTTTATTTGACAAGATTATTTGTAATTTGTCCTTATACAATTTCTTTTTTGTCTGTAACATTTTTCCTCATAGCATTCTATTTTATTTTAAGAACAATTTCTTTATTTCTTAATCAGAACATTTTTTTTCTTTATTCTGTTTCATATTCTAGAATACATTGTTCTTGTGCTCATAATAAAAAAATTCCTGATATTTTTATTGATGGGCTAACTAATAGGCCCACCGTCTCCTTTTAATGGTTGGTGGGGTGATCTATTTATGAAAACAAAATAGAAATAAATCTCGTAGAACCATGTGATAGGCTATATTTGAGGATCTAGATTTCTGGTGCCTTTTAGGATTCGTCGACGATAGAAATTGATCAGCTCCTGAACTGACCGTGCTCGTGGCAATTTCTACCGTGCAAGATTACAGTCGGTTCCAACATTACCGACTTTCAAAACCCTTCAGAACCATCACTTATTGTGTGTTTAGCTTTAAGTTGCACAAGCATTTTTTAAGACTACCAGAGCAGTTCTCAAGACATGTATTATGTGTAACCTCCCTTATATAATTATATTAGTGTGTAACCTCTTTTCCAAGCCTCGACAACATCCAAAGAGATTGTAGTATGATACAAAATACAAGCTCCAAACCTGGCAACATATCTGATCGATCCAGACTACAGAACCAACTATATAGTTACATCTCATACTCATTTCACAATATAGGATACATAGTTGACGAGCTACCTAAGCATAAAAGGAAGCATGGGAAACACCTAGCTATTCCAGATCCATATTAGTGAACTGAGTCCCATAAGCGAACGTGATCACAGCAAATGCTAGTATGCTTACGACAAAGACTGCAGCGGATTTGCATGGACTGGCTTGTCGCCTAACTAGAGCCACAGCCTCCTTTTGACCGTTCTTAGCAGCATTGTCCAGTTCTATACTTGGGCAAGTAAGATAACCAAAGAAGAGTCCAGAAATGGTTGCCCCAAGATGCGCCCTGCAATTAATTAAAAAACAGAAATGATAATAACGTTTGGAGCCATTGGTTACAAGACAAAGCATAATTGTATAAGCTCCACAATATTTGGTTGCCCTAATATAGTTCTGTATATATCAGCTCCTGTATTATCCTCGATTGTATGACTGATCCTTATGTCAATTTTTAAATACCTAATATTTTTTTAGAAAAAATAAGGCTTACGGTTGTTACGACAATTTACTCTATATAGTTCTAACCTTTAACACATTTGAATTGTTATAAGGTGGGAAAGACTATCTTGGCCTATTGAGAAGCGTGATAATAGCAAATAAGATAAAATCACATCGAAGATTTAGTACATTTCAGGAACAACCTAAAAATGAAAGGGAATACTCATTGGTGTCGTTCAATTTTCTGGGCAACGTTAATGTTTTAATATACACTAGTTCTGATGCCAATAGTTGCATCCAGACTAGTGACCAGTATGATGTAGGGGACTCTCAGGACTAAACAAAATATAAAGATTTTCTAACTGCAAATAAGGTTATTCACAGACTAATTGGGACAGATTAAAGTCGTAGAGGTTCTTTAATCATCAATATGACCTTAAAAGAACTTAAAATTTTAATAAGAAAAATGATAACACAGTTATATTACCAGTTGTCGATTCCCCCAAAAACGCTCAGTAAGAAGCTCAAAGATGCAGCTATCACGGCCTGCCAGAACATACTTTCCGAAACATCCTTGTCAATGACTTGCTTATTTTGACTCTGATACACCAGCCATGCTCCAATTAGAGAAAATACTGGGCCCTGGATTGAGTTTCAGAAATGAATATTAGTGTCTTGTCTTCAAGATATATTCTTTTCAGTTAGCAACACGTTATACTGATATAACCATTCTAACATATGCCTAAAATAAAAGCAAGTTAATTGCGCAAATATGAAGTAATAATCCATCTGGATATGACTTGTCTCCAGAAAGAAAAGTTTGATACCAAAGATGCTAACTGTTGATCAAATATTGGATAGAAAGTTTAAGCTGATTTCTGTTTTCCTTTTCCTCTGTAAATTGTGTCCATTAAAAATTTTGTGATCTATTATACATTACTTTTCTTTCCTACTTTTTGTTCAAAAGAATAAATGCCAAGATAGCTGTTAGAGTGATGAGTGAAAATAATAAAGCAGGCGCATGGGCATTTTTTCTAAAATGATATACCAGGTAAGTGTGCAACTTACTGTGCCACAGACAGTTATCTCTGGAGTGTGAGCAAAACTTGTCAAATTACCGCAGATTCCTCCAAGTATGTATATAAGAAAAAATGGCATTTGACCATATGCTCTGCATACTCGAGGTCCAAATATAAGCAACACCCAACAACCAAGGGCTACATGTAAGAAACCAGAGTGCTGCAGAAGTCAAGTTACAGAAACAGTTGAGATAAGCTGAGTCTGAGTGGGTTGTGCACTAATAGGGCTGCCTAAATGACAGAGAATAGCTAGTGTCAAAAACTGAGATGAAAAAGCGATTATAAGTTGTTTGATCGTGATGCACAACCTTTCGATCATTTGTCCTCCATAACTTCGATCTTTCATGTAAGCATGCAGTTGACTAATTTTGCAGGGACTGAATATGAAAATGCATCTCCTACTTCATTATTAGTATAGAACCCAAGGTTATGAATTGTACTGACAGTATGCCTACTTCTGGTTGGATTATATGGGTCAAGTGGTAGAAGGAATAGTTTTAGCTGTTGCATTCTACAAGGTATATCTATGATTATCTTATGAAGCCTATAAATAGTGCTGGAAAAGAAAAGCCACAAGCTCATTTTACAGTAGCTTGGGGAGTGGAAAAAGATTTGCACAGAAAGTTCAACTCCCGACTCATGAGTTTTAGAGTAACATGGTTAGTTTAGTTTAATAACCAATGGATAAATGATATTTAAATATGGATATCATAAAAATAGCTCCATTCAATGAAATTATGAGATATCTGTACTTCTTGTCTAGTCAAGGACCCAACCCACAAGTTGACCTGGCATTCTAGTAGCTAAACATTTGGCTGATATGTCGTTCTGCATAGCAGTGCGTGTAGTGAATAAAAACACAAAATAAAACATGTATGTTACTTTTTTTCCAACAAATTCGAGAAATTCTGAAGTTCTATGCTTACTAATGTAGAATAAGTTCAATATGACGTACTTTTGCACAGCAGCTACAAGGAACCTTGGGAACTCTATTGTTTGGGGAGTAGATAGCTTTTGCATTTCTAGAATTAACAGATTGCGTACCACAATATATATGTAAGCAAAGAGAATACTTTTATACTTCATCTAGCATAGAGGTAGAAGTAATACCAGGCACATTGGTGTTAGTAGTCTCCACCACTCCCCTGAAAGTATTAAGTTGTTTATCTTGGCACCATACAACAAAGGGAGAGACAAATATTCATTTTCAGAAATTTTTGACTGGGCTTGCTGTTTCGAATAACAGAACTGCAATGTTAATACCAGCCAATAAGTTTCTGCATTATTACACAGTTCAAAAGTTAGCTAACAAAATGTGACAATATGGAAATTGTTCATAACTTCTGCTAAACTGTGCAGCGGGACAAATACCACATGCATGTTAGACTAGAAGGATCTTAAAAGGTTGCAAAACCTCCAGGATAAGCTGGTACCTCGGACATGGTTTGGTTTGGTTTGGTTTGGTTGTCTGAACCCTGAGCGGTTTTCTCCCAGTCTTGTTTTTCCCAATTTTATGGGCATATCCATATTGTTATTCTTTCATTAATATCACAAGTTGAAAAACTCAACTAAATTTGTAGGACAAAATCGACCCAGATTAAATTTGGGATCCGAGTAATTGACATAGCAAAAAAAGGACCCTTATTTAAGGCAGAAGCGAGTGCGTCTCCATGTGAAGTAGAGATTAAGAAACGCCACATTTAAATCAGTTTAGGTTTTCTGAACCCTTGATTTTAGAATATATTGCTCACATAAAACAGGTGACACTATTTATCCATTTCTTGTTCTTCTGGTGAATTCCACTTTACTGTCAATTGCAAGAGATGGTGGTAGTAGACTACCACTGTATGTATGATAATGATACTATGTTTCTTAATATCACCACATTTTGACAGGCATAACTTTGGCTAATTTAACTTTTCCATTTCTTCAGGATAATATATGAGCAATCTGGCAGTTCCAACTTGTATCGGCAGTGTAAAATATATGCATCATGTTGGCTATTGTGGTTGAACAAAAATGACACCAGATTCGGTATGGTTCGAATACTGTAATTAGTAAGAAAACATACTTACGTCAAACAGAAACCAGACATTTGATCATCTGTATGCATGTCCAGGAAACTCTTTTCATCAAATATCAAGTACTCCTTGTAATCTTCAATGGAAGTGTTGCGATAACTCTTGGTACCTAAAGTAACAAAGTTCTTTTTAATAACTAAGTTTTGGTGACAATACATCTGTGCTAATTGCCAAGTCAAGTGACTTTACCTGAGTTTCCTCTGTCAAACTGTACCCGCAACGAGTCTGCCCTGTTCCTCAAATTGGCATTATCATCAGCAATGTCAACTTCATATGAGGATGATAGGCCATTTTTGTGTTTGTTCTTTTCAGAGAAAGAGCATAGCTGCTGACTGGTATTGAGTTTAGAAAAATATGATTCCAATGCCTTCAGTTGACTTCTTTCTTTCCTTTGAGATGGACTAGAAAAAATCTTATTGTCCTCATGAGCAAATCTGGAGCTGCAATTCTCTTCGACATCTTTATTGTTCACCTTGACAATAACACACTGTCTTGCCTTTGGTTGTAACATTGACTTCAAAGAATGTAAAATGAAATTGGCATCCTTCCCATTCCCAAAATCTCCAAAATGTCTGAAACTGTGATTCTTGGGGCAATTAGATCTTAATGACGATCTCTCTGGTGCAACTCTTGCATATTCACAAGATATCGGTTTCCATTTAACCATCCTGGCCATTAGATGCCTGAAAAATTTTAGAAGCACTGGTGTTTGTCAATTGCAAAGGACAGAGCAGAGCAGAAAGCCAAAAACGCCTCCGCCAATATCGCAGCAAGAACTGCAACCGACATCTATACCACTATATGTACACGTGCAGGTGTTCAAGGCAGCGCCTTGAGTGCCTATGTGGTGGTGGTGGTGGTGTCGCCGGCAGTGACCGGAGTTCGCCGAGATGGCGGTCACCGCTGCAGAGAATGCACAGTTGGAATTTAGGTGGCCTAAATAACGGACATTCAACTCTAAAAGCCTTACCACCAAGTTGCTCGCGTAAGTCGCCTTGGTGAACAGCGTAGTTGGCAACTGTTTGGTTGGTGAGGATTGGCGCCCTCGACACCGCTCTTCAGCCCGGTGCTAGGGGCCGCAGCTTGCAGTCGGCCGCGACCGGCACTCAGCAGAGCGGCAAGCGGCGGCGGGCATGCGCGCGCGGCCGAGGATGAGGACGCGCCCCGGAGAGAGGGCGGCGTCCTGGGCGAGCAGGGGCACACGGGATCTGCGGGCAGGAAGAGCAAAACGCGGGAGGAGATGGGCCAGGGGAGGAATTTTAAACCTCCTGGACAAGGACCCCATGGGGATTGGAGGGAGTGGAGGCGGGAGGAGTGGCCAGGGCGAGGGGATAAGGATGCCGCGGCCCTCGTGCGGCCGCTCGAGCTCGGCGGCCGGCGGCGGCCACGTGGCGAGACAAATCACCGCCCGCGCTGACCGGCGGGAGGAAGGAGAAGCTGACCAGTGGGGCCCATGGTTAATAAATAATACGCGAGTCCTTTTTTTTGGCAATGGAATATCTTCCTCCTCTCTTTTTCATACTGGCTCCTGAATTTCTACAAAATTCTGTGTTTTTTTTGTTAATGCAACACAAGAGGTCCATTTGATTTAGTTTCACCCCTATTGCTGTTTTGGGGTTTTAATTAAAGAGTGCACACGTTTCTTTCTCGTTAAACTTTCCAAACTTAGTGTGGAGTTTGAATTAATTCCTAAAACTCTAGAAAAAATATAACATATTTGAATCCTAGTGATTTATAAATAATTAGTCAGAATAAGTTCTATATATCTTTACTTTCCTCACAAAGTGTAACTTCTCGCTCAAATCACGACTTGAATTTGGATTCAAATGCATACGCATGAATGCTCAAAATATACAAAATCCATGTCCATACTTTAAGGATTTGAACTGCTACACATATTCGGTATATGCTTCACCTCATAATTGCTTCCTTCGTTTTAAATTATAGATTGGCTACATAGTTTTTATTAGGAAAAAAAATTATTTTACTCACCTATTTTTTTCCATCCACTCACAAAATTTGAACATAAAATTCAATTTATACATAAATAAATAAAAAAGATAAATATCAATAGGGGTAGATTGGACTAATATAATTAAAATTATTTGGAGAGTAAGGGCCTGTTTGGCATGGCTCCAACTTTGCCTGGAGTAGCTCCACTCTAAAAATCCAGGTGGAGCTAGCTCTGGGTGGAGTTGGAGGTGTCTAAATGTGGTGTTTGGCTACGAGGGTGTTCTCAACTCCAAAAACATGGTTTTCAGGGTGTATTGCCATCGTTGCTCTTGGTTCGCGGGACTCACATGTCATACTCTTTTTTCCTTACTTTCTTTTTCTGCTTTATCTTTTCCTCCCCCTCCCATGGTGCGCGGAGGTGGCGCTCGTTCCGACTGTGGAGCACCTCGCAGGCACGACACGGCGACCACATGCACAGGCCCTAGGCTCACGCGCATGACGCCGCTGCCGGTGTCCGCCAGTAGGCGGTGCAGCCACCAGTGGACCTCCTCGGCGCCGCCTAGGTGCTACCCCGGCCTCATGCATCCACCGGTGGACCTTCTCGTGCTGCCCCGGCCTCGTTCGGCGGTCATCCTCAGCGCCGTGGATAGGGAGGAGTAGGGGCGGCGCTAGCTGGAGAGGAGCGGCGGCGGAGGTGGCGGTAGGAGGACACGCGTGAGGGAGGAGGGGCTTGGGAGGAGCCACAGGCAGCGGCGCCGGAGGGAGGGCGGGGGTGGCGCAAGCGGAGAGGTCGAGCCACGGGCGGCGGCGGAGGGGAGTTTCTGAGGGTTCTGGAGTTGTAAAAGAGGTGCTTCAAAACTTCAGGCCCATTTGCACTACGGCTCCAGAGTTGTGGGCGTTACAGAGTTGGGGCCGCTACATGGAGTTTTGGAGCTGGGGTGTTTGGCTAGAAAATTGATTGGAGTTGGTGGAGTTCAGCTCTAGAGCCATATGAAATAGACCCTAAATTGAGTCTAAATTTTGCTCACGAGGTTAAGCAGACAAAGTGGATTAGTGAGGACGTATATATAGGTACATAGAAAGTGGATTAGTGAGGATGTATATATAGGTACATAGAAAGAGTTATGTATCTAGACAAACCAAACGATCTATAATTTAAAACGGAGGAAGTATTACATAGATCCACACATGAAAGGCACAGGAAAAATATCAATTCCAAGATGGAGAATTAGTAGTACCTTGCTCGCATATATCTCGGCCTGTGCGTGTTCTTCTCTCCAAGTGCCGGACGTGAAAGCCACGACGGAGGAGCAAGTGGGCATGGGATCTATCCAGATATTACACAGAACTAGATTGCTGCAATGGCGTAAATATTTGAGCGAGATTAGTGGTCGTGGCAGGGCATGCATGGTGCTAAAGTAAGGGTGTGGCCATAGAGAATGATTGCAATATGCAGGAGAGCGATGGACGGGTAAAATGAACCAAGCAAAATGAGGAAAAATAAAATAAAATAACCACAACCAGCTGTAACAACTCCAAGAATATTACAGGCTTACAGCAACCGCGCCACTCCACCAATGGCAAACGATACCCTGATTCTTATGGATCATGCCGGGGAAAGTGATAGTTGGAGGGGCCTTGACAAGCAACCGTCTGGGAACTTCGGTAGCATGTGTGGACCTGGGAATTGGGGTACCTCTGTTTCCTGCAAGAATATAGATGCTGACAGGGGTTTAGGAAATTCAGTGGTTGTGGCTGAAGAAAGTGTGTGGCCATGGAGAGCTTTTGTTGGAAACGATGGACGGGCCATGCCTAACGATAAGACCCATGGCAATCGGTATACTGATTCTTGTGGCTCCTTCCTGCCAAGGTTTTTTTTTTTTCTTGAGGGGGGCTCCTTCCTGCCAAGTGCCAAGGAAAGAAAGCGGCAGTTGCTGGACCCTGTGAGGGGAACCCATCTCGGAACTTCTTGTGTAGCATGTGTGGGCTTGGGATACTTCTCTAGTTCTCTCTTCCTGCAAGAATAATAAATGCTGACTGGGGTTCAGGAAATTGATGCTCAAAATTACTCTCTCTTCTACGAGTCATGTTTGACATTTACATGATCAATAAGGTATGAACTTTGATTAAAATTTAAAAGTTATTGTAAGTTGGAAATGTTGACTCTTAATTACAATGAAAATATGTATATGGTATTGGTAGAATACTTTTTTGTGTAATAAAATTATTTTTACAACGGTGTTAGCACCACTTTTAGACTGCATATATTGGCACCAAAGTCTTCTGATATTACAATGAAAATAAGGTAAGAACTTTGATTAAAAATTATTGTAACTTGGAAAATTTGACTCGTAAGTCGTAATAATTACAATGAAAATATGTATATGGTATTGGTAGAAATACTTTCTGTGCCATAAAAGTATTTTTACAACGGTGTTAGCACCACTTTTAGTCTTTTAGACTACATATATTGCCATATTGGCACCGAAGTCTTCTAATATTTTCTGATAAATCGTTATTTGTGTTAACCATTATCCAAGTTGAAGTTCACGTCTCGGTATAAGCGGGCCGAGGCTTTTCTCTTTTGTTTCTTCCATCCATACGGGCTTTGGTGGGCCGGGGCCTTTTTATCTAAGAAACTCCCTCCGCTTGCAAATGAATATTAATCAAACCTGTTTGGTTAGAACATTTGCGTGGCGTTTAACATACATATTTTGAGCACTGGTTTTTATAAAAAAATTTAAAGACTGAGCGGCCAGATCTTAGATTGACGAAATCACACATCACCTATGACTAAAAGAATAGCAGTATCCGCTCAAAAAAAATAGCAGTATTGAAAAGACACACATGACCTCGAAAGTTAAAGCTTGATCCCTAGTGGGTAGGGAGTACAATCACCTTCGCTAACCATCCGTGCAATATCTTGTGTCTTCTGTGTTTCATACTTCTCTTTTTTTTTTTTGAAAAGAGCCGTTAGGAAACTCACTGTAGAGCAGGGATCTTTCATTTTAGATCTCAATCCACATATTCATTTATATATATAAAAAGCGTTATCAGCTTGTATATATATGCAAAATGAACACGACAACCTAAACAAAAGTTGCTGGAAATTCTAAAGTAATCGCATTAAAATCATTGACCAAAAGAAAACCATCAAACAGAAACATCAGTTCTGAACCGGAAATAATCCTCAAACAATATACAGAATAACAATCTCTGCAAGGAAAAAGGAAAGAAGGAAAAAACTCTTGACTCGTTATACGGCAAACAAAAGAAATCGACAGAAAATAAGGTCTAGCTAATCTAGGCTACCATTTTCAAAAGGTTAATTTGAAATATTCAATGAGAAATTGATAGCTAATTGTTAAACTTAGTGGATCAACTAGGAGTAGATCAAGCGGGTTCTTTACATGCACTTGGATGAACAACTTTGTTTAGGGTTACACTGAGAGAAAGAGAGAGAGAGAGAGAAAGCAACCATCGGTGTTGGAGGAGGACGTCGCCATGGTGCCGGTGGAGAGGATGGAGTCGAGGCGGCGACGGTGTGGTCGGTGAGGGTCGGAGTCGTAGATGTGGTGGTGTCAGCGGCGAGGTCGAGGGCGGCGGCGGAGCTTCCCGCTGCTTCAGCGCTCTCGTGGATCGGATCGGGACTAGGTTTTCGGTGGGGTGTTGGTGGCACACGGTGAACCTCGTACTGTGTGCCGTCAGTCTACACCTCTATTTATAGCGCTGCGCGATGGGGTCCACCAACCATGTATGTGTTGGGCGCCCCTGATCAGGGTGCGAGATAGGGCCCGACTCGGTCGTTGGACCGAGTCGGAGGAGGTCAATCTAACACTAATAAGCTAAAAAGTAATTTTAGATCTGTTTGGAAGCCTGGTTTTAGAGCCAAAATCAGTGTAAATAGCTGGCCTAAAAAGTTATACCAGAAATGTTTGAAAAAGGTGTTTGGATGACTTGTGAACATAATTTATTTACACCCGGTTTTGCCCAATACAGTCAGAAAAATAAAATATAGTCTGGAGGTCGCACAGAAAGGTGAGTATGTGTGAGTGTATATGAACGTCTACGTTTGTGTTTCGTAAAAAAAGTCAATGGATGTTGATCGGGCTCGGCCTCCAGGTCGCCTCGTTTGCCCGTTTCTTGATCGTCTCTTCGCTCTTCGGCGTCATCCGCATGGCATCAACTCCGTCTTGCTCCCTCACGATAATTTTGCATTTGGAAGCGAGTATAGCTGTCAAGCTTTTCGCGTAAAAAGAATGTAGTGTCAAGAGTTATTTATTACCTTCTCTTGACGTCGATCCAAAAAACTTCTGACAAACTAAATAAAAAAAATCAAAAGAGTAAAGAAGTAGGTTCATGGTTGAACTTGCTCAATCATGTAGAAAGCGACCGTGCACAAAGCAGGAATGCAACGAGTGCAGTTTTTATACGCACATGCGTACGTGCCCACCTAGATTATTGCCCGTTGGATGGATGCTGGTGGATGATGGAGAATCATTCGAGATGCTAACGGAGATATTCATGGTGTGAGATGAGATAAAATTAATATTCTGATGTTCACAAGCCATACAGTAACTTTTGTCATAATTTATTTGGCATATTCCCCATCCATTCCATGGGATCCCTCTTCTCCTACCTCCTACTGCTGCTCCTAGCCCCAGGCAACCCCGGCCCGTTTCTCACGCCATGGACTTATGGACGCCCAGGATCATAAGTTGAAGCATCTCAGCTCGTAGAACAGCGCGGGGAAAAAGAATGGAATAAGATGAAAAAAAAACTATGAGGGTGCGTTTGGCCACTGAACAGGAAGAGGTATGGGAATTAACGGTGGGAGTTGATGGAGGGAATTCAGTTGGCAATTTGATTTTTAGTCCCAATTCCTTATTTGGTTCGTGGAGGTAACTAAAGGAGGGAGTTGGAGAGGGAATTCATATCCTTTATTTGGTACGTATGTTTCAATGTGGGAAATCATATCATAAATCATAATGAACGGTTAATATCATTTATTTTCATCTTACAGAATTTCCTCCCAATTACCACCTCTCTCTATGGGAAGAGATCAATAGAAATTAGATCTCTAAACTCTCTTTCCCCAACCAACATAAACTCCCCCTCCCACAAAATAGACAACAGAATTTTAATCTCGTATTTCTGAACTCTCTTTTCTTTTACCAGTTACCGCAACCAAACCAGCCGTGGCAAAGGAGTCAACGGAGCCTAACGGTGGCTGGTGAGGGCACCTGTGTCCATATGTGCACACGGTATTTTATTTTCCGGGAATGCTCCTCCCAACCTGGAAGGACGTACATGCATCGGTCACGTAATTAACTAAAGTGCTTGCTTGCAAAGACAGACAATAACAGTATTCACACAGCCAATAAGACGACCGCTAATTAAGACATGAACTACCGAACGGAACCTATACCCACTTGCAAGGTCTGACTCGTGTGCGTGAGTGTGCATTACTCCGATCCGATCGGATCCCTCGTCGTCTGAAAGATTCAGACATTCAGTAATACGTAACTCTGTTAATTTTCTCATAGACGCGGCCAAGGGACAAGGCAGGAATTGATAATCGGAAATGCTTGGGCTCAGGTAGGGATGGTAATAGCGGTGGTAACGGATCATGATTCTAGTGCTCTCTTCATAATCTAATTTATTTCTTATATATATTTAGCTCAAAATTGAATAAGATTAGAGTCCGATGTTTTCTGAATCCGGTCCTTAGGCCATTCCCAGTGGAGGTTTCATGAGAGTTTCATGCACATTAAATAGGGTGTCATGTCACCATTTTAGATGATGTAGCACTGGATTAATGAGGAGAGAGATGAAATGGATTTCATCTAGATTAAATTATGTATGCACGGTTACCAATTCTTGATGAGTCTTGGAATTAAATATGACGAGAGCCTATAAAATACCAAATATGAAATAATATATTGTGGAGTAAGTTTCATCTATGGTTTCATTTGTATTTTATTAATGTGGCACTTTTAGAAATAATAAAATGAAACCATCCATTCAGATTAGCCTTAGATTATCTAGATTAAAATTTTGACGTGGCTAATTTACAGCCGGCCGCAAATTAATCCATATGTACGGCTGACCTTAATTAAGAAACTACCTAATCAAGAGACTTTCATTTTTAGCATATTAGTCATTATGATTCCTCCGCGGCTGACTGCACCCACACATATGCGTAGCACTTGAAGGATTGAAGGAGAAAAAAAGTGACGTAAGGGCATGCATGCATACCTAAGGAGAAAAAATGGATGGGTAGCTGTGCATATGCACATAATTTTAAAATAAAAAATAGCATAGTTTTAAAATCGAGCATCAAAATCAAATCCATTACACAGTTGTATTTGTTTCAATAAAAACTTCAAAATAAGATCCCACACCACTATATTTCAATGATATATTTTTTGTGAGAGAAAATATGTTTTAGTGTATTCTAATTTGCTTATTATATTTGCAAAAATTACTTATGGCTTTATATAATGTTGCTTCACACGCCTGAATTTAGTTAAGTAGATATTGGTGTTCATATTGTGAAGATGATTGTTTGGTGTGATTAGTGGATGGAGTAATAGGCAACTTTAGGAAATCAGTTAAGCATTTTAACTAATTTATTTTGATATTTTTTCATTATACATAAAGTAATTTATGTGTTTTTAAAAAATATTATCAAAATATATGCAAGTGGGATCGTGTTATGAAGATCTCTTCGAAAAAGATACAGTTGTGCAATTAAAATTTGAATTTGATTGATGGTTTAAGAACTATCATTATTTTAAGTTTTGAAAAATATTTGCACGTAGCCACTTGCTCACTTGAATAAACACTGCATGTGGAGTGAATAAAAAATTAGACTACATGCAGTGGTGTAAACGTACGGCCGGCCGGAATAAAATCGTTGTCGTAAAATTTATACCATTTACCACCCCTTAGGCTCAGGCGTCCGACGCGTAAACCAGCGTTCGGACGCTCTGAAGGCCACGTGACGGTCCCTTGTCCACGCGTCTGCTCCCCCACCTCTTGCAGCAACAGCACGAAGGGCCATTCCTTCCATTTAGCACAGCTTGTCTTTGACCTCTTTCGTGCTGCTCCTCATCGAGCTCGAGCAGATGAGCCCCGATCGGCGGAGGCGCTTCTCGCACGGGAGTCCGCTCCTCGTTGAGCTCGAGCGGATGGGATAGAAGTTGAGAATCCGGTGGAGCCACGCTCGGCGGAGGCGAGGTGAGCGGGGTGATGCCGGAGCACCGCCGGCGACGAGACGTGCGGCAGCATGTGTCGAGCTTCGACAGTGGCGCGGTTCCTTATGGTGGAGCTCGACCAAGTGGGCGTCGCGACGCGGAGGCAGCATGCGGCGTACTCCAGATCCGAGGAAAACCAAGCATCGACACCTCGATGCTACGCCCATTCACGCCACCATGAGTCGCACAAGGAGATGATTGCCGCTATGGTTGCCGGCCGAAGAGGAGGTCAAGGGGAAGGGGGAAGGTGGAGGAGGACGCGATGATAGCAGGACACAGGCGACGGCGGTTTCTTGCCAGCGACATGCGACGCCATTAGCACCTTTGATGCCTTGTGCATGTTGCAGCAGCATTTGTACGGACGTTGCATAGCAGTTATTTGGATGTTACATGTATTTTTAGCAGATGCTGCAATGCTTTCAAAAAATTGTTTCACAACTTGCTCTGATTTGTTGCATACATTTTGGTTGGATGTTGCAGTGATCGGATAATTTGTTAAGGTAGTTATTTCGATCTGTTTTAACAAATCTACTAATTTGTTGCAGTAGGAATTCTTACATGTTGCCATACATCAGACTATATGTTGTATTCGATGACCTTGATGTTGCATGCAGGGTTGATTCGAGTTGTTTCATCTACTTATTTTCGATGTTGCAGCAATTGATTTTTGATGTTGTGCTTAGTAATCAGAGATGTTGCAAGTTGATTTGTGTCGTCTCATATTTTTGTTTTGATTTTGGTGTTGGGAACCGGAACGTCCGCTGCCCATCTGCACGACTGCACGGGGCCTCTCTGCTGCCCGGTGTACAGTATTTTATCTGATAAGAATTGGGGTGAAAGATGATTCAGAAAAGAATTGAGGTGAAAGATGAATCAGAAACTAGGAACGGATGGTGGATGGTGCGTCCGATGCTAGGCCCGAACTTAGGACGTCCGGGTCCGGGCGCTAGCAGTTCCGACGCAAGTCAAACAGCAACCCGGCCATAACGTACGTTGTAGCATTGTAGCTAACGACGAGCGAGGCAAAGCAGGAAGCAGCTATACGTAATTAAAACACGTGATAAATTAACATTTACAAATTAATATTTACTCCCTTCATTTTAAATTATTAGTCGTTTTGATTTTTCTACATACATACTTCTTCCATCCTAAAATATAGATACATACTCCTTCCATGCTAAAATATAGCTACTTCAAGTATTTAAATTTTATCTTCCCAAGTAAGTTTTTGTATGCCATGTCTAAAATAACCCTCCTTGCATACAAATTAATTATGGTATGCAGATCTACATGCAAGCTAAATAGGAAAGTTATAATTATTCTCTTAATTAGTACATGGTAAATAAAAAAGATAATATAGACTTTTACTCTCCATCTATAATCTATCAAAAAAACTTTAGAAGTAGCTATATTCACTACTAGAAAACAAAGATCCACCTCAAAAGTATCAGCATGAAGATGATCCGGTACTAATGATGCTAGAATTAGTACCGGGTCATCTTCATGCCGGTACTTTTGAGGTGGATGGAAAGGTCCAGGAATTTTTAAGTACCAGGTGGTAACATCACCTGGTACCTAAGCATAGACATTGGTACCGGGTGCTGTTACCACCCGGTACTAAAGGTTTCACCCACATTAGTACCGGGTGGTAACACCACCCGGTACTTAAGGATCCTCCACAGGTTACTTCTATTTTCAAATAGAAAGTACCTCCCTCTCAATCACAACTGTTGTATAGGTGAGATGGTAAGGGAGAGCGAGGCAAAGAGGTTGCGGGTTCGAATCCCGGCCACCGCACGCGCACATATTTCGCGTGAAAAAATCGCGTGTGGCGGACCTCTTCCCGGTTTAATATTTTTTTGATAAAAAATACTTATGTACTGGGTGGAATCTTCACCCGGTACTAAAGAGGAACTTTGGGTACCGGTGCTTTACCCGGTGACAAAGCTCGAGACTTTTAGTCTCGGCTTCGCAAAACCGGTTGGAAAACCGGTGGCTAAGGCTCTTATCACCCGGTACTATAAGGTCTTTCTCTAGCAGTGATTATACGACGAAAGGAGTAGATTTTACTATGCACCTAGACATAACATATATCTAGATATATAGTAATATATATATATATATACGTAGAAAGCTAAAACGACTAATAATTTGAGACGGATAAAGTAGCTGCTAGTACTATCTATCTGTCACTATCACTATCAGCAGTAGTCTCTCAGCCCCATGCATACATCGATATGTATGATCGCGTGTGCCTAATTGTTGCCGCGTTCAATGTTTAACGTTTAAGGTTCTTATCATTTATCATCTGGTACTATAGGAACTTTTTCTAGTAATAATTATGGGATAGAGTGAGTAGATTTTACTATACACCTAAATACAATATATATAGATGTATAGTAAAATCTATATATATATATATAGAAAGCTAAAATGATTAATAATTTGACACGGATGAAGTAGCTGCTAGTACTATCTATCTGTCGCTATCACTATCGGTAGTAGTCTCTCAGCCCCATGCATGCATCGATATACATGATCGCGCGTGCCTAATTGTTGCCGCCTTCAGTGTCGCTTATTTCACCCTGCTGCATCGCTTCAGATCGAGTTATTATATCTCACTTGTTGGGCACCCGGCCATGCCAATAGTATGGACGTCATGAATATTATATTGTTGTCAGCTGCTTCATCAATTACTATAGTTTATTGTAACTTTGTCCTAATTAAATCTCGCTCATCCCGACACCTCAATAATTTTACTAGGATTACCGTAAAGTGATTACTGTCTAGTGCTATTTACCTTATCTTGATCAAGTCACCATAAACTTCGCACAAACTGAATCAAAAAAACGAGCTGAAGACTCTAAAGAAGTAAAGAAATAGGAAAAAATCCAATTTACACCCTTAAATTATCACAGAAGTTCGATTTTCAACCTTCAACTGCAAATCGGATAACATAGGCTATCCAACTATCGAAACCGGGCAAATTTGGATCTTAGAGTGGTTTCGAAGGTGGTTTTGTATTTTTCTAAAAAAAGTAAAAAATCTAATTAGATATAAAAAAAATCAAAACTAACTCATTTTAAATTAAAAAAATATGAAACTAGTACGAAATTTTTCAGAAAATGTAACCTATCTATTATAGCTCTATTTTAATCTTATTTATTTAAAAATAATAGGCATAACTACAAGCAACCAAATAGTATGAATATAAAACAATTGGATCCGAATAACTGACAAGTATAGTGCCAATAGATAGGTTATATTTTTAGAAAACTTTTGATACCCATTTCTTATTTTTTTATCTAAAACAAATTTATTATGAATTTTTTAGTTTAAATTTGAATATTTTTAATTTCATAAAATGGAAAACCATCTAAAGGGTTAAATTCTCCGGTTTTGATAGTTGGATGGCCTATGTTATCCGGTTTTGTAGTTGAAGGTTAAAAATCAGACTTTTTTGATAGTTCGAGGGTAGGGACGGAGCTAGGATTTCGACTTAGCGGGGAGGGGGGGCAAGTGAAGACGTCTTAGCACATGTGACTATCGTTCGTGATCTGGCTGAGAAGAGTCTAGCAAGCTAGCAGTATTTGATGGACGCAAGACGAAAGGTTGTGGAACTGAGGCTACAGCTCACAAACTGAGCCCACTAGAAAGCATTGAGTAATTGGATCTTCACAAGATGTTTTTTTCCCTTCACTGAAAATTGCTAGATATTTGCTGCAAATTTGCAACCTTGGGAGGGGCCATGGCCCCTGCTAGCCACCCTAGCTCCGCCAATGTTTGAAGATGTAAATCGAATTTTTTTTAAAGATATAAGGAGCAATGCAGGTCGCAGACTTCCTCAAATAAATTACGCAGAAAGCGACCATGCACAAAGCAGGAATGAATGCGCGCTCTTCTCGACAGGGACATATATGCATCGGGCACGTTCAGATAAACTGATGACTTGAAGTGCTTGCTTGCTTGCCAAGACAGTCAATACTAGCATTCATTCACACACCCGATATAATAAGCAGCCGACTGCTAGGATCACAGTCACACGGATCGCGGAACATAGCGGGGTTCCGCGTTCCCGGAACGACCGTCCTGGATCGCGGTTCGGGGACGAAGCGGAACTTTGACGGGTCGGTGTCCGGGACACGAGTTGGGACGACGTCCCAACACATCGCTGGATCAGCAGCATGGTGCTGGCGGAGATCTGCAGCAACGGAGTGTCCCAAAGCATAGCTGCGGAGATGGCGCGTTGGTGGTGTGGTGACACGGCTCTGGAGCCGGGAGTCGGCAGCGGCGCGACGCTAGGGTGGCTGCGCAGCGCGGCGCTGGGGCCAGGCAGCACCGGCGGCAGCGCGGCGCTTGGGACAGAATGTCTACCTGACGGAAGAAGGAAGAAGAGACTCCAATAGGCCGGCTGGTTTCGTATTAATGCGACATTCAATTCAAATGGGCTGCAGCCCAGACGGTGGTGATGCACTGATTTCTTTTTTTCTAAAAAAAAATCTATACTTAGCTGAGTTCAATCTAAAATCATAGTAGTATATAAATGCTCATGTAAATAATTATATCTCGGGATAGGATCCTTCTTTTATATCTACATTCTAAGTATATCGTTCTAATTACTTAAGGATCCGTTCCACTCTTCGAACCAATCATCCCGAAGAAGCACCATGAATTATCGATCTACGTCCCACGTACCACCTTTCTCGTACCTATGCACCATGAATTGAGCAGCTCACGAACGTAGTACGTACGTAACGATGGAGAAGTAGAATTAAATAGAACACGTGACGCATAACTATCGTCGGGACACGCATCTTTCCCGATCACTCGCGTGCGTAATTCGGTAAATGTAGTACGTTGTGACCGTGCTGTGCATGTTTACCCCTTCTGACTTGCTAGTTCTCACTTGTTCGTCGTTCATCCTGATGACGACAGGCCGGGTCAGCTGGGTGGCTAGGTAGGCGTCGCGTGCTGGCATCGCCGTGGCGTGTGCACGTACACACCGAACGTCGCTGGAAACTAACCGAGCCCGGAGACGCTTTCATTCTCCCCAAGGAAACAAGGCACGTGCGCTGCTGCACGCGTCCTGTGTTCCTGTACCGTCACTGTATGCAGCAGCAGCGAGGAGAGGTCGCCGAAGCGGCTTCCCGGCCGCAGCAGCTAGCGCTCCACCACCCGCCCGTCGGTCTCGGATCCGTCGTCCGTCCCCAAAAGCTGACCGTTGCCGCTTCCGCTCTCCCTCACTCACTGTCACTGACTCCTCCTCCTACTTGCAGCTGCGACCGGACTGGCCGGCGACCAGTCAAACGAAACCCCTCCCCAACCGAACTTGCTTTGGCGTTGGCTGCTACCGCGCGCTCAGTCAGTGCACCGCATCGGTACGACCGCATCAGGACCGAGCCCCCGCCCTATAAATAGGGCCCGAAAGGCAAAGCCTCCCTCTCCTCACAAGCTCATCATACCGGTCACCACCACACCACGCGGCGCTTGCTCAGCCTAGCCCTCCAGCTTCGTCTTCTCCTTCGCGCGAGCCCAGGCACGGCGCGGCGCGCTGCCACGATGGCGTCGAGCAGTGAAGCGAGGAGCAGCACCATGGACAAGCAGCACGTCGGCGGCGGCGTCAAGGTCACCTACATCGAGACGCGGTTCGTCACCTCCGACGCCGCAGGATTCAAGGACCTCGTGCAGCGCCTCACCGGCAGGTCCCCCGCCGGCGAAAAGCCGTCCCCAGCGGCGGCGCCGCACAGGCCGCGCGCGTGCCGCGCCGCATCAGGTGGGGGCGGGACGACGGCCGCTGCGGCCGGAGCTCGGGCGCCGCAAGGCTACGACAATTACCGGCCGGTGGCCGAGGTGTGCTTCCCGGCCGCGCGCCGCCGTGCCAGGAGGAGCTGCTGCTCGGCATGGACGACTTCTCCGACCTGTTCTACGTCGGTGCCGGCGATCAGTGGCGTCATGGGCTCAGTGGCGGTTACAGCGATCTTCCCTACTTTTGATCGACCATCATGATTGGATTGTTTTTTCCTTCTTCCCCTATTTCTTTGAGACGGAGATTGGCTTGGTGACAACGAATTACATGTACAAACTAGTGTAACCATTACATTCTTTTATTCATTTTTAGTATAGTGTGTATTCACACTAAGCTTGTGTAAGTTCTCCCTTGTTCAATTCATTTAATTTGTTCATTTCTGGTTAGTTTGCAAGTACAAGGGTAAATGTTGGCAGAAACTGGACCGGCTCGACCAGGATTTGATTATTCAAACACGCATGTAACCAGCATCGTTTTTGTTACATGCATAAAATGGACCTCCTTTTGCTACTCAGTTCCTTCAAAGCTCATGCTCATCGTTTTCTCGACTGAGCATATATATAGTGCGTTAATTCACATATCATTAGCAAAGATATTCCTCAGAAAATGAAAAGAAAAAAATCATTGCCAAAGATACAAGGATTCACTTCTCTAACTCGATTAGCAAACCATGGATGGTCAGAAGCTGTATTCCAATGCGACAATGTATTTATATATAAGCAACATCAAGTATTGCAAATTGATTGAATCTTGCATTTCTATTATATCATAATCTATTTGTGCCGACATCATAAAGATAGGATTTCATATATTTTTTAAAAATAATTAAATAAATGCTGCACATCTTTTGTTGTATCCTCTATTTTATAATGTTTATTTATTCTTGTATACTTATGCTTTTTAATGCTAATAGACCTTGCAGAGATATATCTAACTTTTACGGCTGATTGAACCCTGTATTTTTGAGAGGCACAATCAAATCTTGAGCAGTGATCTGGCACTTATATTATATATATATATATATATATATATATATATATATATATATATATATATATATATATATATATATATATATATATATATATATATCACGTATTAGCATCAATAGCCCCGTGAGATCAAATAATATTCTCTATTTGCTTTATATTTCTTCCGTGTTGCAAAATTTGTTTGCCTTTCAGTTATTGCTAATGTTTCTAATTAATATATAGAGAAGAAACCTTTGTCAAAAATGCATGTTTGGGATCCCCGGACGGTAGAACCTTGCGTGACACGTTTGGGACCAAGATGACCCCTTTAAAATAGTTTAGGGATGAAAAAAATAGTTTAGGGATGAAAAAAATATATTTTAGAAGTTTGAAAATCCGGTTGACATATCGGAACAAGATTGGGAACTTTTTGTGCGTTTTACACTCACTAGTATATGCTGGCCAATCGGCCGGTGACTTTTTTTTATAAAGAAAAAAAGACTGTGCGTGCTGTGTACTATCCTTGGGTTCCTCCTTAAAGTGGGTTATGCAATCCAAAACTTTATACAATGATTATTGACAACTGTGGTACACCAAACCATTCATTCGAAGACGCACTCTCGGATCCCCCTTCGGTTTCCGGCAAACCTCTCCCCTTCCCGGCATCGTTGCTGAGGATCTTCGTTAATCGTTTCTCCGAACGGTTTCGAACGTTTTCACCGGTCGTACGATGGACACCCCGCGCCGCACGAGCGCTTGACCATCCATCTCCCTATCCAGTCCCCGAAAGTTGACCGTTGCCTGCATCTCTGCCATCTTCCCTCCTACCCTGAGGCCGGCGACCGGTCAAACTTGCTCCCTGTACCACACATCGGCACGACCAGGCCCCATCCCTCACATCCATGCCGGTCCCACCACCATTTAGCCCCACATGTCACTGCCCAACAACCATCCCGCGCCGCCAACTTGCAATGCAAACCTTCCGCCCCGCCGGCCGCATCCTATAAATACAGCCCAGTATACGACCAGTCCACCACCCAGAGCTTGCTCAGCCAGCCTTCCTCTTCTTCCCAAGCGAGCCAGAGGTTGCGAGGCGGAGCACGAGCCACGAGGTGACGGTCACAGAGCAGAGCCGACGCCGAGCGAGCAGTGAAGAAGGGAGAGAGGAAGCATGGACGGCGTCAAGGTCACCTACATCGAGACGCGGTTCGTCACCTCCGACGCCGCCGGATTCAAGGACCTCGTGCAGCGCCTCACCGGCAGGTCCCCCGCCGGCGATGCGCCGGCCCCAGCGGCGGCGCCGCGCGGCGCTCCTGCGGCCGCCGCCGGCACGCAGGGATGCTACCACGCGCCGTCGCCGCCGTCGGCAGCGCGCGTCGGAGACGGCCGCCTCGCGCCGCCGCGCCTGGACGAGGCGTACGGCGGCGGAGACTTCGCCGGCCTGCTCTACGGCGCCAGCGCCAGCCAGGACGCACAATGTGGGCACGGTGGATATTACAGTTTCAGCGATTATTTTCCCTGCTGATCGAGAGGGGCATGATCGGTCGAGATTGGTTTTTTCTTACGAGAAGTATATAGTTCATGTACAAATCGATTCTACGTGCAACCATTATTTCTAGTACAATCCGTACAGCATGCCAGTACTTTCTTTGTGGGTGCTTCAGTAATACTCCGTATTCTCTTGCAAGTTTTGAACAAAACGAAAATGAACCTTGCCACGCATGCAAGACCCTGGAACTGAACTGCCTCCAGTTGCATACTTGCATTCAAACATATAACTAACTCGCATAAGAAAAACAGCCTTGTTCGAAGATATCAGACATTCACATCATTCCTTTCAAGTCAGAGGCTCGTAGCTGATATATACGCCCAACAAACTGACAACGGCATCACACACACATGCTGGTAATTCGCTACAAAAGTTGGACCGTACCATTGTGAAAGACCTCCCCTATCAAGTTTATCAGCAGATCAGAATTGAAGTGTTCATATCAATAAAACAAATCCACTCATGAGACTGACGATACCAATCTCAAGAAAATAGATCCCATCATGAGATTCCACCATATCATACCCAAAAGACGAGGAGTTCAAGTCCTCCAGTAGAGACGTGGAGTAACAAAACCAATCAGTAAACTTAGGGCCCGCCTAACGCTTCCAGGTTTGTTCAGTTGTTGTGCTCTGGATGAGATCAGAATTTTTTACTGCTGATTACCACTTCACCAGAGTGGCTATAGAAGGCTAGCCGATACTATTTCCTAGCTACATATATATGTTGTAAGTTGTAACATCACTGCTAAGGGATCAAAAATTCACTTGATTGTGTGGTTACATTGAGCATTCATCGATCTTGCTTTTAGTCAGCTGAAACGCTGGAATCACCCAGGCTCCGCAGCTGCACTGCATACCAGCCCAGTTGAATTGTCCCAGACGAGCTTTGCATCCCATACAGAAGAGCTTATTCGCAACATATCCTTCTTCCACTGCAAATAGTACAGAGAAATATCAGAGGCTTATGATGAATGCTCTAAAAGAAGAGAGGTAAAACCATCATAAATGGATAACTTACCAGTTTGCATCCACTTCATCGGCTCCACAAAGATGCAAGGACATTCAGTTTGTTTGTCATCATCATCTGACCGTTTGCCTCTGTTGAAGCTCTTCCCACCTGCGCCCACTTCATGGGTAACAACAAATTCTTGAGTTGCAAGCATCCTCCGACATTTTTTACAGTGGTAAATAACGCCTGGATCAGGAGTTCGCTTTTCTGGGTTAACATCAGATTCTGCAGATTTTTCTTTCAAAAAAGATTCTGCAGAATTCTCTTGGCATGTTTCTGTAGGCTTTTGATTAACCTCCAATCCTGCCTCCGGATCAGCTTTCTTCTCTGGGATGATTTCAGTTTCCACCAGTGTCCTGACATGTTTCCAGTGGCTCTTCACTGACCTCGGACCCTGGAAGCTCATCAGTTTCCTTTCCTGGGTTAACATCATTTCCCACAGGATTTTGATTGGCCTCTGGTCCTGGCTTTTGTTGAATTAATGATTCTGACATCTGACTGGTTTCCATCTCCTTTAAACCACATAATATCAGTTGTGCAAAATTTACATGCAAACATGGTACAATTGTACCAATACATAATACAAAAAATACAAAATCAACTTACCATGTTGTTTAAACTTGAAATTAAAGCCTCCATAAGCCTACTGGAAATTGATTTGATGTTGCTTGCACCTGCAATGTTCACAGACAAGCAATAAGAGATCATGAACCTCACTGGTAACATTTAAAGCAAAAAAAAAGTTCCTTACATACTGCAAATTAAACAAAATGTAAAGATGTTACTGCTGTATGCTCATAGTTATGGAAACGTAATATTCATCTATCCTGAGCATCATATGCAGTTAAGGACATGATCCATGGAAAATACATTCCATAACTTGCAGAAGCACAGTCCTTCTGTGATGCATGTGCACAATTATTTTGTGATATATGACTGAAACTCATCTTGACATTATGGGTTGTGACAACCCCATGAATTATATATCCTGTGTTATTAGTCACAATTCAGACAATTGAAGTCTTTATTTTGAAAAAGAGACAATTGAAGTTTTCACGCACCAATGCCAAGTACATTAAGTATTTTTACTCAAATAAAGTATAAGAAACTTAGCAGTAACAAGGATTTGTACACCTCCAAGTGGAGTGCAAACTAATTCTGTTCATTTATCGAGGCAGACTTGCCAGCACAAGCAACTAAAAAATAAACTTAGACTCTTGTTATTTCAATAGTCTGAAGTCCTAATGCATAAACAACATAAGTTGGGACAGGAACTGGGAATTGGCCAGTTACAATAAGAAAAAAAGAATAGAACCCACACAATCTTTAACAATGCGGTGAATCTCTCAAATCTTCACATCTTTCAGCATCATTGCTGATACAGAGTATTTTGGTTTAAAAAGTGATTTAAAAAGATGGCCACACTGTATAGTTCATAGCTACGCTTCATCAGGCCTATACAACACAGATCATGTAAGCACCAATGTCCATTTGAATCATGGCACAAACCAAATCCCACATTCTCTTTGTAAAACTGAACTCTGGTAAAGCAAACAATTGGGAGGCAGTTAGTTTGTAATACAAACCAACAGCCATATTGGCGGTTCCTTCCATTGTATTCATAATGTCCCAACCAGGCCCTGGATCATGGAGTCACCAACAGACTCTGGAAGCAGTGAATGATTCTAGGTCAGTCGTTCAGGATTTCCAAAGCTATCCAACCCCAAAACCTCACCTAAACCCAACCACAAGGCGCAGGGCGGGGCATAACGTGTGTCACGCCGGGATCAGTTGAGCCCCAGAAACACCATCATGGAAAAATAATTTACACCCGCACCTGGGATCTCAGTCCTTAGGGCACCAGCAGCGACCCATCGATTCCGCGCGCCCTGAAGAAATGAAGCATCCTAGTCGAACCGAACCGGATCCATGGGTGGACGGGAACAAATACGCGGCTAAATGATGCACGCGAACACGGGAATTGAACCGATTACTCGCGCCGGCAACTGAAGCACCTCCAAGGACACCCGCAATTAGAGAGGAGGGGAAATCCGATGGTTAGGGTTCCTTACCAAGGGTAAAAATCAATCAGAAGCGTGGACGGATTCGCCTGCTCCGCGCCAATTCCGAAACCAGCTGAGGGCGGAGGAGGAGCGCGGCGAGTCGACGCCGGCGGCCGAAGTGCGAGGGCTGACGCGGGGAGCGGACGGCCGGTTAAGGCGGCGCGGGCGCGGGGGAACCGGGGAAGAGGACGGCGGTGTCAGCCGTCAGCCATATAAACGGTCAGGAGACGTATGTATATTGTATAACAGCCGTATGCCCGTATCCGTCTTTAAAAGGAGGATAATACGAGTTCGATTTCTTTTTCTTTCATTTTGATTGAGACAACACAATTTTGAATACGAGCATACGGCTGTCAGCTCCTATTTGTGAATGGACACAAAACTTTTCTTTCATCAAATGAGTTTCAATAATTTCCATCTCCTCTGTGGGAGCCTTGATATGCTCCTGTTTGTGAATGGATGAAGTTGCTGGCCATCCCTATTTGGAGGTTTGGCCTCAGGTTACTATCTCACAACATCAGATGAAATAAGCATTTGAAAATTCAGAAAAAATGCCAATATTCTTTTCTTTACCAATACATTTGTTCACAAATATATAACCCTTTGGAATGTTATGTCTTGAATAAGCAATTCCCATCATCTATTTCTACAGTAGTACATCAGTTAAAAACTTAAAAAGTATTGAAATATTATATTTTAACGGTAATTCTCACAACATCAGATGTTACTATCTCCATTGAATGATTCAAAATAGTTATTATCTATGTAGTACTGAATAAAAAGCAAGTTTAACACATCATTTATTTCTGAACGGAGTATAAAGGTAATATTTTCCACTGAAGTCACTATGCTGTATTTCTTGAAGTGTTTGTAACACAGTTATCTAATTCGCATTGCAAGCAACATCAACGGTCCCACAATCTTCTGGAATTAGAAATAGTAAAGTTGAGTAGCACTGCAATAACTATCCTTCAATCTTTATATTACCAAAAGTGGTAACAAAATGCAATTTCAACACGTTTAAACCGCGACAAGCAGACATGGCACTTAACAGGCCATCTACTAGGAACCACAAGCTCAATACTGATATGGAAAGGAAATATTTCATAAAAGAAAATTGTTAAATTGGAGGGGAATTGCCTTTTCCTTTGAATCCATTTCCTCCCTTACTGCCGAAATGATAACCTGCTCTTCTTAAACATTCAACAATGCAGCAAGGTACATCAAATAGTTTTTTTCTTTCCTCACCAGATATTATTGAGAAAGGCAGAAAAAAGTAAAAGGTGGCACCACAAATATATGCAATAAAAACTATTATTCAGGAACTGCACACATAAAATGGTTCCATGGTGTAGTGGTTATCACTCCAGACTTTGAATCTGGCAACCTGGGTTCGAATCCCGGTGGGACCTACCCTTTTTAAATCAAAGGAGAATTTGTGAATATGCCATTCAAAAGATCCAAACTTTTAGAAATCCAATTAGCTTTTCCCAAAAAGGAGCTCAGAAGATCCAAACTTTTGGAAAAACCAATTACCTTTTCCCGGTTTACTTTAATACCTTCAGAAAGTTTTCATCATTTGCTCCAGTTTTTAATCCATTGCATGCTTAATTTGTTTGGGATAGAGAACGTGGTAGGAAACAGTGGGATGTAGATCAGCAAATATCTGTGGCATTTTATGCGCACAAATGGAACAAGAAGGGGAGAGCTCGGCTGGAGAGAAACAACATACTTGAGAGTGAGAAAGGTGATAAGCAAGCTGGGCAATTCTCACAACATTGACTGGTGCCATTTCCACATGACTTTCAATATATTACTGATTTGTACTAGAAGTTTGACACACCATACATTTCTCAATGAACTGCAAATATGTCTCACTCAAGTTTAGATATTGTATTTCTTAATCAGTCTATTGACATGGTACAACCAATTGACAAACACGTGCATCATTAACAGCCCCATAAACTCTTTAGACTCAGAAGCAGTAAAGAATTAGGTATAGTAAAACCCAAGTAGCTGGTATAACAAAAAAAGGATGATGAAAATGGAGGCAAGCACAAGTTCATGCCAAAACTCTACAGTCTGCAGATATGGCAATGAATGATTTAAAAATGAAAAAATGTTGAATTGAAGAGAAATAATCCCTTCAGTCAAATTCAATTCCTAAATAGCACTCAATAACGCAGCAAGGTGCATCAGTTAAACTACAGAAATTAGCCTATTCCTTGCGATTTATTGGGAACGGCTAACAGAAGGAAAACAATATGGTGCTATGGGGATGTGCTATCATAAATATATTATCTAGGGAGAAAACACATAAAATGGTTCCATGGTGTAGTGGTTATCACTCCAGACTTTGAATCTGGCAACCTGGGTTCGAATCCCGGTGGGACCTACCCTTTTTTTACATCAAAGGAGAATTTGTGATATGCCATTCAAAAGATCCAAACTTTTGGAAACCCGATTAGCTTTTCGTAAAAAGGAGCTCAGAAGATCCAAACTTTGGAAAAACCAATTACCTTTTCCAGGTTCACTTTAAGGGCTGTTTGGGAGAGCTTACCCGAACTTCTTGCTTCACCTGTTGTGCGCAAATCGAGGAACTATAGTGTGAAGCCGTTTTGTAAGCTCAGGGTAAAATGAACTAGAAGCCAGGTGAATCCAGTTTTTTTCTTTTGGCTTCACTAGTGAAGCCGTTTGGGAGAAACCCTCCCAAATGGCCCCTTAATACATTCAGAAAATTTTCATCATTTGCTCCAGTTTTTTTTTCTCGAACTACACAGGAGGACTGCGTGTCATTTCATTTAAGGAAATCTGCTCCAGTTTTTAATCCATTGCATGCTTAATGTGCTTGGGATAGAGAACGTAGTAGGAAAAGCGGGATGTAGATCAGCAAATATTTGTGGCATTCTATCCTATAGCCAGGATTAAGATGGAGGTTATAGGAGTTGTGCCCAAAATGGAACAAGAGGACAGCTCGGCTGGAGAGCAACATACTTGAGAGTGAGAAAGGCAATAAGCAAGCTGGGTAATTCTACAACATTGACAGTGCTATTTCCCACATGACTTTCAATATATTACTGATTTGCACTAGAAGTTTGACAAACCATACATTTCTCAATGAATTGCAAATATGTCTCACTCGAGCCAAGATATTGTATTTGTTAATCAGTCTATTGACATGGTACAACCAATTGACAAATTCGTGCATCATTAACAGCCCCATAATCTCTTTAGACTAAGAAACAGGAAAGAATCAGGTATAGTAAAACCCAGTAGCTGCCATAACCCCCCAAAAATGCTGTGAATGGAGGCAAGCGCAAGTTCATGCCAAAACTCAACAGTCTACTGCAGATATGGCAATGAATGATTTAAAAATAAAATAAAATGTTGAATTGGAGAGAAGTTATCCCTTCAGTCAAATTCAATTCCTAAATAGCACTCAATAACGCAGTAAGATGCATCAGTTAAACTACAGAAATTAGCCTATTCCTTGCGATTTATTGGGAACGGCTAACAGAAGGAAAACAATATGGTGCTATGGGGATGTGCTATCATAAATATATTATCTAGGGAGAAAACACATAAAATGGTTCCATGGTGTAGTGGTTATCACTCCAGACTTTGAATCTGGCAACCTGGGTTCGAATCCCGGTGGGACCTACCCTTTTTTTACATCAAAGGAGAATTTGTGATATGCCATTCAAAAGATCCAAACTTTTGGAAACCCAATTAGCTTTTCGTAAAAAGGAGCTCAGAAGATCCAAACTTTGGAAAAACCAATTACCTTTTCCAGGTTCACTTTAAGGGCTGTTTGGGAGAGCTTACCCGAACTTCTTGCTTCACCTGTTGTGCGCAAATCGAGGAACTATAGTGACGCCGTTTTGTAAGCTCGGGGTAAATGAACTAGAAGCCAGGTGAATCCAGATTTTTTGGCTTCACTAGTGAAGCCGTTTGGGAGAAACACTCCCAAACGGCCCATTAATACATTCAGAAAATTTTCATCATTTGCTCCAGCTTGTAATCCATTGCATGCTTAATGTGCTTAGGATAGAGAACGTAGTAGGAAAAGCGGGATGTAGATCAGCAAATATTTGTGGCATTCTATCCTACAGCCAGGATTAAGATTGAGGTGATCGGAGTTGTGCACAAAATGGAACAAGAGGACAGCTCGGCTGGAGAGAAACAACATACTTGAGAGTGAGAAAGGCAATAAGCAAGCTGGGTAATTCTACAACATTGACAGTGCTATTTCCCACATGACTTTCAATATATTACTGATTTGCACTAGAAGTTTGACAAACCATACATTTCTCAATGAATTGCAAATATGTCTCACTCGAGCCAAGATATTGTATTTGTTAATCAGTCTATTGACATGGTACAACCAATTGACAAATTCGTGCATCATTAACAGCCCCATAATCTCTTTAGACTAAGAAACAGGAAAGAATCAGGTATAGTAAAACCCAGTACCTGCCATAACCCCCAAAAAATGCTGTGAATGGAGGCAAGCGCAAGTTCATGCCAAAACTCAACAGTCTACTGCAGATATGGCAATGAATGATTTAAAAATAAAATGAAATGTTGAATAGGAGAGAAGTTATCCCTTCAGTCAAATTCATTTCCTAAATAGTACTCAATAAAGGAGCAAGGTGCATCAGTTAAACTACAGAAATTAGCCTATTCCTTGCGATTTATTGGGAACGGCTAACAGAAGGAAAACAATATGGTGCTATGGGCATGCTAATATGCTATCATAAATATATTATCTAGGGAGAAAACACATAAAATGGTTCCATGGTGTAGTGGTTATCACTCCAGACTTTGAATCTGGCAACCTGGGTTCGAATCCCGGTGGGACCTACTTTCTTTTGACAAAAAGAAAGTTGGGATATGTACTAAGAAGGTCCAACCTTTTGAAAAATACAATTATATTCCTCTGGTTCACTTCGTTCCAGTACTTAATCTATTGCATATTTTATGAGCCCGCGACAGAGAACGCACTAGGAAGATAGGCATGGTTTAATGTCCATGCCCCTTTCATCCTGCAACTGGCGTTGGGATTGAGGGGATAGGATTGCACACAATATGGAATGGGAATAGGACAGCTTGGCTGGGGAGAAATGACATACATGTGACAGAAAGAGGGAGAGAGAAAGTTGGTTGGTTCCTTTTGTTTTGTTCCTCTGAGAAAATATCATCCCATGATTTACAGATGGATCTAGCAAACTTAGCTAGGGAAGGTACGGGAGTAACTAAATGATAGGTTGAAACTGAGCTAAATGAGAAACATTGAAAATATTCACAACCCTAGGCACCTAGATGTTGCTTTGCACCCTGCAACATGTCTCACATGGAGATAAAAGTTGTGGCACACAATGACAGCAATAGCAGGCATGTAACATATTGAATCACCAATACTAAACAATGAAAACCTTAAAGAAATAAAAGGAATTCCAGGAGCTCAACAGTGAGAAGGCTTGTTTAGTGATATCTAATTAAAAAAGTATTGAGCATATCAAACGCCGGGTAAAGCATTAAGAAGCAATAAGTATTAGGGCATACAACATAATGCATGATGAATGCTTGACTATTTCCATATCGACCTTAAACATGCCCTCCAAAATCTTGCAATCATAAATATCATGATCCACGTAAGAAGTTAAACCAACCACCCACTAAATGTACAAGCACTAAGAACAAAGAATAGACCCTCATAATATGCGGTAGAAAATTTTGACACGGCAATAGGTAGATTCAAGAGAGACGAGGTTAAGGGCAGCATCAAGGAAGATTGTTGTACAGCACATCGGCACCAGCCTAAATCCATAGGCTAGACATTTGTGTCAGCGACAATTGCCTGTGTTTTGCAGATCATGTTGCATAGAACAATTCTAATTTTGTTACCCAAGTTAAGAAGTTTTGAATACATCCCTGGTAATTTACATAGACACGAAATTCCAAATTTTCAACACTCTTTATCGGTACCATCGAAAAGATTAGTTAAGAGAAAAGGTAGTTCCCTACAGATATAAGGAAGCACCTGCAAATGATTGTTCTGGCAGATATTGCATTGAGGTTTGTTCCAAAAATTCTGTTTTAGTATATGAGCAAGGTTCAAACAAAATAAAGGCTTGGCAGTCGACATAGAGCTGTAGGAATCAACGAGGCAAACAGAGCATCTACACGAAATATGTCGGCATCATGAGTTGATGACACGAAAAGGAGCTGCCGTAGCAGGTATACAGGGCATGCCTATAGCACAACAGCCATACTATGAAATAAGCATCAGAAATTACCTAGCATTTGACGCCAGATGAACTTATAAGCTTGGCAGGCGCACAGCAGAAACAGAGCTTGGCATTTTCTGAAATCCCGCAATCTGTGAAAACGACGAATCCTATCAATGAAGAAACCCAGGTAGCACGACTTTATCAATCCTGAACCGCATAACGTTAACAAAAGCGAAACCCTCACAAGCAACGGGTTGGCAGATCAAACCTTACGCGGCAAGGGGTCGGCGGTCGACCACTGGAGATGCCAATTTTGGGAGCGCATCGCCGGTGAGATCGTCGACGCAGGGTAGGCAACGGGAAGGGCGACCAGAGGCCTCCGCGAGGAGGAGCATGGCGTGGGCAGGCAGCGATTAGGTCACCCCACCGCCAACCCCCCCCCCCCCCCACCCCCACCCCCCTCCTTAAAGCGGCGGCGCCATTGGACGCCGCGGAGAGCGAGGCCGTGAAAGCCACGGCGCTCGCCTTCGTAAGACAGGAGGCGGAAGCGTCATGGCGGTGACGGGTGGGCGCAGGAGGACGCCGTCGCCCGGCGTAGGGTTTGGACTTTGGAGGAAGCGGCGACGGTACGACCGAGGAATGAACGACGGAGGAGAGCGGCGGCCGGCGACGAGAGAGCTTCGTGGCCGGCCGTTTCGATTCGTCTTCCCGTCGGCCCAACAGGCTAAATTATTGGGCCGGGCTGGGATACAGCCCACAGTCAGTATCGGGCCCGGGCGGGGGAGATCTGGAAGAGTCGTCCACGCGTGCGGCGGATGAGAATGAGATGGGCTCGCACCGACTCTTCCCGGATGGTGTCGCACGGACTCCCAATGGTGTCGCGTCGTGTTCGTGTCCCCTCGCCGCAAAGGCTGCGTCGGCCGTCGTGCTTCCCCACCGGGGTGAGCCGATGACGCACCACGACCTCCTCGCTCGATCCCCATCCGCTCCGTCGCACGTGGCAGCTCCCCCGACACGCGTCGCGCTCCGGCGCCACGGCAGCGTCGACGATGAAAACCCCGGCCGCCCAACGCCAGTATATTATAAGCCTCCCGCCGATCACGCTGCATGCCCATCCATCACCAAGCCGCAAGCCACAACCAGCGATCAGCTCACACTACTACGTCCAATCCAACACAGCAACCAAGCACTCTCGAGAGGCGCCGCTGCGTCTTTGCCGGCCAGCTCGATCGCCGCAATGGCGTCGCAGCAGCAGCCCAGGAAGCAGGCCACCACCAAGGGCCAGGAGGAGGGAGGCCAAGGCCAGGCGACGAACCTGGAGGAGATCGGCAAGTACCGCGCCGAGGCGCAGCAGCGGTCGGCGGACGCCATCCGCGCCGCCGAGGAGCGCTTCAACAAGGCCAACAACCAGCAGCCGCGCGGGGCCGCCGCCGCGGCCCAGGCGCCCGGCGCCACCGTGGTCTCCTCGTATCAGGAGACCACGAAGCAGCCTGCGGCGACGCAGCAGGGGGAGAGCCAGGGCCACGGCACTGACGCGCAGCAGTGGCTGGCTCAGGGAGAGGTGCAACAAGGCCATGGGGACGAGCCCGGCCGCCCACGAGCCGGCGGGCGGCGCGGCTCCCCACGACCACGGCAAGGAGGAGCAGGAGGGTGGCGGCCAAGCCCGCGCCCATCTGACGCGGCAGCAAGAGATGGGGAGGCCGGACGCGGAGGCCGCGCGCGCCGCGGTGGAGAAGCACGACAGGGGCGGCGCGGCGGCGGGACAGGACGTGAAGGACAAGGCCACGCGGGCGGCAGGCGCCACGGCGGACCATGCCGCGAGGAAGGGCGCTGAGGCCAAGGACGCCGGTGCGCGCCGCGCGCAGGCCGCGGCGGCGAAGACCCAGGAGGCCACAGGGACGGCGGCCGACTACACCAAGCAGGCGGCTGCGAGGGCCAGGGATGCCACTGCCGGCGCGGCCGGGACGACCGCTGAGTACGCGAAGCAGGCGGCGGCGAAGGGCAGGGACGCGACGCTGAGCACCGGCGGGACGGCCGCGGAGTACGCGAAGCAGGCGGCGGCGAAGGGGAAGGACGCGAGGCTGAGCACCGGCGGGGCAGCGGCCGAGTACGCGAAGCAGGCGGCGGCGAAGGGGAAGGACGCGACGCTGAGCACCGGCGGGGCAGCGGCCGAGTACGCGAAGCAGGTGGCGGCGAAGGGGAAGGACGCGACGCTGAGCACCGGCGGGGCAGCGGCCGAGTACGCGAAGCAGGTGGCGGCGAAGGGGAAGGACGCGACGCTGAGCACTGGCGGGGCAGCGGCCGAGTACGCGAAGCAGGCGGCGTCACCGGCGGGACGGCGGCGGAGTACGCCAGGGCCGCGGCCGAGAAGGCGAAGGAGGCGGCGGTGGCGACCGCGCGGACGACGGCCGGGTACACGCAGCAGGCGGCGGCAAAGGCGACGGAGGTGACGGCGGACACCGCGCGCAGGGTGGCGGAGTACGCCAAGGAGAAGGCGGAGCAGGGGAAGGAGCGCGCGGCGCGCGCCGCCGACCAGGCGGCGGAGCCGGGCAATGTCGCTGCCGCGGGGACCGAGGACTCGGCGTCCCGGGCGGCGGACAAGGCCTCCCGCGGCGTGACCGGGCAGCACGAGGACAGGGCCAAGGACACGGCCGGCGACGTGGCGCGCAGGGCAGGCGACACGGTCGTACGGGCCAAGGACACGGTGAAGAACGTGGCCGGATCCGTGGCGCGGAAAGCGAGCGACACGGCCGGGCGCGCCAAGGACACGGCGGAGGGCGCGGCCGGCGGCGTGGCGCAGAAGTCGAGGGATACCGCCGCCGAGGCCAGGGACAGGACGAAGGACACCGCCTCACGCGGAGGATAAGGCCGGGGAGGTGGAGGACAGGGCGTCGGGGACCGGCAAGGCCGCCGCCGGCGGCGGCGGTGAAACGACGAAGGCGAAGGTACGCGCGCTCGCCCGTCGTGCTGCCACTGGTGCTTGAATGCGGTGTCTGTTGACGTGTGTGCGTAGCTGACGGCTCGGCTGTGAATTGTGATGCAGGGCGGCGGCGGCGAGGAGGGCGGCGGCACGACGATAGTGGGCGACGTGCTGGAGGCGGTGGGCGCGACGGTGGTCGGGCTCGCGCAGCACGCCAAGGGGCTCGTCGCTGGCGAGGAGGAGCTCGTCCCGGTCGAAGGCGAGGAGGGGAAGGTCGCCGGGGGAGCCAAGGAAGAGAAGCGCAAAACTGCTTGATGGAGACGTTTCTTTGAGGAATGCTTTGATGGAGATCTCGGTTTCGCGACACGTTCAGCTACGTGTGTAGTAGAATAACGTTGCCGGTGTACGTAGGTTTCCATGTCAGAGTGTGATCTTGTGGGTATGTAAAAGATGCTGTGACCGGTGACCCTGTCGACCAGCTCTAGTGTTCTCAATTGTACTAGCCTGCCAACAACCATGCTGTGGCACGGGACATAGCTAATAACCAAAGTTAATCTTGCGCGCCCTGGAGTTCGTAAAAACACTCGCTCATATACAGATATATTTGCACTTAACTTTTTAACGGGTTGTGAATTGTGGTAACCTTAGTTAGGCTAGTTTTAATGAAGTTTTATGGGTCTTAATGGAGTTTTATAGAGAGTTTTATGGTATTGAATTCTATGTCATATCAGATATAGTGAGGAGAGAATATAGTAGAGAATATAGTGAGGAGAGAGAGAGGAGCGAGTTTTATGGGATATAAAAGGAGTTTCGTTGCTGATATGGTGAAGAGAGGGAAGGAACGAGTTTTATGTGATGTGAGAAAAGTTTCAGATATGGTGAGGAGAGAGAAGGAACGAGTTTATCAGATGTGAGAGGAGTTTTATCACCATGAAATTCATCTGGTACAACTTTCTAAATTTTCAATTTTAGTAACTATACCATAAAATTATCTTAGCTTAGACTCGCTCGTATAGATATATATTTACTCAACTTTTTATCGGGGTGTGAATTGTTTTGGATCATTTAGATCATTTAGTAACTTTAGCCTAAATATTAAGTTCTATTATTTTAGGTGAAAAATTATTTGAAACATATAAATAAATGAGACTAAATCTTAGTCCAATTAAAATTTAGCCATATGTTTAAATCATCTAATGGACTAAATTTTAGACCAAGTTTAGTTATAAATTCTAAAACTTAGTCCATAAATCCAAGCATGATAGCGATTTTACTATACACCTTTTGCACACAATCATATGATTTTACTATACACCTTTTGCACACAATCATATTTCTTTTGCGAGTACACAATCATAATTTTGATATGACCGTTTTTAGTTTAACCCTATTTATCGGTTGTGATAAGCTCCAGTGAGCAATTATTATGCATAGCAGTCATTACAGTTTTTATTTTCATTTTACATAGCCCAATATTTGATATCAATAATGTGTTTAGTTTAACGTTTGCATATTTTTTCCTTAAGTACACAAGCTGTGTATCTTTGTATTGAGCAGAACCAAATTTATTATAGGTCTTATACATATATAGAAATAAAAAAAATACTACCTAGTACCTTCTCTACTACTAATAAACACAACAAAACAAGATTGTATACATCCAAGATAAATTAATCTAACTCAAACAAACCATATGACTTGCGGAACCAAATATTTGTGCATATAGACCAATCCAAATAACACTATAAAATATTTTATTAATACTAAATAAATATTACAATCCATATAAAATGTAAATTGAGATTTTATTTATAAGATAAAATAATGAAGTTCGAAAATAATACAATAACAGAAAATATTTCCCTAAGTGCTAATATGGATAAATAACGAGATATATCACGATGATGATTACAAAAATCTACGAGCGAATAGTTTTTAGTTGATTATTAATCTTACTTGGATCACATAAATATATATGCACTTTCGCAGGGAAGTGGACAATAAAAAAACACAATATAAATGTATGGCACTAGCCAATAAACTTACTAATTGGTCATGAAGAAACCGAAAGTCAACCTGCCAGCATGTGGATGGAGCATTAATTTATCAGTTAAGTTTGGCTAAAGAAATCGTACGTGGGCTAGGCGAAAAGCTAAACTAGCCCAGAAATCGGCCCAGCACGAGCCCATACGGATGGACTTTTTCTCCGATTCAATAGGATGGGACTGGGAGGGATGGGAGTATTTCCGGTTTTACACGGCCGCTTGCAAATTGGCATGCAGCTATGTAATTTTCTGCACCTCTGCTCGTCAGGAGTCCAGGAATGATGAACTGATCTTCAGAGATCAAGTTGTTGTAGCTTACAGAATGATGTCGTTTGTAGCTTACAGAATTTTCTGGTTGGACGGTTGGTTGGATGGCGCCAGCATCCAGAACTTAGCCCCCAACCTATCCTGTCTTGTCCCGGCGAGATTCAGAAACAAGCGCACGGTGGGTCAAGCTCTAGCAAATCAGAGATGGACAAGAGACATCACTGGAACGCTTAATGAGTTGGCCCTTTCTGAGTTTGAGCAGCTCTGGGAATGGTTGCAAGGGGTGCAACTCCAAGAGAGGACAAATTCATCTGGCGGTGGACATCAGATGGAATCTACTAAGCTAGCTCTGCATACAGTGCGTTGCACGCAGGTTCTGTCCAGCTGCCGGGCACCTCTCTCATTTGGAAGACTCGAGCGCCTCCGAAGGTCAAGTTCTTCCTTTGGCTTGCTTTCAGGAAGCGACTGTGGACAGCCGACAGGCGCTTGAGGCATGGGTTACAAGCCCGAGAAACTTGTTGGCTTTGTGAACAAGAACCTGAGACAAGCGAGCACATCTTGCTACGCTGTTCCTACTCTGTTCAGGTCTGGTGGGAGATTCTACGGCGTTTGGGTTTCCGCAGCATCAATCCATTGCCGCGGCAGTCGCTTCAGGAGTGGTGGTTATCCCTCTGTATGCAATTGCCAAAACCCAAGAGGAAAGGCTTCGGCTCCCTCTGTGCTCTAGTCTGCTGGCAGCTCTGGAAGGAGAGCAATGCTCGGCTTTTCAGAGGCGTAGAGACCCACACCGTCCCTTCTGCTGCGCTCAATCAAGGCTGAAGGCGACAATTGGATACTAGCCGGCTGCGAGCACCTCGTGTTAAAGAGTACGAAGATCACGAGTTGTTGGTATCGTGTAGACAAAGGAATCTGAACAAACCAAGATCGAGATGGCCATGGAGATAGCTGTAATGTGTTGTAGGTTAGTTAGCCTGAATATATCTGTTGTAACAACTCCATGGCTGTTACGGTTTTGGTTGTTATCTCTTTCTTGTACATGGTGCCTATGTAAGCCAACCGAGAGGCTCTTTCTCGGATCATTCAATCAACACGCAGCTCACCGTAGACCCAAGCTAGGGCTCGGTGTTTTCCATCTATTGCGTCTCTGATTTTACATGGTAATCAGAGCCGAACCTTCCTTGATTTCCGTCGATCATGTCTAGTTCATCCAATTCCTCCTCCTCCAATTCTCTCCTCGCCAATTCTGTCACCGAGAAGCTTACCAAGGCAAATCATGCCCTTTGGAAAGCTCAAGTGTGATCGGCGATGCGCAGTGCTCGTCTTGAGGGCATCTCACCAGCACGACTCCAGCACCTAAGGCGGAGATCACTAATAAGGAAGGCAAGAAGGTTCCCAATCCAGCGTTTGAAGAATGGGATGCTAGGGATCAACAGATCCTTAGCTTCCTCTTTGGATCAATCACCAGGGAGGTCATGACTCAAGTCACCTACGCCACCATTGCGGTAGAGGTATGGAAAGCAATCGAGGTCATGTTTGCTTCGCAGACCTGTGCAAGGGCTGTCAATCTTCGCATAGCACTGACTATGACGAAGAAAGGTAACATGTCCGCTGCTGATTATTTTGCTAATATGAAGAGCTTTGCAGACGATATGGCAGCAGCAGGACGTCCTCTTGATGATGGTGAACTCATCGAGCACATCCTCACGGGCTTGAATGTAGAATTCGAGTCCTTGGTTTCGGCCCTTTCACAAGGGTTGAACCAATCTCGGTTGAGGAGTTGTACTCTCAACTACTCACCTTCGAGACCAGAATGGATCTCATGCATGGTGGCGACCACGGTTCTGCAAACTGGGCGGGACGTGGAGGATGCACTGGTCGCGGTGCTGGACGTGGTGGTCGCGGCCGGGGCTCTTCTGCTCCTGGTCGTGGTCACGGGAACAACAACTCCAACACCAACAACTACGCGTGCCAAGGAGGCTCCAACAGCAATCGCCAGTACAACAACAACAACAACAACAACAAAAAGCCCACCTGTCATGTGTGCTTCAAGAAGGGCCACACCGCTGCAGAGTGTTGGCGCCGCTTTGAAGAGGACTACGTTCCAGATGAGAAGCATGTTTCTGCGGCAACAAGCTCACATGAGGATCAGATCCATACCACGGTGGAGATCAGATCCATACTGCCGGTGGAACAGGTATGATTATTAGTCACGTTGGTCAATCTACTGTTCATACCCCAGATAGTAGCATTCATCTCAATAATGTTCTTTATGTTCCTGAAGCAAAGAAAAATCTTGTATCTGTTCATCGCCTTACTACTGGCAACTCAGTTTTTTTTTTGAATTTCACCCCAATTTCTTTTTGATCAAGGATCAGGCCACGAGGAACACTCTTTTTAAGGGAAGATGTCACAGCGGTCTCTATCCTCTTCCTGCGCCCACAATAAAGCAAGCCTATGGTGTCACCAAGTTACCTCTTTCCCGGTGGCACAGCCGTCTTGGCCATCATTCTTCTACAATTGTTAGACAAGTTGTCAGTAGGAATAATCTCCCTTGTTTGGATCTGTCAACGAGTGAATCTGTGTGTGATGCTTGCCACCAAGCAAAAAGCCACCAATTGCCATATCCTAAGTCCTTTAGTGAGTCTAAACTTCCTTTAGAACTTGTGTTTTCAGATGTGTGGGGTCCTGCACCCGAGTTAGTTGGGAGAAAACAATAGTATGTGGGTTTCATTGATGATTATAGCAAGTTCACTTGGATCTTTTTGCTGAAATATAAATATGAAGTTTTTCAAAAGTTTCAGGAATTCCGTGCAATGGTTGAGAAGCAATTTGATTGAAAAATTCTCGCCATGCAAACAGATTGGGGAGGAGAATATCAGAAACTCCACTTGTTTCTTACCCAAGTTGGTATTATCCATCATGTATCTTGTCCTCATGCCCATCAACAAAATGGCTCCGCAGAACGCAAACATCACCATATAGTTGAAGTAGGACTGTCCCTTTTGGCGCACACTTCAATGCCCCTAAAGTATTGGGATGAAGCCTTTCTTGCAGCTACATATCTTATCAATCGTGTGCCAAGCAAAGTCATTCACAACACTACACCCTTACAATGTCTGTTTAACCAAACCCCTAACTATGCAGCCTTGCGAACCTTTGGTTGTGCCTGCTGGCCACATCTTCGCCCATATAACTCTCGAAAACTTGAGTTTCGGTCAAAACTGTGTGTTTTTCTTGGCTTTAGCGATATGCATAAAGGGTTCAAGTGTTTGGATGTATCTTCTGGACGTCTTTATATATCCAGGGATGTTATATTTGATGAAACTATCTATCCCTTCAGCTCACTCCATTCTAATGCAGGAGCAAGGCTCCGATCAGAGATAGTCCACCTTCCTTCCTTTCTTCTAAATCCTGGTTTCGGGGAAAGAACAGTAGCTGATCATGTGTCTAATATTTCACCTGAACAAACTGACAGTTTACATGAAGATTGCAGTGAAAATTAGGAAGAAATTCGGTGTACAGATGCATCAAATAAGCTACTACGCGTGGAGGCAGGACCATCACGGAGCACAAGGAGGAGCTGCACAGCACTCCGAGGAACCAAAGGAGCCAATCTCCTTCGGGATCGGAGCACCAGCGTACGGCGCCGGCTGCAGCTGATGATCCGCCACGGTCTCCATCCACGATTGTCGCGCCACTTCACCAACCTCAGGCCGGCGCGTGCCCATCTGCGTCAGACCCGGCTGAAGCTGTCGCGACTGGGGGCGACAACTCTGGTCTGGGCGCTAGCCCGAGTGCCATGCGGATGGACTCAACTGGGCGACAAGAAGAATCTGAAGAGGAGGAAGCTGCACCGCCTGATCAAGCTGCTCCACCCGGATCTTCTATGGATCAGCCTAGTGGCTACACACGCCCAAAAACACGGCTACAAAGCGGCATTCAACGAGAGAAGGTATATACGGAGAGTACTGTTAAATATGGATGTTTCTTTTCATCTGGTGAACCTCATACTGTTGAAGAAGCACTAACCAGTAAACATTGGAAAGATGCTATGGAAGTTGAGTATGATGCACTAATGAAAAACAAAACTTGGCACTTGGTTCCTCCTCAAAAGGGTTTAAATATAATTGGTTGCAAATGGGTCTATAAGGTAAAAAGAAAATCTGATGGGAGCTTGGATAGATACAAGGCTAGATTAGTAGCAAAAGGATTTAAGCAATGATACAGTATAGACTATGAAGATACTTTCAGTCCGGTCGTTAAAGCTGCTACCATTCGAGTTGTTCTTTCCATTGCTGTTTCTAGAGGATGGAGCCTAAGACAACTAGATGTACAAAATGCTTTTCTGCATGGGATATTGGAGGAAGAAGTTTATATGGAACAACCTCCTGGATTTGTTGATATAACTAAACCCAGATATATTTGCAAGGTTGACAATGCGTTGTATGGCTTAAAGCAAGCGCCTCGAGCATGGTACTCTCGACTCAGTGTCAAGCTTTTATCACTTGGATTTCAGGCGTCGAAAGCTAATACCTCTCTGTTCATTTATAGTAAAGGCGACATATCTATGTTTGTGCTTGTCTATGTTGATGATATAATAGTTGCTAGCTCTACAGACAAGGCAACTACAACATTGTTGCAGGATCTAAAAGGGGAGTTTGCTCTCAAGGACCTTGGAGATCTTCACTACTTTCTGGGAATAGAAGTGAACAAAGTGCGAGATGGCAATGTGTTGACACAACAAAAATATGCTTCAGATCTCCTCAAAAGAGTTGGTATGACAGATTGTAAACCTGTGAGTACACCTTTATCCACAAGTGAAAAATTATCTTTACATGAAGGATCTCTCTTGGGGCCAAATGATGCATCACATTATAGAAGCGTTGTAGGAGCTTTACATGATTTGACTCTCACCCGGCCTGACATTGCCTTCTCAGTTAATAAAGTACGTCAATTTCTTCATGCTCCTACAACTGTGCACTGGGCGGCAGTAAAAATAATTTTGAGGTATGTGAAACAATGTGTTCATTTAGGACTCAAAATACAGAGGTCAATATCTACTTTGGTGAGTGCCTTTTCAGATGCAGACCGGGCAGGATGTGTAGATGATAGAAAGTCTACTGGTGGATTTGCTATCTTTCTTGGTCCAATTTGGTTTCGTGGAGTGCACGAAAACAACCTACAGTTTCGAGATCCAGTACTGAATCAGAATACAAGGCATTAGCAAATGCAACAGTAGAAGTTATGTGGATACAAACTCTGCTTCAGGAGTTAAGGGTTACAAGTCCACGGGCTGCCAAACTTTGGTGTGATAACATTGGTGCTAAGTATTTATCTGCTAACCCCGTGTTTTATGCCAGGACCAAACATATTGAAGTAGACTATCACTTTGTGAGAGAAAGAGTCCTTGAAAAACTGTTGGAGATTGATTATGTGCCTTCTGGTGATCAAGTAGCGGACGACTTTACAAAAGCACTATCTGTCAGGTTACTAGAGAACTTCAAGACCAATCTTAACCTCAGCACGGTTATAATTGAGGGAGGCTGTTAAAGAGTACGAAGATCACGAGTTGTTGGTGTCGTGTGGACAAAGGAATCTGAACTAACCAAGATGAGATGGCCATAGGAGATAGCTGTAATCTGTTGTAGGTTAGTTAGACTGAATATATCTGTTGAAAACAACTCCATGGCTGTTACGATCTTGGTTGTTATCTCTTGTACACGGTGTAAGCCACCCGAGAGGCTCTTTCTCGGATCATTCAATCAACACACAACTCACCATAGACCCAAGCTAGGCTCGGTGTTTCCCATCTGTTGCGCCTCTAATTTTACACCTCGGTCGTTTGTTCTGCGAGTAATCTCCTAGTTTCTTAGTTCCCTAGGTTGTTGGCTTTTGCGTAAATAGCGCAAACTTATACTCGGGGTCGTGGCAAGATGCTTTGCACACTTTGTTTCTCCTTTTCTTAATATAATGATGCGCAGCTCTCCTGCGTATTTGAAAAAAAAAACTGACGAAGACCTAGAGAAGTTGGACAGGATAGTGAAGCCTCTCAAGCATTGTTTGACTTCACAGTCCACGGTTGATATTGACGACGGTCTTTCTCATTTGTAGTTTTCTACCAAGAGGTAGTAGCGGTAAGTGTTCTGTGACGACAGGACACTCAGTGTAGACTGTAGTTGTGTGTAGGAGAGTTTGCCCTGTCGCCATCCTTTCATTAAATCAACAAGGGAGATGGGAGACCAAATGGCGGCATCGTTTTCAGGGGGCCAGCTAGCTCCTTTGTCTAGAGGAATTTACACGGCAAAACTAGCTAGAGCTTTTTCATGGTTGAAACAAAATTTAAAATCACTCATAGTTTCGTACCTCCTTTGCTTGCAAAAAGAAGAAGGTTTATACATCTTGCAGCTACATGCTGTAACTTGTCTTGCCTCTTGTTACCTCGATCAGAATGGCTAAAATGTTTCTTTGGAAATACCTTGCACAACTACATAGGGTATTCAGCCATTTCTTTTAATATAGACTCCAGAGCATAGAGCCAACTAACCAGTTTCCTTCTTTAAAATAACACACTTTTTTTATCCCAAAAAGTCTGAAAGGTGAACACTTATGTTGTCGATTAAATTTCAACCGATGTCAATAAACTAATGAATCAGGATTTTGGCTACCACTCGCTTAGAGGACGACGCTATAGGGTGCATAACTGCCCAACAAAGAAGGCAAATGCATAGGTGAGGCGGCGAGAGGTAGCAGAGATATCACTAACCGCGTACGATGGAGAAAGAGAAAAATTCAATTTACACCCTCGGACTACCATAAAAATTCAATTTTCAACCATTAACTGCAATACTGGATACGAAGACTATCAAACTATTAAAACCGGACAAATTTGACCATTTGGACGGTTTCAAAGGTGGGTTTTTTAACAAATAAAAAATTAGAGTTAGATCTTAAAAATCAAAGCTGATTCATTTTAAATTAGAAAAATATGAAACTAGTACCAAAATTTTCTAAAAATATAACCTATCCATAATTACTACTTGAATCTTATTTATTAGAAAATAATAGGCATAACTATAAATAAACAAATATTATGTATATGAAAAAGTTGGATCCAAATAACTGACAAGCTGAGTACCAATAGATAGGTTACATCTTTAAAAAAATGCTGGCACCCGTTTCATATTATTTAAATTTAAAATAAATTATTTATATATTTTTTAATTTAAAATTAAATATTTTAAATTTTCACAAAATGAAAAACCTCCTTTGGAGGCATCAAAGGGTCAAATATTTCTAGTTTCAACGGTTGGATGATCTCCATTATCTGGTTTATAGTTGAAGATTAAAAAATAATTTATTTAGTTTTAGTTTAAGGATGTAAACTGAACTTCCCTCGGAGAAATGTCAATGGACGAGCTCCGAACTGTCTACTGTTTCCCTCGGAGAAATGCGATAGGACGAAAGGTTAGCACCAAGAAGTTAAGTCGCCACTCGATCGGTCGATTGTAAGATGCTTGAATTTCTGGCGGCTGATAGTTAACATCCCCTAAAGACAATTATGCGAGGGTGAGTGTACATAGTTGTTTCCTAGAAATTTGTTCTTGATGTGACGTCTAGACTTCACCTTCTCTTGTCCTTGTCAGCAACTAAAGTCGGGGAAACAGTAGACAGTAGACTTGGCTATTGACCCGTTTGAGGGGTGGCCGCCTCATTTTTCCAGCCGGAGGTAACACGGTAAAACCAGATAGCTACCACCCAAACAAAGTCTACTGTACATCACGTTCGTCTATGAGCATCGAAGTACTATCAAGAGTCCAAACCAAACACTGCTGCCTGCCTCTCCCGTTCACAATGGCCGAGCCCACCTTTCTCGCGCTGCTCCTCATCACCCTCTTCCTCACTTCCGATTCTGATGCAGCGCAGCCCAACGCCGCCGAGCTCCGAACTCTCTTGACCATCGAGAGAGATTGGGGCAACCCTACTGCACTCAGCTCATGGAACAACAGCCGTAGCAACACCACCGCCTCTGCTTCTTTCACTCACTGTGAATGGGCTGGGGTTACCTGCAACGACAACGGCCAAGTGATCGCCCTGGCCTTCCAAAATTTCAACCTATCCCATCCAATCCCTGCCTCCATCTGCAGCCTCAGGAACCTGGCGTATCTAGACCTCTCCTACAACAACCTCACCGGCGATTTCCCGGCGGCGGCACTCCATGGCTGCTCGTCACTTCAGTACCTCGACCTGTCGAACAATTTCTTCTCCGGCGTCCTCCCGACTGACATCAACCAGCTGGCGCTGGGCATGGAGCACCTCAACCTGTCAAGCAATGGTTTCAGCGGCAGTGTGCCGCTGGCAATTGCCCAGTTCCCCAAGCTCAAGTCGCTGGTTCTTGACACAAACAGCTTCAACGGCAGCTACCCGGGCTCGGCCATCGGCAACCTCACCAAGCTCGAGACGCTAACTCTGGCAACCAACCCGTTTTCACCGGGGCCTATCCCTGTTGAATTCGGCAGGTTGAAGAATCTGAAGATATTGTGGCTGTCAGATATGAACCTGACTGGCGTCATCCCCGACAGACTCTCCTCGCTCATTGAGCTGACCACGTTGGCTTTGTACGACAATAAGCTCGGCGGCGAAATTCCGGCGTGGGTTTGGAAGCTTCAGAAGCTGGAGAACCTGTACCTTTATGCGAACAACTTCACCGGTATGATTGGGCCCGGGGTCACCGCCGTCAGCATGCGCGAGCTTGACCTGTCGGCGAACTGGCTCAGCGGAGCAATACCAAATGCCATCGGCAGGATGAAGAACTTGACATTGCTCTGCTTATACTACAACAAAATCACCGGGGTGATTCCGTCGAGCATCGGGCTGCTCCCAAACCTCGTCGACATCCGGCTCTTCAACAACATGCTCGAAAGGATCCTCCCGGCGGAGCTCGGGAAGCACACGCCACTCGGCAACCTAGAGGTGAGCAACAACTTCCTCATCGGCGAGGTCCCGGGCACCCTCTGCTCCAACAAGAAGCTCTACAACATCGTGCTGTTCAACAACAATGTCTCCGGCGTGTTCCCGCCGTTCCTGGAGGCGTGCGACACGCTGGACAACATCATGCTGCAGGACAACCACTTCACCGGCGAGTTCCCGGAGAAGGTATGGTCGGCGTTCCCCAAGCTGACCACCGTTAAGATACAGAACAACAACTTCACCGGTTTTCTACCTAGCACTCTGTCCTCTAACCTCACACGGATTGAGATTGGGAACAACAGATTCTCTGGCGCGATACCGGAATCAGCAACCGGCCTGCGTTGGTTCGATGCAGAGAACAATTGGTTCTACCATGTACCTGCGAACATGACAAAGCTCGCAAACCTCACTGATCTCAACCTTGCCGGGAACCAGATTAGCGGATCCATACCAACGTCCATGGGAGCCCTTGAGAGGCTCAATTACCTCAACCTCAGCAGCAACCAGATAACAGGAGCGATCCCGGCAGGTATCGGATTGCTCCCGACGCTCATCGTGCTCGATCTCTCCAACAACCAGCTCACCGGTGGCATCCCAGAGGACTTCACCAACAATAACCATTTCTCCTTCCTGAATCTCTCGTATAATCAGCTCACCGGAGAGGTACCAGCTGATATAACAAACACGTCTTAAAACTCAATCTTAACAGGATCTAACACCTAAATATGAGCACAACCTATAGAATAAACTTAGTAACAAAGAAGGGTTTAAGATCTAGACCGCCAGTTATCGTAGGAGCCGCTGAGGACGACATCTCGGCGGTGGGTTTTGTTGGAGACGAAAACAGATCCGCCGTAGTCGTTCCCGTAGATGTTCCCGACGTAGATGTAGTAGTCGATCTCGCCGGGTACCGTCTTCCTTCCGGCCTATACCGGCACTGTCCGGTGTTGGACGGCAAGCGAAGGCGGTGACCTTCAGGTGGCTCCAGCGCCGCCGTGGATCGGGACGGCTGTAGTGGGCGGCTAGGGTTTTGCGTCTGATTAGGTTAATCACAAAAACGCCGGGTCCCACTATTTATTATGGCACTGAGCAACCTGGGGCCACAACTACGAGTTGGGTTTGGGCCTCCGATCAAGGCGCGTAACGGGCTTATTTCTTTTGGGCCTTTCTGACCACCCAAAAGTTCCAACATTCTCCCCTTTGGTCTAAAGGCCTAAAAACTGATGCCAATCTTAGAGTGGAGTTATGTAAAGAAATAATGTATCACAACAGTGTATAATCCTATTGTGATACAATTATCCACAATGCATTAAACCACTTGACTTAATGGGAGGCGGTTGTTTTATGACCCTTTTAAGTCCAAGATCACAGGCTATCCAATAGTCTCATGCCGGCAATTAGCTCACGAAATTGATTGGGAGGTAAGCCTTTCGTTAATGGATCCGCGAGCATATCCTTAGTACTTATATGCTCTAATTCAACAGTACGATCTTGGACTCTATCTTTCACAACATAAAACTTAATGTCAATGTGCTTGGCACCACCACTTGACCTGTTGTTACTAGCATAGAAAATTGCGGCTTTATTATCGCAGTATAACTTTAGTGGTTTGCTTATGCTGTCTACCACTCTTAATCCGGGTATAAATCCTTTGAGCCACACAGCTTGCCCTACGGCCTCATAACATGCCACAAACTCAGCCTGCATGGTTGATGCTGCAGTAAGTGATTGTTTGGAGCTTTTCCATGATATTGCTCCATTCGCAAGTGTGAAGACATAACCTGATGTCGACCTTTTAGTGTCAACACAGCCTGCGAAGTCGGAGTCTGAATAGCCAACTACTTCTAAATTCTCAGTTTTCTTATATGTGAGCATGTGATGCTTAGTGCCCTGCAAATAACGCAAGACCTTCTTGACCGCTTTCCAGTGATCCATTCCTAGGTTAGACTGATATCTACCAAGCATCCCGGTAATAAAAGCTAAGTCAGGGCGTGTACATACTTGTGCGTACATAATGCTTCCAACAGCTGAAGCATATGGAATCGAACTCAATTGATCAATTTCTAACTGATTCCTGGGACTTTGAAACTGCCCAAACTTATCGCCCCTAACCACTGGAGCAGCTGTGCCTGAACATTGATGCATATTATATCTTTTAAGAACCTTCTCTATATAAGCCTTTTGAGAGAGTCCTAATGCACCCTTGGATCTGTCTCGATGTATCTCAATGCCCAGTACATAAGAGGCATCACCGAGATCCTTCATATCAAAATTCGATGAGAGAAAACCTTTTGTCTCATGCAGCAAGTTCTTATCGCTGCTTGCTAATAGGATGTCATCCACGTATAAAACTAGGATGATGAAAGAGCTCCCCTTGATCTTAATATATATACAATTATCCACTATATTTTTAACGAAGCCCAGTTTCTTAATTACTTCATCAAACTTTAGGTACCATTGTCTGGACGCCTGTTTCAACCCATAAATGGATTTCTTTAGTCTGCATCCCAACTGTTCTTTGCCTTCCACAACGAAACCTTCTAGTTGCGCCATGTATACATTCTCATGCAAATCACCATTTAAGACCGCAGTCTTAACGTCCATCTGATGCAACTCGAGATCGAAATGAGCTACCAGAGCCATAAGGATTCTGAACGAGTCTTTCTTCGAGACGGGCGAGAAGGTCTCAGTATAATCAATTCCCTCTCGCTGTGTGAAACCCTTAGCCACAAGCCTTGCTTTGAAACGTTCAATCTTCCCTTTGGAGTCATACTTAGTTTTGTAGACTCATTTACAGCCCACCTTCTTAGCTCCATCAGGAATCTCTACTAAGTCACATACCTTATTTATACTCATAGATTTCAGCTCTTCTTCCATAGCCTCAATCCACTTGTGGGAGTGCTCACTATTCATAGCCTCCTTGAACGAGTTTGGATCATCAACCTTCCCCATGTCATGTGCTTCTTCACTCATGTACACATAATCGTTGGAGATAGTAGTTTTCCTCTCTCGTGTTGATCTTCTCAGAGGTTGTGGCTGCTCCACTGGAACAAGCTCAGCAGTAGCTTCTTGCTGTGCCTCTGATGTCCCAGCGGCGGTCTGATCCTGTACTTCCTCAACAGGTTCTGCCACAGTTTCATTTTGATGCTCATCAACCACATTCTAATGCTCACTTATGACAGGCGCTCGTTCCACATTTACTTCTGGAAAATCAACTGTCTGGGCTGGTGGTGTATTCTGAAAATTAGGCAAAATAGGTACGTAATAATCACGAGTCAGCGGTGTAGAATCTTAAGTCCGCATTTCCTCGAGATTGATTTGCCTAGTCTCAGTGCATCTATTTTCCTCTAAGAATACTGCATGTCTCGTCTCAACAAACTTAGTGATACCCTTAGGACAATAAAATCGATATCCCTTTGATCTGTCTGGGTATCCAATGAAATAGCAGCTTTCTGTCTTAGGATCTAATTTTCCAAGGGACGGATTAAATAATTTCGCTTCAGCCGCACAGCCCTAGACATGAAAATAATTAATGCTGGGTTTCCTACCAGTCCAAAGCTCATAAGGCGTCTTAGAGACTGACTTACTAGGAACGCGATTATTTATATGCGTGGCTGTTTTCAGCGCTTCCATCCATAAACTCACTGGCAGTGTGGAGTTGCTTAGCATACTGCGCACCATATCCATTAGAGTGCGATTTTTTCTTTCTGCCACACCATTTTGCTGAGGTTCACCAGGAGTTGAGTACTGTGCTACTATTCCATTTTCTTGAAGGAATCTAGCAAAAGGACCTGAGATTTGTCCATATGTGGTATGTCTCCCATAATATTCACCACCTCTATCTGACCGTACCACTTTAATCTTTGACTGATGCTGATTTTCTACTTCAGCTTTAAAGATTTTGAACTTATCAAGTGCCTCGGATTTTCTCTCTTATGGGGTAAATATATCCATAACGGGAGTAATCATCAGTGAATGTTATAAAATAACCAAAACCATCCACCGACTTAACGTTAAATGGGCCGCAGATGTCAGTGTGAATTAATTCTAATATTCCTGAACTGCGCTTAGCTCCATCCTTCTTAATTTGTTTTGTAAATTTCCCCTTAATACATTCAACGCATTGGTCTAAGTCAGAGAAGTCTAATCTTGGGAGTATCTCTTCTCTAATGAGACGCTCCATTCTCCCCTTCGAAATGTGGCCTAAACGTGAATGCCACAATTTCGATGAAGTCTCATTGCCTCTCTTGCGTTTGTGACTAACTTCGCTTATATTCATCACAGAGACATTAGTATGGGACAGTAAGTAAAGATCATTGTGTAGAGGTGCGCGATAAATAATGTCACCATTCAAACTTATTACACATTTGCTGTCACCAAAAGTGCATGAATAACCATCTAAATCTAATTTAGAAACAGAAATCAAGTTTCTCTCAATGGACGGAACATAAAGGACATCAGCTAAGTGAAGAATAAAGCCGCCACTAAGTTCTGATTGGAGAGCTCCAATGGCCTCCACGTCGGCTTCAACGTCATTTGCGACTCTTAACCTTCGAGTCCCATTTCTTATAGTCCGCACGCCAGACAATCCCTGTGAGGAATTTGCGACATGAATGGTGGCACCAGAGTCAATCCACCAAGTACTTAATGGGAAATATGCATAAAAGGACTCATCGACTATAGAAATGATGTCGTTATTACCTTTTCTCTCACACCACGCCTTAAACTTGGGGCAGTCTTTCCTCTCATGGCCCTCATTGTCACAGTGGTAGCAGATGAGCTTCTTAGGAGCAGACGGATCATTCTGCTGAGGAGCTTCACAAGGTTTCTTACCCTTCTTAGGCTTATTGGGGCGGGATACCCTCTTATTTCCTCCCCTTTGTCCCTCATGTCTTACGACGTTGGCAAAGTCGGGGTTCTGAGATCGCAGCCGTTCTTCCTCTTGAGCACATTTAGACACAAGCGTGGTGATGTCCCACTTCTGATCGCTTGCATTATAGTTTATCTTAAATGGCTCAAAGACTGATGGAAGTGACATCATGACGTGGTGAAGCAGCGCTGTATCATTAAGGGGACAGTCGAGGTCTCGAAGCTTGTCCCTCATGTTGACCATGCCCATAATGTGCTCTCTTACACTGCCTTGCCCATTATACTTAGCCTTCACAAGCTGAGATAAGAGAGTGCTAGCATTGGCCTTGTCAGACCCCTTAAAGTAGCTCTCAATTTTATCCATGAAGTCCTTAGCATTCTTAGGCTCTTTGTCAAGAGCTCCCCTGATGGAAGGGTTAATGGTCACGTTCATAAGACTTAAGGCCACTCTGTCAGAATGCTCCCAGCGCTCTTTTTCTTTCTCATAAGCAGCAGTGCGTGCAGCAAGGGTAGTATCCTCAGTCCCTTGTGACACTGGTGCAACAGGAGCGGGCAGCCTCAGGGAATGATCCTTATCCATCGTCAACAGAATGAAACCAATCTCAATTTTCCACTTGACGAAGTTATCCCCTCCCAACTGAGAAACACCATTGATATATGTCATGATGCTGGAGGGGGTTGCTTCTGTTCATAAAAATAAATTTTAATTAGTAACGACAATCAAAATAATAAATGTAATCAGCGTTGGCCAAACTAAAATATTGAATAAATAATTTGCATCACCGTTGGGCAGAAGCAAATAAACTTAGTATCTTATGAATTAATTTTGCATCACCGTTGGGCAGAAACAAAATAGCTTAATGACTTAGCGTAATTAACGCAGCGGAAAACTTAATTTTTGCATCACCGTTGGGCAGAAGCAAAATAATATTAAATCAAACTAAGCATCTTAAAAGCAAATAATTAAATCAACGTCGGTCAGAAATTAATTAAATGCTCAAAATAAACTAAGCAATTCTGAATAAAATTCACGTTGGTTTCATTTACTCAGAATAGCAACTCATAATTTTCTTGTAATTTTCAGCGTAATAATCCTCAATTTAAGATTTGTTAATGCTTAATAGGGAGATATGCTGAAAATAAACTCAGAAAATAAATAAAACTAAATAAAACAGAATTTAAAATGGGCCTTAAACTTATTTGGACCAGGAATCCGAAAACCAACGGCTGGGCCGCCATTTTGGCCCAGCCGTCCGCGCTGCTCCCCCCACCCGCGTGGGCCCTCGGCCCAACAGTGGATGGATGGGCCGCGGAGGCGGCCCAGCCGCGCGCGCGGTGCTCTCACCGGTCTGGCCCACGGCCCAGTGGCGGCGCCGGCCCAACCCCCTCCCCCGCGGCTCAATCTCGACCGTTCATCTCAATTGACCTAGATCCGACGGTCGGGAGTGGATATCGGAGGTATAAAAGGATAGGCCTCTTCAGAAACCCTAACCCTAACTCATTTCTCCCTTCTCTTTTCTTCCACCAACGGCGGCCGGCCCTCTGTCTCCGCGCCTGGGCCTCATGGCGCCGCGTCCACGGGCCCCCGCACCTCATGGCGCCGCCAGCGCGGGCCCCCGCGCCTCGCGCCCCTTGGCGCCGCCGCCGCTGGCCGCCGCGCCGCCGCGGGCCACCGCGCGTCGCGCCTCATGGCGCCGCCGCCACGGGCCGCCGCGCCTTGGCCCCGCCGCGGCGCCGTGGCCGCGCCGCCGCGCCTGGCCGCGCCGCCGCGCCCGGGCCGCACCGGCGCCGCGCCCGGGCCGCACCGGCGCTGCGCCTGGGCGCTTCGTCATGGCGGCGCCGCCGCGGGCCGCCGCGCCCGCTCTGCCTCATATGGCTGCCGTTCTTATGCAGAGCGCCATCTTGGCGGGCCGCGGCGGCGTGCCGTCTCCGGCGCCTTCACGGCGGCCATGGAGGCGGACCGCGCCGAATTTTTTTTTTTTGTCTTATGCCGCGGGTGCTACATGCCCCGCGCAAGCTTATGCGAGGATCACCATGCGTGTACCCGAGAAGTACGTTGAAATCTAGCGGAAAATCGGGCACCGCTGTGGGGTTTCTATTCTTATTTCGTGGGTTTGGAGGGATTTTCGGGTGGGATTTCTTTCGATCTAATGCTTTCTTATACTTTCTTATGCTTTCTATCTCTCGGATCTGACTTTATTCATGCGAAAATAAACTCAGAATTAACAGATCTAAACTGAACATGAATAAAACCGAGAACTAAACGTGAAACATCCAACCAAGATCTAAAACTTAGTAGATCTATAGATTCTTAAGGCTCACAGTTAGGTGCTTAGGCGAAAGATACCAAATGATATAACAAACACGTCTTAAAACTCAATCTTAACAGGATCTAACACCTAAATATGAGCACAACCTATAGAATAAACTTAGTAACAAAGAAGGGTTTTAGATCTAGACCGCCGGTTATCGTAGGAGCCGCTGAGGACGACATCTCGGCGGTGGGTTTTGTTGGGGACGAAAACAGATCCGCCGTAGTCGTTCCCGTAGATGTTCCCGACGTAGACGTAGTAGTCGATCTCGCCGGGTACCGTCTTCCTTCCGGCCTATACCGGCACTGTCCGGTGTTGAACGGCAAGCGGAGACGGTGACCTTCAGGTGGCTCCAGCGCCGCCGTGGATCGGGGCGGCTGTAGTGGGCGGCTAGGGTTTTGCGTCTGATTAGGTTAATCACAAAAACGCCGGGTCCCACTATTTATTATGGCGCTGAGCGACCTGGGGCCACAACCACGAGTTGGGTTTGGGCCTCCGATCAAAGCGCGTAACGGGCTTATTTCTTTTGGACCTTCGTGACCACCCAAAAGTTCCAACACCAGCCTCACTGCAGATCCCGGCGTACTACGACAGCTTCCTTGACAACCCTGGCCTGTGCGTCGGATCAAGCTCCGCCCTACCCCTACACACGTGCTCCGGAGGCGGCGGCCGTAACTCTAGGAGATAGATCATTCTCTCAGTTGAAATCTCAAGCTTTCCTCTCTTTGGCTTCGTCGCAGCTGGTGTTGGGTGCATCATGCACTGGCGCAAGAAAGGCCGGCAGGATGTCACATCGTGGAAGATGACGCCATTCAGAGCTCTGGATTTTACCGAGCACGACGTACTCAGCAACATCCGGGAAGAGAATTTGATCGGGAGAGGTGGGTCAGGGAAGGTCTACCGCATCCATCTGGGCAGCCAGAAATCAGCAGCGAAAGACGGCGGCGACGAGGCTGGTGGCCGCCCGACGGTGGCCGTGAAGAAGATCGGGAACGCCGGGAAGGCGGACGCCAACCTCGACAAGGAGTTCGAGGCGGAGGTGGCGTCGCTCGGCGGCCTCCGACACGGCAACATCGTCGACCTGCTGTGCTGCATCTCCGGCGGCGACGACCCGAAGCTGCTCGTCTACGAGTACATGGAGAACGGCAGCCTGGAACGGTGGCTGCACCGGCGCCGCAAGCTGGGCCGCCGCTGGGCTGGCCCACCAGGCTGAGCATCGCCGTCGACGTGGCCAGGGGCCTCAGCTACATGCACCACGGCTTCACGAGGCCGGTCATCCACCGGGACGTCAAGTGCAGCAACATCTTGCTCGACCGCGGGTTCGGAGCCAAGATCGCCGACTTCGGGCTCGCCCGGATCCTCGCCAGGGCCGGCGAATCCGAGCCGACATCGGGCATCTGCGGGACATTCGGATACATTGCTCCAGGTATGTAGTAGCTTCTTGCCGGCCGGCAAGCCGACGTTGACGAAAAGTTTTCCATGTTTGAACCGTGAGTTTCTGACGACTCTCGCCTGACTTGAGCCGTTCGTGTTCGACCTTATGTTTGGCTCGATCGCAGAGTACGTGAGCAGGGCCAAGGTGAGCGAGAAGGTGGACGTGTACAGCTTCGGCGTCGTGCTGCTGGAGCTCGCCACCGGGCGGGGTCCGGAGGACGGCGGCACGGAGTCCGGCAGCTGCCTGGTGAAGTGGGCGTCCAAGCGGTACAAGAGCAGCGAGCCGTGCGCGGACCAGCTGGTCGACGGTGAGATCCTGGACCCGGCGTACCTGGACGACATGGTGGCCGTGTTGGAGCTCGGGGTGGCCTGCACCGGCGAGGACCTGTCGTCGAGGCCGCCGATGAGCGAGTTCCTCCGCCGGCTCCTCCAGTGTGGCCGGAGTCAGATGGCCGTTGACGACGACGACCACCACTCTGCCAAAGACGTGTGCGGCGTTGATTCTTTCGAGTGTATGGTATGACGTGTGGCCAGGTACAGCAACACTCAGGCAGTGAGGCCGCCTCCGACGGCTTTGGCAAAATCGCAAGCTGAGGTGATCACACATCACAGTCTCCATGCCTCATCTCTCATTGCTTCGGCAAACGAGGTATACGCTTCCATGGGTTCAGTTAATTTCAACTGTGTCTATGATATCCATTGAGAAAAGGGAGTTCGAACCACGGGTCTGTAAAACGGGCTGGGCCGGATAGAATGTTTGCCTGGTTACACTGGTTTTCGCATTTGGGCTAACCTCCCCACAAGTGGATCGTGAGAACACGGGCCATAGTGTTGTTTTCAGTATTTCATTATTGAGTTTTCAGTTTCCTTTTCTTGATCGCTCGATAAATCCAGTCATTATTTCAAAAAAATGTACATTACTTACTCAGTGATTTGCTTCGTTCTTTTCTTAGTCTCTCTGTTTTTTATTGATTTTGTTACTTGCTTTCAGTTTTCTTTCAATGTGTCACTGCTGCACCTGCACATTTGGTTGCAAATATTGGCTGTATGATTCAAATTTTCGTTTCTGTTAAATACAACACACATCAGTACATCGTTGATCCGGAAAGTGAGCCAAAACTTGAAATAAAATCATCCGAATGACAATCCAAGACCACTGTATGCATCCTTCTTTCTTTTCTGTTTTGCCTTTAGGATTGATACAGGATAAGAAGAGGCAAACAAGGTTGAGCAAGGCAAGTTGACTGACGATGATCCGTGGCCTGTGGGTGGCTGCTCGCAACACGTGAGGTGCCTCGATCCAAGCCAGAAACAAAAGCCTTGCCGCTCGTGCTTGGCGATGTCCTCCGCATGCGTGCGCCGGCCCGAAGCATGCAGGCGTTTGAATTTGACCGGCGGCCGATCGAGTGGTAGGATCGATCGATCTTCACCAACGTCGTCGCCCGTAACACCACGCTACCTGTGGAAGACGTACGTACGTACAGGTACAGCTTCCCCAACGTCGCTCGTGAGTCGTGACACTGCCTTCCTTTCTCAAGTTGCACATGCTTCAAACGCTCCCCCCCAAAAAAAATGCGTGTTACAGGTTGCAACCGGCGTTGTGAAAGTTTTGAACATACAACTGCCAAGTGGTCGATTGTGTTATTTTGTTTTCCCCCTTTTTGGAAGTCGTGGACTACTGCTCCATCGTCTCCACTTGCAGGCAATGTTTTTTGTTCTGTCAAAAGATTTCTAATTACACACGCATACTTACTCTTTGTTGACGCCAGATTTTGACACGTGTTGAATCGGCGTCAGGAGGAGAAGATTGGCCGATGCGGCAGGTCTGAAGGCTACAGGAAGGAATCGGCCGATTGAAGTAACAGTTGAAAATCGGGCGATTGGTGGCACAGCCTATGCCAACAGGATGGGATTATTTCGGAGGATCCTGGTCAAAAGCTGGTCAAAGGGGCACGCTAAGTCGGTCAAGGAGCAATTGAAAGGAAATCTTGATTGGATTAGGGAGCGGCGGCGGAAGATTCTGCGGGAGTCCGTTTCCTTTTTAAAGTCCGTATAGATATAGTAATTTAAATAAGGTTATAACAAGTCGTGATCGACCAGGAGTCCTAGCTTTAGGGTATAAATAGGAGTCGTCAGGGTCTTACAAAGGGATCAACACATAATTCAACAACAGTACTTCTACTTTTTCCAGCAATTTACTTTCAAGTCGGCGACTTCGTCAATGCTTTTCTTCTTTCACGAGTTCGTACGGATTGGCAGGGCTGCATCAACTTGATCTCCGGCCAATTGGTAGGTTCCGCTTACCGAGTAATATCCGAGCTTTAACTGCGGGCGCATCGCTGTGGTTTCGTTTGGATTTATTCACCAGGTATCGATATTTACTAGAATTGCAAGTTTTACCAGTTGTTCTAGTATTATCACCAGTTATCCAGCTTGAGATCAGAGTAATCGGCTTCGTCATCGTTTTTCTTCGATTTATTATCTCACGGCCGATTAGATCTATTTCAAGTGTTGTTCTTGCAGTAGTCGTCTAGATCGCTCCAGCAGTTTTCTTTACGATTACTACACGATCATCGGCTGATCCATAGCCGATCATCTATATAGCAAATCGGCCGCGCGAACCGCACCAGGACGATAACCCGAACAGGAGCTAAGCAGATTCTCCCGGGTCGTGTGTCCGACGCTGAAGACCCATCGGCCGATTCCTATCCGGCCGATTTTAGCGCCAACACACTTTTGACACGCCTGGTGGAACCATCCAAGATCTGATATGTCGAAAAACGCAGAAATCTCTGACAGCAACATCATTGAGGTCACAGAAGCTGATCTCAAGGACGACCAGAGGGAAGAATTGGCCAAGCATCTAGAAGATTACAAGAAGATGTACCTCCAATCGTTCAGTCGTATCAGAAGCGGGGAGGCTGTCAAGAAGACTCCTATCCTAGCGCCTCGCCACATCACCATCGCTGAGGACTCGGGCAAGATGTCAGAGATGATTCAACAGTCCGTGTATCAGGCGTTCATCGACCAATCCTCGGTGATGACCAACACGGTGTATAACGCCGTCGTCAGCTCTCTGGCCAGCGGAGCCGTTCAAGGCTATCAGGGACCGGCATATGCCCCCCCAACTACTCTGCCAGCCAGAAGCCTGCCATACACATCCCAATCGGCTCCACAGCCGATATTGATGCAACGCGAGGGGTACAACTCTCCACCACCCTCGGCGTCTCCAAAATACAGCGGTGCACCATGTCTCCCATCACAAACGCCGCTTCAACCCGTTCAGATGACTTCTATGCAATCACTGCCTACAAGCTCAGCACCTTGGGGAACATCAGCGACAACGTGTTTTCCCGAGCCATCGAATGGGTATGGAGGTTATTCAACCCAGGCGCCATGCCAATCGGCCGTCCGGCCGACGGTTCCCCAGTATCAGCCGATCTTATCAGAAATCGGCAGGGGGGCACATACTGTAGAAGCATTCAGAGGCACGGCGCCAGCAGTGACGTACGAAGGGGGTGCGGACTCGTTTCGCCATCAACTATCGGCCGCTCAGCAAAATCCGCCGATTCATCACCCGGCCGTACCAGCTCTTCAGCACATGCCCGCGCCGCGAACAGCTGTTCATCAGCAGCAGGTGGACTGGACGGCAAGAATAGCAGAAGTAATCCAGGACCAGTTTGGACTGAAGCCGAAAGTTCAAACTTATACTTACAAGACGCCGTATCCATCGGCCTACGACTCGCTGCCGTTCCCACACCGCTACAAAGTTCCTGATTTCACCAAGTTCTCAGGGACGGACGATACATCCACTGTGGAGCATATCAACCGATTCATCATCCAGTGCGGAGAAGCTGCCACGCAAGATGCTCTGAGGGTGCGCTTATTTTCATCGTCTCTGTCCGGATCGGCCTTCCAATGGTTCACCACCTTACCGCCAAATTCTATCGTTACTTGGGCCGATCTGGAGAAACAATTCCACAAGTACTTTTATGCAGGAGTACACGAGACGAAGATCTCGGATTTGACCAGTCTCAGGCAGAGGAGCGATGAACCAGTAACGGGGTATATACAGAGGTTCAGAGAAATCAGGAACAAATGCTACAGTCTGGCTCTGACCGATGCACAGTTGGCCGATATCGCTTTCCAAGGCCTCTTGCCACAGATCAAAGAGAGATATGCTGCCCAAGAGTTTGAAAGCCTGAGCCAAATCGTCCACCGATTATCAGGGCAAGAGGTCCGACCGTTTGAACAGCGGAGGAACTTCCAAAAGAAGGTGGCATACTTGGAGGGATCTGAATCCAATGCGGAAGAAGAAATCGGCCTGGCAGAGTGGGTAAGAGGGAAAAAACCAATATCTTGCCCCTTTGGCAAGAAGGAGCCAGAGACATTCGGCTTTGACACGTCAAAGGCCGATAAAATTTTTGATCTACTGCTTCAGGAAGGGCAGATTAAGCTGTCTCAACATCACACCATCCCTACGGCCGATCAGCTTAAGAAGATGAAATACTGCAAGTGGCATAACGCTACTTCTCATGATACAAATGAATGCAAAGTCTTCCGCCAGCAGATACAATCGGCCATCGAGCAGGGGCGGCTTAAATTTGAAACTCCAACCAAATCGGTAAAGCCAATGAAGATAGATCAGCATCCCTTCCCGGCCAACATGGTTAATGCTGGAGGGGACTCAAGTCAAACCAAGGTGCTGACGTCAGAATCGGCGAGAAGAAACGGCGCTGTCGACCCCAGGAGACAGATCACGACGGGAAAAATCAGAAGGAACGGGCGAGGACCAGAACGACCATGCAAGCCCGTCACCTCCCAATTCTTACTCAGTAAATATCGGCAGCAGCAGGAACAAGCACGATACCAGGAAGAGACGATACGCCGGCATGAAGATCATTGGCAATGTCCGTTCTTCATCCACTGCTGGGAGAATGACATCAGGTTGCCGTTTGCCGATAACTGTCCGGAGTGTAACGGATTGAGCTGCAACGATCGCCCGAGGCCACACTCTAGGGACAGAGGATCAGAGCCGATCAGCAGAAATCGGTGCGAGAAACGGCGCGTTTCGGTGCATGATCGGCTGGGGGGCAGAGTTGACCAGTACAGCAGGTCAAAAAGCAAGATTGGCCAGCGAGATGGACTGGGGGGCAGGATCAGCGCGCACGATCGGCTGGAAGAGATGGCCGATGATAGGGTATCAGACGAAGATCCCCTAGGAAGGGAACCAGATTGGGAACACGCCAGGTCATCGGCCAAACCAGTGAATCCCACGTGGTGTCCCGATGGCCTGTCCAGATCCCAGAAGCGAAGGATCCAACGCCTACGCCAGTGGGAACATCAAGAAGAAGAACAGAGACAGGTGCCAGAGAGAAGGAATGTCAAATCTTGAGTTTGGCGCCCAAACAAAAATGATCAAGAAACAAGCAACCAAGAATCGGCAGCCGAAATTGATATGGTGTTCATACTGCCGATGGAGTTCATGGCGCCCAACGATCGGGATAAAATGAAAAGAACAGACGAAGAGCAAATGGCACAACTGGTATTAGAGCCGATGACGGCTACGTTTGAGAAACCAGAAGAGGAAAAACGATAGCATCTTAAAGCGCTGTTTCTCAAAGGCTATGTCAACCGCAAGACCATAGACGCCATCAACAAAGTGGTGGTCCCACAAAATAAAACTGAACTGCAGTCCCTCATCGGCAAGGTCAATTTCATCAGAAGATTCATATCCAATCTATCAGGACGTATTCAGGCTTTTACCCCCCTGTTGAAATTAAAGCCCGACCAGGAATTTATATGGGGAGAAGGACAGCGCAAGGCACTGGAGAATATCAAGCAATATCTGGTTTCACCTCCGGTGTTAGCCCCGCCACAGCCTGGTAAGCCGTTCAAGTTATATTTATCGGCTGATGAACAGGCTATTGGATCGGCGTTGGTACATGAGTTTGAGGGGAAAGAACGAGTGTACGTCAGCAGAAGACTTTTAGACGCCGAAACAAGATATTCCTCGGTGGAGCGATTATGCTTGTGCTTGTACTTTTCATGTACTAAGCTCAGGCACTATTTGCTATCGGCAGAATGCATAGTCGTGTGCAAGGATGACGTGGTGAAGTATATGCTATCATTGCCGATTTTGAAAGGGCGAATTGGAAAATGGATCCTGGCTTTGTCAGAATTCGATCTAAGGTACGAATCGGCCAAAGCCGTCAAAGGTCAAGTGATGGCCGATTTCATAGTTCAACATTGTGGACCAGAAATTGCCACCGTTGAACTAGTTCCATGGACTCTATATTTTGATGGTTCTTCGTGTGGGGTCGGATCAGGAATCGGCATTGTTCTTGTGTCACCTCGGGGGGCAACTTATGATTTCTCTCTGCCGATAGAAGCCTCTGCAACTAATAACAGGGCGGAATATCGAGCTATTCTAAAAGGCATTCAATTATTAAGGGAAGTTAGAGCTGACGCAGTCAAAATCTTTGGGGATTCCATGCTCATTGTGGATCAGTTGACGGGGCGATCTGAGTGCAAGGATGATATCTTGAGAATTTATTATGAGAATTGTCTTCAACTTTTAAAAGAGTTCAAGTCTGCAATAATTGAGCATATCCCCAGGAATTATAATGAAGAAGCCAACAGACTGGCCCAACATGCTTCAGGGTATCGGCCGATTTAGGGAGCGATGACGCTAGAGCTCGCGGCCGATGATTGGCGAAAGGAGATCGCCGATTACTTGAAAAATCCATCACAAAAGGTGGATCGGCGAACACGTTTTCAGGCTACAAAGTATGTGTTGCTTGAGGATGATTTATTTTATCGGACGATTGATGGAGTTCTTCTCAAATGCCTGGGAACAGAAGAGGCAAAGGTTCTGATGGGAGAAATCCATGAAGGCGTGTGTGGAGCTCATCAATCGGCTCACAAAATGAAATGGATGATCAGGAACAATGGATATTATTGGCCGACCATTCTTGAAGATTGTTTCAGGTACTACAAAGGATGCCAAGACTGTCAGAGGTTTGGCAATGTGCAGCGCGCACCAGCATCGGCTATGAATCCGATAATTAAGCCGTGGCTGTTCAGAGGTTGGGGAATAGATCTCATCGGACAGATTCATCCTCCATCTAGCAAAGGGCATAAGTTCATATTGGTGGCTACAGATTATTTTACTAAGTGGGTGGAGGCAGTTCCTTTAAGGAACGTGACATCGGCCGATATGATTGAATTTGTTAAAAGCCATATTATATATCGATTTGGTATTCCTCAAACCATCACAACTGATCAAGGGACAATGTTCACTTCTGGAGAGTTCGGAGAGTTCGCTGCCGATTGGGCCGCCGCCGCCAAAGGAGTAGCCGATGGAGCCTCTGTAGATGGGGTGGTCGCCGATGGAGACGCCATTGGGGATCGGAGCAGGCCGCGGATGAGATCGCCGGAAAAGGGGAAGCACTTGGAAATCGAAAGAGCTTGGAGGAAGACGAACAGTGATGTGACGGAGAGAATGCTAGATTCGTGGGGAAGGATGGGCGGAGAAAGCCAGTACTTAAGAGAGATCAGGGAAGCGAGGGCAAAGATGGTATTTTTACCGCGCCGTCTACACGAGTTCCAGAGGAACGGTCGTTTCGCGCGCCCGGTTCGAGGAAATTGCAATCATTGTGCCGCGGAACGGAAGGAGATTTTTACTGCGCCTGTTTCGGAGGAAAGGATTAAAGAAAAGAGTTTCGAAGGAAAAGTCATATTTTACTCCGAAACTGGGGGGCATGTGTTGACGCCAGATTTTGACACGTGTTGAATCGGTGTCAGGAGGAGAAGATTGGCCGATGCGGCAGGTCTGAAGGCTACAGGAAGGAATCGGCCGATTGAAGTAACAGTTGGAAATCGGCCGATTGGTGGCACAGCCTATGCCAACAGGATGGGATTATTTCGGAGGATCCTGGTCAAAAGCTGGTCAAAGGGGGCACGCTAAGTCGGTCGAGGAGCAATTGAAGGAAATCTTGATTGGATTAGGGAGCGGCGGCGGAAGATTCTGCGGGAGTCCATTTCCTTTTTAAAGTCCGTATAGATATAGTAATTTAAATAAGGTTATAACAAGTCGTGATCGACCAGGAGTCCTAACTTTAGGGTATAAATAGGAGTCGTCAGGGTCTTACAAAGGGATCAACACATAATTCAACAACAGTACTTCTACTTTTTCCAGCAATTTACTTTCAAGTCGGCGACTTCGTCAATACTTTTCTTCTTTCACGAGTTCGTACGGATTGGCAGGGCTGCATCAACTTGATCTCCGGCCAATTGGTAGGTTCCGCTTACCGAGTAATATCCGAGCTTTAACTGCGGGCGCATCGCTGTGGTTTCGTTTGGATTTATTCACCAGGTATCGATATTTACTAGAATTGCAAGTTTTACCAGTTGTTCTAGTATTATCACCAGTTATCCAGCTTGAGATCAGAGTAATCGGCTTCGTCATCGTTTTTCTTCGATTTATTATCTCACGGCCGATTAGATCTATTTCAAGTGTTGTTCTTGCAGTAGTCGTCTAGATCGCTCCAGCAGTTTTCTTTACGATTACTACACGATCATCGGCTGATCCATAGCCGATCATCTATATAGCAAATCGGCCGATTCGCTGCCGACGCGCTCCTCAGGACAGATCGGAACTCCAGCCGATCGACGCGCCTGGAATTTAATACTCTATTTCCTTGTCAATCAACAGGTCAGATTGACTGGCACGCCGCGCGAACCGCACCAGGACGATAACCCGAACAGGAGCTAAGCAGATTCTCCCGGGTCGTGTGTCCGACGCTGAAGACCCATCGGTCGATTCCTATCCGGCCGATTTTAACGCCAACACTCTTATAAGTGCATACATGTATAGAAGTAGAGTGTCAGGCTTAATTGCCTGATGCCTAGTGTCATGTATAGAAGTAGAGTTGGCAAACCTAAACGTCTATACGACAGGACTATAAGATAAGTGTTTGTTAGGGAAATAAGAATGGTCAGACGAGTCAGGAAAATTATTTTTTAATATAATCGGTAGCTCTCCTATCTAGCACGTTAAAAATATATATTGGTCTACTTTCTAAAAATAACTGGCAATATCTTCGTGGGGCATATGGTAATAGAGAAGATAGGTATTTTCACCTGAATTTTTAGTCCTTAAATCATTATACGACATTTTATTAAAAACTCTCCTTTCTTCTACCACTAGTCTTGTTCCCTCGGCCTCCTCCGTCATCCGAAGACGGCTCCCACGCCTGCTAGCTCCGCCCGTTATGCTAACTTGTTGGAACAAATTTTCCTTGATCCGCCCCTCTCCACTGGCCATCCGGCCTCTATATCTCTACGACCTGGGCGCTCAGCACCGTGGCGCTGCCGTACACTGACCTTATTCTTATCCTGATCTTCAATTTTTTTCAACAAAAAAAAAACTGAACTTTGTAAGTTGACCCATGACCTGTACGTCCTGTACGTAGCACGAGGGGTGCCTCGAAAAGAAGTCAAAGTTTTACATCTGGCTGCAGCGGATCTTTTTCTGGATCATCTCGTTGCAGCAACTTGCACACAGATCTCTAGACAGTGCTAATATACTTCACATTGTCAGTCCAGGGTGCAGAGCCCAACCATGTTCCCTGTGATATTAGACGTTGCAACTGGACAGAAAGTCAGAAATTACACGTTTTGCTCCGTTCGACAGATTGTGATAAACTGTATGTTGAACAGCTTCACAGAGCCCACCCAAACATGTTAAAAACATGTTTTTATAATAAAATTTGAATGAAGGCATGTTGAAAGTTGTGAAGCACCAAAGCTGTGGAGCATCCCTTCTGGAATCTGGAATACTAGTTCCTTTGTCCCTGTTGCAAAAGTTTCGGTTTTATCACAGGTTCTGGAAGGATCAATTTTTTATTGTCTGAGCAGGTAGAAATGCAGTGCTACTGACTTTACTTGCTTCCTCATTGCTATCTCTATTTCACAACGTTAATCTGGTCTGCAAAAATGTTACACTACAATGTATGAATTTAAATCGTTCCTGCTATAGTTACATAAATGTAATATTGATCTACCTAATGAGTGCAAGTTTGATAAATATTACTCTAACGTCAAACCGTTTAAATTTGAGAACTGAACAAATATTGTGAAATGCATACAGTACTAAGTTTTATGAATGGGAACAGCTTCGTCTCCCTCTCTTTCTTGCTGTCAACGCTTGATTTCACTTCCGCCCCAGTTTGAACGAATTTCGTTGGTTGAAAAGTACAAAGGCACTGCAAACTGGCCGTGCTTGCTGCCTTAATACCTAAGAGAGTTCTTTACAACTCACACATCAAGACGAGTAGCTAGGGTCTAGGATCACTTGGAAAGCAAAAATAGGGCTCGTGGGCTGCTAACCCACATGGCAATAGGATAAACAACTCTTGCAACAGATCAGCTCCAGTTCATTCATTGGTTTCAGCTCTCTCAACTCCCACCTGCATGCACTATTCTCAAATCCTTCCATTCAGACCGTTGCCTGTTTTTTATTGCAGATTCTTTTCCGTGCCATGTTCACTACAAAGACAGTTGTTGGCACTATTCTAATTGTTTACAGCTAGAAATGTAACCTACATGTCTCTGTTCGTATGATTTCACACACAGCTCATCCATCTCCGAAAAACGAAGGGCACCATGTTCAGACAAAAGGTGCAGTTTAAGAATTCCAAAACTGGCACATCTTTAATCAGAGAATCAGAAGCTGCTCAAGCAGACAGTCTGTATCACATTTCCGGGACACAATATACATGATCATGTGTGCGTTACATTTTTCATATTTATACCCTCTGACAAATCAAGAAATGAGGCCTTTGACAGACAGCCCTCCCTATCTCACCTTTGTACCCCCACCGTAATGAATTCAACAAATGGAGATGTACATGTATGCAAACATTGGAACTGTTGGAAGAACTACTTTCCCCGCTCCATTTTTTCAGTGCTCTACTTTGATACACTCTACAACAGGAGTTGCATGCTCACGATGACTGGACAATTGGTTGGTCCGCAAAAGGGCCATATAGCCAGCCTTTGGCAATATGGCTGTAGGCAGCCTCCGTCAAGTGAATGCCGTCCCAGCTCCAGTGGGTTGTCGGATCAGCACATGCAGTCGCACCAGGCTCACCACATTTAGCCGTGACATTGAAGTTGTAAGCGGCTTTCTCAGGAGTCGATGGGGCCCCACAACACGCCCTAGGCACTTGCTTGTAAAAACCTGTATGAAAAAATAATTGTTAGGTCCATGCATAGATGTGCATCAAAATCAAAGGAGTAGTGCTTGAAGCAAAGGTGCCTTCCGTTTTAGTCAACAATAACATTTGCCTCCTTTTCCTCTAGCAGTTGAGACAGGAAAACTGTCTCCGTCAGCAAATTCATGCCAAAAAAAGTACAAGATTTGCCATAGGGCAGCAATGAAATGGAAGTTCTAGAAATCAGGTACAGGTGATCTAGAGATGACACATACATGGCATCGTTCTAGATCCTGATGGTTGCTATCCTCCTTTTTCTGTTTTTTATTTTTTTTATTAAAAAACTACAAGGGTAAAGCAAAACAAAGGTCTCATTGTCAGCAAGGAAAGAAAGCAACAGCTAGAAACAAAAGTGATCCACCCAAAACGATAGCTCAGCTAACTGAGCAATTTCTAGATGTTTGTACTTGCCGCAACAAGGACTTGTTAAATTTGTCATTCAGCTATGCTTAAAAAGTGGAGCAGCAAAAGTAAGAATACGGTGCTCATCATATTGCAACAGTGCATAGACACTTTTGCCGTTATGAAATGTCTATCTCAACAACACGACAAGTAAATGTTTCTAATGAGATTTTAATACCAAAATACTGTGGGTACCATTCACAGAGTATGCATGCTTTTCGTAGTATCTAGTTCAGCTCATAACACAACGTAGTAAAAGTATCAGTAGTAAAACTATCATATGAAAAGGAACAGGGTTGTCATGATCATTAATTTTGAACCAGGTAAGAGAGTCACTACAGTGTATGTTCCCATCCATAATTAGACTGCCTTAAGGAAAAAGCTGGGTCCCGGTGCATATTGTGTAACCCATAGTCAAACCATCCTCCTGCAAGCCGCAATTGATCCATTCTGATGGAATCTCATTTTCATTGAGAAGGACTCCACTGACAACTATTAACAGGAAGCACACAAAGGTTCAAACAAAGTGTACTAATAGCAATGGTAGCTTATAGCCCCTTTACAGACTAGATACAGGTTCCAAATGAGCAAGGTGTGAGTACATTTGCTTTCAAGATACTCTGACCATTAAGCTGGCCTGACTGCTTTTGATCTGCTATTAGAGAAGGTTAATGGCATCTCTACCGAGATCTAAACCATCCTATATATAATATGTTGTGTCTTCCAAGGTGAACAGTAGGAAATAGTTGACTCAACGCCTAAGCATCTAAAGCAAAAAGTAAGCGTAAATCAAGATCAAGAATTTAAGAACTCACCAAACTTCTTAGGCTGAAGCATGAACTGGATAACTGGCGTGTAGTAATCACCATATATGATCCTCACATTGGGGTGCTTAGCCCGGAGCTTCTCAAGCATGGCCTTGAGATGTGCATTGTGCACCCAGGAGAATGTGTTGAACCGGCGGACACACCCGCTGCGTTCACCATATCCATCTTTTGGCTCCTCGAGCATGTTTAAGTACACAGGGAAGCAGCCGGTGGGCATGACACCAGGCACAATCAGATCCACCGCCCCCTCGGCAATCAATGCCTGCGCCGCGCACAAACATTTGCAGTTGGAACCACTTTCCCTAACAATCAACAGTGAACAAACAATACACAGCAAATGGAAGCAGGCACTACCTCAACACCGTCGGAGATGCCCTGGATGACATCCGGCATGAACTTGTAGGCCTCCGTGATGCCCTTCCCTGCAAAGAGGGGTGCATTGTAGTCGTTGCCGCCGAACTCACCGACCACGAACAGCGCCTTGGCAAAGAACTTCTTGCATTCTACACAATGGAAAGCATCAATCGTACCAAGATTCAGAGGGAATTTCCCAATTCCTCACATCAAGCATCACCGCCCGTGCAGCTAAAAGCTGCAAAAGGTGAGATTTTTAGATTCCCTTACCCTGGGTGGTGTTGCAGAAGAAGGGCTTGAGATCGCGGAACCACTGGATTTGGGTCATGAGCGCGCCGGAGTTCCAGATGACGTCGCCGAGCCCCTTGGCCACGAAGTAGGGCGTGTCGAGCGCGGTGGCGCCGGTGATGGCGAAGTTGGCGCCGTGCGCGAAGCTGGCGTTCTTGGCCTTGGACGGCGGCAGCAGCGGCAGGCCGAACTCTTGCGCTGCAGGTAAGCAAAGCCCCAGGAAACCCGTCAGCCACACCAAATCTGAGAGGAACCCCCGAAGCCGAGGCAACCCCCGGATGCGAGATAGGACGTACCGAGGTGGTCGATGACGAGGCGGCCGTCGGAGCAGCGCCCGGTGGCCTTGCCGAAGTAGGTCTGGCCGTAGGGCAGGCGCGCGGTGGCGAGGAACTCCGGGGTGCCGTTCTGGATGAGGTTCCCGGCGTCGGCCAGCGAGTCCCCGAAGTTGAAGAGCGCGTGGTACTTCCCCTTGGCCGCCGCCTCCCTCGACTCCGCCGCGGCCCCGGCCGCCGACGCCGCCGCAAGAACCACCGCCACGACCGCGAGCATCGCGCCCCTTCCTCCCATCGCCGCCCGTCCCCCTGGGGCTCCCCCTCTAGGTTCCTGGATCTCCGGCGGGCGGAACGGAACGGAGAAGGTTGGGAGTCGAGGGTGGTAGCTAGGTAGCTATCGGCGGTCGGGCGGGGGCTTCTTGTAGGGGTGGCGGGCGAGAAGGAGAGGGAAAGGGATGGATGGAGGGGTTTGGTGGTGGTGGTGGCTGCCGGGGCGTTTTCTTGGGCGCTTGGCTTCCTCCCTCGCTCGCTGCGGCTGCGCGTGTGGTGGCGTGGCTCACTCGGTGTTTGGCGGATTAATTTAGTTAGGCGTGGGGAGTTATTGCGGAGGTGTGTGGGAAATGGGAACGCGGGTTGGGGGTGGGGGGGGTCTAGAAGAAGCGAGGAGGAAGGTGACGGGAGGCTGGCTGGATGGATGGGGAAGAAGGGATGGGGTGGTCGTCGGTCGAGTGAACAGCTAGCGGAACGTGACCAGATTGGGGTGGCTTCTCAAGGAAAGTGGAGTACACGGTTTGACTTTGAAGAGGGTGTTCCGGCTCCCGGTCCGTTTTCCGGCCTAAATGCGTTGGACTGGGAGCTCCAACCTAACCATGGACAAGGAAACAAAAACCACCGTTTAGCATGGGCAGGGGCATATCTGGAAATGTTGTAGTGTATAACAGAGAAATAGGAATGGGGAAAAGAAAATACGGTGGAAAAAAACCGTATATAATAGTGGCAAAACACACATTATTAAGATGTAAGGAAACATAAGGAGTTATGTCCGGAAGGCATGCATTGGAAATACGTGGATAAGAAACATAGTATCTGATTATTGGTAGAAGAAAATATTAGAGGAAAAGAAGGTATCTATTCAAATAAAGTCGCTAGCTAACCAAAGGTCCCCTAGTGATACAGTTGGCAAACGGATTGGATGTTGTATTCTTATGAAATTCATAGATTGTTGAAAAAATTTCCTTATCCATTGTTTATGTCCCCTTCATTGCTCGTAGAAACCCTCTTAAAATGGTAAATATATATGTATTCAAAGACAAGCTCACTTACATGTCAAACCCTTTCCTCAAAAACTCCAAACCTTTTCTTTTTCATGTTTCCTAGGCTACATATAAGTAATGAAATGCAATTCTACTTCACAAACCTATACTAACATGGACGATGGTGATTAGGATTTGGTTCGAGAGTCGTGGGAGCGTTGGTGCAGTGGGGCATGGGAAGGAGAGTGGCTAGCAAGTGATGCTTTGGTGAATCAGCATGAACGATGGGTTACACGTGCATGTGGTGGTGGTGGAAATGAAGAGGGCATTGTGGTGCATTTTTATTGATGTGGCAATCCTATTCAACCTTTGTTCTCCAACTAAAAGCCCGTTTAGCGTGGCTCTAGCTGGTTCCGGCTCTTGCACTGTAGCATGTAGGAGCTGGAGCTGGAGGAGCCACAATTTGTGGCTCCACCAGCTCCTTGTAGTTCGTGAGGGGGAGGGAGAGGAGAGAGAAAATAGTTTCCATACTTTGGTCTTGGAGCAATTTCGATGTTGGGTGTTTGGTAGAGCTACTCCTGAAGCCAACTTTGGAGCCGCTCCTCGAGCCCTGCCAAATGGACTCTAAACAGCCTGGACGTGAGAGAGGGAACAACTTTATAGCAACAGAGGAGCAGAGAGAGAGGGAGGGATGAGAGGGATGGTCTTTGTTGACCATGTGAATTATATGCATGTATGTTCACATGTAGTAACATGATCATAGATTGCAATATACGTACTTACAATGATAGTGTGAGATTAAGATAAGTTTCCACAGATCCAACGATCTTGAGAGTCACTGGCTTATTAAGCGAGATAGTCCTGGTTGATAGTTCTAGTAGTCGGTGGACCAATTCATTATCGATCGAGTTCGGTTGCATTGTATTTAGCCAACGCGTTATAATTTGGTCAAGGCGCTCCGGTAACATCACACTTGGTTGCTCTAACTATGTTAGTCTCACAAACCACCTATGCTTCTATTTCCCGCTGCAAAGCAACATTGGTCACATCACTCTTTGTTTGTAGTCGTCAAGTCTAATCATATTCAGTACCAACCGGGGAAAAAAGATACAAATACAACGTGCTACCAAACGCAAAAACAAACAGTTTCTTTTTGAAACAGTGACAGTTCATGAAAACGATTTTAAAACAGACCACACTCGATGAGTCAAGAGCAAGTTTTGTCGGTTGAAATCTTTTGGTGAGGCGATTCTTTCCCAGCTACCATCCGCTCTCACAACATGGGCCAGGCCACCGAGTCAGCAGCCACACTACTACAAAACCAAAAGAATTAGCCCCCATGTGAGAGACCATCTCATGTAATCCGAGCACCCGAATCCCCTGCATACGCTGTGGTTCGGTGAGAGGTCAGCACTCAGCAGCCAGCACCGAACCCGTCCAAACCGAGTTGGTCCAACCATTAAAAAGGGGGGAAAGAACCCGGTGAGTCAGTGGAGTGGTTTCCTTCATCCCAAACCATTGTTGTCAGGTCGTTGCCAAATGCACGTCGAGTTTTTTTCCTTTGGTTCCTATTTCCTAATGGTGACGGCATGTGCTGAGCTTTTGCTCTCCTGGGTTGTTGCAAAATAAATAAAAAAAGCCGGTACAAAAACCTAATCTGGTAGGAGTAGTAGATAGCAGCGGCGTGGCCAAATGATTGAAGCATGAAGCAGGCGGCTAAGGAAAGGCGTGGAAGAGATACCGGCGGCAACCTTTTGGGAAGCTCTGCAGGTTGATGTATGGCCATGGCATCCTGCTATGCGGCACATGGATGGAATGGGGAACTCTGGAGCCGCCTTTGCTAGCTAGCATGAAAAACTTCTCTCCGATTTTTGCTTCTGGATGTTCTGATTTGTTCTGAAGTGGAGCTTGAGGGCTGGACCTCTAAGTACATGTCGTGTCTGTTGAGACGTACTTGGAGGCGGTCAGAAACTTTAGAGCAACTCCAGCAGACCCTCTATCAAATCTTCTATTCTAAATTTAGAGGGTGGAGTCAAAAAAATTAACTCCAGCAGACTCTCTACTTAGCCCCTAAAATGATGAGGCCTCCAAATCTCCCCCCTTCACCCCCACATCTGGGTCTCTAGGGAGCCCTCCATCCGTGGCCCCCACCAATTGCCTCTTCTTTCTCCCTCCCAACCGCGTGCTCTGCTGTCTCATGTTGCGCAGCACCTCCCCCGTCGCGTCGCGGCGTGCCCCCTTGCCTAGCTGTGCTGCACCTGAGCTCCGGCCGTCCTCCGCCTAGCCACGTGCGCGCCCTGCGCTCGTTGACCCACGCGCCCGAGCTGCGCCGCACGAACCGAGCTCTGACCGCCCGGGCCGGTGCGCCAAGCCCGAGCTCTAGCCGCCCGTCCCGTCGGCGCCGTGCGAGCTGAACTCCAGCAAGCCCCTGCCCGCCGGCGCCGCGCAAGCCGAGCTCGGGCCGCCATCCGCGCCCCGGTGCGCCCAGCCGAGCTCGGGCCGCCATCCGCGCCCCGGTGCGCCCAGCCGAGCTCCGGCCACCCCTCCCGCCGGCGCCGCGCAAATCGAGCTTCACCTGGCCCCTGCCTGCCGGCGTTGCACGAGCCGACCATCCTCCACGCGTCGGTGCGCCTGGCCCGAGCTTTGGCCGTCCCTCCTGCCAACGTTAGTGCTCCCAGCTGCCATGGGGAAGAAAAAGCGGAAAAAAAGGGAGAAGACATGACAAATAGGCCCCACATGTCAGGAGTAAGTAAGGGCTTAGATTTAGAGATCTTTACTGGAGTTGGAGAAAAAAATCAAGTCCTCGAAAAATAGAAAGAGGCTCTTACTTAACAAGTAGAGGGTTTAGTTTTGGGAGTATTGCTGGAGTCGGTCTAAGGTCCCCTTTCGAATTGAATCCTTGCAACAGGGCAGAATCCACACCAGAAATCCAGAGCACATGTGCAGGCCAATCCATACCCTTGGACGGTTCTGCATCATTTTCCAGCACATTTTCCTTCCGCGACACAATACCCGGCCCGTAACAGGTGACAAGAAGCTTCCTGCTTCCCTGCACAATCCAAAGGCATGTGACAAGCTAGCATCCCAATAATGCTCGCGCCACGTTCCTCGAGAGGAGGATGTAGCAGAGAAGAGCACGCTGGTTCGCGTTTTCTGCCTGCACGCTAGCTATAGCCCTAGGCTATCACCGTCTTAGCAATAGCATAAAAGGGAGACGAATCGCGTTGGTTGGCTTCGAGCCTCCGACCCAAACAGAAGCATTGTCCCGCCGCTCCTACAGGAGCCTCCTGTAGCAGCCGAAGCTGGGGCGGCTACCTGTACTGTACTCTTCTTCTAAGATCAACCACCAGCCATGTTGGCAGTTGCAGACCAGCCTTTACGCATATTCATAACACCAAACAGTTCCAGCATACGCAAGTCGCCAACCCAGCCACCACCTCGACGAACCAAAAGCAAACGTCACAAAGGCGGTAGAGCATATATTATCTGAAAAAACAGGTAGCCATCCCAAACGAATCTGATTCAAGGGTACCAACGACTCAACGAGCAAGCCATCGTGACCCGGGACAGGGGAGGCTCCCTGCTACAGTACTATCCACCCAGAAAGCTCAACCATCATCACCTATCATATCAATTCCAAGCAAACACACACAACCCCAGAACATAAAGCTGGACCATGACGCCAACATCAGGTGCATCAGCAAACTCAATCGGGATAAGATAACGAATTCACAGCATCATCAATCAAAAACGGACTTGGCGCTGAACATTACCTGGTACTCCACAGATGATGGCAGCAGGGTAAAAGACGAACGGGGCTATCCAGCTTGCCAATCTTTTCAGTTCACAAAAGAGGAAACAAATGGCTTGTCAATGCATACAGCAATCACTTTCCTACATACTGCAATCAACACAGCTAACAGGATTAATGTACAGTCTACTGAGCCAACCAAGGGGCTCCTAGCAACAACGCTGTGTACAGAGACAAGGAGTGTCAGCAACAAGCCCAGTCTTATTAGGCGGTACACCCCGGAACCTACAAGTTACTGCCTTCAGCGGGTGAATCCACATACAAAGCTACTTAGAATACAGGGGCGGTTTCCTAAGCCAGACAAGGTAAACATGTACAATCTTACGGAGCCATTGTCACGTCAAATACAATTAGACAGTTACTGTCTACTCGACCAACTCCTGAACCTGCAAATGAAAACAAGGTAGCCCACATTATACAATAGAAATGACCTCAGGAAGAGCTTAATGGGAAAAATAAATATTCCATAGACATTAGCAATGATCCAATGATCCACTCTAAGATGTACACAAAAATAACAGGATGAACTTTGTCAGATTATAGCATTGGTTCTGAAAACATCTATATTCCCAGTCCACATCTGGAGACACAAAATAAGGTTTGAGACTTAACTGTCAAGATGTTGACACTGAGCACGAAACTTTAAGACATGCAAGCACTTAACTCGGGCTTATGATAGACAACAATTGAGATACATGTATTGGGTCACTCACATATCCCAGAAAAGATTTTGGTCCTAAAATTGCTTATACGACGATAATAGCCTTTATGTTTTTCTATTACAGTATGTAAGAAATGATGATGTTGACTACACAAACATCTAAATACGCTTTGCTGAGCAATTCTACTTATTCCATCTCCATAATGACAAACTATCCATGAAAACATACATCTTGTTCAAATCACAATGTTGACACTACAGACCCAACATGGATGGTAGGTGTGCAAATATCTTCTTTGGCACTAGAAGGGATCAGCCACCTCCAGGTTAATCTGTAACATTAGGCTAGTTTGCGATTGATGCAATGTGTTGTGCTCGGAATCTAATTACTAACTACTTAGAAGAAGATTTGTTAACTGTGTAGGATTTTGAGGCTATGACAGCCCAAAAACAAAAGCTAGCAAATCTATGTCTTAGGAAGAGATTGTTTTGGAAATGTCACCATAATATCAAACAGAACCTTAGTGGGACATCCTCATAAAACAGGCTCTGGCATCACAATGTGCCTATGTCTCACAAAAAAGAAGGGATCTGAAAGGTCCATTTTTGTTAAAGTTTGCTTAAAGCAAATTATGTTGATCAATTATTGCAAATAGGAAGAACCTCCCCTACAGATGTCTCAAAACCCAAACAAAGAACAGTCCAAAAAATTTCCTTACAGCAATAAATTAAAGCTCTAGTTTTGACTTCTGAAGGATTTTGTTTACGAAAAATACACAAACCAAATCTTTTGTTACACAGTATAATTGGAAATGTCTCGTAACAGTTCTTTTTTCCTTAAATGCAGTGCATTTGCACATCCAGGAAGGTATATTATGACCCCATCCTAAAAAATAGATTAACTACCATAAAAGCATATGGAGGATGGCTTAGCGCGATATCAGCTAGCTCAGGTAAATAGAGCCACTGGATGGAAGTCTAGAATGAAGGAATGTTCAATGGTGCAGCTGATTACATGCATTTATCCTATATTCATCTAATATAGTAAGAGTCAACTGTTTACTGCCAGTGTTATGGGTAAGGGGGTTACCTAACTCAATGATCTATTGGTCTTGCTGTCACTACAAAGTTCTAAGCCAATTCTGCAATACACTGAAACATGATGGAATCCATGCAAAGTTTTGCTGGCAACAGATAAAATAGGGAGACAACGCAAAACAGTAACACTTGAGACCACGTGGTACAACAGTGTTGCCATAAATAAGCCATATTACCAAATCAGGCATGCATCTGCGTCTCGTAAAAAAGCATGCATCTGCCATGATGGCCGCAACACAAACAGAACAACCTGGTTAGTAATGCCAAGAGGGCAACAATGGTGCTTGCTTCAGGGCTATGACCATAAAATAATGTCCAGCTTCTGTGGCAGGCTTATCAACTTTAGACATGAAGCTAGCCAAATTGGATACTATCTCATCGAACATTCTCTTGAAACTAGTGGAACCTATTTATGGGCAAGGCTTTACAGCCAAGAATATCATTCACCTTTCATGAGTCAGTGACCCTGGCCTTCATGCTGTACAAGGCTGAGACCATGTGAATGAACAGAGTGTGATGGGAGTCAGCTGGCCCTTTCAGCGGTATGGCAGGCCCATTAGGGTTAAGGGTCGAGATGGGATTAGATATCTTGCTTAGGCGCAAATTAAGCCTCTATATATAAATAGAGAAAGTGATGTATATCAATCAAAAGCAAGCAAGAAGTAAATCAATGTATTATCCCAATCCACTTCTCTTACCCCCTGCCCTTGTAGTGCAGCTATCGTCTCCGGAGAGGACAAGTAGAGACCAGCCACACCACAAGGACAGGGGTAAGATAAGGGGCTTGAGATAATGGATTGATTTACTTCTTTCTTGCCTTTGATTCACACATCTCCTCTCTTTATATAGAGAGGCTTAATTGATGCCTAAGCACTATCCGATCCTATCTTTACCCTTACCCTAATGGCCTTGCCATACCGTCGATCCGACCATAAGGCCTAGACTGTCCATGACACAGGGATACTGGATACATATAAAAGACAACTAAGTATCTGAAACAGTTTCCCATTCCATTGCTTGGCCATGAAAATACGGACCACCATCTAACATAGAGGTCCTTAACAATTAAGGAAACTAACTTCCAGAAAGCCTAACAAAAACAAACTATCTTTTTAGGAATTTTTCTGAATCAGGCAACACCAAATAAGTGAACTAATTCATTTTGGGGAAAAAAACTATCCTTCCTATTTATAAACTTCAGAGTCATATGCATACAAGCACCTATCAAGAGAAAGATGGGGCACAAAGTCATGAAATTTTAGGACACCAAGGTCTATGTCAAGATTTTTTTTTCCTAATCTTCTCCACATCTCATGGTTCTTTCTATTACGGGTCTAATTTCCTAATGCAATCATGACGGCATCATTCAGTTTGACATCACACTTAGTAGTACACAACAAATCAGCCCTCCTAGATCCAACGTAACCTAATAGTCAGGTAGGAAACTATACAAGCACTAGTAGAAGTAACTAGAACATGGCAATTAACCATAAATATTGCAACATACATGCTAGTGACTAGAGAGATTATTTATTTGGCATGAGGTTCCTAAGTGTAAAAAAATTTAAAAGCATAACATCTAGGAGTTCCCACACAACATAGTACAAATAATACTTGCCTCTTTCAATATTATTTGCAACAACAAGAGTAATTCGAGGAGAAACTTACCTATATCTCAAGAAGAATTGCCAGCATCAGATCCATCCGAAGAGGAGCTATCACTGTCTGAATCTGCCAAAAGAATGGTAGATGGTCAGGCTACTATGCTGTCTGTACATATAATTACTTCTAATGCAAACACCTCCTAGTAGCAATTATGAGCTAAACATCAGCAAGGGAAGTTGAGGGAAGTATTACCACTAGAAGACGATCCTGAATCACTGCTGGAGCCGCTTGAACTGCTTGAACTGCTCGCATTTTGTCTATTCTCATCATTTTGCTCTGGCGCAGACGTTGCCAGTTGCTTGCCTGCCATCGTATCTGTTTGCGACGAAAATTTTAACATTGTTCTCTTACTTGTAATGTGCTTTTAAGATGAAGTTGAAAATAAAACTAACCTTTCTCAATTTGCTTCGGAGATTTTTCACCAACATTGGGTTCTTGTGCGACTTGGGGCTGCAAAGCATGAAACAATAGTTTCTCAGTATTGATTATGTTTTACTTGAAATAATAGTACTATTGCTAAAAATGAATGACGGAGTGCTCATACTGGTTGCGGTAGTTGTACAGAGTGCTGTGCGCGCAACTCTGCATCTTGTCTGGCAAGCATTGCACGCTCGGCCTTTCTCTTTTGCTTGCTCAGGTTCTTCTTGTAGTTAGCCACAAACCTGTCAAGCTCCCAAAGTGTCTCAGCATCCATACTATCAATTTCAACCTCAATCTCATCATCATGCTGCCTAACTGATAGATTCTTGTTCTTAATGACTTGTACAACAGCGTCAAGCTTCTCTGGAGGCAAATTCTGGAGGTTCTCGCTAAGCTTACGCTTCTCATCTATGGTCATGTCCCTCTTATTTGGATCCTTTGCCCTTGGTTTCTTCATCGATGGAGTCCGGGTATAAGTGGGAGTATGGCTGATTGGCCTTGAAGAGTCCAACGCCATGTGGCGTCTCATGGAATCTGACCTCTCAAGGAAGCGCAAGTCAATCGGTGGAGGCGGGAACTTCTTTGGCAATGGAGGACATGATGCTAGATAGTTAACCTCAGCCTCGATCTCAGGCCACTGTGCCTCAAAGATTCCTGACAACTGTTCTGCCATGAAATGCACATCCTGTCCCTTGGGGTTATACGTCATTGCATTATGGAAAGTGAGCCGCACATCATCAGCAAACTCCTTTGGGTTCCTGTACTGCCCCTGGCTGAGCCGCGCCCTTATTGTGCCAAGATCCATTGGGTGCTTAATAATTGCAAAATAGTCATGCAAACCAAGTGCAGCGGGATCGACAGGCTTGTTGAACACCCACGCAAACTTGTGCTTCATTAGCCGGCTCAGAAGAGATGAGGACTTCTTGAATGCATGAGAGTATAACCGCCGCTCAGCATCGAAGTCTGCGCCACGAGATTCTTGTGACCTGTGCTTCTTCTTGTGGTGCTTGGACTTCTTGCGCCCGTGCAAATCTGAGGGCGGGATCCTATCCTTAGCAAGCAAAAACTCAGAGTTTTGGTACAATTGATTGGCCTTTGGCGTCCGTTTCTCCTTCTCAAAGGCTTCATTATGAGCGACAGAAACGGTTAGCGGGAGCAGCGAGCGGACAGGTGCAACCGCACCCACGAGCTGCGCGGACATGGGCGTCCCCATATCACCAGCTGAGAACTGCTGCTGCACGTACCCCGCGTCCACCACCTGCTGCTGCGGCATCACCACCAGGGGCAAAGGCGTGGGCGGGGGAGCAGCAGCCTCCTGCTGCGCCAGGGTCTCGGCAGCCTCCTTGAGGCGCCTGGAGAGCACGCGCACCTGGTCGAGCTCCCCCGCCAGCCGCCGCCGCAGCTCGCTCCTCGCCCTGCGCTTCCGTGCCTTCTCGGCCTTCTCAGCAGCCCGGTCGTCGCCGTGGCCGTTGGGAACGACGCCGCCGCCGCCGCCGTCCCGGTCGTGCCCCGACGAGGGCTCCCCGGAAGCGGCGGCGCGCTCGCCGGGCGGCTCCGGGGCGAGGGTCGAGGCAGCCGCGACCGGATCGGGCCGCGGCGCAGAGCCCCCGGCCTCCCCGCGGCGGATGGAGCGGCGAATCGATGATAGGGTTTCGGAAAGGGGGTTAGGGTAAGGAGCAGGGGCGGGGGAGGGAGCTGGGGCGGGGGCGGGGGAGGGGGAGGGGGATGGAACTGGAGCGGGGGAGGGAGCTGTTGATGGGGATGGGGATGGGGCGGGGAAGGGAGCTGGTTCCGGAGGTTTAGGGTTTTTGCGGGGGTACTTGCGGGAGTAGACCTTGATCTCCTCGGGCCAGAGCCGCATGGCCGGAGCGGCGGGCGCGGCCGGCGCCTCCTCCTCCACGGCGGCCGGGGCGGGGCCCGGCGTCGGCTCCTCCCCGCCGGCGCCGTCGCCGGGAGGGTCCGACGCCATGTATAAACCCCCCAAATCCGGGGCCGGGGGCGGCGCCGAATCGAGGAATTCGGAGGGTTTTGCGAGGAAACCCTGGGGAAATGTTTTTTCCTGTGGCTCCTCGCGGCGCCGATTTGATATTTTCCTTGCGGCTACGGCGGTGGAGCGGGGCAGCAGTGGGGTTGGTGGCGGCGTCGGACGCGTCGCTGCTTTTGTGGGGGAGGGGAGGACTCGAGCTCAGCCGGAGAGGAGAGCATATCCCGTGCCACGAGCGAACCAGAGCCGGTGGATCGGCACTGGACGGACACGATCTGCGGGGACCAAAGTACTCAGGGACGTTTTGTGCTAAGGCCCCTAAGAGAATGCCACCAGTACAGATTGATCCGGATACGTTTTATGGTTAAACCCCCTGATTGTATTGCCTTCACACTTTAGGTCCGATCCCCAATCTATCCTGTAGCCTGTAGGTGGTGCATCAACACAAACATGCACAGACTGAAAATGTCCATGCTTTGGAGCTTGGACACCTACTATGATGGGCAAAATGACCAGATATTTCAAGCATGGAGGGAAATTGGGGCTTAATATGTTTTTATAACAGGAATGAGCTAGCTGCCCTGTAGGAAGCAAAAGTAATAGGTGCAAATGTCCTCACTCCAATCTGAATTCGAAGCACTAATTATCAAATCACCAAAGCTAAGAAAGCTTCCAACTTCTCAAGAAGTATTAAACACACATAACTGAAACTGTATCCTAATTTCATGACCACAGAGACACAACCATTCAAAACCACAACCATCTAGTCAGCCACCGCAAGCCAACATTCAGGGGCTTTTAGTGCCAGAACAAACTGAACAGCAGGATGCATATAAAAGGCAATAACTATACATCCATTTCTATTGACCTAACTGCAAACTGTAGCATTGTGCAGTCTTACAATCCTTTTGACGTACATGATGCAGAAGCAAAAGTTCTACCACAAACTGAACATTGCAAATACTTACACAATATGGCAGATTACTTCCTCTATTTGGAGTTCTATAACCATCCGTTTCATGTTCATCAGAATCCGCTGGACCCTACCAAAATGGTAAAATATTAAATATTGTCATGGTCAAACCATGATGAAATACCAGGAATGCGCTACTAGCATCATCCTCGGCTGTTACCACGTCTGTTGGGCCAATGCCTTGCACAAGATTTTCCCTCGGTTCTACAGCCCATTGATCTGAAGTACAAAAACAGAAACATTAGTTACTTACCTAAGACTTGAAAATGGGTACAAATGAAGGGATTTTTATGTGTAGTAAAAAAAACATAGAACTACCCATACTTGAATAATCAGATGCTACCTACCAAGTACAACCTAGCATCTATATATATAATCCTACAAGACTGCATAATTTGGAATTTCAACCTAGTACATGTCTAACTCTACTATCTAATTAAACCTTGTAAAGAATGCATATTTAAAGTTACTAGGATAATGGAATGTGAGATATAGATTTGTTGCCTGAACACAAGGAAATGTATAAAAGAACACACAGAAATGTATAACAGAAGGAATTTATTCCTATAACAGGCTATAATGGGCAAAAGGAATGATCGAGATTTCACTAACACGTGCTTATGGCACCGACATCCATAAATCAAGTACAAATCTAGCACATTGGCACAAGATTATAGAGCCAATACCATAATTGCGAATGAATTCAGTCTCTGTTGTACTGACAATGATTTTATGCCACTCTGAAGCAAGCTCAGCCACTTGCCCAGCTCGAAACTCTGAACCGGATGGAGCAAGTCTAGCCATAGGCCTACAACCAGAGCAGTAGGTAGCTTTCAGGGCTGAGGCCACTCATATTGGCATATACGTATTCTCAAACTGCATCTACGCCGATCTCTAGCGCTCTGTACCACACCCACACAGTGCAAATGCCAATGGGGGCACACACATAATTCCCGAAAGATCTCTTCCTCTCCTATAAGCACCATTCATTCAATGTCCAATCATCAGTTCATTACGGATATTACACACCTGCAAGTGACTCGCAAACAACTAAATCATGTTCCATGAGCCTACTAGCGTGCATCAGGGGTGCAGATCCATGGGGATGAATTAGCAGAGGCACACGAGCCTTGAGGAAAAAAAAAATGAGAAGGCAAAGGAAGAACCTGGAAAGCATGCCCTGGCAGGAGATGATTTCTTGTAAATCCCAATTGACCCTCGACTCCACGGCCGCAGAAGCAACGCAGCAGCCCCACACACGAGTCACCGAGGTCCCGCACTTCGTCAAGTGCGGCAGCTGCACGAGCTCTTCTAGATTGGGAATCCATGCCGCCCCGCACATGTTCCATGGAGCAAGCAGTATTGAGAAATCAAGAATGGAACAGCACCAACCTGGACCAGAACGAGCGGAAAGGGCCTGGATTGTGCCTGTGTATCGCACGCCGTGCCGCCGTGGTAGCTGCGGTGGTCATCGTTCGGAGGGGAGAGGAATCTGATACAAGGAGGAACTGGAATGGGAAAAGGAACAGTTTCAGGGGTGTGACTGTAAATGTCCCGCGGACCAGTTCTTACTTCATACTATGGCACTTTCCTCAAGGGGGTTACAGGAAATTGTGCCCAGTGGCAGTACCACGCAATAACGGGATAGTGGGAGACAGCTGGAATGGGCGCTCGTGTAATCGTGGTCGTTAGAATCTGCGGTTGGATACCCGCTTTGACTCTGGTCGGGTGCTGGTGAAATCATCTCAAATTACAATTTATTTTAATATTTTTAAATATATACTATATTTTAGTATGCATCTGAATATATCTTATATCAAGATACATAGTTACGAAATTAACTATCAAGGATACCCCAAAGACAGGCCCTACAAAGCCAAATCCAGATACGCATGCCGGAAACGGCCCATGAAGCGCGCAGCGTTGGCAGCCAGGGCCCACACAGCAAGCGTGGCGATCTTCCGATCCACAACAAGCCAGGCGGGCTTGGGAGGCGAGCGCCCCTCCAACAGCCGGGCTCGAACCCCCGACCAGCGAGGAAGCTGCGAGGACGGACCGGTGGAGAGCATTAAATGCGCTAGGCCGAATGTGACGCGCACGTGCGCTCACATGCTCCGTCTGGTAGGCAAGACAGGGGTGTCGCTCAAGGACCGGGTTCCGGAATGCGCTCCCCTAGTTAGACAAACCATCATGATGCCGCAAATCGGCGTCCACGCCGTCTGCGCACGCCCCATCAATGCGACGGGACGGCCGTAACTCGTCTCCCTCTGCCATCAGGCCTAGGGCGAAGTGGGGCAAGGCTCGCAGCGCACTACTAGGATCAAGTAAAAGGAGGTCTGACCGACCTCGTCGAGTAGCATTGACCTCGCCAATGCGGCGGAGGAGCATGCCCCGGGCAACCGGGGCGGCCGTAATGCAACCACACCCACGCCATGTCCTGCTAAGGGGATGGTGGACACGACCAAGGCCACGTCAGGCGGCGCCGCTGGGCCTGCGGACGAGACTTGGCTTCGCGACAAGACGGAACACAACCAACCAAAGGCTCTAGCTAGGAGATGGGTTGAACTTCCGACCTCCTCACCGGGATGTCAACCTGGAGGGTGAGGCACCGCTTCTTCTCAATTGTAGACCAGCCCACAGAACTATATAAGATGGAGCTGGACCTTCTTTATCCCTCTTTGAACACTCTCGACTCACACACACGCACCTACTTGCAAGCACCGCGTTGTAAGCAACCAACACTCGATCGCAAGGAACACGAGCATGCCACCCATACTGGATGTAGGGCAGTTGTCCGAACCGGTCTAAACCCTTGTTTTGAGCTTTAGCCATCAAGTTACGGAGAAACGCCAACGTACGAAACACCGACACATAGCAAAAACTATGTATCTAAAATATCAAAATAAATTATAATTTGGGGCGGAGAGAGTAGTAGGTAAAGGTAACTCTTCCTATTGTTGATTCCTCCTTCAAAGAAAATATTGCTGATTCCTATGTTCAATTATTAAATTTGATATTACCACCGGGATATGGGGCATATCTAACGTTTCTCTTAAGAACCAATGAGGCTTTTCAAAATTCTGATAGGAAACTTCCAAATTTATACGTTGGATGAGTTCGGGTCTATTTAGTAGAGCTCATCCTATTTCATATCAATTCAATAATTGAAAATAATTTTCAACAATTATCCAAGTCAGGTTTTAAAAATAAAATAATTACGTGCGGCAATCACTTTACAAAAAACAATCTAAAATCACATATGTGCAAAATGTTATTTGGCAGAGCTTTCTTAGAATCAGCTTGGGAGGTACTCTAGGAGCTTTGCTAAACATGTCTTTAGCATCTTAAGCAAAACCCTAATACTCGCTTCCAATAAATAGAAAAACTATTTTATTAGAGTTTTGGGTGCACCTTCAATGTCGCAAGTACCTCTCCTCCCTCCCTCCCTCCCTCCTGTCCTTCCCTTCCTGTACTTTTCCAATTTGGTCCTAATTCTGAAAAATATTCACGTTTGGACCCCTAGGCGACTTATACTCAGTTTTGGATACTGGGGTCGGTGCCATGAACCACGGCGCCGAGGTAACACGTCTCGGCGCCGTGGCTGATGGTGATGTGGGGTGACGTGGCGCCGACGTGTCCCTCGGCGCCATGACCTGTGGCGCCGAGCTCAGCACCACAGATCTTGGCGCCGAGCTCAGCGCCACAGATCATGGCGCCGACCTTGAATTCAAAAGCCGCAGCCCTCTTCTCCTGGCCGACAATTGTTCCATTTGTTCTTGGTCATTCTCGGTTTTTCTCTCTCCCCAATCCGCACATCCTCAGAAATCGACATATTGGAGCTTGAAAACTTTGATTTGATCCACGGATCTTCGAGAGCAAGGTATCCTCTCTCCCCTCCTCAATTTTTACGCATTGATTTGGTCTATATTATGTGTATTATTTAGCATAATTGCTCAGGGTTTAGGGTTTAGTTATTAATACGTGTATTATGCAACCGTAGGATGCCAAGGCGTGGTAAATCTAGTAAACCAAGAGTGATAACGGAAACTGCCTTCAACCATCTGTCGCTACCTAGTGGTGTTCCTATGCCGATGTGCTACTGCGGTGATCCTTGCACGGTAGCCAAATCTGATAAAGAGAAAACATATAACTAAAGGTATTGGATGTGTGACTGATAAGCCTATTTCGAAGAGCACTGAAAAGCCCACGCCTGTATCACTGAAAAACCTATTTCGAAGGACACTAAAATGTCTACGCCCATGACACTGAAAAACCTATTTCGAAGGACACGCCTACGCCCTGTATCACAGAAAAGCCTATTTTGAATGGCACCGAAGAGTCTATTCAACAGCAGATTGTAAAGGCTATTTCAAATCAGACTCAAAATCTTATTTGAAAAAAATACTGAAAATGCTAGGTGTTAGTACCGATTGGACAACACACGTTGTAATAAATTTACCGATATGGTCGTATTTGCAATCAAATAATCTTATGCGCGTTAGTACTACGATGAATAAATCACGTAAAAAATTTGACAGAGTTTCCCTTGTTTTAGGAGTATCCACAATGACAATAATACATCAGAATATGATACATATTCTAAGGGATTGCGCACATGGCGTACATATTCTAGGATAAGGGATGAGACATGGCCCACACTCTGCACCAATTGTAACTACTAGTACAGGAGTAGGACTAGTCGGAACAGAAGGAAACTACCCGAGTAGTACTCGGGTAGGACTCCTAAGCTAGTATTGGGCTAGGATTCTCATGTAACCTTGTCCCCCCCCAGACTATATAAGGGCGAGCAGGGACCGCCTCCAAAATATCACAACATCTAAGGCAATACAAACTACCACACAGGACGTAGGGTATTACGCTCTCGGCGGCCCAAACCTGTCTAAATCTTGTGTTCCTTGCACCTTCGAGTTCTTGATCTCGATGACACCCCACCTACAATCTACCACCTCGGGGATATCCCTCAGTGGGCTTGGAGGTTAAACACCGACAGCTGGCGTTCCAGATAGGGGTGTTCATCGAGCATCCACCGGAGAACTTAATGGCATCTTTCAACTTCACCAGCGCCGTGCCCGACGAGGGCACCACGTTCACCTTCGGCTCCTGGGTCTGCATCACCAACGGCTCAGGTGGTTTCAACAACCAACTGGCCAACCCCAAGAAGGTTGAGGCATCTGCTCCGACATTCAGCCGCGACATCGACAATCTTGCCGATGATCTCCGCGGGATCAAACTTTCCGATCTAATTGGAAGCTACGCAAGTCATATCATGGTAAACCCTCGCCTATCGATCAGTCCTGACGATATAATTGACAGGATCTAATTGCCGGGATGGATCGAGTGGACGACGTCATCGCCGAATGATCAAGCTCGCGGAAGCCACTCTTCATCAGCCTGACCCGGCGTCCTCGACATGGAACCGCCCTGAGAATCCTCACCATCCTCCTGTCACCACCGGCGAAATCTTCTCCGGCATCGACCGAGTCGACCAACGTATCGTAGAGTGCATCAATCTCGTAGAAACCACCCTTCAGCGCATGAACCCCAGGGAACCAAAGGCATTCGATCGCGATTTTGACGACTTCATCGGCAAACTCAAAACCCCCTGAACAAGTCCAATTCAGTCTGAGGCGGTCCTACTCAAGACCCTCTCCGCATTAGAAGAGGACTTCGATCATCTACTGCAACTCGGAGAAGAAGAAGTCACCGAACGTCGGGGGGCTACCGTTTACGACAACCATTCAGATTCGGCTACTCACGTAACACCTATAATAGGCAACCACCAGAGTCTGGCAAGAGGATCAACTTGGTCGGGCAGGCTCGAGCATTGGAAGGGCAGAAAGCCCTCCAAATTTCTCAAAGCAAGCCCACCACAATCCATTATTGACTCTGGTGAATTCCCGTTCCAAGAAGGCAAACCTCTCGCTTCTTCCGACGACGAAGAAGGTTGGGCTGCAAGTACCAGACGCTTCGCACCAGATCGTGAGATATTCATGATTCGCGTCGACAAAGACAGTGAAGGATCGAAGTACGTTCAATTGGACGACTACTACATCAACGACGACGAGTACATCTCCGACACACCCGGTCCAGATCTAGACGCAGCGGGGGCATTCGCCCATCACGATCTACCTGTACATGCTCTCGTCACTGTAGGAACCGCGAAGATCAAAGATGAAGACGACGTTCAAAAAGAGCGGCACAAGCTTAGGAACGACAAGCGTGCCGCGCGCAGGCAGCGTGTACCAAAACAGCACCAACATCAGCCTGGCAGCCTCTACGACTGCTCCATAAGCAACCTCCGCACAATCATCAATGCAGGCCTGGACGCCAGCAATGTCATCATCGCCATGCAACTGGAGCGCGATGAGGTGGAGGCCTACAGCCCCACCAACTATCATATCCCCCTCGACTACCTGGCTACAACTCGGAAACGCAAGCCAGAAGTCGGGGAACAACCAACCCAAAGAAAGAAAACCCTCAGCTCGAACGGACGATTTGAGGAGGCTCTCGACAAGCGATGCTCATGGCACCCGAAGAGCAAGCATTCCACCTTCGAATGTCAAACTCTTCGGAGGGTCTTGGGAGCTCCGTTACTCAACAAAGACTACGAAGAAAGACGACGGGACTACCCGAATAATGATTTGTTCATAAATTAATGTCACACCCGGTTTTAAGGATAAAACCGAATGCAGAACTATATGTATACTAGGATCAAGTTCCATACATATAGTGACATCATCAGTGAATAACAGCAACAGTATCACATAAAGAAACATGAATAAGGACTTACAAGACTATCAGAGATATGCGCTTACAATGGAAACGAAGGCTCCAAACTTCACAGGCAAACGACTGGGGGTTGCGTACGCCTAGAACTCTTCATCATCTTCAGTAGGCTTCACACCTTTTTCTTCTGAGCAGCAGTTAGCAAGGGTGAGTACACTTATGGTTGGTACTCAGCAAGGCCACAAGAAATAACCAGAGTAATGATTTAAATCCATCTTTAAGTTTATTAATCATGTGAGGGTCCAGGCCGCTCTTGACCGTGAGCACGGCTGATATATCAGTTTTAGACACTCTGCAGAGGTTGTACACTTTCACCACAAGTCGCGTAAAATTTCAAAAGAACTTTGGACCCAACCATGCTGTGCTAGCTAGGCACAATATCACACTTCCGAGGTGTGATTGCATAGGGACGCTACGAGGCCTTTACAAAGATTCCCTAATAAGAAGTAGTCCGCTAGAGTTTCGGTAGCAGTGTGGTCCATAAACCTCCCTAATGGTCAGCTCCTTAGCAAAGGCAGCTACCCCAAGAGGCCCGGGCTATGACCCCTATCACCGACCCCCTCGTTGCCCTTTCGGTAAGACTGCTTCAAACTAGAGTCTCTAATTATTTAGCCAAGACCAGAGCCATATAGTCCTCGTGGTTGTACTATTTTCCTGGGTGGTTCTCCACGTTCCATTTATTACATGGTATTCTTGTAAATAAGCATAGATAGAAGGATGGTCAGGGTCACTTGCCTTTTCCAATGAAAAGCTACTCTTACTGCTCTTCAGCTCTTGCTTACTTGGAAACCTTGGTCTTCAAGCTTCAACATCGATTATTCTACTCGAAGCAAACATCGAGCACAAACATACAAAACAACAAACAAGTACGGCTAAGAACAATACACCAATCACAAAACAAAAGCTTTTAAAAGAGTGTGCTAAAGGATAAGGCTCACTGCTACGATTACAAGAGCACAAGAAACACGGAAAACGGAGCTAGGGTTGAAAAGACACAGCTATCGGAAGATTGGTATTATAAAAGAAACAAAAGAACTATGAGCTTTATTTATTTTATTTGAAAAAGAAATGTAAAAAAAATTCAAAACAAAATATCCTTGATTATAATTAACTAATATTATATTTTTATTTATAAAAGCGGAGTAGAACTTAGTCATATTTTATTATGTTTGTCTATGTACAAATTACACTAATTAACAATTAATTAGAAAGAAACTTGTGAGAGCATCTAAATGCATAACTAAATAAATTATATTTAGAACACATTTGAGTTGGTATTAATTGAATTAACATTAGTTATGAAAAACCGGAGGTAAAGACCTAGGTAGATTTTAATTAGAAAAAGTAGGTGAGAGAACTTTAATCAAATTAAATCTATATTTAATTTAAAAATAGGAACTGAGGCACAACAACACGATTAAATGTTAGCTTAGGGTTTTAGAACGCTAACGCAACAAGAACGAGTCGAAACGGAGCTAAAACGACGAAGGTAGGGCTAAAACAAGGCTTCAGGGACTTATCTGCGAAGAAACTGAACTTCCAGGGGCTAAATTGAAGAAATCAGGGCTAAAACATAACTAAATCTTAAACAAAGGGTCAGGGTGCAAAACTGGAGATCCTGGACGGCGGGTACTAATTCTAGAAAGATCAGGGGTCGGGACATAAAAAGAAAGGGCTCAACTCTAATTATTTTTCTACTGATCGGGCGGTGGGGTAAGGGTCGTGCGAATCGGACACGGCTCGGATCTATTTTGGCCGTTAGATCTAGATCGAGCGGCAGGGTGAGGGTCGGGCGAAGGAGACGTCTCACGCGCGGCTCAGATTCGTTCTGGCCGTGAGATCCAAATCGGACAGTGGGACGAGGGTCGGCTCGACGGAGTAAAAAGGGTCGGGCAAATCGCTCTGCTGCGCTGAGCGCCGGCGGCGAGCGAGAGCGCCGGCGGACGGCCGGAGTTCATAGAATTCGGTGTTCCAGGGCTCGATTCAAGCTGGGATTATGCCGGGGAGAGAGAGAGAGCGACACGGCGAAGGTGAGGGTGGTCACGGGATAGCCGTGTGGCGACTGTAGACCGGCGGGCACGGCTGCGGGCGGAAACAGAGGTCCGGTGAGAAATCGAGGCTGCGATAGAGCGAGAGAGAGAGGGGAAATGGGGGCGGCTTGATGCTCACCAACTCGCGGAACTCCGACGAGAGTTGAAGGCGGCGGAGAAGCAGCGGGTTTGCGATTCGACGGAGGGGCGGCGACACGGGGCGGCGTGGTACTCACCACGTTGTGGGTCTCCGGCGAGAGTTGCAGGCGGCGGAGAAGCAACGGGACGGCTAGTCGACGACGAGGTGCGGCACGGGTGGTTCGGGGCGGCGTCGTTCACACCGGCGAGGGATTGCAGGCGTGGTGCGTCTGTGCGGAGGGGAAGACGAGGCCGGTGACAGTGCGGGGGTCCCAGGCGGAGCTCCGACGAAGGTCAGCGTTGATGAAGAGACGGCGTGAAAGCGGGTCGATGGCGTGGCGGCGTCGGCGAGCTCGAGCTCGTGAAAAATAGCGGCGCAGAGCGTCGGAGTAGTCGGGCGTGCGGTGAAATCGGAGTGGAAGGGGAGGGCAGGGGTTCAGGCGCTGGTTTTATAGGGGAGGAGAGGAGATGGAGCGGCCGGGAAAAGGGAAGGCGGCGGCTCACGCGGCGGACGACGAAGGAAAGGGCGGAGGGCGTACCGCGACGAGTATGGCAGCCAGCGTCGCGGGGAAGGAAAGATGAGACGCGGGCGACAGCGCAGAGTCGATCTTGATTCGGGGTGAGGAAAAAGGAAAGGAGAGGGAGCGCGGACGACGGCGCGGCGGCGCGTCTGGCGTCGCGACGGAGAAAAGGAAACAGGGGAGCGGGAACGGGAACGGAAGGAAGAAGAAAGGAAAGAAGAGAGGGGGCGCCGACAGGTGGGTCCACGTTGGCAGTGAGAGAGAGGGAGGGGGGGGGGGGGGAGGGACGGGTTGGGCTGGCTTTTGGGCCGCGGGGGAGAAAAAGAAAAGGAGAAGAGAGAGAGGTTTGGGCCAGCTGGGCTGTTTGAAGGGAAAGAGAGAGAGAAAGATGGGATGAGCCAAAAGAGATAGGGAAAAGAGAGAGAAAAATTTTAGGGTAGTTTTTGGGTATTTTTATTTTGCAAACTTAAACACGCAAACAAACAAAAACCAATGCAGCGACATGAATGCAACAAACATAAAACCATTTTATTTAGTTCTGAAACACAATTATTTATTTTTCCTATACTAGATTCTCTGTAAAGAAAATAAATGTTGAAATTTTTATATAATTATGAGAAAATTATTGCTTTATTATTATTGTTATTATTATTATTATTATTATTATTATTATTTAATCACATCCTAAAATTCATTAATTTTAGGGTGTGACAATTAAGTACCCGATTCAAGGAGGTTTTCTGAGGGTCTTTTAGGTGTTTCATTTGTTCAACCATTGTTTTGGGACTATATCTCGAAACAAGGGGTTCACTAAACCTAAAAGCAACCAATTTTACCACTTAGTGAGGGTTGCCATTGAATTTATTATTCGGGTTAATCATGACTTGCTCGCTCCCATATTTCCAGTAACGCTCCGTTTACTATTTCCCGAGTAGTACTCTATGTTACTGAAGGGGCCTCGCTCTCATACTTCCAGTAAAGCTCCGTTTACTAGTTCCCGACTAGTACTTTATGTTACTAAAGGGGTCTCGCTCTCATACTTCCAGTAACGCTCTGTTTACTGGTTCCCGACTAGTACTCTATGTTACTATAGGGGCCTCGCTCCCATACTTCCAATAACGCTCTGTTTACTAGTTCCCGACTAGTACTCTATGTTACTGAAGGGGCCTCGCTCCCATACTTACAGTAACGCTCCGTTTACTAGTTCCCGACTACTACTCTATGTTACTAAAGGGATCTCGCTCCCATACTTTCAGTAACGCTCCGTTTACTAGTTCCCGACTATTAATCTATGTTACTAAAGGGATCTCGCTCCCATACTTGCAGTAACGCTCAGTTTACTAGTTCCTGACTAGTACTCTATGTTACTGAAGGGGCCTCGCTCCCGTACTTCCAGTAACGCTCCGTTCACTAATTCCCGACTAGTACTCTATGTTACTGAAGGGGTCTCGCTCCCATACTTCCCGTAACACTCCGTTTACTAGTTCCTGGCTATTACTCTATGTTACTGAAGGGGTCTCGCTCCCATACTTATAGTAACGCTTAGTTTACTAGTTCCCGACTAGTACTCTATGTTAGTGAAGGGGCCTCGCTCCCATACTTTCAGTAACGCTCTTTTTACTAGTTCTTGACTAGTACTCTATGTTACTGAAGGGGTCTCGCTCTGATACTTCCAATAACGCTCTGTTTACTAGTTCTCGACTAGTACTCTATGTTACTGAAGGGGCCTCGCTCCCATACTTCCAGTAACGCTCCATTTACTAGTTTCCGACTAGTACTCTATGTTACTGAAGGGGCCTCGCTCCCATACTTCGAGTAACGCTCCGTTTACTAGTTTCCGACTAGTATTATGCGTAGTCTGCATTATTGAAGGGGCTTTGTTCCCATCTTCCCAGTATCATTTTGATTACCAGATCCCGACTAGTAGTCTATGTTACTGAAGGGACCTCGCTCCCATACTCCCTGACCTAGCCAAGAAGATCGAGGAGGATTCCACTCTCGACGCAACTTCGACTCGTGCTGCACCAGGACTTCTCGGGTCGAATGAAATCCGATCTAGGGGAAGAGCGTACCCAACTCCTATTTAGGCTACGAAACGCGGCTCCTGTCTACCAGGAGTCCATGCAATTTGAGTCCCATCCAATGCCCGATGGCATCTGCTCAAGAAGGCTGTGCGGCTGTGCAACTCCGTCTCACCCTGTATGTCGATCTCCGTCAGGCTACGGTGTGTACCGCAGCTGCTGCTACTCTTCGCCTACTTGGCACAACTCCAGCTTGCGTCGCCGACTACAACGACTACTCGGCACGACTTCAGCTTGCATCACCGACTACCTCGACTACTCGGTACAACTCCTGCTCGCGTTGCCGACACACCAATGACTGAAACTAGTCGGAATCAACTCCGACTAGTTGGTTTCCTCAACAACCGCTGCGGCTTCGTTGACAATCGCCCATGAATCAAGCTAAGTGATCAGACTTGGACATGCCGTTGAGTGAGGTATGCTCCTGAGAACTGCCTTACTTAACCATCACGTTGCCGGCACAGACCACTCGGCGTGCTAGCGCCAACTCGGCCGACCCCCATACTCGGGGCCTGGACGCAACAAGGCACTCAGCGTACCTTCGGTGGCTCATCTAGCTCCTATGCTCGGGGGCTGGGCACGACAAGGCACTCAGCGTACCTTTGACGGCTCGTCTAGCTCCTATGCTCGGGGGCTGGGCGCAACAGGGCACTCAACGTTTTTTGGGCGGCTCGTCTAGCTCCCATGCTTGGGGCTGGGCGAAGGAAACAACTTGGTGTATCAATGTGCAGAAGCTGAAGAGTTCATCTCGGGATAAGATTTATTTTGAGCGATAATTTAGGATTTTTTTGGGAAGTTATTTGTTTAACTATTTTTTCAGGGATGTTATCCCGAAAAAAAGGGTTATCAAATTTGTGAACCAATTTTCCTATTTTAACCATCAATTCAAACTCTTAATCTTTAACACAATCCATACCACGACTCTTTGGATCCTTTTTTCAAACCTTACGATTTGGACTCAAGGCTCGGGGGCTGCGGGACATGTGTCATCGACGGCTTATTTTTCAAATTTTGGAAAATAAGGAAAGAAGATTCAAGACTAATTTGACCCTCAGCCTGATTCTCCGATTCAACCCAAGGCTCGGGGGCTACTCCATATGGAGTGCGAGTTTAATCGCACCCCATATAAAAGAAGACTTGAAAACTACTCAGGGCATGAGCACCTCACAGCCTCGATGCAGCCAAGCAAGTACTTTGAAGACACCTTCAAGACGAAGTTCGGAAGAACTCGAAGACGCCTTCAGAAGTTCGGAAGAACTCGAAGACGCCTTCAGAAGTTCGGAAGAACTCGAAGACGCCTTCAACTCGAAGACGCCTTCAGAAGACACATTTCGCTTGGTGGGGAATCCACCGTCTCCACCAAAGATAACGTTGACGACGTTCTTCAGATCCTGGAAATCTTGGGCTCCCGACTTGTCACCTCCTTCTTCATCGTCCTCCTTGTCCGTCTTGATGGAGGGGTGGAGAGTTGAGTGATTTGCGGATGGTTACACACTCAAAGAGCGTGTGACGCGACTTCGGGTGAATCGGGCATTGCTTGTGCAGGACTTGCTCATATTCCGACTGGTTGTTCCCCGGCTTCTTGTCACGCGGGTTGCGCTCGATAGCCCGACTTGGGGACTACCTTTTTTCAAGCTGCTCAAGCATCACGACAAGTTTAAGTGGACTGAGGAAGCAAACAAGTTGCTACAAGACCTCAAACATCACTTGCAGTCGCCACCCATCCTGACGGGTCCCGAACCAGGCGAGAACCTGCTGCTCTACATTGCCGCGAGTACTCACATCATCAGCACGACGATCGTGGTGGAATGACAGGAAGAAGGCCACACCTTCGGGGTGCAGCGACCAGTTTACTTCATCAGCGAAGTCCTCTCTGAATCCAAGGTTCGTTACCCGACGATTCAAAAAATTCTTTATGGTATCCTCATCACTTCCAGGAAGCTTCGCCACTACTTCGATGCATACAATATCCTGGTGGTCTCCAACTTTCCATTGGCGGATATCCTCCACAATCGGGACGCTACCGGGCGCATCTCAAAGTAGACGGTGGAGCTGGGAGCCCTCACACTCGACTTCAAGTCACAAGCACTAGTCGATTTCAAGGCTGAGTGGCGAGAAAATCAAGTGGAGCATTGGGTCATGTACTTTGATGGTTCACTCAAGCTCGGTGGCGGTGGTGCGGGAGTACTTTTCATCAGCCCGAGAGGAGAACAGCTCAAGTATGTGTTTCAAATTCTATTCGAAGTCTCCAACAATGAGGCCGAGTACGAGGCACTGCTGCATGGCCTACGCTTGGCAATCTCCCTCTGCATCAAGGGATTACTAGTCTACGGCGACTCCTTACTGGTGGTTCAACAAGTCAATAAGGAGTGGGACATCAACAAGGACACCATGAATGCCTATGTCATGGAAATACGCAAGCTCGAGAAAAAGTTTTGAGGGCTGGAGATTCATCATGTGGTTCGCGACAACAATGTGGACATAGACGTACTCTCCAAACTGGGTTCTGATCGAGCTAATGTCTTGTTGACGAGTTTTCATTCACGAGTTGCATCACCCTTCCATCAGGACACCAGACTCAAGTTCCATCGCTCAGGGTCCCAAGGAACCCAACCGAGAGGTCTTGATGATCGAGGTCAACTGGAGGGTGACCTTCATCGACTACATCCAGGAGCACAAACTACCCCCCGGCGTCGACCCAAAAAGTGTCGAGGCTACTCGCATCCTACGGCGTAGCAGAAGGTATGTTCTAGTCGGGGGCAATTTGTATAAGCGTGGATCGGCATCAGGCATACCCATGAAGTCTGTCAGCACGGAGGAAGGCAAAGAAATACTCCAAGAGATTCACGAAGGCGTGTGTGGGAACCATGCTGCTTCTCGCACACTAGTCGGCAAGGCATTTTCTCTAGTTTCTACTGGCTGACTGCTTTGGCAGACGCCGAATCACTCGTTCGCCGGTGTACCAACTACCAATTCTTTGGCAAACAACATCATGTTCTAGCTCACTGCTGATTGAGTGGTTACTTTCATCCGCGACATCCTACACCGCTTTGGTTTCCACAACACAATTATCACAGATTTGAGGTCAAATTTCCACTCGCATGAGTTCTGGGATTTCTGTTAACGCAGCTCCATTGAAGTCAGATATGTTTCAGTCGCTCATCGCGGGCCAATGGCCAGGTTGAGCGTGCCAACGGCTTGATTCTTGATGGACTGAATAAAAGACTTTATGACGAGAACAACAAAAAGGGCGGCAAGTGGATCTACGAGATCTCATCAGTAGTCTGGGGGCTTCGCACACAACCAAGCAAAGCCACAAGCCAGTCACCTTTCTTTCTCGTGTATGGGTCCGAGGCCATATTGCCAGTTGACGTGATGTGGAGGTCTCCACGACTGGAGATGTTTGAAGAAGGCGAGGCCGACACTGCAAGACAACTTGAACTTGATTCAACCGAGTAAGTCAGATGCAATGCACTATTGCAGTCGGCCCGTTACCTGCAAGGAGTTCGTCGTTACCACGACAGGAACATCTAACAGCGCTCTTTCAATGTGGGAGACATGGTACTTCACCGGATCCAGGATGATACTGGCTTGCACAAGATCAATTCACGATGGGAAGGACCTTTCATTGTGCACAAGGTTACAGGCCCTGGATCTTATCGCCTGCAGTACTCGGATGGCCAGGAGGTACCAAACTCGTGGAATATTGAACACTTGCGTCGATTTCATCCGTAACTCAACTAGAGCTATCATATTTTGGTGCCAAGAAGTTGATTGTTCCAGTACAACTCTGTTTTACCGGTTCACGACTGGTACTATGCGTAAGTTTACTGAAGGGACTTTGCTCCATACTTCCAGTACCTAATTACTATTGCATGAGTAGTATTTTGTGTTTCTGAAGGGCCTTGATGCTTATACTTCCAGTACAACTCCATTTTACTAGTTTACGACCGGTATCATGGGCAAGTTTGCTGAAGGGGCATCGCTCCCATATTTTTCCAGTAACATATTACTTGTTTTCGACTTGTACACTATGTTATTGAAGGGGTCTTACTCCCATGATAAGAATTTTACTTGTTTACGATTGGTCCCATACCAGTCCGACTACTTCGACTACTTGTCTTGACTACAATCCTATTCTGGATCACTTCCTACTAGATGGCTTCATTACTTGCTCTTACGCTGGGGCTCGGGGGCTAATGCCACTATTTCTGCATCGACTACTTTTCCGCCCCTGCCTCTGGGGCTTGATGTGGCAAAGCTCTCAGATTGCTTTCAAAGGAAGTACACATGTTCCATGCTGGATACACAAATACCTAAACCAAGAGGCTTTTTAAGATTTATCTTGGGTGTATGTTTGTTAACCATTATTTCACGGATTTTATTCCGAAATAAGAGGTTTTATTACATTTATTACCCAGAGGATTTATTTGGTCATTGGCTTGGGCACTAAGTTTGGATTGAGCGGTAATTTTGGGTGCTTGTTGGGGATGTTATTTGTTTCACCATCTTTTCAGGGAACTCATCCCGAAAAGAGAGGTTTTCAAATTTACTACACCAATTTGCCCATGTTTACCATCAAATCTTTTCCATATTGCATGCCACGACTCTTTGGATCCTAGATTCCAAAACCTGGGGATTTGGATTCAAGGCTCGGGGGCTGCGGGACACGTGTCATCAGCGATTTATTTTTCAAAGCTGTTGGAAGACTAAGACAGAAGACTCAAGTTCATATTGACATCAGCCTGATTCTACGAGTCAACCTAAGGCTCGGGGGCTACTCCATATGGAGTGCGAGTTTAATCGCACCCCATATAAAAAGAAGACTGAACAACTACTCGGGGCATGAGCACCTCACAGCCTCGACGCAGCCATGGAAGTACTTGGAAGACACCTTCAAGATGAGGTTTGCAGAGAACTCGAAGACGCCTTCAAAAGTACTCGGACGCCTACAAGTACTCGGCTACGAAGAGCTCGGGGGCTTGTCAGACCCGGGCACACGGGACTGGCCACGTGGCGTACTTCACCTAGGATTCGGGGTGGGATATGGCCCACACCTCATGTCCATTGTAACTACTCGTAATGCAGTAGGATTACTCGTACGGTAATTAAACTAGTCGGAGTCGGATAGAGACTACCCGAGAAGTAGTCGGGTGGGACTCCTTGGCTTGTACCCGACCAGGATTCCCATGTAAACCTGTCCCCCGGACTATATAAGGGCGGACAGGTACCGCCTCGGGGACAATCACAATCATCACCATCAAAGGCAATACAATCCACACAGGACGTAGGGTATTACGCTCCCAGCGGCCCGAACCTGTCTAAAACCCAGTGTTCCTTTGCACCTTCGAGTTCCTATCTCGGCGACACCCAACCAACCAAACTCACCACCTCGGGGGTATCCCTCGGTGGGCGTGTCGGTAAAACACCGACACCCCTCTAAAACATCACAACACCTAAGACAATGCAAACCACCACACATGACGTAGGGTATTACGCTCTCGGCGGCACGAACCTGTCTAAATTTAGTGTTCCTTGCACCTTCGAGTTCCTGATCTCGGCGATACCCTACCTACAATCTACCACCTCGAGGATATCCCTCGGTGGGCTTGGAGGTTAAACACTGACACTTGGCGCGCTAGGTAGGGGTGTTCATCGAGCATCCACCGGAAAACTCGATGGCATCTTTCAACTTCACCAGCGCCATGCCCGACGAGGGCACCATGTTCACCTTCGGCTCCTGGGTCTGCATGGCCAACGGCTCAGGTGGTTTCAACAACCACCTGACCAACCCCCAGAAGTAGGAGGCATCTGCTTTGACAACCAGCCGCGACATCGACAATCTTGCCGATGATCTCGGCGGGATCAAACTTTCCGATCTAATTGGAAGCTATGCAAGTCATATCAAGGTAAACCCTCGCCCATCGATTGGTCCTGACGATCTAATTGCCGGGATAGATCAGGTGGACGACGGCATCGCCGAATGCATCAAGCTCGCGGAAGCCGCTCTCCATCAGCTTGACCTGGTGTCTTCGACACGGAACCGCCCAAAGACTCCTCACCATCCTCCTGTCACCATCGGCGACATCTTCTCCGGCATCGATCGAGTCGACCAAGGTATCGTAGAGTCCAGAATGTACAAACAGTCCATCAACTAACCCTCACTTCCTCCTAGTCTTACCCTTTCCCTTGCCAACAAGAGCGTCGGTGCCTGGAGTGTAAGGGTCACGCGGACGATGCTGCCTACGTGGTGTAGGCTGTGACCTGCGTGAAAGGAGCATCTTGCAACTGTGACAGACCAATCTCCTCTGCTTTGTCCTCGTCGTCGCCAGCAATGTCCTCGAAATTATCCCTTGTTGACCGGGACGAGCTCTGTCCTCCGGAGCCAGCACCTTGGTGCGAAGAGGTGCTGACGCTTGCAGGTGCATCAGATAGTCGTGTTGGTGGCCCGTGCGCGTCCTTCACCGCATTAGTCCTGCAACCACAACTAGCAGCAGCACGGCGTAGCCGACGTGCAAGTCTCTAGAGTTCAACATTTTGTCACTCCATAATGTTTAATGACAAGTACAAGTTAATATTGTGAGTCATTGCAAACTTACTCCAAGAAAGTTGTTGGGTGTCGTCTCGTCGACTCCTGTCCTTGGAAAATGTTTGATGTCAAGCACGGACTGCTTCAGTGTGTTGCCCTGCAAACAGAGAAAACAAACGGTTAGTCGGCATATATAGGCAAAGTTATCTCATGATTGTTAATTATTACACAAAAGCAGTTGTAGCTGACCATACCACTCGGTCCAAGATGGGTGCGGCCTCCACCACCGTCCCTTCCTAGGTCACAAGGTCGTTACATCTTCGTCGCCCGAAGAGTGAATGCGGCGTAGTCCGCTTGTGTGCATTGCCTCTTCAATCTGGTCCGTGTCACGCCTAAGTAATAGGATAGGTATGTGCGGAAGTTGTAGCTCGTATGCGGCTTGTCGTTTTCAATCACATTCTCATGAAAAAGGTCCCACTTGTCGATGTGCTTGCGGTGCAACGCCTCGAAATCGGTTGTCTTCTTCTGCTTCTAACAATCTATCCTGTAGCATCAATGAATCATGCAGTCAGGTACTCATTCAAAGTCCATTAATATGTAATGAAACAACATATAGTCAACTAGGAAGCATTAATGGCAACAATAGATCAAAGCACTTCACACTTACTTGTGCAACTCCACGGACGTCGAGAACGGCCTTATTGGCCACCCCTGCCTCAAGCCAAACTAGGGTTCAACTCTGTGAGGCGGTGGTATTTAACAGCATAGAAACGGATCAGTGGGCATGACATCCTATACAGGTCGTCATCTGCGAAGCACATGGTGCTCAATTGAAGCTGCACCACCCTTATGTCGTTGTACGGCTCCCAAGTCACCTGCAAAATATGAATCCAATAACTGAAGGATTATCTACATTGCTTTGAAAGATAGAAACTCCAACAAATACTCCTACTCAACTGTCATGATATTAACTTTTGAAAGTACACCAACAATTGAAGGATTATTCACATTGCTAAAATAAGCTTGGATACATCTAATATTGAAAGAAGCTAGCACAAGGATAGTTAAAACAAAATGAAATGACGAAATGGAATGCAATGGAGTCACTATCGAGGGCGTGAGCGTGTCCAGCTCATTAGTGTACTCGACGTACGCTCGCGCAGTCCTGGAGAAGGGATCTTTGACTTGGTCCCACAGGTAAGCAACCATCGGTTGGAGTCGAGGGCTGGCCACGTCAAACCAGAAACGTGGAGCAAGAACTATGGGCCAACCAACGGGTAGACGAGACCACATCCAAAGCTGGAGAAGGTACACACAGCCGCCTATGGACGTGTACTGTGAAGTCCGGCGACACGCCTCGCAGAGGTGGTGGTACAAGAAACTCAACACTCCGGACCCCTAGCTTAACACCCCCCCCCCCCCCCCCCGCCATGGTCTAGTCCGTCAGGCAAGGTATGTACATCCAAGACGCGGTGTCACCTGTGCTGTCGGTGAAGAGCACACACCCAAATAAGTGAATGATCCAAGCCCTGCAATAGTAGGCAACTGTCTTCTTGTCTGCATTGTCCAGACACTGAGCAAAGTTCTGGCTAGGTACTCCTGAGGTCCGGGTAGCTGGTCCCACCTGAGGAAGCGCTCTCCCGAGGAAGGCCTCCACTCGACCCCTCCAACCGTCAGGCCTGCACTTCCCGATGATTGGATGACCTCTAACACTGAGACCAAGAAACTTCTGAGCGTCCTCAAGTGTCACTGTCATCTCCCCACAAGGAAGGTGGAAACTATGAGTTTCCGGCCTCCACCTACAGAAACATGCACAAAACTTATGATCAGTTAGCCTATTGACCTTGAAAAACAAAAAGGATGTGGATTAGTGGTTAATGATTGTACTTGTCAACCAAAGTTGTGATCGCCATGGGGTTTATGACAGGCAACCCGTGGGAAACCTGGTACGATACAACGTCGAGGCCAGCCCTCTGCAGCAGAGGAGTGTACCTCTCATCGTACCGCATATCCTGGAACTTGTCATGGGTTCAAGGACGAAGAAGGGGCAGTTCCTGCAAACATTGAAATTTTGTTATTGGTACCTTAACACAAAGCAGATGATGCCATTACCTCCCCTTCTGCGATGCGTCATCCTCTGTGGTTTTTCTCGTAGTACGGATCCAGCAGGTACGGTGGCTCCATCCTACAAAAATAAGATACCAAATTAGTGTACCAATATTATAATGAACAACTAAAAAAATTTAACAAATGCTTAGAAACTCACAAAATGTAAGACATGCATATAAACAAAATTAACTAAATATGAAAACAAAACGGTTAAGCAGTTATTTGCACATGACTAAGCGGCCAACTGCATGTACGTGTATTATGGCCAAGTCTGCCGCATCTGCCACAATTGTTTTCGTCGGGGTCAGAAAGAAAGGGGGTTGCTCTCCCTTGCCTAGTTCTTCCTGAAACCTGGTCCATGACCATCTTGTGTCTCATCCTCTTCCTTGTTCCACGCTTGTTCCAACGGAACCCTAGATCCGCAATGTATTTCGGACTCGTGTACGGTGGCCACTGTCCCTCGTCTAGGTAAAGCTCAAACCGGGGAGACCATGTAAGTACAAGGCTGTAAGTACAAGGCTATCAATACTGAACTCCCGCGGTATCCTAATCTCGTAGGCAAAGTTGCGGTGCCGAGCTGCTGAAATATAATGGGAACATGGAAAGTGGTACTGCCTTGTTCTCCCACACGTGCATGAGAAATTAATCAGTATGACAACATAACTCCTTGAAGGCCGCACCTCACCATCGGGCGTTGTACCACCGCTTTCCGTGACCTCGTACTTTCCCGTCGCGTGGTCAAAACATTCGACCTCATGTGTGCGAGCCCTATCCTTTGCCTTATCAAGATGATGCAAAGGTTTAGTAGCCCATAACTGGTTCTTGCTCTGTAGTGCCATTGCTTGTGAATATCTGTCATTGAACCATGCAACCAGCCTATATGTAGAAGGTGAATGATACGATTGCATTGACGGGCATGGCACGTATCCCCTTAAGGACACTGCTAAATGACTCGGCCATGTTGCTAGTCTGAAACTCGTTCCTCTAGCCACCATCGTCGTATGCCCTTGACCATTTCTCATGCTCCCTCATCAATCCTCTTAGCCACCACCTACCTGCATCGTTTGTTGCCGTTTTCAGCTTCTCCAACTTCTGCTCAAAGAACTGCTCCTCAAGCTGGCGAGCAACCTCCTCGAATAGGGGAAAGTTGTTCTTGTCCTTATCTTTATCTAGTAAATTCTCGGCAAGGTGCCGAGTGCACCCACGGTGGTGCAATGGTGCAAATCCCGGAATCTGCTCTTGTACCGCACTGAGTATACCCTGGTGTCTATCAGATATGACCCCAACCTCCCTACCAGGGCCAACAACATATATTCGAACAAGCCGCAAGAACCATCCCCAGCTGTCTTTGTTCACCCTCCCCACCAAAACAAAGGCCAAAGGAACCAATGCATTGTCCGCATCAAATGAAATGGCTACCAATAGTGTGCCCATATACTTGCCAACCAGAAAAGTACCATCAATGGATAACACCGGACGACAATGTTTGAAGGCCTCCATGCACTGGGGAAAGCACCAGAATGCACGGAAGAAAATCTGCCTCCCATCCTTCCATTCATTCAGTTTTGGGATGTACTCGTAATGCATGCCTGGATTAGCTGCTTTCATTGCATTGAACAGTGCAGGTAGCTTCTCATACCCCTCCTCCCAGTCCCCATATATCATCTTTCAGGCCCGTTGCTTTGCCCGCCATGCTTTCCCATACTTTATCTTGTAACCAAGTATCTTCTCAGCCATGTCCATAATTGTCCTAACCTTCAAATTGGGCTGACACTTCAATGTTGAGTACAGCTTTCTAGCAATGAGGGTAGAGGTCAACTGTCGATGCCTCTTTTGTAGATCTTTCTTGGAACAAGTCTGGGGACCTAGAATTTTGGTGATCTTGAAGTTTCCCGTGGCCTTCTGTTTCCGAGCACATACCCTCCAATTCCAATCGGCCTTCTCTCACACTACTATGTAACTCCGTTGCACGTAAGAATGCCTAACCTTTAATGGTCTTTTACGTTTCACATAATACTCCTGCAACCACCGTGTCAGTGTAGGCAAGTCCTTGAATAGAAGGTCCTTTTGAATTTCAATGCTATCCCCGGACTCAGGAGCCTCTAGCAGCTCGCCATCTCTTCCTTCTGCATAAGCACTATGAGAACCACTGAGATCGCTGAATTCATGAACTAGTGGATCACGATCAGGACAAAAAAGTTGAGCTCCATATCTTCTTCGCTCAATGCTGCAATGGGGCGGTCATCATCTGAATCAACGGCTCTTGCAGTCCCATAAGGCTCCTCGTCATCATCAATCTCAACATCCACACTATTCGAAGCGCATTCTGTATTGGATGATGGAGGCACAGGAGGAACACCAGTATAATCTGGAATGTCTCCTGCATTTAAACCACAATTAAGGATAGCATTGGGATAAAGTAATGGAATTAAGGGTGAATAAGAAAAGAAAAGGTGTTACTACGACACTTACTTGGCATGTTCTGGGTCAAAGGAATCTCCTGAGGGGTCGTAACGACATCAACAACCCGACATTCTGCACCAACATCAAGACAAATCCGAACCTCATTTGGGGCGGATTGAGTATCAGGGACCGCACCGCATCTTCCACACCCACATCATCCTTAAGGTTGGGTAACGGAGGGTCAGACGGTGCCGGATTATCCTGTTCTTGTGACAACCCATGAGGGGATGAATGCACTTGACGGGTGGGATCATTCGACAACTTCCGCACAAGCAAATCCATACATTGAAACTCATTCTTCATGACGGTCTTGACATACTTCTCCCAGTCACCCTCACATGCAATTGGGACCAGCCGTCTAAAAATTCGGTCGGATTTACCATAGTGAAGTACCCCTTCAACTGAGATGGCATCCTCATTTGAATTGCAGTGAAGCTCATCATGAGCCCTACCAAACACATCACTAAACAACGGCCGATCATAGAATATCATAGGGACCCTGCACATTCCATTAAAACTAACATTCCTAAACTCATCGTCCTCGACACTTACTCCATGAAACACTATGACTACATTGTCCATCTAGTTGGTATGCACAACAAGAAAGTTATAACGTGTATAATACACAAAAATAACTAGCAACGTTGTATAACTATCTACATTTGCTTACGATCTAAATTACCTAACTATATATCTAACTATATAACAATCTAAATTTTCTAACTAAATTTTCTAACTATCTAAATGAATTTGCTAACTACGCTAACTAACTAAACTACTAAAACTAAATAACTAAATTACCTAAAATAATTAACTAAATACACTAGATAACTAAATTAGCCAAAATAATTTACTAAATTACCTAAAATTAACTAAATAAATAAATTACCTAAAACTAAATAACTAAATTACCTAAATAATTAACTAAATAAAATAGATAACTAAACTAGCCAAAATAATTAACTAAATTACCTACAATTAACTAAATAAATAAATTACCTAAAACTAAATAACTAAATTACCTAAAGTAATTAACTAAATTAACTAAATAACTAAACTACATAACTACACTACCTAACGTACCTTGGTCGGCGATGGGAGGTGCGGCGCCGGGGGAGCTCGGTCCGGAGGCTCGCTGGCCCGCGGGCGCGCCGGCGCGGGGCACCCCCGGTGGCCGCCCTCGCCGCTGGTGCTCGCGGGGCAGGCAGCCGCCCAAAGGAGGCCGCGCGGGGGGCGGCCCAGAGGAGCCCGCACAGGGGGCAGCCGGAGGAGGGCGCGCGGCCGGCGGCCGTAGGAGGGCATGCGGGGGGGGGGGGGGGGGGGGGGGGCGCGCGGAGGCCACGCGGCATGCAAGCTGCGGCGAAGGCGCAGCCGCAGCGGAGAGAGAGAGAGAGAGAGAGAGCGTGAGAGAGAGGAAGAGGGCGCGGGGAGAGAGACGTGCGGCGGCGTGTAGGATAAAGGCTCGGCTAGCTGCTAGTGATGCTGAGGGTTGGGTCCTCCGGGGCTAAGCCTCTTGGAGCTCTCGAACACCTCCTGGGGCTGGTCGGCGGCGGCGGCAGTCGTGGTCATGCCCGCCGCCGAAGACTGCGCCTGGCCGACCACCATGGAGGCGGCGGCGTCCTCAGGCTGTCGGCACTGGATGGGGCAGCGGTCGGAGATGGGTACGGGGGAGGAGGAGGCGACGAGGAGGAAGAAGATGCAGAGACACACGACTAGCTTCATGATTAGCTGCTTCACTGACCTTCACTGGTTAACGGCTGCTAGCCCTGCTGCTTCACACGCCTACGCGTAGCTGGATGGAGACACCTATTTATAGGCAATCCGTTTCAGTTCGTGCTCTGCTAACCGCTGAAACATCAAAATTCCAAACGGTCAAACCGAGAGCTTGTCTGACTTCCATCCTGATGGATGTCCTTGAGTGGATGGTTTCAAACCGAAACCAACATAGAGTTTTTCTAGGTTAGTACAGGATACATCCTCCATTTTTAAATATATGATGCTCAGCACAGGCTAATTAGTGGTACTTCAATTCATCTTATCAACAAGATAATAGAGTATTGTTGCTCTCTGTACATGTGCACGCAGCTCTAACCGCCCTCTCGTCTTAGTGGGAAAAATAATAATTTCCACATACAGTTCCCAAGTGTTCGCACTAAATTTACAAATAAATTAGCTACACATTAGCAATATTTTGCTAAATAAAGACCATTTGTATTTTAAATAAGAGGACAAGTGAAGCGTAGCAAAAATGTGTGAAAGCAATATTTATTAAAATTGCTAGAACTTTGCACATATGGGACCGACCCATATCATAGGGATTTCAAAGAAATCTTTGGGGCATGTTCATTTGTTAAGGGGCGTGAGAAGTACATTTGATGCGCTGAAATTCCTTCAAATCTCCTTTACGAATCCTGCGCTCTAAACAAAGGCTTTGATGTTCAAAGCTTAAGCGAACAGTTTTATCTTGTGACGACAATCTGCACTAATGCCATGAAGCTTTTATGCTCATATGATCCTTCTCTGTCGTATTATGTAAGAAACCACTTTCCTTTGTGGAAACAAAATGTAGTTGGTACTTTCGGCATTGTGCACTGCTTGACAATTGTAGGTCAAAGCAAAAAGTTAAGCATGAAACTTTCCATTCCTTTTATTACTTCCCATTAGTTGCACGCACACATCTTGCAGCACAGTTGTTGGAATTACTAAAATTACTCACTCCGTTTCAAATTGCACTACATATTATATTTCATTAAGACAATTTTTCAAAGATTGCTCCATTAATATGCTATTTATGTGATACACAATCGTAATCATGAGCAATATTTTATAATACTATTACATCATGTTTGTGTCATAAAAGTTATATATTAATTTCGTTTTTGTAAGTCAAATCCTTATCCTAACAAGATGAAACATGCTCCACAATTTCAAATGGAGAGAGTATATTGATTCATAAATATAATCTATTCCGCTTCAAGAATGGGAACACAAAAATGCAAATATATATATATGCATTATTGTAGCGTACTAATAATCTGGACAAGGACTGGTATAGCTTCAAATCCATCCCATTTAAGAAATGAGAAACGAGAATATTTTAGGAGCCTTGCATTCACTTAAGGAGGCGTGCACCTAGGTTTAAGCTTGATCTCTCATGATGCTCAACAATATTCGGTCCTCATGTTATTTTTGTTCTTAAAACACAACCGCCCTCTCATCTTCTATCTATTTGCTCTCATTTTCCTATCATTTCGTATGCCAGGGGAGAATGTGGATGTAAAAACCATGGTATTTAGAATGAGATATATGCCTATTTCTCTTGGAATTTCGCCTTTTTCTTGCATGGTTCATGTGTCACCATCAAACGAGTAGTGCTTTTCAGTTACTTGCAGCATCTGACGGGAGACGTTGGCACTTGAGAGTGGGACATACCTGCCAAAACCGACGCAAAACCTAACCGAAGGGCTAATCATCATCTGTGGCAAATGATTTATTTTCTTTTGAAATGATATCTGTGGCAGATATGGTGAACGATGATCACATATCCAAATCAAGCATTTCCAAGGCTAATCACCGTCAAACGTAATGGAACACGAGTCAAAGCACTACCCAATTCGGTTTGTGCAGCTGCCATGTCATCCTGCATTTAGCCCGTGTCTTATGATAAAACTCCTAATTATCCCATGAATAAAAAATGACAGTAGGCTTGCCATTGTCCTGTGTTTCATTGGAGCAACATGAATAGTGCCGGTGGGCCGGCCTGGTCCGGTAACAGCCCCTGCAAGTACACAGGCACATGTACCTAACCTGAGTGTCTGGGGATTTGCTGTTTGTTTATTCATCTGCGACTCATGCTCAAATTAGGTTGCTTTTTTGTGAACGTTCACCAGATCACACATCCATAGGGCCCGATTCGGCCATTCGGAACAAAGTGTTTCAATAAGAACCCTACGAAGATGCATTGCTTCTTATGGATTTAATTTTCCGTGAAATTCCTGACTTACCGAGTAGTGGCTGGACATGGTAGGCTCCACTGCAGTGCAAGTGAGCATGACGATTTGCAAGATAGAGGAGCGCTTGTGTGCATTTGGGTGCATGGCCTTTAGCTACACCAGAGGCCGGAGTTGTACGGCTTGAAGCATCCAAGGAGACGAAGGCCGGGATTTTATTCCATTATCAAAACAAAAAAGAGACCAGAGATGTATTGTGAAACCACATAGCTAGCACACCGTTGGATAACGCTGTTCACCAGTGGAGCTCAATGCTAGTGCAGTTCCAGCTTGCTCTGCATTATTTCCAAGAAAATGCTCTAGAGAAGGATACACTTGTCTAAAGAAAAAGAAAGGCATTGGGAAATCATACTAGCATGGATTTAACCAAGAAACGCAACGGTAGGACCTTAGAGTTGGGAGAAATGTGTTTAGCCTTCCCCAGAAGGGGCAACTGTCATGTCAAAATTAGTGGAAATAAAAGTTGAGCCGAAGCTACTCTCTGTAATTCTGCAGATTTCCAGATCATACACATACCATATTTGACGATTTGCGAGATAAAGAAATGTGAAGAGTAAGCAAAATATTGATTATGAAGTCATATAGTGGATTAGTGGTTAGATTCTTTGTGATAAAACTTGTCCATGCAGGTTCAGAGTCCTCAGTAGAGGTGCTCGTATTTTTATGGATTCATAGGGGTGAGTTATGTGCGTGTATATGAGTAGAAGCAAAATGATTAATCAACAGGAATGTTACGTGTACACTGAGTTTCAGCATCCTCCTGACCTCCTCCGCTGCAATCAAGCTAGAAAATGTTGGTATTCGTTTGGCTTGGCCCTTTTTGACATTCAATTTTGTGAGTTAAACTAAACGAGCTTCAGTGGAGCTGAGAACAGCAGGTACATATCGGCCATATTTGGTTTATACCCCTAGTGTGCCAAGCCAAAATTTGTCCATGGCCAAACCAGGGCATAGCTAAAATTTGGCGAGAATGGTAAAGTTTGGGTTGCAGCCGTGCCAAAACCCATTTAATTACTACTGCTACACGGACATTCATTTGAGTATCACAACCCAGGATCCAACATTTGAAAGGACCTAGATGAGAAGCTCACGAATGCATCGAATGGTTTAGATGCATGATTGTACTAAGGCTGAGCATTTCCCTATGTCATATGGAAGATAACTTCATACCTCCATTGTTTTGGTTTTAGTAATGAACTATTCCTGCAGGTTGCTTGAGCAACAGGATTCCGGTTCGATTCACCGATTAAACTGAAACATATACAGATTGCAAACTTGAGACATTCTTTTTTCAGGAGGTAACTTGAGACATTGAACTTACAAAACTGAAATTTAAATTTTAAGTTAACATTCTGAGTTTCAGCACAATACTTTTTGATGTGCCAATCCAACAAATTTAATTTTCGACAGAGCATTAAAAAAATATAAAACTTGCTACCTAAAAATTATTACTTTGAACTAAACAGAGCGTTGCTCTACCTAGAGAGTTTATAGTACACTGACTGGATTTTGTAGCTCTTGCTACTACTTGGAGCTTACGTGCCTCTCGAGCCATTGCCCTTGCTTGGTTCACAAACTACTCTGTTTGCTACAAATTGTAGCTCATTTTTTACTGAGTCTATAAAAAGAATATATTAACATATACGAGATCAAATAAATGCACCATCAAATATATTATATGGCATATCTAGTAAAAGTAGTTTGATGTTGCAGATACTTGTGAAGTTTTTTATAAATTTGGTCAAAACTAGAAAATTCTGAATTACGACAAAACCAAGACAACTTACAATTTGGAATGGAAGGGGTAGATTTTTAAAAGATATGGTAGTTAGAGTTGTAAAAGTCTCTTTATGCACATGACAAAAATGGCTGTTCAGAGAGAGAATAATATTGGCACAATTATGAGCAAAAATCTAGGAACATTATTTTCGTTTGGCTGACCTAAATATTAAAGAAGTCATGAATAGAAAGTTAGAAAATTTTATTCTCCAGGTTTCAAAAACATCATGACTCGCTCTGATTCCAAATCTAGGTCATTTAAGAGATTGGCATTCTTTCAAATATGACATTTTGATCGATAACATATACTATTTTTCATATGGAATTTTATATACTATATACAAAACTAATTTCTAACATCAACCACGTGTTGCTTATTAAACTATGCAAAGTTTTCATATATTGAAAGGCTGGGTTAAAAAATACATTTGGAACCGGATGGAGTATTTTTTTATTGTGCCATGCATTATTTCTACTCTGAGAATCTATTTTTGGTACAACACTGGGTATAGTCAAGAGTATTGCAAAGAAAAAAGTATATTGGGAACCAATTGCTATTCATGTGTTGGGCCTACCATCTTCTACATGGGCTCATGGGTTTCAACCTTAGGCCTGAACATGGGCTGTCGCGTGCACCTATTTACCTTCCCTTCCCATACCGGCGGGCAGGGCGCGTTGGGCCAGGGCACACATGAGTGGCGACGAGGATTTGCCGTCCTGCCGCCGCCGGCGCGGCAGGTCCCCGGCGCCGGCGCCGGCGCCCCCGCTGGACAACGACGACCTACTCTCAGATATCCTCCTCCGCCTCCCCCCGTTGCCGTCCTCCCTGCCCCGCGCCTCCCTCGTCTGCAAGCGCTGGCGCCTCCTCGTGTTCGCCCCCGCCTTCGTCCGCAGCTTCCGCGCCCGCCACCGGGCACCGGCGCAACGCTCCCCTCCTCGGCTTCTTTACCCATGGAGAAAGCCGCCTCTCCTTCACCTCCAAACTGGAACCGCCTGACCATCTCCCGCGCGGCCACTTCTTCTTGGAGCTCGAGGGCAGACGCCGAATCCTCGGCCGCCGCCATGGCCTCGTCCTTATCCTCAACCGGATTGATCTCTATTTCCTGGTGTGGGAACCCGTCACCGGCGACCTGAGCCGCGTAGCCTTCCCCCCGGAGTTGGGTGACGGTGGGAGCGCGCTGTTCCAACACGCGGCGGTGCTTCGCGCACCCGGCGACGTCCACGCCGGTGAGGACCTTTCGATCCCTTTCCTGGTGGTCTTGGTAGGCAGCGACACAACATTTACACGGGCCTGCGCATGTGTGTACTCATCGGAGACTGGCGTATGGGGCAATCTCGTCTCAACTGCGTGCCCATCCAAGGTGCCTATGTACAATCCCAGTACTCTAATTGGAAGTTCCCTTTATTGGTTGCTCGGTTTCAGAATGGCTATCCTCAAGTTTGATATGGATAGACAGTTCCTAGTGGTGATAGATGCGCCATTGCATAATTGCCCCTATGCCATGTTCCGGCACTGGGTTATGCCTGCTGAGGGTGGTGGCCTCGGCTTCCTCTGTCTGTCAGGCTACAACGCCCAATTATGGATGAGGAAGATGGATTGTGATGGTATTTCTGGATGGGTGCTGGGAAGAACAATTGAGCTTGATAAGCTTCGGCTGAATTCAGGGGAGGATTTTCCCCCAGCGATAGTTGGGTTCGCTGAGGAGGACAATATGTCTTTTCTTATGATTGCTATTGGTGGCAATATTGGTGGCATTATGGTCAAGCTAGATTCAACTCAGTTTAAGAAATCTTTCGGAATTGAAAACGTTGGCATCCATCATCCATTCGCCAGCGTCTATACAGCAGGTAAAAGCGTTCTTTACATAAGTCCTTGTCCGTACTTGTTGATGGAATGATTTCATATCACTGAGTGTTAAACTAAAAATTTAAATTTTAGTTGCATCGGTTGTCTTTGACCCTTGATGATGTCATAACATAATAGGTACTATGTTTTCTGTTAACACGATGGTTGGCGAATTCTTTCATGAATTGTAGAACTAAAGTTTATTGTTGCTTGCCTATTGCCTCATGCTCGAAATTGCTTACAGTAATATTTCCATGTGCAAAACTGTAGCTGACTCTAGTTAACGACGTGGTGTGCATAACTGTAGCAGTAGCACATGAAAAAACTAAGCTTTGAAACAACTTAACACCAAATGAGTAACACAACTCAATAGCACGGTAGTAAAGTTTATTCAATACTTCTTTTTCCTATCACTACCACATTGCTTATAATTAAGTCCATAATAATTACATGGCTTGATCTTTGTGAACTAACAGTTCAGTTTTATCATCTATCAGGAGCCCTAGTGCTAATGGTTTTTATTTTTTCTGAATGTATTCAATTATTATAATCATAATGATTTTTGTAGATACTGTTTGCCCTATTAGTTTGAATTTATTTATGATATCTTATTAAGATGACATGGACCAAGCATAAGAACAACTCTAGTTATTATTTGTTTTCCTTATCAGTCAAGTAGTCTGAAACCTGACCTTCATCATGAGATAGATGAGCATTACTGTTTTCTGAAATATTCTTTGCGTGGTGGCACATATCGTTTTGTTATCTATTTTCAAGGTTCTAGTGGAAATGCATTGTCTTTCTCAATTTATATATGTGGGTTCAGGTATGCAATATTATTAGCTTCTTAATTTAGGTTGTGCTATATGATCTTTTTCTCTCGATTAAAAAAAATGTGTTCTCTTCTTCTACCATTTCTAAAAGAATCAAATTCTAAGAGAGCACTCAATCCTGTCTGCAACTCTCCTGCCCAGTTATTTTCTACCTCCCATCATCATGCTTAGCAGGCTGCATCGTAGCCCTTTTCTTTCTGGCTGGCTTCCTCATCCACTCATCTCTTGCTTAGCAGCTCTCTATTCACTTCGTCATGTCTACCTTCACCCACCTCCCCTCTCTTTTAGCTGGATGTTCCACTTCCAATCCCCTTATCCTGGATTTGCTGTTTTGGTCTCCCTCACTTCCTTTAATCTTCCTTGCTTCAAGTTTTCCTCAATTGTCCAATACTTACTAATTTTTAGCACCTGCTCTTGCAGCTTCACAGATAGTGTATGTTCTAAGACCCCTGCTGTTCTCTGTTTCATATGTTGGCTTTTGTGTAATAATGCTGAGATTATTCAAATTTGGAACTTTATGTACAAGTGTGAGTGTCCCACAAGATTGGAGTTAATGTTTATTGTTTGAACCCTAGTAGTACAATTGTACAATTGGTTATGCTAATGGGTTTTATGGTCCTTCAGGCGTCTAGGATTTTGTTCCGGCTGCTGAGATGCATGATGCCTTGTTGGGGCTGGGTTTGCCTCCTCCATTTGGTATGTCGGCCTGCGATTTGGTATCATGGTCCATGTGGAAATTGACCTTCTATGTAGCATGTACTCATCAGCTCAACTGTGAAGCACTGAAGCGTACTAGTTGGGATCAGTTGTTTAGTTTGCAGTCTTCACTCTACTTTCTAAGTTTTTTAAGACATTAGTGAATTGGCAGGATGGTACGGTGACTTGCTTCGACTGGTGCAGGAATGATGACTCTGTTAGTCTGTTTGCCTTCAATCGTCCATTTGCTGATGTCTTTTGAGCAAGTGTTTGAGCTGAATGCACGTGCGCTGGCAGATGTTTGTTTTCTCTGGTACTCTTGTTTTATGCAAGCTCAATTCCAAACAGTTGGTATACTGCAGTTTAGACAATACAACTTCCTAGCTTTTATTGACTGGTATACTGAGTCCAGTCTGGCTTTCCATCTTGGAGGTCATGCTTGTCTTGTTTACATTTGTAGTTTGATGGTTCAATTTGTTTCAGGGCAGTATTTTGTTTCCATGATTTCGTTGGTCCCTAACTCTGAATTGCCCACCTTCGGTACTGAGCCAGTTACTCCGAGTTACAATGCATAGGGGGTGCTCTATTGTTTACCGGGGAAAAAAATGCAATTTCCATGGCAGAAGAGTGATTTCAATCGCTTGGGAGTTATTACCACTTTATCACAGCGATAGGAGATCGAGCAGAAACTTGTACAATATACAGAAACAGAGCAACTGCACAATGTTCTGGCAAAAATACTGTGGTTATGCCCTCGGGCATTTTGAAATGGATGCAGATGCCTGGCTCAGGAGATGGCCTGTTGCTGGCAAGAAAGGTCACCACTCCATTCCAGCAGAATTTCAGAGTCTTGAGAAGGTTGTATATGCAGATCAGATGAGAAGCATGTGTTCTTGTTTCATACAGTGTGTTGTGTACATATATAATCTGGAGGGAAGAAGCCAGCAATAACGTCCTCTGAGAAGGAAAGCAGGAACAACGCAAGGCCAGTGGCCAGTGACGGTGAGCGCCGCCGGAGCGCCCCTGCTTACGCCTTCCACCAGGGGGCCTCGCCGGTCCTGAAGTCGGTCTCCACCCACGGGACGAAGAGGACCTTGCCGTCGTCGACGTCGGCGTGCACCAGGGCCAGCGACTGTCGTCGGTCGTTTCACAAACAAGAGCAATTCGACCCAGATCAGTTCAGCATCATCAGGTGAAGAGGCAGACAACAATGGCTTAATCAGACGAATGAAACAACTGTAGCTCACCAGGGGCGCCGGGCCACGGACGACCTTGCCCTGGTTGTTGTACTGCGAGCCGTGGCAGGGGCAGATGAACTTGTTCTCGGCGCCGTTCCACGGCACGACGCAGCCGAGGTGGGTGCACACGGCGTTGATGCCGTAGGTGGCCAGCGTCTTGTCCTGCTCCACCACCAGGTACGTCGGGTCGCCCTTGAGCCCCTGCGCGAGGGTGCGGTCGTTGGGGCCGTGCGTCTGGAGCCACTCCTCCACCTTGATGTCGTTGCCCAGCTTGTCCTTGGCGTACGTCCCGCCGCCGGCGCCGCCGGACCTGCATGCACGCGATCGAGCACCCCGTTCGTTCGTTAGCCGGCTGCTGGCCGGCGTGCCTTGCTAGCTAGCTAGGTAGCTGAGGTCGCTCACCCGGCGGGGATGAAGAAGGAGCCGTAGGGGACGACCATGCCGACGGTGGGCAGCGAGATGGCGCCCAGGAGGAGGAGGTTCATCAGCTTCCGCTTCTCCATGTCGGGGACGCGGTCGGCGGGGATGCTGCTCGCCGCCTGGCACGTGATGCTGCTCCGCTGGGAGAAGCGCTCCCGCCCCATCCCGAGGCCCAGACCCTTCACCGGCTTGGGAGAAGCGCGGGGGCGGCAGAGCTGCCGGCCATTGCAGACAAACATGTGGGATTGGATTCAGACTAGCTAGGCTTAACTTGGAGGAAATAATAACAGCCAAGGAAATAGTAAAGGAAGCAGCAGCTCGCGCACCTGGGTGGGGTTGGCGGCGGTGGAGAGCGCCGTGGAGGCCGCCATGGCTGCAGCAGCAGCAGGGGGAGGATCGGCTGCTGGGAAGGGAGGAGGGTCGATGCTATCTAGTGTCGCTGGCGACCACAGGCTTGCGGATGAGACCCGGGGCTATATCTGTGTCGCTCGGACGCTCGCTGGTGGAGAGGGAGCCAAGGCGGGCGGTGATTGGTTGATGCGCAGCGACCGAGCCGTGACGACCACATGTTGCGAGGGACGCGCGGCTGTGGCACGCGCGCGCACGGTTACGGCAACGGCCTTATCTCAGTACGGTCTCTCTCTCTCCTGGGTGTGGCTTGGCTTTTTTTGGCAACAAGAAGTATCTTGGGTCTTCTTGGATCAGTGAACGTGGCTCGCACACGGCTTCGATCTGTGAACTCGTAGCTGCTGTGCTCAGGGCGGGAATGCAGTTCAGTTCTTAGCCGCATCCAAGAACAGCTCGATATCGACGGGCTCGAAAGCTTCCACGTTGCATCCATCAGTGGAACAGCTCGTACGCAGGGAAGCATGGCCAAGAGCGAAGAAGCACAACTAGCTAAGGAGGCAAGCTCAGTTCAACTCGTTTGTGTTTTAACGAATTCTGCTCAATTGTCCTAATCCTATTCCTACCTATGCGTGACAAGAATCCACGCTCTGAATCGACAAATACACGATCGAATCGGTTGCGTATCCAGGAGAAATGGAAGGGGAAACAAGTTTGAAGAATGGCGATGTGCCATCGCCGTCTCCCGGAGCCGGCCGGCGGCGCGCTATCTGAACCCCATTCTGAGCGAGTACCTCTGCCTCGCTGCGGCCCCGTCCGAGGATCCAGCAGCCCGCGCGCTCGCGGCGGCCTCCGGCACCTCCGCGTCCGCGAGAGCCGGCGGAGACCGGCAACGGGCGGCGAGGAAGAGGCACGTGATGTCGCGGAGCGGCGGCCGCCTCCGCGCCGCCTTGCCTCCCGTGCCGGGCCTCTTCATCGTGGTCTGGTTCTTGACGGCGATGCCGCGCGCGGCCGGCGGCGGCGCGTTCTCCTTGCCGCCGCCGCCGCCGCCGAGGTTGAGAACGGCCATCTGTGATGGGTTGGATTGGATCTCCTTCGGGCCACGGGAGGGAGCTCAGGCGGCAGCCGGCAGGATAGGCGTGGGACGGGATGAATGAGCAGGAGACGGCGCTCGCTGGTATTTGTAATTGGGTCAGGGCCATGCCGCCATGGCTCTGAAATTTTGGGGCTTGGGAGGGAGTGGGAAACGGCGGAGCCCATTCCATGGGTCATTCGAGTTTGCCGCTAATCTTGGAAGCAGAGGACATGTTTTTCTTTTTCAGATTTGGATTTGAGAGCGCGGATGTGAGACTGGTGGTGATGGCGAATCTGGAATTCTTGGTTCCCTTCCCGGGCCCCAAGAGCGAACGAGGGAAGGCGGAGGCTGCAATGTTGTCTGCCGCCTCGTGGGCGCGGCCGGAGGAGGCTTTGCGTTTTTTCTGCCCGGTTTGGGAGGCCACTGCTCCCAAGGAATTTCGCCAAATTTGGGCGCGCCAACGACCAGCACTTGATACGGCGATGCTGATTGATGCCGGGCCGATGACAAGACAAATTCGGAAATCCAGTTGGAAGAAGAGACTACGTACGGGAGAGTACGTTGGTGAGGCAGAAATGTACTGCTCCTGTAACATCTAATTTTCTTTTCAAATCAGGGATCTAAACAAATTTTGCTAGATTTTCTAGGATCAATAAAGTTTTTATTCAATCTCTTTTGATTTTAGAACATTCACCGTGAATTATAAATAATTTATTTAGCTATAAAAAGAAATATAAGAAAAATAGATCTTGTACATTCTCATACCGCATTGCATTGTTTTATCAAATTTTTTAAATTTAAATTCAAATGAATTTTGCTTGTATCTCCTTAGTTCAAAAATTCTCTCCTTTTCCTCCCTCTTTTCTCTCTTTTCCTTTCCAAGCTGAGCAGCCCAATCCCTCTCTCTCCCTCCCTTCTTTTGGCCCAACCCAACTCTTTCTCTCTTCTCTCCCTCCCTCTTTTCCTCCCGCGCGGCCCAGCCCAACCGGCCCAGCCGCTCCCGCATCCGGCCTGCTCCGCCCCTCCCTTCCTTTTCCCTTCTCTTCCGTCCCCCGCATAGCCCGAACCCTCAGCCCATCCCCATCTCTCCCGGCCTGCCCCGCCTCCCTCTTTTCTCCCCCCTCTGTCTCTCACCGCCAGCTGGGGTCCGCCTGTCGGACCCCTCTTCCTCCTCGAGCCAGGCTTGGACTCGAGCCCGAGTCCGGCCGGCACACGCCTCCCCGCGCGCCTGGGCCCGCATGCCGAGGCCCCTCGGCCGCCCCATAAATAGCGCCGCCCGTGCCCTTGACCTCCCATCGAGCGCAGCCGCCGCCCTCGTGCCTCACCAACCCTAGCTCGCCGTCGCCCTCGTGCCTCACCAACCCTAGCTCGCCGCCGCCCTTCGAGCTCTCGGTGCCGCCTCTCCTCGACATCCAGCCGCCGCCGAAGCTTTGCCGCTCAGTAACGGCCCTCGCCGGCCTCTTTTCCCTCTCCCCCGCGCCTTCTTGCCGCGGCAATTGCTCGCTCGAGCCCTGAGCCCGCGCACTGCCGTCGTGCGCCCTTCTCCGGCCGCCGCACCACCCCCTTGGCTTCCCCGTCGAGTTCCCCGAAGCCCTAGCTCTCTCCACGGCCTTTTTCCGTGCGAAACCAAGCCCGGAAACGCGTTATCGCGTAACTCCGGCGAACCTCCGACCATCCGCTGCCGCAGCCGCCCGCCGCCGGCCGTTTGCGCCGCCGCCCGGACCCCCGAGCCGCCTTGCGCCGTCCGATCCCGATTCAACGGCGGATTAGATCCAATCTGAGTCATTTGATTCCTTACCGGTCAACTCTAGGAGTTTTTGTAAAATAGCCCCTCTGTTTTCTCGAAATCAACCCACAGTCCGCCCTAGTTCAAAAGTAATTAGATCTAGATCCTTTTTCTTCTGCTTTAACCCCTGAACTTTTCTAAAATCTAACCCGCCGTCCAAATCCCTATGTTTTCGATCTAAACCCTAAATTTTAGGTTTATGTATGTTTTAGTCATCGGTTTCTTCGGTTAGAGCCTCTTTTAGTTTCAAATTTTTTACCAATAAGCCCATGGAATCATATTTTAGCCATAACTTTTTCGTTTTAACTCTATTTTTATTTTCATTGATTCTTACGCTCATGCGATCCTTGGACGCGTACAATAGCTTTATAACCTTGTTTTGTTCTGTTTACATTGTTTGTTGTACTGTTTCTTATTTATTGTACTTGTATGAAGTTGTGTGGTGCGATAGACGGTGCGCAGTTCGAGGATCCGCAAGACCAAGGCTTTGAAGACACCGCTGAGCAGCAGCAACTCTTTGAGGAAGGTAAGTGGTCCTTGATCATACTTCGGTCCTAATAATCTTAATACACATCTTTACTTTATATACATGCATGTGTTTATAATATGAGTTTTTATTGTACTTCCTTGATTAATCCCGGGTTGTTTACTTTACGTTGTAGCTACGCTAGTTGCTCATCTACTTAGACTTTGGTTGGTTAACTTGGAAATAATACTACACTTGTTTTACTTCATGTTCTGGAATACTTTATGGTAATAATTATAAGACCATTATTTTAATTGGAACATGGAGAACCACCTAGGAAAATAGTGCAACCATAATACTGCATGACTCTAGTCTTGGTTAATTAATTAGAAATTTTAGCTTATGATGATCTTACCGAAAGGGCAAGAGGGATCGCATCGTCGGGGTATAGCTCGGTCCTCTTGAGATTATGATATGGTCCTGATTAAGGCGTCTTTCTCATTAGGGAGAGTTATGACCGCTTTGACTTGAAACTTTAGCAGATTATCATAAGTTAGAAAATCTTTGTAAAAGCCTTGTAGTGAATCCCTGCCACTCACCTCGGAAGTGTTTAAGGGTCTTGCAAACCCGAGCATCAAGGAAAACATGAGTTGGGTAAAAGTGTACAACCTGTGTATCAGTCATGCTCACGGTTAAGAGCGGCTTGGACCCTCACATGATAATTGAACTTGAAGATGATCTAAATTGATATTCTTTATTTATGTTGTTGGTACCTATCTTTTTTACTTACTTAAGGGTTTATGGTATATACTTGCACTTAGTTAATGCTTGCTAAATAAAATTGGACCAACTAAAAGTGCTTGTCGCAGTCAAACCATGTCAGCTATTCCTTGAAATTGGCCTTGCATGTCATATAATTTACTTCACTTGCTGAGTACCAACCATAAGTGTACTCACGCTTGCTTTATTAAAATCAATGCTGCTCAGAAGAAGATAATTGCTCGGAGTTCCATGAAGACTTCAAGGAGTTCTAGACGTATATCTTCTAGTCATCTGCTGTGAAGTTGAAGTTCTGCTGCTAGTTAGAGACGTTCATTTGTTTGCTTAAGATTAAGATTTTCGGACATGTAATAAAGTACTCTAATACTCTCTTTCATTACGACATTATTTCGGATATACATTTATATCATCTATCATACATATGTGAACTTGATCTTGATACATGTACGAAATGTATTCGGTTTCTTTCTAAAACTTGACAGTTCCTTTCTTAAATAAATATGACTGAGCATGAGGCGGCGCTAAGGTCGGGGAGGACCATGCCGCCGTGGCTTTGAAATTTTCGGGCTCGGGAGGGAGTGGGAAATGGCGGAGCCCATTGCATTCCATGGGTCGGTCGAGTTCGCGGGGAATCTCAGCAGCGGAGGGCGTGCGTTTTTCATTTTCAGATTTGGATTCGAGAGCGCGGAGGTGACTGCCGTTGAGGGTGAGGGAGGGAAGGCGGAGGCTGCAAAGTTGTCCGCGGGCCGCCTCGCGGGCGCGGCGGGAGGAGGTTGTTGGAAGGTTCGAATTTTTCTGCCCCGGTTTGGGAGGCCGCGGCTCCCGAGGAATTTCGCCAAATTTGGGCGCGCCAACGACCAGCACGTGATACGGCGATGCTGATTGATGCCGGGCCGGTGACAAGATCCATCCATTTGGACGACAGTACTGGTGTGCAACTGTGCATTTCAAGAGTACGTTGGTGAGGCAGAAAAGTACTACTCCTTGCTTAAATACGCTTATCTTTTTCCTTGGTAAAAATGCCACTAAACGGGTCCTTTTTGCTCGTATGTCAAAGCACATGTAATTTTCAAATTTGATTTTAAAACAAGCACAGGGATTTTTTTTCTTTGCCGCCATCAACAGGTTTGTGCCGAGCACAAAACAGAACCACCACTTAGTGATTTTTTTATTGGAAACCACAACTTAGTGATTGTTTAGTTTGATGAGTATTATTTTGGGTTCACCCTCTTAAATGTTGTAGACCTTGAATTCTTGATGCATAACCCAACGAACTTATCGTTATTTTCCCCCCTATATAGAGCACATCTAAGTGTGACACGCTTATGATCTTTTTCAGACAATAGATGCCACCAAATGCGTTTGATAAATGCACAAACGTGCATTTTCGTGCATGTAATTCTATGATTTAATTTTTAAAACAAAGACACGTAGATTTCCTCCTTTCATGTCATCAATATCTTTGTGCTAGACCTGAGCAATATAGGTCTGGCCTGACGGCCCAGCCCGACAATGATTTTGGGTCCATCATGGCACTTAATTTGGTGGCCTAAGACCTTCGGGCCAGCCCGAGCCTATCATGAAACAATTAAATGCTCTCTCAAACCGTCTTTCCTCTTCCTACAGTGACACAAGGCGATTTTGAGGGCGACTTACTCTTCTCTCCGTGATCCGCTGGCCATCTCTCCTCCGGCGTCCTTGCCGGTGGCGGAGCTGAGAGGGGTGCCTAGCTCCTTGGCGGGAGGGCCCTGTATAGCTTTAGGCTTAGGTTTAGTAGCTCCTTTGTCCAGCCGGTGTCTTCTGTATCACCGGCTAGGGTTAGGTTAGCTCTGCGTTTCTCCGGCGACGATGGCATCGGTGGCGTCGTCTCCGGCGAGATCCGCACGAGGTCAGTTCTAGCTTTTCTATTGCGTTGAGGAAGCTTCCCTATGAGCTTTCCCTTCCGGGCTGGTGGCGCTGCCGCCGACTGCGGACTTCCTGGTGGGCTCCGTCTTCGAACCGGAGGAGGTGGCACCATCCTTTACTCCGGCGGCTTGGGCGGTGGCTGCAACAGGTTCTACTAGCTCGTTTTGAAACCGGGTTGGGTCTTAACTATCACCTGTTCTGGTGGTTTGCCTCCCCTTCAGGGTGAATCATCGCACGGTGAGCGAGGGATGCTGATGGTTGTGACATTATATACCTTGCTGTCCGGCGAAGCGATGGCCTCCGACCATCTCTCGAGCCTGAGCTTTCAGCGGCTACAAAACATATTGGAGTTTTCTGATGTGCTATTCTTTTGGTGCCAATGAAATTTTTTGATGTTCCTTCATCGGGAGGGTGGTCAGTCTCAATGAGCTTGCTCAGATCGTCGGCGATGAGGACAGCCGGGATTATTTTGCAAGGACTTGTGTGTAATTTATATTTTTTTAAGAGCGTCTTTGTAAGATGTGAGATGTAAACTATCAGAAAACTCTATATGAAATACAAACCCGTTTTTTCTCAAAAAAAGAAACAATTAAAATATTTATTTTGCATTGGAAAATACTGACCTACTTGACCTGAGCTCGAGCCCGGCATGAGTTAGTCCTGATTTTGCGCGCTCAATAGAATTTATTGGGCGGGCTTTGGATATGATTTTAGAGATCTGACCCCAGCCCGACACGGCCGCAAAATGCTCAGATGTGCTGACTACAGAGTGTGGAACTGCCTAGACACCTACTAATTATGGTGTATGTAGTCGAATGAGTATGATTTGGCACACTGGCGTTTCAAGCATGATGCCTACTTTTTGGATATAGACATGAGTTTCGATCGACAAAATATATAGACGTTTGACAGAAAAAAAAACATTTCTAGATATACAAAACGTGGCAGATATTTGGTCGTTGTAACCAGGGTGGAAGCTTCAAGCTGAGTGGAACAAGAATGTCAATTATATGGATGTATTAGTCCACCGTCCATGGTTCTTCTCACCTTTTCAGCTGGTGGAGGGAACAATCAAACCGATGGAGGTCGATTGCTACTTAGTACGAGGTGAGTAAAACGAGGCTAGAAACTCAGAGAAGTGGTGTGACATCCATGAGCACTGAGTGGAGAGAAAAGCACCTGATGGGACATTGGTCAAAGCAGTGCCTAGACAGAGGGAGGACATATAGTGTAACAGATGAGGGAAACCTTTATCTTACTTCTTCTTACAATCATGGGCTTCAGACCTCCTGGTGTCCAAGATGTTGACTTCGGTTTTGAAGTATTGAACTTCTTTACAAGGAGGTAAACGGTGGAGTTAAATCAGCACATGAGAAGAAGATGAGTTTATTCTCACTCACCATCCTTGCCATGTGGGGGTAGTACTGCGTATAACTCCCTCCAGTCATAAATAAATGATGTTTTGAGTTGTCTTCAGTTGATAATTTTATACTTTCATTATTGCACATTACTTTTGATGTGTCAACTTTGAATATTTAAAATCATATGAGTAGATTTATCTCAAAATACAGTTTCGTAAAAAGTATATTTTTGCTCAGCATTGGTCAAGATTGTGTTCTGAAGACCTAGTGTGAATGTCCGAAATGTCACTTATTTATGACTAGAGAGAGTACTACTATTTTGTCATTCGCATCTTATGTTTCATCCTTTTAAAACCTAGACTAGATTAGCTCATTCAACAAATAAGTTGGGGCTGACTTAATGGACAAGAAAACGAAAACTTACATCCCTTATTATAGAGGCCTTTAATTTCTCCTGCATAGAATTGTATTGTATATAAAATATATGTATTTTTTTTCAAAATATGATAGAATCATGATTCGTCGATCCTATTCTAAATGGTTCAATCCTGCCTGGTAAAAAAGATCCTACCTAGGATCTCTTTTCTCCGACAACCTTGAGTGCCTATTATTTCTTCCTAGATCCAAGTTCTCTCTAATAGAGTTTAGATGTTCTTCCTCCATTTCATTTTTATATAGGCCAACTGCCATCGCTAGTTATAAAATCTCGGATCAAATAGAAGTTAAACATATTGAGGATTTTACCTATATATCCAACCAAATTGAAGGCAATGTGAAACGCAACCCGGCCAAAAAGTTTGTAGCCTTGGATAACCCCAGAAATAGGATACTCTTGGATCCTTCGTGGGTACTACAAACTACAGAGGCTGTTTTGTCGATAATGGCTCAATAATATCCTATTATGCCGTACATGAGGTTAAACAATCATTTGATGTCGCTGTGACAGTGCCGCTGACGCCTCAGTCGCATCGATCTGGCCACAAGCGAACGAGACACTAAACAAACTCATCAGCCAGTGGTATTCCAATGTCCCCTTCAGCCGGGCATTGGATCAGCCAGCCACCTGATTATCCAGGATGCAACTACGAGGTACTACCTCCGTCCTAAATTATAATTCGTTTTAATTGTTTTAAAGACATATATTTTGTTATGCATCTAGATATACAATATGTTATATACAAACTAAAATGAATTGTAATTTGGGACCGAGGGAGTAGCTACTAATTGCTTGGTTAATAACTCCGCTTAACTGTGTGCAGATTTTGGTTGAGGAATCAAGGGAATGAGTAAGATGAAAGGGATTTGGGGAACAAGTGAACAACCATTGACCAGGATGCTTTCTGAAACACAGAGAGTCATGACAAACTTGACAGACTTTTTTCTCAAGAAGAGAACTTGACACGGAAACTGAAAAACAAGTGTTCAGATGCAATACAAAATATTGCAGGATCCTCAGAAAATCTGTCGTAAAATGCTAATTGCTATTATAATACAGTGCTTTCAGAGAAACTTTTCACTGACAAACAATGCACGAGCGGAATTACATGCCATGGTTCAGACATTGTTCATCCCAATACAAGAATTTGACACCGAAATTATGTACTCAGGGAGCCTATCTACAGCCAATCATCCATCGACTCTCTTCGAGGAGGAAGAAGACAGCAGATTGGGAACAAAACGCAACAGCTACCTACCTTAGCAGCTCGCACACGGTCAGCTGTGGCCGCGCTATACTTGGCTCTCCAGGTCCGGCTGCCTGCCGGAGGACCCTGCCGCCGCCGCCTTGGCGCCGGCCTTGGGCGCCTGCTGCGGCGGCGGCAGCGCGGGGCGCGCGCGGCAGACGGGGCAGGTGGCGCGCGCGCAGAGCCAGGCGTCGACGCAGGCGGCGTGGAACGCGTGCCGGCACCCGGGGAGCGCGCGCACCGCGTCCCCGTCCTGCATGGCGCTCAGGCACACCGCGCACTCCATGGGTTCGCCGCCGGGCGCGGCCGCCTTGAAAGTGAGCACCGGCATGGCCGCCAGCGCCGCCTTGTCAAGCCCGGCGGCGGGCCTCTTCCGCGCGGGCAGCCCCGCGCCGGAGTCCGTCCGGTGCACGCCGTCGCGGCCGCTCCAGCGCACGTACAGGTAGTTCATGTACAGGATCACCCCGTACAGCACCAGGCACACCGCCGTGAACGCGCCCACCAGCTCCAGCGTCGCGCCGGAGGTGCAGCACCTGCCGCGGCCCGCCGCCGGCGCCGGCGGCGTCCCGGTCGCGTCCGCCGTGGACATGCCGCTGCTTGGTCGGTCGTCAGCTAGCCAGCAGCTGGGATGGCGCCGCTGTAATTAAGCAAGGCGCAGAGCAGGAGCACGGCGTCGTGGCGCGCGCGCGCGTTTTCTTCCTGGGCTCGCTCGACTGGTCGCCGGGTTGGTGCGAGGAGAGAATTGTTATGTGGATTTGGGGATCAATAGTGCGGCTCGGATTGGTGGTCTGGAATGATCGGGAGGTTTGTAATTTGTATAGCGGAGGATCGTGTGATTAGGCAAGCGATTAGGGTGAGGACTAAGCGATTAGTTAATGCGGTTTGGTGCAGTGTGCTCATCAGGTGCTCACTGCTCATGGATGGGGAAAGCTTGAGGGGGAGCGGGCTTTTGTTGCCACGAATGGTGCGGTTGGGCACGGTGCTGCCATCCTGCCAGTGGGTTGGAGTGGCAGTGAGCACACGGATTTGGATCTGGAAAAAAAGGCACATAGATTTGGAGCTTTAGATTGACCTGATCATCGATAGCTCCATAGTAATATAGTGGGATTATCGTTAATTGCATTCGGGTTTATTTTTTTTATTGTTATGTGTTTATGGGAAGTGAGCTAGTGAGGTTTTTTTTTTGGGTTGGGGTGGGGGGGGGGGGGGGGGGGGCATCCTCCTAGTGAGTGGCTGGATCGGTGACTTTCAAAATAAACTAGATTTTACATGCATTTTTACAAGGGCCTATAATGTTCACGATGGTTTTATAAAATTACTTCTTTTATTTAGTTCATTTGCTTTTACTTTTTTTAATAGAATTATAGTCCAACTAAGATGACACAGACTCAGTGTAAAGCCTAGTATTGTGCGTGTTAGCAAATCCGAGGTTGACCCCCTCTCATAGGGTGGTAATACCAATAACTTTGAAAATGACCTAAATTCTTATCTTTCTTTTATGTATATTCCGAGTTTGACCCCACCTAAGCTTTTGAAAAGTTCATTTATTTAAATCTTAGAGCTTTTTCTCAATTATGGTCACTCTCTAGTTTCTATGTATTGACCATTGTATGGTAAATTCTACTTTACTAGTGTATTTCCCCTGTGTGCATCATTTTTCAAAATCATCATGTACCAACCACGACATTGAACATATTATAGATAATTTAGAGTGTCGATAAAAATGAAAGAAAATAAACAAGGCCGGCCATATCAAAGACATAATGATGGTTGTGCCCTTGATTACTCTGAATTAAGTCCTAAACAATTATCGAAGAACAGGCTCACTTAGGGGTGATTAGGGCCTTTGGTATTTTTTAATCTGTGAAATATTGTAGTCATCAGAAGGGTTCTGTATTTCTCTTTACCATCCCTGCGGCGGCGCCTCCGGATTCTTCATCCTGTTGAAGTTGACTCGTGGAATTGTACAGATTTGCCAAGATTGCAAGAAACTGGGCAAAATATTTTTTGAGTGATGATGGGGACAAGAGAATTAGGCAGAACTGGGCCAGAAGCATCCAGAGCAAGTGGACAATAACATGATGCCTATCCACAAGGAACACCCCATGAGCAGCACACCTGCTCATGGTCTCTCATTCTGTGGACGACTGGAACAATGAAACTGGTCTCCAATGGTAAAAGGTGAAGCTGAAAGCTACTCAAGGGTGCAGATATTCTGCAGTTCTGCCGACTGCAAAATTCTGTACGAGGAAATATCAAGAGTTCCAACACCTTCATGATGTACTAATCGAAGGTAAAGCACAATAGATCAACATCTTGATCATTTTTATTTATCTGAACTTAGTTCTCCCCAAACGATGTCGTTTTGATCAGCTAGAACCGTAGCCAAGCTGTGATTCGATCAGCTAATAAACAACCGGAAGTCTTTGCCCTTGAGCGTCAGATTATGTATATTTTGCACCAATAAGATGGGGGAAGGCAAACACAAAGATGACAAACTACTCATTTATTTAAGAATACATATCTTGAAACATGAGCATGCGTCCCATCAAAAAAAAAACAACATGAGCATGCCATGTTGCATTATCCTGTTGTCGACTATTGTTTTAGTTGGAATCCAAACATTATCTTGTTGGCTATATATAAAGCGGATCGATCTATCTGTTCATATGCCTTTGGCTAATTATGCAAATTTTATAGATGTTGGTGCAGGTTCTTTTTTTTGGCAACGGATGGAATGTTAGAATGTTAGATGTTGGCGCATACTGAAAATGAACAAAACTGGAAAGGCCTCATTATCCTTTTGTTAAAGTGGCATGATCTCCTTTTCCGGATGGACTCGGTGGTTCTTTGTTCTTTGACGCCTGACCTACGTACGATGGGATCAGGATACCAAATTTATTTCGCAGTGGCGGTTGAACGTGAAGCAGTCGTACTCGAGTCTGAAGGGGTACTTCTGAAGAAGATAAAATGGATCCATCAATTCTAGGTTTCATTCTCTGCACGTAAGGTGTCACGTCTCAAGAGTTATTTTATACGATGGAGACACAACTAATAAGGGCGTACAACCATACGTGGCGTCGAAACTTGCAGCATAAATAGATCAGGTTAGGACAACGACCTGAAGTGTATGGATGTGGTCATGTGGAAAGGCGGCTACCAACCAACGGTTGCATGTTATCTTCAGTGGGTTTTAGATACCGGTCAAGTTTCAGCAGATTTCAGCTAGGCAGTTCTAGAGAGTTACATGGGAATTTGTATATGTGGTATGTTGAGAATTTCCTTCAAGAACAATTTAGCACTTTATTTTCTTTTTTAGCAACCGCGCCTGAGCGCGTTTTTCATTAAGAGGAGAGGAGAAACAGTTTAGCGCGAATGTTTCGTGGATTTAGCACTTTATTTTCAAGCTTCTAACTTCCGGAGAGTTTCAATAATGTTATTGCTAGTTCCAATCATACCTCAGCAAAATATGATCAAAATTTAATTCTCCAAGCCAGATTTTGGCGTCAACCTCTTTCAAATCCATGACCTCAGCTTTGGGATAACCACCTCCCAGCTTCTTTGGTGCCGCCCTGGTGCTGCCTCATGCTGGGATAGATGAAGCATGGAGGTATATCACTGTCAGAGGTATACCTGGTGCTAGGTATGGACAGAGGGATGGGGGTGGTTATCTGAGAGAGAAATGATTAGGAATTGTGGACGGTAGCAATGATTTTTGATCCAGTTGAAGCATGGCACTCCATATGGTGCGGCGTCACTATTATTTACATATGGACAGGACAGGAGCTTACCCTGTCATTTCACCATGGTTTCTACTTCTTTTATTTCAAAACATATTATATAAAGACGCAAACACTAACAAACATAGTGCACACACTCACCATGTTTTCTAGTCTTTTTACTTCTTAGTGAAAGAATCTTTATTAACAAAGTCCCAACCTCCTCAACAAGCTGATATAAGCTCAATAGAGGCTTAGGCACAACGGCCGCCACACGTACCATTTTCGCAACCACCTTTCACATACAACCGTCATCTCTTAGATCTAGCCACTACACTCGCTTATCTAGTTGGGGTAGAAAGCTAGGGTTCTAGGAGGAGGGTTACTGGAGAAGGGGCGAGGGCATAAAGCAGAAAGAAGCATGCAGGGGCAACTACTTGGGGCCACCACTGGTATCTCCACCATTATCAGCAAGTAGTGACAACAACAATCATATCGGTTTTGGCAGTAGAGATTTATTTTGTAGACTTTTTTTACTACGAGAATAACATCAAACCATCTAAAGTTCACCATTGCAGATTCATTTTGAGACAACAAGTGAGGTGCACACCTACTATTATATTAAAAAAAAGCAACAATGCACAACTTTTTAGAGAGAAAAAAAATCTTATAACCTTAGCTAAGAATCAAATAGGTGTGGGTGAGTCCTAGAGGTTGCCAATTTTGTTTTTAAACTTTTTTCTCCATCAAAATCAATGAATTTTGGTGAAATCCAGTATTTGTTTAGTTAAACACTTTCTCAAATGTGTAGCTTATTAATGGTTTGGTGGCCACGGACCAAGGGAGAAGACTCAGTTTGGTATAGTTTATTTTGGTTTCAGCTTCACCTGTTTTATGTAAATCGAGACACTGTAGCGTGAAGTTGTTTTATAAGCCCATGCTAAAATGAACTAGAAGCTAGGTGGAACTAGTTTTTTTAGCTTCACCGGTTTTGACTTCACTGATGAAGCCGTTTTAGCATAAGCTACGCCAAACGGAGCCTAAAGTGCACCATTCTATTATTTTTTTTAAAAAATATCATGAAGTGGGTGGACCTCATTTGTTAGTGGAAGTGAAAATAGGGAACTAATTAGTGCGCAAAGTCTGGATCAGACTTGCAAAAGTAGTGTCCAGACTTAGAATCAACCTAACGCTCTCCTACTTATAGTAGAGAGGTGGGTGTTCAGCTAAGCTTCTGCAATGTATGTAAAAACACTTTGACTCAAATTTACCTAAGTCTTTTATCAAAATTATTATTTTTCATTCCTCAACAAAACCATGAAATTCGCAACATTTCAACGTAATTTCATTGAAATTTTGATCCCTACACCTGACCCTTATATATAGCCTTATGTGTATATGTTGCAACTTGCACAAGCAGCTTCAGTTCCCTATTGGCTATGTAGTTGGCACGAACTGAAACTGCTAATCCAGGAATAATGCTCCGGCCGGTATTGATTGCATGCATGCTGATACACAGCCCATGGGTTTATACTTGTATTAAACAAATGTCTAAATCCATCCATACATCAAGTCACATCATATCTTCCGTTTTTTTCAGGACATCGCAGTCGCAGGTACCTTGTCCGTAGAAGAAAGATGCTTCTAGTATGTATCGATATGCAAATATGACAATATTGTAACATGACAATTCTGAATGTGCATGCAGTGCAAACTTTTTTTTTTTGAAAAATATGCAGTACAGATTTTTTTTAGATGCATGTAGTACTACAGAGTTAGTTGTGCACATATTTGGTAATCGACATACTTCTTTTTTTTTTGACTCCACATGTTTCTGAAGCGTGTCTGTTGGAACACAGATGGTTCCCACTCAAGTCGCAGTTAGTAGACATTACGTAGCTTTGGTCGTTATTTTATATTGAAAAAAAATTGAATTATGGTAGTGTATTTCTCAACAATTCTGCTCGTATAATTTCAAAAAATTTCAACCTATGTATTGTGAAAATTTTCAGCCTTATAATTTGGAAGTATTCGTGATGAACAGAGATATTAGCATATTTCCACGTTTTTTCTGTGACGATAAACGCAAAGTAAAAAAAATGACAAATCGGTAAAGTGCCCGTGTTGGAGGGAAAAAAGGCCGTATCAGACGCTCAAAAGTTAAAGCCCGTGTCTACTAAACCCAAGGGCCGCCACTAGGGCGGCTCACGGTGGCCCAGACTGCGGCGCCTCACCAACCAACAAGGCAACAAATCACCACGCCGCCCGGCCATGTCGTCCTTCTCCTACGGCCCCACCGCCGCGGCGGCGGACGCGTTGGAGGTTGCCGGCGGCGGCAGCTACCGGGTGTGCGACACGGTGGTTCTCGTCTGCCTCGCCTGCGCCTCCAGCCTCATCGTCCTCACGGTGGCCGTCTGCTTCCGGCGCGCCATCGCCAACGGGTACGCGGCCGCCGCCGTGGGCGCGAACGGCGGCGCCGGGGCCGCTGCCGCCAACGGCAGGGACCGATGCGGGCTGGCGCCGTCCGCGCTCTCGGCGATCCCCATGCTCGCGTACCGGAGGGGCGCCGGCGCCGGCGCCGGGTGGGCGCAGTGCGCGATCTGCCTCGCCGTGGTGCGGGACGGGGAGACGGTGCGGCTGCTGCCGGCGTGCGGGCACCTGTTCCACGTCGAGTGCATCGACCTGTGGCTGCGCTCCCACGCCACGTGCCCGCTCTGCCGGCGCGAAGTCGGCGAGGCCGCCGCCGCCGCGGAGAAAGTCTGAGCTCGCCGCCGGCCGAACCAGGATCAGACGCCGGCCTCTAGCTCAACTTGTTTCCCTCCATGACATCGACGTCTCAGTAATTGTACATGCTAGCTAGGGAGCTAGACAGCCATAGTTCCATTTTGATGCTAGAATTTAAGATTTTTTTAGCCATCTGATTGGGTTTTTTTTAATGCACTTGGTTTTGCGATTTTTATAATCTGCAATCATGGATGCAAGATGCACATCGAAATATTATTATATAAAAGGTGTGTCTAGATCAGGAGACGAAGGAACTCGATCAGATAAGGATTTGGATTAGATTGGAGTGTAAAAAATACAGGATGGTGATGAAATGGTGGCAACGTTGGTCAGCTGTGGGAGGATATTGTAAGGATCTATATCTATCGTAAAGGATAATACAAGAACAATAATTTTAGTTTGTCATTTATCCTGATTTGACGGTAGCCAATGTGAAGTAATCTGTGAAATGGATACTTCTGTCTTATTGCTACATGTCCATCTGTGATGTCCTCACCTAGAACTTGTGTTCTTGTAACTCATGGTGTCACTTGACACTGGACCATATACCATCTCGATTTATAATACCTGTTACCTACTCTATCAATGTGGCTGTATTTTGTTATAGGAGAAAGTCTCGGTAGATTTTGACCTTTAATTCCTCACTAATATATTCTTAATTTCTAGCTAAAGAATCTTCATTCATCTTTAAATTCCTTTGAATATGAATCTAATGATGTAACTTTTGTGCACTAAACATATATGTATATAATTTGACTAATTATTGGTCAAAATTGGTAAAGTTTTGGCTTTTTAAAATTGAAATACGTCTTACAACCAAGCCCTAACCATTAATTGTGATAATTTCCTTTTTGGCCACAGATAATATCATTTCCACTCAACAAATGATGCAAATTAAAATTGAGAACATTGTGGGCTTGGACTTAGCCAAAGAAAAGATAAAAACCCCACATGTTAATGAAAACATAAAAACACAATGAGACTTTTGTGCTGCGCGTAGATTGAAAGATCTCAGAATTTCGTGGCGAACTAAATGGACCACTGCCTAAAATATCCTGTGTCATTGTTACATATTTGCTGTCACTGTTCTGTACTTCTTTCAGTTTGATGGAGCAGTTTGTGCAGAATCTCAAGCTAGCTGCTCGAAAGTAAGGCGCCGTTTGGTTCCGGAAGGCTAAACTTTAGCTCCGTCACATCAAAAAGAATCTTGCTATTTAGGAGTATTAAATAAAATCTTTTCACAAAACTTTTTGCACAGATGGATGCTAATTCACGAGACGAAGTTAATAAGCCTAATTAATTCATAATTTACAACAGTGGTGCTACAATAACCATCCGCTAATCATGGATTAATATACCTCATTAGATTTGTATCGCGAATTAGCCTAGGGGTTCTACAATTAGTTTTGTAATTAGATTTTATTTAACACTTCTAAATAACAAAATGACAAGATTCAACAGGGCTAAAGTTTAGCCTTCCAGAACCCCTAAACCATGTGGACAGCACCGAACGGGATGGAAGCACCCCATCCATCACAATTGCCAATAGCCAAGTACTCATTAGACAGTGGCATTAATATCTGCAAGAGATCCTTCTGAAAGAAGACAGACATAATAAATATCATATAGGAATTTGCCTATTTAATATAAATTCTGGTGTCATCATTTTATTACACAAATTCATCAACTAAAGTGTGTTTAGGAATTAGGATAGAACAATAAGTGTTGAACAAAGATGACTATATTAGCACAAGCTGCTTTTATGCCGGGTGGATACATGGAGGGGAACTTCACATATTGTAGTGTGGTGGTGGAGGCGCAGCGGGTGGATACATAAATGTAGATGCCCCCGATTTAATTACAACGACGACGACGACGATACAAGTGCTTCTTTGCTGCTGTAGGTAAATATGCGCAATAGTTGGTATAATGATGAACGTCGTCGGCCTTCCTATGTATAGAATCATTTTTTCCCCTTGATTCAGAGTCAGGCACGGATAACTCTAGATACGAATACGAAATACGTAACATCAGACGTGTATATGACTTGGTTGTACCAAGACGGACATGGTAGCTAGCACCCTCAGGTCCTGACATATTGTGAGTTCATTTCCACACAGGGAGTTTTCTCCTCTTTCTTCTCCTACTAATAATTTCCTAATCCCTGCAAAAGGATCAACCTTGTCCTGCTTATCAAACTCATGGTCCTTATGCCTTCCTGCCAAAGGTGTACCACCAAACTGGCTATGCGTTCTATCCCATTTGCAGAAGTTTTTCCAAACCCAAAAGCTCTTCCTCCTCCCTAAAAATCGGAAGCTTATTTACATTTGGGCCGACGAGACCGCTTCAACAGTTTCCTGGGCCGTTCCTTTTCTGCACACACCTTACTTGGGCTGATCACATCAACATCACACGTTGGGCCGAAAAATTACGCCCAGTTAGTTTAGCATGAATTTTTATATTTTTTTCCTTCTCACTCATCTCATGCTAAACTAACATACAGCCGCCCCATCAGCCTCTGTCACCGGTTTTTGTCAGAGCTCAGCAAGGTGCATTGTTATTAATCAGATGCTGGCTGCCAACTTGGAGGAAGAGCCAGAGCCGGCCATCGAACACTCTTAAACAACCAACGCACGACGCAGCACTTGCGCAGTGCAAACGGAAAGAGTGACATGGACTTGGATCTCGTTAAAGATTTCTCACACGCACCTAAGTTATCCGCGCGTGGAGATTCCAGTTGGTGACTGGGTTATCCGTGACGCACGTACGGGAGCATGGACGCAAGAACAGGCAAGATACGCGCACGGTTGACCTTACCGTTGTGCACTCGCGGGAAGCTTTTCCTTATGATTCGACCAATCCGGATTTACGAGACCTGTGCTCTTCACTCTGCTGCAATTCGAAGTGACCTAGCAACTCGCCTTGTAGAAATAGGTTCTCTGAATAATTTGAGTCACAGTTTAACTGCACAAACTGAATAGGGTAGCTATCCATGTCTGTTTTCATGTTAAAGTAGTTCAGAATTTGTGTTTTACTTTCTAATTAGCTCCTGAAACAAAAAAGAAATGCCCCTCAAATTCTAACAGAGAAATTTGGCCCATTGCGGTCGCCAATTATTTGACTGAACAAAAGCAAAATAATTTGTAAACTAGCTCATCATTTCGTACCATATAATGGGGGAATTACAAATTCTGAAGTCAATTCCAATACCGTGGGCAAACAAGCTGCGCCGCAGGGTGTGTGTATTCTCAACTAAACAAAGTTTCCTTCCTTATGACATAATCTGCTATTATCGTTAATCACATCCATGAACTTCAACGCAAAAAATTAAAAATGTTTCGTCGCCCAACTTGCGCGGCTTATATATATAGCCGTCGGCAAGCAAGTTTAGTTCGCTCTCCAAGAATCCAAGATACCGGCACCATCCATAGCACCGTGCTGCAGAAGGTACAGCCAGCCTCGAGGTGAGCCATGTCGCTGTCGTCCAGCACCAACTCGCTGCCCTACTCGACGGACAAGGGCGGGTACAGCACCCACGACACGCTCGTCCTCCTCGGCATCGGCTTCTGCGCCACCGCCGTCTCCATCCTCATCATCGTGCTCTGCGAGTGCCTGTGCTGCCGCCGCCACCGCGCCGGGGGCACGGTCGTGTACGTGGCGGCCAGGCCCTTCTTCCTGCACGGCGGCGGCGGCGACGACGGCGACGGCGGGCTGAGCCCCTCCGCCGTGGCCGCGCTGCCGTCGTTCGTGTTCCGCAGGGACCTGGCGGCAGGCGGCGCCGGCCGCGGCGAGGGAAGCGGCGGCGGGCGCGGGTGGGCGCAGTGCACGGTGTGCCTGAGCCTGGTGCAGGAGGGGGAGACGGCGCGGCGGCTGCCGGCGTGCGCGCACCTCTTCCACGTCTGCTGCATCGACATGTGGCTCCGCTCCCACTCCACGTGTCCCCTCTGCAGGGCCGCCGTGGAGCCTACCAAGGAGCCGTCTCCGAAGGACCTGGCGCCTCCGGTGTAAATGCAAGCATCGCAGTTAGTCAGTGAAAATGTGAAATAACACATCGTTTTGTGTACTAATTAAGTAGGATTTAGTGTATGCGTTACATGCGTATTGTCAGGTATAAAAGTTTGGTTTCAATGTTTGGAACATGAATTTTGCTTGACAATTATATATGAATTTCTTTTTGATATAAATGGCAAGAGCTCTGCCTTTCGATCAAGAAGGAAAGAGAGTAGAGTTGAACTAGAATTCTTATCGAATTATTGCATTAAGAACTCAGCTGCTAGTCTACGATCTACGTATGCCTGTTTGCTGATGTTTAGGACGAACGTGATGCCTGATTATGCGATTTTTATTAACTTGTTTTTTTTTTGTGTGTGATTTGTCCAATTCCTTTTTTTTTGCGAGGAATGATTTGTCCAATTCTGATCCATTATGGATGTCAAAATATTGTGAAGTTAGTATTTGGAAGTGAACCCCGCGATGATGAAAGAGGTTGAAATGGTCAGGCCAGTCTAGTTGGTTCTTGAGGTTGACCTGTTACAGAAAATTTGAGAAAAACCATCTTCAGAGTCAATGAAATATTTTCCTTTTTATCTTCTTGTAATTTAGTGGAGAGCACTTCAACATCAAAGGAGATGAGCATCTATCGGATGATCTCATTGTTTCCCTTAGCTAGGCAGAGCAATCCAAATTGTCGTGCACTGTTTGAAATTTACAGGGACGTAAGCAAATGTGCATACAAATTTTGTGTTCATTGGCTCATTATTGCAACCAACTGTCAGCTTCACAAGACTGTCTCGGATAAAGGAGCAGTTAGTCCCAAATACTCCTACCATGGTCCTGAAACGATTGCAGAACTACTGAAGGCCTGATTGGAAGAGGGTGATTGCTCTAGAAAAGTATCCCCAACTTCAGCCCCTGTGGCCCGTTAAGCGAACAACCCTGTCTTAGAAAGATGCTTCTGCATCCCTCTACACATGTTCTCTTGAAAATGTTTTCAGATCTTATAAAACTCAGCCATGTAAATTATAAGAAAGAAAAAAAATCTAATCCCTTGTTTCTAGAAACATGTCATCTTAGAATTAAAATTTAATCTTTAAAACTTACTCTAGAATTAAAACTTGCTCTATAATGTAAGCTGACAAGAGTAAGGTCTAATTCTAATATGTAAACTGAAAATAATCTCCAGTAATTATAATTGGGCCAGTTATTCCATGCATTGGGTGATTGGGCTTCATGATCTAAAATGCAAATATATTGTGAACGTCCATGTAAGGTTTGGCCCAACTATGTGTTGTGGATACACGACTGGACCAACCCAACAAAATGCGCCAAAAACAACAATTGGCCCATCAAAGTTGTTGCACTCGTCCATCACTAAGCTGAAAAATCATACATAGTTGGAAAAAGTCCATGGGAGAGAACTGCATTGCTTGGTGAACCGGCAGATGTAGTTCCGTAGGGACTCACCAGGCTCCTGTTTGCAGCTCTTGAGGTCCCATGAGTTTTCAGAGCGCAGGTACGTCCCCTCGAAATTCCCAACGAAGACATGTTTGAGCTCTGCCCAGCTACGGATGCTGTTGGACGGTAAGAATTCGAGCCATGCTCGAACGTACTCCCCGACAAAGATTGGAAGGTATTGGATGATGAAGTAATCATCATCCGCTCCCCCGGCCCTACAGGCGAGCCGGAAGTCTTCCATCCATACAACGGGGTTCGTCTCCCCGGTGTATTTGGAGACGTTAGTGGGCGGTCGAAAGCGCGGTGGGAATGACGCTTTCTGGATGCAACGACTGAAGGCCCGTGGGCTCGGACCGTCCAGACTGGGGGCTTCGGTCGTCGTCATGATCGCACGGTCGGTCACCACGCCTGGGGGGCGCCTTCTTGTGCTCCCCCTCGGGCTGGTGGGCATCAGCCGTGTCCGTGGTAGCCCGGTCGACATCGGCGCCGCGCGGGCCAATTGCCGTGAGTGGATGACGATGCGCGCTTCGTAGTTGGGCCCGAGCCCTCCACGCACCGGGGGGGGGGGGGGGGGGGGGGGAGGGGCGCTGCGAGGCGGGCGCTGGGTCGGGGCACGGCGCAGCCGCGGTGTCGCAACCCGCTTGGGGTGGACGCCCTTGCTGCTGGTGGAGGACTGGGGGGTTTGGTTGCGAGCCTGCCCCCCCTCCCCCCCTGAATGGTTAGGAGATGACGTGCCGGTGGCGTGGCGTGGAGCTTTCCGCCTGCTGCATGGCGGCACGCTCCACCAACATTCGGATGTTGCGGTGGAGCTCCTGCTATTGAGGGTCTGCAGGCTCGGGCAGGTTGCGTAGGAGCATCGCTGCGACGGCGATGTTCTGCTCGGCCCGCGCAAACCGTGGGGGGCCGTTGGCGTCTGCGACGATGACCTGCTGGATTTGGCGGGCGCGTGCCCACGCGCCGCCCACAATGTTACGAGCATTCAGCTCGGAGTTGCACCGGGGGTGCAACGACGCAGGCGGCGGCTGGTGCTGCCACCGCTGGCGTAAGTCCTCGCCATGCGCCTGGGCATTAGCCAGGGCTTGTGCGCGCGGGTTTGGCGGGGTGTGCATGTCCTCGGTCTCCACCGGAACCGGCTGTTGCCCCTGCACGTCCGCTATGGCGCATTCCCGCAGCGCGGGGCAGGAGGGGACGACACGTCGCCAACATTGGAACCCTCGCTCAGGAGGTCGTCGTCGGAGAAGAGGTCATGGAGCGAGGCAGGACTATACCCCATCATGCCCGTGAACTCGGTGGCGAGCGGGGGCTGTGACATGATCTTCCAGAGCTCCCTGGCGTACACCCTCGTGGCGTTTGTGAGGCCACATGGGAACTGTCCATGCGGCGAGCGTGGCGGGGATAGCGGGGTCCGTCCGAAGAGTTGGCGGAAGACGTTGCGCAGCGAGAACAGGAGCAAGTCCACATCACTCGCTGAAGGGTTGGCATCGAGCATGAGCTCGATGCGCTGTGCAACCGCCTCGGTGTCGAGGTCAGCCAGCAGGTCGGTCGAGAAAGTATCTTCCTCGAGCGGCATCAGAGGGGTGGCCTCCTCGTGGAGGTGGAGCATGCCAAGACGATCGGCGATGAAGTCCAGGCTTCCGAAGCGGAAGGCCTGGAAGGGCGTGAAGACGGGGGGTTCCCACAGTCCAACGCGCGAGGCCATGGTTAACTCCAACGAGCCGAAGCGAATTGTATCGCTTAGGCTAGTGAGGCTGGACGTGTCGGAGACGAAGGCCATCCGATCGCAGGGACAGTGGGCGCACGGCGTCCTCCCCATGGACGGCGCCAAACTGTCGGTTCCAGAAATGGTCGGCAGCTAAACCAACTCGAAGTGTGTATCGCGCGCCGTGATCGGATGTGGCCTAGCACACAATGACTCAAGATTTATACTGGTTTAGGCAATCGTGCCCTACGTCCAGTCGGGGGTCAGTCGGTTGTATTGCTTGAGCCTAGGTGCTCGTGAGAGTTTGGGGAGTTACAAGCTTGCGAGTGGATGATATGGTGTGATCGAGATATAGTTTCTTATCCTTCCTAGGCGGATGACCCTCCCTTTTATAGTTCAAAGGGGGTCACCCATTACAGGGGAATTAAAGGTAGAAAGAGTGAGGTAGAAAGGGAGAGTGTTCCTTCCTTCGCCAGTTGGGGTCGTCAGCTTCGCCAGTCGGGGCCACCAACTCTGTTAGTAGGGGCATCCGAAGACCACCGTCCAAGTCCTGCGTCGTGGGGCGGCCGTCTTATCTTGTCCCCGTGTCGTCATGCTCCGTCGGTCGGGGCGAGCGTGCGATGATAAGTATGGTACGGTAGTCACGCTCCGTCCCTGATGCTACGCCCCGTCACTCCGTTGTGATGGAGGCGTGTCCGCCACGTCGTGCTGATGTTGCGTCCCATCCCTTCGCGAGGACTGGCAGGTGAAACAGTGTCCTCCTGCAGAGGTAGTAAGAGGGACTGTAACCCCCCGTGGGGGGAGTGGTTGGCCCTGGTGCGTCCGTCCTTGTCCTCAGCGCCTGGCTCCGAGGACGGTCAATGTGCATGGCCCGGCCGGCCCCCGACCTCGTCGGTCAGGGAAAGTGACACGTGAGTGGCGGAGTTTGGTTGGCGTCTTAGGTCGGAACCATGGTACGAATCTAGGCCTTGGTCGTCCCCTCGGTCGGGGACGCGGGCCGAGGTTCCAGCCGACCGTCCGGCCGGTCGGGACCATGGGCCTGGACGGCCTAGAGAAAGTCACGGCCCAGGAGGACGCTTATTTGACCCACGTGTGATCTTAGGCTATCTAGAATGCCAACAGGAAGTGAGGCCGCTGGGGACCGTGACTTGTCCTGCCATATTTACTCGCAACGCACGCTCGTTCCATGAGTTTTTTTTTTCCGCATCGCATCTGTTTCACCGCCCGCGTCTCTTCCGCCGCCGGCCAATCCTGCATCTCTTCCTGTCTTGGACACAACGAGTGAAAATTGCTGTTGGAGCAGCAAAAGGCCTTGAGTATCTTCATGAGAAAGCACAGCATCATGTCATACACAGGGACTTCAAATCCAGCACTGTACTTCTGTTCGATGATGATGTATCTAATATAGCTGATTTTGACTTGTCAAACCAAGCTCCTGATATGGCAGCTCGACTTCATTATTCAACTAGGGTTGTTGGAACATTTGGATATCATGCACCTGAGTATGTGCAGTTCTCTTTTCAGTAGTACTATTAACAGCTGCAACCAATTTTTTACTTATAGCTAAAAACACGGGTAGCATGTTCTATTCATATTAACTATTAGCAATTAGTTGGTGAATCCAAATACACCTAACTAATGAATAGTTAGCTAATCTTTAGCTAGTTAAAAAAGACTATTATCAATTAGCTAGCTAACTAGCTGGAGAGGATCCAAACAGAACCTAAGTGGTACTAAGAGTCTGAGATTGCGATGTGTTGGTGTCCGAAATTACTTTGAAAATCACTAATGTCGCATTACAAGGAGAACATACAGACTTGCACTTCAGGTAGGACAATTCTCGTGACACTTTTGTCAAGACGTGTGACGATCTTGTCACCATCAGAATTTTAAGGTCAGATGATCCCGGGTACCTCCTCGACACAGTTTCCGGACTCGGATTAAATTTCTACATGTATCAACAGGCTAATTTTCTTTCTTTTGCTTCGCTCGTTTTTGTTCGTGCTTAGGATGAGTTCTGTGATTCGTGATGTAGCCTTCCTTCTTTTTTTTTTCTGATTAGAATTCAGATGGTCCTTCCCAAGTGTTTTTTTTTCCGTGGCCGTACCTAGGCACGTTTTTCATTAAGAGCAACATAGTTTGGGGATGTTTAGTTGCTAGTCACAGTTGCCATCTCTTATACTGATTCCTTATCTATTACTTCATTAGCAAATCCTCATATACTGATTCCTTATCTATTACTTCATACTACGCGGTCTCTAGGATTCCTTATCTATTACACCATTCCTGTGATTTGTGTCAAAGGGTAGCGGAAGGTTAGAGTTATGGGAGATGCCATTTCACTGGTGCCTGATTATTTGTTTAATATATACCAGGCGACAAATCTTAGCCATCATCTACACTCCAATATGTCGACATGCTTATCAATGCTCCTGTATTTAGCAGTTTTCAGTTTTTTTATATATCAAAAACAGGAAACTTATTCGAACCCTTAATGTTTTTATTGCGCTTCGATCAGTTTGGTGAGACTTCACGGTTGAAGCAAATTAAATGTCCTTTCTTGACAACATTTTTGTTTCTGTTGTTTTTCCTTTTTCTAAGCAGATATGCATGACACAAACAGCGCATGTTAAATAGCAAGCGTGTTCATGATATTTAAGTTTAATAAATTAATGACAAAGTTTGACTAGGATTGAAATGATTGGAAGGACCAGGCCAGGTGGTATATCATGGCCAGGAAACATTTGCAAGTACTGTGTTAAGCGAGTGGTGTTTCATGTAGCACTGTGCATTACTTGAGCTCAGCATATGCATGGCGCCCAGGCCTGCATAGCAGCCAGAAAGGCCTTTGTGCCGTCTCTGTTATGTGGGCATGTGGCCATTTCCTCATTTCCACCCTTGTGTTCTTCTCATTCATGAACTAAGCATTGAATAGTCAGGAAACCTTGTGCTGATCAATTCTGATGGCCAATTTACAGTTGCTAACCGTATCAATGGGCATATTTACAATGACCCATTTTGATATACCTCCGACTCATTGCAGAGATTAGCCAGGTGGTTACATTGAACACTCAAATCAAGGCACATAGTAGTGGGGGGCCGTGTAGCTTGGCCTCTGGCTCATTGCAGAGATTATTTTTCGTTGCACTACAAGTTAATTCTAGTTAGGTACCACATGCATAAGTTTGCTCTGTTAGAAAGTAAACTTGCACATTTTTTGGCGAAATCAACGTCAATACTTCTTAATGCATCTAAAGCCTTAAGGAAAACCAAACTAAAGCAAAGTTGTTCATAGTTCAGAACAACAGAAAACTCACAATGCGCATAGCTCAATTTCTGCTTCCTGAATCTATAAACTCCAGCTGTTAAATTTAAAGCAAGTAAACAAAAACTCCAGGATGGCATAACGTCCAATGACGAAACTTATTCCACTTGGGTGGCTACTCTTGATGCAGTCCTTCCCCCTTCATTGTTCTGAGAAGATGGGAGGTCAGACCATCATGAACGGAAGAACATGTATAGGGAAATCATTGTCTGGGTGCCTCTGGTACACCTTCTTCACCTTTATGCTCTAGAGATGCATGTACACGATGGCGCCAGTTTCTTCCAACTCCAAGAACACGAACTCAACATTGTCCTCGACGCCGACCACCGACACTACAGTCTCCTACCCGTCCGCCGGTTCCCAACACTCCTCTACGAGATGGCCAGATGTCTCGAGCAGGCCCACCTACCGGTGCTGCTTCCAGCACTACAGCGGTCATTCATCCTCTAGAGCCAGACAGTAAGCTTGTCCCCATTCACGTGGAAAAGGTAGAGAACAAAGTTGTTTCCCAACAAGGAACAAGGTTGCCGGGGTACTCAAATTGCATGCCTTCTGGGAGATTGATGATAGAGAATCTTGCAGTATTTAGATCTAATGTGAGGATGTATTCTGCCATAGTCAATATATATATTGTACCACTCATGAGTAGAGTCACCTCGAGGATGTTCTCCAGCGACCTAGCAAGATTAGCCAAGGTTGAGCACTGGGTGCTCCATGAGCCCGCCCGCAGGATAAATACCCTCGCATAGACCATCCGGTCCTTTGTCGTGATGTCAACCCGGTAGCATGAGGAGTCATCGTCGTTATTGAGGAGCTTGGCATGAGGGGGCCAGGTGCTAGACGGGTGCGGTGGGAGCACAACAGTGTTTTCTCCAGGGTACCGCAACGGGTTCGCATAGCGGGGCCAATGGGAAGGTTGAAGTATGGCTGAATCCATAGAGGATGCGGTCATTGAGAATGCATCCAAGTCATTGTCGGTGTTTTAGCGCCACACCCACCGAGGGATACCCCGAGATAGTGAGTTTGTAGGTAGGGTGTCGCCGAGATCAGGAACTCGAAGGTGCAAAGGAATGCAAGGTTTAGACAGGTTCGGGCCGCCGAGAGCATAATACCCTATATCCTGTGTGATTTGTATTGCCTTTGATGATGATTATCCCTGAGGGCGTCCCTATCCGCCCTTATATAGTCTGGGGGGACAGGTTTACATGGAAGTCCTAGTCGGGTACAAGCCCAAGAGTCCTACCCGAGTACTTCTTGGGTAGTTTCCTACCGTGTCCGACAACTTTCACTACTGTACGAGTAATCCTACCGTATTACGAGTAATTACAACAGATGTAGGGTGCGGGCCATGTCCCATCCCGTACCCTAGGAGAAGTGTGCCACGTGGACAGTCCCGTGTGCCCGGATCTGACAAACCCTCGAGCTCTTCGTAGACGAGTACTGCAGACGTCCGAGTACTTCTGAAGGCGTCTTCGAGTTCTCCAAACTTCGTCTCGAAGGTGTCCTCTGAGTACTTCCTTGACTGCGTCGAGGTTGTGTGGTGCTCATGCCCCGAGTAGTTGTCTAGTCTTTTTTATATGGGGTGCGATTAAACTCGCACTCCATATGGAGTAGCCCCCGAGCCTTAGGTTGACTCGTAGAATCAGGCTGAGGGTCAATTTAATCTTGAGTCTTCTGTTCTTTATCTTCCAGCAGATTTGAAAATAAGTCGCTGATGACACGTGTCCCGTAGCCCCCGAGTCTTGAATCCAAATCCTCAAGTTTTGGAATAAAGGACCAAAGAATTGTGACATGCAATATATATGACGGTAAAAATTGATGGTGAACATGGGCAAATTGGTGTAGTAAATTTGAAGACCTCTTTTTTCGGGATGAATTCCCTGAAAAAATAGTGAAACAAATAACATCCCCAACAAATACCCAAAATTACCTCTCAAATCAATCGTTGTGCCCTGAGCCAATGACTAAATAAGACCTCTGGGTAATAATTTGAATAAACCCCTTATTTTGGAATACATCCCTGAAATAATGGTTAACAAACTTCTGCCCAGGATAAACTTAAAAAGCCTCTTGGTTTGGGTACTGTCGAGTAAGTTTACAGCGTCCAGTTGTTGAAACATGAGAGCTGTCCCTTGAGGCACGCTGAGTGCCTTGTCCCATCGAGCCCCCGAGCCAAGGGGCCAGATGAGTGTCATAGAGTATACATAGCAGTCGGTGGCGTCAGCCCCGAGCCTAGGCATTGAGCAAGTAGTCGCTGGTACTTGAACAGTCGATGAAGCCATCTAGTCGGAGTCGATCCCGACTAGGGTTGTAGTCAAGACACACATAGTACCAGTCGCAAACCAGTAAAACGGAGTTGTACTGAAAGTATGAGCACAAAGCCCCTTCAGTAACCCAAGAGACTAGTCGGAAACTAGTAATTGGGTACTAGAAATACGGGAGCGAGGCCCTTTCAGCAAACTTGCGCATAATACCAATCGTGAACTGGTAAAACAGAGTTGCACTGGAAGTATCCATCTTCAGGCATCAACAAAAGATGTCCCCAGTTGATCAAGGATGAAAACGACGTAGATGCTCAATATTCCAAGAATTTGGTACCTCCTGACCGTCAGAGTACGGTAAGCGATAAGATCCAAGGCCTGTAATCTTGTGCACAATGAAAGGTCCCTCCCATCGTGAATTAAGCTTGTGTTGCCTGGTATCATCCTGGATTCATCGAAGAACCATATCTCCAACATTGAAAGAGCGTCGTTGAACGTTCCTGTCGTGGTAACGACGAACTCCTTGTAAATAGCGGGCCGACTGCAACAATACATTACATTAGATTTCCTCAGCTGAATCGAGCTCAAGATGTCTTGCAGTGTCAACCTCGCCTTTTTCGAACATCTCCAGTCGTGGAGACTTCCACATCACGTCAGCTGGTAATATAGTTTCAGACCCGTATACAAGAAAGAAAGGTGACGGTCCTATGGCTTTGCTTGGTTGTGTGCGAAGCCCCCAGACTACTGATGAGATCTCATTGATTCACTTGCCGCCCTTTGAGCTGGTCTCGTCATAGAGTCTTTTCTTCAATCCATCAAGAATCAAGCCGTTGGCGCGCTCAACTTGGCCATTGGCCCGCAGATGAGCCACCGAAACATATTTGACTTCAATGGAGATGCGTTCACAGAAATCCCAGAACTGGTGCGACTGGAAATTGGATCCCAAATCTGTGATGATGGTGTTGGGGAAGCCGAAGCGGTGTAAGATATCGCAGATGAAAGCGACCACTCTATCCGCCGTGAGCGTTGCGATTGGCTTGTACTCGATCCACCTGGTAAACTTGTCGATGGCCACCAACACGTGTGTGAAACCTCCTGGCGCAGTTGTTAAGGGCCCTATCATGTCCAGGCCCCAGCATGCAAACGGCCATGATGGTGGTATGGTGATGAGGTTATGAGCCGGAACATGGGGCTGTTTGCCAAAGAATTGGCAGTTGGTGCACCGGCGAACGAGTGTTTCGGCGTCTGCCAAAGCATTCGGCCAGTAGAAACCAGAAGAAATGCCTTGCCGACTAATGTGCGAGAAGCCGCGTGATTCCCGCACACGCCCTCATGAATCTCTTGGAGTATCTCTTTGCCCTCCTCCGTGCTGACAGACTTCATGAGTATGCCTAATGCTGATCCATGCTTGTACAGGTTACCCCCGACTAGAACATACCCTTTGCTGTGCCGTAGGATGTGAGTAGCTTCAACGCTTTTTGGATCGACGCCGGGGGGGGGGGGGGGGGTAGTTTGTGCTCTTGGATGTAGTCGATGAAGGCCACCCTTCAGTCGACCTCGATCATCAAGACCTCTCGGTCGGGTTCCTTGGGACCCTGAGCGATGGAACTTGAGTCTGGTGCCCTGATGGAAGGGTGATGCAACTCGTGAACGAAAACTCCTGGTGGGACATTAGCTCGATCAAAACCCAATTTGGAGAGCACATTCGCGCCCACATTGTTGTCGCGAACCACATGGTGAATTTCCAACCCCGAGAACTTTTTCTCGAGCTTGCGTATTTCTATAACGTAGGTGTCCATGGTATTCTTGTTGATGTCCCACTCCTTGTTGACTTGTTGAACCACCAGTAAGGAGTCACCGTAGACGAGTAGTCGCTTGATGCCTAGGGAGACTACCAGGCGTAGCCCGTGCAACAATTCCTCGTACTTGGCTTTGTTGTTGGAGACCTCAATAGTATTTGAAACACGTACTGTAGCTATTCTCCTCTCGGGCTGATAAAAAGTACTCCCGCACCACTGCCACCGAGCTTGAGTGAGCCGTCAAAGTACATGACCCAATGCTCTGGCTGGTTGGTTGAGGCTTCCACTTGGTTTTCTTGCCACTCCGCCATGAAATCGACTAGTGCCTGCGACTTGATGGCTGTCCGGGGCTTGAAGTCGAGTGTAAGAGCTCCTAGCTCCACGACCCACTTGGAAATGCGCCCGGTAGCATCCCGATTGTGGAGGATATCCGCCAATGAGAAGTCGGAGACCACCAGGATATTGTATGCATCGAAGTAGCGGTGAAACATTCTGGAAGTGATGAGTATACCGTAAAGTATTTTCTGAATTGTTGGGTAACGAACCTTAGACTAAGAGAGGACTTCGCTGATGAAGTAGACTGGTCGCTGCACCCCAAAGGCGTGGCCTTCCTCCTGGCGTTCCACCACGATTGCCGTGCTGACTACGTGAGTAGTCGCAGCGATGAAGAGTAGTAGATTCTCGCCTGGTTGGGGAGCCGTCAGGATGGGTGGCGACTACAAATGGTGCTTGAGATCTTGTAGCGTCTAGTTTGCCTCCTCGGTCAACTGGAACTTGTCGTAGATCTTGAGCAATTTGAAGAAGGGTAGTCCCCTTTCTCCAAGTCGGGAGATGAATTAATTCAAAGCTGCCATGCAGCCTATGAGCTTCTGGACGTCCTTGATCGTCCTTGGAGCGTCCATGGCTATGATGGCATTGATCTTCTCCGGGTTTGCTTCAATTCCTCGGTGACTAACAATGAACCCAAGTAGTTTTCCTTGTGACACGCTAAAGACGCACTTCATCGGGTTAAGCTTCCATCGGAACCGTCGCAGGCTGTTGAATGTCTCCTCGAGATCAGTGATGAACTCATCGTGGGATCTGGTCTTGATGACCACGTCATCCACGTAGGCTTCAACGTTGCAGTGTAGCTGGTCCGCAAGGCACAGTTGGATGGCCCGTTGGTAGGTGACTTGCTATTTTGATCTGGTCTTCCTCCTTGAGAGCTATCTGATGGTAACCGAGTAGCAGTTGAGGAAGGAGGGCAAGATGCAGCCAGCCGTAGAGTCGATAACTTGGTCGATGCGTGGGAGCGCGAAGGGGTCCTTCGGGAAGTGTTTATTGAGATCAGTATAATCCACACACATCCTCCATTCATTATTATTCATTTTCAAGACTAGTAAAGGGCTAGCTAACCACTCTTGGTGGTACAGTTCTTTAATAAAACCAGCCGCGAGTAGTTTTGCTAGCTCTTTCTTGATGGCCTCCCTCTTGTCGGGGGCGAAGCATCGTAGTCGTTGCTTCTTTGGAGTGGCTTTAGGGTCGACTTTTAGGTAGTGCTCGATCAACTCCTTAGGCACCCGTGGCATATCCGCTGGTTTTCACGCGAATATGTCACGGTTGGCCCTAAGGAAGCTGACGAGCGCGCCTTCCTATTTGTCGCCTAAGCCGCCCCTAATCAAAGCAATCTTGGACGGGTCGCCTTCTTGCAACTGGATGGTCTTGATGCCGATGTCGCTGGAGTTGGGTTTAACCCTCAACTGGCTAGGCCGCTGGTTTGGGAGCTCCATCTCCAAGTTGGTCAGCTTCTGTGTGGCCGCGAGTACTTCTGCAGAGGGCTCTGGCACGCGTGATGTCGTGGCATACTCGATCGCCTCCTGATCGCAGTTGTACGAATTCTTCAGGTCGCCACAGAGTGTGAGTATGCCTATCTTGCCTGGCATTTTAAGTAGCAGGTAGATGTAGTAGGGCACGACCATGAATTTGGCTAGTGCCGGTCTGCCAAGGATGGCATGGTATGACGAGTCGAAATCCTCCACCTCGAACTTGATGTACTTGGTGCGGTAGTTGTCTTTCATCCCAAAGGTGACTGGTAGGACCACCGACCCGAGTGGTGTAGCCGCGTTACCCGGGACAATGCCATAGAAAGGAACTTTGCTAGGGGTGAGCATCTTGGAGATATCTAGTCCCATCTTCTTCAGAGTACTCGCAAAAAGCAGGTTGAGGTCGCTCCCGCCGTCGATGAGTACTCGGGTGAGCTGTGGGCCCACCACGACAGGGTCTAGGACGAGCGGGAATTTTCCCAGCTCGGAGAAGCTGGTCCATTGATCGTCCTTGGAAAAGGAGATCGGGACCTAGCTGTATCTCAGAGGCCTTGTCGTGGCCGGCTCCACAGAGAGTATTTCGCGCATGGTTAACTTCTGCGCGCGCTTGGAGGGGAATCCCCCGTCTCCGCCAAAGATGACGTTGATGATGTTCTTCGAGTCATGGAAGTCTTGAGCCCCCAACTTGCCACCTCCCTCGTCATCCTTCTGGTCTTTTCGCTTTCCTCCCTGAGGGAGGGGTGGTGCATTCAGTGACTTGCGGATGGTGACGCACTCGAAGAGCGTGTGTCTCGACTTCGGGTGTATCGGGCATTGTTTGTGCATGACTTGCTCGTATTGTTCTTGGTTGTTCCCTGACTTCTTGCCACGCGGACCGCGCTCAACAGCCATGACTTCTTGGTCTGGCTTGCGCTTTCGGGTGTTCCCCGAGTGGTTCCACTGGCTCTTGTCGAAGTGGTCGTTGCCATTAGCTTGCTTGTCGTGGTTGCGCTTGGGAAAGCGGTCATTCTCCTCGTCCTCCTGGTCAGCCCACCGTGCCATCATGTCACGCAGCTGCACGGCAGTAGTCGGGCGATTGCACCCGAAGTCATGGTACGTGTGCTTCGAGAAGAGCCCGTTTTGGAAGCAGTTGATGACGTCTTCGTCGGTGATGTTGGCGATGGTGGCGCGCGTCTCGAAGAAACGCCATGTGTAGGACCTCATGGTCTCGTTCACCTCTTGCTTCACCAGGGATAGATCGTGGTGAGTGCCCGCCCTGATCATGGATCCTTGGAAGTTGTCGATGAAGGCCCACTTGAGGTCCTCCCACGAGTCGATGGAGTTTGGCTTGAGGCTTTCAAGCCACGTGAGGGGTGCGGACTCTAGAGCCACCGGGAAGTAGAGAGCTTTTGTGGAGTTGGATCTCCCTGAAACTTCAATGGCAATAGAGTAGCATCAAATCCACTGGCGCGGGTCCTGCTTACCGTCGTACTTGGGGATTCCGACTGGTTTGAAGTCCTTTGGATAGGACTTGTTGGTGATGCTGGTTGTGAAGGCGGGGAAGCGGTCGCTGTCGTCGTCGTCGTGGCGCCCGCCGGTGCGGTCCTTTCGCCTTGCTTCAATAACACGCCGTCCGTCGCGGCCTTCATTGATCTTCTGCCTAAGGTCGATCGTGGGGGCGTCGTGAAGGTTGGCCTCGAGTGGATCTTGGCCTTGATGCCTTGCACCACGCTGGTTGCGAGTGGGTTGTTGCACCTCTTGTTCATTGTTGCCACGCGCGGACGGGTGGCCCTCGTTGCGCTGGCTGTTGTCGTTCCTCCAGCTCCCGGGGCCTCCTCCAGGGGTGTGACTGACCAGCGCGGTATCACCATGGCGCTCAGACCTTGAGGGTTGATTTCGAGTAGAAGACACTGGATGTTGCCCATCGAGTTGCACAAGCACGCATTGGGTCAAGTACTACAGCCTTTGTATCTGAGGATTGGGTGGGAGTTGTTTAGCCAGGAGTGCTGCTTCTGCGATGGCGCCAATCGGCGTACGGTACTCGCGGTCCGCAACTGCTGCAAAAGCGTTGTTAAGATCCCTTGGTTCGCGGGCGCGATTCTGCGCGTTGCGCCTGTGTTGAGCGCGCTTGGCGTTCTTTACCCGCCGGATCCTTCGGTGCTCCTCGTCTTCATCTTGGGGAGCATTAGCTGTGGGCTCGTCGGCTGAGATGTCCGTGAGTTGTTCGTTGTCGTATTGGGGGTCCAACTCGTCGTCCTCCGCGTTGCGAAGGGAGGCCATGCAGACTTGACAATCCGACGAGTGGTTAGCTATAAGGCTGTGCTCGAGTAGCTTTGTACTACTTTCTCCTTCTTTCGCAATGGGAGAGAGGGGTCTACCCTCTTGGAAGGGTAGTTCCTGCATGAAGGCCACAAGGCGGGACTCGTAATCGAGTAGTTCGGAGGGCTCGAAGCCCTTCCAGTACACGAAACGTCCTTGCGGTGTTGATGTGATGGTTAAACCCAGAAGGCTGCCCGAAAACGATTCGGTGTGGCCATCGGGTTGCGAGTGGTTTTCAAGGGCGGGGACCGCCCAACGAGTGGTGGCTCCCTCGTCTCCGAGTCCTTCTCGGGAACGGCTTGAAGGTGTAGTACTGCACGGGGAGTACTCTTCGTTGGAGTCCGAGTGGATGTCAAAAAGCCCACCCCCCCGGCAAGCGGTGGCGCCCACGTCATTGATCTTGAGCAGCTGATCCAAATCCTCCTCCAAGTCGGAGAGGGATTTAGATCGTGTGGTCTTTTCAGATCGGTTTGAAGTTGACCCGACTAGATTTGGTGCGGCACGATTGGAAGTTGCGTTGAAAACGGACATCTTTTCGATCTGCTGGGCCAGATCAGGAAACAACAAATCGTCGAGGTTGTCGATGAACTCGTCGAGATCGCTGCTTGAAGTTGATGAAGAGGCCTCCGACTCCTTGGAGTTGGCTAGCTGGCTGTTGAAGCTACCCAAACCGCTGGCGACGCAGATCCAAGTGCCGAAGATAAAGGTTGTGCCCTTGTCGAGCATAGCGCTGGTGAAGTTGAAGGATGCCATCGAATTCTCCGATGGATGCTCGATGACCACCCCTACCTGGCGCGCCAGCTGTCGGTGTTTTACCGCCATGCCCACCGAGGAATACCCCCGAGGTGGTGAGTTTGTAGGTAGGGTGTCGCCGAGATCAGGAACGCAAGGTTTAGACAGGTTCGGGCCGCTGAGAGCGTAATACCCTACGTCCTGTGTGGTTTGTATTGCCTTTGATGATGATTGTCCCTGAGGGGGTCTCTATCCGCCCTTATATAGTCTGGGGGACAGGTTTATATGGAAGTCCTAGTCGGGTACAAGCCCAGGAGTTCTATCCGAGTACTTCTCGGGTAGTTTCCTACCGTATCCAATTAGTTTCACTACTGTATGAGTAATCCTACCATATTACTAGTCGTTACAACAGATGTAGGGCGTGGATCATGTCACATCCCGTACCCTAGGAGAAGTGTGCCACGTGGACAATCCCGTGTGTCTGGGTCTGACAGTCATCAAAACCAAAGTTCCCATGACGGAGTACTGCTACGAGTTCCGGCTTTGAGGCGTCAGGTAGTGGCATGAACTCTGGATATGAAAAGTCATCGCTCAGGACATAGATACCAAGTAGGTGGGGCGATTGCCGTGAGCGGAAGATGGTGGCCTGGTTGGAGGCATTGCAAAGCCGGCGCTTGCTAGTAAGCGCAACTCAAACCGAGCAAGTTGGCAATGGAGGCGCAAGAGGATCTTGCCTAGCAGTTCATCGTTGGTGAGGACCTGCGAGGCAGAGCTGTCGTCCTCCGCAGTCGGTGGGGAAAGCATCGCAACTTTGGAAGAGATCACTCTAACATGGGATTGTTGGTTGCTCAACGGTTCTTGTTCTTATTTCCCGCTCTATGCGGATAATCTTGTAGTCCCAGTCTCTCTCTTATCATGGTATGATGGATATCTCCGAAATAAATTTATGTGTGTAGATATGTCGCGGGATATGGCTGCCTAAATAGCATCCGACACCGCATGTTCCGCCATGGCAAGCATATCTCGCGGGATAGAGCTATCACATAAATAAATGGTAGATAATTCTTGCTGGAGAACACCACCACCTGACCTCCATGTATGTCTGAAGCCACTTGTTCCGCAATAATGATGACATATCCACACTATGACACTCTATAAGGATTCCCTCACGGAATTGCACACATAATAAACTAAGGTGAGCGCTTGACATGTAACCTCTCTTCATTTGTTAGCACCGACTTACTCTGTTTGCTCTGTTGGTTGTTATACAAATACTGCAATGCAGCGAAGGATCGAAATGTTGAGTGCACACATCCTTCCTCATATACCTCTCATACCACAACAAGTATTAGTCATGATTTGGAAAAAGTAAATGACAGCAACCAAGCCATATACTCTTGAACTTATTTGGATCCTTGAGACTAGAAAATTATGTGTACAAGGAAGATATATGCGTCTGCCCAAAATACATGTCGTTGCTATATCTGATGTCGTGATCTTTTCCAAGGCTATGATTTGTATACCGTACACGTATATGTCTATATTCTCTTTACATTATTCGCTATAACTCGCTTGCATAGCATGCTCATACAGCAGTGCATGTAATGTATGCCACTTGGTTGCTCTTCGTTGAAAATTCACATAGTGCTTCCGATGTGTGCTTCGAAACTGTTTGCAATGCCTTATCTCTAGCGTAGTTGATCAAATTGGCCACACATAAATACCTTTACCGTATATTAATTCTAGGCTAGCATGTGAGTCTCATTGTGTGTGTAAGTGTACAGTCTTTATTGCTTTTTCAGGGTGGTCGTATACGTGTCACAACCATCACTAACAGTATCTCATTCTTTTAGCGCATCGGCACAGCACGGCAGGCGGAGCAGCCACGCCCGATCCCGCGCAGGCAGCACCGGAGCGCGACCCCTGTCACCGCGCACGGGAAGAGGGATCTACAGAACATGATGGAGACAGTGGTGCTGATGCTGTTCCAGATGATGATGAAGGCCAGCATGATCACCCGGAAGAGGCAGAGGCACCAATCCAAAGTGGTTAGCTGCCGCGCGAGGTACCTCAGCTCAGGTGGTCAGGCCTCTAGTCGAATGCTTCCTCACTAGCACGCACGGCAGAGGCGGCTCTCCATTGTCCGGTTGGGCATGGATGCTTCAACAGCTTGGTCTTGCGCGGGTGTTGCCTCCTACGATGATCAGAGTACAGAGGTCGAAACTCCCAAGGGTCCAAACTTGCAGCACCTGCGATGTGGCAAATGATATTTGAGATCGGCTGAAATCGTGTCATTCTTCGAAGCGCATCACTAGACCTCATCTCAAGTAATCGTCTATGAATTCTTTTTTTCAGCGCAGTGGATTTGCAACGATCGCGAAAATGAATTAATGTGAGGATTTCTACTAGGCCTAAGAGGAAGTGTGTATATTAACCTTGTTTAATAATTTTAAAAAATACAACATTGTTGCTAAACTACTTTCTTAATTTTATCGAAGTGTAGAGGAAGGTTAGAGTTATGGGAGATACTATTTCACTGGTGCATGATTATTTGTGTTAATATCAGGTGGCTAATCTTAGCCGTCATCTACTACACTCCAATATATCGAGATGCTTATCGATGCTCCTATATTCGGTTGATGCAAATATATCAAAACATGAAACTTGTCCGCACCCTTTGACCCTTAATGTTTTTTTTTGCGCTTTAGTTTAGTAAGACGTCACGGTTGAAACAAATGTCTTTTAGTTTATATTGTTTTTATTGTTTTTCCTTCCTTTAGTAGATATGACATGACAATCAGCGTTTCTCAAATAGCTAGCAAGCGTGTTCATGATATTTAAATTTAGAATAAAGTAATAAGAATGTTTGCTTAGGATAGAAATGCATGATTGGAAGGACCAGGTGGTATATCATGGCCAGGAAACATTTGCAACTACTGTGTTAAGGGAGTGGCGTTTCATGTAGCCCTGTGCATTACTTGAGCTCAGCATATGCATGGCGCCAGGCCTGCATAGCATCCAGAACGGCCTTTGTTACCCATTTTGATATAACTCTAGCTCATTGCAGAGATTACCCTAACAAGGAGTGGTGGAGGTGGTTGCACTTAGCACTCAAATCAAGGTAAACAGTGGGGAACCTTATGGCCCAATGGAGACTAGCCTTCATCTATGTCTAACTTGTCCCTTTGCCCAGGTGGTCTGGACCCAAGCGCTTGCATGGGAGAACTTCAATGTCTTTCCAAATGCACATCCAGCTCAGTTTGACAGTATTGGGGCTTGGTGGGAGTCAGCTATCCGGTCAGTTCCAAGCGACAAGGAGCGTCATTTCAATGGTCTCGTTATTTACATTATGTGGAATATTTGGAAGGAGCGAAACCGAAGAATTTTTTATAACCAATACCTTACAGCTCAGGGTGTGGCAACTCGTGTCAAGGAGAACATGGATGAGTACAAACGGACGTTTCAAAGATATTCTTAATCTCCATTTCATGCTTTGTTGTGCTTGGGCTTTATTCCTTTTCTAGAGGCTTTTCACTAGGTGGAGGTTTGAGTTGCTGCATGCCGTGAACCACTTGTAATTCTTAACACTCTTCTTTTCTACTTAATTGAAAGGCAGAGTTCCTGACATGTTCTTTCAAAATAAAAAAAGTGGGGAACCTTGTTCATAGCTCGGCCTCTGACTCGTTGTAGAGATTATTTTCCGTTGCACCACAAGTTAATTCTAGTCAGGTACAACATGTATAAGTTTGCTTTGTTAGAAAGTAAACTTACACAATTTTTTTCGAAATCCTATTTGAACTTTCAAATTCAAGGTGTAACCAACAAAACTCTAGCATCTTAATTGAGCACAGACTGGCTAAATTTTATAAAATACAGACCAACATACCATACTTCTTAATGCATCTAAAGCCTTAAGGAGAACCAAATTAAAGCAAAGCTGTTCATAATTCAGAGCAACAGAAATCTCACAATGCCTAGGGCTCGATTTCTACCTCCTGAATCTATAATCTCTAGCTTGTTATGTTTAAAGCAAGTAAACAAAAACTCCAGGACGGCATAACGTCCCATGACACAACTTATTCTACTTGGGTGGCTACTTTTGATGCAGTCCTTCATCTTCATACATCTTTATAGTTCTGGTAAGACGGCAGGCCAAACCATCATGAATGGTAGAACACGTATACCAAAATCATTGTACGGGTGCCTCTGGTACACTTTCTTCACCTTTCTGCTCTTGAGATGCATGTACACAATGACTCCAGTTTCTTCCAGCTCCAAGAACACGAACTCGGCGTTGTCCCCAACACCGACCACTGACACAAAGGCTTCACGCCTATCTTCCAGCTCCCAACCTTGCTCTACAAGATGGCCACATGTCTCGAGCAGGGAAATGGTGTCCCTGAGTATCCACTTGCTGGCGATGCTTCCATCACCGCCGTGGTCATTCATCCTCTGGAGCCAGACGGTAAGCTTGTCCCCACTCACGTGGAAAAGGTAGAGAATGGAGTCGTCTCCCCGACAAGGAGCAAGGTTGCTAGAGTACTCGAATTGCACACCTTCCGGGAGATCGATGATGGAGAATTTTGCGGTGGCCAGATCTAGTGTGAGGATGTACCCTGTCGTAGTCAACATGTATATTGTGCCACGCATGAGCAGAGTCACCTTGAGGATGTGCTCCGACGACCTAGCGAGATCGGCCGAGGCTGAGCAGTGGATGCTCCAGGAGCCAGCCCGCAGGACAAATACCTTTGAATAGACCATCTGGTCCCTATTCTCGATGTCAACCCGGTAGCATGAGTCATCATCGTTGTCGTCAGGGAGAAGCATGGCGTGAGGGGGGCAGATGGTACACGGTAGCCGTGGGAGCACAACCGTATTTTCTCCAGGGTACCACAGTGGGGTTTGCACAGCAGGGCCAAGGGGAAGTTCAAAGGATGGACCGAATCCGTAGAGGACATGTTCGTTGCGGCAATCCCAAACACTCAATGAGAAAGTATCCAAGTCATCGAAACCAAACTTCCCATGACAGAGTGCAGGTTCGAGTTCCGACCTTGAGGCATCAGGCAGTGGCACGAACTCCGGACGCGAGAAGCCATCGCTCAAGACATAGATGCCAAGTAGGTGGGGTGATTGTTGTGAGCGGAAAGTGCGGATGGTGGTCTGGTTCGAGGCGTTGCGGATCCAGCGCTTGCTGGCAAGCGCGGCACGAACATAGCAAGTGGGGCAATGGATACGGGGGAGGATCTCACCTAGCAGGCCGTCATTGGTGAGGACCTTTGAGACAGAGCTTTCATCCTCCACAATCGGTAGGAAAACCATCACTAATTTGGAAGAGATCACTCTAACATGGGACTATTGGTCGCTCAGCGGTTCTTGTTCTTATTTCCACACAAGGTGACTAATCTTATAGTGCCCAGCTCTTATGCGGTTCTTATGGTGGGATGGTGGATATCTTCGGAATAAATTATGTGTGTAGATGTGGCGCAGGCTATGACTGCATAAGCCGTATCCGATACCACATATTCTGTCATTGTAAGCATATGTCCTGAGGTAAGAGCTATCACACAAATAAATGGTAGATAATCTGCGCTAGAGAACACCACCACCTAAGCACCATGCCTGACGCCACCTATTCTTCAACAATAATGGTTACATATCCGCATCATGACACTCTAGAAGCATTCCCTTGCGCAATGGCTTCCATAAATAAACTGTTATACAACTGTCGTCCATAGAACCACTACCTGAGTGGCCTAATATAGATCTGGTCATTTATCGGGTCGGGTCGGGTTTGAGTCAGGTAAAAGAACCCGGTGCTTTTTCTTTGGCCCGAACCTAGCCCGACCCGACTACTGGGCTAGATCAAACCCGATTTTTTTTGTACAATTTTCGGTTTGGGTCTAGTTTCGGGTAAAAAAAATTCGCAATTTTTGACCCAAACCCGACCCACGTATTGGTTGGGATGGGGTTGTTTTTTCGAACGGATCAGGTCAAGTTTATCGGGTCAAGTGGCCCATGATCAGGTATAGTCCAAAGCAACTGTTCTACCATGTTCTCATACACAAGGCATCTAGTCTGAAAGCATGTCCACCACCTCTAACACCTGTTGTTGAACCCAAGGTGAGTGCTTGATATGTAAGCTCTCTTCATTCATTTGTTAGCACCGGCGTACATTGTTTGCTTTGTTTGTTCTATGGCTATCTTGCAAATACTGCACCGGTGGCGTACTCTGTTTGCTCTATGGCTGTCATGCAAATACTACAATCCAGTGAAGGATCGAAATATTGAGGGTGCACATCTTTCCTCATATACCTCTTCTCCTACCAAAAAAAATTAGACATGATTGTAAACATAAACCACAGCAACCAAGCTAAATATTAACCGGATCCGGTGAATAAGTTGGACCCCTTGAGATTAGAAAATTTTGTGTACAAGGAAGATATGCATCTGCCTAAAATACATGCCATTCCTATATCTGATGATGGCGTGGTCTTCTCTGAAGCTGTGATCAGTAGACATACATGGAATGTAATCATTTTTCGCCATTAGTAACTCGCTGTAATTTGCTTGCTTAGCATGTTTATATAGCAGCGCAAGTAATGCATGCCACATGATCGCCCTATCTTTGCTCTCCGGAAATCGGTCTAATGCTTCGGATGTGTGCTTTGAAATTGGCTGCAATGCCTTGTCTCTAGCGTAGTTGATCGAATTGGGCCACCTTATCGTATAATTCTTACTTCCTTATCAATCTAGTTGTGTGTGCTTTTCTGAAAAGATTACGTTATGTGTGTTAGTGTTACGGTCCAGGGGCAAATCCAAGGGGTGGGGGGCTGGAGCCTCCTACCTCCTATGCAGCCCATGGAGCCCTCCCCAAAACCCCCCAATATTTTTCAACCATGAATGAAGAAGAGGAAGAAGAAGAAAAGGAGGAGGAAGAAGAAGAAAAAGAGAAGAGGGAGAAAAAAGAAGAGGAAAATAAGACCCCATAGATTTACATCCTAAATCCACCACTGCTACAATCTTTATTGCTTTTTTCTCCCTGGTGGTCGTATACATACCACAGCCACTAACTCTAAATTTTACGATCCGCCTAATGCTCAGCCATGAGATGGGTATACAAAAATCTGTCAAGATAGATTGACTTTCGCAAATCTATAGAGGCAAAATACATTTGCATCACAAAAAGAAAACCAGAAGGGGGCGAGAACGCGTTACAGACACTATATCCAGGCACACCGGCGGCCGCCTCACCATCTCGGAGCATAAATCTTGATGCAAAACCTTCTTCCTTCTCAGGCAGGGAAAATTCTACATAAGCCCCAACGTATCAATGGTGGACTACATCACCCCCTGAACAACAAAATCGAATTTCTAACCCCTCACCTTTGCAAAACCATATAAATAACTCCCTAAAGTGGTTTTATAAGGTGGTTTTGCTAAGTTGGCATGCCATGTAGGCGGTTTTCGCCACGGTGGACGCTGAGGTGGCCACCAATGTTTTGTCCTGGTGATCCCGCCGAGTGGATCTTATCTACCAGTGACACCGGGTCTTCTTCTTCCTCCAGACGAAGCACTTGTCGCCGACCGCTCCCTCCCTCCCGCGCCGCTGGCCGACGCTCCCTCCCTCCCGCGCCACTGGCCGCCGCTCCCTCCCTCCCCACGCCGCCGGCCCCTAAAGCCCCCACGTGCCTTGCCGCCAGGCGCCAGGAGGCGGGCCCACCCCGCCCACGCCCCCGCATGCCTCGCCAACAGGAGGCGGCCCCCGGCCCCCGAGCTCCACGCAGTCGATGGAAGGACCCCGGCCGCTGATTTCCGCCACAAAATTCATAACCGTTGGTCACCGGCAGAGCAATTCCTCGCCACCACGAGCTTCGCCGACTTGCTGTGGACCTCCTTTGTCCCGCTCCGTCACCGATTCGCCATACTGCCATCGTCGTCATCCATTGCTCGACAATGGTGAGCACGCCCATGGCCTCCTCACCCTCTTCTCTACTCTTTGTGCCCATCAGTGCACCCCTAGCTTGCCGGAGCGCCAGCGTGTCCATCGGAAGAGCCACTGTCGGCCATGGGAGCATGCTCCCAAATCTTTGCAAAAAAACCGTCCAAAAATTATGTAATTTATAATACAATTTGTGAGTCTATGGAAAACTTACAGGTGGGTCCAACAACGTCTAGGTGTCATTCCTGTCCAACATGGCGGCCAATCGGTAAAATCAGGGTGCAAAACCACCTCAGCGGTTTAGTTTAGGGGGTTAGAAATCCGATTTTGTAGATTAGGGGTGACGTGATCCATCATCCATACGTAGACTTTTTCCTCACGGGCAGAGGCAGACGGATAGGGTGGGAACAGAGCACCTTCTTCCTCGGAAACGAGCAGAGGAGCCACGCTGCCTAGGAGTCGAGGAGATGGCCATGCCCACCTTCCGCATCGCTCCCGACCTGCCACCTGTCTCCCGCCTCTGCTTCGGTCCCGCCTCAGCTCCCTTCCTCTCCCTCCCTTTCTCTCCTGCTGGTGGATCTGCGCTGGCTGACCGCCCGCGTGCGCGCGCGATTCGTGCAGGGACGATGACGATGGGGGAGCAGAGCGGGACGACGAGCTCGCTGCGCCTCCTCGACGCCGCCTTCGACGCCGGGGTCAACTTCTTCGACTCCGCCGAGATGTACCCGGTCCCGCAGCGCAGCGAGACCAGCGGGCGCAGCGAGGAGCTCCTCGGCCGCTGGCTGCGGGCCCGCCGGGCCCCGCGCGACCAAGTCGTCGTCGCCACCAAGGTCACCACCGGTCGACGCTTCCCCTTCTCCTAGCTGCTGCGAGTTGCTTTGCTTCACTTGCTCGCGCTGCAGAAGTAGCACTGAACTGAACTTTGCGATGGGCGGAGCACAGGTCGCCGGGCCGTCCGGCCAGATGACGTGGATCCGCGGCGGGCCGACGTCTCTCGATTCGCAGAACATCACGGATGCAATTGATGACAGGTGGTTAACTGCTATACATTTCTGTGCATTTCTACTGCAAATTTCATTCAATTCTTGTCCTCTGATCCTTGTCAGTCACTCAGTCTTGTTCTCTCTGGTCACTGATGAGTTTTATCTTTTGTGGGATTTTAGTCGGAAAGCTGTCCCTTTTTTGTCGGGGCTGCTTTTAGTTTTTATTACTGACTGCGTGGGAGCATATAGTCAATGAAATCTGAATGATGATACAGCGAAGTAATGGAGGAAGAATTGTTTTGCCTTGGTGGTTATTAAGAGCTCTTTCTACGAAATCTGAATGTGCATTATGTCTCTTGTTCTTCTTGTGCAGTTTGCGCAGGCTGGGTGTGGATTACATCGACCTCTACCAGATACACTGGCCCGATCGGTCTCTGGCTTTAGCTTGCGTTCTTACCTCCAACCTTCTTTGCTGGTTGTGTTCTCTGCATCCTGAAGTCTTAACCGGGTATCTTCTACTCTCAGGTATGTTCCTATGTTTGGGGAAACAGAGTATGACCCGAGCAGCCAGTACACGTCTGTTCCAATGGAAGAACAACTCGAGGCTCTTGGAAGAGCCATAGATGCTGGAAAGGTATGTCTCGGAGGTGTTGTTTTAGTTCCAATTTAAATGTTCAGAGTGCGTCAGTTATTTATGAATTTCTGGTGCTAGATCAGGTACATTGGCCTTAGTAACGAGACTCCATACGGCCTGATGAAGTTTCTTCAGTTGAGCAAGGACTTTCAGTTGCATTCCAAGCTACTGACAGTGCAGGTAATTAGCACAGTGGTAGCTAATTCACATGTTCAGTACTGAAATCACTCTCCATACTTTTGCGTTTTTGTAGAACTCATATAACTTGCTGTGCCGGAATTTTGATTCTGGATTGGCAGAATGCTGCCATCACGAGAGGTATGCCTAACATGTTCTGGCATTCAAAAGCCCTGTATTTGACTATTATCATCAATAATCTATTTATACCAGTGACTACTGACAAATATCGCCATTTCTTTAGTTAAAAAAAAGACATTGCCATCTCAAAACTTACTTATGATTAATAAATTTACTAGACTGTATTCAGTTTTCAAAGTCTGTTCAAATTGTTTCGGAGCTTCCATTGTTGAACTATTGCACTTGCAGAATCAGCTTGCTGGCCTACAGCCCAATGGCAATGGGTATACTTTCCGGAAAGTATCACTCCTCTGATGACTGTGGTCCACCAGAGGCAAGAATGAATCTTTTCAAAGGTACTAAGTTTTTAATTTTTAATAGCTACAAAGCATTATTCCTCTCTGTTTTGTTTTAGTTTGGTTTCACCATGTCATTACTCATTAGTGTCCTCCTGCTTGTTAGGGAGATATTCTGAAGGCGAATCCCGATACAAACTTCAGAGTCCTGAAGTGAAATTAGCTGTGAAGGTGTGTAAATGATTTTTATGGTGTGGAAAACCTCCTTTTAACCGCTTAACACAACATATCTTTTTCAATATTTAGGAATACACACAGATTGCTGCGAAGTATGGAATTTCTCCAGCAACCTTAGCGATAGGTAAGTTGCGTCAACAGTTTTGTTCAATGTAAAGTTGCATTTGTTGACCATTAACTTCTGATCCTTTGCTTATCCTGATGTTGCTTTCAGCATTTGTATTGAGACACCCGCTTGTTGCATCAGCTGTTTTTGGTGCTACTAAATTATGGCAGCTTTATGAGGTTCTTCAGGCAGCTAGGATTCATCTCCCCGAGGAAATTCTTGTTGAGATCAATGATGTTCATGCAAGATACCCGAACCCTTGCCCATAAATTTCTTAGTAGGGATCATTTTTGTTTGCTGACTGCAATTCAGTATAATTAGGAACTTAGGATGGAGCTGCAATTTTGTTAGAGCTAAGTTAGCCATCTACTTATCATATTCATTCTCTCTAGCTTTGTCAATGATGTCAGGCCCTCCACAATGTATCGCTTGAGTGATGCTCCAATTGGAAAGAGAGTATATAGGCTTCGCTCTCAACGCTGCAACCAGCGATGCCCAAACTATGAAAATTGGGAGCGATGAACCTACAAGGGCCGATGCCCATCGAATAAACAAACAAAAAAACCGAAGTTTTGCTGTCGCTTGCTCTTCCTGACGCTTTATTATTTTATTTATTCTACTGTGACATGGGACCCACAAGCAATGCCTGCCACTGCAGCCCGCGAGAGCGGTGCCTATTTCGTACGGTGGTGCCCTTTTTATTTCCGGCACTGCTCGCACGCTGTGGAAGGCCTCATGGATTGTTGAAGACATGAAATAAATTGTTTTACTGTCCATATTACACCCCGAGTCTAATTTTCCTTCTGTTCACCAACTCTGAATGTTGATTCGAACATTTATCTTTTTGGGAGCACACAAAATGTGTTAGTCATCACCGATGGGTGACGGGAATGCTGTCTCAGTATTTAGGAAAGGAAAAACTCCATTGACTTGTACACTCTCAAAATCATGGTATTTTCATGCTACTGTCCTTTTACGCCAATAATGCTTCATCTTTTTTAAAAAAATAATAATTTCCAAGGCATAGGTTTCTTAAACATATCTTTATCTGATTTGTGATATTCAATATTTCTTGGATCCAATAGTGGACCTAAAATGTTAACACCCACAAAATCAAACCTCTGCCTTGTCCAGATGGTTGTCAGATTTTCGGCAATTTGTTGTGTCGATAGGGCGACATTTTGATAGTGTTGCTATTTGGATACCTCCTATAAGTGCAGCCGTCCAGTTGCACCTCCACGCCTGCATTGCCGTTAGAAGCAACGCAAAAGGAAAAGGTGAATTAGGAGGTATTCTTTCTTCTTTTTTCCCAATTGGCAAGTATAGTCATTAAGATGTAAGGGAAAAAAACATCATACAGATGGTTTACCACAATTCAAGGGATTCAAATCCTCTGTGATACTAGCAAAATGTGTCGAGCCATACCTTTTCTCCCCACCATTGTCTTCTTTTTTATATACCATCGTCTTCTTTAGAGTAGTGATATACTCCCTGCATCCTTAAAAAAATGTCATTCTAGCTTTATGCTATATCAAATTATTCAAAGTTTGATCAAGTTTGTTTTAAAAAAGGATCAATATTTGTGATACCAAATACGTATTATTAGATTGACCATGAAATATAATTTCATATTATACCTATTTGGTGTCATAATGTTTAGGCTTTATAGAGACACTAGAAATTTGTTACAGCAGACAAATGCGGCACAGGAACAGTCAGACTGATAACACTAAATGACTAATGAGTGGCTAATTGTCTTCTCGGGTTCCCGTACAGTGAGAATCTCTGAGATATCTCATGCTTATCCATTGCGTTTACTGATTTCTGTTTTTTTAGGGATGTTTACTGATTCCTCACGGCAGTAAACCCACTAATCCATGACAGGAATTACCGACTCACTATCTGTTCGAGCATCAGGTGAACAAAGCTTTTGATGATTCACACACCATTTATGCACAAACTTCTGCTTCAGCAAAAAATCGTTGCAGGATTGAGCAAAATCGACGATCTTAGTCGCCACATGACATGGCCTTCTTCCCTGAGTAGGATCACACCGGCGGCGCATCATCCAGTGGATCTGCTGCCGCCGCGAGCTTCACACCAACTTGCTGAGGCGAGACTTGGCACCGGCACAGGGGGCACGTCCCGTGCGAGTGGAGCCACATGTCGATGCACTCCACGTGGAACAGGTGCCGGCACGCCGGCAGCTGCCGCACCATCTCGCCGGCCTCGACGTCCTCCAGGCACACGGGGCACAGCGCGCACCTCCCGGACTTGCTGCTGCCGCCGCCGCCCTCCGCGCCACACGCGGCGGCGCGCGTGTAGGCGAACGCCGGCAGCGATTCGATCGCCGCGTCCACCAGCCCGCACGCCGCCCTTGCGCGCGCCGCCGGCGCCGGCGCCACCGTCGTCGGAAGCGCGGGACCCGCCCCGCTGCCGCCCGCGCAGCACCGGGAGACGCATCCGGCGGCGCCGAACACCACCGCGGCCGCGCCGGCGAGCGCGCCCGCCTTGGCGAGGCTGACCGTGGCGACGAGGATGGTGAACAGGAGCAGCGACGCGGTGGCGACGACGATCCCGTAGCAGGCGAGGGAGCCGTCGTCGGGGCGGGGGCTCGGCGGCGGCGGCGGCCGTCGGCGGTGCAGGAGGCTGAGCATCCGTACGTGATCGCGAGCGTGAAGCCACCCAGATTAAGGAACGTGTCGTGCGCGCGCGCGGTGCCGTCGCGGCAAGAAATAGGCGGCTGGTGCGCTGACTCCGCGGCGCGCCGGCCGCGCTCGGCTTCCGATCCCCAGCGGCGAGCGCTGCAGGTTTGGGCACCAGGTATTGGCGAGCTATGTGTTGGTTGCCGCTGTTTTGGTGGTTTGATTCCAGTTTTGGTTTTGATTCCTGGAGCTTTAAGCTGATCCATTTTCTTTTTTGCCAAGATCTTATCTAGGCACATTAGTCAATGGCTCGTTGATTAGTGAGTGATTACACGACGGAAAGATTCTTTCTTCTGGCCGCCTGGATCGGGAGTCCAGAGGTCAAAATCGAAAGCGACTGAGAGACTACCGCGGACTGGGGTCTGGCCACTCAATAATTCAGTAAATTTCTTCCAAACTTTAGAGAGGATACATATGTGAACGTTTTTTCATTATCTGCAAGTTGCTTTTTCAAAAAATTTATAATTTGCTATTAGTATGTTGGCTGGTATATCTGTATGCAAATATTAAGCGTTTATGACTGTTAGCTCTTGCTTTCAGACTACTGTTGTAAATTGAATGCCTCAACCTCTTCCCTCGCTCTGCAAATTAAATCTTTGCAACTTAAAATGGGCATGACCTCGAGCCTACACTGAATTTGATAAAAGGCTCCAAATCTATTGCCATATTTTATTCTTGGCTGGTAACAAGTGATGTTTTCGTAGTTTAGTTTATTGAAATGATGATATTGTGCAGCTTGCTTTATGCATTTCTGATGAGTTCAGAACTTGCTGATCGGTTTCAGTTTTGTATTGTTGGCTGTTGTAATCTTCAGGGTATTGTCGTGTGGAAACGAACCTGTATCTATCTGAACAATGTACCCACATAATAAGAGTATACAAATCATTCATAATAGACAAACAATGTGGCCCGCGCAATTATGTGCAGGGCAACGTTTTCTGTTGGAAAACCACTCTTGAAATCCGGCCATGGAAAACTAAACCGGCGGCAACACGTCACGCGACGACTGCGCCGCCGCCGCCGCCGTCACGGTCGTTGCGGCGCCTGTCCGCAGCACGAGGTCGCACCGGCAGAGCGGGCACGTCGTGTGCGCGTGCAGCCACATGTCGACGCAGTCCTTGTGGAACAGGTGCCCGCACGCCGGCAGCCGCCGCACCGCCTCGCCGCGCCGCACGTCCTCCAGGCACACCGCGCACAGCGCGCCGCCCCCGGGCTTGCCGCCGCCCTCGGCGTCGGCGGGGCCACACTCGTACGCGAACGCCGGCGGCACGTCGCCCGGCGCCGCGCCGGCGAGCTGGCAGGCGCACCCGGCCGCCGCGCCGCCCGCGGCGGCGTCGTCCGCCCGCCGCGTGCCCGTGCCGTATGGCCGCCGCGTCGAGGGGCCGGCGGGCACCAGCCAGCCGATCACGCCGAAGAACAGCACGGCGGTGCCGGTGACGACGCCGGCTTTGAGGACGCCGGCCGTGGCCGCGACGACGCAGAAGAGGAGCAGCGACACGCAGGCCACCACGACGCCGTAGCAGGCCCGGCACTCGACGTCGTCGTCAGGGCCCGCGACGGGACTCGTCGCGGCGGAGAACGGGATCGTGCCGCCGCTGCTCATGAGTAGTACGCCCTCCCCGTGTCCTGGCACACGGAGAACGGGATCCTTTTGCCATGGCTGCGCGGCGGCCACGGCAAGAAATAGGCCGGGCGCGCGGGCCTGCGCAAGGGAAGGGATAGTGCTCGGTCGCTTTAGGAACTGCCACTGTGAACTCTGCGAGCGTGCGCGCGGTTTGGGCGCAAGGTTTTCAGAAAAAAAGCTGCGGTATTCGTTTGTTGCTGCCGCGGTGGCTCGGCAAATCGTAAGGGAAACAAGATATTGAGACCTAGCCTACAGGTTATCTAAAACATTGCTACTAGATGGCTTTCTAGCCAAGGTTCTAAATAGGCCGCTATAGCTCCGAGATGGATATATGCGTGAACGTTTTGACGTTATCTGCACGATTGCTTGTTTTTTATATTATTAAATTTACCATTTGTTTATCTCTCAAAAAAATCTACTACTTGTAAGTTGCCTAGTTTATCCGTCTGCATAAGTTAAACGTTTATCTATAGCTGTTGCTTTCAGAGTACATTTGTAAAAAGTAAAATGCACCATCAGTTCTTAAATTTTATTCGGGGTGTAATTCAGATCCCTCAAACTTTTAAAATACAAATTCATATCCTTAAACTTGCTAATCGTAACACATGAGGTCCAGATCACGGCTGCTTAAGCTATATCAAAATTTATATAATTTTTTTAAAATACAATTGCTATACAAAATGTATACACGCAAAAGAATCATAACAAATTTACTTGTACAATTAAATTAAAATACAAAAGATCTATGTCAAAAAATTGTACGAAAACACATATGACAAAAATTGTAAAAAAAAATCAGAAACAAAAAAGGACAAATTTTGGAGGAAATGTTGAAAAAAATATTATGGTATTAATTTTTGGAAAAAAATAGAAAATTTTAAAAAATATAAGAGTTGAGCATAAAAATTCAAAAATAAAATTTGGACCCGTATGTAAACTCTACATCAGCAAAAACACTTCCGCTTTATAACTTAAAAATGATAATTTGGAATACATGTAATACGAATAGCATGTTTAAGGATCTAAATATGTATTTTGGATAGCCCTCAACAGCCACCTGTCGTTTTGTCTTCAAGAAGATCTCGTATTGCTTATGCACCGGGTTAAAAACAAGCATAAAACCCTGTTAGAAGAATAGATAGCCCTCTTTGGATAATTGCTCAGATATTTTTTATTTCGTTCTTTGTTTCTTAAGCTGATGTTGTAAAACTCTTCCTTTTTTCATATTTATAAATATAATCAGTAGGGGATCCTAATCCCCTCCTGTTCCATAAAAAAATATGCATTTTGAAAATTTAGAGATATAGATGGCACTACGAATCAAGTTCAGGTACCGACAATATATTTTTGTCTCTTTTTTTGTGTAAATTGAATGAGCTAGAAGGCCAATATATTCCCTCGCTCTGCAAATTACGTTTTGCAACTCAATAAAATGGGCATGAGATCAAGACTACACTGAATTTGATGAAGCTTCTAAATCTGTTACGGTATTTTATCCTTGTGGCTGGTAACAAACTAACAAGTGAACCTTTTGTGATTTAGCTTATTGAAATTGTATTATGCTGCTTGCTCTATGCATTTCTGATAAGTCTAGAACCTGTTGATCGGTGACATTATTATATTTATTTTTCTTAGGAAGTCAGCAGGGGTCCATACCTATTTTGTATGTATATACATATATATAAAGGGTGGAATATGCACAAATGGAGTTTTTGAGCAATATTAAATTCTTGGCTGTCGTAATCTTCTGAGTATTGTCCTAAATGAAACTATATCTATCACAGCATTCACCGAAGTGCCAAATTCCCTATATGAACACCGAACACCCACATAAGAATTTTTTTGGTCACAATCAATTAACGCCGCATTCGGCGTCTTCTCCAATGGTACATTTCGGATTTCTTGTGGAGTGGTGGAGGCCCTAGAGGGAAGGCTGGCGATGGCATGCCAGCCTGGTGGAGATGGTGGGCATTGGACGGGGCAGCAGCGGCCGCCTCCTTGGGAGGTTGGAGGAGGCCCGGTTGAGAGGGTTGGGGCGGGTGCCATGAATCGATGGGATGGTGAGGGAGTGGGCGGCGGATTTGACAAGGCAGTCGGAGACACAATGGAGTGTGTGACGGGCCGCGGGTGAGAGCGTGGCGGAATGACTTGCCTGACGCCTGACAGTTATGAGTCACACGCCGGCAGTCAACATGTCGTAGAAGCGAGCTCCCCTCACTGCAGGCGGGCTCGCATTGCGCTCTGCATCTTTCTTGTGGAGACACTGGGTATTTACCATTTACAAATCACATCATAGACAAGCAATGTGGCCCGCAACAACAATGTGCAGGACAAACGAGTTCTGTTTGTTCCACTCTTGAAATCTAGAGAAGGAACACTACACCGGCGGCAGCGCATCACCCGACGTCATCTGCATGCGCCACCGCCGTCACGGCTTTTGCAGCGCACGTCCGCGGCAAGAGCACGTCGCACCGGCACAGCGGGCACGTCGCGTGCGCGTGCAGCCAGTCCACATGTCGACGCACTCCTTGTGGAACAGGTGCCCGCACGACGGCAGCCGCCGCACCGCCTCGCCGCGCTGCACGCCCTCCAGGCACACCGCGCACAGCGCGCCGCCCTCACCATCGGCGGCGCACCCGTACGTGAACGCCCGCGGCACGTCGATCGCCGTCGCGCCAACGAGCTGATGATGACAGGCGCACCCGGTCGACCCCAGGGCCTATGCAGCACCCGCGGCATCGTCAGTTCGCCGTGCACCCGTGGCGTCCGATCCCCTCGTCGTGGCGCCGGCGGGCACCATCCAGCCGATCGCGCCAAAGAACACCACGGCGAAGCCGGAGACGGCGCAGGCGTTAACGAGGTCGGCCGTGGCCGCGAGAGCGCAGAAAAGGAGCAACGAGACACAGACTACCGCGACGCCGTAGCAGGCTCGGCACCTGACGTCGTCGTTGTCGCCACCGCCGCCTGCGGCCGAACTCGCGGTGGAGGGCATGGCCGAGCTGCCACTGCTCATGAGTCCTGGCACAAGGATGGCACGGTTTGCTTTGCCATGGCTGCACGGTGGCCGTGTCAAGAAATAGGCAGATCGCGCGGGATTGAGGACTGAGCTGGGGAAAGGTTAGTGTTTGATCGCTTTAGGAACTGATGCCACTGTGACTCTGGGAGCGTGCGCGCGTTCTGGGCACAAGGTTTTCAGGATTTGGCTCTGATTACCAGCCAAGGGCCGCCGTTTCGGCCTTGTGGCAGGTGTTCTTCTTGTTTTTCTTTCGGAGACGCTTTGTGGCAGGCAGGTGTACCGTGTACGTTTGTGGAGGAAGAAAGACGATGCGGTATTCGTTTGTTGGTTGTCGCTCTCGGCAAATCGTAAGGGTAAGAAGGTAGTGACGCACATTGGACCACCAAAGTCAAGTAAAATAGTTCTTTGGAAACACAATACAATTCTATTATTAGAAACATTTTAAAGATAAATTTAGATATAAGTTTGAGCTTCCGACCTTAAGAGTTTCGCACATTCTAATTAATTAGTTGACTAAAAAATACTATTGAATACCATACCCTGATTTGTCCTGCGGCTAGCCCCTGCGGCCACCGGCTTTGCACCGGCAGGGTCACCTGGTCGCCTAACGCGTCGTTGGCGTACGTTCACCGCGCTGGCCTGCGTGCGTGTAGATCGCCGCGCGCGCACGAGGCGACGCCGTGCCTCCGCGCCACGCGCGGCGCCCAGAGCAGGAACACGTCGCAAGCACACCACGGCGCGCCCGGGGCGGCCCCGGTCCGCCTCGGAGCGGAGGAGCTCGTCCAGCGTGCGCGACCCCGGCCGACTCGAGCCGCGCCAGGTAGGCCTCACTCTCGGCGCTGGCACCGCCGCTAGAAGGTCCGACGCTCCACAGCTCGCGGGCGCGAGGTAGCCGGTGAATAATTGTTTGACACGATAGATGGAGGGCGTGGCGTCAATTCTATTCAAACTTCACTCGTCAGTAATTATCAGCTAATGTTTACCGTTGAGCCCTAGTTTTAGAATGTTTAGTGGCTCGTCGGCGGCGGCGTTGAAAGCGACGACTGGCCCAGATGGAGATGGAGTGGTGTACGATCGAGGTACGAGTAAGACTACGGTCGTCTACGTGTTATATGTACGTAGAAAATGACGGCAGCTTGAGAGGTCAACTCAACAGTACCGGTGTTCTCATTGTGCAGTAGTAAAAGGCAACCGAGAACGACTGTTACTGTTTGGTTTTGGGATCAAGTGGGTTGTGTTAGGTCCATCCTTATTTTTTAGGTTGGGTCCAACCCATTTCGTGTTTGATTAAAAGGGATGGGTCCAACTCAATTTTCTGTTTAGTTGTAGAGGATGAGTAAAGTGGGATGTATGTCAATTTAACACCGTCAGTGTAGCCCACATGTCATCATTAGGTCCCACATGTCAGTCTCTTTGATTTTTCTTTTTTTTCCATGCATTATCGTCTTCCTTCCCTCCTTTTCCTTGAGCCTTTTCAAGCCGCCGCCGCAAGCTCGGCGGCGGCGCCCCTGCCCGGCCACGGCAGCTTGGTGGCGGCGCCCTTGCCTAGGCCGCGGGCAGTGCCCAGGAGTGTTGGCTGAAGAAGCCAACGGAGGAGGAATCCCGCGACATCCCCGAGTTGATGAAGTGGATCCAACACCTCAAGGATCAAGGCGTCACTGGAGAGTCTGTGGCATACTCGTTCATCGAGCATCGCATCCAGCCTCTCCAGCAGCGCGTCCACCTTGGTTTTGAGTACGAGGGTACTCAGGACCCTTCACGGATGGCGCCGGATGTGCCTTCCGCCGAGGAGGTCATGCGCCGGGTCACTCATCTGTTCACGGAGTGACCTCGGAGCCGTACGTGCCGAGGCTCTTTGGAGCAGATTACTCGCCAAACCCGGTAAGCACTAACCCAAGAACCTTTGCTGTGTTCTTGAGCTGAGTAGTCGTTTGCTGACTTGTTTTTGTCTGTAGGGTGACTTGGAGCGGTTCAGGTCTGACCCGCCTGAACCCGTCTTCAAGGAGCCAGCCCAAGATACGCCCGCCACAGGAGACGCGAGTGACGTTGTTGCGAGGCCACCGCGCACGAAGCGGGTAGCAACTCGCAAGCGGAGCGTTGCTGCTGCAGCGGCAACACCAAGCAGTCGTGAAGCGATGTAAGTAGCCTTCTATTCTGACTTGTTTGATTTCGCCTTTGTTCCGCAAGTTCTTGGCTGATTTGTCCCTTTAGTGACACTGAGGAGAAGCCCGAGCTCCCGAGGCAAGGGGTAGTTGATTTGACCGGGGAGAGGAGTCCGATGTCGGGGCAGACATCGCCCGCGACTGGTCCGCGACTCTCAACCCGGACAGGTAACAAGACCGCACCACGAGGGCTGGTCGTGCCCACGGCACTCGCCCTCAGGAAGCCGCCAAGGTTAGCAACCAGGATGTTCTTCTTTTTTCTTTGTAATTTGGTGTTATTGTTGAGTACTAACACATCTTTGCAGGAAGTCAGAAACTCTCGCCGTGGCTTCCTCTAGTACAATCCAGGCAGGCACGAGCTCGAGCTCACAGCCGAAGGAGCCTGTCGCCGCGAGCACCGCCGAGCCGTCTGTCGATAAGGACGTGCCGGCGGGTACTGGAGGAAGAGATCTTGAGCCCCCGGTAGATGCGGGGGCGCAACCGGAAAAGGAAGTCCCCAGGAATATTCCCCGGGTGAATACTGAAGATAGTGCTCAAGTTGGCAAGCAGGCGATCACGAGTACTCCAGGCCAGCACGAGGTCCTGGAGGGTTCCCGAGCTCAACGTCAAGAGGAGGTCCCAGAAGACTCCCGAGTACCTGAGCGGCAGGAGGAGGAAATCTCGCTGTCTCATGACGAGATCCTGGAGGACCCCCTTGTGAAGCCGGAGACCGTGACGCTCATGATGGAGCTTGGACGCCGCTTTACTGATTACACAAAAGTATGTACTCAAGTACCTCCTTTGACGTTGTTGTTATAGAAGTGTACTGACTTGTTCCATACAGGACCTTGTCAAGCATTTGAGGCAGAAATCAATCCTGTTGTCCAGGATTGGGGACGCGCTTCCGCGTACCCAGGAAGCTGAGGACAACTTGATGGTCGAAAAGGACAGGAACGCCAAGCTCGAGCAAGAGCTGGCTGCCCTAAAGACCACGCACCGGGACGCCATTATTGATCAGCAACGAAAGCATGATCTGGCCCTCAAGAAAGTGAAGGACTTGCGCCCAGAAGGAGAGTAAGTAGCCTTTTCCCCCGACCCGAGTGGTATTATGCCTCTGTCTTTCTTCTGAGGTGTATATATGTATGCTTGTCCTAGAGTATGCTCATTTTAAAAGAACGCTAACTGACTAGAAATGTGATATATACGAACTTACAGAAGAAAAGGAGCAGCTGAAGAAGGCCCTGGAAGAGCTTTAACTGAAGTACTCGGATCTGGACGAGGAGCACAAGACTGTGACTCGCCAGCTGAAGGATGCTGACAAGCAACTCGCAACGGACCTGACGAGGATCCAGTCCATGGCTCGGGACAAACAACGCCATGAGAAGGAGATGGAAGAACTCGCAACGGCTGCTTATCAGCTGTGTGAGGTTGCTTGTGGTCGCTCGTTGGTACAACGCCTTGTTGTGGATGCTCAAGTAAGGATCGCAGGCTACGCATCTGGCACCGCCAAGCTGGTCTTAACCCACACTTTAGCTGTGGTGAAGTCATACTACCCAAGTATGGACGTCAGTCCTTTCGCTGAGGGCATCTCCGAGGAGTGTACCGAGGAGCGATTCAACGAGTACCGGGCTGAGGTGCAAGATGTTGCCCATCAGATAGTTAATGACCTCCCACTATTTTGAGCTTTGTAATGAACTGTGTATGTTTTGCTGAAAACAACAGTTTGCTCATGTAATATATTTATGCTTGTTTGATTTTTTGTTTGCTACGCTTGACTTATGAAGTGGCATGTATGAAATGTAATCATTAAGCAACTTAGTACGTTAATGCCAGTGTATAGTTAACCTGAAGGCATCGCTTCAGCTGGTGAGCTATGTACTAGACTTGTACTTTTATACAAAGTTGAGTTCATAGAACCTCTGTGTGTAGGTGTGATGACCCCCTTTGGCTTTACCTTGAGAGACCTTGCCCCTTAACTTGAATAAGCCGTAGAGGAAGGTGGTCGGAAATAAGTTCCATAACTCGTTTGAACGGGTTAGCCTGAGAGGCAGGTAATAGACAGTAATCGTGATGGAGAGTACTTGTGGTGCTAGCCCCCGAGTATTCCAAGGATTAGTCAATAGTAGTGTATCGAGATAACTCGTGGCGACAGCCCCCGAGTGTACTCAATGTTGCTTAAAAGAATAAAAACACAGTAGTCATTTGGGGAACCGAAATAACCATGAATTTATATACTAAGCTGCGCTGCAGCTGACAGGGTTTGTATAAATTTCTTAAGCATAAAAACGGCGTAGGTGCTCGATGTTCCAAGAATTTGGAACCTCCAGGCCGTCAGGGTATTGTAGTCGGTACGACCCTGGGCTGGTTACCTTCGTGACGATGAGGGGTCCTTCCCATCTAGAGTTGAACTTATGAAGCCCAGTCTCATCTTGGATGCGGCGTAAGACCAGGTCCCCAACGTTGAAGGATCTTTCTTGGACGTTGCGGTCATGATATCGTCGAACGCCTTGTAGATATCGTGCTGATTGAAGCAAAGCATTGCATCTGACCTCTTCAGCGCAGTCGAGTTCCAAGTGCCTTGCCTCATCAGCTTCGCCTTCCTCGTACATCTCTAACTTGGGGGAATTCCACATAATATCTGCTGGGAGAATAGCTTCTGACCCGTAGACGAGAAAGAAAGGTGACTGTCTTGTGGCTTTACTCAGTCGAGTACGAAGCCCCCAGACAATTGTGGGTAATTCGTCAATCCACTTGCCTCCCTTTTTGCTGTTCTCATCGTAGAGTCTTTTCTTGAGCCCGTCGAGGATCATGCCGTTGGCGCGCTCCACCTGGCCATTGGCCCTCGGGTGAGCCACCGAGATATACTTGACCTTGATGCCGCTTCGTTCGCAGAACTCCCAGAACTCGTGTGATGTAAAGTTGGATCCCATGTCGGTGATGATCGTATGAGGGAAACCAAAACGGTGGAGTATGTCACAGATGAAGGTGACAACTCTATCGGCCATCAAGGTTGTTATGGGCTTGTACTCGATCCACTTGGTGAACTTGTCGATGGCCACCAATACGTGGGTAAAGCTTCCTCGTGCCGTTGTCAGTGGACCAATCATGTCGAGGCCCCAACATCCAAACAACCACGATGGTGGAATGGTGATCAGCTTGTGAGCAGGGACATGAGCTTGTTTGCCGAAGAATTGGTAGTTGGTGCATCGGTGAACGAGATTTTCGGCATCTGCCAAAGCCGTAGGCCAATAGAACCCAGACCTGAAGGCCTTCCCAACTAGAGTTCAGGAAGCCGCATGGTTGCCGCACGTGCCCTCATGGATTTCCTCCAGGATTTCCCGCCCTACTTCGGTAGTGACACACTTCATGAGTACTCCTGACACTGATCCGCGCTTGTAGAGCTTATCTCCAACTAGGACATAACCCTTGCCGCGCCTGACTAGTCGGATAGCCTCGGCACTCTTGGGATCAAGGTTGGGAGGTAGCTTCTTTTCTTTAATCAAGTCGATGAACTGTGTACGCCAATCCTCCGCGATCATGAGGACCTCTCGACCAGGCTCCACAGGGCCTTTGTCGATGGTTCCTCGCTCTACTCTTGGAATGGAGTGGTGGTGGAGTTCATGAACGAAGACTCCAGCCGGTACTTTGGCTCGCTCGGAGCCAAGCTTTGAGAGTACGTCTGCCCCGACGTTGTTGTCGCGGAGCACATGATGAATTTCGAGCCCTAAGAACTTGTTCTCGAGCTTGTGGATTTCCGCATAATACGCATCCATGGTTTCTTTGTTGGTGTCTCACTCCTTGTTGCATTGTTGGACCACCAGCAGCGAGTCGCCAAAGACGAGTAGTCGTTTGATGCCAAGAGAGACAGCCAGGCGTAGCCCATGCAATAATGCCTCGTACTCGGCCTCATTGTTGGAGACCTTAAATAGTATTTGGAATACATATTTAAGTTGCTCACCAGTCGGGCTGATGAAGAGTACTCCTGCGCCACCGCCTTTGAGCTTGAGTGAACCATCAAAGTACATGACCCAATGTTCTGGCTGGTTAGCTGGAGTTGGTATTTGGTTTTCTTACCACTCTGCCAAGAAGTCGACTAGGGCTTGTGACTTGATGGCCCTGCGTGGCTTGAAGTCGATACTGAGAGCCCCTAGTTCCACTGCCCACTTGGAGATACGTCCAGTGGCATCCCGGTTGTGGAGTATATCCGCCAACGGAAAATCGGTGACAACTGTGATCTTGTACTCGTCGAAGTAGTGGCGAAGCTTTCTCGAGGTATTGAATATAGCATAGAGAAGTTTCTGGATCGAAGGATAACGGACCTTCGACTTAGAAAGGACTTCGCTAACAAAATACACCGGCCGCTGCACACCAAAGGAATGGCCTTCCTCGGATCGCTCCACCACAATAGCTGTGCTGACTGCGTGAGTAGTCGCAGCGATGTAGAGTAGCAGGTTTTCGCCTGGGTTCGGAGCCGTAAGGATGGGGGGCGATTGAAGGAGGTCCTTGATATGCTCCAATGCCTGAGCCGCCTCCTTGGTCCAAACGAAGTTGTCCTGCCGCTTGAGGAGCTTGAAGAAGGGTAGACCCCGTTCTACCAGTCGGGAGATGAATCTGTTTAACACCGCCATACAGCCTGTGAGCTTTTGCACATCTTTAATCTTCCCTGGGGCCCCCATGCTTGTAATGGCGGTTATTTTCTCAGGGTTAGCCTCAATGCCTCGGTGACTGATGATGAAACCGAGGAGTTTCGCGTGTGGTACGCCGAAGACGCAGTTAGTCGGGTTGAGATTCCACTGAAATCTTCGCAGGCTGTTGAAGGTTTCCTCGAGATCAGAGGTGAACTCGTCGGGATTTCTGGTTTCAACAACCACATCATCCACATATGCTTCAACGTTGCGGTGTAGTTGATTAGCAAGGCATAGCTGGATGGCCCGCTGATAGGTCGCACCCGCATTCTTTAGCCCGAACGACATAGTCGTGTATGCGTAGGCACCAAACGGGGTGATGAAAGCGGTTTTGATCTGGTCTTCTTCCTTGAGGGAAATCTGATGATAACCCAAGTAGAAATCAAGGAAGGAGAGCAGAACGCAGCCAGCGGTGGAGTCGATGACCTGATCAATACGGGGTAGCGCAAAAGGATCTTTCGGGTAGTGCCTATTGAGATCGGTATAGTCGACACACATCCTCCATTCATTATTATTCTTATTCAGAACAGGTACTGGGTTGGCTAGCCACTCTGGGGGTACACCTCTTTGATGAAACCAGCCACGAGTAGTTTAACTAGCTCTTTTTTGATAGCCTGCCTCTTTTCTGGAGAGAAACGGCGTAGTCGTTGCTTCCTCGGAGTGGCTTTGGGATCAAATTTTAGGGCATGCTCGATCAACTCCTTGGGCACACCTGGCATGTCCGCTGGTTTCCAGGCGAAGATGTCTCGGTTAGCCCGAAGAAAGTTGACGAGCGCGAGTTCTTATTCGCTGTCCAGGTTCCCGCCGATCAGAGCTGTCTTGGATGAATCACCCTCCTAGAGCTGGATGGTCTTGATGCCAACGTCGTAGTTCGGCTTGACCCTCGACGGATTTGGGCTCTTGTTCGCCACCTCCAGCTCTGTCTCAGAGAGTTGTTGCGCGGCCGCGAGTACTTCCGAAGAAGGCTCTGGCACACGAGCTGATGCGGCGTACTTGATCGCCTCCTGGTCGCAGTCATAGGACTTCTCGACGTCGCCACGGAGAGATAGCACACCGTTGGTACCTGGCATTTTCAAAACCAAGTACACGTAATGGGGTATCGCCATGAACTTGGCCAAGGCGGGCCTGCCGATGATGGTGTGGTATGATGATTCAAAGTTCGCGACTTCGAATTTGATGTACTCCATTCGGAAGTTGTCAGCTGTCCTGAAAGTAACTGACAGGGTGACCGAGCCGATTGGTGTAGCCGCGTTACCCGGAACGATCATATAAAACGGAGCCTTGCTTGGGGTGAGCATCTTGCCGATGTCCGATCTCATTTTCTTCAGAGTACTCAGGAAAAGCAGGTTCAAACCGCTCCCCCCGTCGATGAGTACCCGGGTCAGTGTAGAGCCCGCGACTACCGGGTCCAGTACGAGCGGGAGTTTTCCCGGCTCGGAGAAGCTGGTCCACTAATCCTTTCATGAGAAAAGATCGGGACCTCGTTGTGTCTCAAAGGACGCAACACTGCTGGCTCGACTAACATGATTTCGCGCCGAAAGAGTTTATGCACGCGTTTGGTGAGAATACTATCATCGCCTATGAAGATGACGTTGACGGTATTAGTCGGGTGTTGGAAACCCAGAGGCCCTGACTTGTCGTTGCCGTCATCCGCCTTGTCCTTGTCCTTTTCCTCGTCATCGGGGAGTGGTGCATTGAGGCTCTTGCGGAGGACGGTACACTGGAACATGGTATGCTTGTCCTTCGGGTGTATCGGGCATTGCTTGTGAAGAATATTCTCGAATTGCTCCTGCAGCTTGCTCGAATTCTTGTTGCAGCGACTGGTCTCGATGCTGGCCACTTGGTCCTCCGGCTTCCGCTTACGGGCGGCGCCCGAGTTACTGTACTGGCCTTTGTCGGGACGGTTGTTGCCGTTGTCCTAGTCGGTCTTGCGCTAGGGGAAGCGTTTGTTCTCCTTGTCTTCTTGATCCGCCCATCGCTGCATCAAGTCGCGGAGCTCGAGTATGGTAGTCGGGAGGTTTCTCCCGAACTTGCGGTACGTTTGCTTCGCGGCCAACCCGTTGCGGAAGCAGCGGATGACTTCTTCGTCGGCGATGTTGGCGATGGTGGCGCGGGTGTCGAAGAAGCGATGCGTGTACGACCACAGGGTCTCGTTCTCCTCCTATTTGACCTGCGACAAGTCATGTCGGGTACCTGCTGGGATCATGGAGCCTTGGAAGTTGTCGACGAAGACCTGCTTCAGGGCCTCCCAGGAGTCGATGGAGTTCGGCCGGAGGGTTTCCAGCCATGTTGGCGGTGCAGTCTCCAAGGTCATAGGGAAGTAGAGGGCTTTAGTCGAGTTAGAGCCCCCGCACACTTCGATGGCCACAGAGTAGCATCGTAGCCATTGCCGCGGATCTTGCTTCCCGTCATACTTCGGGATGTTTGTGGGCTTGAAGTCCCTTGGAATCTCGCGGTTGATGAGGTTTTCAGTAAAAGCCGGGAAGCAATCACTATCATCGCGAGGGCCATTTTCCAACCGCTCGCGCTTCCTGTTGGAGATAATGGTACGCGCGTCGCGGTTGCTGTTGATGTGCTGCTTCAGGTCGCCGGGGGGTGGTGGAAGCTGGTTGCCCTGGTGGCCTTGGCCTCCCGCGGGTTGTCCTCAACCCCTAGGCCTGGGGCAGTTTTGTTGAGCCTCCTGCTCAACTTGTTGGTTGTTGCAGGGGTTGTGGTGTCCTGCGACGGCACGACTACCCTAGGTAGCAAAGCTGCCGTGTCATTCCGATCTGGAGCGAGTACGTTGGATAGACTGCAGCGGATTCATCTTGTCGAGTTGGACTGCGGCTTGCTTAACAAGTCGCATGATCCATTGAGTTCCATCTATTTGTGGGATTCGTTGCAGGAGCAGTGAAGCTTCATAGATGTTTCCCATGGGGGTAACAAATTCGTCTTCTGCAGCAGCATCGAAATCCCGTCGCAGGTCCCTTTGCCAATGCGTGTTGCGGGCGCACTTTTGAGCATTGCGCCTGCGTTTGTTGCATTTAGAGTTCGTCAGGCGGCGGCGTTGCTTTTGCTCTTCGTCTTCACCTTGAGGAGCGTCAGCGGTGAACTCATCGCTGGAGATCGCGTCCTCGAGTTCATTGTCGAACTCGATGCCAGGCTCGTCGTCGTCGACCTCGTGGATGGAAGCCATGTAGACTTCGCGCTCTGGCGTGTAGTCGCCTGAATAATAGGTGGCCAGGACCGTTGTGGTGGATGTCCTGGTAGTCTCCTCCTGGATAGGAGCGAGAGGTCTCCCCTCTTGAAAAGGCAGCTGCTGGATGGTGCCTACTAAGAGGGCATCATCGTTGAGTAGTTCGGAGGGCTCCATGCCCTTCCAATATATGAATCTGCCCTGCTCAGTAGTTTTAATGGTCAGACCCAGATGACTGACCGCAGAGGAGTCAGGCTCGTCATCTGAATCCGGGTAGGCGTCGAAAACGGGAGCCTCCCGGCTAACGGTGGCGTCCTCATCTCCGAGCTTGAGTAGAAGATCTAAGTCTGCTTCCAGGTCAGAGAGGGACTTAGACCGTAGGGCCTCCTCGTAAGAAGAAGCCGCGTTGTGTAATCCAAAGTGGAATCGGGTACGCTCCCCACCAGATCGGCTTAAGCCTGACCCGGAGAGTCGTGTTGGGACACGAGTCGAAAATGCGTCGGTAACGGAATTCTCCTCGGTCTCGTGGTGAGAAGCGGATGCATCTTGTTGAGGTTGTTGATGAACTCGTCGAGTCCGTTCGAGCAGCTTGAAGCTTCGAGCACCGTGGAATTGGCTAGGTGGCTATCGAAACCACCCGAGCCGTTGGCAATGCAGATCCACGAGCCGAAGATGAAAGTTGTGCCCTTGTCGAGCACGACGCTAGTGACGTTGGTGGATGCCATCATGTTCTCCGGTGCATGCTCTATGAACACCCCTACCTGGCGCGCCAACTGTCTGTGTTTTACCGCCAAGCCCATCGAGGGATACCCCCGAGGTGGTAGGTTGTAGGTAGGGTGTCGCCGAGATCAGGAACTTGAAGGTGCAAGGAACACAAGGTTAGACAGGTTCGGGCCGCTAAGAGCGTAATACCCTATGTCCTGTGTGGTTTGTATTGCCTTAGAGGTTAACAGATTGTTGGTTATGCTTTGGAGGGGTCCCTGCCCACCCTTATATAGTCTGGGGGGACAGGGTTACATGGAAGTCCTAGTCGGGACAACCTGAGGAGTCCTACCCGAGTACGGCTCGGGTAGTTTTCTTACGTCCGACTAGTCCTAGTGCTACACGACTAGTTACAATGAGGATAAGGTATGGCCCATGTGCCATCCCATACTACATGTATATGTACACCAAGTGAGCAGTCCCGCCGCTCCGGGTCTGACAGGGAGGCCATCTGCATCCTAGCTCGTCGGTGCCCTCACGGCAGCGCTTGGTGGCTGTCAGGTGCTGGTCTGGCCATGGCGGCTCACCCTGGCGTCCCTGCTGTCGGAGCAACGTCTCATCGGTGGGGCGACACGAGGGGCGACCGCCACCGTCGTGTATAGCCCTTCCGTCGACCTGCTCCGGTCACCGCCGGTGCAGTCCAACGTGCGGCGACCCTCCTATCCGTGCGGTCCTATGTGGTCGGTTCAAGCCTCCGAGAGCCCTGATCTGCCATTTGCGGGGAGGTCCGCGACAGCCCACCTATCCATCTCCCCTTCATGTTGGTGCTGGTCGGCATGTGCTTTGACCGGAGCGGTTCGTGGTGGTGCTGGGTCTCGTCTTTGCTTCACCGGAACCCTTGCAGTGGATGACTTGGTGGCAGCCGGGGTGTGTCCCCCCTGGCAGCGGGGAAATGCGCTTCATCTCTGCTCTTCTCAGCTAAGCTTGGCACGCTAGGCTTTGGTCGAGCAACAAAAGTGTCGCGCTCGGTGCACGGGGAGGAGTTTCACCTTCGCTCGATCAGCCTGTGCCTAGTGCTCGCGCCCCTGCGGTGGGGCGTCCTGCTCTGGCCATCACAGTCGTTGCTCGCTGTGTAACCCCCCTCCTCCTCCGTGCGGTCCTTTTGTGATCGATGTTGACCTTCCGGAACCCCGATCTGCCATATGGGGGGAGGGCGGCATTGGGAGGCACCTCATCCGCTCTCGATGGCTTGGGTGGTGCGGTCTGCTCCTTGGTGCCACAGTGTTTTGGCCGGAACGGTTCGTGATGGTACTGGATCTCATCTTGCTTCACCGGGATGCTTGGTCTGCCTGTGCCTGGTGGTTGTGCCTTCATTGGCCGATGTGCAGCGAAAGTACCGCGCTTGGTGCGCGAGGGAGGTGTTTCACCTTGGCACATATCACCGCTCCTGCCGAGTTCGCCCAATTGTTGTTGGTGCTTTCTTCCAGAAGCCTCCTTGCTGCTTCTCTGTTCTCCGTTCATGCTCTTCATGGACCTGCTTGATGTTGGTTGGTGGCCATTGCCGTGGTCCGGCAAGTGTTCTTCTTCAGCGCCTCTACTCTGTCGGCTTTGTCCTTGTTGGTGGATCATCAAATCATATGCCGGGTGCTGTCTATCCACCTCTTATGTTATTCCCCTTTAAGGATTCCTTCTCTTATGGCGTTGGATAACAGTATGTGGATTCTGGATGTACTACAATTGGTGCTGCCTCCAACTCCATGGGAGATGGTCGTGTCCGGCGAGCCGCGGTTGGCGCGCCTTCCATTGCCCTTAGTCCCCGCTTATTGGGTGGTCCCTCAGATGGAGGGCGACAGTGGAGCGGCGTAGCTACGAGGGTGGTGCGGATGCGTAATGGTCATGGTTTGGTCGGTGAGTATGTTGGTCGGCGGCGACTCTTTTCAGCGAGCGGTGGTCGTCTCTTGGCTCGTATCATATATTGTCCTTTGGATTGTACAAGTTGTGTTCCCATGTTATTCTTCCTTATGTTGAGTTGTACCTCTTTGTTTTGTAATACGTGGTTTGCCACACCTTTTAATAGAAGTTCAGACCAGCTTCTTACCTGCCGTAGCACTCCTCACAAAGTAAATGCAAAAATCCTAAGATTTGGCCTAAAGACCCTCACTCCTAGTTTTCTGATATCTGCCCTTATTATTACCAGCAGAAAAAATAGCTATTGATTATTTTTTATGTACAATAATTGATAATTGTAGCTACCAACTGTCCGGTATATATATTGGCATGGTAGTACCATCTCGTTTCTACGCAAAACCACCAAGGCAAAACAACCTTGCACCGTTGCAGACATACATGACATGATGCATATGTACACATCTACTAGGCTAGCTATGTGATTACACCGGCGGCAACTCATCTTCAGCTGACGACTCCGGTGGCTCCTCCGCCGCAGCCTTCGGCGTTGCTGCTTGGGAAGGCGGCGAGACCACGCAGCGGCACATCGGGCACGTCCGGTGCGAGTGCAGCCACATGTCGATGCACCCCACGTGGAAGACGTGCCTGCACGCCGGCACCTGCCGCACCATCTCGCCGCCGCGCACGTCCTCCAGGCACACCGAGCACACCACGGAGCTCGCCGCCTCACCCGCGCCGCCGCCCGCCTCGAGCGGGCACCGGAACGCGAACGCCGGCGGCGCGTCCACCTGAGCGCACGGGTAGCCCCGCCGCGAGGCAGCCGACGTTACCGTGACGACGACCACCTCCGCTCTCGCGCCCCGCCCGCTCGGACGGAACCACCCCTTGGGCGCGAAGCAGCCGGCGGCGCCGAGCAGCAGCGCTGCCAGCGCCGCGGACGCGAGCGCCTTCCAGACGCCGACGTAGGCGGTGAGCAAGCAGAAGAGGAAGATGGAAATGCAGACGACGGCGATGGCGTAGAAGGGGTTATAGTAGCCGCCGTCGTCGACGTTCTCGTCGCCGTCGGCGGCGGAGCTCGCATGGAGCTGGAGCTGGTGCCTCGGGTACATGTTGAGCATGGTGATCGGTGAGATCGTACGAAGCTGATTCCGGAGCTTAGTCGTTGCCGCTTCCACTTAGCTTGAATCAGTGTGGCCTGCCGCCGTGAACGAAGGTTTTCGCGGCAAATTTATCGTGTTCGCCTTGGGGAGTTGGCTCAAGGCTTTAACGTGTCAATGCTGCAGTTTGGTCAATTTTTTCCGGTCGAATTTAATTAAGAAGGAATGTTCAGCTAGTGAACATGTGTGTTCTTGTTACGCATGTGTTACTTTATCTGAACGAATAATTAATGGATTAAGGGTGTGATTACTGACTACCGCACGGCGGAATTAAGAGCGACGCCGTCGCCGTGACGTGCTCGACAGGGCGTCCAGACGCCGGCCGCACAGGAATCGCACGGCGGCCGGCCCTTACGTGGAGCAATTTCAAGGAAAAAGAAAAAAAGATATTACACTTGTCCTAGGAAGCATCAAATCGATGTAGATTTGGCCGTTAGACAATATGGTCCGTTTTGTCTCGGAAAAGAATACGTTGTTGATGGCTTGACGTTGCATTATTGTGAGCCATACACACCGTAGCTGACAAGCTGGACAACGGTATGTTGCAGCCTTGCAGGGCACAGGCAGCAGGCTTGCCGCAGAAGCATATCTTGGAGCTCTCGCTTCTCTTATAAGAGGACGCCGGATGATGCAGATCATGAGACTAGAAATTTCATCAACAAGAAGTGATGGGGAGACGTGCCAAGGCCGCCAAAGCTAGTGGCGGAGGACGAAATAAAATTAAGGTATGGCGAGATTGACAGTGTAAATAATAAAAGTTTCAAAACTACCCTATGCTTTACACATATCATTTTGGTATTGATTGTACTGTTTTTCTCGGTGCATCGTTTCACCAAATCACCGTGTTTGCTAAATTAAACAACCAACTTCCAATGAAACAATAAAAGGTAAGAACAACTAAGCACAATAGGTTACTTGCGTGCTTGGGTGCTCGGAGCCTCGGAGACTCGGAGTCAGCGTATCCCGTGTCGACGTGACGGTGACGCGAGTAGCTAAGTACACGACTGCATTGGCATGCCGCCCGATCGCAGCCCCGCACCCTTGCCCAGCATCGCTTGACGGCTCTACATTCTACTTCCATGGAGGACGATGGATCGTGTCCGTATCTTGCGGAGCAGATGCGTGCGTGGTGCCTGGTGTCTCCAAGCCTAGCTAGCGTTAGGGGAAGACGACAGATGGGCTAGAAGCTGGTTATTGACTAGTCTCGTAGGTGTCAATCACGTTGAAGCCCATTAGCAGTAGCCCAAATAACGTTCGGTACTTCCTCGTATCCCTCTTGCTCAGCGAGAACAGGAGGTGAGTGGCCGACAGCTTTGAAAGATTTGGACAAGAACGGCCAGCCGATGATTTGTAGGGATACTCGCGGAGGAATTAAGGTATGGTGAGTGCCATACCTCGCCATACCGGGTCCTCGGCTCCTAGCCAAGGCCAAGGCCAAGAATCCCACCGCCCCACGATAGGATGCCTCTGAGGTGCCCAAGAACGTGCCAGCCCAGGTGCTACCCGAGCAGTAGGCCCAGTTGCTACCCGAGCAGCAGGCAGAGGCCAAGCCCTCAAAGGTGGACATGTAGAAGAAGGTGATGGAGGGGAAGCAGCCACAGGATTGCCAACAATGAAGAAGGCCCACGAGATCTAGAGGCTCTTGACTGTGGCGAAGATCACTCGGCTAGTAGACGGGCTGGTAGATGATATACTTGCGGCCACCAAGCAGATAGAGGGGGATGTAATGGAGAAAAAAACTATAATGAAGGCTCCGCAATATTTGTAATTCAGTTGAAAAAGGCCTCCTCCTCCAATGTGACATTTAACTCTTTTTTGTTTAACATAGTTTCAAATTACAACACATTTAGTAGGATGAGTTTCCTTTGCAGTTACTGCAGAGGGACTATGTCCCTGGCAGGTGGGCCTGATGGATGTCGGCTCCACCTATCAGCCATCTGAGTCCCTCTGCAATAACTGCTGAGGAGTTGCTTCCCATTTAGTAATGTACACATATGCAATATTCTAGAATATTTTTTTATAATATTATTGCTCAATTAATTATTGATTTCATGTTGTTTGCTTCTTACTATTAAAACGATGACATAACTTATTTTAAACGAGCATAACTAGAAAGAAAACAAAGTTATTTTACTTAGTTGAATATGCAATCATAAATGTTCTTTTCTAAAAATTGATTAAGGAGAACTATTTGCAGTAACTATGCATAGGTTTCATACCCATATTAATGCCAGTTGATATCATAATCATATGCTTATGCCACTTGGCATCTAAGATGATCTCATTTTCATATATATTGTCTACTTGGAGTGTATTGCAATACAATAGAAAATATGACATGTATGGGACATTCTTGGATAACACACTCACACAAAACAAACTTCTAAAGGATGAACAATAATTGGCAAAGAAGATTGGGTCTCATTTGGTCGAAGGGGTCAATCAGCCTGAGCAAGCCTAGTCTTTTAAGGCAGTGGAGATCTAAGCTCATGAGACATGAGCATTGCTTCAAAGCGAAGGCAACAGATACTTCGTGTCTCAAAGGATGGGGTGAAAAATCTGGATAAAGAAACAAGGAACACCAAAATATCTTGATTCAACATTCCTGGACAATCCTGAAGATATCCACAGATCGGGATTACTAGAAAGTCATGGAATACGAACCAACTCGGCGAAAAACCAATGTGTATAGAAAGAAATTGCCCTTGAGCTGATCAGCACTAATAGGTGGGCCTATACTAGTCCAACCCTGTTTCTTCATGGATCCATTGCCATCTTCATGTACACATTGGATGGAAAGAGCTCAAAACACATCTATTCCACTCAAGGTCGCATATTTCAGAGGAGCCACCATAACACATCAAGGTAGCCAAGGATAGGCAAGAGGGCTAATTGGCCTTGCTGTTTAGCACGGTTTCTCACTCTCTTACAAAAACTTGGCATCGCTGATTTTATTTTCCCTTATTTTCACGTCCAGATTTCAATGTGAGGCCACATTTTCCTCTTGCGGTGGCCAAAGTGGTCAGAACACACGCACATGTAAACGGTTTTTTTTTAAAAAAAATGTGACTCTTCAATTAAACAACTCTACAATGACGGCAAATCCCGATAGTGAGCCGGAGCCACCCTGTAGTCCTGCAACTGCGGCCATCGTGGCTCGTCGCCGGGGCGAGAGGTCGGACCTGCACAGAGGGCACGTCACTTGCGAGTGCAGCCACGGGTCGATGCAGCCGACGTGGAACAAGTGCCGGCACCCGGGCAGGCTCCGCACCATCTCGCCGCCGCGCACCTTCTCCAGGCACACCGAGCACGTCGCGCCCCCGGCTCGGCGGTGCTGGTACGGGGACACCGGCAGCAGCGCGCGGATGTCCACCTCGGCGAGCATGCGCGCGCCGCCGCCCGGCGCGGCGGCAGAATACTCCGTACCCGCGCGGCTCGCGCTCCAGCTCGCGGCCACGACGCTCAGGCACCAGGCGGCGCCGGCGGCGGGCGCCGCGGCCATGGCGGCGAAGGCGCACGCCTCCCAGCTGACGACGGACGCGGCGAACACGCAGGAAGGACGCGACGATCAGCGACCAGGCGTCCGCGGCCACGCCACCGAAGACGCCGTAGCCGTCGCCGCGTCACCTGCCTCGCCGGACATCGCCGAGAGCCGCCTCGTGTACAAGCCCGGCATGATCGGTGGAGTGATGGCAGTGTGCTAGCCTACCTAGTAGTTGCGGCCAAAGTTCTTGCGCGCGGCAATAAGTAGTCAGAATTCGCTTCCGGAGACGGAGCCTAGTGGTTCAGTTAGTATTTTTTTCAAGTGTGAAATTAAGGAGCAAATCAGGTTCAGATTACGGCGGAAACGAAAGTAGCCGCGTTTCCTCGACATGTTTAGCGCCGTGCAGCGTGAGTCCGGACGCTGGGAGCAGCACGCCCAAGCTGACATGTTTCTCGACCATGTCGTGTCAGCCTTTGTGATCATGTTTCTTCTTCCCAATGTTCTCCTCCCTGGTTCGCTCCTGCTCTACCACGTACCAACTTCCTCTTCTCCAATTCCATTCAATTCATTCGGCAGTTCGATCCGGAAGCTGTTTGGTTAGCGCCGTTGCGCCCTCTCTCTCTCTCTCTCTCTCTCTCTCTTTCTCTCTCTCTTCTCTCTCTCGATTATCAGTGCTCGATTTCAGAAATCAGTATATCTTCAGAAATCAGTCTTTTGTGGATCGACGCATGTTTGTCATTCACATGAGAGAAACGGAAATTTAATTGCATCGATTTTAACAAACATAGTGAAACAGACGGAGTAAATGGTATTTTTCTTTGGAAAGGGATGCGTCCTGTATTGCTGAACAATTCAAAAGCTGTGTGCCCTCTAAAATGAAACGGAGGTGACTGCCATGGAGTGTGTCAAACCATGTAGAAAAAAGTCTACATAACCCCCGATGTATTGAGAGTCGATTACGTCACCCTCTCAACTATAAAATTGGATTTTTAACCCTTCCATGTTTGCAAAACCGTTTAAAGGAATCCCTGGAGTGGTTTTGCGTGGTGGTTTTGCCACACTGACGAGCTGAGGTGGACCAAGATGCTGATGTGGACTGGCTGATAAGTGGGCTCCGCTTGTAAGTCTTCTTCTCCTCTCTCTTTCCTCTCACCTAGCCACGGCGAAGTCCTCATCCATCCCAGTTCGCTGTGAGCATCTCCCGCCGTGGCCCTGCTGCTGCACTTCTCCTGCCGTGGTCGTGCTACTACGCTTCTACTATCATGGCCCCTCCGCTCGGGCGCGCCTACCCGCCGTCCTCAGCTTGGGCGCTGCTCCGCCATGGCCATGGCCGCCTCGAGCTTAAGCGCCGCTCCATGGGGAAATCGAAAGGGTGGAGGGGCGGGGGATATCGACAGCGAAGAGAGATATGAGAGGAAGAGAGAGAAATAAGCTGGAGAACAGAAGATAGGCCTACTGACAAGCGGAGCCCTCTTGTCACTAGTCCACATCAGCGTCTCAGTCCACCTTAGCTTGCCAGCATGGCAAAACCTCAAGGTGTTCTTTAAACGGTTTTGTAAAGTTGGAAGGGTCAAAAAGAAATCCGATTTTATAGTTGAGGGGGTGATGTAGTCGATTCTCGATACGTTGGGAGGGTTATTGACGTCGTCGACGCAGACGTTGTCAGCGCATTCCTCTCTGGGACCACCTGTAAATCCCTCATTCACAAGCTCGGCTGCCGGAAGCCGCACACCACCCATGAGCTCCTGGATATCGCCATGAACCACGCCTCCTGCGAGGAGGCGGTTGGGGCGGTCTTCACCGACGGTCGGGCCAAGGGCGAGGCCAAGCAGGAGGACCAGGATGAGGGCCCCTCCTCAAGGTAGGAGAAAAGGAAGAAGGGCGATCGACGTTGCCTCAATGCACCAACGGACAGGTTGAAAGAGCGAACGGCATGGTCCTCCAAGGACTCATGTCTCGCATCTTTGACCAGCTCAAAAAGTTCGCTGGGCAATGGGTCGGGGAACTCCCAGCTATTCTCTAGAGCTTGAGGACAACTCCCGATCAATCCACAGGGTTCACCCCGTTCTTCCTAACATACGGGTCAGAGGCTGTGCTACCCTCCGACTTAGACTATGGTGCCCCAAGGGTCAAAGCCTTTGACCCCGACCGAGCCGCAGAAGCTCAGCAGGACGCGGTCGACCTGATTGGAGGAGGCACTGCAGATGGCCCTAGTTCACTTTTCCTGCTACCAGCAAACCCTTCGTAGGTACCACGAGAGGAAGGTCCGGGGAAGAACCCTCGAAGTTGGCGATTTGGTGCTGCGGAGGGCCGCAGTCGACCAAGGACAGGCACAAGCTCGCTCCGCCTTGGGAAGGACCGTACACGATTGTGGAGGTGGTCCGACCAGGCACCTACCGACTGAAGGACAGCGACGGCAACATCCTCACCAACATTTGGAACATCGAACAGTTACATCGCTCCTTCCCCTAAATGCAGTCCCTTCACATGCTTTCATTTAAATTTCGGCTCCTACAGCACCCCGGCCCGAGCACTCTCGGCTCGGGTCGCTTGGAGGCCCCACGGGGGTACACCGCCACGCGCACTGTTACCCCCTCTTTCCTTTTTGTAAATCATGCACAAAAAGGCAACTTTTTTCGCCCAAGCGAAAGGGCGACCCGTTCTTTTGATGTGACCTAAGTGATGATTGTTGGTCCATAGGACCTATCGAACCCTCGTCACAACCTACGGTGAGCTAGCAGTTGACGCCACTCGTGCAAGCCCCCGGCTACATGTTGCAGCCTATGGTTAACGAGCAGGTTCGAAAGGAAAAGTGCGAGGTAGAAATCACTCCAGGAAACAAAGGGATATGGGTGGGACCAGCTTCCCAAAAACCATAAAACGAAAGCGATTACAAGCACTTAGATCGTTCACTCGGGGGCCCTTCAAGACCCCGCACAAACCGCTCTAGAAATGAAAGCTAACTACGCGACAAATGCATCTTATTGCGGCACCCCGTCCGCATTGGCCGACGATGTGGACGGAAGGGGCCACGCTGCAGGGTCAACCGGAGCAGCCCCCTGGCTAGGGTTCAGCAAATTCGGGGCGGCGCTCGACCCAGCTTTTGTTGCTTGGATGCTGCTGCTGCCGAGGGCCGTTACCCTCTCCGCGCGGCGAGCTGCCTTCACCTACTCCGCTGTGGTTGCCTCCGCAATCTCTGTCGCGACCGGCATCAAGCTCTCTCCGAGTTCGCGGAGTTGGTCGGTGGCCCACCACGACCGCGACGTCGGCATGAAAAATGGGGCAACGCACCAACCTCCCGAGTAAGCCTCAACGCGTCACATCCCTAGTCAATAATCGCATTTAATCGTTCGATTCATGAAAACCATTAAAACTGCCATAACAAAAATGGCGCAACCGATAAAGGTGTGCTAATGGAACCCGATTCAGGAATGCAACCGACCGAGGTTCGAAGGCCGGTCCGCGGAGGACTCGAGCAGTATCGCGTCAAATGGAGCCAGGGAAAAAAACACAGATGAGCCCCAGCAGCCCTCGCCCGACCTGCTCAGGCAGCGATTCAGGTCATCTCAACCTTCTCGTCCGATCCGGACCTCGAGCCATGCCTACAGAATCTCCATCGAGGAGAGGCCAACGGGCCACCTGAGTCAGTCGGACGACTCGGGCATCTGCCGGGAGGCAGGTCGCGGAGCAATGGAATGCCATCTGCGGGCTATGTCGACCCCGTCATGAACGACAAACCCGGATTCCACTCGGACGCCCGAAATTATGCTCGGGCACACCCGTTAGGAGCTCACCGAGCCCGTCACTCGAGCCATCGTGGCAAGTGACGCCGGTTCAACCCCTTTGGTCTCGGAGACCGCGGACGGGGTTACCTCCACGCATATGCGCCCAGGACGCAGTCGACCCGATCGCCCTCCTTTGCAGCAAAGATGACAAAATTCCAGCCTCGGACCGGACTCACAGACGGGCGCGGCAAATATAATACTCCCCCGGATGAATACGAATAAGTATTACAAAGTATAGTCGGCCCACGGCCGTTACGAAGTACCAAAAAACCCGTTACCACCACCAGGGTGGTAACGCTGGTAACCTTGGGAGGGATGCTACAAGTGCGGGAAGACTATGAGGAGCGTCTTCCTCGCAAGCCTTCTTCTTGCACCCGCTTCCTCAAGGGCACCTTGGCAGGGGACGCGGCAAGCAATCCATTTGCCGCCGCTGCCAACTGAACTCCCTTGCCATCTCAGGTGACAGTGAGGAGCTCGATCTTCTGAGCAACTCCCGCAGGCACGGACGGTGGATGCATCCTCCGCAGGGAGCCGACGCCTCCCCCGTGGTCGCCCAAGGCACCTGGGGAAGCCGCGCTGACTGCCTGATGGAGACGGTGCCTTGCCTGCGCACCCGCTCTCGTCGATCATCTGAGCCAAGAACTCGGAGGACCAAGCTTGCAAGAAGCTTGGACGCACCGCGTCGCCCACGCGCTATCCCCTGCCGCTCACAAGCGTTCTTCTAGCACCAGATGCTGAAGGAACCATCGACTCCGTCGGGCGGACGCACACAGGCTGAGAGCAACTCCATTATACAAGACAAGGCTCGCCCACGACTCAGGTTCTGGATGGGTTCAAAAATGGGGTCCCGGGGGCCTCCATTTATAGCCGCTCAGGCCCCCCCTCTCCCGAAAGCCAGCTTCGCCGCATAGAGCGCGGCTCCGCCTCAAATGGATGGAAATCCTCACGGGGAAACAGGGAGGAGCCCCTCTGCGCTAGGCCGACGCAACGGATTGGGCAAGCCTCGATGTTCCGCACCAAAAAGCAGGCAGCTGGTACCGCTGCGGCACACTTATTGCGCGGTCAGATCAAGGCAACCCTGATTGACTCGCGATCACAAGGGGGAGCCTCTCCTACACGGTGTCTCTCTGCGGCTGAGGCAGAGCGATGCGACCTCTCACTCTGAGCAAAAGCACGACGCGGTGAGAATAGCGCCTTCGCAATTAAACAAATCGCAAAGCCCCTCAGGGGTCTCTAACGGGCCCAGGGACCTGGGGTCACTAGCGAGCCCACTTCCTGCTAGCATTCTGGATGGCCTAAGACCACACGTGGGTCAAACAGGCGCCCTCCTAGGCCCTGACTTTCCCCAGGCTGTTCAGGCCCACGGTCCCGACCGGTCGGCCGGTCGGTCGGCTGGAGTTTCGGCCCGCGTCCTCGATTGAGGGGACAACCAAGGCCTAGATCCGTACTATGGTTCCGACCTAAGACGCCAACCGAACTCCACCACGCACGTGTCACTTTCCCCACCCGACGAGGTCGGTGTCAGACCTAGGCACACGGGACTGTGCACGTGGCGTACTTCTCCTAGGATACGGGATGGGACATGGCCCACGCCCTACATCTGTTGTAACTACTCATAGTGCAGTAGAACTACTCGTACAATAGTGAAACTAGTCGGACACGGTAGGAAACCACCCGAGAAGTACTCGGGTAGGACTCCTTGGCTTGTACCCAACTAGGACCTCCATGTAAACCTGTCCCCCCAGACTATATAAGGGTGGACAGGGACCCCCTCCAAATGGACGATCATCATTAAAGGTAATACAAACCACACAGGACGTAGGGTACCACGCTCTCGGGAGCCCGAACCTGTCTAAACCTTGTGTTCCTTGCACCTTCGAGTTCCTGATCTCGGCGATACCCTACCTACAAACTCACCATCTTCGGGGTATCCCTCGGTGGGCATGGCGGTAAAACACCGACAGCTGGTGCGCTAGGTAGGGGTGTTCATCGAGCATCCAACGGAGAATTCGATGGCATCCTTCAACTTCACCAGCGTTGTGCTCGACGAGGGCACAACTTTCATCTTTGGCTCTTGGATCTGCGTCGCCAACGGCTTGGGTGGCCTCAACAGCCACCTAGTCGACTCTAGGGAGCCGGAGGCCTCTACATCAACTCGAAGCAGCAACCTCGACGAGTTCATCGACAACTTCGACGAGTTGTTGCTTCCCGATCTGGCCCTGCAGATCGAAAAGATGTCCGTTTTCGACGCGACTTCCACCAATGATGTACCAGAACTAGTCGGATCAGAGTCAAACCGATCTGAGGGAACCGCAAAATCTAATTCCCTCTCCGACTTGGAGGAGGATTTAGATCTACTGCTCAAGCTCAAGGATGTGGAAGCCACCGCTTGCTGGGGGGGCCCTGTTTTAGACAACTACTCGGACTCCAACGACGAGTACTCCTTGCTCAGTACTACACCTTCATGCCAGCCCCGAGGAGGACTCGGAGACAAGGGAGCCACCGCCCATCGGGCAGCCCCCGCTCTTGAAAACCACTCACAACCCGATGGCCACACCGAATCGTTTCTGGGCAGCCATCTGGGTTTAACCATAACATCAATGCCGCAAAGCCATTTCGAGTACTGGAAGGGTTTTGAGCCCTCCGAACTACTCGATTACGAGTCCCGCCTTGTAGCCTTCACGTAGGAACTGCCCTTCTAGGAGGGCAAACCTCTCTCTCCCATCGCGGAAGAGAGAGAAAGTAGCACAGAGCTACTCGAGTACAGCCTTACGGCTCACAACTCGCCGGATCCTGAAGTCTGCATGGCCTCCCTTCGCAACACGGAGGACGACGAGCTGGACCACGAGTATGACAACGAGCGACTCGCGGACGTCTCACCCGACGAGCCCACAGCTGACGCCCCCTAGGATGAAGACGAGGAGCACCGAAGGATCCGGCAGGTGAAGAACGCAAAGCGCGCCCAGCGCAGGCGCAATGCGGAGAATCGCGCCCGTGACCCAATGTACCAAAGGGAACTAAACAACGCTTTTGCAGCAGTCGCGGCTCGGGAGTACCGTACGCCGATTGGTCCCATCGCAGAAGCAGCCCTATTAGCCCAACACCCAACCCTCATATACAAAGGCTGCAGTATCTAACCCAGCGCGCACTCGTGCAACTCAATGGGCAACATCCAGTGTCTTCCACTCAGAATCCGCCCTTGAGGTCTGAGCACCATGGAGAAACCACGCTGATCAGCCGCACCCCTGGTGGAGGCCTCGGGAGTAAGAGGAATGACAACCGCCAGGGCAACGAGGGCCACCCGTTCGCACGTTGCAACAATGAACAAGAAGTACAACAATCTACTCGCGACCAGCATGGTGCAAGACATCAAGGCCAAGCTCCACTCGAGGCCAGCATTCACGACGCTCCCACGATCGACCTTAGGCAGAAGATCAATGAAAGCCGCGACGTGCGGCGTGTTATCGAAGCAAGGGGAAGGGATCGTACCGGCCGGTGCCACGACGATGATGACAGCGGTTGCTTCCCCGCCTTCACCTCTAACATCACCGACAAGTCCTATCCAAAGGAGTTCAAACTAGTCGGAATCCCCAATTACGATAGTAAGCAGGACCCGTGCTAGTGGATTCGATGTTAGTCCGTTGCTATTGAAGTTTCAGGGGGATCCAACTCCATCAAAGCTCTCTACTTCCCGGTGGCTCTGGAGTCCGCACCCCTCACTTAGCTCGAAAGCCTCAAGCCAAACTCCATCGACTCGTGGGAGGACCTCAAGCGGGCCTTCATCGACAACTTCCAAGGATCCATGATCAGAGCGGGCACTCGCACGATCTATCCCAGGTGAAGCAAGAGATGAACGAGGCCACGAGGTCCTACACCCAATGTTTCTTCGAGACGCGCGCCACCATCGCCAACATCACCGACGAGGACGTCATCCGGTTCTTCTAGAACGGGCTCTTCTCGAAGCACACGTACCACGACTTTGGACGCAACCGCCCGACTACTGCCGTGGAGCTACGTGACATGATGGCACGGTGGGCTGACCAGGAGGACGAGGAGAACGACCACTTCCCCAAGTGCAACCACGACAAGCAAAGCAATTGCAACGACCACTTCAACAAGAGCCAGCGAAATCACTCAGGGAACATCTGGAAGCGCAAGCCAGACCAAGAAGTCACGGCTATCAAGCGCAATCCACGTGGCAAGAAGTCGAGGAACAACGACACACAATTCAAGAAAGTCATGCATAAACAATAGCTGATACACCCGAAGTCGCGACACACGCTTTTCGAGTGTGTCACCATCCGCAAGTTACTCAATGCACCACCCCTCCCTCAAGCAGGAAAGCGAAAGGACCAGGACGATGATGAGGAGGGTGACAAGTTGGGGGATCAAGACTTCCAGGATCTAAAGAACGTCGTCAACGTCATCTTCGGCGGAGACGGCGGATTCCCCTCCAAGTGCGCGCAGAAGTTGACCCTGTGCAAAATAGTCTCTATGGAGCCGGCCACGTCAAGGCCTCTAAGATACAGCGAGGTCCCGATCTTCTTCTCCAGGGATGATCAATGGACCAGCTTCTCTGAGCCAGGAAAATTCCTGCTCGTTCTAGATCCTGTCATGGCGGGCTCACAGCTAACCCGAGTACTCATCAATGACGGAGCGGCCTCAACCTACTTTTCGCGAGTACTCTGAAGAAGTGTACCACCCCGAGTGGTTAGCTAACCCTGTACTAGTCTTGAAAAAGAATAATAATGAATGGAGGATGTGTGTGGATTATACTGATCTTAATAAACACTGCCCGAAGGACCCCTTCGCGTTCCCACGTATCGACCAAGTCATCGATTCTACGGCTGGCTACGTCTTGCTCTCCTTCCTCGACTGCTAATCGGGTTACCACCAGATAGCTCTCAAGAAAGAAGATCAGATCAAAACGGCGTTCATCACACCCTTTGGAGTATACGCATACACTACAATGTCATTCGGGTTGAAAAACGCAGGAGCCACCTATCAACAGGATATCCAACTGTGCCTTTCGAATCAGCTACACAGCAACGTTGAAGCTTACGTGCATGATGTGATCATCAAGACCAGATCCCACGATGAGTTCAGCACCGATCTCGAGGAAACATTCAACAGGTTGCGGAAGTTTCGATGGAAGCTTAACCCGACAAAGTGCGTCTTTGGCGTGCCTCAAGGAAAACTACTCGGGTTCATTGTCAGTTACCAAGGAATTGAAGCCAACCCGAAGAAGATCAACACCATCACAGCCATGGATGCTCCAAGGACGATCAAGGACGTCTAGAAGCTCACAGGCTGCATGACAGCTTTTAATCGATTCATCTCCCGACTTGGAGAACGGGGACTACCCTTCTTCAAATTGCTCAAGCGCCATGACAAGTTCCAGTGGACCGAGGAGGCAAACTAGGCGTTGCAAGATCTCAAGCACCATTTGTAGTCGTCTCCCATCCTGATGGCTCTCCAACTAGGCGAGAATCTACTACTCTTCATCGTCGGGACTACTCACGTCGTCAGTACGGCAATCATGGTGGAACGCCAAGAGGAAGGCAGTGCCTTCGGGGTGCAGCAACCAATCTACTTCATCAGCGAACTCCTCTCTGAATCCAAGGTTCGTTACCCGACAATTCAAAAACTACTTTACGGTATATTGATCACCTCCAGGAAGCTTCGCCATTATTTCGACGCATACAATATCCTGGTGGTCTCCGACTTCCCATTGGTGGATATCCTCCACAATCGGGAAGCTACCGGGCGCATCTCCAAGTGGGCCGTGGAGCTAGGGGCCCTCACACTTGACTTCAAGCCCCGGACGGCCATCAAGTCGCAAGCACTAATCGATTTCATGGCGGAGTGGCGAGAAAACCAAGTGGAAGCCCCAACCAACCAGCCAGAGCATTGGTTTATGTACTTTGACGGCTCACTCAAGCTCGGTGGCGGTGGCGCGGGAGTACTTTTCATCAGCCCGAGAGAAGAATAGCTCAAGTATGTGTTCCAAATACTATTCGAGGTATCTAACAACGAAGCCGAGTATGAGGCATTATTGCATGGGCTACGCCTGGCAGTCTCTCTGGGCATCAAGCGACTACTTGTCTACAGTGACTTCCTACTGGTGGTTCAACAAGTCAGCAAGGAGTGGGACATCAACAAGGACACCATGGACGCGTACGTTACTGAAATACACAAGCTCGAGAGCAAGTTCTCGGGATTGGATATTCACCATGTGATTCGTGACAACAATGTGGGCACGGATGTGCTCTCCAAACTGGGTTCTGATCGAGCTAACGTCCCACCGGGAGTTTTCATTCATGAGTTGCATCACCCTTCCATCAAGGCACCAGACTCAAGTTCCATCGCTCAGGGTCCAAAGGAACCCGCCCGAGAGACCTTGATGATCGAGGTCGACTGGGGTGTGATCTTCATCGACTACATCTAGGAGCACAAACTACCCCCCAGTGTCAACCCAAAAAGCGCAGAAGCTACTCGCATCCTAAGGCGCAGTAAAGGGTACGTTCTAGTCGGGGATAATCTGTACAAGCGTGGATCAGCATCAGGCATACTCATGAAGTGTGTCAGCACGAAGGAGGGCAAAGAGATACTCCAAGAGATTCACGAAGGCGTGTGCGGGAACCACGCAGCTTCTCGCACACTAGTCGGCAAGGCTTTTCGATCTGGTTTCTACTGGCCGACTGCTTTGGCAGATGCCGAAGCACTCGTTCGCCAGTATACCAACTGCCAGTTCTTTGGCAAACAGCCCCATGTCCCGGTTCATAACCTCATTACCATACCACCTTCATGGCCGTTTAGATGCTGGGGCCTGGACATGATAGGGCCCCTAACAACTGTGCCAGGAGGTTTCACACACGTGTTGGTGGCCATCGACAAGTTTACTAATTGGATCGAGTATAAACCAATCGCAACGCTCTCTGCGGATCGAGTGGTTACTTTCATCTGTGACATCTTACCTCATTTTGGCTTCCCCAACACTATCATTACACATCTAGGATCCAATTTCCACTCGCATCAGTTCTGGGATCTCTGTGAACACAGTTCCATTGAAGTCAAATATGTTTCAGTGGCTCACCCGCAGGCCAACGACCAGGTTGAGCGCGCCAATGGTTTTATTCTTGACGGATTGAAGAAAAGACTCTATGATGAGGACAGCAAAAAGGGCGGCAAGTGGATCGATGAGATCTCATCAGTAGTCTGGGGGCTTCGCACACAACTAAGCAAAGCCACAGGACAGTCACCTTTCTTTCTCGTATACGGATCTGAAGCTATATTACCAGTTGACGTGATGTGGAAGTCTCCACGACTAGAGATGTTTGAAGAAGGCGAGGCTGACACCGCAAGACATCTCGAGCTCAATTCAGCTGAAGAAATCAGATGCAATGTCTTGTTCCAATCGGCCCGCTACTTACAAGGAGTTCGTCGTTACCACGACAGGAACGTTTAACGACGCTCTTTCAATGTTGGAGATATGGTTCTTTGACGAATCCAGGATGATACAGGGCTACACAAGCTTAACTTGCGATGGGAAGGGCCTTTCATTGTGCACAAGGTTACAGGCCCTGGGTCGTATCGCTTACAGTACCCTGATGGCTAGGAGGTTCCTAATTCCTGGAATATTGAGCATCTATGTCGTTTTTATACTTACTCATCCAAGACATCTTCTAATGGTGCCTAGAGATAAATACTTCTAGTACAACTCCGTTTTACTGGTTTACGACTGGTATTACGCGCAAGTTTGCTGAAGGGGCATCGCTTCCATACTTCCAGTAACTAATTTCCGACTAGTATCTTGTGTTACTAAAGGGGCCTCGCGCTCATACTTCCAGTACAACTCCATTTTACTGGTTTACGACTGGTATTACACGCAAGTTTGCTAAAGGGGCATCGCTCCCATGCTTCCAGTAACTAATTACTAGTTTCTGACTAGTATCTTGTGTTACTGAATGGGCCTCGCGCTCATACTTCCAATACAACTCCGTTTTACTAGTTTACGACTGGTATTACGCGCAAGTTTGCTGAAGGGGCATCACTCCCATACTTCCAGTAACTAATTACTAGTTTTCGACTAGTATCTTGTGTTACTGAAGGGGCCTCACGCTCATACTTCCAGTACAACTCTGTTTTACTGGTTTGCTGAAGGGGCATCGCTCCCATACTTCGAGTAACATATTACTATTTTTCAACTTGTACACTATGTTACTGAAGGGGCCTCGCTCCCATGGCAGGAGGTTTACTAGTTTACGACTAGTTCTACACCTGTTCGACTATTTCGACTACTCGTCTCGCCTACAATCCTAGTCGGGAAAGACTTCGGCTAGATTGCTTCATCAACTGTTCAAGATCCAACGGTTACTTGCCCGATGCCTGGACTCGGGGGTTGGCGCCACAGATTGCTATGTATACTCTATGCTACTCATCTGGCTCCTTGGCTCGGGGGCATGATGGGACAAGGCACTCAGCGTGCTTCAAGGGACAGTTTTTCAGCTTAAACGCTGGATGCTGTAAAACTACTCGCAATACCCGATCCAAGAGGCTTTTTAAGATTTATCTTGGGTAAATGTTTATTAACCATTATTTCAGAGATTTTATTCCAAAATAGGGGGTTTGTTCAGATTATTACCTAGAGGTCCTATTTAGTCATTGACTCAGGGAACAAAGATTGATTTAAGAGGTAATTTCGGGCGTTTGTTGGAGAAGTTATTTGTCTAACCATATTTTCAGGGAATTCATCCCGAAAAAAAGGTTTTCAAATTTACTGAACCGATTTGCCCATGTTCACCATCAAATCTTTACCGTCATATATTGCATGCCACGATTCTTTGGATCCTTTACTCCAAAACTTGGGGATTTGGATTCAAGGCTCGTGGGCTCCAGGATATGTGTCATCAGCGACTTATTTTTCAAATCTGCTGGAAGATAAGGACAGAAGACTCATGATTAAATTGACCCTCAGCCTGATTCTACGAGTCAACCTAAGGCTCGGGGGCTACTCCATATGGAGTGCGAGTTTAATCGCTCCCCATATAAAAGAAGATTTGACAAACTACTCGGGGCATGAGCACCTCACAGCCTCGACGCAGCCGAGGAAGTACTCGGAAGACACCTTCAGGATGAAGTTCGAGAGGACTCGAAGACGTCTTCAGAAGTACTCGGACGTCTATAGTACTCGACTACGAAGAGCTCGGGGGGCTTGTCAGGCCTGGGCACACGGGACTGTGCGCGTGGCATACTTCTCCTAGGATACGGGATGGGACATGGCCCACGCCCTACATCTGTTGTAACTACTCGTAGTGCAGTAGGACTACTCGTACAGTAGTGAAACTAGTCGAACACGGTAGGAAACTACCCGAGAAGTACTCGGGTAGGACTCCTGGGTTTTTACCCGACTAGGACTTCCATGTAAACTTGTCCCCCCAGACTATATAAGGGCGGACAGGGACCCTCTCCAAAGGGACGATCATCATCAAAGGCAATACAAACCACACAAGACGTAGGGTATTACGCTCTCGGCAGCCAGAACCTGTCTAAACCTTGTGTTCCTTGCACCTTCAAGTTCCTAATCTCGGTGACACCCTACCTACAAACTCACCACCTTAGGGTATCCCTCGGTTGGCGTGGAGGTAAAACACCGACAGTCGGGAGCCGGCCGGGCCTCGCACTCTCACCGTCCTTGGGGCCAGGTGTTGAGGATAAGGACGAATGCACCAGAGTCAACTATCATACAGGGCCAACCACACCCCCACGAGGTTTACAGTCCCTCCTACTGCCGCTGCAGGAGAACACTGTTTCACCTGCGCGTCCTCGTGACGGGACGGGACGCAACGTCATCACGACGTGGCGGACACACCTCCGTCACAACGGAGTGACGGTGCGTAGCGCCGGGGACAGAGCGTGACTACTGTACCATACTTATTGTCGCACCCTCGCCCCCCCCCCCCCCCGACCGACGGAGCACGATGCACAGGGACAAGATAAGAAGGCCGCCCCACGACGCAGGACTTGGACGGTGGTCTTCGGACGGCCCCGACTGACAGAGTTGGTGGCCCCGGCTGGCGCAGCTGATGACCCCGACTGGCGCAGAAGGAACACTCTCCCTTTCTACCTCAGTCTTTCTACCTTTAGTTCCCCTGTAATGGGTGAACCCTCTTTGGACTATAAAAGGTAGGGTCATCCGCCTAGGAAGGATAAGAAACCTAGACCTCGACAGATCTCGATCACACCACATCATCCACTCGCAAGCTTGTAACTCTCCAAACTCTCACGAGCACCTGGGTTCAAGCAATACAACCGACTAATTCCCGACTGGACGTAGGGCATGATTGCCTAAACCAGTATAAATCTTGAGTCATTATATGCTAGACCACATCCGATTACGACGCGCGATACACACTTCGAATTAGTTTAGCTGCCGGCCATTTACGGAACCGACGACAAGGCTGGTAGTGCGGGAAAATCACCAAAAAGGGTGGGGTAAATTGGTCTTTTAACATTTTAAGCTGGGATTAGCTGGGTTCAATTAGCTAATAAGATACTACTATTTCAATTAGTTGGAATATCATTAGCTACTCTATTAGCTTCCAAACGGGGTCTTAATAATTCTAAAACGATAATGTCCCCATTGAAAAATACGGTTGACCCTTGACAGACGAAATCAGCGGGCCCGGCCAGAACACAATACACCATCGCCTGTTTTGCTCCGCTGGCTTTACGACAGAGGAGAATACCTTGTACTTGCCCGACGACCTATCACTTGCGACGGTTCCTGCTCCCAGAGAAACACGCGGCTTCTTCTACCATGTCTCCGTTGCCGTTTCGCAAGCCCAAATGAGCAAGGACCTCGCAACTTCCCGATGAATTTCTGTGAATTTTACGAATCCTATCGTCTTACGATGCCCATACGCCGCGGCGAACGTGACCAGGGCGAGCTGTGAATCATCGGGTCAGGCACTCAGGCTCCGGCCACAGCCAAGTCTCCATCGCCGCGCCGGCCGTGCTCGCCGCCATGGACTGCTGCTTCCGCGTGTACGGGCTGGCCATCGCCAACACGGTGTGCATTGGCGGCACGGCCTTCCTCGTCTTCGCGCTCGTCAAGCTCGCGCGGACGCCGCACAGCGCGGGCGGCATCGCCGTCGTCTCCGTCTTCCTCGTCTTCTGGCTCGGCGTCAACGCCAGCGTCTACCCGGCCTTCTGCGGCTCGCTCTTCCCGTGGTCCGCGCTGGGGCAGTGCCTGGAGCCGCCGCTCGGCGCCGCCCTCTGGCTGCTCCGCCTGCCGTCGAGGTGCGCGCGGCGGCGTCGCCGGAGGAGCGACGACGACGCCGGTGGCGCTGCCTTGCCGCAGCTCGCGGTGCAGGCCCGTCGTGCTTATACCATCAGCGTGCTTCCGCGGGAGCCGCCCGTGCGCGGCGGAGCGCCGGCGGGCGCCGCCGCGGCCATCCCGGCGTACGAGCAGCCGGGCGACGGCGCGCGGCCCGACGGCGAGCCGGACTGCGCGGTTTGCCTCGGCAAAGTGGACAAGGGGGAGATGGTGAAGCGGCTGCCGGTGTGCCTGCACATGTTCCACCAGGAGTGCATCGACCTGTGGCTCCGCGACCACTGCACGTGCCCCGTCTGCCGGTGCAACGTCTTCGCACCGCCGCCGGACCAAGTAGTGTGACGTCGTTCTTCATCTTGTCAATTCGTCTCTAGAGCCATAAATTGGCCGTGTATTATGTAGTATGGTGATTTGCGAAATGTACAGTTGATTATTGTTTTGTTAAGTATAGGCAACTCGCAAAAAAAAATTATAGGCACATGTAAAGAAAAAGGTATAAAAGGAGGGGTGACACGTTTCTTCCAAAGATTTGGGTGCCATTTCGCCCCGACGTACATTTCTTGTCTCTGCTGGCTCCGTGTCATTGCCATACCAACCCAACATCCATCATGTCCGGAAATACTCAGCAAACGCACAGACCACACGGGAGGCTCTGCATAGTATTCATAGAAAATATATCATATCGTATTCTGGATTATTGAATCAATAGTATTGCTAAGGTGTTTCATTTTATATTTTTTTTGATTGTTTAATTAAAATTTATTATTTGATAAAAAATTCAAGTGTTTCACTATACATTGAAATACTCTATCTTATGTTTTTCTAATTATGTTATTTGCATATTTATATTCCTAATATATTGTAGATTTCGCGTCAAGTAAAACAACGTGATAATCATAAAATTGGGTTGCTCATCCAACTTGAAATAAAGTTCAACGGTAAAACACATGAGCCGCCATGCTAATTATACTTGTTGCAGCCCAATTTCTAAGGTGGTGGTTTAGGTTGGTCACCTCGAAAAAAGGACAAATTGGACCATTTTAATTGGGAAGAGCTAGGCAGGGAGGAAAGCGGAATCTATTCATCGTGCACACGGGTGGGATATGTGGCGTCGCAGAAGGCCACCACCGTGCTTCTGCTCATCTTCCTCATTGAGGCAGCGACAGCCGGAGTTTTGGGTGGGAGTTAGGTTGCCGGGGTCCGGCAACATTAAAGGAGGGAGGGGAGAGCGGTGGCGGAGAACCAACATGGCAGGGTATGGTTGTTGCCATACCTTATTTTTCCATGTTAGTATAATTCTTCAACTATTTTCTATTCAGTTCTCATATATATATTGATTTGCTTGAAGATCAATACACTCTGCCACACTTTAGTTTTAATCCGTCCTCCGCCACCGGGGGGAGGGGTAGGGAAGCCCAGCGGTGGAGACGGCTTGCAAGGACGGCGCGGCAAGGTGGCGGGGATGCTGCCGGCTGCCGGCGGTCGGGGGATTACGGGGAGCCGGATTTTGGATGGCGAGCTCGACGTCACCGGATTAGCGTGGAGATGGGTGGCGAAGGCGGACCGATGGTGTCGACGCCGCTAGGATGGTTGCTTTGGATGAATTCTCGTCGCAGCTCTGACGAATAGACGCGCATTGAACTTAGACCGTCCCCAAAAGTTGGCGACGTCACGAGTCGGGAGTGCCATCGAGGAAAGAGGAACACAAAAATCAACTCCGATTATTTCCTCGCCATATGACACGCCAATCGAGTAAATCAGGCCTCGTGGCCTATGCTGTACCATTGCTGCTGCTCTGCTTTTGCTGTTTTGGAGTGTGGATCAATGTGAAGTATGTTGGGTGTCTCTAAAACACCAAGTGTTGTTTGGCTTTCCGCTAACAAAATATTGTCCCCAAAGTCATCTCCTTTTAGAAGCGACAAGAACAGAATTCTTTGATGGTTTCCAAGTTCCAACTGTTGCTTCCTATGTGCGGTACTTAAAAAAACAATTTCTACAGGAACACTACTTGTGCGAGGCTATTACTGATCTTGGCAAAACCAGACAAGTTTCAACCGAGATCTCTCCGGCGTCCACACCAAGGAAATTCACTCGTCTTCAACCGCATCACTCCATCAATCTGGGGCCCAAGCCGAGCCGCCGCCATGGCCTGCCGCGTGATGATACTGGCGTTCATCAACACGGTGGGCGTCGGCGGCACCGGCCTCCTCGTCTACGCGCACGTCCGCGGCATGAGGACGCCTCGCATCATCCTCGCCTTCGTCGTCTGCGTCAACGCCAGCATCTACCCCGTCTTCTGCGCCTCGCTCTTCCCGTGGTCCGCGCTCCTGCGGTGCCTGCGTGGCGCCGGGTCGCAGCTCTGCCTGCCGTGCAGGCGCGCGCGGCGAGCCTGGAGCGCCGGCGGCGACGACAGCCGCGGCGGCAGCGATCTGCCGCAGTTCGCGGTGCGGAGACGACGGCAAGGCCAGGCCGTCATGACCGTGCTGCCCAGGGAGGGGCCGGTTCACGGCGGCGCACGGGCGGTTGCCGCCGCCGCCGCCGCCATCCCGGCGTACGAGCAGCGGGGCGGCGCGCTGCCGGACGGCGCGCCGGAGTGCCCGGTGTGCCTGGGCGAGGTGGAGAAGGGGGAAATGGTGAAGCGGCTGCCGGTGTGCCTGCACGTGTTCCACCAGCGGTGCATCGACCAGTGGCTGCACGGGCACTCGACGTGCCCGGTGTGCAGGTGCGATGTCTTCGCGTCACTACCGGGCCAAGTAGTATGACGTTGTCTCGTCCGTTATCTCCTTTACAATCGAGACTTGTAAGAAAAGGAAAAACTGAACTGTGGATTGGTAAATGTGTAGATTTAGTAATCAGCACAGCAGGACATAATTATATTTTAGGTAGAGTTAGTATCTCATCACCTGCAGAAATTAAACCTACGCAATTTTTCTAAACCCTGTACAAACATTCAAATTCGAAGGTGTAGTAATCGACAAAATTGTAGCTTCTAAATCAAACACGGACCGGACGAATTAGAGATTGCGAACAAATATACCATAATTGTTAATGCAGCTGAAGTCTTAAGGAGCACCAGAGAAAAGCAAAGCTGTTCAAAGATCATAACAACAGAAATCTCACAGTGCCCAAGGCTCCATTTCTGCGTCCTGAACCTATAAACTAGCTTATTCAGATTAAAGAAAGTATATATAAACTCTAGGACGGCGCGACATCCAATGCCAAAGACCTGGTTATTATACTGGGGTGGCTACTCTTGTTGCAGTCCTTCACCTTCATCCACACCTAGTTCTGGGAAGACGACAGGCCAGACCATCATGAACGGAAGAACACTTATAGCAAAATCGTTGTCTGGGTGCCTCTGGTATACCTTCTTCACCTTTCTACTCTTGAGATGCATGTACGCAATGACACCAATTTCTTCAAACTCCAAGAATACGAACTCAGCATTGTCTCCGACGCCGACGATCGACACAACGGCCTCCTCCCACTCCTGCCCATCTAACGGCTCCCCACCCTGCTTCGTGAGATGGCCACATGTGTCAAGTAGGGAAATGGTGTCCCTGAGTAGCCACTAGCCAGGGCGGCTTCCAACGATGCTGTTGTCATCCATCCTCCGGAACCAGACAGTAAGCTTGTCTCGCTTCACATTGAAGAGGTAGAGAACAGAGTTGTCTCCCTGACAAGGGACAAGGTTGTCGCTGTACTCAAATTCCACACCTCTCGGGAGATCAACAATAGAGAACCCTGTGGTGGCTAGATCCAATGTAAGGATGTATCCTGCCATGGTCAACATGTAAATCTTGCCGCGCATGAGCAGAGTCATCGTCAGGATCTTCTGTGGAGACTTAGCAAGATCAGCCAAGGTTGAGAAGTGGACGGTCCAGGTGCCAGCACGTAGGACAAGTACCCTCGCGTAGACTGTCCGGTCCTTGTTGCCGATGTCGACACGATAACATGAGGTGTCATCACTGTCATCATCAGGAAGGAGCATAGCATGGGGACAATTGGGCCAGGTTGTGGATGGTTGTGGCGGGAGTATGACCGTATTTTCTCCAGGGCACCGTAGTGGCACCCTCACAGCAGGGCCAAGGGCAACATTAAAGAATTTGCTGAATCCATAGAGGACACGGTCGTTGCGGCAATCCCAAATACTCAGCAATGGGCAATCCATGTCACTAAAACTAAAGTTACCATGCTGGAGTGCAACTGCAAGCTCATGCCTTGAGGCATCAGGTAGCGGAACAAACTTCGGGTTAGAGAAGCCATCAATAGAGACGTAGACCCCGAGTAGATGGGATGATATCCGTGAAGGGAAGCGGCATATGGTCGTCTCATTGGAGGCGTTGCGGAGCCACCGCTTGCAGGTGAGTGCGGCACAAGCAAGGCAAGAAGGGCAGTGGATGCGCGGAAGGATCTCACCTAGAAGGTCGTCATTGGTAAGCACCTTATTGGCAGCGGTGTCTTCTTCCACAAGTAGTGGGGAAAGCATCGTCGCTTTAAAAGAGATCACTCTCATACGAGATAGTTGGTTGCTCAGCGATTCCTATTCTAATTTCCACCTCAAGCTGGCTACTCTTATAGGGCTCGACTCTTGTCACGGACTGGCAGCTGTCACCGGACAAAATTTGTACTTATCTTTGCCGTAGACCATCCCCGCCTTAGTGCTACCTCCGATGACAAATGTCATTCATGCCACCATCAAAGCATACATAGCGGAATGACACCTATCATATTGTTTACATTTGTCATACAACCAATACCATGCAAGCACCATATCCGCCACGTGTTCCATGATAATCTAATACGTGTCCACCACCGCTAACACCTGTCATTTGCCCTCAAGGTGAGTGCTTGTCGTGTAAGCTTTCTTCAATCCATTTGTCAACACTAACTTACTATGTTTTCTCTGTTAGCTGTCATGCAAATACTGCAATGCATTGAAGGATCAAAAATTTGAGTGCGCACATCCTTCCTCTTATACCTCTCAAATCACAATAAGTATCAGACATAATTGGAAAATAAACGACAGTAACCAAACTATAGTGTGACACTCTCGAGGGTAGTTGATTCAACTTATTAATTGGATCCAAGAGATTAATAAATTATATTTATACGGAAGATAACATTCCCATTATCAAAAGAAGGAATATATGCATCTGCCTAAAATACAAGCCGTTACTATATATGATGGATTGAGTGATCTTCTCTAAGGCATGTCTCTATTCTCTTTATTTCATTAACTCGATGTAATTTGCTTGCATAGCATGTTTATACAACAATGTATGGAACATGATTACTTTTTGCTGGAAATTGACCTAATGTTTCTGATTTGTGCATGGAAATTGTCTTGTTCTGTGTAGGCATCCGTGTAAATGGTTATGTTTTTGCATGCTGTGAAGGGATCCATTTTTTTTGCTTTAATTTTGAAGAATGGTAAGAATTGAGGTTTGGATGTATAAATTTTCTGAAAATTTCTGTTTTCCCGCATGAACTTTGGTTTTGGGTTGTAACTTGGAAGAGCATGCTAAAGAATGCTTCAGACTTTTTTTTTGTTTTGAGGAAAGAATGGTTTGGACTTTGGAATGTGATAGACACAAGCATATGTTAGGGTGTATAACTTTTCTGAGCTGAACAATTCTATTTTCCCATCTGAACTTTTGTTTTGGGTTGGAACTTGAAAGAGCATGCTAAAGGAAATATTGGACTTTGAAATGCGCAAGCATATGTTATGATTCTATTTGGAGTAAAGCTCAATCATGCTTGGGTTGTTGAGGGTAAAAAGAAGAGCAAGCCCGACGGGAGGCTTACAATTAGAAGGCTCGGGTTTAGGGATGAAGAAGGCATTGTCTGGAACCTCCTAACATAAGGCCCAAGTAAGACATGTATTTTGCTATTGTAACATTGTGTCCTTGAGGTCCCCACCAGGGTATTACATAATTTGGTAGCGTTGTAGAATCGGACCAGCAAAAGGGTAATCTAGTTAACCTACCCAAGACCTCGAGCCGATTCTATAACGCTAGCACATTGCATATCGGTGCATCACGCGTGTAGGAGTTGGAGGCCAGACCATGCACAAGGTATGGAATACAACCTAGACAAGGGGGGAATTGAAACCTAGTTCAATAGGAGGAAGAAGGCAATGGGGAGGTGGAAGAAAGTGTTTGATTGTTGAAAAGACAGATGGAAGGAGATCCAATGGCTCTAAATTCAGGTGTTTTATTAATTTGGAGAACTAATATGATTATGTAAGTAACCAAGAAGGTTGGATAGTGTTGGTGATATGCCCAAGAGGCAATCATGCGTGGGCTGGATATTGATCCGAGGAGGATTAGAACCCTAATGGGCTTCCAGCGTGAAGTCCCATTAAGTGGGGTCTATATAATGAGGGGCGGGGCGGTGGGCGGTGAACACTTTTGCGCTACAAACCCTAGCTACCGTCGCCCCCTCTTCTCCACGCAACCCTGGGCGAGTGCGCGGTGCTAGCACACCGGTGACCGGCATTCCCGCCCCATACGTGTGGACTTCGAGGAGGCGCTGCTGCGTTGCTGTGGTACTGATCGGCGGGCCAAGGAGGAGAAGTTGCGAGCCGTGATCTGCTTCCTCTTCATCGACGTGCGACTATGTTGGGGCGAGCTACCCCAACTCTACTTCCGTTGCGCTACGCGTCTAGTGGTAATGATCCATGATCATCCGCGTAGCATCCCCGTTTCCTTTCAGTGGTATCAGAGCAATCATGTTTAGCCTTTGGTCTGGATGCGCATATAGAGATATGCTTTGTTTAGGGTTTTGCAATCTGTTCATATGCGATGTATAGATTAGTGTGGGATCGGTACGAGTTGATAGTATCATGATGACTGTAGATTGGTTCGTGTTCTTTCTCTACTGTGCGCACGACATACCCATACCGGCTGGAATCACCACCTGGGCTAACTATGCAAACGAGAAGAGATTGAACCGACGTATCTAAGTCATATGTTGTGGTCTTCTCCGATGTACCTGTCGCGATGGTCAATGTGATTGATCTAGTGAAAATAAGGGACATTATGAATGACCCTAAATCGGCTTGATTGGATCAATCTGATGAGATTTTCGTAGCGATTCTATAGATACGATCTATGATTTCCCGAAGAGCCGTTGCAGTCTGTTGATAGCAGCCTCTTTATACCCCTACGGTAGAGTACGTTTTGCGCCTAACTTGTTTTTGTAGGGTATGATGTGAATGGTATGGCCTCAATGTCATGTGATGATCTGTGTGTAATAAGTTGTGTGACCTGCGAGTCACAAGTTGAAACAACTGGGTTGAGGTTGTCCCATTGGCCTGCGTGTCGACATGTGATGCTTGTCGACATGTGATGCTTGATCCCCTCATGTAATTTACTTTACTAGTGCTATTAGACGCAGTAGCTTAGTAATTGTCCTTGGAGGCTTCAAGCATGATGGCGATGTTGATCACCACAAGACAGGAAGGATGGCAATGGAGGTCACCGTGGAGCCATGGCGATGGAGCCCATTGTGATGCAAAAGGCCATACTGTTCACAATATAATATGATTATATGCTTGTGATGTTTATTTACCTGTCATACTATTCTCTCATGTCTTTCATATGGTCGATATGCTTTTAATTATGATAGAATAGCTTCCCTCATTAAAGTTGAGAATTAAAATTTTGATCGTTGTGTGGTAGGTTTACCAAAGTAGAGTACCATCAACTATCATCATGAATAGGGTGGGTGTCGGACATTCACTAGCAATAGTATTGGTTTACTCAACAAAACTATCAAAATAATTTTGGGCTTTAGGATATGGAGTTGGAGCCGGGGTATTGGATGCCACCCAACAAACAAGAGTCATATAGAGATATGATTAGCAATTTGTTGTTTAGCTATGTCACTAACTTTCTAGCAGTGAAGCCAAAGCTCACTAGAATTTTAGTGAATATGGATCTTGGTCCCCTATATGTCGTCAGAAGACGATGTTAATATAGTGGGAGTCTTTTATTAAATTTGTTAATAGAAGCATTGCATAAAACTTAGTGCTAAAACCTTTCTCTTATTTTGATGTTGTAGATCATGTCTGTCAGTAACACTTCCACTTTCAATTTGCAATCTGTTCTTGAGAAATAAAAGTTGAATGGAATGAACTTTATTGATTGTTACCGCAACCTAAGAATTGTTCTCAAGCGAGAGAAAAAGGAGTATGTTATTGAGCAACAATACCCTGATGACCTCCCCAATCGTGCAACTGATGCAGCCAGCAGTGTTTATGAGAAGCACAACAATGATTCACTCGATGTCAGCTGTCTCATGCTTGCCACCATGTCTGTAATACCCTGAGATAAAATAAATAGATTATAGATAATTAGCTCACGCTAACTATCCATATTATTGTGATGATTTCTTCTGGTCTCTTGCTTACGCATGCATGCAAGAATGATATAATGTGCCTGCACTAGTTATCTAGTGACTATTTTGACCACCGTAATTCCTATTTGTATTTGTGCATGTGTGTTGACTCGTGTGTGTGAACAGAAAAGGTTTTAGCTGACCTGATGCTTACGTAAGGCCTAGCTGTTGCCCACGTTAGCATATCCCAGCTGCCTTTTTTCCCACTGAGTTAGAACCAAATTAGCAAAGCAGTAAATATCAGCTCACGATGATAAACACCAACCCACGGTAAAAATAAATTAGCAAAACAATGAGGATAATGACAGCCATGCTGGCCGGCCTGGCCCCTTCTACACACTGTTCTACCGGACTCTACAATAGTTAAGAGCTTGCACTGCTCAAGTACCCTTCCTGCCTCGCAGCCTATTAATAGAGCTGATGTGCTCTCGTCAAGTCACACGAAACACATACAATAACAGCTTAAGCAGTAGTTAGTGCTGCCGCTGCCATAGGGAGCCTCTGCAGCTAGTAAGAATAGTGCTAGGAAAGCGGTAGCAGTTCGCAGCTGAGTAGCACCGACGATAAAGGCAGGCGAACCTCACACCACAATTTATCTACATTCTCGTCTTGTTCTACTTTTATCTGAGTTTTGTATTTCAAGTTAAGGTGTTGCCCTTACTTTTGCGTGAGTTTTACATTTCCATTTCCAGTCAAGGTGTTGTCCTTACTTTCATGTGAGTTTTACATTTCCAGTCGAGATGTTGCCCTTACTTTCGTGTAAGTTTTACATTTCTGGTCGAGGTGTTACCCTTACTTCCGTGTGAGTTTTACATTTCAAGTTGAGGTGTTGCCCTTACTTTTGTGTGGGTTTTACATTTCCAGTCGAGGTGTTGCCCTTACGAAATTTCGTGTGAGTATTACATTTCCAATCGAGGTGCCCTTACATGCATGTGAGTTTTACATTTCAAGTTGAGGTGTTGCCCTTATTTTTACGTGAGTTTTACATTTCCAGTCGAGGTGTTGCCCTTACTTTTATGTGAGTTTTATATTTACAGTTGAGGTGTTGCCCTTACTTTCCACATGCGTTCTACATTTCTGGTGTTAATTTATTTTCCAGTACTATCATTAAGTTCCGTATGTATTTTATATTAAACTGGTGTTGCGACGGCAATAATATTGTATCGGTCACGGTTCAGAAATGGGACTGTCGAAATTCTCCATAAGGGATAGCTCTTGTTCTGAATAGGGTGCTAGGTGATGGATCCGTAGGAGCCACTGAGTGCTAGTAGGTCAAGAGATGTATTCCTTGAAGGGCTTAAGAATTCCGCTCTTCTAGAATATGCTATTCTAGTAGAGACCGTCGATGTCAGAATACCCCTCTACAGAGTTTTAAAGTGTGAAATTTTACCCCTACGACTTTCGGGTTGGGAAGCTTGTAGTCATGCGTAGCACCAGTTAATTCTTTACATTGATATTTCTACTTCTCGAATTTCATATTAACCATTACATTTGCTCCTTTGCTGAGTATGGCTTCATACTCACCCTTGCTTTTGAATTACCCTTTGAAGCATCAGAATAATGGACCTATCAAGCGGGGAACGGGAACGACTAGGCTATAGGACTATATTAGTTTTAAAAAAAGTATGTACTACTTTAGTTTGCTTTTGTTCACACCTTTGTAAAATACATATAAAATATCACTAAAGTGAAAGGAAATGTTATAACCACTTCTTGTGTCGATTGATTTTTAGCCTTATAGGGTTATGAATTAATTTTTAGAACCGTGTGGCGGTTGTTACGCCTAGGCCCTAGTTTGGGGCGTGACAATATCCCCTGATCTGCAGAAGTAGTATGAGCATGCCGATGCTCACTCCATGATTGAGGGGCAGCGTGGAATGTTTGAGAACCAAGCTAAGACTGGAAGGTACAACATCTCAAAGTCCTTGTTTGCGTGCAAGCTGGCAGAAGGTAGCCCGGTCAGTCCTCATGTGATCAAGATGATTGGTTACATTGAGACTTTGGAGAAATTTGGTTCTGAACTCAAGACTGACCTGACTATTGATGTCATTCTCCAATCGCTCCCGGCGAGCTATTAGCCTTTTATCATGAACTTTCAGATGAATGGTATGGAGAAAATATTGGCTGAATTGCATAGGATGCTAAAAATAGCAGAGGAGAGCATTAAGAAAAACCCCACTCATGTGATGGTGGTTCAGAAGGAGAACTAAAAGAGAAAGCGTGGGATGCCTTCAAGAGGCAAAGCTAAAGGAAAGGTTCCTAATGAGCCCTCAAGCTCTAAGCAAAAATAAAAGGTCAAATCTAGCCCGACTTCTAATGATGAATGCTTCCATTGCCATGCCAAGGGGCATTGGTTAAGAAACTGCAAGAAATACATGGAGGATCTGAAGAAGAAGAAGGAAAGTGAGACTTCTGCCTCAGGTATAAATGTTATAAATATTACAGAAATTATTATTGCTATATCTTTTAGTGAATCATGGGTATTTGACTCTGGGTCGATGATTCACACTTGCAAATCGTTGCAGGGACTTCAAAGGACTAGAAGATTTGCAAGGGGCGAGTTGGATGTTCGTGTCGGCAATGGAGCAAAGGTTGCGGTCATAGCGGTCGGCACTTATCACTTGTCATTACCCTCTGGATTAGTTTTGGAATTAAATAATTGTTATTGCATTCTTACTTTGAGTAAGAATATTATTTCTTCTTCATATTTGGAAGAAGTTGATGGTTACGAGATTCTAATAAAGAACAAGCGTTGTTCAATTATTATAATGATATACTTTATGCTCATTGTCCATTGGTGAATGGATTGTACATTCTTGATCTTGAGGATAAACCTGTTTATAACATTAATGAAAAAAGGCTTCGACCAAATGATTTGAATCCCACTTTTATTTGGCATTGTCGCTTAGGTCATATAAATGAGAGGCGCATAGAAAAACTCCATAAAGATGGTTTATTGAGCTCATTTGATTTTGAATCATTTGACACGTGCGAGTCTTGTTTACTTGGGAAGATGACTAAAGCGCCCTTTACTAGTCAAAGTGAGAGGGCAAGTGACTTGTTGGAACTTTTACATACCGATTAATGTAGACCAATGAGCTCAGTAGCCAGAGGTGGTTTTCAGTACTTCATCACTTTTATTGATGACTTTAGTAGATACAGATACATCTACTTAATGAGGCACAAGTCTGAATCGTTTGAAAAGTTCAAAGAATTTCAGAATAAAGTACAAAATCAATTGGGCAAGATAATTAAATTTCTGCAATCTGATCGTGGGGGTGAATATTTGAGCCACGAATTCGGTGATCAAATGAAACAATGTGGAATTGTTCCACAATTGACTCCGCCTGGAACGCCCCAATGGAATGGGGTCTCAGAATGGAGGAACCGAACCTTGTTAGACATGATTAGGTCGATGATGAGCCAAACTGATCTTCCACTGTCATTTTGGGGTTATACTCTAGAAACTGCTGCTTTTACACTGAATAGGGTTCCAACTAAGTTTGTGGAAAAGACTCCATACGATATATGGACCGGGAAACGTCCCGGATTATCTTTCCTCAAAGTTTGGGGATGTGAGGCTTATGTCAAACGTTTGATGTCCGATAAGCTCACCTCAAAATCAGATAATTGTTTCTTTGTGGGGTATCCGAGGGAAACTAAAGGATATTATTTTTACAATCAAGCGGAAGGTAAAGTGTTTGTTGCCCGCAATGGTCTTCTTGGAGAAAGAGTTTCTCTCAAAAGGAGTTCGTGGGAGCAAGGTGCAACTTGAAGAAATTCAGAAAGTACATGAAACAGTTTCAGCCCCCACTGAACTTTCACGGGATGAACAAGGAGTTGTAGAACCCGTTGTGGAAGAACCAGCCCCACATAGGTCTGTAAGGGCACGTCAGGCACCTGAAAAGTTCACACTCCTAACCACGAGGCAGTGCGACATATTGTTATTGGATAATGATGAGCCTAGGACCTATACGGAAGCAATAACGGGACCAGACTCTAAGAAATGGCTTGGAGCCATGAAATCCAAAATAGAATCCATGCACGGAACTCAAGTTTCAAACTTGGTTGATCCCATTAACGGTGTGAGACCGGTGGAGTGCAAGTGGATTTTAAAAAAAAGATAGACATGGATGAAAATGTTCATATCCATAAAGCACGATTGGTGGCAAAAGGGTTTAAACAAATTCAAGGTGTTGACTATGATGAAACATTTTCGCCCATCGCAATGCTAAAGTCTATTCGGATTCTTCTAGCTATTGCTGTATTTTATGACTATGAGATATGGCAAATGGATGTCAAAACAGATTTTTTGAACGGAAACCTTAGTGAGGATGTGTATATGATACATCCTGAAGGTTTTATCGATCCTAAAAATGTTGGAAAAATATGCAAACTTCAAAACTCCATTTATGTGTTAAAGCAAGCATCTCGGAGTTGGAATATTCATTTTGATGAAGTAGTCAAAGGGTTTGGCTTCATCAAGAATGAGGAAGAGCCTTGTGTTTATAAAAAGGCTAGTGGGAGCGCGGTTATATTTCTGATCCTTTATGTGGATGACATATTGTTGATCGAAAATGACATTTCAATGTTGGAAGCCACTAAATCTTCACTAGAAAAAAGTTTCTCAATGAAGGATTTAGGTGAGGCTGCATATATTTTGAGCATTAAGATCTATAGAGATAGATCGAAAAGGCTAATTGATTAAGCCAAGATACATATATTGACATGGTATTGAAGAGGTTCAATATACATGATTCAAAGAAAAGTTTTGCGCCAATGTCACATGGTGTCAGTCTGTGCAAGAGTCAGTGTCCCTCGACACTTGATGAGCAAGAGAAGATGAGTGTGATTCTATATGCTTCGGCTATTGGGTCCGTCATGTATACCATGCTTTGTACACGCCCTGATATAGTCTATGCTCTAAGTGTGCAAGTAGATACCAGTCAAACCCAGGAGAGGCTCACTGGGTCGCTGCCAAGAATATCCTGAAGTACTTTAGAAGAACTAAGGATAAGGATAAGTTCCTAGTCTATGGAGGTGAGCAGGAGCTCGTTGTAAATGGTTACACCGATGCTAGCTTCCAAACTGACAAGGACGACTTTAGATCGCAATCTGGTTTTGTGTTTTGCCTCAATGGAGGGGCAATGAGCTGGAAAAGTTCCAAGCAAGAAATGTAGCAGATTCCACGATGGAGGCCGAGTACACAGCAACTTCGGAAGCTGCGAAAGAGGTTGTTTGGATCAGAAAGTTTGTTTTTGAGTTCGGTGTTGTTCCTAGTGCGTCCAGTCCGATGGACCTCTATTCTGATAATAGCGGTATTGCACAAGCTAAGGAGCCTAAATCACATCAAAAGTCCAAACACGTACTGCGACGCTATCACCTTATCCGTGAGATAATCGATAGAGGTGATGTGAAAATTTGCAAGGTGCACACGGATTTAAATATTGCTTATCCGTTGACGAAGGCCCTCTCACAACAGAAGCATGAGGCGCATATGAGTTCCATGGGTATTAGATATTTGCATGGTTGACTCTAGTGTGAGTGGGAGATTATTGTAATCATGTCTAAGTTTATGTTTTATTCAATAAAGTGTTATTTATTCCCTGAATGACAATTATTTACATTGATTAACAAGTGCATGACTTGTTTGTGAAACTCTCTTATTATTATATTTTTGTTCTAAATGATCCCAAGTTTTGCCGTTATGAGGAACAATAATGGTTTATAAGCTGTTGAAAGTCTCCTCGAGATTAGCGATGAACTCATCGTGGGATCTGGTCTTGATGACCACATCATCCACGTAAGCTTCAACGTTGCGGTGCAGCTCGTCCGCAAGGCACAGTTGGATGGCCTGTTGGTAGGTGGCTCCAAAGGAGGTAATGAAAGCCGTTTTGATCTGATCTTCCTCCTTGAGAGCTATCTGATGATAGCCCGAGTAGCAGTCAAGGAAGGAAAGCAAGACGCAACCAGCCGTAGAGTCGATGACTTGGTCGATGCGTGGGAGCGCGAAGAGGTCCTTCGGGCAGTGTTTATTGAGATCAGTATAATCTACACACATCCTCCATTCATTATTATTCTTTTTCAGGACTAGTACAGGGTTAGCAAACCACTCGGGGTGGTACACTTCTTTAATAAAACCAGCTGTGAGTAATTCTGCTAGCTTATTCTTGATAGCCTCCCTCTTATCGGGGGCGAAGCATCGTAGTCGTTGCTTATTCGGAGTGGCTTTTGGGTCGACTTTTAGGAAATGCTCAATCAACTCCTTTGGCACCCCTGGCATATCCGCTGGTTTCCATGCGAATATGTCCCAGTTATCCCTAAGGAAGCTGATGAGCGTGCTTTCCTGTTTGTCGCCTAAGCCGCCCGCGATCAAATCAGTCTTGGATGGGTCACCCTCTTGCAGCTGGATTGCCTTGATGCCAACGTCACTGGGGTTGGGTTTAACCCTCGACTGGCTAAGCCGCTGGTTGGAGATCTCCATCTCTGTGTTGGTCAGCTTCAGCGCGGCCGCAAGTACTTCTGCAGACAACTCTGGCACGCGTGATGTCATGGCGTACTCGATCGCCTCGTACGACTTCTTCTGGCCGCCATGAAGTGTGAGTACACCTACCTTGCCTGGCATTTTGAGTAGCAGGTAGACGTAGTGAGGCACGGCCATGAATTTGGCTAGTGCCGGTCTGCCAAGGATGGCATGGTATGACGAGTCAAAATCCGCCACCTCGAACTTGATGTACTCGGTGCGGTAGTTGTCTTTCATCCCAAAGGTGATTGGCAGGACCACTGACCCAAGTGGTGTAGCCGCGTTACCCGGGACGATGCCGTAGAAAGGAGCTTTGCTGGGAGTGAGCATCTTGGAGATATCCAGTCCCATCTTCTTCAGAGTACTCGCGAAAAGCAGGTTGAGGCTGCTCCCGCCATCGATGAGTACTCGAGTTAGCTGTGAGCCCGCCACGACAGGGTCTAGGACAAGCAGGAATTTTCCCAACTCAGAGAAGCTGGTCCATTGATCGTCCCTAGAGAAGGAGATCGAGACCTCGCTGTATCTCTAAGGTCTTGTCGTGGCTGGCTCCACAAAGAGTATTTCGCGGAGGGCCAACTTCTGCGCACGCTTGGAGGGGAATCCGCCGTGTCCGCCGAAGATGACGTTGACGACGTTCTTCGGATCCTGGAAGTCTTGAGCCCCCGACTTGTCACCTCTTTCGTCATCCTCCTTGTCTTTTCACTTTCCGCGGTGGTGCATTGAGTGATTTGCGTATGGTGACGCACTCGAAGAGCGTGTGCCGCGACTTCGAGTGTATCGGGCATTGCTTGTGCATGACTTTCTCATATTCTGAGTCGTTGTTCCCCGACTTCTTGCTACGCAGGTTGCGCTCGACAGCCGCGACTTCATGGTCTGGCTTGCGTTTTCAGGTATTCCCCGAGTGGTTCCGCTGGCTTTTGTCGAAGTGGTCGTTGCCATTGCCTTGCTTGTCGTGGTTGCGCTTGGGGAAGCGGTCATTCTCCTCATCCTCCTGGTCAGCCCAGCGTGCCATCATGTCCCGCAGCTCCACGGTCGTAGTTGGGCGGTTGCGCCCGAAGTCGTGGTACGTGTTCTTCGAGAAGAGGTCGTTTTGGAAGCAACGAATAGTGTCCTCATCGGTGATGTTGGTAATGGTGGTGCACGTCTCGAAGAAACGTCGTGTGTAGGACCTCAGGGTCTCGTTCATCTCTTGCTTCACCTGGGACAGGTCGTGGCGAGTGCCCGTCCTAATCATGGATCCCTGGAAGTTGTCGATGAAGGCCCGCTTGAGGTCCTCCCACGAGTCGATGGAGTTTGGCTTGAGGCTTTCTAGCCACGTGAGGGGCGCGGACTCCAGAGCCACCGGGAAGTAGAGAGCTTTTGTAGAGTTGGATACCCCTGAAACTTCAATGGCGACGGAGTAGCAACGAATCCACTGGTGCGGGTCCTGCTTACCTTCATACTTGGAGATTCCGACTGGTTTGAAGTCCTTTGGGTAGGACTTGTCGATGATGCTGGTGGTGAAGGCGGGGAAGCGGTCGCTGTCGTCGTCGCCGTGGTGCCTGCCGGTACGGTCCCTTCTCCCCGCTTCAATGACAAGCCGCGCGCCGCGGCCTTCATCGATCTTCTGCCTGAGGTCGATCGTGCGGGAGTCGTGAAGGTTGACCTCGAGTGGATCTTGGCTGTGATGCCTTGCCCCGCGCTGGTTGCGAGTGGGTTGCTGTACTTCTTGTTCATTGTTGCCACGCACGGACGGGTGGCCCTCATTGCGCTGGCGGTTGTCGTTCCTCCGGCTCCTAGGGCCTCCTCCAGGGGTGCGACTGACCAACGCGGCATCACCATAGCACTCAGACCTCGAGGGCTGATTCCGAGTGGAAGACACTGGATGTTGCCCATCAAGTTGCACGAGCGCGCGCTGGGTACTGGGGATTGGGTGGGAGTTGTTGAGCCAAAAGTACATCTTCTACGATGACGCCAATCGGCATACGGTACTCGCGATCCGCGCCTGCTGCAAAGGCGATGTTGAGATCCCTTGGTTCACGGGCGCGATTCTGCGTGTTGCGCCTGCGTTGAGCGCGCTTGGCATTCTTTGCCCGTCGGATTCTTCGATGCTCCTCGTCTTCATCTTGGGGAGCATCAGCTGTGGGCTCATCGGCTGAGACGTCCGCAGTTGTTCGTTGTCGTACTGGGGTCCAGCTCGTCGTCCTCCGCGTTGCGAAGGGAAGCCATGCAGATTTAATGATCCGACGAGTGGTTAGCCATACGGCTGTACTCGAGTAGCTCTGTGCTACTTTCTCCTTCTTCCGCGACAGGAGAGAGAGGTCTACCCTCTTGGAAGGGTAGTTCTTGCGTGAAGGCCTCAAGGCGGGATTCGTAATCAAGCAGTTCGGAGGGCTCAAAACCCTTCCAGTACACGAAACGTCCTTACGGCATTGATGTGATGGTTAAACCCAGAAGGTTGCCCGAAGATGATTCGGTGTGGCCGTCGGGTTGCGAGTGGTTTTCAAGGGCGGGGGCCGCCCGACAAGCGGTGACTCCCTAGTCTCCGAGTCCTTTTCGGAGCCGGCTTGAAGGTGTAGTACTGCGCGGGGAGTATTCTTCGTTGGAGTTTGAGTAGGTGTCGGAAACGAGGGCCCCCCGACAAGCGGGGGCGCCCACGTCCTTGATCTTGAGCAGTAGATCCAAATCGTCCTCCAAGTCGGAGAGGGATTTAGATCGTGAGTCTTTTCAGATCGGTTTGAACCCGACCCGAATAGATCTGGTGCGTCACAAGTGGAAATCGCGTTGAAAACGGACATCTTTTCGATCTGCTGGGCCAGATCGGGAAGCAGCAGATCGTCGAGGTTGTCGATGAAGTCATCGAGATCGCTGCTTGGAGTTGATTAAGAGGCCTCCGGCTCCTTAGAGTTGGCTAGGTGGCTGTTAAAGCCACCCAAACCGTTGGCGATGCAGATCCAGGAGCCAAAGACGAAAGTTGTGCCCTCGTCGAGCACAGCGCTGGTGAAGTTGAAGGACGCCATCAAATTCTCCGGTGGATGCTTGATGAACACCCCTACCTAGCGCGCCAGTTGTCGGTGTTTTACCGCCACGCCCACCGAGGGATACCCCAAGGTGGTGAGTTTGTAGGTAGGGTGTCGCCGAGATCAGGAACTCGAAGGTGCAAAGGAATACTAGGTTTTAGACAGGTTCAGGCCGCTGAATGCGTAATACCCTACGTCCTGTGTGGTTTGTATTGCCTTTGATGATGATTGTCCACGAGGGGGTCCCTGTCTGCCCTTATATAGTCTGGGGGACAGGTTTACATGGAAATCCTAGTCGGGTACAAGCTCAGGAGTCCTACCCGAGTACTTCTCGCGTAGCTTCCTACCGTGTCCGACTAGTTTCACTACTGTACGAGCAATCCTACTGCATTACGAGTAGTTACAACAGATGTAGGACGTGGGCCGTATCCCATCCCGTATCCTAGGAGACGTGTGCCACGTGGACAGTCCTGTGTGCCCGGATCTGATAAGTTCTTGAGCAATAAATTACCATACAAACACACTCCATCAGACGCAACAATGGAATCACTTTTTTACCTGGACGAGATGCAAGAACTTGTTACACTCCAAGGCAATGAAGATGGTGGCACCCCTGACTCATCTTCCTTGACACCATCTTAAACCACAGAGAGATATGGGTTAGTCAACATACTTGTTGGATTCCGCTTTATTTAATCTGAGCTTGATTAGCAGCTTATTGAATAGTTAGGTAAACAACATATGTTCAAGAAATCATATCATGGCCTAATTTACTTAGCTGCAGCAAAGTGAATGACAGGAGCACAGTTTAACAAAATGAATGACTCTGTTCAGTGTTCAGCAAAGTGAATGACAGGAACTCAATATAGAAGCTATGCAAAAAGATTGAATAGAGATCAACCATTGTTGTTCCCTAAAGCTAGTTCCTTAAACATCAGCACCAGTAATAATCAGACAGCAAAAGGATTGTGACTTTGTGCAGTGCAGAATGTACACATAGTAAAATGCCAAGAAACCATGATTTAACGGCTCAAGGGCACCAGTAATACTCACAAGTGACTTCACATCGGAAGCAGATAACCATGCTAGCACGCACAAAGGCAAGCTATTACAATTTCGAGTATGAAGCAGCAAGCCTATAGTGCCCCTTGGTCATACATTTGCAAGTCAAAACAGACACATGACATAATAATATACAAAGAATTGCTAGAAACTGATATATTGAGTTTAGTCAAAGCAATAGGTTCCTTTTCCAAACCAAGAAAGAGACAGCAACTGCTTTCTTGGAAAATGTCAGAAGTAAATGTTTTATTGTTGTAAAGAAAATCAGAATCCCATCAAATCCAGACAGCAACTTTTATGGTGTGGAAAAACTTTTGTTCCTAAAGTCAAACAGTAGAAATCTACTAGATCACTCGAAAGTTATAAATCCAACTGCCTGTGAAACTTGGACTTGATGCAAAATTTTGCAGGTATATCCTGACGGTTTTCTTTGGTTGAGCAGAAACAATGAGCTAGAAAAAGAGCCGGTGACCTTGTGCTCTTTTGCTACACACCAGTAGCTCAATCTTGTACAGAAAAGAGCCCGTAAACTTTTCTAGTTTGATTCACGGCATACCACCATTCTTGTTACTGGATTCACAACCAATCTAGTTTGATCTGCTACAGAAAAGTCATTCTATTGAATCTCATGCAGATAACAGCGAAAGATCTCCAGCTTCTGCTATCCATCAAGTACCTCAAGAACCAAGAAGGGATCGACCACAGTAACATACGACCTAGGGCAAGAAGCTCAAGAACAGATCGACCTCGGATTTCCCTAGAAATCGAATCAAGATCCTATACAAATGGGCCACGGATCTCAACTACCTCAGGCAAGCACCTCAAGAACTGAGGAACCAAGAAATCGATGAGGAGAGGGGAAGGACAAGGAGGGCACGGCCTACCGGTGAGAAGGGGGCGGGGAGCGTGGACGTCGGAGGGGAGGCGGCCGTCGTCGCCGTTGCCGTCGCGGTGGTGGCCATGCCGCGCCACCGCTGCCTCCTCGGGCGAGGGCATCAGCAGGATAAGATCCGCTGGGTCGGACATGGCGAAGTCTTCCGGGCCGTGGGAGGCGGGGAAATGGCCGTTCCGGGCCTGTTTCATTGCCGGGCCAGCCCAAACCGAACAGACTTTTTGTTGCGAACCGGTTTCCTAACAGGCTGAAAGGATATAGGTGGAACGGGCCACTCCGGACCTCATTCCGGGATAACCGAACGAGGCCTAACTCGGAAAAAGAACACGGTTTCAAGTTTCAACCAATCTCAACCTCGGAAATTCCCGTAGAATTTCGTGCTCACGACTCGTATCATCATCCCAAGCAGCTCACCTCAGCGGCTCAGCTTCACCATCCCGGCTAAGGTGATCGGAGCGCCGTGCGCTCGCCTGGCTGCGGCGGCGATGCATGGACTGCTTCGTCCGCTTGCTCGGGCTGGCCATCGCCAACACCCTGTGCATCGGTGGCACGGGGCTCCTCGTTACCTCGCTCGTCCTACTATTAGATTTCAAGGAAAATTCAGCAATTGTAAATTGCTGGGAAATATGAGCTGATTTTGTTGAAAGTGCCTTTCCATGTAGTCTCACAGGAGGCAGCAGAACAACTGCATGGTGCACTGGAAAGAATTTCCTAGTGCGCTGCTACACAAGGACCTCTCCCTTCGAACCTTCCCCGGAGAAGCACACGCTTTCCACCTTTTCCCTTGCGGTTTTTTCAGAGAACACTGACCTTCAAGAAGCCCACAGCGAAATCCTCTGCTCTTATAAATCATCGTGCAGAGTCATCTCTCTTGTCTCATGCAAAAATCCAACATCAGATGGGCCCTAACAAAAGTCCGACATGCTCGACCTTTCCGTTCTGCTCTCCCCGGTGCCAAGGAAACTTTCCTACCTCTTCCATGCCGCAAAATGGTGGTTGGACTGGGCAAAGCAGCTCTTAGCTTCGCCTTTGAGCTCACATTGCGCATACCATGTTTTACTGTCTATTTTAGCAACCATATTATCTACTAGTATGTTTTTGAAAAGCAAAACTTATCTTGGAGGCTTGGACAACCGCAGGGTATAGGATCTCTCACTTATATATCCACATATGCATTTTTGCTTATAAGTTACAGATAAAAGAAAGCGATAGGGCATCTACAGACAGAATCGATTAAAAAACAGGGCCCGCTTAGGATGGCGCTACATGTCGACATGATTGCGTGTGATAGATTTATCTGTAGCTCGAAACTAGATCGACGAGGTCAAAGATTAGCCGAATCGGACAACTGCTTGCACAATCACAAACGTAAGCAGTTTCGTAACTCTGCATGACAAGTTGAACTCCTAGCAACAGACTATTGATACTAAATTCAAGGAGCTGCATATAGCGGCAATTCGAGGGTTGGGTTCCTTGTCAAGGGATATACGATGGTATCCAATAGTATTTCTTTTTTTGACGAAAATCCAATGGTATTTCTCTCTGGGTCAGCTAATTAAATACATCGCGTGCTACTTACTAGTAGTTTATTTTTCCCTCTAAATGAATTAGGTGGCGTGCCATTTTAGTTATTTTTTTTAGCTAAGTTTTGGGTCGACCCACCCAAAATAATAAGTGAGACTTGCATGTACTCATCATAGTCAGCAAGGTTTGTTCTAACTTCTGTTTAGTTTATCTACTATATATGTTTAGCTTAGTTGTCATGAGACGAGGTGAATAACATCATAGGTTATTTCCAGAGGTGAAGAAGAGCACTTGACTGTATTGTCTTCGTAATTTTCTTACTCTTTTAGGAACTCTATAAAATCCATTTGGTTTATGAATTTTATAATGAGACAAATCCATGTATATTGGTTACCGAGACAAAATTTCAATCTTAGCATCCTTTCTTCTAGTATGCAAAGATTGATCTCCACAGAAAATTAAATTCATTGGAATTGGTACGAGTTACGAGCACCTAATCCTGTTGCATTGGCAAAATCCAGGTTGTATAATTCAAGCGGGGCTGCAGTGCCAAAATTAATGCACATGTTCTACATTTGAAATGGGTTGAACTTTGTGCTTCTTTCATTGCGCAATGCTCTTCTCGCTGATGCAGAGCCTGAGCTCGGGATGATGTTTCCATAGTGCCAGTATCCCTATTTAGAAAAATAGAGAATCTAAATGGAGGGTACGGTACGGGCCTCTAACTGAATTGGTTAGAGCTACTCTAGCAAGCGGATTTCTATTCAAGGCTTGCCAGCTTGCCTCACGTGCATCGATTTGTGTGTATACATATCTTAAAACACAAAAAAAGCTCTATTTCACAAACTAATTATCCAAATTAAATTTGATTGCACTGTTACATTTTTTACGGTGAGATCTACAAAACAAAACCACAATTGACTATATTTAGATGATATTTTTTCTAAAACATTTTTATTTATTTCGGAACAATTTTTAAAAAAATATTTATTTTGTTCCAAAAATATTTTATTTTATTCTAGAAATAAGTTCAATTTTTGATGGAATATGTATGGAACATTTTTATTTGTTCTAGAATAATTTATATTTTTAAGGTGGAACTCAAAATTTGTTCTAGTTTCATCATCAAATTATTCCAATTAAAAAATATCCAAATATATTTAAGTATGATTTTTTAAAGATCTCATCATGAGAAATATAATAGTGCAATTAGTCTTAAAGGGAGAGCTCTCAAATTTCCTAAAATAAAAAATTTGATCTCGCCATATTTTCAAAAAAAAAAGTTGGCTTATACTGAGACTTTTCTAAAATAGAAATATTCCAATATTAGAAAGAGTAACTTCATATTCTATAAATGTTAAAAAATATAATTTTGTAGTTCTAGAATATAAGTAATGAATATAAAAAAGTAACTTTGTAGCCCATGTAACAAAAACGAATTGAACTTTGTAGTATGTGAAGGTTAGAGAAGTAACTTTTATAGTATGTGAATGTAACTTATGAGTTGAGAAGGTAATTTTGCAATTTCGTATTAAGAAAAAAAAATGTACTCCATAAATACAAAAAAGTAACATTATATTTATTGAATGAATGTTAGAAAAATGATCTTTGTAGTTGTGGAACATAACTTATGAACAGAAAGAATATCTTTCAGTTCATGACAGGAAATATCATACTTGGCAGCAAGTAACTTTTTCTCTAATTTATACTATATAGAGAAAATAATATTTACTTTAAAAAAGTAACTTCATTGTTTTGATCAAAATATACTCAAGTAAGATTTCGTTTTGAAGTTTTTATTGAAACAAATAGAATTGTATAATAACATTTTGATTTGAATGTTTGGTTGTGAAACTATAATCTTTTTAAATTTGAAATTTTTTTAATAAAGGAATATCCCGGCCTCGAGCACTCATAGGTGAGTGTCTACCGCCAAAAAAACATGACATGCAGTACATATACCGCTCAGCAAACAGCTATTCTAAAATAAAACTCAAAATAGAAACACCATCTGCCAAACCCAATAGCTACCCCTGAATTCTTCTTCTAAAATTCCAACCACTCTTTGCACTTAAGTGCAGCATCACTCCTTCTAATAATTGGCAATTCTTCGTCAAAAATTCTCTCGCTTCCTCTTCAGATAGCAGCGACCAGTATCTTGCCCAGAATGTTCCTTTAAGATGACCTGCAGGTACGAGTTAGGCCGAGTTCTGACTGAAAACAGCATCATTTCCATATTAGCCAAATAGCCCAACACTGGTCATTTAAATTTGAAACTGATTATTTGCAAGCGCTAATGTCATCTGTTACATTGTCATCACTGATCTATTGCCGATTGGCATCGCTGCTGGTACACTGAATCTGGTCGGGCTCTCCAGTTGCTGCTAGTCAGAGAGGGCTCCCTGGTTAGAAAAAAAGACAACGAAACTGACGTCCTCCAACATTAAGAAATGCAATCCAACTAAACAACGAAACAAAACACTCACCGGCCTCAACGTTTGGATCTCGCCAAGTACCACTGTCCACTAAGCACGCCGCGTCTCACTTGGTCGACGGGCGCATAGATGTTGAAACAGCTCGTCGACTGTTAATTTATTCTCAGACGCTCCGTTTCGTGCAAGGCTAAATACGGCGAGCGTACGGTACGGTGCGAGTGTGAGAGCTGATTTAGTTTCCATTTTCACCTGAGGCGGCGGCGCCTGTACGGACGGCGTCTACCAGGAGCACGCGGCCGTAGGTATGGCCGGCGAGCCCGCCGAGGACGACGGCACCTCCTGCTCCCGGTGGAGCTGCGACTTCGCCGTCGCGCACGCCATCTTCGGCACCGGGTTCATCACCGCGCCGGTGGCCGTCCTCCACCTCCTCAGGCGCCCGCACTCGGGCGCCGCCACCTTCTTCGCGGCGTTCGCCGTCTTCTTCGCCACCATCAGCCTCGTTCTCTGCTGCCGGTTCTACGCGGAGCTCAAGCGCCCGCCCTGCCCGCGCTGGCTCTCCGCGGCACCGGAGTCGTCGTCCCGCGGCGGCGGCGATGATGAAGCGGCGACGGGGGCGGTGCTGTCACACGACCACCTCCGAGAACCGGTGATGATGGTCCGCGTTGAGACGCAGGCCGCCCTCGCCGGTGACCGCATCCCGAGCTACGAGCACTGTGACGGCGCCGCGGACTGCGCGGTGTGCCTGGGCGAGGTGGAGAAGGGGGAGGCCGTGCGGCGGCTGCCGGCGTGCAAGCACGTGTTCCACACGGAGTGCATCGGCATGTGGCTGCGCACGCACGCGACGTGCCCGGTTTGCCGGCGCGGCGTGGTGCTGGCGCTCGAACGGCCGCCGGAGGTGGTCGTGGACATCGGAGCCGTTCAGGCACAGCTCGGACCTACACGATGCCGGCTCGGGCCGGCATGATCGTCTTCGCGGGCCACCCAGTCGCCAGGCCGGGTTGGGGTTCGTGCCGGGTTCACGCCTAGGTGCTGTGCATGTCTGGTGCTGTATAGTGTGGGTCGCGGCACGGTCCGGTTCTGGGTTTGTGTTTGGTTGCACATGTAGTACCAAATAATGCATGTATGGATGATTCTGTATGGTATGGTTCAACCAATTTTCTTGAATTATATGTTTCACTAGTAGCAACTTATCTTAAGTGGGTTGGCTTGATCTCTGATGCTCCCCCGTTCAAAAATGTAGTTCGTTTTATCTTTTCTAGATTCGTAGTATTTACTATGTATCTAAATATTAATGTATGTCTAAGTGTATATCGAAATCTATGAATCTATAAAAAGTAAAACGAACTATATTTTCGAACGGAGCGAGTAGATTGTTATGGTTCATGTAACAAACACTAGGGTCACCGTCTATCTTCGAACAATTTCATACGTGAACTAAATGGTACATGAAATCAAATGCAGCCTAAAGAATTGTGATTTTATATACTAAACTTACACTTAGCTGTTCATCTTCTAGATTTTTTAACAGAACAAAACACAAACAATGGCCAGCATATGTTATGCTTCTATACGTGGGAAGCTCGACTATAAAATTATGTTGGAGCCATGTGAGTAGTTTGTTATCCGAATATGTGAACATCAGAATTATAGGTCAAACCACGAGCAATTTTTCTATCCCATATCCCATATTAAAGAAATCGTGTGATATTAAACATACAAAATTATATTACTGAGACATTTGTTTGGTGAAGGTAATAAGAGCAACCCCAATGTTGTACGTACGATGGTTTCTCTAATATTAATTACACTGTCACACATGCATTTTTTTATATAGCTTTTTTTCTAGGGGTGCTACAAGCTGGATGAGGACGGTTTAATATAGTAAATAGGGAAAAGTTCAATTTTCATCGTCGAACTAACACGGTAGTCCGATTTTCAACATTCAACTATAAAACCAGATAACGAAGACCATCCAACTATCAAAATTAGGCAAATTTGACCATTTGACTGGTTTTAAAGATGATTTTGTATTTTTTTTATTTTTTTCAAAAAAATCCTAGTTAGATCTAAAAAATGAAAACTAATTCATTTTAAAAAAGAAAAAAAATTAAATTGGTACCAAATTTTTTCTTAAATGTAACCTATCTATTGGTACTCTATTTAAATCTTATTTATTCAACAATGATAGGCATAACTACAAGAAAAAAATACTAGGAAATGGAACATTGGATCCAAATCACTTACAAATAGAGTACCAATACATATGTTACATTTTTAGAAAAATATTGGCACCAGTTTTGTATTTTTCTAATTTAAATAAATTACTTATATTTTTTTAGTTTAAACTTGAATATGTTTTATTTCCACAGAATGAAAACCGACCTTTGAAACCACAATTTGTCTACTTTCAACAGTTGGATGACCCTCATTATCTGATTTTGTACTTCAAACTTGAAATTTAGGTTTTTTAATGATTCGATGGCGTGACCGCGTGACCTTCTCAGTTCTTGCTCTTACCCCGCTTTGTTTTTGGTTCTTGGTGGTGAGCGTCAACTGAAAACCGAAGGCGTTGTCAGGAATTTTCGGATCAGTCAGCGAAGGTGCCGACTTGTTCCGTCAGAACCCATATGCATAGCACAGTTGGATTCTACATGGAATGGAGTACGCAATGTACTGCTCAAAGTTGCGTGATTGTGCCAGAGAACTAGATTAATCCCAAATGTCGTGTGTCTAAATCTCTATTGCTCCATGAACATCATTAAACCATATTGGTGTGTGATGCAGTGTCCAAAATGACAAGGTCACCGTAGAAATGCTTCCGAGTCTGCACTATCTGCAGCTACACATAAAGATATAATTAGCAAGTAATGAATAATCAATCGACTCATCCAGAATGCATAGCCGTCTTCAGTTCAGCAGCTCCTCCTGCCATGCCATTTCAGCGGCCGTTCCTCCTCGCCCCCCACAGTAACCCATGGAAGTGGTCCAATTGCGATTTCATCATTTTCATTAGGGTTGCTAGTTTACCCCGATCCATCTCTTTGGATTAACTGATATTAATGACCATTGAGCACAAAAGGTCGCCACAGACACATAATTTCCTCCGGCCGCTGAGAATTTCCGCGCACGTAGACGTAGCAATGATTAACGAGTCAACTCAGCAAGGATATGCAGCTTCAAATTCATTTGTGCCAGTTCTGATCGTTGCTTCTGCGTACACGAAAGAGCAACGCTGACACGTCGTCCTGTCAGCACAGCAGCTAGCCGAGCCTGGGAACAAAAAACCACCAAAGAGTGGCACGGTTCTAACCGGATCTCTAGATTGCCGTTTCGGGGCTTTGGTCTCGGAAATTCCCGAGGAATTTCTGCGCTTTTACCTCTTACATCATGAACGCGCGCAGCCCCCAGCAAAATAAAGTAGAAGGCAGCCAGGCGAGCAACTCAGCGTCTGAATTCTGAATTCTGAAGAGCACAGCACAGGGATGCCACCGTGCGCGACAATCATGGAGTGGTGCTTCGGCTGCCTGTTCGCCGCGACCATGCTGGCCGGCGTCAACGCGGTGTGCGTCGGCGGCACGGGCTTCCTCATCTACACGCTCGTCCGGCTCGCGCGGACGCCGCGCAGCAGCGCCGGCGGCATCGCCGTCGTCTCCATCTTCCTCCTCATCTGGGTCTGCGTCAGCGCCAGCATGTACCTCTCCTTCTGCGGCACCTTCTTCCCGTGCTCCGAGTTCGGGGGCTGCATGGCCTCTATATTCCACGCGCTGTTGCCGTGCATGCGCGGCGTGGGCTGGCTGCTACACCTGCCGTGCCGGTGCGCGCGAGCCGCGCGTGCCCGGCTCCGGCGCCCGGGCAGGGGCGGCGGCGGCGGCAGTGCCTTGCCGCGATCCGCAATCGACGCGCTTCGGCGGGAGCCGCCGGCGCGCGGCGGGGCGCGGGTGGCCGGGGCTGCCGACATCCCGGCGTACGCGCAGAGGGGCGCCGGCGACGCGGCCGCGTGCGCGGTGTGCCTGGGCGAGGTGGAGGAGGGGGAGATGGTGAAGCGGTTGCCGGTGTGCTTGCACATGTTCCACCAGCACTGCATCGACCCGTGGCTGTTGAGCGGCAAGTCGACGTGCCCGGTCTGCCGGTGCGACGTCTTTGCGCCACTGCCGGCGGAAATGGTGTGAGATCTTGCTCATCTTTTTTTCCTGGTTTTTCGACAGTTGACGATGAGTGAACTGATAGCGTAAACCGTGAACTAAAAGTGTAAACAAGTGTAAGAAACATTTAAAATGATTATCGTGCAAGTTGACAAGTGCAAGCAGCGTGGTAGCAATGATGGCACGATCCATCCTCAATTCAGTAGACGTGCTGCAGCTTGTTCTTCTCCGTCCTCATCGCCCAGCCGACGATCTTGTAGTTCCAGCGCTGCTGCACGTAGACCACGAGCGCGAGCACGAAGCCGACGACGGGAACCACCACGGCGCTGGCCTTTGAGTAGAAGCCAACGACATCGCCGTGAGCCTCGGAGTAAGCGTTGACCACCGGCGGCCGGAGGTAGCCGTAGACATGTGGCAGCAGCCACACCGCTGTGACCCCTGCGTAGTACCTCGCCGCGAGAGGCTTGCAGTTCACGCGCCAGAGGGCGTTGCCGACGACCTGCGGGAGCAAGAACCACTCCTTCGCCACGCCGGCGTACCGCTCGACGATGGCGGCCCGCGCGCGCGCGGGCCACGGCATCCCCTGCGCCTCGCCGTAGATCACCCCGCTGGGTGGCTCATCAGCCGTCGAAGCGCCGTAGGTGCTCAGCCAGTGCACGGCGAGGACGAAGAGGAGGCCGCCCAGATGCACGCCGGCGCTGCACAGCAGCACCGCGCCGTCGCCCGGGACGCGCCCCGGCTCGAGCGGCGACCGCGCCCGGGCCCGGGCCCTCGACCGCGACACCACCTGTGCGAGCCGCGCCGTGAGGAGGAGCGCCGCGAGGGTGAGCGCCTTCATGGAGCGGTCCATGATCCAGCCCAGGTGGCCGGCGTAGTAGGGCATGTACCTCCGCGTGGGCCACGCCGGCAGCATCCTGGCGTCCGTGACTAGCGTCGCGCTGTAGCCGAGGGCCTGGACGCCGAGCGTCACGAGCGAGACGTACGGGGCGACGTCGGCGTGCGACTTGACGTAGCGGATCTGGCCAACGGTGGCAGCGATGGTGGCCGACAGCATGGTGACACAGAGGAGCCCCTCCACCACCGGCTCGGTCAGTTCGTCCCGACGCTGGTCGCGGTATGCGACGGTCAGCGTGCGGAGCTCCGTCCTGTTGAAGTGCAGAGGGTCGTCCTCGGCCCTCGTGCTGGCGACGGAGACCTTCGCCGCCCGGCTGATCAACCACCGCGTCGTCGTCGGCGGGTACTCCACTGTCATCTCTACGGAGCAGTCCATCCCGTCTTCGAGGTCTCTTCGTTTCGACAGGACTCGCCATGGGGCATGGACGTTCCGGCAGCCGATCAGATACATCCGCCCATCCTCGGGGTCATACACGCCCTCCAACGACATGACCGGACTTGGACTGACGAAATTCTTCCTGGACGCCGTGAACTCTGCAGACACATTCAGGATCTGCTGCTTCTCAACGGCATGGACTCTAGCTCTACCAAGCAGTTCGATCCGCATGCTAAACTCGCCCTGAAATTGCGGCTGAAATTGGGGGTAGCTTCCAACGAGGGTGCCAACGGAGAGTATCTGGAGTTCGAAGAACGGCTCCTCGATCCAATCCGGCACAAAAGGCGGCTTCACCGCGCATTTGAAGCGGAGATTGAGGTCGTCGGCGAGGTTCGAGAGGCTCACCATGTCCTCGGCAGGTCCGGCGATGCTTGGGTAGCTGAGCAGTGACCTGGCAACGATGTTGTCGCGAAATCCGGCTGGCTTGAACCGAAGGAGCTCCCGAGCCTGCTCGATCTTGGTGTAGATGTACGACATGCGCGTCTCCGGCGAGCGCTGCTCTCTGGGGTTCACGCGGTGTCGAAACAAGAGCGGAGGGTGGCTGCCATCCATGGCGGTGATCTGCCCGACGCTGCTGCCGCGGCGAGTCATGGAGAACGTCTTCCGGACGGACAGGGTCACGCGGTAGTGGCATGCTCTCTCGTCGCCGCCGAGGCAGGCCACCATGCACACCCGCCCCGCGGACGCCATCCACACGCCCTCGGCCGACAGGGTCATGGCGCTCAGGCCGGTCCGCCTCGCCGCCGTGGGCTGGTCCTCCCACGGGGGCACGTAGCGGAACACGGCCGCCAGCCGCGCCCCCGCCGCGCCGTCGGTTCTGTACGCCGGCTTGCACTGGAGGCCCTGCACCGTTATGCCGGAACGGGTGAACGCCACGTCCTGCATAGCCCTCGTGACGGGGCGGCCGCTCACGAACGGGCCGACCCGGCTGCAGAACGCGTCGGTGCCCTTGCAGTTCCAGTTTGGAATCACTTCCATCACTTGGTGACTGGGAGCGGATTGGTAGACGATGTCGCAGAGGGAGCCGCCTCTGTTCAGGTGCTCCATGCCCATGGCGTCGCCGTCACGGAAGAGCGGGTCGTCGCTGCACCCAGCGACGGCATCGAGCGCCGCATCCTCTGGCTGGAATTGGTAGCCGGAGTCGTACCCGCCGGCGAGCTGCGACACCAGGCGGACGGTGTCGAAGTAGGCGCCGTCGGACTTGGCGCTCGTGCTCGTCATCTCGCCGCGCACGGCGCGAGTTGTCAGCGTGGCCGTCATCGGGTACCGCAGCACGAGCAGGATGTTGTCGGCGGCCACGACCGGCGGCTTGAAGTTGCTGTCGCCGCCATGGTTCTGCTTGGCCCAGGCCCACGGGTCCGTGACGTTGCTGCCGCGCACGGGGAGGACCGCGTCCCCGACCATACACAGCACCCTCTCGCCGCCGCCGCCATCGCCGCTCCCCGACGACGACTTCGTCTCCGTATACACACCTTGGAGCAGCACGTGGAGCCTGGCGACCCCTGGCCGGAGCTCGAACTCCGGTGACGCGCGTGGTTCCGTGTACGAGCAGCAGCAGTTGCTGGTGATGGTGAAGCTGAGGAGCCCGCTGACGTTGAAGGCGGTTCGAGCCCCTCGCCGCGGCGCCATGTCCGCGTGCGTCACCATGAAGGTCGCGAGGGGAACAGCCTCAAGCAGTTCAGGACCGGCCACCGCAGCAGCATCAGCGTAGCTCCCATGGAACGGAAGCAGAGGGGCTTGGCCGGCGTCCTGGCTCCAGTCGCCATTCATGAAGGATAGCTGGTGCACGTGCATCAGGTCGCCGGCACGGTCGGCGTCAGCCTTGAGGTCCGCGGCTGAGGCGAGAACGGATTGGCAGTGCCGCTCGACGTCGGCGAAGCGGGTGTAGTCATGAGGGATGGGTCCTTTCGACATGCTTGGATGGAACGACGACGGATTGGAGGAGACGGCGGCAGAGAGACATGGCAAGAACAATGCAAGATTCAGCAGCAAGCTGGTGACGATCTTGCTGGCGGCTTCCATTGATGTGGCCTGTAGGAGGAATGTAGAATCAAGCAAGGAAATTCCCAGGAGTAACTGCATATTTCGTGGCTCAATTAAGATGAAACGAGCTGCAGAGGGGATTGATTACCTTTGTCTGACTCCTTGAGTGTTCAAGGAGGCACCAGGAGTCAAAAATGCTCTGCAGTGCTAGTGTGCTGTGGGGTGGAGATCAGTATACAACTCAACCGTAAGGAAGTTGATAGTTGACCATGGAACCTGCCACGTGGGCTCATGTGCTTCACTATCTCCAGGATCGAACATAACTCGAATAAAAGGAGCCAGATCGAGATACGATGCAAGAAACCAGTGGATTATGTGCCAACAACTTAATTGACTATGGAGCTTTGGAGCTAGTACAAAAAGGCAGCTCTGTTTCTGACTAAAAAAAAATTGAACGAGATATCCTCTTGATTTGGTCATAGCAATTACTCCCTCCGTCCACTCGACCTGCCCGGTCTGCCGGCACAACGTCCACGCGCCGTTGCTGGCGCAGATGGTGTGACCGTGCATGTGAGGTTATTCTTGTTCTCCTCCTACTAATACTCGTTTCTTCATGGTGGTAAATTTGTAACAAGCAAATTTGTTATAAACTGGTATGTAAACTTGTTTTTTCTTTTTCCTTTTTGTGAGGAGAAGAGAGGTTTTATTACTCAGAAAGTGCGTTACATTCTGAGCAATAAGCTGCTGACACAAAGCTGGAGCCGCGCCCAAACTTGTTTTTTCAGAAGCACTGGGCACATGATGTAATATATACTTGAATCATGAACTGTGCAGTTTGTATTGATCACATATTCAGAGGAAGTGGTACATATGCATGCACAAATGCTGATTCCTGAAAAAATACTGACGCGCAGTATAACCAACCTGGCAATGCAAAATGACCTGTGAACAATGAACGATATGTAACAAATTTGAGAAATGGCATTTATCTGACGTATTTTGCAATGTTTACGCCTAAGGAAAAAAAAATCTCCCGCAGTCAAATAAATTTTATTATGGGAGAGCTTATTCAAAGAATCGGAAAGATCGTACAAGTATCTTTAGTAGTTTAAACAACATACTAGTTGTCTAGAAAAAACATTCAGAATTCTTACAACTATTTCCATATGCTCCAAGAGATTAAATAAACTCCTCCTGACAGTCCGTCAATATCGTCTTAGCTCCTGTATAAGTATATATGAAATCGATCTGCCAGTAGTATTAATTATCATTACTTTGGAAAATATCGATTTGAAGTATTGTTTTAATCATTTTTTTTATCAAACCATCTGTCAAGTATGTGCTTTCACGTTTCATCAGCCTCGCCGAAATGCCAGAGTCCCAACTCCCAAGTGTCCAAGTATCATCATCAGCCTATAAAACTACGAACATCTTGTGAACAAAAATGACAAGGAAATAACTGCGAAAATCACAAAACTTCATGTCAATAAAGAGGAAGGGAAAAATGGAACGTGAATTTCTCAAAGCAATGATGTCATAAATATATTATGCAAGAACATGATCCATGCTACAAACGAGCGCAAACATTGGGAGCCCTGAACGAGTGGGACAGCCAGTGACAGGCACGTCCCATGGCCACCGGGAGTGCCGAAGGGTCAATCAGCACACACTCTACACCCGGGAGAACCGGAGAAACAAGGCTGCTTGCTTGTCTCCGAGGAAGAAGGACATCTGAAGGTACTACACACCAGATATACCCAATCAACAAGTGTCTAAATATCCTCAAAATAATGCTCGTCCTTTGTTTGCAGCGCCAATTAAGAACGATTCTCCGGTTCTAGATCGTCTTCACAAATCTAGATATATAATTTTTGTTTTGCTATAGAGTATCTAGATATAAACGTATATCTAGGTACGTAATAAAAATTATGTATCTAGATTTATCGAAATGATCTACAATTTGGAGCGGAGGAAAAAATTAAAACAGTGTATTGCACTAGGACGGACATGCTATATATATAAATGTGATGATAGGTGCGATTTTTGTGCCGAAATTGTTCGGAAGCAAGCCGTGGTGGAAAACTGAAAATGGACTGCAACCCAGCGGCCGTCGCCTACATCAGCGCCGTCTGGATCACCCTCGCCGCCTGGGCCGTCCACAACCTCCTCGCCGCGTCACCGGAGGCACCGGCCAACGTCGCGTTCGACGTCCTCGTGGTGCTGGCCGCCGCCGCCAGCCGGCTGCTGCTGGTGATGTGCCGGCCTTCCCTGCCCGTGGACACTGGTGGCGCCGCGGCCGGCCGTTGCCGTCCTCGCCTCGCCGCCTACCGCGGGACGAGCAGCGCACGGGCGACGGACCCCGCCGCCGCTGGTAACAATCGGGACGCTCGGCCACACGAGCACGGCGCCGCCGCCGCCGTGCAGTGCGTGGTGTGCCTCGGCGAGGTGGGGGACGGGGAGACGGTGAAGCTGCTGCCGGCGTGCCGGCATCTGTTCCACCAGCAGTGCATCGACGTGTGGCTGCACGGCCGCTCGACGTGCCCGGTCTGCCGGTGCGGCGTCGTCGCCGCGTCTCCGGGCCAATGGTGCGCGTCGACGATCTTCTGAACTCTGCAACGACATTCTAAACCATACTTGCGGCATGCATTACCTGTAGATGACCCCGATCGACATACTACTATTTTTTCCTGAACGATGTCATTCCTTTTGAGATGTGCAACACTCTGACACTCTGTGTCCCCCAAAAAGAGTAAAATGCACCGCCGGTCCTAGAACTTGGCTCAGGGTGTCATCCCGGTCCCTAAACTTTCAAAATGCACATTCAAATTCTTAAACTTACTAATTGTGTCACGTGAGGTCCAAATCAAAGTTATTTACGCTAAATCGAAAGTTATATAATTTGTTCAAATAAAAAATTATATATGCAAAAAATAATTCATACCAATTTACTTGTACAGATCTATTCAACTACAAAAGATCTGTATAGAAAAATTATAAAATAAGAAACTTATATGATCAAATTTGTAAAAGATAGAAAATAAAAAAAGATAAATTTTGGAGGAAATATTGGCAAAGAAAATATTCGGCATAAAGTTCTGAAACAAAATTTGAATTTGTTTTGAAAATATAAGAGTTGAGTAGAAAATTTTAAAAATAAAATTTGGACCAACGTGTAAGCTCCATATAAGTTGATAACTTTCACTTCATAACTTAATAATAATGATTTGGACTTTACATGATATGATTAGCAAGTTTGAGGATCTAAATATGCATTTTGAAATTTTGGGGACTGGAATGACACCTCGAGCCAAGTTCGAGGGCCGGCGGTGCATTTTACTCCCAAAAAATACTCTAGCATTTGTCTCTAGTGAATAGCCAACCACCTGCTATCTGGCGATCGATCATATACATTCAGAAACTAGCTGTCCTTTTGCGTCCATGATCTATCGATCAAGTTGGCACATGATCCATTGGCCAGGTCTCTTTTTATCGGAGTTCTATTTGTTCCTGGAGATGCAGGGCCACATGAACACATGTGGGCGGGGCAGGTTCCTCGATCAAGAATCAACTATCGACTCCGTACATCCTCTGAGATGTGCAAGTGTACTATATCCATCCCCCAACTGTCGGCCGTTACGCATTTCTGAAGAATTCCGGCGCGCCGCCGCCCTCCGTCCCTCCCCCACCACAACCACCACCGCAGCTACCGTCAGGTTTGAAGACAAGCGATACCCTGAAGAGTCATGCGCGCGGTCATTACCAGAACTGGGAGCCGGCCCGTATCAGAACACTGAAGCCTGAAGGTGAGTCGAGCGTATCCCATCTTCACCTCCGTGACAACTTCACAATTGCTGTTGATCTGCGTGCGTGTTCTTGATCACCTCTGGCAATTTCCCTACTGAATAATGCTGAAGTTTCCTGCAGGCCATGGCGATGGGCGCCGCCAAGATCGCCATCAGCTTCCTGCAGACTCTCGCGTTGGTCCTGCAGACATGCCTCCCTGTCGCCACGTCGGCGCACCCGTCGCGGCATCCGAGCACGCCGTCGTCAGGCTTGCCCGTCGCTCCTGACTACAGCCGCCGCTTCGCCGAAGTCACGCGGCACTGCCAGTCCCTGCTCTCCTCGTCAGCCGAGGAGCTCAGCGTCGAGGCCGACCGTGCCGGCGCCCTGATCCGCCACCTGTCCTTCACGGATGGCGACTGGAGCCAGGACGCCGGCCAAGCTCCCATGTTCCCGTTCCGTGGAGGCTACGCCGGCGGTGCCGGGAAGGTGGCCGGCCGGCCTGAATTGCCTCCCCTCGCGTCGTTCAGGGTCACGGAGGTTCAAGCTCAGCGGCGAGGCGCCTTCAACGTGAGCGGGCTCCTTACCTTCACCGACACATGCGAACACGGGGTCGTCGAATTCCGTGCTCGGTTCCATGGCGTGTATATCGAGACACGGTCGTCGGGTAGCTACGGCAGCGGCGGCGGTGGCGGCGGAGAGAGGGTGCTGTGTATGGTCGGGAACTCTGCTCTCCCGTGGCGCAGAAGCAACATCACCGACTTGTGGAACTTGGCGAAGAATGGTGCCGGCGAGGCCAGCATTTTTGAGCAGCCGGCGGCCGCCGCCGCCAACGTGCTGCTCGTGCTACGGTATCCGAAGGTGCCCACGCTGACAACTCGCGCCGTGCGCGGCGAGATGACGAGCCTGAGCGCCGCGACGGACGGCGCCTACTTCGACACGGTCCGGCTGGCGTCCCGGCTCAGCCCGTGCTTCGGGTACCAGTTCACGACCGAAGACGAGGAGCTCGACGCCTCTGGGTGCAGCAGCCACCCATCCTTCCGTGACGGTGACGGCAATGTCGCCGCCGGGCACCTGTACAGAGGCGCCTCCTTCTGCAAAATCCTTGACAAATTCACCTCCTACGAATACGTCCTCCTGGCCGTCGTCCCGAACTGGAACTGCAGCTCGACGGACGAGTTCTGCGGCCGGGCGGGGCCGTTCGACGCCAGCGGCCGGGCCGCAAACACGGCGTTCACTCGTGCCGCCGTCACGGTGCAGGACCTCCGGTGCGAGCCGGCCTGCGCCGCGGACGGGACGGCGGCGGCGAAGGTGTCGGCGGTGCTACGGTTCGTTGCCCCGTGGGAGGACCAGGCCGCGGCGGCGACGCGGACCGGTCTGAGCGGCGCGACGCTGTCGGCAGAGGGCGCGTGGAGCGCGTCCACCGGCCGGCTCCGCATGGCGGCGTGCCTCGGCCCCGGCAAGGAGGCGTGCCGCTACCGTGTGACCCTGCACGTCCCCACGGCGTTCTCCATCACCCGCCGCAGCATCATCGTGGGGCGGATAAGCGCCACGGATGGCAGCCACCATCCGCTGTCGTTCCAGCAGCGCGTGCCCCCCGCGGAGTTTTGGCACCAGTTTGGCCGCTCCGGCGAGGCGGTGCCCATGGCGTACCACTACACCAAGGTCGAACAGGCCCGCGAGCTCCTCCGGGGGAGGAAACCGTCCGTATTTCGCAGCAACTTCGTTTCGAGGTTCCTGCTAAGCTATCCAAATATGGTCGCTGATGCTGGCGATGACTTGGTGACCCTCGGCAACCTCGCTGCCGACATCGGTCATCTCGACTTCCAATCCATGGCGAAGCTGACGTTCGTGCCGGAATGGATAGAGGACCCGTTCAACATTGAACTCCAAATACTCTCTGTTGGCACCCTCGTCGGAAGCTATTCTCCTCCGTTCGAGGATGGATCTAGTATGCCGGCGGAACAAATTGATAGAGTCCATCGCAATGGCATGGAGAAGCAGCATGTGATCAACGTGTCGGCCGAGTTCACGGCCATCAGGATGTTCCTTGGACCCGTTTCGGTGATGTCGCTGGAGGGCGTGTACGACCCGGAGGATGGGCGAATGTACCTGATCGGCTGCCGGAACGTCCATGCGCCGTGGCGAGTCTTGGCGAAGAGCAGAGACCTTGAAGACGGGATGGACTGTTCCATCGAGGTCACAGTGCAGTACCCACCGACGACGATGCGGTGGCTGATCAACCCGGCGGCGAAGGTTTCCGTCGCCAGCACGAGGGAGGACGATGACCCGCTGCACTTCACAAAAACGGAGCTCCGATCGATGCCCTTCGTCTACCGCGACCAGCGGGGCGTGCTGACAGAGACCGCAGAGGAGGACCTCCTGTGCATCTCCATGCTGTCGGCTACCATCGCCGCCGCCACCAGCCAGCTGCGCTACGTCAACTCCCACGCCGAGGTCACGCCGTACATCTCCCTCGCCATGCTCGGCATCCAGGCGCTCGGCTACGGCGCCACGCTGGTCGCGAACGCCAGGATGCTGCCAGCATGGCCGAGGCACAGCTACAAGGTGTACGCCGACCATTTGGAGTGCTCCGTGAGGGCGCTCACCCTCGCCGCGCTCCTCCTCACGGCGTGGCTCGCGCACAAGGTGTGGTGGTCGAGGGCCCAGGCGCGGGCGCGGGCGCCGCTCGAGCCGGGGCGCGTGCCGAGGGACGGCGCGGTGCTCCTGCGCAGCCTGGCCGTGCACCTGGGCGGCCTCTTCGCCGTCGCCGCCGTGCACTGGCTGAGGACCCACGGCGCGTCGGCGACTACTCCGCCGCCGAGGGGGGCCGACGCGGAAGCCCGGACGATGCCGTCGTCGAGCATGTACTCCTGGGGCGACGTCGTCGAATGGTATGTCGGCGTGGCGAAGGAGTGGTTCTTGCTCCCGCAGGTCATCGGCAACGCCCTCTGGCGCGTCAACTGCAAGCCTCTCGCGGCGAGGTACTACGCCGGGGTCACCGCCGCGTGGTTGCTGCCGCATGTCTACGGATACCTCCGGCCACCTGTCTTTGACATGTACCCCGGGTCTCTCTACTCGAAGGCTGGCGCCGTGGTGGTTCCAGGCGTCGGAGTCGTGCTAGCTCTCCTCGTTTTTGTGCAGCAGCGCTGGAACTACAAAATTGTTGGCTGGGAGACGAGGACAAAGAGGAATAAGCTACTGGAGCACGTTCACTAGGAGCATGTATATTGATACACATAAAAGGATCATATGTTGTCTTACGTAATTCTAAGTAATTTTTTTATGATGTAGAGAAGAAAGGGCGAGGGAGACGAGATAAAAAAGATTATTATTTCATGAAGCAACCACTCCAGAAGCTAAGAGCATATATCATGGAAAGCACGACTACAGAGTGATGGACCGATGATGCTCTCACATTACTAGAAGTGGTCTATTATAGTATTATCTTGGTAAATAGTAGTCCCTCGCTTCAAAAATGTATGATGTAAGCAAAAGTCCTCCAAAGTTTATAAAGTTTGATTATTTTTTCCTATCAAAATATGTCTCACATTTCTAAACGGATGGAGTAGATTAAATTCAAGTCTTTATGTAAATGGCAGAAGGGAAACAGATTATAGGAGCAGCTTCATCACTTGTTTTATGCCAGATTTGGTAATACACTCCAGACAGGCTTCTGGATCTTTCATCTTCAAAGAAGTTATAATAACTAGCGAGATGGCCCGCACAAATAGCGCGTGTAGCTAGGTTTTTTATACTAACTTTTATTTTTACTTAAAAATAAATTTATACAAAAAATTTGTTTAGTCGTGTCGTTGTTTGCTGTCCTAATATGCCAGACCTAAGCATCATCTATGTTTTATCCACTATTATTCTGTGACATATTCTCGTGGAATATGAATTCAAGATATAGAAACATATTTTTATTATTTACTAAAAGTAATATAAAAATTCAAACCTTTTCACATGAATATAATTAACCTTTTAGTTTTTGATTGATAATGTATTTTTTTTACAGCTCGAGGTGACAAATTTCCTTTGAATTTTACTTCAAAAAAATCTAAGTGAGTGACTCAATGTGTTATACCATGGATCATTGGAATAAAGTTTAATTTGAAGTTTGAATCCAAACCTTAATAGTAGTGGTTGCATTCACTTTAGTTCTGATCACGCCGAAATCTCCTTTCCTTTCTTTGTTGTACATTCTCCAATTGCTTCAAGTTCATTCATGCATGCTCCCATTATCTGACGGCTACTGCATCTTTACCCAAGGATCAACAAATTCGTCATTGTGCAAGCAAGTTATAGCTCTCTTATGTGCTCATCTGATCCCCTTCTGACTTCTAGTCTTGAAGAGCTCTGCCTGCTACACCATGGTCATCGAGAATACATCCTGATGGTTCGTGTTATCACATCTCGTCGAGAACTATTTGTAGCTTGCTATAGACAGGTGTTTGTATAAAACACATACCTGCTATTATGATGCCCACCCCACCTCATATCCATCTCAATTTGTATTTTTGGCTAGTTTAGCTTGTCGTCTTGGCATCAACCCAGCCTATAGCGCCTACACCCTGCACAGGAACTGACCATGGCAATTGTCAACCATCGTTGAGTCCCCAAATCAAGATACCATCTTAATGCCAAGTTGTGCTTTTCGAGACATGTTGCCCATCATTACAGTGAACACCGTTCCGTTCACCTTGTTCGGAACTACCTTGTTCGGAACTCTAGTAGTTTATACCTTGATAGTTCACCAATCTGGCAGCCACACGCCTTCAGCAGCTCTATATAGAACGATAGAGTTTGTACAGAAAGAAGAAGAAAAGCATATAGAAAACCAATTTGCTGCTGCTTAGTGTTGAACAAAACACACAACCTCTCGTAGTTAGCTGCCCTCACCTCTCCCCCATCTTGGCTCCTGCTCTTGCGGGACCTGACCACGGACTTGTTGCTCCATCATCCACAAAAAAAGAATACGAAAATTGCTCCGGTAGACTCTTTTAGAAAATAAACACAGATCTTGAAGCAAACATGTTAATTATGCAATACTAATGATATACTCTCTTTGTCGCAAATTGTAGGTCATTACAATTAAAATGGGAAGAGTATGTTATAGTTGTTACTACTACTACTACTATTACTACTACTACTACTTTAATCTTGGATATGCTAGGGCCGACCCTACCTGTCCTTGTCTAACTCAGCCCATGTAATGTAAGGTCATGTTTGGATCCGGCATGGCTAAACTTTAGCCCTATCACATTAGATGTTTAGTTGCTAATTAGAGTAAATTAATGATAAAACTAATTGCATAACCCCTAAGCTAATTCGTGAGATGAATCTATTAAGTCTAATTAATCCATGATTAGCTCATGTGATGTTATAGTAACTATGGGCTAATCATGAATTAATTAGGCTTAATAAATTAATCGTGAATTAGCCATAAACTTCTACAATTAGTTTTATAATTAGCTCATGTTTAGTCATTCTAATTGGTATCGAAATATACGATATGAAAACACTAAACTTTAGCACTTGGAATCCAAACACCCTCTAGCTTCATGCGGATGGAATGGAAATTTTAGTCAGTTTCGGCAAATGGTGGCACGAAGCTTCGTCGTCGCTTCTCTTGACTGCAGCTAGGAGTTCATTCTCTCTGAGACGGAGACAATCCTACTCATTTCAGTTCATGCATGGCACAGGCGTTCTAGGCCGTGTGGTCGCGGCAAGCTCAGCCAATGGTGCAGTTCCGTGCCTTAGTGCATGGTTCTTCACAGTCTGATCATTTCGATCAAATCGGTATTTCAATTGTCGATCCCATCTACAGGAACGTATTATGGGCATGTCTGGGAGCACTCCACTCCACCAAAACCAGCTTCACTCCACCAGCTCCATCTTTTTGGTAGCGTCACTCCACCTTTTCTAGGAAAACTTGAAGCTGATGTACGTGTTTGGGAGATTGTGGTGCTCCAGCTCCAGAAACATGAGAACTTGATAGGAATAGTCTATTTTGCCCATGGTGGTTGCTGGAGGGTTGGGTTATTTTTTATGCCGCTGCTATAGTACGCTACAGTACCCGCGCACTGTTCATTCATGAAAAAAAAACTAGTCTAACAATAATGTTCCAATATCATTGTTGAACCAAATAATGTTAAAGATCACAACAATTATGGTACAAAATCAACATTTTCATTACAAACTAATTCCAAGCGAGAGAGAGTGATGTGGCCAACTCATCACGAAAGACATCCATAGTTGGGGCGTTGACTGCGGAAGTTGACCCATCCGACGCCGTTTGTGAAACTGCATATTTGTTGTATCTTTTCAGTATTGTAGCAACAAAATTAGGATCACGATCAAATCGAGCAAAGTCTTCATCTTCACCTCCATGCTCACGAATGAAATTGTGAAGGATCATGGTAGCCATAACAATCATTTTTTGCTTGTACATGGGATATGGTGGAATCTTCCAAAGAATTGGCCACTTCATTTTCAATAATCCAAAAGATCGCTCAATCACATTGCGGATAGATGAGTGAACCTGATTGAACCTTTCCATAGAAGTCTTAGGTTCGGTACCTCTATGCCATTCCGGTATATGATACCTTTCACCCTTGTAAGGAGTAAGGTAGCCAGGACGATTCGGATATCCCGCATCCACAACATAGTATTTTCCTAAATTTATATAAAAACAATATGATTCATGGATTAATGGTAAATGTTAAACATTAAAGTATTTCCAAATTACACACATATTACCTTGTGGAGGATGTGGGAAAAAATCTTCATCAACTCTGAGTGCATTGTACAACACACTTGTATCATGCATAGCTCCAGAGTTTCCCATGGAAACATAAGTGAAACGCATGTCAAAGTCACATACTGCTAGAACATTTTGAGTGGCTATACCCGTTTTTCCAATATATCTCACTTGCTCCTCAGGTGAAAGTGCAACACGGATATGAGTGCCATCAAGTGCGCCAATACAATCTTTGAAGTGTGGATATGCACGTCTGCCATCTCTTATTCTTTTATGGACTGTGGGGAAGTTGGGATTTTTTATCTAATAAATTCTCTTGCCATAGCCATCAAATCATTAAGAACCTCATCAAATTTCCTACTAATAGTTTCTTCTGAATGCTTGAATCTATTTTGAGTTTTCCTATTAGACTCATTTCCAGCATATGTGTAAAGGAAAATAGCAAGCATCTCATATGTGCTCATGTGCATAGAAGATTGCAGCCCATACCTTTCCACCAACACAGTATGGAGATCCAAGAATATTTCGTTGCTCATACGAAGTTGTCTGTGGCATTCTCCAGGAGTTTCATTGTCTCTAGCAGCCATCCTGTACCACTAGCACCATATGTTCTTGGTGGGTTTATAGCAAGGTAGAGGTCAACATATATTTGAGCAATTTCTGCACCACTCAAAACAAGATTCCAAAAGACCTCGCTTTCATCAGTAGAGTCATCACTATCACTCTCACTTTCCTACGGATGACAGGCCATATGACAATAAAATAAAATAAGTAACACATATGACAATACACAAATAAAATGATCACACGACAATAGCTGAAATGACAATAGTTTGGTACAGACCACAATGATCAAATGACAAGACACAAATAAAATGACAATAGTTCAAATAAAGAAAAAGAAAACATGAAAAGAACACAATTCCTCAATTGCCATACTTGGCATTGTACTTCCTGTGAAGCCAATTAAATCTAATCTGATTTGTAGGTAAGGTCATGAACATTTTCCTTTGGTCCTTATTCACAAACAACTCGGTAGCAATGTAGTGCTCATCTGTATCGTAGCCTGCCCCACATTCCAACACTAGGTCCATGACTTGTTGGACAGTGACTTCATCTAGTTTTTGAGTTGTAAAAGAAGAGGCCGACTCAGCAATCTTAGTTACTTGCTCTTGAATAACTAGTGTTGGGCCTATTCTTGGTTTCTTTGTTGGTGGGTTTCTTTTGTTTGCCAAGAGAATGGTAGGAGAAGGAGAAACCTCTTGGGGATTATCTGTTTCATCCCCAACAGCAGCATCATGGTCACAATCATCGGGGAACTCATTCAAATTACCATTGTCAACATCAGCAGGGGCCTCTTGAGATGGCGGTATGATGGGATTAAAGCCCATAGGATTCCAATGATCTGATTGATCATTAATTTATGTTACCAAATATCACTGATAAATCCTCCTCGTTTTGCAATGCTTTTTTCCTAAACTTCCCACAACCTGGAATTTCCTGAAAGAAGACAATTGTTGTTACTAAAAGTAATTGAAATAATTTCCTAAAAGAAGAACATAAATAAAATAGTCTCTGGACTCACCGCTTTTGCCTTCTTCCACCACTCATCATCCATATCAATAACACCTCTTGCTCTATTTGGCCCTGTTTGCTTCCTCATTAATTTCTTCCAAGCCAAAAAATCGGGCTTTAACTTATCCCATTTGTTCTTGGTTTGCCGCTTGGACAAACAAATTCTTGTGAGGTTGAAAAATTTCTCTATGACCTCATCATATCCTACTGAGTTCAATGGGTGTTCGGCCTATTCCCTTTGTTAACTTGTTTGGCAAACAACGAACATATAAGCGCCGTATCTGCATCAGTCCAATCAATTGAATCACCCTGACCAATATAACAGTAACCACTTTATAGCATTTGCGCTAATATTTCTCTACTCATGTTGCCTGCTCATCAGATAGTTTCAACCAACAATTGCATGATAGGAAGGAAAATTTTTATTGTATCTTGCACCTTCTTCTTGCCTTTGCACTGTGCCAAATTTTGGGTGATGGCCTGGCTGCCAAGGCCATCCACATCTTGGCCGGCCTGGCTGCCAAGGTCGAGCATGCCCTGGCCGGCGCCCAGGACACCACGGCCACGATCAGCGCCCAAGGCAGCACGGCCACGACCGACGCCCAGGGCAGCCCGACCACGGCCGCCGCCCGATCCAGCCCGGCCACGGCCGTCGCCTACCCCGCCCATGGAGCCACGACCACCGATGGAGCTTAGCTCCTCTACTTCGTCATCGAGGTCGCCGCTGCCAAGGCCGGCCGCAGGAGCCGGCAGAACAAACGGAGAGCGAGCAATGGCAGCCATGGAGGAGGCAAAAATCATTTGGCATTCATGGGGGGAGGCAAAAATCAAATCAGGAGGAGGAGCTGATGAAGGATTTGACTCATTGGGTGGACGTGGGTGGTCGCTGCCGTCCATTTTCGCCGGAGATTGGGCCGGCGGTGCCCAACCCTAGCGGTGGTGGAGCTAGGTTTCGAAGGGGAGGAGCGTTGGGAGGGGAGGGGGGGATGATGTCTTTTTTTTGTGAATTGAACCGGTACATTGTGTAATAAGTGGCATGGTGGGTAATTACCCCACAACTTCATGAGTTGGTACGAAACTAGTGTTTTTAAAGCACCCCTTGAGGTACTCCAAAAAAACGTGGATCTGGCCCTCAACTCCACCTTTTTTCTGGAGCTGGAGTTGGTGGAGCTGGACATATTTGGCTGGCAATTTTGTGGAGTTGGTGGAGTGGAGCAGTTTTTTGTGGAGTGGAGTGCTCCCAAACACGCCCTATATCTTGATGACATGTTATAATAGTTAGATTTTCTTTTATCCACAGTTATAGAAGCAATATTTGCTTCCACTACCATATATTGGATACAGACATCATGAAGTTAGAGTTGTATTTCAGATATGGACTCTTTGGGCTAATTTATACCATTGGATCTTCGGAAAATTCTACGGTATATATTCGTCTCTTTTTTCGATTAACGTGGTAATTTGTAGACCCTCTCGGCGAATGTGAAGGCTTCTTTTAATACTATTGTATTAAGATAATAGATTGCCAGCTGATCTTTATGGAAGCACAAAAACGACATTATCTTTGATCGAGCATCCATATCCTTTGCTAGGTGGAGGATTCATTTCATGAACTTGGTCACCCTACATGCTGGACCATTGTTAGGAGAGAAAATTGATCGTTGGTTGAGTGGTCTCTTGTAATTCCTTCTTTTTTTACTGTTTAGGCATTGCGCCGTATAAAAACTCCCATCTGTACATACTCGCCTTTTATTTATATATAAAAAAATAGGTAGGGGCTCCCCTGCCGATTCCCAAAAAAAAAGATATGTATGGCGTATTGTATTGTTGTATTGTCAACATGACCTAAGATTTCATAGTTGATACACCTAGGAATACGGACCACATAATGAGTGAATGGTTTTGCTGCACTGAATTGGAGATTCGAAAGGAGTGGCCTTTGTAAGGTGAATGCTCTCTTTTGGGCTACATTAAAATGATTTTTGGCTTATAACATTTTTACAAACATTTTTTCTGGAGCACATACCGAGTAAGGTACCGGAGGCTGTTACAGAAAGTCATAAAGATTGGATATCATAAACGTCAAGTTTTTCATCGATTAAAATTAACACGTCTATTAGAATATTGGACCGCTATATCCACTGCAATAGACTATTGGTGGGTGACGAGAGGCCATAGAGGCTGAAGTAGCTGAATCAACCCTTGATTTGAATCCAATGGACACTGCTCGTCGACTGAAATATTTAAAAAAAAATCAGCGGCTGGTTATGCATCTCCCATACTTTCCTACACTTTTTTTCTTATGTTGTTTAATCTGGAATAGTCCTCTATATTTTCTGATGAGGCAATGCATGTTTCTTCCCCAAACCAAACATTCTCTCACACTGAACTACAAAGCCCAAAAATATGAATCTTTTTGAAACGGAGAAAAAATATGAATTTTCCTTTCTCAAAATATAAAAGAATTTTGCCACACAGGCAGAAACAAGTTGTCCTTTGCACTACTCCTACCTCCATGATTCATCGTCAACTTGGCGGCCGGCGCGTGATCCATGTGGTTAGAGGTGCCTGGTTTCTCGCGTCGTATACCTCGATCTGGCCCACGTGCACAAGTGGGCTGGTTCCTCGGTCAACGAATCAACGATCGACTTTCCTACGGTATTGACTTGTACACTGATCTCCACCCCCACAACAGTTTCTGTGTTCTTGACTTCTGGTGCCTCCTTGAACACTCAAGGAGTCCCACAAAGGTAATCAATCCCCTCTGCACCTCATTTCATCTTAATTGGATCACAAAATGCGCAAATTACTTCTGGGAATTTCTTACTGAATTCTACGGTTTCTCCTACAGGCCACATTGATGGAAGCCGCCAGCGAGATAGTCATCAGCTTGCTGCTGAATCTTGCCTTGTTCTTGCCATGTCTCTCACCCGCCGTCTCCTCCAACCTGTCCTTCCATCCAAGCATGCCGAAAAGAGCCATCCACCATGTCGACCGGCACTGCCAATCCGTGCTCTCCTCCGCCGCGGAGCTCAGTTCCGATCCTGACAGCGCCGGCGTCCTGAAGTACAAGCTATCCTTCGTGAATGGCGACTGGAACCAGGACGCCGGCCAAGCTCCCCTGCTTCTCTCCCATGGAAGCTACGCCGATGCCGCGGCGGCTGATCCTGATGAATCTCCTGAAGGGGTTCCCCTTGCGTCCTTCATGCTCCTGCACATGGACACGGTGCCACGGCGAGGGGCTCGAACCGCCTTCGACGCCAGCGGGGTGCTTGCCCTCACCATCACCCGCCGCAACTGCTGCTGCTCGTACATGGAGCCAAGCGCGTCGCAGTATTTCGAGCTCCGGCCAGGGGTCGCCAGGCTCCTTGTGCGGTTCCAGGGTGTGTACACGGAGACGAAGTCGTCGGCGAGCGGCGGCGGCGAGAGGGTGCTGTGTATGGTCGGGGACGGTGTCTTCCCCGTGCCCTGCACCAACGGCGCGGACCCCTGGGACGACGACTGGGTCAGCTTCAAGCCGCCGGTCGCGGCCGACGGCAACATCCTGCTCCTGCTGCGGTACCCGAAGACGAGCACGCTGACAACTCGCGCCGTGCGCGGCGAGATGACGAGCACGAGCGCCAGGTCCGATGGCGCCTACTTCGACACCGTCCGCCTGGTGTCGCAGCTCGCCGGCGGGTACAGCTCCGGCTACCAATTCCAGCCGGAAGTTCCTTGGTGCAGCGACGAACCGCCGCTCTCCCACGACAGCGACGCCATGGATCAGCCGCTCAGCAGCGGCGCCTCTCTCTGCGACATCATCAACCGCTCCGCTCCCGACACCCAAGCGATGGAAGTGATTCCGAACTGGGACTGCAAGGGGACGGACGCGTTCTGCAGCCGGATCGGGCCGTTCGCGGCCACCAGCCGCCCAGCCGCAAGCGCGACGGAGGACACGGCGTTCACCCGCTCCACCATCGTGGTGCAGGGCCTCACGTGCGAGAGGACGACGACTAGCGGCGGCGGCGCGGTGGCCGCGAGGGTGGCGGTCGTGCTCCGCTACGTGCCCCCGTGGGAGGACCTGTCCGTGGCGGCGAAGCGGACCGGCCTGAGCGGCACGACCCTGTCGACCGAGGGCGCGTGGAACGCGTCCACGGGGCGGGCCTGCATGGCGGGCTGCCTCGGCGCCGGCGACGAAGCGTGCCACTACCGCGTGACCCTGTCCGTCCGGACGGCGCTCTCCATGACTCGCCGCGGCAGCATTGTCGGACGGATCACCGCCGTGGACGGGAGCCACGCTCCGCTGCTGTTCCAGCAGCGCGTGAACCTCCGGCTTGGCAGCTCCGGCGGGGAGACGCCGCGCATGTCGTACGTGTACACCAAGGTCGAACAGGCTCGGGAGCTCCTCCGGGCCAGCGAAACAACTGGTGGTTTCCGTGGCAACTTTGTTGCGAAGTCACTGCTGAGCTATCCTGATGTCGCCGGCGCTGCCGACGACATGGCGAGCCTCGCGAACCTCGCCGGCAACCTGAATCTCCGCTTCCAAGGCGTGGTGAGGCCGCCGTTTGTGCCGGAATGGATCGAGGAGCCGTGCTTTGAACTCCAGATACTGTCAATTGGCACCCTCGTAGTCGTTGCAAGCTACTCTCCCCAACTTCAGGCCGGTAGGCCTATGATGTGGAACGAACTGTTTGGTAGAGTCCATGGCGTGGAGAAGCAGCGGATCCTGAATGTGTCCGCGGAGTTCACAGCATCCGGGAGCTTTCTCGGTCCAACTCCGGTGATGTCGCTGGAGGGCGTGTACAACCCGGAGGATGGGCGGATGTACCTGATCGGCTGCCGGAAGGTCCATGCCGTGAAGGTCCTGTCGAAGATAAGAGACCTTGAGGACGGGATGGATTGCTCCGTGGAGGTGACCGTGGAGTACCCGCCGACGACAACGCGGCGGCTGATGGTCGGCCAGACGGCGAAGGTCTCCATCGCCAGCACGAGGGAGGAAAACGACCCGCTGCGCTTCGCCAGGACCGAGCTCCGCACGCTACCCGTCATGTACCGTGACCAGCGGTGGGACGAGCTGATGAAGCCGATAGTAGATGGGCTTCTCTGCATCACCCTGCTGTCGGCTGCTAAAATAATCCTTGTGCCCGTTCAGGGCTACTGAAAGAAAATAGATATTGGATTGCCAACAGCCACTGGAAAAAATTAACGCGGGCATGTGAGAAATCACAAGTTTTTGGATGGAATTTCAGGGTTTCAGAATGGTAGGTAGGGAATTCTCTCTTCAGTAGTTGGTTCCATTAGCAAGATGAGGACATAAAGATTGCTCTGGCCCATGTCATGCATAAATTAGAAGTACAAATATTTTTTTCTAAAAAATGAAGTACAAATACTTTGTCTACTAGCTAGTCACCTTGCATGAAAGTCATTTTTGGGGGGGGGGGGGGGGGGGGGGGGCGAGGCTCTGCAGCCCATGGAGCCCCTCAGAGCTCCCAAAACAATTTTAAATGAAGAAGACGAAGAAGAAAAGGAGGAGGAAGAATAAGAAAAGGAGAGGAGGGAGGAAGAAGGAGGAAAAAATAAGTCCCTCTCCACTTTATTTGTCGTTATATATAAGCTAGTAATAGCTTGACATTGCTGGTTGCTGCCGGCCGAGATGGTGAGCGTGACAATTCAGGTTGCGAATTTTAGTGGGTCAACCACCCAATGACCCACTACCCTGTTTATACCTATTGGGCCAACCCAATAAATATTAGTATAGAATAGGTTTAATTACGTGGATCGGTAGGTTACCCAAATGTCCCTACGCTTTCCTAATCCCGTCCCGTCGTCTGCCGCTCCGTTTGCTAGTCACTACCTCCTTTCTGACCTCGTCACCTCCAATGTTTTCAAATCGTATAACCGTATTTAGTCGTAAGAGTACCGATAAGATAATTAGTCGTGATTAGTCATCGATCAGTCCGATTAATCGAGCCTAGTCGGTACTAGTCGTAGTCTAGGCGTCCCGTATAATCCAGGACTGATATGCTATGCTACATACTATACTGTTAAAAGCAAAAATTACTAACTTAATAATTTATATTTTAATTTGTGAAGTAGACTAAAAAGAGCATTAGCTAGAATAATGGTTCACTTATGGGCCACCAAATTACCGGCCCAAAACGTCAAAACCACCGATGGCCTAAAAGTTATCCAAAACTTGTTGTAAACTAGTCGTTCCCATGTTAATCAGATGACTAATTACGGTTAGTCGATGATTAGTCGGATGACCAAACTTCTAGTCGATATAATCGCCTCGTTGGGCACCATCGGTAGTAGCAGACCGATAAGTATGATTAGTCGCGACTAGTACCGTTGCTGCCCGCTTGCCGCGCACCCCTACTCCGCCTCCTCAGGCCACTCCTGCGACGGTGCCGGTGCTGGGGAACGATGGCGAGATCTTCAATTGGCGCAGTTAGCCTGGAATTTAAGGAGTAAGTAGATCAGTGACTCTGCGGTGGCATTAGGCAGCAGCTTCTGTTGGGCTTGGTCCGATTTGATTGGTGCTAGTGGATCGATTTGGGTCTCGCGGAGCAGGATTGCATGATTAGATTGGCCGTGAGGGAGAAAGATTGGAAGGAGCTGGTGCTAGTTTTTGCCTCGATATGGAGCAGGGATGAGACGGATGGAGGGACGAGTGCCTCTGCTTGGATTTGTTGGAGGCATGGATGCTACGTGCTGCCGCAAGCAAGAACAGAGGAGGCGGAAGCTCGCGTGTTGCTGCTTGCAAGTATGAAGAAACAGGTGCGAATCCAGAAAATTTTATCGCCGATGTCAGTGCAATGTACTAACCCATACTTTTGAAACTATAATTTTATGAATAACACAATAAAAACTAAATAATGATATATTATGAGATTGTTAAAGTTTATAATAGTATTTATTCTTTACAATTTCAATTCCTCGCTACCACTATGACCATCCATCTTATGAAAAACGAGCACTAAGGCCAGTCTCTCAGTGGGGTTTCATAAGAAGTTTCATATACATTAAATGTAATGCCATATTAGCAAATTTGCTGACATAACAGGATAATTATGAGGAGAGAGGAAGGAGAGTTTCATAAGATGAGAGAGAAATTTCATCACCATTACACTCTTTTGGCACAGTTATCAAGTTCTCAATCTTAGTAACTGTGCAATAAAACTACGCACTGCGACCAGTCTTAATAGGGGTTTCATAAGGAGTTTCATGGGTATTAAATATTGTCCACATCAGCAAATTTGCTGACATGCGAGGTAATTATAAGGAGAGGAAAGGGAGTGTTTCGTAAGATGAGTGAGGAGTTTCATCACCATTACACTCTTCTGTCACAGTTACCAAGTTCTTAGTCTTGGTAACTGTGCAATGAAACTATGCACTACGGCCAGTGTTAATGGGGTTTCATAAGGAGTTTCATAGGTATTAAATATTGTGGCACATCAGCAAATTTGCTGACATAACACTCCTCTGGCATAGCTACCAAATTCTCAGCCTTGGTAATGTGCAATAAAACCATGTACTGAGACTTACCTGGCATAATCATTTGGAATATTTGAATATGCAAAAACTACTGTCACGAGTTATCAAAACAATTAGTCGCTTACACGACATTTTGCATTTGCTAAAAAGAGTAGGTCAAAGAATGAAGAATGAACCTAAGCTCTTCCGGCCTCCACTTGCTTACGGAAATATCGTTGTTGTCAACTGACAATGATAACTACACGTAGCTCCATCCCTGTGAAGAAAGGAGAAGGAAGATTTGGTTGCAAATCCATCACTACTGACAACGGCCGCCTCAACATCTGCTCCGCAGAAGCAAAGCCGTGCGGCGGCGTTCTCTTGGTAGCGAGGCATGAGCCCTACGATGGCGACGGCGCCAGCGTCGATGGAGGCATGGCGTTGTGCCGCTGTGTCCGCATGGTGTAGCAGGGGGTGGAGGTCACGCAATCGATGACAGGGCTTCGAGCTCACCCTCGAGGTGCTTGAACAGCATAGCGGGCAAGGTGAGTGCGGAGAGGGTGATGTGGCTACTGAACTCGAGTTCTGTAGTCTTTTGGGTAATCCAGTGGGTTTTTGGGTAATATATTATTATTTTTTTAGGTGAACCCATTTTCTAAATGTTAGTTATTGGGTAAGCTGGGTAGTAAACTGGTGTCACCAAATGTCACCCACTTGCATCGTGAGTGACAATGCAATTTCCCCGCATCTGTAAACTCCAACAGTTAGAAGGAATCTACACGCAACGACAACAAACATACAGGCAAGTCCCAGCCTTCCAACTCCAAAAAAGAATAATCACGTTCTTCTTTGTTTGCAGCGAAAAAAACAACGGTGTGATTGTTGCATAGAAAAACACAAGACGGCGTGCTGCCCTATGCCGGACATTGCATTATCTAGAACGCTGCACCGCAGCATCAGCAGCTTCAAGCCTTCAACGACCGGCGACGGCGAAGTAGTTGTGCTTGTGTTGTGTATGGATAGAATTTAGAAATGGTGTGGAAGTGGAGCGACGGCACCAGGGGCGCATGCGTCAGGGCCCTCGCGGCCTGGGCCGTCTACAGCCTCCTCGCGGCGCCGAACAAGCCAGGCCTGATCATCGCCATCGAAGTCGTCGAGGTGCTGCTCGCCGCCGTTTTCCTCGCGGCGCTGGCGCCGACGGTATTCTGCCCGGAGCACGTCAGGGCGCGGCGCGGGGGCGACGACGAGGGCGACGCGGCCGTCCTTCCGCTGGTTGACGGCCAGAGTCCTCGCGCCATCGACGACGACGGCGAGCTCCCCGCGGTGCAACCGGCGCCGGAGCGGTGCGCGGCGAGTGCGCAGGCGGAATCGGACGTCGCCGAGGAACGGGCCCTTGTCGTCGCTGGTACGTACGAGCACGACGAGGACTGCTGCGGCGCGGCGGAGTGCGCGGTGTGCCTGGGCGAGGTCGAGAAGGGAGAGATGGTGAAGCGGCTGCCGCTGTGCCAGCACGTGTTCCACCATATATGCATCGACGTGTGGCTGCGCGGCCACTCGACGTGCCCGGTCTGCCGGTGCGACGTCTTCGCACCGTCGGCGGATGACATGGTGTGACTGTATGAGCGTGTGACATCTTCCCTGCATCTGTATTTGCCGTGTTTCCATATTTCATTGGCCCTATTTTCAGCTTATGGCCGATCTTATGCCCGATTTTAAAAGTTCGATTTTGAAAAATCCAAAAGTTAAATGACTCCTAGAATCCAGAATTAAAAAATCCATAATCAGCTGGATTCTTGATTCTCAATTCTAGGAGACATCTGATTTTTGAATTTTTCAAAATCAAACCTTCAAAATTGGCCAGAAGCTAAAACAAACGAGATCATTGGAGCATTGATCAAGAATCAATGGACGAAAAACAGTTGCATATTTGCATCGTCATTTTTTTTTGCTAGAATCCTCAATTGTTACCTCCATTCCCCTCAAAAAAGAATTATAACCTAGGCTGAAAGTTGATACAATACAAGAAGCAGGCAAACATGAAGTAGTAATTGTTCCATGTATACGCAATTAGTCGAGAAACACACGTGAAAGATTTCATGATCACCAACTATAAGATGTCTGTCCTAATGCCTCATTTGTGAATTGTGGCTCTCGAAGGATCGGGTCTCTCTCTCCCCTGCGTCGCTCTCCCAGGCGACTCGGGGGCGCCTCGCACCGTCGCCCAGCCCTCCACCCCTAGCCGCCTCCGGTGGCCGCCGCCACAACCGGCTTCCGTCCAGGTGGCGGCGGCGGCCCGCGGCTGGGCCGAAGTCGGGTTAGCTCGCAACCCCCACCCCCTCTCTTCTCTCTTCCCCTCGCCTCCCTCCCCCCGGCCCTCAAGCTTGTGACCTGACGACGCTCCTCCGCCGGCCCCGGGGTCGGATCCGGCCACCTCATCGCTGGATCCGGGGTTCCCCGGACCGGATCTGCCGACCCCCCCCCCTCTCGTGTTGTGCCTCCGGTGATTTGGTTGGGCGGGGATGCGTGGCCGCCGCCGCTCGCTCCGGTCCCGCTATCCTCCGAGCTAGGGCCCCGTGGTTGGCCCTTCACCCACGCCATGGGTGCGTCGTGCCTCCGGTGCCTCGGGTGGCCGGGGGGCCTGGGGTTGCACTGTCGCCACCGCTGCTCGTCCCGAGGCGGCCTTTCACCCATGCCGCCTCCGGTTGACTGCAACTCCTCGTGGGGGCTGGGGCTGGTTGTCGTGCCTCCCAGCCTGTCTGCTGCTGGCCGCCGCTTCGAAGTCCGCTCCCTGCCGTGCCCGGCCCAGCGGCGGTGCCGGTGCCGGCGCTGCCGCTCCTGTCCCACGCGTGGCCTGGGGGGTGCTGCTCCTCGGCTCGGTTGTCAGTTGCCAGCTGTCGGCGTTTGATCAGTGGTGTCAGCTCCCCTGTCGGGCCCTCCTGCGTTGTGGCTCCATCGGCCCTGTGGAGGGAATGAGGTGGAGGCGAAAGCCATGGGTCTGCTTGTGGGCCGATGACGGCGATGCCCTCAGGTGCCGTTCACCTTCTTGAAGGCGTCATCATCTCCACCTCTTCCCTCATCTTCGATGAGCGTTCCAGGCGAAAGCCCTGACCAAGTTGGTCGAACGACGACGGCGCTTGTGGCGTCGTTCCCTCCCTTGAGGCGTCGTCTTGGAAGCTCTGCTGGTGGTGGTCGTCCACTCTCCTTGGAGTGCTCCCGCTTCTATGCCTGCCTTCGCTCTGTTTCGTCTGCATCGTATGGGTTGCGTTGTCGTCATCTAGCGGATGCTTTGCCGCCCCTCTTCGCTGGCGGATGTTTTGCCATCGTTCTACACTGGTGGATGCTTTGCCGCCATCGTCGTGTTTGTTGGTGATCGCTTCGGGTGGATGCTTTGCCGCCATGGTCGGTTGGTGGATGCGTTGCCACCCTTGCTGTGTTGTGGTTCTTTGCACCCTTGACATTGTAGTTCCTTCTGCAGGTTCAGTTGTGGGTTTGTGTCTAGCTTTGAGGGTTTGTGGGAGTTTCCTCCCCCTATTGTTCTTGCTTTTCTTGTTTGTTACCCCACTAGCTTGGTGGTGCTCTGTATCCACCTTAATAGCATCTGTCCGTTAAGGTTTGTATTGATCGTATTGCTTAATAAAATACGTGCTCAGGCACGTCCATGAAAAAGATGTCTGTCCTAGGTCCATGCACTAAGGTAGGCAACTTTCACCTATCGACTGACGCGCGAAACCCACATCTGACCTCTGTTCATCGGGCCTGATCATGCATTGGACCTTTGTGTGCACCAACCTTATAGTTTCATAACTCCACCACGTCTGCCTCCGCTCGCAACTAGCGGCGAGAATGCCGCCTCACTGTGCTACCTGCCCGCCACCTGCTGCCACCATCTCAACCCCGTATGACCCTAACCTATTGGCAACAAGATACCTCATCTTGACTCCATCCATGGTCAACCTACAACCTACAACCTAAAACCTGTGGCCTTGCCAATCCACCGCCGGTCCAGCCTCCCTCCCAAGATTTAGGTCCGGGCGAGGAGAGCAGCGCCAAATACCCCCGTGCTCTTACTTGGCGTCAGCGGCCTTCTCTGGTGTCAGCAAATGGAAGGGATGCACACTCGCTCTATCGTGCCCTGGTCACGGGATAAAGTTCTCTATTGTATACCCTTGCTCTCTCGATTGTTTATAGTTAACAATATATGAAGAAGCTATGACAGTGTTCATTGTATTAAAATATTCCCTCAACCATCTACAGTTACATATCGTTCAGCCTTGTATTGGTTACTACAATTGCATACATCATACATCAAAACATTGGGCTACGTCACTTCCTCACACTACTACACATACCTACATCACCGCCGGTTCCTAAGACCCATCACCGCCTGTTTGGATCCTGTTGGATTTAAATCTACGGTGATAGCCCGACCCATCACCGTCGGGTCTGCAAACAGGTGATACCCTTTTTCAAAACAAAACAAAAAAAGAAAAAACAGGCAGCCGCGGCGCCTGCCCCGCGCTGCTGCAGCGTGCCGCGGCACCGGGCCCCGCTCCGCACCCCCGCCCACTGCCCGCCGCAGAGCCGCACCGCCGCTACCCGCCGTGGGCCCCGCTGCCCGCCGCAAAGCCGCGCCGCCGTTGCCCGCCGCAAAGCCGCGCCGCCGCAGGAACCGCTGCCCGCCGCAGACCCGCGCCGCCCCGCCGCGTCGTGCTCCCTGCTGCGCCCCGCTCCACGCTGCCACCGCAGGTCCGAGTCGCCACACGCCGCAGATCTCGCTCCGCGCCGTCGCCGTAGATCCACGGGGAAGGGAGGGGAAGAGAAGGGAGGCATCGGGAAGGGAGGGATGGCGTGGGAGGCGGCGGCGGGAAAGGAGCGGAGGGGGTAGGGGGAGGGAGGGGAGGCGGTGTGGGAGCTGGCTAGGGAAAGGAGGGGAGGGGGTAGGGGAAGGGAGCAGCGTGTGTGGGAGATGGCGATCGGGAAGGAGGAGAGATGGGGAGAGAGAAGGGCTAGGAAGGAATAATGAAGAGAGAAGTGGGAGAGAGAGAGAGAAATAATAGAGTGTCGATGCACATCACCGCCAGGTCGATCTGGCGGTGATGCTTGTCAATTCTATCACCACCGGTTCGTAATACAATCCGGCATCACCGTCGGTAATGTACGAACCGACGGTGATAGACCGTTGGGAATAGGAGTATCTGTAGTAGTGTCACTAAAAATTTAATTGGCCACTTAACAAAACTTCCTCACTAAACATTGGGCTCGGTTGCACGTGGCAGTATGCAATTCTAAACTACCTTGCACTCCTCATGGCTACTTACGATTCCCGTGCAGTAAAAATTAAGCCACGGCCACTGTGCCCAACTGCCACAGCCCACAGACGCTAAATTCACATGGGGCTGCTAGCTCGGCCGTGGAACCGGCCCGACCCACAACCCGTGATGACCAGGCCGGCCCGAGAAGATAATGCGCGGCGGGGCTAAGACCGACGTCATCTCACGAACAGCTCCAAGTGTTCCACCACCACGACCTCCACCGGCCGTTCGGGCGCCGGGAGCACGCCGGAACGGCAGACCGGGCACGTGGCGTGCGCGCGCAGCCACGGGTCGATGCACCCCTTGTGGAACACGTGCTGGCACGCCGGCAGCCGCCGCACCGTCTCCCCCTCCTCCACCCCGCCGAGGCACACCGCGCAGTCCTCGGCCACGTCGCCGCCGTCGTCGGCCAGCTGGTGCTCGTAGCTCGGGATGCGGCCGGAGGCTAGGGCGGCCTGCACCTCCGCGTGGCGCGTCACCGGCTGTTCCGGGTGGCGGAGGGCGTGCGACGTCTCCCGCGCCGTCGTTTCGCGCCCGACGACGACGGACTCACCGTCCTGTTGCTGCTGCTGCCCGCGTCCGGACGCCGCCGCCGCGGAGCGCCAGCGCGGCCAGGGCGGGCGCCTCAGCTCGGCGTAGAAGCGGAGGCACAGGACGAGGCTGCTGGTGGTGCAGAAGGCGGCGAACGCGGCGAAGAAGATGGCGCGGCCCGAGCGCGGGCGGTGGACGAGGAGGAGGACGGCCACCGGCGCCGTGACGAAGCCGCTCGCGAAGACGGCGTGCGCGACGAGGAAGTCGCGGCTCCACCGATAACAGGTATCCGGCTCGTCGTCGGCCGACATGCCCGCGCGCCGCAGCCGATCGAGCTCGAGCGCGGCGGCAGCTTTGCTGGTACGGACGACGAAAACGCAGCTCGTACGGACGGACGGACGACGGATATAGATACCCCGTATCAATGGCGCTCGCAGTAAACAATTGGGCGGCTTGGATGTAGCGCATCTCAGTTTCCGTCCTTGTAAAGATGGGAGCACGACGCGTGCATAGTTGGGGTCTTTGTGGAGATGGAAACGATGACCTTCTGCGTGTTAGTTCTTGTTCTCCCTCTTGTCTCTGTTTAGAATGTTTCATTTCATGACATGTATCATCGTTTTGGAATTGTATACCCTCTCTCTCACTCACTTTGTTTTGTTTTTAATGAACAATGCTAAGTAGCTACTATCACAATGTTTGTTGCATTAAATAACCTATGGACCATCAATTGTTCAGCCTTGTATTGGTTATTAGTACTATAACCCTATACAACAAAACACTGGGCTACTTCAAATGCATGAATCTCTTCCTCTCTGAAATTTTGGTAGAAATCCATCGTATTTATGCATTAGACAAACATCTTGAATTATTTATGTTGAATGCATTTATATGACTAAATAATCCTATAAAATTTCGGGCAACAAGAGTCATACATACAAACATCTTGTTGTCGTCACAAATGCACAAATGAAATGTAGGTGGACTGATTGGTAGGGATGGCGATTTTACTTGCAGGCGCGGGTACCTGCCGATTTCATTCCATATGGGTCGCGGTCACTATGTACACCTTCTTATTGACGGGATAATTCTTTAAAAAAAATGCATGCACATTCCACCCAGCATGTCACCCCTGTAGTTGTGAGATTGCTGAATGTGTTAGGTTGAGTAGTATGTGAGCTAAAAAAAGATTGAAGTAGAATTGTTGCCTATGATGAGACTGCATGCAGTATAGGGATTTATAGAAATAGCCTATTGTTCTTTTACTACTGTTGACTTGTTTTTAAAAAAATAAGAAAATCATTTCCGTCCTGAAATTTGGTGGGGATATGTCCCCTCCCCCCTCCCTAGAAAAAGCTGGAACGTGCTGATGTGAGTAGTACGCACTCGGCACTCGGCAGTACTTGATTGATACTCGATGCGTGCCATCATTTTGGCAGCAACACCCCCAGCATTCCGGATGTTGGGAGTTAGGACTTCGTTGCAAGTGCCATTTCCAATCTCGAACCCGTATTCTTGGGTGCCTCGCTTCCCAAGGTCACAATGTTGCAGGTTGGACTACAAACATGCCATGCTAGGTGCGCTGGGAGATTCATGCCTTGGCGTCCGTGGCGACGAACGAACTGTTATACTGCCGTACAGACGACGAGAGGAACTACAGCGCGGTCAAAGTGCCCTCTTCCCAGAGACACAGACAGAGGAAACGATCCTTGTGTGCACATCGTACGTACACCTTGGTAGTGGAGTTGACTACTGGGGTGCTGACGTGCTGTAGTGGAGCATCTTATTGGGCGATGAGCTAGGTTTCAGTCGTGGCCAACGACAGCATGCACGATTATTGCAGGTCATGCTCCTGACCTGCTGCGTGCCTTGACTTCGCATCGCGTCGCCGAAGAATAGAATCTCCTATACACACACAGCAAGAGCCCCCTCGCTGGTAGGTCCCTGGTCCCTTGGATTGGTTGGATTTCGATTCATACATAGGGCATGGCCGACGATGGCGGGCGGGCGATGGATCAGTCAAACCTCAAGAGAGATGATCTCTGTCCTCACACCACTCGTGACAGTATCTCTTTCCAGACGGTCAGCTTGGTTTCATGGCATTCCCAGTTTTTCAATGTCTGCATCTTCATCTTTAGTGGAACTAGCCTATGCTCCCCCACTATCTCACACCCTCTTTCATCTATTAAATATTTTAACACATACTTTAAAATACATATTTATCATTATCTAGTTGCAATAGATTTTATTTTTCATCACACCTTCATGTGTGTTTGATATATATTTAATTGAATCATTTGTTTGTGGATTGGTATTCTTATATCTTCCATCATGCACGAATACATGGTAACATATATCGTTGGGTAGTATTTCTATATAAATAATAATATAAATAATATATTAATAATAGTAGAAATAGTAATTTAGAATATTATATTGATGTACTTGAATATCTCTATCTCTACTATTTTTAAAGCAAGTAATGAGTTCTTGGTCTGTCAATCGGAATTCTAATTGGAATCCGGACAAATCATTCAGAATCATAATCGGAACCTGGACAAATCAATCAGAATCTCAATCCGAATCCGGACAATCAATGTCTCACGCGATCACGGCACGGTCTGTACATGGACTAAAAAAGCATAAAGTTTGTGGTCTCGTATAGGTTCAGATAAAATTTATATTTCCCGTATTAACGCACGGACATTGTGCTAGTTTTGTTATAATTATATAATTTAGATTCAATTTTAAGGTTACTTTAACTTTTAATAATGACATAATTGGATAATTTATATGCAAATTTAGGGAGTTATTTGCATTATTTTTATAATACCATAGGTGGGTAATTTACATGAAGATTAGGGGGTTACTTTAGATTTTTTTTATAATGGCAGAGATGATAATTTAGATAAATATTTAGGGGGCTACTTTAGGCTATTTTCATAATAGCAGAGGTGAGTAATTTATTAGGAAAGATAACATATCCAATGACTACTATGATTAGAGTTGTCGATTGATGGCCGGATGTTTCTGATTTTTATGAGAATTTCTAGAATTTCTATATTTTTTAGAATGTCCACCTAGGATCCTAGGTGGCTTCACCTGGAGGCTTGAAAAGGAGTCTCCAATTAGTAATACTCTCTCTGTCCTAAATTATTAGTCGTTTTAATTTTCTAAATACATAGAGTTTTCTATGCACTTAGACATAATATATATCTAGACGTACAGTGTAAAATAGTTAAAATGTCTAATAATTTAGAACGGAGGGAGCAGTAAAATAAGATGGGTGCCCTCGGTGCGGCTTCAGCTGGCTTCTCGTGGCGCCTGCACACGAAGGATCACCTCAGGGCGCATGGAACAAATCGCCTGTTCAGTGGCCAGCGGGTTGGGTGCTTGCATTGGGCTCCTGCATCTGCGTGCCAGGGCTATTCAGATCAGAAGGGGAAGATGAAGATCCATCCGTAGCGTGACCTCCGGAAGAGTAGAATTCCCTCAGAAGAACTTCGGAGCATAGCTAAACCAAAATCTGGCTCGCTCGTGTTTTTCAGTTCGTTTGAGGTTTCTGCAGTATCTTCCCTCGCCTTCTCTCTCCAGCCGATGAGCATGCAGGTCATATTTGGATTTACATGCAGAGACAAATCAGAGACAAGATCTTCTCTCTAATGTGCTCTAAATTGGTTGTATACATCAACCATGTGAATATAGAGGCCGGCTTGTCCTTTATCTTAAAAAATATGCTCTAAGTGAAGCATCTAAACTGCTCGCTGTAATAAGTAACTCGCGTGCTTCACCATTCCTCGTGATTTAAGAAGCTACTAACTAGTAGCTAACTACAGTACAGCTATGTGCTCGTCCTATGTCTAGGTTTTGGCCTGAACAACTTCTCTTCTGTGACCTCTTGTACTAATAAAGTCCCTGATGAGTGCCTTTTCTTTATAGGCCACTACAAGCTGGCCCGGCTTTTCTTTAGCTTCTTCCTAAAGAGAAATGATCCCCTGGCTTTGGAAACTTCCTCCACTAGACAACTAACCTCCGCTAATTGCTAGCGCAACAATGCCACGAGATGATCACCTTCTTTGCAGCAAGTAATAATCATCGCCACCTAGAAAGCATGCTTTTGTGAAAGGGCGTGTAGCCTAATGGTTACGAGAGCCTCAGTAGCACCTGTGGTCCTGGGTTCGACTCCCCATGAAAGTGAATTTTCTAGAATTTAACGGCATTGTGCTTTTAGTGGTAGGTGACGTTCGTGTCGACAGCGCAGCGCCTGTGGTGATTTCGTCAATCTCGAGAATTTGCCGGCTCAGTTTGCGTACGTGCGTTCATATGGGTGAATCTGCCCGCGGGCAACCGACAAGGGATGGTCACAATAAAATTGCGTTGTAAGTATCTGAGTTGCTCTGAAAAAGAAAGCATGGCGTCAAAACTCACCAACCTCTAGATTCCCTCGCGTTAAAAAGGTACTGAGATTTATTTCTCGATCGAAAGTAGTATCACTAGATTTTTGTCGAAAAATATTTCTCATCTATCTATCTATTATCTTAATATAATATACTTATATATTTAAAACTTAAATAAACAAGGAAATTAACAACTAAATTTTATATGAATTGGGAAGCAAAATAGTTAAATAAAGAGTCCACACCAAATTTACTAGCAAGACATATTTTAATTTTCTATAGGTATCCCCATGTAACAAGAGATACAACTCTATAATCTAATTTATTTCTATGTCAACATGTATATTTCTTGCTTCACGGTGGCAAGATATAAGAAATTAAAAGTTTTGAAACACGATAGGAATTGAAAGATCTAGGGGTGCAAAATAATGTTTGGCAGAAAGAATCGATCCACCCTGATATAGAAATAGTATAGTGAGATAAAAGCTCCTGGCGGTTGGTGCCTTATTGCTGGCCCCAAATTGAAGCACGGGCAATGTCAATAGAGGTATGGCCGTCAAATTGATACCCGTTGTCAAAAATAAAAGGCACAAAGCTTCGCGAGGCCGCGACGCAAATCAAAGCGTGGCGATGTAATCAACACCCATAGATGAAGATTGAAGTGTGGCATCAGTAGAAATCAAAGCCCCGATAGCACTAATTGATGCTTGCTAACATAATCTGCACCAGGGAGCAGGGCTGCAATGGACCATGCCTAACAACGAGCAATGATGTCACACCAAGGCCGCCACACGGAAAACAACAGATGTAGCATACAGGCGTTAACACCAATCGAATAGCAAGCACGTCGCACAAAAACGGAACAATCATAAGCAGTAGCAGGTAGGTACATACATAGAACTTCATAGAAGTCAAAGGCATACGTCATTAACTGAAGATGCATATTATTGCTACCGTGATTACTTATTGTTTTGCCTTTTACTACCTTTATTACCATAACAACTTAAATAGTTAGAAAAGGATGATTTGTATATGAACTAGGAAGTGAAATAGCTAACCATGTTGGAAAAAAAATAAAAAAAGGTATTTGATTTCGTTTGAGATTGGAAAGCAAATTACTATTTATGTAAATATCCCATGTAGAATACAGCGAATTAAAGAGCAAAATAAGGTGTTTGTGTCAAATACAATGAATAAGTAAATTTGAAAAAGGAAATAATGAAAAATATTATTTCAATTTTTATTGATATTGGGAAGGGAATTACTTAAATAAAGGCATGTGTTGAATATAATTAGTAAATAGATAAATTTTGTGTAAAAGTATATTTTCAGTACATTTATGACAGTGCTATTCTATATCTTAGGTGTAGCATTATTCTGCACCCAACAATCAAGTTACTAACAAACTGTCCAGAAATTATTGAATCAAAGTATGCTATTACTGAATCACGTCCACTAAAATGGGTATCAGTAATCATGCACAATAATTGTTACTGAAAATTTATTCGGTAGTTAGTTAGGTTTAGCTACACCCTCTAGAATAGCACATGGGTATATCCATATACTTAGTTGATAAATTTAAATGAAAACTTATAAACCACCACAATTATTCTGAGGGACTAGCAATTACCAAGTTAGTTGGTGGATGTAGAGAGAAATCTACAAAATTAGTTGGTGCATGTGGAGAGAAACATTTAGAGTTTTAAAAAAATAGATAAATTATAGAAATTTAGAAAATATTAGATTGGAGTAATATATGGATATTGTATCTTAGGCTCCACATGGAAATCTATGTTGTACATAAGTAATTTTCAATGAATACCGAAAACTATGCTGTACATAAGTAACTTTTCCTATATCTTGAAAATAAATTCTTGTTCCATGCCGTAGAATATGATGATAAAAGAGAGACAATATCTTGATCTGTTCCAAACTACTTTGATAAAAATGATATGAAATAACACCATTTAAATAAATTTATTTTCAAGTAAAAAAATCCAAACATTAGTATAGAAAAAACTAGCTACCCGTGCTATTTGCGTGGGTGATCTTGCTAGTTAGTGATACTTTCAAAGTTTTATTATCATTCTATGTATGTGGTGAAAGTTATTACATATAGAATTGTTGATATGCCAAACATCATAAGGCTCGATCATCTAGCTAAGTCTTAAAAAAAAGAGAGTAAAAAATTATAAAAGGTGCACAACCATGATGTCTCCATTCGATCCGCCATGCATGTGACCCCTACTTTGTCGTAGATGGTAGATCCCTGTGTCCAAGGACCGGCCGACTGTTCACGAGAAACGTTGTCTGTCCTCTCTACCGGGAGAAACAGTAGTAGCATATTAGGCAAATTTTAATGAAAGTATCACACGAGTATCATGAGCATTAAATATCATATCACATCAGCAAATTTGTTGTATGGCAGATGGTGATGATACTTCTCCAGCACAGTTAACAAATTCCCAATCTTAATAACTATACGATGGCACTCCTCACTGAGACTGGTCTTACAGCTCAAGTTAAGGCGTGACTGCAGAGACGATTACGAGTGGGTGACCGCGAGACATTCCATCCAAGGGCGGCTAAAGAAATTGTTGTCGCATGCCTACTATGGGTTTGTTTGGATTTGGATAACTAAATCTTAGTTCCGTCGTATCGGATGTTTAGATACCAAATAAGAGTATTAAATATCAACTAACTACAAAACCAATTGCATAAATAGAGGCTAATTCACGAGACAAATATGTTAAGCCTAATTAATCCATCATTAGCACATATTTACTATAGCACAACATGATCAAATCATTGACTAATTAGGCTTAATGGACTTGTCTCGCAAATTAGTCTCCATTTATGCAATTGATTTTGCAATTACTCTATATTTAATCATACTATTACTAATTGAATGTTCCTTTTGAAGCCTCCACGTGAAGCCACCTAGGATCTTAGGTATATAAAAATAGAGAAATTTTAGAAATTCTCACAAAAATCAGAAACATCCGGCCATCAATCTGACAACTCTAATCATAATAGTTATTAAATATATTATCTTTTCTAATAAATTACCCATCTCTACCATTATAAAAATAGACTAAATTAGCCCCTAAACATGTATCTAAATTACCCACCTCTGGCATTATAAAAAAAGTAACCCCCTAATCTGTGTGTAAATTACCCACCTATACCATTATAAAAATAATGCAAATAACCCTCTAAATTTGCTTACAAATTATCAATTATGTTATTATTAAAAATTAAAGTAACCCCTTAATTTGAATCTAAATCATATAATTATAACAAAATATTAAAATGCACTAGTATAAATTCTAAATTACTATTCCTATCATTATTAATATACTATTTATGTTATTGTTTATTTAAACATATTACCTACGATATGTGTTACCATGTATTCATGTGTGATGGAAGAGATAAGAATCATAATTTACAAATAAATGGTTCAATTAACTATATATCAAACATATATGGTGGTGTGACGCAAAATAAAATCTATTGCAATTAGATAATAATAAATATGTATTTTAGAGTATGTGTTATAATATTTAATGGATGAAAGAGGGTTTGAGATAGATAATTATAATTGTTAGATATAAATTTTATTTTTATATTAATTTTATTTAGTTCGTTTAGGAGTACGGACGCATAGTGTCGTACTCTAGTTACTGTCCAAATATTTGTGCTCCTTTATTCGGAGCCAGGACGACCTGAAAAGGCAGCAGCAGAGGCAGCAGTTGAGCATGCGGCACTCTGGATGACAAGGATGTAGGCGGAATGGCCAACCGTGCGGAGATCGAGGTTGAGGAGGGTCCAGATGTCAAAAAAGGGCCGCCAGCCCGGCCGCCGCGATCGAGCGGAAGTCGCCGGTCGCCAACCCGCCCGCCATCCTCCTCCGTATTCTTCGGCCTGTGCCTGCCGGCCTTCGGCCCCCGGCCCATAGCTTTGCAGTAGCGGCTCTCTCGGCTTGTCTGCTCCGTTCCCTCCGCTTTTTCAAAGGCATGTTCTTTCAAAAACTTTTTCAAACCCTACCTCATGCTCTGCAGAAGTGGCAGATTGCAGGGCGCTTTTTGACATGACGGATCAAAACGCAACAGGGTCCTGCGTACGGCCCGTTAAAGAGGCCTGGCAGGATGACAGAGCGAACAGTAGTAGGATCCGTTTCCAAAATTGCAGGGATGGATGGAATGGAATACGGTCATACGTGCTCAAAATCTGGTCGGTTGGAGAGACACTAGAGATTTTTTAAAAAACTTCCAAACGAAGTCACCTACACACTCTAACAAATTTTAAAAATTCTCACAAAAATTACAAACATCTAAAAATCAATCTAACAACTCTAATCATAATAGTTATTGAATCTGTTATATTTTCTAATTAATTATCCACCTCTGCCATTATGAAAATAGACTAAAGTAACCTCTAAACATGTATCTAAATTACCTACCTCTATTGTTATAAAAAAATAACCCCCTAATCTTCGTATAAATCACCCACCTATGCCATTATAAAAATAATACAAATAACCCCCTAAATTTGCATATAAATTATCCAATTGTATCATTATTAAAAATTAAAATAACATCTAAATCTGAATCTAAATTATATAATTATAATAAAATATTAAAGTGCACCAATATAAAATTCTAAATTACTATTCATATCATTATTAATATATTATTTATGTTATTTTTTATATAGAAATACTTACTACGATATGTGTCACCATATATTCATGTATCATGAAAGGGATAAGAATACTAATTCACAAACAAATAGTTCAATTAACTATATATCACATATATATGGAGGTGTGATGCAAAATAAAATCTATTGCAACTAGATAATGATAAAATTGTATTTTAGAGTATGTGTTAAAATATGTAATAGATGAAAGAGGATGTGAGATAGATAATTATAATTATTAGCTATAAGTTTTATTTTTATATTAATTCTAATTAGTTCGTGCAGAAGTACGGGTTGATAGATTAGTACTGACTAATGATACGATACGTACTTGTTTGACTTCTTATTTTCCGAGTGGTCAAAATCTAATGATATTAATATATAAATATTAATAGTATTTTGTATAAATTTGATTAAATTTTAAATTATTTGACTCGTTAGAAAGTGCGAGATTTGCATTCTTGTGTCCACGGAGTACTAGAGCTCACTACTACTGCTCTGCTAGCCGCAGTGAGATACATACTTGTTTTCTCCTGTGTACTATTTTTTTTAGACTTTCCTCCTGTGTACTAAATTGTGTCGAGGACTCGAGGTGGGCTCGTGGCGGCCAACGATAGTACGAGACTACACAGCCAGTAAAACGGGGGCTTCCCGTAGCGCATGCACCTTCTCTGCATCAGCCCGTGTTCTGGAATGGTTCGCGCACGACGCACGCTGCTGTTCCTGCGCATCTCCGAGCGCCGGCGCTAGCTACTGCTTGGCAACACTGTGCGCCTGCCGCGGCCCCGCTCTGCTGTGCTCAAGCGTCTTGTCAAAGTAGCGGGGACGGGAGGGTGGCGGGGAGCGGGGCCTGACCGACACCGACCAGTGCCCGGGAACGTCTGCGTCAAGGGCCGTGCGCCCGGGCGGGCCTCTAGTCTCGCGTCACAGGTCTGCGCGGAACAGGCCTCCCCGGCCGGAGCTCGGAAGGAACAAGTGGTGACGCGGTGCGGGCGCGCCCGGCCCGGGCCGGGGACGCACGGGCGCTGGCGACTCCCCGGCCGGCGGGTCACATGCCATGCCCGGACGCCGTGCCAGGCTGCTGCATAGTTGATGCTGCGCCTGTCCATGGATTATAAATAGTCTCGCGGTCAGGGTCAGGCAGAGGCAGCCTTGTCCTGGGGGAGAGAGAGAGAGAGAGCGCGCACTCCGATGCACGCGGCTCGAACGGAGGGAGGCAGCGCTGTACGGCCTTTTACTGGTGCAGGCCTGCAGGCTGCGCGAGCGCGTGGGATTTTTACCTCTCCTCCACCACCCTCCCCGCTGTTTCCTCCGTGAGTGGGAGTGCTCCACGGCTGCTCCCTCCTCGTCATCTCCCGGCCCTGGTCTTGAGCTAGCACTCCGGGCACACCAGATCAGAGAGAGCGAGCGCCTCCACGTGCCTTCCGGCGTAGCGTCCGAGAGGCGCGCGGTGCTTCCAGGATGAGCAAGGAGGATGTCCTCAAGGTGCAGGTGCGTGAGCTCGCTTCGTCCCGACTCAACCCAACCGACCATTCTTCTTGTTCTTGCTGCCATTCCCTCTCCAGGGCAGCTTTGCTTGTGTTTGCAGCCCTGCCGGGGTTTCGTTCTGCGGTTCCGGTGACGGTTTTTGTTCCTGAGTTCGCAGACTCTGGTGCTGCGAGTGAACATCCACTGCGATGGGTGCGAGAGGAAGGTCAAGAAGACCCTCCACAAGATCGATGGTGAGGGAAAAGGAAACCGATTGATTGCGTTTTTCCTGTTCATAATGGGTATTTTCTGTGTCAACGTTTCGCTCCGCGTTTTCTGACAGGAATGTGACCAAAAATTGCTCTGTCGTAGGCGTGTACCAGAGCAGCGTCGACGCGGAGCAGGGGAAGGTGACGGTGTCCGGCTTGCTGGATCCGGACACCATCATCCGGAAGCTCAGCAAGGCCGGCAAGCCCGCCCAGCTCTGGGGCGCCAAGGCCGGCGGCGCGCCTCAGAACGGCCACCATGGCGGCGGCGGGGTCAAGGGCTATTCCAAGGACGCCGGCGGCGGCAAGGGCCAGAAGGGTGGAGGGGGTGGTGGCGGTAGCCACAACAAGGGTGGCGGCGGCGGCGGGGGAAAGGATGCGAAGATGGTGCTGCCGCAGCCGACGCCGCAGCAGCTCCAGCAGCTGCAGATGCAGATGCAGATGAAGGGCCTGAAGCTTCCGCCGGAGCTTTTGGGCGGCAAGATGCCGGCGTTCACCGGGGCGGCGCCGCTCAAGGACCCCAAGACCGTCAAGTTCGCCCTCCCCAAGGACAACTTCGACGACGACGGCAGCGAGTTCGGCGATGACTTTGACGACTACTACGACGACGAGGACTATGACGACGACGGCCTCGACGACGACTTCTACGACGACCCCAAGATGATGATGAAGCCCATGGCTATGCCGCCGGGCGCCGGCGGGGGCGACAGGAAGGGCGGTAACGGCGGCGGCGGTAAGAAGGGTGGCGGCGGGAACGAGATCCCGGTGCAGATAAAGGGAAACGCCCAGGCCAACCACGGCGGTGGTCAAAACGGGGGCGGTGGTCAGCCGGGCCAGGGGAAGAAGGGCGGCAGCGGCGCCGTCGGTGTCGGTGGCCCGATGGGCGGCATGCTGCCTCAACAGGCCATGATGAGGCCTAACATGATGGGTGGCGCCGGCTTCCCCGGCACGGGCCAGATGGGCGGCGGTCCCATGAGCGTGCCGATGGGCCACCCACACATGGGTATCATGCAGCAGGGTGGCAGTGGCGGTGCCGTACAGGGCATGCCAGCGCCGGGGTTCTACCAGGGTGGTGCGGGCGCCGGTGGCGGTGGCATGCCGTCCGGTGCAGAGATGCTGCAGGCCGTGGGTGCGGCCGGGAACCCCATGGCTCAGCAGCAGTACATGTTGATGCAGCAGCGGCAGATGATGATGAATGGCCATGGGCACGAGCCGCACGGCCATGGCCACCACCACAACCACGGCTACGGCGGCCGCCCACCGATGCATTATCCCATGGCCTACCCAATGCCACCGCACTCGCACGCCGAGCAATACAACATCTTCAGTGATGAGAACCCCAACAGCTGCTCGGTGATGTGAGGGGGAAGAGATGCAGGCGGCAGGCCCGTCTCTTCATCTTGCTGCTCTATTCAAACTGAATCAAGTGAAGTTACTGAAGGCGATCATCGATCAGCATCACCATTCACCAATTCACCATGGTTGAAGCTCCCTGGGTGAATCAGTATACATGAGAAATGTGTCCCAGCTAGAACCTACCCTCCTTTCCCTTTTCTCTTTCGCTTTTTTTCTTATCTTATTTTCCGCTTTTCTTTCAAGAAAAGGAACTTCCTTGAATGCGAAGGTAGGTGTAGTAATTATGGTAGTTGTCATAAGGGAAGAGATAAATGCTGTTAATCTCTCAGTAACTCAGTGTGCATATGTTGTGGTTTCCATTCTAACTATATAATGGTCATGGAAGTTCTACAATAATGGTCCTTTTTGTTTGGTTGTGTGGTGCTATCACTGAACCGAAAACCTTCTACTGGTATACGTGTTCATTTCTTGATCTCATGAACTTGCATCTTCCGTGCATTTAATTTTGCAACACCAAGTTGCAATTCTATTGTTTGGTAAATGGCCAGCTGCAATTGTTCTGTGTGAGGATATATACCAATACAGAATTGCAGATGAAGCTGTTGTGTAGTTACAATTTCTTCAACTCATTTGAGCATTTAGATTATGGTTCATGCCAATCTTGTCTTTTCAGAAGAAACCTGATCAATTCTGTTGGCGACACACTGACAGCTCTGATGAACTTACAAGAGCTGAAAAGTTTGCTCGGAGGGGTATGAAAAATGTGTGCTCTGTTTCACTGCCCTCACCTGCCCCTGCAGGTGCAAATATTTCTAGTTGTAGTATTTTCTATGCCATTTTTAACTTTTTTTAAAAAAATATTGGAGGTGTATTTACTTGTACAAATATATTTAAATACAAAAGATCTGTATAAAAAGTTTGTAAAAGATAGAAAAAAAGATAAATTTTGGAGGAAATATTGGCAAAGAAAATATTTGGCATAAAGTTTTGAAACAAAATTTTAATTTTTTCAAAAATATAAGAGTTGAGCAGAAAATTTTAAAAATAAAATTTGGACCCATACGTAAACTTTATATAAGTTGACACTTTCTGTCGGTTCCGGAAATGGCCGGTAGCTAAACCTACTCGAAGTGTATATCACGTCGTGATCGGATGTAGCCTAGCACACAATGACTCAAAATTTATACTGGTTCAGCCAATCGTGCCCTACGTCCAGCCAATCGTGCCCTACGTCCAGTCGGGGATCAGTCGGATGTATTGCTTGAGCCCAGGTGCTCGTGAGAGTTGGGGAGTTACAAGCTTTCGAGTGAAAGTTGTGAGATTTGAGAGTCTATGGTCCCTGTGTCCTACACAGAGGGCCCTCCCTTCTACAGTTAGGGGGATCTTCTTTACAGGAAAACTAAGGGTGTAAGGATAGAAAGAGAGAACTCCCGACCCACCGGTCTGGGTCGTCAGTTTCGTCAGTCGGGTCTGCCCATCCCGTCAGTCAGAGTCTTCCGGTTACCACCGTCCAAGTCCCGCGTCGTGGGGCGAGTGTCTTGTCTTGTACCTGCGCATCATGCTCCGTCGCTCGGAGGTCGTGGGGACGTCGATAGGTACGGTACGGCTATCACGTCCCGTCCCTGGCGCCACGCCCGGTCACTCCATCGTGAATGGGGCGCGCTGGCCGTATCATGACGACGTTACGTCCCTTCGCGAGGATGGGAGGGTAAAATAGTGACGGCCTGCTGCCACAGCAGAGAGAGGACTGTGACCCCGTGGAAGGAATAGTTGGCCGTGTACGACAAGTTGACCCCGAGACTCATCCTTATCTTTCACACCTACTTTTGGGGCCCGCTGGTAGGCCGGGCCTAGCCTCCCGACCAGCCTGCCGGTCGGGGAGGTGGGCACGTGCAAGGTGGAGCCCAGTCGGAGTTCTCGGTCGGAGCCTTGGTACGGACCAGGCCTCCGATCGTTCCCACAGTCGGGGGCATGCGCCTTGGTCATCCTGACCGAGCTGTCAGTCGGGATTGTGGGCCAAGATGACCCAGATGAAGTTGTTATATGATGCAGACGGGCGCTCATTCCAGGCGCGGCCTTGAGCTGGTCAACAAGAATTGAGCCCGCTGGGGACCCTGGGTCCCTGGACCGTCACTTTCGCTTTATAACTTAAAAATAATAATGATTTGGACTTCACGTGATACGATTAGCAAGTTTGAGGATCTAAATATACATTTTGAAAGTTTGGGGACCGGGATGGCACCCCGAGCCAAGTTTGAGGGCCGGCGGTGCATTTTACTCAAAATTTTTGCAAAATACCTCTTGCCCTTTTATAAGGAAATACAGTTTGCTTTCGACAAAAGGCATGCTTCTACTGAGGCCATCTTCAGTTGTGCCAAAAAAGAAAAAAAAAGGTTAAAAGCTGTTCCCATTTTATGACTGTATACTAGCTTATGAGCCATTGACATCTGAACTAGAGCAAGGTGTTCCCATATGAACTTGTGAGCAAAATGAAAGATAGTACGATATGCGCTACGACATGATTTAACCAGGATTTCATTGTGTGCAACCTTTGCTGCCTGATCAGGTCAAATGAACTGAATCTGGCTTTACATTTCAGAAAAAAATCTGCTTTCATGCCACAGGGATTTCTTTCAATGCAATCGACGAACTGCTGTCTGACGCGCTACCTACCGCGTGCACGATCACGGTCGACTGAGGAAAACGATGAGGAAGACGAGTTGTATTGCTAATCCTCGAAACAAGTTTCGATTTCTCCGGGAAGCTCGTTTGTCCGGATGAACAAACCGGCGCATGAATCATAATTTCCGGATGTGCCTTTGTTACACCTCAAATTTCCAGGAGTTTGCCTCGATTTGCTTCTGATACCTTGAGTTTTCCTGAATGTGTGTATGTGCTGTCAACAAGTTTCGGCGTCAGGTCCAGAAAAAATTTTGTGTTGGCATCCAGGCACCTGCTCCTGCACCTGAGCATGCAGTAAACTAACAGTAACAAGTTGCCATTTCTTCAGTTCTTCTGGTGCCTTTGTCTGAAGAAACGGATGCATTCTATCCTACTACTAGTGGAGTAAATAAAATCCGAAAAAAAAAAGTTGGTAACTGCATGGGAAAACTATTTCTTATTGGCATATATGTTTACTCGCATTGTATTTGAATATCCGGTGGCGTCTGCTGCGAGTGGCGGATCCGTCTCCTCTGGACTCCGCGGCGCTTTGCTCCGTACCAAGGGCACCGAGTAATTCTACTTGCTGGGGACCGGCGCTCCGGCAGGCACGAGGGGGCGGCAATGATGATCGCCGGAGGGGATTAGATTATTTGCCGCCACGGGTTACCATCATTAAGCACGCCTACAGATGGGCTTAAACTACTAATAGACCTTTGCCATGATGAGGCTTGCCTGTGCCCTTTTGGCCTGCCTCCTCCTTTCGTAGGACCCATTTGAATGGGTTGTGGAGTGTCTGATCTTCGTTTCGATCCTTCGGTTCGGATGCGCTTACATCATGTCGTGCAAACGTTTCTCTTTCTCTTTGTGGAAGATGCAGTGAGATTTGTACAGCTTTGTATTAAGGATTGGTATAGAAAAACTTACTCGCGTAATCTCGAAATCACCAATCACCGTAAGGGGTACCGGTCATTGTTCGCTCCTGAGGCAACAATGCACAAATGAGATCCTGCTAGCCTATATAGGCTGTATGTTCTGGCTTTGGTGCGGCGGTAGGCCACAGGAGGATGGTGCGTTTCAATTATAGCGGCTTTAAAACTTTGGGCCCCAGATCCATCGGCTGCAATGATCCCTACCAAGCTGCCATGCCCCTTGATAGATGGGCCGGTGTCTCACGCGGCACCGGCAGAGGGGACACAAGAGGGAGTGCGCCAAAGTAAATACCATGTTCTGAATTGGACGCGCAGGCTGATAGGTATGCCTGCAGTACGGAAGAGTAAGTCTCCCGTTTAGAATCCTAGAATTGAATTCTACTATAAGAATCATAATTTAGACACAAATTTATTAAATTAATACGATTATATACGGAATATATTTGTATATTATTATTGGTCATACGAGAAAGATATTTATATGCTATAGAGAAGTGAGCGAAAGAGGGTGCTATAATTTACGGAATAGAAACATAACTCGGTGGTGTATAAAATTAATTTCCATCTCTCATCCTATGAATTTATGATAAGTTTATATCTAAACTTTGAAAAGTGGTTGGAAAATGGTGGGATGTCAAATTCTAAAGCAAATAGCCTAGTTTATTGAGTAGATTTCAATTCCTCTAAAATAAGAGGATCCAAATGGCCCCTTGATCAAGTCTCTTGGCTAGAAATTATTGTAGATGTGATTTTTCATACTAGTGTATTTATGAATGAAACGTTTGGAACAGAGGATTATGTACATCAAAATCTCATAGAATTCCTGTTGAATCCAACCCATAGGAATTTTGCTAGAAATCACACATCAGATCCCACCCACGTGGGTGTTTTTTCCTTTTTTTTTGTATGCAATGTTTGACTCAGGCCCGCACGTACCGACCCACTATCGCCTTTGTATGCAGATGTTGGAACGGTTATTTTGGCTACAGTACTGTTGTATCGGTGTGACACGGCGCGCTTACCATGAGCATTTGCAGCACCCCCAACGTGGTTTGTCATCAAAAATAAAATTGTGGTTGTGGATGGGAGGAAAATTTAAACACATTTTGCCCCTCGCGTATGGTACCCTTGTCTGTCGTATCCAAAGTTTAAGTATTGAGTCTATTTCTAAAGTTTAAGTAATGTCTTCGTTTTTTCTTCCGACACATGGGATAATGCGCCGCTCCTCCTTGGGGCGACTCGGGCAGACCGCGAGTCTCAAGCGCCGCCGCACTCTCCCTCCGCCTCCCTCCCTTGCCACCGCCTGAGCAGGCCAGCGGAAGTCCGTCTGGCTGCCGGGAAGGCGGCGGCGAGGCCCTCTTCCTCCTCGTGCACCTTGTGCAGGTGCAGGCGAGGTCCTCTTTCCCCGTCGATTGTGGCCGCGACCTCGGCTGCCCGGCGGCCGATTCCGGCTCCCCGGGGCTTGATCTGCCGGCCTCTCGGTCTGATCTATTCCCTCCGCGACCGGGTCTGCGCCAGAAGCAGCGCCATGATGCGCCACCCAATGACGTTGAGCCGATGGCGATTCCAGGGCCATGGACCTGGTACGGAGGCAGCGGCAGTGGCCACGCATGGAGACAAGAGTGTGCGCCGAGCTCTTCCGGGCTTGGCATGCGGCAGCTCATCTTCCTCGGCTTGCTGTGGCAGGGCGCGCATTGGAGGTGGGCCATGCATGGAGACATGCGTGTGCGCAGAGCTCTTCCGGGCTTGGCATGCGGCAGCTCATCTTCCTCGGCTTGTTGTGGCAGTGCGCGCATTGCAGGAGGTGCTGCCCATGCAGGGGCCTTGTCGGCACTTGCAACATGTACGCCCGTGTCGTGGCCGGGGGTGACCGCGGGCGGGCGGCTGCGGAGTGCGGCGCGGTGGTGTGGCTGGGAGGAGTTCGGCTTGGTGGCAACAACCGGCTGGCTGCGCGCGGATAGGAGGAGGGTCGGCGGCACGACAGCTGGTGGTGGGAACGGTTGCAAGGTGACCGGAGTGGTGGCTTACACCACCTCGGCGCTCCACCTCTATCGACGCCAAGGGATTAGTGGAGACGCTCGCCCGCCACATGAGGGCTGGGCCACAGGGTAGGTCCTAGGAGTACGAAGGACCCCGAGATACTACTACGAAAGGACCCCGGGATGCTAGGCCACAGGGTAGGCCCGCCTGACTCTCAGGTCCCGGGAGTCCAAGGATCCCGGGATACTACTATGAAAGGACTCGGGGGAACGGGAAACTGCCTTCGCTCTGAAGGAAGCGCTCTGACAGCCGGCAGGGCAGGCGGCACTAAATAGCCCCCTGCATGCTTGCAGGTGGATGGCATGCATACATGCATGCATCAAGATAGGACAAGACAAGACCAAGGAGAACTTCTCTACAGGAATACATGCATGCATGAGCCGCATGAAGGCGTGTGCCCAGTTACATGCACCTGTACGCATTAAAAAAGCATTAAAAAAGGAGGCCCATGCATGAAGGGCACATCAGTTGTACAGGCAACACCTCATTGGTTCTCTGTTTACAACTCGTTATGGGGATCCCTCTTGGATTATAAAGGAGGAGACCCGGGGTAGGGAAGGGGGGCGGCTGGGTCCAAAAAGATGCAAGAGCTAGAGAACGAGCTCGGCTCCTGTGTACTCTCTAGTTCATGCACACCCACAAAATATACAAAAAAGAAGGACGTAGGGCTATTATATTTCGGGAGGCCCGAACCTGGGTAAAAATCTCTCTGTGCTCACCATACGTGCTGCCAAGGGGATCAGCGCGTTCAGCCCCTGGCCGAATCTCTAAACGGGGGTTCCACGAATCCCTGCTCGCGGTTCTGTCCCACCGTCAACCTTCTCTTCTCCCCATCGGCGACGCAGATCTACACGGTGTCGCGGCGCCGCCGTGGTGGTGGGGCCGGGGTGGTCTGTGTTGCATGTTAACGCACGGTACCCTCGTGGCATCAAGGTGGTGCCGCAGGCTGCGACGAGCCATCCTTCCGGCGCAGGCTTTACGGAGGAGGCGGGGAGTGAGGAGCTACCGCAAGTGGCACCCGACGACGCGATGGGCCATGCACGTGCAACAGGATTAGTGGAATGCTCCGGGCGAAAGCCTTTTGCCGGCACTCTTGTCGGTGGCGATGGCGGCGGCGCCCTCGGGCGTCGTTTCTCCCCGCTTGGGGCGTCATTGCGGAGCCTCCATGCATAATGCACGGGGTGTCTCTAGGTGAAAACCCTGTCCAGTCTTGGACGAGCAACGACAGCACCATTGGCGTCGCTCCCTCATTGGAGGCGTCGCTTCTTGATACCTGGCTGGGCTTGTGGCAGTGTTGGTGTTGCCGATGGTGGGGGATGGCAGCCAAGACAGGTGGTGGCTCGATGGCAGTGATGGTGGTTGTCAGCGCGTGGCAAGTTGTGTTGCCGTGGCTCTAGTGCGGCTCGCGTTGAGGGTCCAATCCAACAGGCAAAGGGTGGAGAGGCTCGGGTCGACGACCCAATTTGACCGGGTAGAGGGAGTTGTGGCTAGGGTCGATGTCCCAATTCGACCTAGGTAGAGGTGGCGGGCCGTGTCTATGGAGGCTTTGAGTCCGCACTTGTGGTGCAGTTGTGATTCCTGCGGAGGCACAATGAAGGTGAGGTTATTGGAGTGGCTCGGTGGCACTATGACACCACCGATGGTGAAGCAAACCCGGATCCTTGGCGAGGTCCCTATGAGCTTCAAGGTAGTGAGTCCGAGGAGTGGTGTGTGGCGGTGGATGTGGCGAGGCCCCCACAAGTTTGAGTTGTCTCGGAGATCCAGGATCTGGCGCGACGCTTCGTTTGTTTGGTGTGCATGATGTTGCAGCGGTACTTCGGCGAAAAGCACTGCATGGCGGTGGCCCTTTCGGCTTCTCTTCTGACTTCTACCAACGCTTGGTCGGGGTCTAGGAGATCGACGATCGTGGGTGCGTGACCTGAAGACGACGGTGGCATGGTGGAGTTGTGGTGGCTACTTGGTTGGCAGCGGACTGCGGCGGCCAGTCCTACATGGCAGCGGCTGGTTGGCGTAGGACATCATCGAGGTCGACGATGCTTGCGGAGGGCTACTTGTCGGCTTTATCCCGGTTTGTGTTGGTTTGGTGGGGAGTCGTGTTGAGTTTGCAGCCGTGTTGATGTCTCAATCCAACCGGTTGTTGTTGAGTCGAGTTGAGTGGAGTGGTGCGGCCGTATTGATATCCCGATCGTTTCAGAAAAAAGAAAAAAGATAATAAAAAAATAAAAGAAGGTTCGAGTGTAAACTCTGCTTACTGCAATTATATTTTTTTGCCTACTTGTAAAAGCAGATTGCACGTGTCAGTGAAATTATCTTATCTTCGCGTTTATATTTGGGAATAATTAAGAGGATGTCTAGGCCCAATTACGGCCCCTTTAAACGTGGGTGGGCTGGGGGTTTAGTCCAAGATTCCAGGCCCACTTATGTAGATTGGGCCAAGATATGAAAAGTCTAAGAGATATATTCCCTGCTGATGTTTTTGGAAGCTAAAAGGAGTGAAATTCCTAATGAAAAAGTTAGAAAACGAAAAAAAAATGAAAATTCTGTGATTGTTAAAACTCCTTACACGATTCGTAAACATTAGAAAGACAATGATATCATCTTTCAAATTACATTTTTCGCTATCCATATATGCAAACTCATCTTTATAGCAATAATCCACAAATCGGCACATCACGGACGATTCCAAGAACATGTGGCTTATTGGCATGAGTTCAATTGGCAGCACAGCTTCCTACTAGGATAAGTAATTCAACTGAAGCACTTCGCATTTGGAGCTGATCATCAACCTAAAAGCATTACTAAAACCTACATAACCAACACCACTGATTATCTAATAGCGAGGGTGGGCAAGGAGGGGTATTAACCCCACCTGAACAAATGTGAGAAACGTACTATAGAAACCCCTTTCTTATGTACCATGCTAGTTCCTGTGTCCAACATTAGCTATCAAGTAGCACATGGAGCTAGACAATAAATCACAGAATGCGGAGCTAAAAATGATACCCACACTATATTACCCAAGTGTCATATTAATGTAGATGGCAAATAAACAGTGAAAGACCGAGACTGTAACAGAGGAGGATAGACACTAGCAAAAGAAATTATATGAAACAAACTAAAGTTGATCTTGTATGTTGTAACCTGCCCTATGGTCTTGCAATGCATGCCACATTTGATTCATATTAACAGGACCATGATGATCAGTGAATCACAGGTGGAACCTTCACCCTGTTTAATGAATTACAAGAAAAGATAATGCCGCCGTGGGCACCTGGGTTGAGCGTGTTGTAGCACCATTAACGAAAATTTTCTCTGCACTCCTTCGATCCATTTCTTCGATCCAACTGCGAACAATTGGGTGCTAGCCAGCCTAGCACCTGAATTGTCGGGTATGAAGATCCTTTGTGTATTGATATAATTTGTACTTCTGTTTAGAAGAAATATATACCTCCATGGCTACATATCATTACAAATATTTTGTACAGTGATTATTGATGTTCATAGAGGGGAATTTGTTTCGCTCCTTTTCAATTGATAATGTTTTGCACTTTTGTTTAAGGAAAATGTATACCTCTATCATTATATATCTTTATAAAAAATTTATATGATGAGAACTGACAATCAGAGACAGAATTTGTTTCATTCGTAGCAAGGTAAAGACCTATGCATGATATTACAAAAAAGTTCAGATGTTTCTAAGAAAAATGTTAAGAAGATGTCTGCTGTCCTCCTCGTCAGCTGGCAGCCGCAGAGCAGTACAAAGGACGGAGAAAGGAGAGGTAAAAGCTGAGAATTGGTTCCACCACCGCGGCCGGATGGAGGAAAACTGTAGAGGCGATTAATGGGACGGCACATACGACTAGCCGCTGTAAATCATATATATCCGTTGGAGATAATAATATTTTAGAAAAAATAAAATATTTTAAAAATAAGAAAAAATATTTTAAAATATTATTATATTTCACCTTTTATTTTATTCTAAAACATTTAATTTTATTTCAGAATATTATTATCTCTAGCAAATATGTGCGATAATACAGCGGTACCGTGAACACATACGTACCGTGATTCTTCTCCGTGACCCCAGTCCCGACGCGGAACGGAAGCCTATATAAGCATCCTAAATTCCCCTCTGCCCTTCTCCGTCCTCCGTATATAAGAACCCAGATTTCGAATTCCTCCTGTGCTCCCTCTTCCCCGTCCCCTCCTCTCGCCGGCGCGATCCCTCCCCGAGGTTCCGCGCTCCTCGTCGACGCCGCTGTTCCAGCAGATCCCAAGGGGGCACTTCCTTTTCGTCCGATCCGTCCCCGTCCCGATCCTCCCTGGTAAGAGCCTCTCACGGTTCTATTCCAGAGTTTCTATGCGGCCTTCTCTGGGCGCGACGGCCCGACCCGGCTCCAGCCTCCGATCCGCGCGCCGCCAGTGAGCGCCATCGAGTTTTAGTTAGGGTTTGCTTCTTGCGTCACGCGGTTCGTGCAGGGATTTCGGTTATTTGTTTGACCTGTGCCGTGAAATGCGTGCTAGAGTTCGATCAGGAGCTGAGATGTCTCTTCCCGGATGTGCCACCCATAATCATCCTAATCAGACCATCACGACCATTCATCAATCTGATGCCTGAATCTGAAACAATATATACAATTCTCCGTGGCGTGTTCTGACGCTGTTGAGGCGTTGCAGGGGATGGCCACCTTCGAGCTGTACCGGAGGTCCACCATCGGCACCTGCCTCACCGAGACGCTTGACGAGCTCGTATCCAGCGGGGCCGTCAGCCCCGAGCTCGCCATTCAAGTCCTTGTGCAGTTTGACAAGGTTTGGCAATGAGAAACCTTGAAATTACTAGGTCGTTTTGTCAGTTGGTGCTCAGTTGTCTTGATCCTTCTCTTCTATGTCTTTAGTCCATGACTGACGCGCTGGAGAGTCAGGTCAAGAGCAAGGTTAACATCAAGGTAGTAGATACAATATGCCCTTCCTATTGATTGATATAACGATGCAGCCTTCCCCCTTTGAATGCTATGTATGGTGTTGTTACTGCTAAAGAAACCATAGATCTAGAGTTTTGAAGGGGATGTTGAGATTCCTATTGGTTACCTGCCAATATAGCTGTAATGATACAAATCTAATAGTTAGCTGCTTCAAAATAAGAATGTTCTTGCCAAACAAACAACTGCTTTTCTTCTTACAAACTAGCAGAATGCATGTGAGGTAAAATGCCAGACTTTTGATGTCTCGTACTTATGATAAACACTTGGAAAGATCAGGTAGACAACTGTGAAAGTATCTGTTTAACTAATTATCTTTCTACTACATTGTGTCTTCACTAGTGCTTTATTTTTGCAAGCAATCATGTTCTGCACTGCAAATTTGTTAGATTCATCCATTTAGAGCTGATAAAGGAAAATAATGGGTCTCAAAAACTGTTCACTCTTCATATGCAGATTACAGTTTAGTATGCTGGCAAAACATGGAAGCATGTGCCTTGGTGTTTAATTTTGTAGCATCATATGCACTGTCAGTTTCACATTCTTTTACTGTTCATCTTTTTCCTTGTCGGAAACAAACCTCAACTTGATTAATTCCAAATTTGGCATTTGGTTGAATCTTCTGTATAAAACTGGGGCTGTAAATAACTGCAAAACTGAACTTTCCAATTCCCCACGCGGAATTTCAGTGTTTTTTTTAGTTTTAATAATGCTGTGTACATAGAAAATTCTAGGTAGCTACCTGCCATATTGAAGGTTTCTCGTCCAGTTTGTTAAAATAGCAACCTCTTAGCCATGCTCCCCTGCCATTGCAAACTTTGTAGAACGCATTTTTCTTGCAATTGTAGACATAGTTGTCATTGACATGAAAACTGATATTCCCTTCCCTGTTTTAAACCATGAAACAATTTTTCGAGGCAAAAGGGCCTTTTTGTATGATCTAGGTGATATCCTTCTTTGTTGAAGGCGATGTACATACCAATAGGTTCACATACCGAACTCTTTATAAGTTTATATTATTCCCTCAACTTCAAAATATTACCGTGCAAAGACACCTCTGGCCTTACTATTTCACTATTTCAGGTAGGGGCTGGATGCCTCTGCACATGCTTGCCATATGAGTCCAGTGTACTTGCTTCATGCTGGTGTTTGATTTTTTTAATACTCTACAATCTGTAAGCTGGGGCTTAGATGTTACAAAATCCATTAAAACGACTTTCCAAATTGTCTTGTACTGTTATTCATCAACGGTTTCAGACTGGCAGCTTCCCCGGTTTGATATTTCTTTTCATTTTGGCATTTGGAACCTTATGAGGATAGATCTGTAATGGCTTTCCATGTTGCTGTACAGGGTCATCTACACACCTACAGGTTCTGCGACAATGTCTGGACCTTCATTCTAACAGATGCAACCTTCAAGAGCGAGGAGATTTCAGAAACACTGAGCAAGGTGAAGATCGTGGCCTGCGATTCTAAGTTGCTGCAGCCTCATCAACCATAAATTGACAGTAGGCATGTCGATTGATCACCATCCAGTTTAGCTGAATTCATACAACTGCTGGCATCGTCCAGTTTAGCTCAGCATCCTGGTGCCACCCAAACTTTCCTAGTTCATGTGAATTTTCCCTTTCTGAAAGTTGTTTCTGTGAATCTAAACAATCGCCGTGGCACTAGACTAGAGTACCATGGCTGCCAACTTGTTATCCATACTGCTTATAAATATGGTTTCGCTCGTTTTTGCTGATAATTTGGCACGGACGTTTCAGGTCCAATATAATCATGCTTTCTGTTGATAATTTGGCATGAATGCTTCAGGTCTAATATAATCGAGCTGTCGTTTAATAATCTATATTTTAAAATCAAGTGAACTAAGCTGCAAGAGATGTTAACGACAAATAAGACCAACTTTGCTATGGCAAACTATCACGAGTTGAACGTGAACATGGACTCCAGGGGCAGCTCTACACAGTGGAATTTGAGCTCATTCTGAAATCTCTGTAGCACGAAGTGCTCGTCCTCTGTTATCAGGGTTGTCACGCTGCATTCCAGCCTGGAGAATGGCTCTCTCCCTGTTCTTCCAGCACGGTGCAGATAGTCTGTCGCCGTCTTGGGAAGGTCAAAGTTGTATATGTGGCTGGTTTGAGGAAGGTCAAACCCTCTGCTTGCTATGTCCGTTGAAACCAGCATGAAACCTCTTCCCTTCACTTCCTGCAGAGGACACAAATCTCAGTCACTACGGAGAATGATGATGCTGGGCCCTTCAGACAATGAACTCAGAGGACGCTTACAGAGAATGAGGCGGCTCGAGCATTGAAATTCATATCTTCTTCCAGGAGAAGCACATCTAGGCTTCCCTTGTATGAACTTCTCAGGAACTCAACAACGACGGCGGTTGAAGGAGGATTTCCTGCCTTTTTTGATCTCTCAGACTAAGAAAAAATAAGTTCAGCAGTTACAAACAGAATGTAAAGTAGTAGGCATGTTCTACATCTCTCAGGCTAATAAGATACTTCATTCATCATCAACATAATTGCTCAGGACCGGGTGACAAACAGATACTTCTTTGTTACTGAACAGACCAGACCGTTAAAGTATACCAAAGGTTTTATGTTAAAAAAAGAAACTAAACTGTATTGGTACATATATTTAGTTTTTAAGAGATCTAAACGTCTATGAATCAGGCATTGGTTCGAGCACAACAATTGTGGAAACTGAAATTATGGATGTATATACTAGAGAAATTTTATAAACAACATGGCATGGTACCCAAAGAACTTCATGTACACCCGTACCTGTTCAGCAACAAATATGATTGCAGACTTTGGTGCATCGCTCTCAAGCAAGGATAGTAAGACATGCAACCTTTCCTTCTTAGTGCAGATCTGCGTATTGATTGCATTGTCATAGTCACCACGATTTAGGCAGATCGAAAAGAAATCTAAGGAGCACGGATGTTGGTTGCGGGCCTAGATGGCCAGTGGGCACTAAATTGTGGGAACGAAGGAAAAAAAAACCCAGGGACAGAGAGGCTGCTTCTCTATCCATGGAAATATGGGATTAGTTGAAAATTAGAAGAAATGTGTCATGGCTGTGGGTAGGTGCCTACGGGAAAGTGCCATGCACCCCCAGAAGTAGTTGTTGATAAGAATGTTACTGTATTTTTACAACAGTGAGCCTGTGGGTGGGCATGCCTAAGGTAAGTGCCTACGTTTGGGGTAAGGGGGAGAAAATTGAAAGGTTTCTTGCATGAGCTAAAAGAGGAATTGGAGGCACAATTACTAATCACTGTACAGAGAATTTGACATGCTCACCACATATTTGTGACATAGGTGTGCAGGCATGGGCTGTACAGGGTTGACATGAACATGAACCACATCACTCTGCACCATAATAAGATAGAATATGCGAAAATAAACATTAGCCTACTTTGAAGTACAAAAAACTTCCAGAAATTCTGTTCAGTAGAAGTTAATACAACCTTGGTCCACTTATGCTGTACGCAATCATGCAGAAAGCGATTGTGCTGAGGGATTGATGCGCTCGCGAATATGGTTTGGCGACTGGAGGCTGCTGAATAAGAGGTTAATATTTTGCGAAGGGAGCTTACTTGCTTTGAAGACCCAAAAATGAAATCAACCTATAAAGACAACAAGGTTAGCCCCTTGGCAAATATACTGACACTTAATCAGCAAATGGAGCAAACTCTGTATGTAATTTAGTTCAAGACTGAAAAAAATGGAGTGATGAACTCACCTCATCGATAACTAACACTCTAACAGATTGAAGGGTGAAAGCGCGCCTCTCAACCATTTGACACAAGCTTGGCACTGTAGCTACAATTATTGCTGGGGGCTCTGCCTGTAAATTTACCAATATAGCCAGCATTAACAAATCAGTACATGACAACAGAGAAAAGGAAAACTTAAATAACACTACCCTTTACATGCCAGTACTAGAGAGTTCATTTTCATGTTATGTTATTACTACCAACACTAGAACCACATAAGCATACATCAAATATCAAAGATACATTTGGACCTAACCATTGAATATCCCTTTTTATCCAAAACAAATGGTCCTAACTAATCAAGCATCGGCATAGACATAAACCCACCAAAATGTGGAGAGTATTACCTTGACCCAGCTCTTTTGCCTCTTGAGCATACCACCATCAAGCAAAGCCATGATGGTGCAAGCCTTGGCTGCGAGTATTCTAGCAACCTTGGTGACCTGGAGCAGTGCAATTATGGAAGCAACCGTCGGATAGAATGAAGTGGACAAGCAAATTCCATGGCAAGGAGCAGCACTCTGCAATCACCTGTATGCCAAGCTCCCTTGTGGGGACGACAACCAGTGCTTGCACGGAGGACCTGCCGAGGTCGATGGCAGAGAAGACAGACAAGAGATACGCCAGCGTCTTCCCGGAGCCTGTCTACAATTATAGCTTGCAATCGTGAAATGAGATAACAAGCAATATCTCAGAACATGAACTCTTGGTATCGGAAACACTTGGGCAAGAAGCGTAAGGAGATCGAGGAGAGGACCACCTGCGCATGGAGAATGCAATCCTGGCCAGACAGCAGAAGCGGCAGGGATTGCTCCTGCACCTCGGTGGGCACGACATAGCCAACCTCCTCAGCCCTGAAAACGAAGAAATTCCAGTTGCTGCCTCCACGAGAAGAGGAAAGGACCAAATTAATGGCATGATAAAGGAATGGCTGCGCGGTTGTGGGGTTCACCTCTGTAGGACGTGGTCCGGGACGCGGCCGGCGCAGACCTCGCGGAGGGTGGCGGCGGCGGCGGTAACAGCGGCGGCGCGATGTGGGCGGAGGCGGAGGCGCAGAGTGAACGGGCCGAAGTGGGTGCCAGGGGTAAGGTTCAAGATGGTAGTAGGGAGCGGAGGCGCGTAGCCGGAGGGGACGGCCGCCGCCATGGCTGCCGCGACGGCAATGAGAGAGCAATCAATCCCTTTCGCCTGCTCCACCAGGGGGAAGGAGGGCGAAGCCTCGCACGTGCTCGCCACCAACGCCGCCGCGGCGTCCCGCGCGTGGCTTGCCTCGAACACAGCCCCGCCGGGCAGCTCCTCGCCGTCGCCGTCTCGCAGCCACCGCCCGCCGCGTCCCGCGCCGTTCAACTGACTACTAGGGTTATCCGAGGGATGTAAGGAAAAGGTATGGGGAATCGGGGGCGGTCGAACCGGGGAGCACAGGTGAGCAGCTCGGGGCGGGGCGGCGGCCGGAGCAGCTCGAGGAGGCGCCAATGGGGATGGGGAGGTGAGGAGGACGGACTTTATTTTTATTTTTTTTGATCTAGTGGATGACGGTCTCTGGCTGTGCGCGTGGCGGGCATCGAACGGCAGGGGCAACGATCGGACGGCGCCACCGAGGTTTAAAAACGCAGGCCAATCTGCTGTTTACAAAACGTTGAGGATATATTCCCTGCTAATCTTTTTTAAAGCTAAGGGATAAAATTCCTATAGAAAAAAAACATAAGCTAATGAAAGTTACAAACTCATTAAAAAAATCTGTAAACATTAGAAAAAAAGGGCCATCATTCAATTTACTGTTTCTCCATCTATCTATGTATAATAATTCAAACCAAATCCCATGTAAAGTTAAATTAAACATTAGTCAATAACATATTCAATGTTCCTCGATGACATGTACTAATCCATAAATCAGCGCATCACATTGGGCCAAGAACTACAGAATTAAATCAATTAAGATGAGCCACTAAAATTAGGTTATAGAAAGCACCATTTGTTATGCATAAAATGGTACACACATATTTCCAAAAAAAATCTTCACAACAGAAACGGTCTTTGTTTTATAATATACTAGGAAATATAGCCGTACGTACGTTGCAGATAAAAGTTGATATATTATATATTAATCCACTCACCAACTTAATAAATAGCACTTAATTGAAAGGATTCGTTATATGTTAGAATGACACAGTAAGAGCATATACTACATACTTAATAACCCCTTAAAAAAGGCACAGAACACGCAAGAGCATAACATAATATCTTAGATTGTTGCAAACATATATATCTGAAACTCCAAATAATGTCTCATTTAGCACATCTCTAGGCTTAAGTTGACATCATATAGTTCACCGTGGCGGAATACTGCCAATTCACCACTGCACCCATCCATCAATTCTAGGGATGAATTAAGAAACGGTTGAAAAAATCTCTTAAACAACTTTTGATTTTATATTTTTAAAAATATTAAAGTCATGAGAGCAGGTCGTAAAATAATATCGGATTTATCAGTATGTTAGAAACAAAGTAATTCGATCGGGAATATGTACCTGAACCGTAAATAAAATCAGAAACACAATAAACTATTTATATATAACAAAACATACATGTCAAAAGATTTTTTTCTTCTTTATTCGATTTTCCCTTTCCTCTAGCTATTGTAGAATTTTTATCATCTAAGCATTTGTTGTACCTAATGCAGTTAGCCTTTTGTATAGCATTTATATGGATCACAAAATATATATGTATTGTAGTTCTATTGTATTTCTGAATAAAGAACAAGAGATGTCCTAGGGGCCGGTGCATCAACGGCTCATTAGCTAGGCCATGGTCTCGTTGGTCTGCACTCACTTCAGACGCTGATCGTTCTTGTGTCCACCACTACATCGATTCACCCGACACCCCACAGGCCCCCACCCACACCAACGCGACCACTGAAGACGCTCATCCACAGCTGCAGCCATCAGCCGGTTGTCCTTCTGATCTCCTCCCACGCCCCACCGCTCACTAACACAGACAGGCAGCCGCGTGAGCGGGAGGCCGTGGGAGGTGCGCAGCAACGTGAGTAACAGGCCAGGAGGAGAGCATCAACGTGAACAGCTAGCGGAGGAGGCTGAGGGTTGCTAAGGAGGTGCACAGGGCGGGCGCCGGAGCAGAAACGGTGTTTATTTTATAATAGACTACTAAATATATCACATGAATTGCTAGGGATGGATGCCCGTCCTCGTTAAATATATAAACCGTCGACATAGGCCTGCCCCAGGGGCGCTTGCAGCCATCATCTCCTCTAGGGCCTTCATCTATACATTCATCATCGGCACTATTGCGCCCATCGCGGTGCCCTTCGCCATCCCGCTGACATCATTGTGGACGTGTTTCTATCCCCTTGCGACATTGGGCTATTATACATCTTCCTCTGCATTGAGGTTCGCGGTTTATTTTATTTGTCCAGTTTCTCCTTTTTGATTCCTATTTTCTTTTTTCCTTATGCCTTACAGGTTGTACTTGGAGTCCTAGACTCTGTTACCATTTGATTTATCCTCGACGTGTAGTACATGAACTCTATTGTCCGATTTCTCTAGGGACAAGCAGAATTTTCTCCTCGCAAATGATACAGTTTCCTATTTAGATTTGGACCGTGCGGCCCACCATGAAGGGCAAAAGCGAAAGGAAATAATCCGCTCTTTAGAAATATAGCATAAATGCTCGTGGGTTGCTACGGGTTATTATCTGCTCCTAAATTGTTATCTAGTTGCTTTCAGTTTAGTCACTTTGCTTCCCAGTCTGCTGGTGTGCCACTGCTTCCCGGTCTTTAATTTTCCTCACCTCCCTAACCATCTATTGGCATATGTAGACTGAACTCTGAAGACCGTCCACGTCCATGTGGTGGTGAACGGTGGCATCATAGGTTGGGGTTCTTAATGGTGATTGGCAGAGTTGATAAGTAATTTTCAGATAACCTGTTATTGCCTGCGAGGTACTTGATAAATAAAGCTTTACTTAAACAAAGTTTCAATGTGGAAAATGTTAAATCGCCAAGCACTGCATGATGAATATTGGAAGCATCTTATGACCTAGGGACAAAATAGAAATTATAAGGAAAAATATCCAACATCCCATATCAGTAACGGATTATTTAATGTATGAATTTTGAGCTTGCATCTGTTGGGTGACGTGTTGCTGTGCTACAAGAACATGCACCACATGCATGGTCCTCACGGCGGCGGATTGGGACTCTACGGCAACAAATTAAACTGATTGCTATACGCATATCCTCACATGCATGGTCCTCACCACTGATTGCTATATGCATATTCTCTAGTTTCTTGCTTGCGCTTATGGCTAGTTAAAATACCACAAGCAGCAAGGGAAGCACTTGCTTTGTATGGGTACACGACAGCGTCCATCATCAGATTATGACTTGGTGTCGCCCTAGCTTGGTGGCCGCCCGCCCATCCACGGCGACGGCACCGTGCCGGCCTTGTCCTGAAGATCTGAACTGCTAATAGCACCCTGCACACCTCGTCGCAGACCCGCAGTTGACGACTATGTAGCACGGATACGGATACGCGTATCGGTATCGGACAGATACGGATACGCGGATACGGCAATTTTATAAAAAATCGGATACGCGGATACGTTTTACTATTTTTTAAATTCACAAATCACAAGTGCAGATTAGACAAAATACTAGCAGAGTTCTATTACAACATAGCAGCAAATCTCAAGTTCTCAATAATAAAAGTGGCAATCTACTTAAGTTCTATTACAACAAAGCAATAGGTCTCAAGTTCCCAACAATAAAAGTGGCAATCTATTCCTCATTTGCTTCATTGTCATCCACAAAATCAACCTGTGGATCATCCAAATCAAAAGATACAGCTTGCAATTCAGGTTCATCAAGAGATAAGTCAGCCACTTCAAGAATACCAATACCACCAAGTGAATCAAAAGAATCCCCTCCTACATCCCACATCTTTGTCTCTCCTATCTTGTATGCATCAGTTCTTCTTGACAGATGTCTTAGATTTGAGTGCACAAAAACCAAATCTTCAGCACGCTCTGGAGTTAAGGCATTTCTCTTGACACTATGGATAAAGCTATAGGTGCTCCAGCTTCTTTCACAGCAAGAAGATGAGGCTGGTTGGCAAAGCAATTTCATGGCCAAACACATCAATAAGGGAGCAGATTGTCCATGATTTGTCCACCAAGTTATAGGGGAAACAACCCATCTATCGAAGATTGACTCAGAATCGTTAAATTCATCTGAACAACTAGAGAACCTTGAGTACTCTTCTTTTACTTTAGCCAATTCTTCTGGCATGGGAAAGAACTTCTTGAAGCAAACCATCCTCATTTTCGATACCTCTTTATCCTTGTGGGGTGGTTCACGACCAACACCTTCTTCAAGCCAATTTTTGCTATAATATCTGCAATTTGCAATTTCGCATTATGGTTCTAGTGAATGAAAAAAATCTGATGTGACCATTTAAGTGAATGAAAAAAAATCTGAATAGCAATTTGTACCTTGGATTAAGTGAATGAGCTAAACAATGAAGTGGATTATTTCCTTTTGTCCACCTAGCAATCAATATGTCATGAATAACCGAGTACAAGTCTGACTCCTCATCTTCTTGCTTGCCCTCGTATCGATATATGACTTTCTTCACTTTCTCTATCATTGAATCCCACATCTCATAAATTAAGTGAAGACATGGTGTGTCGGTGTCTGCCATACGAATCATTTCATATATAAGAGTAGTAATTCTAAGAATGTAGTCCACCTTGTCCCACCATACATCATTAAGTATCAAATCCTTGACAATTTGGGCTGTTGGAGTTGGAGAATCATCTCTGACTTCTCTGTAGACGCTCCATTTGTCACTAATCACCATTTGTTGGAGGGCTATTTTTATCTCAACAAACCGCTTCAACATGCATACAACTGAGGCAAATCTTGTTTCAGCAATAGAATGTAACTTCAAACGGCTGAACTCATTGAACATTGAAAGCCGCATGCCATGATTCATTGTGAAGTTTTTTATCAAAGCAGTCTCAGTTTTAATATCATATATAATTCAAGTTGCCCCCAAGCAAATTGTTCTTCTTCAGAAGGGTTGTTTTCTATTTTAGGCTCACATATACTTTTCAAAGCAAGATTGAGGGTATGCACAACACATGGTGTCCAATATATGTTATCATACTCAGATTCTATTATGAGACCCGCACCTTTGCAATTAGCAGCATTGTCTGTAATGATTTGGACTACATTATGTCGACCAACTTCTTCAATCATACCCCTCAACTTTTCAGCAATGTATTCTTTTGATTTGATGTCACCTTCACAATTATCAGCCCTCAAGAACATAGGTGCCTTGTCAGAAACAGCGACAAAATTAATGATTGGTCGTCTGTGAGGATCTGACCAACCATCAGAGCAAATTGTGACTCCCTTCTCTGCCCATGTGCTCTTTGTGTTCTCCAACAAATTCTCTATGTGCCTCCTTTCTTGCTTCAGAAGTTCCTCTCTAACTCTGTTGTAACCAGGAATCACATAACCTTGCATGTTGCGACTACAAGCAAAGGTGAAAGCATCTCGAAGATATGGATTTCTCAGAAAATTGAAAGATATCTCTCCAGAATAAATTTCTCTACTAATTAAAGCATCCAAGTGCTTACGATCTTCCAATGCTCATGCTTTTTCCAATGCAGAAACAGGCCCCCTCTTGTTCCTCTTGTTCATATCAGCAGTATTGCTTGAGGAAGGAGCAGTAGGAAAAGAAACCATCCTCATCTTAGATCTTTCCACCAGATCCTTGCACTTTTCAATTTCTTTCCTCATGTCACTAAGCATTTCATATGAAACATTAGGACATTTGCATATTCCCTTTCCTGCCTTCTGCAGCAAATGAGCTTCAACTTTAGTGTAACTACTCAATTTTTGCATTGGACAGTACTTGTAGCGCCATAAAGTATTTCCTCCACCGGTTCTACTAGGTTTCTCCAGAATGGTGACATAATCCCAAAGTGGAGCCTTAATATCTGTTGTATTTATAGCTCTAGATGCTACACTAGCACTGGCACTTGCACTGGCACTGCTTGAATTTGGAGATGCCATCTGCGTACAAGCGACAGCAAGAGTAAAATGGGAAACAAGCAGTAAACGTCCATAAGTAAAATGTATCAGACTCTACTAACATGAGCAGAGACATCCATAAGTAAAATTTCGTGCTCCTAGTGAGCTGGGCAGACAAGAGTATCCATAAGTAAATGCACTCCAGTTAGAGAGAATCAGATAAGAAATATTATTTCATGAGAAAAATATAAAATAACCATGTTCACAAAAAGCAGAATGCATGTAGTGTAACTAGGTAAATTTATACGCAAGAAAAACTTTAAATAGGCACAAGCCCGTGTCAACAATAAAAAAATATGGCAACAGGAAGAACGAAAACCATGAGGCAGAATGAATTCAATAAATCAACAAATCATCAAGCTGATTTCAGTAGCAAGTGGATCCATATCGTGGAGGTCGGGCCTCACCTGCGCTTAGCTAGGGGAGGGGAACCGCTAGAGGACTGAGAGGAGGACGACACCGGGCGGAGGCGAGAGGAGCCGGAGCTGCGAATCTGCGGCATCGCCGGGCGGAGGCGAGAGGAGCCAGAGCTGCGGCGTCACCGGGCGGAGCTGCGAGCCTGTGACGTCGCCGGGCGGAGGCGGATCTACGGCGTCGCCGGGCGGAGGCGGAGGGCTCGTCGCCGGGCGGAGGCGGAGGGCGGCGGCCGGCGGGCGGAGGGCGGCTCCGTGCGGTAGGGATGCGCCAGATGGAGATCGAGAGAGAAGACGGGAGATGCAGATGCGCTAGTCGCAGGTAAGAAAACCACGTATCCGAGTTGAGATACATATCGCGCGCTGTATCCAATATTAACGAAAAAAAGAAAAATCGGATACTTTCCGGATACATATCCAACGCGTATCCGATACGTATCGGATATGTGATGCCCGTATCGGATACGTGATGCGGGCTGCAACAGCCGTATCCGGGTAACAGAGGTTGACGAGCGCTGCCATCTCCTGAGGGCGCGGTAATCACCGCGCCGCGCCCCCCTTCCCGCTGCCCACGGCCGCTAGGGACTGAGCCTTCTTCTGCCTCGTGTACAGCTTGCGTTCTCGGCCACCTTCCGCTCCAGGACAGCGCCACTGCACCTCCTCCGCCTTTACTTGCTAGCTAGGGACTCAGGCACTCAGCCAGTCAGCCTCCTTCCTCCTCGTGCACAGCTTGCATCCTGCGCCTTGCGTGCCCTCGCCGCCTTCACCTGCAGTACAGCGAGCCGTTCGATTCCATAATATAGAAATTTTTGTTCCCCACGTGCACTTGGGCAGACAACGGAACGGTGCGGAACTGTCCCCGAACAACGGATACCAGAATGTGAGTCATAGCCGGGGTCATGAAAAGTTCGAGTACCTAAACTATGGGATAAGAGGACGCCGATACGAAGACGATTTCGCGAGTTTTCTTTGCTTCCGCAACGGAGGAACGACGGACGAAACCAAAGGAACGGCAGAACGTACCAAGGATTCGTTCCACGCTTTAGGATTAGGAAAATAGATATAGAAGTAGAAATAAAGATAGAGATTGAAAAATGGACCCGGCTAACATACGGCCGGCCGACCGCCCTTGATTAGGAAAGACAATGGAATAAAAAAGCTACTTTCCATATTTGGAAAGTCACTCCAGTCAGTAGATCAAAGAGGCTAGTATCACGAGAAAATTCCACCCCAGTTTCCCTGTTCATGCCTATTTGTACAACTCACCAGCAAAATCAGACACAAACAATGAATTGGGAAAAATGCTTATTGGAACCACATTATTGCCCATCTATAATAATATTATTGCCTAATTCCTATTGCCTAAAATGCTTACGTAGTGCTGATATTTTTGTTGTTACATATGGGAAAAATGCTTATTGGGAACCATATTATTGCCTAATTCCTACCTATAAATTGCTTAAATAACCAGACACAACCTCGATTCCCTTGGCCCCGAAGTAGCAGGCGGCAAGCTTGCGGAGGTTGGCGGCAGCGGCAGCGAGCGCGGAGACCCCGTCGTCGGTTACCGCACGCAGGGAGCGGAGTCTAAGGCGGCGCAGACCCGGGACGAGGCGGTCAGCGACGAGCGCTAGGGCAGGGTCGCTGATGCTCTCGGCGCGGAGGTCGCACTTGAGCGCGAGCTTGGAGACGGCCGGGGGCGCGCGAGGAGACGAGGTAGCCCTTCATCGTCAAGGGAGCGTCAAGGGAGCAGCGTCCGGGCGTCGAGCGCGAGGTGGAGGCGGGAGGCGGCCTCGACGGTGTGCCAGCGGCGGCAGACGAGGGAGCAGCGCTTGCGGTCGCCGGAGCCGAGGAGGCCGAAGACGAGGGCGAGGAGCTCCTCGGGGAGGTCGGCGGTGCGGTCCTCCCCACCGGCGGCCTCGGCAATGGAGGCGAGGAGCTGCGGGGGCGTCGCGGCGAGGGCCGGCGAAGGGGACGGCGGCGGGGGCGGGGGCAGGGGCTTGCGGCAGCGCGGGCGCGGAGAGGCAGTGGCCCATGGGGCGGCAGCGGCAGATCTACCAAGGAAGGGGGGAGGGGAATGAGGGAGGCGTGGTTGGGTGGATGCAGCGGCCGGATCTGCCGAGGAAGGGGGGAGGGGAATGAGGGAGGCGTGGGTCGGTGGAGCCAGCCGGCCGTTCCGATCTATAATACGGCCCGCTGCAAAGAAGTCATTACCATTAGAAATATCTAACGCACGGGCATATTTTCTAACACATTTAATAAATTTTAGCATAACATTTTGAGTCACCAAATTTCTGATATTTTAGACCTCAAATACCGAAGTCACGTTAAAGCTTTCTCTCCATTTGCTTTCATAAGTGAATGCTGCTTTTTTTTTGGTGTTTTTATATTGCGTGGCAATAAATACTCATACGATGGCTCTGTGTAACAAGGCAACTTGGCAAGCCGGCCGGCACGGAGGCATCTCAAGCTACACGACTGCCGGGAACGGGTTCAGGCGAGCGGTGGGGCGGAGCAGAAGCGGGTGCTTGCGAGCGCACACCAGCCCGACGTCGGACTCATCCATGTCTACAAATCCTGTCTCGCCATCAGCAACGGCCCAGTCGAAGCACTGCACGAGCGCCGCGAGGGCCGCCGGCACGGACTGCTGCGCGAGCCCCACGCCGGGGCAGCCCCTGCGGCCGCCGCCGAACGGCATAAACTGGAAGTGCTGGCCGCGGGGCTCCAGCGCCGCCGCGGCGCCGCCGGGCATGAAGCGGTCTGGCCTGAACGCCAGCGGGTCCTCCCAGAACGCCGGGTCGCGGCCGATGGCCCACACGTTGATGAACACCGCCGTCCGCGGCGGCACCGTGCACCCGCGGACGGCCATCTCGCCCGTCGACACCCGGTGCGCGATCGGTGCCCCCGGGTGCAGACGCAGCGTCTCCTTGAACGCCGCCTGCAGGTAGGGCAGCCTCGGCAGGTCGGCCTCGCCGACGATCCTGTCCCCGCCGACCACTGCGTCGATCTCCTCCCGCACCTTGCGCATGGCCTCCGGGTGATTCATCAGCTCCGCCAGCATCCACTCCACCGTGGCCGCCGAGGAGTCGGACCCAGCGGTGACCACGTCCTGCGCCGCGCCGTTTATTACCGAAAGAAACATGCTGATGAACACGATGGGTGAAGGTAAGATGGCAAGCTTACAGTGATGAAGGCTTTCATGTTCTCCCTGGTGAGCTTCACCTCCGCCACCTCGTCCCCCGCCTTCTCCAGCAGGATGTCCAGCAGGTCCTTGTTGCGCTGGCGTGTCGCCGGGGCCTGCTTCTTGTCCTCCTGCTGGTGCTCAGTATTGGCAGCGCGGCCATGGTCCCTGGCCTCCTCCTTGTGCCTGATCATCTTCTCCAGCAAGGCGTCGAACCGCCGGTGGACACCGGCGGCCTCCCTGCGGAGGCCCTGGAGGTCCCAGCCGCGGCACAAGGGGACGTAGTCCTCCACGTTGAAGGCGCCGAGCAGCCCCGTCACCGCCTTCACGAGGTCCTGCGCCTCGTCGGCAACGCTCCCCGGCACGTCGCTGGCCACCATCCGGATGATGGACGCGATGGAGAACCTGATGAGCTCACGGGTGAGGTTCACCGCCTCGCCCCGCACCGCCGCCGCCAGCACGGCCCGGAGCAGCGGCGCCAGGCTGGCGCGGCGGACGGGGCGCAGCTGCTCGACAGTGCGCGGGCCGAGCACCTCGGACACGCACAGCCGCCGCAGGAACCGCCACTGCGGGCCGTAGGGCGTGAAGGCGAAGCCGGCTGAGTCGTAGGAGAAGAGCCGGGCCAGCGCCGTGATCGGCCGCCCGGAGATGGTGGCGTCGTGGCCGTGGATGAGCTCCCTGGCGACGTCGGCCGAGCTGGCCACGACGCAGTGCGTGGAGCCGAGGCGGATGTGCACGAGGGGCCCGAGCCGTGCCGCGAGCTCGTGGAAGGTGCGGTGCACCGGCGGCCGCAGCAGGTGGAGGTGCCCGATCACCGGGAGCCCCGGCGGGCTCGGGGGAAGACGAGGAGAAGGAGATCGCCGTGACGAGACCAAGTGGCTCATGGCAAGAACAAGCAGGGTGACCACTACGATGAGCTCCAGGAGCGTGGGCAGTGGCTGCTCCATGGCCATGATCGCTAGCTCAGCTCCACTCTCGATCAGTATTCTAGTCTAATGGTGCGGATTTAGAGTTTTCTGTTTCTCCGCAGCTAGAAAATTGTTGCCATCGAAGTTAAACACTTAACAAGAGACATGCTTCTCATAATTATATATAATACACACTCGTTTAGCATGGGAACATTATGGAGAATATAAGTATATGTATGTATATATATATAACCTTGGCACATAGCACTATAGCAGTGGCATAGAACATTCGAGGCTATGGAAATAGGATGAGTTTTCTTGGCGATCGGCGTGGCGGATGGCAAAGGTTTGCGCTGCAGGGAGAAGGCTGTCCGCACAAGTCGGTGAGGGTAGTTAATGCTGCAGGTATTGGGAAATGTGTATTGGAATCCGATTCAACGCTTTGATTTTCAATTTTATATCCGATCCAACTCATGTAGGTTGTGGGGGGGTGGGGATGTGGCAGTGGCACCTAGGTAGAGTGGATTTGAGCCTGAAAGGTGATCTTTTGGAGTCGGCCGTTGGAGTGATTATTGAAAAGTGGGTGAATTTTTGGATTTGATGGCGGTGGAAGAGTGAATTGGATTCGCTTCTTGTGGCTCAAGTGTTGCGTTAGGATGTGATTAGTCGTGCGTTATTAGTTTATGCTCTGTTTGTTTTAACTAGAGATTCTGCATTTCGGCTTTTATAGTTCCTAGCTAAATCAGGTTTTGAGCTCGGATTCCCCACTCCTTCTTGTCTATAATTTTATAATCAACTTTTGAGCTCGGATTCCCCACTCCTTCTTGTCTATAATTTTATAATCCACTCTGCACTAGCTTTTGCTAGATTGTGAGTGTGCATGCGTTGTAAGTGTCTGAATTGTACTGTGTAATCTAAAAAAAATTTATCCAAGAGGTCAAGATGCTATTGTGCCCATATATAGGAGTGAGAGAAACAGAGAAAGAGAGGCTATAAGCAAGTAGACAGATATATAAGCTTTTGGACCCTAAGCTTTCCACAATCCATCTCTCCGCGGTCCAGGATCACACAAGATGCTTTTCACAATATCTCTAGCTAAAATAAACAAAGCTTCAGATATATATAGGCTCGATGATCTTGTAAAACTTTAATTTTTCTCTAAACAATACATACATCAGAGTGGATTTCCTGCACACGGCGACACATGCACCCCCAAATGCCACCGTCGGATTCTTGCTTATTGGGATCCGAGAATGTTCACTCAGATTTTTGTTTCGAAATGATTTGCATGAAAGCAGATAGTTTTGCAGCCAGAATCCACCTTAATGTTTTACACCATTTGAAAGTTTGTGAGCAGGAAACAACCGAATTGTCATGTCAAAAAACAGTGGCGACAGTATGAGCTAAAGGGTCTGTCTCTCCTACATGTACTAGCGTCTAGCTTGCATCTGTCGAGTTAAGACTATAACTGATATTGACCAGTGCCTCCCATTTGTATTAGAACATATTATTTTATTCTCGAACAACTTTTTACATGTCCGGTTCCTTTAGTTTTTCCGCTCCAGTTGATATTTTAGAAATCACACTGGCCAAACAGTCCAAACGAGATGACTGATGGTCAACCATAATTTCATCTTGATTAAAAACCCGCAAATCCAAAAGATTAAACTGCAGTGAGGTTGACCAGATTTTTTTCCCTGCGATCTAGAGTTAGCATTGCGTAAAGAATGCAATATTTGTATTTAGTAAACATGTTGCCCATGCAGACGAAGCACATCTAACTCACTTGGTCAATTTGCTGCATTATTATGGACGTCTCCAAGTCCCTCTACACCACCTAAGACACCGTATTAGCAAAGGCATATGAGCAGGTCTACAAGTTTCGTACTATATATAAACGGAGTGCAAAAGTCTCGTACCTTCCAAAAGGTCAAGGATTGGCCATACTCTGCCTAACTATCGGGACTTGTGTTTGAACTGCTACTGAGTCCCGTGAAACAAATAGGACAGTGCACAACGCGACTGGTCCTGTTTGGATTTTGGAACGATCTGCATGCTTATTGTCCAAGTCAGCTCAAGGGTGGGTTCCGTGTACGATGGTTATGGCTTCATGTTACTTTTTTATCGAGCACTTGTTCCTTCGTTAATCAATTAAAATTTATGTTGGGTTATCGTGCTTATACAATAATTACTTAACCTTAAAGCCTCACCTTTGTTGAGCCTTCTTTGCACGATCCTTATTTATATAATCACGTAAGTCTTGCGAGTACTTTTGTACTCACGTTACTATAATCTTAAGTTGTAGGTGAGCCGGAACTTGTGTTTTATCATTTCTATCCCGCCATTTCCGGTGTGGGAGATGAGTGAGTTGTTGTGATCACAATGTCGTCCTTGAGCAAAGACATCGTTGTCTTACCACGCTTTAGTTGTTTTATCCACTGCGTAGCTAGTGAGAGCATAACAGAAACATCAAACTTAAATTTATATCTCTTCTAATATTATTCGTGAACCCAAAGCTTGTAATGTGGAGCTTGAACCTTAATTTCAGATTTGATCTATCCTTATTATGAACTTGTAAATTTTAATATTGAACCTTGTGTTATGTAAAATATGCACTCCATGGATCTTATGGTAATATGCAAATTATATGACGGTACGTGTGCTTATTCCTGACATGTGGCAAGCACGTACCGGGACTACCGGATTTGATATCATTTTAAGTGAACGACGTGTCGGTTGTTGAAGTCTCTAGATGTGGGTTAGCATGTGGCACGCTCTTGAGCGAACACGTGCTACCTCTCATCTCTCATTTTAAAGATAATGACCGATTGTTTGTTTAAAATAGTTTTAAATTGGACGGTTCTTACGACAGACAACAGACTAGTTCATCAATCATCATGCCCTATGTCCCAGCCCTTACTTTGTCGTGAGTCAGGTGGCCAACAATTTGACTGTGCAGCATGCATGTCTAGTGGTCTGCATAATGCATCTATTTTTGCAATGGCACCAAGTCTAGCTAAACGAACAACGACGTTCCAATAGAAAAAAAAAACATCTGTTGTAGGTCAGTAGATGTGGCCATACCTATTTGCTTATGAGTCTCCAGTCCATTTTAGCTGCGCACCAAGTCCAATTAATGAAATGAATAATAATGTCCATAGAAAATAAATTGTCGTATCACACGACTCGTAACGTCCATACCTACAGTATTGCTTATAATCAGGGCAGAGAGGGACAGCTAACCAATTCCACTCTCGCATTAACGTTGGAGTAGACTGTAGAGCATAGCAATCAGGGCCAGAGCTGCGTTTCGCTTTTCTTTTCCTTTGAGAAAAAAATAGCATCTCCCTCCCTTGCTACAGGATAGGTTGGCATTTTTTTCCTTTAAGTAAATTCCTTTCCTTTTTGTCAGTTGTATTGCTGTGTTCCCTCTCTCCGCGTTATCAAATACTACCTAAATGGAACGTGAAAGTTTTGACCGTTACTATATGCAACATAGGAAAAGTGCTTTGAATTACTTCAATGTGTTAAGAAAAAGTTATGACCAACTACATGTGCCTCAGTGACGGCGGATATGCGTACCACGGGTACCCCCAGGAAGGTTCTTCCCGGGCCGAGCTAGACAGGCCGAGCGGCCAGCACGCGACGGCGGCAACCAGGGCCCTTTGGGCATGACGCAATCCGACGCCCCGAACCGCTCCCGGGCAGGGGCACGTGGCGATCTCCTGACTCCCTCGCTGGGGTCGTAGGGGAGCGCCTGCCACTTCCGCCGAGGGCCGACCTAACGTCCTGTCCTCGGGAGGTCGAAGACAAGAAGAACACGTCTGAGGAGCAGGGTGTATTTGCTTTTTTTAAAAAACTCAAAAGCCAAACTAAAGGATAATTTTCTCGTAGGTTTTATTAGAAAAAAGTTTTTTATAGTTCAATTTTCACAGCAACTCTCCCTCTATTTTTTTAGCAGTGAAGAGTAGTTTTTTCACGGAATTATCCTCCTGCCACTGATTATGTTATCTACCCTTCGGAGTTTTTTTTTCAGTCGATCCCCTTCTATTCCCTCGGTCTCCTCTCCGCCGGCGAGCGCACCCCGCGCCCATCTGCCGGCCGCACCACGGCATCTCCCGCCCTCGCTCGGTCTCCTCTCCGCGAGCCCCGCGCCCCACCTCCTTTCCGGCCAGGTCCCGCCTCCTCTCCGGCCGCCCCGCGCCCCGCCTCTTCTCCAGGCCGCGCTAGCGCCCCTCCGCAGTGGTGGCCGCAGCAGCACTGCATGGCGCCGCAGCAGCTGCAGCTCCCCGGCCGCGAGCTACCAGCCAAGCCCGCTCACGTGGTCATGGTGAACGGCGCGAATCAGAGTAGCAAGCACGTGGTAGTGAATAGAGATTAGGGAATATACTTGCTCCGGTTGCTCTGCTTGATTTTTGAGCGTGGAAAGCGTGAGCTGCCGAGCAGCGGATGTGATTTTAGGGAGATGATGCCACACGTTTAAAAATAATTAAATTTTCTTTTCGAATATGATCATTTACATGATTCATCAGTGAATATCATAGAGTTTTACGATCAATTTGCATATAAAAGGTCTTTCGGATCTTCATGACATTACAAACATTTCATACCACTAAACGGTTTTCAGCTTTCTCACAGTTCATAGTAGCTTTTCCACAACTCACAGCTCACAATAACTTTTTCATAACTCACAGCCCAACCAAACGGACCCTAAAATACGTCCAGAGCGATATGACGTGCACAACAGCCTACGCGCCCGATCTGACAAATCAGGGATAGCGGTGCGGGCTACCGACCGATGGTCTGGCACGCATGCCCCTGATCAGTCGGGACATCATAGCCTCCTCTGACCGACGCCTACACCGTCCGCCCGCGCCCCGTCGGATCGACAGGACGGGTCGTACCGCGTCGCGCTCCGCCGTCAAGCCTAGCGCAGCGAGGCGCGCCTGCTACTAGGGGGAAGGATGATCCGACCACCCGCTCAATGGTCGGACTGTAGACACTGTTGTGATGGCCGCCGAGCATGCCCCCACTGACAGAAACTCCACGTACGAGGACCACACCCATGCTATGAGGACCGAAGCCACGTCGGACACTATGGCTGACCTATCGCGCATTACCTGACGTCACACTGCTATGGAATCCAACGCCCCGTAATCCAACGCCCCTACGGGAACCTAGCTAGGTGACGGGTCCAGGGACCCGGGGTCCCCAGCGGACCCACTTCCTGCCAGAACTCTGGATGGTCTAAGACGACGCGTGGATCAAACAGGCGCCCTCCTAGGCCGTGACTTTCTCCAGACCGTCCAGGCCCATGGTCCCGACCAGTCGGGACCGGTCGGCTAGAGCCTCAGCCCGCGTGCCCGACCGAGGGGACGACCAAGGCCTAGGTCCGTATTATGGTTCCGACCTAAGATGCCGACCGAACTCCGCCACGCATGTGTCACTTTCCCCGACCGACGAGGTCAGAGGCCGGCCGGGCCTCGCACATTGGCCGTCCTCGGGGCCAGGTGCTGAGGATAAGGACGGACGCGCCAGAGTCAACTTGCCGTACAAGCCAACCACTCCTTCCACAGGGGTTACAGTCCCTCTTGCTGCCGCTGCAGGAGGACAGTGTTTCACCTACCCGTCCTCGTGAAGGGATGGGACGCAACGTCATCACGACGTGATGGACACGCCTCCGTCACAACGGAGTGACGGGGCGTAGCGCCAAGGACAGAGCATTACACACAGGGACAAGATAAGACGGCCACCCTACGACGCAGAACTTGGACAGTGGTCATCGGAAGGACAGAGTTGGTGGCCTCGACTGGCGGAGCTGGCGACCCCGACCGGCGAAGCAAAGAACATCCTCTCTTTCTACCTTACTCTTTCTACCTTTAGTTTCCCTATAACGGAGAACCCCTTGGACTATAAAAGAAAGGGTCATCCGCCTAGGAAAAATCATCATCATGAGAAAACCTAAGACCTCGACAGATCTCGACTGGAGGAAGGGTCATCCACTCGCAAGCTTGTAACTCCCCAAACTCTCACGAGCACCCGGGCTCAAGCAATACAACCGACTGATCTTCGGCTGGACGTAGGGCACGATTGCCTAAACCAGTATAAATCTTGAGTTATTGTGTGATAGATCACATCCGATCACGACACGTGATATACACTTCGAGTAGGTTTAGCTGCCTGTCATTTTCGGAACCGACACTAGGACACGTGTAACGCTCCCGAACACACCCACAGGGAGTCAACCCTGGTGAGTGAGGTAGCCCTTTCTTTCGTTGTAGCCCATCCCCCAACCTTATAAGTGGGGAGCTAGACTTTCTTTTTGACTCTCTCACGCACATACCACACACTCGCACGCTTGCAAACATCCTGTCGTAAGCATCCAACACTCGAACACAAGAAACGAGAATGAACATCCCCACTGAACGTAGGGCATTCGCCTGAACCAATATAAATCTCTATGTTTTAATTGTTAGCCATCAAGTACCGAGAATCGCGGCGTATTTGTACTAGCCGGTGTACGAAACACCGATACTCAGTTCCTAAAATCCACATATGTGTCCTAAAATATCTCAGATCTTTTATGCAGGGGAGCATATTAGTTGTGGTTTTTGGTTCATGTTGCAGCTATTACACAAGAAAAACTATCCGACTGATAAGTAAGATGTTAGAGGTTGCTGCTCTTGATATCTTTATCAAGAATAGATGGACACGCAGTAATAAACTTTGCTCTTGAATATTCATTTCATTTGTGTTCTCTTCACTATTTGTGTTCAGCGTGTGTGCGGTCACAAAGGCTGGTGAACTCTCCATTTACTAAAAAAAATGATTCAATGTGGCCCTCTCTCTCTCTCTCTCTCTCTCTCTCTCTCTCTACATTTAATGTGTGAGTGTGTGACCCTAGGAACATGCCTGAAAAGCTTGTAGACAGAGCAAGGAAACAATCGGCCAAAAGGGGAACATGTTAGAAAAGATTGTAAAGAGAGAAAGGAAACAATCCAATGGACAAAAGTGGAAAAAATCCTGGGAAATAATCTATAAAACAACCCATATGAAATTTTCACATTGGAAGGGTTCACCTCTCTAAAGGGTTGGTGTAGCCTTATTTTAATAGAACAAATCTTAAAATAAGAGGACTCCTATTTACACCTTAAATATCATGACACAACAAAACCTCAAAAATGAAGGGGCCATGGATACTTATTCTGGAGGGGTTCTTACAGCTTAACTAACATTTTTGAATTAAACTCAACCGAATGGGTAGAAATATAAACATTTAAACTATCTAACCTTGAATGTAACATTTTGCTCTTTATGACCAACAAAGTCTAAAACATGAATAGTGTCTTTAAGAAAGTTCATGGAAAGCTTATTTTTCAAAACAATTGAAGAATGTGACAAGTGCATCATAAGTCTCCATAAAAATTAGTTAGATGTAGGCTTTAAGTTATGATAATTTTATCAATCACCTGTATCCAGAAACTTTCATATACAAAGAGCCTTATTCAGATTTTGAAAAGAATTTTTAATTGTTCTTGTTTAAAATCACGGTTACGCCAATAAAATTTCAACATGAAGCAGCAACTATCTTTAACTCTAAGGATTTGTCCGTAGCATCTTCTTGCAGAATATATGAATCTGTTACTATATATTTATCCTTTTTATGAAATTACACTATTTCGCATTACATATTTGTTCTAAACTTATTTTACCTGTCTTATAAGTCTATTGTCAGGTATGCTCTCCAACTCTTAATACGAATGAAATTTTTATCTTGCTAAATCAGCATGTATACTAAATAGATATATAAAATATGCAAAAGTAGAAATTTTATTCCAAAAATACAGACACAAGAGCACAAAGGAGAGGGAGCAACAAATATAGCAAAAATTAGAGATCATTGTCTTCTGTGGGTGTTTTACCGCCACGTCCACCGAGGGATACCCCGAGGTGGTGAGTTTGTAGGTAGGGTGTTGCCGAGATCAGGAACTCGAAGGTGCAAGGAACACAAAGTTTAGACAGGTTCGGACTGCCGAGAGCGCAATACCCTACATCTTGTGCGGTTTATATTGCCTTAGGTGTTGATCGGGGTGATCTCCTGTTTGGAGGGGTTCCCTGCACGACCTTATGTATTTTGGGGGGACAAGGTTACATGAACGGATACGAGCCCAGGAGTCCTACCCAAGTACTTTTTGGATAATTTCCTACTGTCTCCGACTAGTTTTACTACTGTATAAGTAGTTCTACTACGCTACGAGTAGTTGCAACTGGTGTAGGGCGTGTGTCATGTCCCACCCCTTATCCTGTAAGATGTAGGTCATGTGCGCAGTCCCGTAGACCCGGATCTGACATCTCCTTTATATAGACGGGGAAGGGGGCTATTTTTTAGGAACAAAAACGACAAAGCCCTTGTGTCTTACACATGGGATAGCCATGCTATGGGCCCCCATTCCCAAACAAAATGACAATGAAGTCGAACCTTGAAAAAACATGTCATAAGCATCTCTCGAAAACAAAAATATTGTGTTCAAATTTTTAGATTCTAAAGAACTTCTTGATGATTTGGAAAAAACTATAAATAAGTTAGACCTAGAAGAAGATTGTGCACTAAGTCAAAGACTTACTGTCACACCCCATTCTCCAAAGTCGCACAACTCAGCCCTTCCGAGGGGCGAACCCGCATACACATAGCACCCTGCTTACACTTTTGTCCTCGCTTCATGTAAAAGGGTCAACCCGAAGGTGTTATGGCTGGAGGATAAAGGCTTATAAGTTGGCTCCACCCTTGCTCAACTAGCAAGGTGGTACTAAATATGTGCACGCAGCACTTATGGGCCCAAATTGGGCCGGGTGTCACATACACCCCCCCTCAAAGGACCCGACGTCCTCATGGATCCAACTCTATGGCCATACGTCCAGTGCCAGCGCCATATACCATGTCGTGTGTCCCATCTGGACCCACACGCGCAATACGCCATATGCCCGCACACTGACTCGTATCCAGGAACGTCCCTCCTGTTAGCGCACGACCGCACGTCCAATGCCGGCATCATATGCCATGCCGTGTGTCCCACCCGGGACCACACGCGCCATGCGCCATATGCCCGCACACTGATCCGTATGCGCAACCGCGAGGGTCGGCTCTGATAGCATTGTCACACCCCATCCTCCAAAGCCGCACAGCCCAGCCATTCCGAGGGGCGAGCCCGCATACACATAGCACCCTGCTTACATTTTTATCCTCGCTTCGTGTAAAAGGGTCAACCCGAATGTGCTATGGCTGGAGGACAAAGGCTTATAAGTTGACTCCACCCTTGCTCAACTAGCATGGTGGTACTAAATATGTGTACGCAGCACTCATGGGCTGCTACTGGACTGTCGATGTTTTACCGCCACGCCCACTGAGGGATACCCCCGAGGTGGTGAGTTTGTAGGTAGGGTGTTCCCGAGATTAGGAACTCAAAGGTGCAAGGAACACAAGGTTTAGACAGGTTTGGGCCGCCGAGAGCGTAATACCCTACGTCCTGTGTGGTTTGTATTGCCTTAGGTGGTGATCGGGTGATCTCCTGTTTGGAGGGGGTCCCTATCCGTCTTTATATAGTCTGGATGTCAGGTTTATATGGAAGTCCTAGTCGGGTACAAGCCAGGAATCCTACCCGAGTACTTTTCTGGTAGTTCCCTACTGTATCCGACTAGTTTTACTACTGTATGAGTAGTCCTACTACGCTACGAGTAGTTACAACTGGTATAGGGCGTGGACTATGTCTCACCCCTTATCCTGTAAGATGTAGGCCATCTGCGCAGTCCCGTGGTCCCGGGTCTGATATGGACCACAGGACCGGGTGTCACACTTACCCCCAATTGCTTTAGTGTCTCTCTAGTTCTAATAAATAGGTAGAGGATATAATAAAGTATGAAAGAATACAAAGACTGCTAAGAAAAAAAAAGGTAGTGCTACCTAGACAAACATGTCATTTCACATCACATTCTAGTATAACTTATAACAATTTTGCTTCACTATTATATGTGAACCTTGCAAGAGTAGATCCAAAGAATATTGTAAGACAAGTAGCCTAGCTAATTCCATTATAGTGAATCAATTACTTGTATATATTCATTTCTAAAAAAATTTCGTAGTTGTCCCACATGGAGATCGTCTATTTGAAAGGTCCCTAGATGTCGCCTAGAGGGGGTGAATAGGCGATCCTAAAATTTAATCCAAAACAAGCAGCGGATAACACACATAACACACAGGACCGGCTCAGCTGGTCTAATCCCAGCTCAGCTGGTCTTTATACCAGCTCAGCCGGTTTATACAAGCTCGGCCAGACCTAGGACAATGATTTGAATTAAACACGAAAAGTAACCAACAAAATTTGAATCTACGAGTTACCACAGCCTTGTAGAGATGTATACTTGTAGATACGTGGATCACCTACACTCAAACCATACTCAACAAGGAGATCGGGCTATAAACCCCAAAAGTCAACTAGAATAAGTATATGAACATGAAGAACACAAGAACAAGCAAACCGAGAGTGGAGACGCGTCGATTTGTTTATCGAAGTTCAGCTATGTCCAACGAAGCACCTACGCCTTCGTTGAGGATCTCGTTGGGCTTGAGTCTTTTTCAACTTGGTCCCTTGAGCTCGGCCTATTTCACCGCTCCTCGTTTCACTATCTTGATCTCTTCCCTTGCGGAGGCAAGATCGATGCCTTCACAAACTTCCCGCGGCTCACTACAAGCTTGGGAGCTCACCGGGCAACACCTAGCTGTCTAGGAGGCTTCACCTCCAAGAGTAACAAATGCTTCACGGATTGCTTGATGAAGTCCACAAGTGCTCAAGGATGGGAATGGCTCACTCTTGATTTCAATCACCCAATCTTTCGCCCTCTCAACCCAACTCACAAGATATCTCAAGAAAACTCACAAATAGGGAATGGGAAGAGCTCAAATGGTCTCTAAGAGTGTGTTTTTTGTGTTGGAGTCAGCTGCCAAAGAAGGAAGGGTGAGGGGGTATAAATACCCAACCCTCCCAAACTAGCCGTTACGTGCATTCCCGTGTAATACCGGCTCAGCCGGTCTTGACCGGCTTAGCCGCGATTTGAAACAGAAGGCTTTTCTCGGCTATGGTTTGGCTCAGCCGCTTATTAGGACAGAAGCACTTTCTCAGCTAATGGTCCGGCTGAGCTGAACCTGACAGCACAATGCTAACTAAAGAGGGTATAACTTTTTCTATCTCCGAAACCCGAATTAGATGATCTTGGACTCAATGGAAGGCTTATTCAGAGGGCTATCCAACCCAACAAAAACAAGCACCAAGACCTCCAAATGCATGTGTTGTGCCATGTATTTCTCTCAAGTTAGCACTTGGATTTTGTTAGTTTGAGCACCGAGACTAGTCAAATCATTCAATGTTGCGTCCCTCTTGATAGTGCGGCATACCTTATGCTCAAGATCAAAGATAAAATCTAATTCAACCACTTGAGCTTGAATAACTTGAGCCTTGCCACTTTTCTTCAATTTTCACTTCATGAAGGTACAACATTTCCTATCTCTTGAGCCTACCATCTTTGAACTAGTGAGTTGTGATTCCTCAATGAATATGATCAACAAATAACTTCATGCCCACAAGTCATTTTGATTCATCATGATTCAACAATGATTTGATACTTTGCAACATGAAACTCATTGTGGCCTTGATCGTCAGTGTTCGGTCAATACTTGCTACTTCACCCTAGCATCGGTTTTTCGGCGCCAAGCCATTTGCTTACCCTTCACCATTGCTTAGTTTCTCATAGCCAAGTTATCACTAACCCTTCACCATCTTGCCATCTTGAGTCACATATAGCATCACATCAACGATAAGCACCCATTGAATTCCATCTCAATGTTTCGGTCATCTTTCAATTATATTAACCATAAAATATTATTTCTTCAACATAAGTATTCATTGAATTCCATTTCTTCAATATCATGATCTATGCTTTTGACTATATGGTTCCATACCAATATTATGACCAAATAAACTTCTCTCTTGATTGTACTTTGTCAACATTCTTCTTTCTTGATTAAGAATACAATCCATGTGACCAAGCGAACTATCATTCCAAATCCTGGGTTCACCATTGCTCTTGATCAATAATCTCTTCACAACAATATGCACACATATATTCTATTTCGTTATCATTTCTGCATTTCACTATCTTTCTCCATATTAATATCATGACCAAACAACTCTCCATATGAACTTCTTCTTAATACCTTGATCAACATTCCTCCCAAAGCCATAAGCTTGATCAATCTTCATGCAATTTTCACTTTTCTTTGATTATGCAAGCAAACCACCAATAAGATCATACAATTGCATTGCAACTTTGTTTCTATTGCATACTCAAATCTTTGCTTGTCATAACTTTACTTTATTTATACTTCATATGACATGAGCTTTTCCTTTATCATTTACAATAAAATCCTATCCAAAACTCAACAAGCTCATTAGTCCTTTAATTGTTTATATCATTCAATCATCAAAACCTACAAGGGGCCTAGATGCACTTTCACTATTGCAAGTAACAATACTAGAGATGAAATTGGATATGAATATATAAATTGATACTATGCATATAGTTGTTTTTTCTCGGGTTTGGATTGGGGCACGTATAGTGCCAAATATGTCCGATAAAATGATATTTTTTTTGGTCAATGTACACTAATCGAATATGCAGCTAACTACATGGATATTTTTTAAGCAAAAGCAACAAACACATATAATTTATCCATTGCATCACACTTTTCATTCTATATTAAGTCAAAGTTATAAAAAAATAAATTCAAAGTTTTTCCAAATCCTTCTCAATTTTAAAAAGAAAAGTTAGACTAATCAAGCACATTTTATTTTTAAATTTAGAAACTTCTATGGTACTTGAGTGAAACTAAATGTTATATTTAATATGTTAGATTTAATTGGAATTATTAGAATATTTTAGTAAACTTAATATTCAAAAATTTTGTTTCTAGATTTACCTTTTTGGAATAGTTTTAGTGAATTTTAAATTATTTTTAAATTTTAGGATTTATTTAGTATATTTAAGAAATGATAAATTTTTATCTTTTAATTTTATATTTATTTTGGTTTTAGAAAAAAATTCTTCTAAAGAAATTTTAACCTTAATGTTTACATTTATTTAGACATTATTAGAGTATTTGTTTTTGAAGTTACAATTTACCTTTGCTTCTTTAATTTATTAGAAATTTAGAATAATTCAATGAAGTAAAATTTAACTTTGATTCTTTTTTATTGATTTTGACCGGCCAGCAGGGGAAGCCCCAACCTACTTATTTATATTTTTTTATTCCAAACTCCTTTAATTCACTCGCAGAGGGAGTTGAACCTAAACCTGCTAGATGCTACTCGGGTACTCTAACCACTAGCTAGAGGCTCTTTTGCAATTTTTTTGTATTAGTACTTATAGAATAAAATTTATTGTGGTGATACATCGTATCTTAACTTTTTGGTTAATTTTGAAAAAAATTAGAATTTGGGTGGAAAACCCCAGCTATCCACATCTTATCTGGAGACCAATTATCTGGATTATATCTGATAAAGTAATCATGAGTATCCTATATTCATATCAGATATCTGACTTTAAGTGTATGGATATCTGACTTTATGTATCCGGATTTTGAATCTAACATCAGACACGAATATCCAGATAAGAGTATTTTGAGTTACTCTTTTCTAATGGAAGTTGTGGGTAATTTACGAAGAAGTATTTTGATATTTTTATTAATATTTTTTATTGGTAGCGGTGTGTATTTTGATATGTATACGGGTCTTCGGTATCAATGTTGTAATAATGGTAGAGCCGGTTGACTTATGCATGTGTAGGGACAGTCCACTGTTCCTCAATATCAAAGCGGTGACTTTAATTCTTTAAAAGAGCGAACTTGGAAACTGAGGCCTATACGTGCCCGTATATTGTAGAGGCCTCTGCGCTTGTAGATCAAATCACGTATAAGCGCTTGTAGAGGCCTTTCTTCTATTGGGCAGTTACTAGGATAATAGTTCTTCAAAGACCTTTCTACTGGGCAATAAATAGGATAATAGATCACCAAATTCAAACTAGTTGCATGACTTGCCATTGCCAGGAGATAGTGACAACACATTTCTCCTTTGGACCAAGTAAAAAGACAAATCACAGAAGCCTCATCACCTGTCTCTTCTCAAAAATATTCGATGCTTTCAGCAATAACATGGAACTTCTCTCTGATTAGTTCTCGTCCATAATTCTGTTTAGACCATGCCGTCCCACAAATTTGCAGCAGTCCTATATGTAGTAAAGCCATAATAAGAAGGAAAACCAGATGAGTACGAGTTGCCCTTGCCCATCGTATACGTTCTACAGTGTACGTTACATCTGTATGTGTTGGTTACTTGACACTTGGAAGACCCCAGGTCTACGACCAACCGAACTTGAAGTCGAGGACGTAGACGATGATGAGCGACAGCGGATACAGCAGATAGGCCACGAAACACGTCCAGAGCGGGAAATTGGTCCGGAAGCTGGTGAAGAGGCCCATTATGGTGCAGACAAGGAAGATGATGAGGACCTCCGCAGAGAAATCCCACGTCAAATCCCGCACGTAAACGAGGGCCAGGAACACGGCCAAGCAGAGCGTGTTGTTTATGGTCACCGCACCGTAGACCTGCAGTTAAGTAAACATGGTATCACACGGGAGTATCAGAAACTTACGGTGGATCCAGAAGCTACTACAGTGTATGATTATATCTGATCGAATCACATTGACGGTATTCGCTGGGTACTCTAATGGGAGAAGGCATTCAGACATACCTCAGAGAATGTAAGTGACAGAGTCCGCTGCTTCTTTCGGCTTGCAAATATAATTGCGGAGACAGCCTCACTGGAGTTAGTTGCCAAAGGCATTGCAATGAAGGAAATGAAGAACGAAGGAATACTTGTTGCGTTTGAAAAATTGTGCACGGCATCGACTAGTGGATCTGCAAATGCTGCTGCCATTGCAGTTCCCAGGAGCAACAGTGAAATAGCCTTGAAACAGGTCCAGGTTGGATTTTCAATAGCTTCACCATCCTCATCATCCTTGTCAAGCAGTAGATTGTGTTCCTCCCTAGTTTTCTGCAAAGATACAGAATGTTGATGTAACTTATCACCCATGTACCATAAAATAACTTCATAACTTGTGAACCAAAAAAATATACCGTATGAAAATCTTGCAAAAACTTTTTTGAGTATGCACCGGAGGTAGCAACAGAATGCTTAGCTTCTTCCAGCCATCTCAAGATTCCGTCAACGAACTCCCCCTTTTCAATGGTATGGTTCTGTGATCTATCAAAGTCTGCCATGATTTGATCTACAGCTAGGCTACTATCCAAGTCAACATCTTCAAACTTAATACCAATAATGAAAGCTTGTAGTTCGCCACGTTCTAATTTTCCATCATTATCCAGATCAATCTTATGGAACAGCCTGCCATTTGTTGGCTCTCAGTTAGAAAGATTAGCGTCTGCCAGAACAGCTAAAAGATGAGGTGAGGTGCAGAGGAATACTTCTCAATCACAGGAACATTTGGTGTTCCATCTTCATCAAGAAGGCGGCCGAACACATGCATCTGGGCATGTCTTAGAAGTCCAGACATTACGTGCTTTAGTCTTGCATACTCTAACCTTCTCCTCTGGATCCATGGCTGAAAGACCTGTTTGTGGAAGATAAAACCATTGTTTAATGGGGCATGAAAGGTCCCATACTATTTTAATCAACTAAAACTAATGACAATCACATGAAGATAACAAAGGACAGTTCAACAAAGAAATACCCACATACTATTGCAAAGACAGAAACAGATATAGTTCCCATGACAGCAAGCGCATTTCTTTAGAATACAGTGACAGCATCCCAACCAGAGTTGCAGGAAAAAAAGTGAAGGGTCTAGAGAAAAGTTGGATTTGGATGGCACATACACACATTTCTCCTGGTTCAAATTGACCATCTCAAGGTTTCATCTAGTATCTTGATAAAAAAAACTATTTGCATTGTTCCAGCGAAATTCCATAGGTGATAATTCAATTGGTTTTGCTATTTCTGAAGTGCTTGAATCCAGCTTGATTTTCATCCACCACCCTGGGTCCTTCGATCAGCATCCAATTACTTATGTCATGCTTTGAGGCAGTTAATGTTGACCCAAGGGCCCAGGATGGTGTGGAAAATATGTTGGTTTCAAGCACTTGAAAAATAGTCTAATTCTATAGGGAAATGTATGGATTAAATCAGATGTCAAGATGTATAGTTCAAATTTCCTTGAGGTTAGTACAATACCTGATATAGGCAGTAAGCAAGCACAAGTAGAGCAGCAACAATAAGTCCAAGCAGGACTGTTAAACGATGACCAGAATGGAGCTTAAAAATTTTGGGTATCTGAACTATGATAAAAGGAAAAATAGATATCGCCATGATTCTTGCCGCATAGCTGGTCTGCACATCAGTAGAAACACCAGAGCCTGCAAAACGCAGAGGAAATATTAGGACACAAATTCAAGCCATGTGAATTAGATTATTCTAAAGAAAAACAGTGTCCACAATCATAGTAGAACTCCAAGTTTCAAGTACAGTCAGAACAGAATGAACACGTAGATTTTTTTTTAGCCTGCATGAATCAATAAAAATCATTATGGTGGACACTGGATTGCACAGGAGAATTTCCATTTAGTTTAAATGCCCTATTTGGCATGATGGAAAGGAAAAATGAGAAGAATAATTCTGTAGCTTCAGAGATTTTCTTACAGAACTTATAATAAAGGGCTTAGAAGTAACAATATTTCACTAAACAATTACTCCATATATACATCCCCTCGATGGGTTCAAAATGGAAAGCGTTGAACCTTATATTCACAATTCCCATGCTCTGAGACCCCATTCTACCAAACAAAGAAAGGATTCAAATAATCAAACTCTAAATTACTATTCCACAAGAAAGCCTTAAGTGTATGAGCAGTGTTCTCACAATTCGTTGATTCCAAACTGAATGCTAACAGTAACTATCTAAGGGGCATCACAATGATGGACCCATGTTAAGGGTATGAAGCTATCAGAAAGTAAGTTCTTGATAACAATTTGCATTGCCTGAAGCTTATGTTTACTGGTAAAGCGCATCTAGATGGATACTGAACAAAATTTCATGTTTCCAGGATTTTTGCTTTTGCGCTCGTCTGGGTAATATATTGTTTCCTTTCCATCTTCAGTCAAAATGACGATGTTCCGAAAATATAGATCTATAATGAGTTATGCCCCTTTGGACAATTGAATGGAGACGGGAAACAACACAGTAAGTATGCAACGTACCAAAAAGACTGAAGCCTTTTGTATCTTGACAATCAGTTGTGGTTGAATTCTCCAACAAATCACACTTGCCAACGACAACACAAGATCCCCAGAGTAGGGTCAAAAGCATGACTGTTGACCCCGCAAACAGGCCCATTCCGATCAAAACCTGACTTTGCGCAACCTCCTTGGTGCCAGAGAGCCCGGAAACTGAAGCACAAAAACAACAGGTTAAGGATTTCACATGTACAGTACAGTCAAACGCAAGTCAATGCACAAGTGTGACTCAAAAGGGGACAGGTGGACTATCTATATGCACCAAAATCAGATGGAGGCTAAACTAGTTGCTGGTAGAGTAGCACCTTGGCACAAATTTGCATCTCAAGTCCCTCAAAATGTCACTACTGGATAATGCTGTCAGCATACACAGGCCATGACCTTTCAAAGAAGTGTACTACTCACTGATTGATTGGGACGCTAACAAAGATTTCTCCTGAGTCCTGACTGATTGAATCTAACAATTATTTGACGCTGATAATGTAACTGAAGCACGTGCAAGTGTGTGCAACGTTTACCTCTTGGATTTTCGAAACGGACAAATGCGACCTTTTCCTTATGACCAGAGTGCTGTAATCAAACATGAAACTACAAAGCGCGCTTACAATCAACTAGTGAAACGTGGCTGGAGAGAGCAAGGTGAGGGAAAGGAACCGGACCGAGGATGAGCATCGCGTCGGGCAGCGCGCCGAGGATGGGCAGGAAGAGTCCCCCGACGACGCCGGGGCCGAGGATCTCGAGCAGCAGCTCGCTGCCGGCGGAGAGGTAGGTGGCGGCCTTGAACATGAGGAAGCCGTAGGCCAGGACGAGGAAGAGGTTCCCGAGCGCGGTGCCGGTGCACGGCAGGAACCCGTACGTCATCTCGCAGCCGCCGCCCTCCCCCGCCGGCGGCGCGGCCTCCGACGGGAGCCGGAGGACCGTCGCGCCGGCGCCCGGGACGCCGGCGCCGGGGATGACGCGGCCATGCGCGAGCGAGGCGGCGGCGAGGAGGAAGAGGAGGAGGAGGAGCGGAGGGGCCGGGAGACGCGTCGGCATGGTCGCGGGGCGCTAGGCACTAGGCAGCGAGTGGAGTGGGTAGGCCGCGGGATACGAGCGGATTAATTGGCGCAGGCGCGCAGCAGCGTGAAGCGGAGGGCTCGGATGCAGTGGCCGTGTCGGATCGGACGGCCGGCGGCCCGGGCGCCGCGATTGGGGGTGTGGGGTCGTCGTCGTCGTCGTTGTCGTCCGCCGGGCAGCGACGTCTGGAACGGGCGAGACGCGGCACGTCTTGCTAAGTTGCTAGATGTTCCTGCGCGACGCGGCGCGTTTGACCTTCCTTCCAGTTCCATGGCGCGTGCGCGATCGCCCCTGCTGCCACGTCGCCTCGGCCGCGCGACACGAGGAAAGGAATGAGGCAGGTAGAATTAGAAAGCGGCAGGGCAAGGGAGAGAGGAAGGGCATGACGCCGCGGCGACGATGAGTGCGCGCCGCGCAGCACAGCATCAAGGTACACGTGTCGCGGCAGGGACTGTTCGTGGTGTGTAACGGTGTGAAAAGTCCCGTGTCCGCGTGTGCACGTCACTGCCACCGAACACAAAGGCGCACGCACCCCCCGTCGTCTCCCACTGACCCTCCCGTCCACTTGCTACTACAGTACTTGCTATTCTGGCACGGGCGTCATTATATGTCACATAACGGAATTGTAGCCTACGAAGGCTTCATCTTGCTCCACGTAGGCTTCGTCTTCCTTCCCACGCCGCCGGCCACCTCAGCCTCCGAGGGCTCCTCCCTTGAAGCCGCTACCGCCGCCGACCCTGCTCGTTTCCGCACCACCAACCACCTCCACCTTCGAGGATCCCGCTCTTGGAGCCGCTGCCGCAGCCGACCCTGCTCACTACCGCCATTATTGGAGTCTAGATTCCGCCGTCGAAGTCGCCGCCGCCGTAGCCAAGAGCTTGCTGTAACTCCCCCACCGCAATCACAGGTCACCGGTTGTCCTCCACGGTCCGCGGCCGGCGGCTCCCGCTGCCCCGTCCCCAACCCACCACCTCCCGTCTGCTACCCTGCCGCCGGCAATCTCCCTCTATGGCCGGGCACACCGCAGACCATCCGACCCCGGCAACCTGAACCTCCAAAATCTCGAACCCTAACCCGAACCCTCGATGCTCTGAACCCAGCGATGGCCACGAGCAGCGGCGGCGCAAGCGTAGGGAGGAGGAAGAGGAAGAGATGGGCTGAAATTTTAATTGGGCCGAAATCATCGGAAAAATCGTCTGAAATCGCCCCGATGGCATAACGCGACTCGTTCTGGCACTCCGCGCTGCGCTCTCCTCGCTCGCGTCGACTGCTCACTGAGTCTGCCGCCGCTTGCACCTCAAGGGCTTCTGGGGAAAAAGCGGCCGAAACGGCGAGCCGCCGACGACGAGAGGAAATGCAGCCCATTACGAGCTGCCACGAAGCCCAGAAATGACAGAACACTGGCCCAAATAAAGCTCTCGTCCTGACTCCGTACCGCAAGCCCATCACCACCATTTGTTTCCCTTCTTCGCTCGACGACGCAACATGGGAGGTTTTCTGGCGTGCCAGCGATAACAACAACATAATCTTTTCATCCCAAACAAGTTAGGGTACCGATAAAAGAAGCAAAGATTACGGATCTTCAGGTACGTGGATGGCGAGTCTCCAAGCGCTCCTATCTAAAGCTATCTCTTTGGAGATATTCCACTCCTTAAGATCTCTCTTAACCGACTCGTCTCAAATCAGTTTAGGTCTACCTCTACCTCTCTTTACATTTTCGGCCTGCTTTAGAACCCCACTACGCACCGGCGTCCTAGGGGATCTCCGTTGGACATATCCAAACCATCTCAATCGATGTTGGGTAAGTTTCTCCTCAATTGGTACCACCCCGACTCTATCCCAAATAACTTCGTTCCGGACTCTATCCCTTCGTGTGTGCCCGCAAAACCACCGCAACATCCGCATCTCTAATACACTCAGTTGTTGGACATGTCATTTTTTTAGGCCAACATTCAGCACCGTATAACATCGCCGGACGATCGCTATCCTATAGAACTTACCTTTTAACTTTTGTGGCACCCTTCTGTCACATAGGACGCCAGAAGCTTGACGCCACTTCAACCAGGCAGCTGAGATTCTATATATAATATCTTCATCAATGTCGCCATCCTTTTGAAGTATCGATCCTAAATACCGAAAAGTATCCTTCTGGACCACCACTTGCCCGTCGAGGCTAACATCTCCATCCTCATGCCTAGTCGCGCTGAAATCGCACATCATGTACTCGGTCTGGGTCCTACTGAGTCTGAACCCTTTCGACTCTAACGTGCGTCTCCACAGCTCTAACTTCCTATTAACCCCTTCCCTACTCTCGTCAACCAGCACCACATCATCAGCAAAGAGCATACACTAAGGGATATCATCTTGTATGTCCCTTTGACCTCATCCATCACCAAGGCAAATAAATAAGAACTCAATGCTGACCCTTGATGTAGGCCTATGTTAATCGGAAAGTCAGTGGTGTCACCATCACATGTCCGGACAAACGTTATCGCATCCTTATACATATCCTTGATGAGGGTAATGTACTTAGTTGGGACTTTGTGCTTCTCCAAGGCCCACCACATGATATTTCTCGGTATTTTATCATACGCCTTCTCAAGATCAATAAAGACCATATGCAAGGATATGTATAGCTACACTCTGAAAATGGTAGCCATGCATATCTATGGCCCACATGGATGGGGATTTGCTAAGGCCATTTCTAGTGCAGAATTTCATTGCACGATTATGTAGAGTGTCATATCATCTAATTATATTTGAGTTCACGACTGAAAAAAGATCCCTCAATGCAAAGTTTCATTTCACGATTTAATAGACTAATCATAATATTTAATTGTGAGGCATGTGATTAGACGCAATTACATGAAATAAAACTCTATAGCTCCCAATGCAAGATTCATAGTCTTGGAAATAGTGTATACACGGTTTCATCCTGATGAAACTCCTTCCCTATCTTTCTTCATAATTATTATACCATGTCATCACAAATGCTGTTGTGTCACTGATGTGTCACTGTACTGAATGCGTATGAAATCTCTATAAAATCTATACCGGGATTAGCCAAATAATCCCCCATCAAAATTATTGAGAACCTCTCCCTTCTGTGTCTTTTGGTGTTACCAACGTCACATACGCGTGATGGACACAGCCTAATGCTATAAGTTGAAATAACTGCGCTTTGATGTCTCGTTAGTGCCTAAAGCCGATTTTTTATTGTTCATTGTCTAGAAAAGGAAAAGGCTAGGTGCATTGATTATGACGTCTTACTATCACTAATTGGAGCCACATTAATCCTCACTAGAGATGCTCGAAAAGTAGATTAAAAAAGCCTTCTCATAAAAATCGAAACATCTGGCATCAATCTGATACACTTTAATAATAGTAGCCATTGAATATATTCTGTTTTTAAAAAAATTTACCAACCTCTATCATTATAAGGATAGTGTTTGGGTTGAATGTGTATGGCATAGTAGGGATCACAATGTACATCCAACAGCATATTACTCAATTCGGCATGAAAAATTAGTCGTCATCATTTAGAAATGGTAAAAGTCCGGTTTACACTCTTAAATTATCATAAAAGTCCGATTTTTAACTTTCAACTATAAAATGGGATAACAGAGGCCAACAACTGTTGAAACCGGATAAATTTGGGCTTTGGGTGGTTTCGAAGGTGGTTTTTCATTTTGTGAAATTTAAAATATTCAAATTTAAGCAAAAAAAATTATAAGTAATTTATTTTAAATTAAAAAAATATAAAATGGGCATAAAATTTTTTTTAAAATGTAAACTATCTATTGGCACTCTACTTGTCAGTTATTCGGATACAATTTTTTCATATTTATAGTATTTGCTTGCTTATAGTTATGCCTATTATTTTTTAATAAATAAGGTTCAAATAGAGTAACGATAGATAGGTTACATTTTTAGAAAAAAATTGGTACTAGTTTCATATTTTCCTGATTTAAAATAAATTACTTTTGATTTTTTAGATCTAATTATTTTTTTATTTTATTAAAAAATAAAAAAACCACATTCGAAACCACCAAAGTGTTAAATTTGTCCGGTTCCGACTGTTGGATGTCCCTCATTATCTGGTTTTGTAGGTAAAGGTTGAAAATCGGACTTTGTGATAGTTTGAAGGTGTAAACCGAATTTTTCCCTTTAGAAATTTGGTTTCCAATATTGCATAAGTAAATATCAACACCTCAAAAGAAAAATACACATATGTATGTGAGTTCTGGTAGACATTGGAGATAATGTTATGTGCATGTTTCATCTAGGTCCTATATCTTACAACAAAATCCCTATATCTTCCGTTTGCAATGAGGTAACAAACAAACAAACTGAAGAAACCAATCACCTTGGAAAATCTTTACCAACACAAATGTGAGGCCGTCCAAACAATACATTCACAAAGATTCCCCATCCCAGCCCAATTTTTGGCTAGGATGAGCAAATTGCATCACATACAAATCAAGGAGTAACAAACAAAGCCAACATATCAGACTGCACAAAATTTTAAACTACTAACAGGTGTGTCTTTCCACACGATGAACTGCCCCCCAAAAAACTCAGCACAAGTTGGCGCGCGTTGCGCCGATCGACGATCATTTCTGCTATCGAATGGCGGCGCCCTCGCACGCGAGCAGCTCTTGCCTGGCCTGCATCGAGGCGGCAGTGGCGATGTCAGCGCCGCCGGTGGTGGCCTTGATCTGCTGCTGGTGGAACAGTTGGCGTAGCCGCTCGATCTCCTTCTTCAGTGCCTCTTGATGAGCTGCATTACATTGCATATTTGATATCAGTTCAAATCTAGTGGAACTAGTATGCTGGAAACCAAATAAATTCGAGCTAAACTGAACAGAGGATCTGATACCATCTTTGAAGATCTTGTCTTGGGCGAGCGCCGCAATTCTTTGCTTGAGATGGCTGTTGCCGACGGTGAGTAGCGACCGCTGGTGATCGAGGAAGGCCACGCGAGGGGACAGTGCTGACACCTCCATCTACAGCAACGGCGAATCGATCAAACAAATGGATCTCAAAATGGCTCAGTGAATACTACTTTAGATGAACAGTAACTGATGGTAGAGTTGAATTAGCAAAACAGACATCCACTGAATTAGGCAAATCATCTATAACTAAGCGTCAGATGGAGTAGTTTTCAAAGTGGTCACCTGGAGACTGGTGACACTGCGTTCAAGCTCCGAGATGTACTGCAGCTTCCTGACTCGTGACCTCTGAGCTGACTGCCTGTTTGCCAATATCCTGAAACAAAATCACCCAAGGAACAAAGAAAACATATCTCAGTAAACAAAGATTGACAACGAAGAAAACGAATGTGTTTGTTCCTTCTTGAAACTTGAAAGAGTGTGCCAGAATTTTGTTAAGAAAATTAAAATGCATAATGTCGTGGGCAGATTTGAAGCGCCAGAATTTTGATGTTTCTCACTTTTCTGTAGAGCTTCAAGGTTGACTGAATTATTACTGCGCTATGCGTTGGTAATTTGCAATTCGAAATGTTGGTCTAAGGGATGAAGAGCAGAATGATGAAGGCACAATCACAATCACAAATTAATCTTCGAATAAAGAAACTACTGTTTTAGCACGGTAGATTTGGTAGCATGAAAGGAACACTATTAAAAATGTACTAGCACAAACAATTTACCAGACTACTGTATATGCAAGTTGCAACTAACCTCTTGACCCTCTTGGGGTCGGCGACGCCGTCCGCGGCCGCGCGCGCGCCGGCCGGCGACGAGGCCGCCATTCCGTCCTCCGCGTCCCCCATGTCCATCAGCTGCGCGTCCCCGGCCCTCTCCCCGCCGGCGCCGTCGGAGACGGCCGGCGCGTCGACGTCGGAGAACATGGACATGAGCTGCTCGTCGTCGAGGCGGTCGAAGTCGTCGCCGCCGCCGCCGCCGATGACGTCGTCCATGGGCACGGCCTCGAGGAACGCGGCCGAGTCGCTGGCCGAGCGGCGGTGCGCGCCGCGCCTGGCCGCGGCGAACCCGAGGAACTCGCCCGCCGCCGACCAGGGGTCCTGCGCCGCGGCGCTCGGCGCCCTCGGTGGCAGCTGCGCCATTTCCTCCGAGCTCTTCTTCCTGGCACCGGCACCGCCACCCCTTGGTTAGCTAGAGCTAGAGAGAGAGAGAGAGAGCCCCTAGTCTCCTAGACAGAACTGCTGCGTTGCTAATGCTAGCTGTGGGCCGAGACGGCGTATAGTGTGTATGTATATGGTTACTGGTTGCAAGTGTAGGTGGAGGCATATATGCTGTGTATATATCGTGGCGTGTGAGTGCACATGCATGGGTGATGGTGGGGCTCATCACACTGCATTTGCAGTTGCATTAGTGTGTGCATGCTACAAGCCGGTAGCCTTTAGAGGCCGTCTCTTGCAGCATCGTGCATGTGTTTAGGGGTGCTACGCATATCAAGATCCAAGAGATATGGTAGGTTAGGTGGTTGGGGGCAGTCTACTACCTACGGCAATAATTTCACCTTCTTTGTCAATGCAAAAAAAGGAAAACCTTGTAGCATTGCTTGTTGGTGGTTTTGTACACACAGGTAGTTATCAGAGCTTGTGTCATGGTTGAGATGTCTAGCTAGCCTGTGGTTAGTTATCCAGAGGTACAGTAATTTGTCTAGGTAGGGCAAAGTTAGTTAGGACAATTTGCCTCTTTGATGGGAAGAAGAAAAAGGGTGAGCAAGGATGGATCGGAGGGAGGTCACATGATGGGGGGAAGGAGACAGCTAGCAACAGCTAAGTGAGAGACTGTGGAGGAAGATGCATGGCAATGGCATGCATACAAGGGTAGAACATAGATTGATAGGTAGACTAGTAGCGGCAGTGGAGTACTTTTTTTAAAAAAATATTTTTTTGCCAAAAAGTTTATTAATCATGCACAGAGCTGCAGGGACTGGCTTCTCTGGTTCCGGGTTTCAGCCCGTCAGCTGGCTGGCGGTGGCAGAGCAGCTCGACCACGTGCTGCACCAGAGCTGTGGTCACTTGCTAGTTGCCGCTGCTGGCTCTCCCCTGCTCACCTGCCGAGCGAGCAGTTCAAAATCGGCATGGATTTTCATCCCAGATCCAGAGATTCTAGCCCGGGAGATAAGGATGGAAATGGAGCGTCGCGGTCGGGCTAAGGACAACGCCAAACGACCCTAGATAGTGTGGTTATGCTTAGCAGTTACTTGGAGTACTACTAGTATATAGTATGTATGACTAATGACTGCCATGCCATGGAGCAGCAGCTCGGCATGATGATCGGTGGATGCTTTACATTCTTCTCCCCTGTCATGCGCTGTCTGCTACCAGGACCCGATCGAACACGAAGCATGTGTAGCCGGGGCGGCACATGAGAGTGGCCGAAAGGACGCCGTGTGGCTTAGTTGCCTGCTTGTGGAGTTGTTAGTTGTGATGAGAAAATATGTTATTCCGACTCCATCAAAGTCAGCCGTCTTCAAATTCCGCCGTGCCGTTTCGAATCTATTTGGAACATAGGAATTCAAACGGCTCCTGTTTCTTGAACAGTTTCTTGCGAAAATTCTCAGATTCATAAAAATGTTGCCGGTTCGGTTCATAATTTTTCTTTTTTTAAAAAAAATGATACCGGTGGTGGTCCATCTAAGAGATTTAAAAGATGTTACCGGCGGTGGTTAGAGTGGGAGAGGATGGCAATAAGGCGTCGGGAGAAAGTTGCGCGCGCGGGCTCAAAGCAGCAGCAGGGCTCAAATAATGCGGTGCCCCCCATGGCCATGTGCCCGCTGGCCGTAGGACATTCCCACGAACAGGGCCGATCCCTCCACATGCGCGTCACATGCACCGGCCTCCGCTTTGCTTTGCTTCCTGCCAACGTGTGCTGTGTTCACCAGCTATAGCTAGCTCCATCTATCTACTCGCAGCGCATCCCTGCCTTCTCCCTTTGTGCTCTTCGCAGATATGCATATGCACACGGTGCCTTCCTTGCACTGCACACACACACACACACACACACACACATATGTATAGACAACTCATATGTGCGTCACTGCAGTGTTCGCCGTCCAATGCGCGTCGATCGATCTCCTTGACGCTGTCCTACGGCTGTCCCTGCAGGGTTTTCTTTTCCGATGCAAGTAGATCAGTGGTAAGAGAGTACCCGTGAGCTTCTCTCTTTCTGCCAGCAGCCAGCCAGCCAGCCAGCCAACCGGCGGCACATGCACGGCGCGGCCCCCAGCTCGGGTCTCCTCCTCTCTCGTGATGTTAAATCGCCCATCGCCTCGCGGATTATGCTGAGGGTTAGAGGGTGAGCAAGGCATGGACCAGTTCATTTCTTTATCTACCGGTGGCTCATGTCATCCCCTTTATTTTATCTATGGACGACAGGCATTTTTAGATCCTGGTAGTGTCTGTGTCCCTTGATATGACGTAGAGAATGTAAGGTATTGTGTATGTGATTAGTGCTGGGGTACATTAGGAGATGGACAAAGTAATATCATATTAACAAGATACTCCTTGGGTCCATCATATCACTGGAGAGTTATCGACACAGATCGCAAAATCGGCTAGCTGCTCAGCTCCTGAATCCGACTGGGGCCAGCTCCGGCGATTCTGTAATTAACTGTGCGACATGGGCAATATATGCTGTGTATTGCAATGCTTGGGCCATCCAATTGTGAAATGGGCACGCCCGCTGAACTTCTTCTCTGTTCAGAAGCGTGTCCAAAATGTGCTTCGATCAAGAGGCGGGCAGCAGTTGAAGCGCGCGACGGATCTGTTGGCGGCATATATATTATCGTACAAGGCCGGAGAAAAACCCTAACGTCATCATAAAAGGAAATATGCATGTCCATCTGGTCTGGAGCAAACTTGCTCACAGGCACACAGCACAGGAGAACATGCACGAAAAGGAAAAGGAAACCAATGATAATGACTAGATAATAGATTCCAGGAACAAACTATATTTTTTTAATCTCCAAGAACCTTATTCATAGGTACAAGGTGGCGTATGATTGGTACTGGCCACACCACCACACATTAAGGATAAGTAGGATGAGTCGTATTATTTCACATGGATACTACCACTGTTCTAAATATTGATATTTAGGATAAACTAATTAGTTCAAAATAAACTAATTTACTTATCCTAAACGTCATATATTTAAAAACGGGGTGAGTGGTATCTTTGTAGCTGTATAGGTATCATCATGACCCGTCTAAGAGCAATGGTATAGCTGTTTCTTGTTACAGAAATGGTATGGTAAGTTACAGAACAGAAACTGAAACCAACCTGTTACTACGTCGTTAGATCTGTCAAAGGCGTGGACCAAAGAATGATGGATCGCACCGCATAATATTTACACTACTAGATTACAACAAACTTATTGTCCCGAGGACCAACCAATCGATCATATTCATATTCACACCCCCATTGTGCATCCATATGAAGCTATCACTGCACTATCTCCTTTTAGTTTTGCCTGCAATAAAAGGTTGGATCTGTAGTTGCCGGGAAAATGCTCTGTTGAAAAGAACCCGGGTTTGGATGGCAGAGATAACAGGCATCCATGCGAGCACAGCGATTGGGGAGAAGAGCAGAGATCCCATTCCATAGTCGTAAGCGTGAGCTATGACCTGAATAGGCTCCCATATCGCATAGTACTCTATTTTTGGTCTCAGAACTTGAACAATCTGCAAGACAAGCGGGGAGTTAGGGTGGACTACAGCAAAAAGGAAATTATATTAACATCAACAGTGAGCTGCCACTTGATACTTACAAGGAGAAGACCCCAACCAGTTGGTATGAAAGCGAGACAACAGATTATCAAATCCATGATGGATAATTGGCAGAGACAATACAGAAGAATTAAGGAAGTAACCACCGTCAGGAATATCAAAAGTTTTATGACCCTGAAGATGAGTTGGTGCTTCGTGCTCAGCCGACGGCTAGCACAATTTACAAGCTGCAGCAGATTCAAATAAACATAAGAATATTATAGTTGGAAAGGGAATCGGCATAAGAATAATGAATCTCAGTAGCATGAAACGAGAGAGAATTTTTTGCAGATGAAGCTGGTACCTTAACCAAACCAATAATAGCAATTATTACAACCCACGAAAGCAAATAGACAAGGAAATTCTTGTTGTCTTGAGATATATTCAGGTGGTAGACAAGTCCGTATTGATATATAAAGAAGCGTAAGAATATTATAGTTGGAAAGGGAATCGGCATAAGAATAATGAATCTCAGTAGCATGAAACGAGAGAGAATTTTTTGCAGATGAAGCTGGTACCTTAACCAAACCAATAATAGCAATTATTACAACCCACGAAAGCAAATAGACAAGGAAATTCTTGTTGTCTTGAGATATATTCAGGTGGTAGACAAGTCCGTATTGATATATAAAGAAGCGTAGCGAGAGCAGCACTTCAAGAATTCTAGAACTCAACACTGAGTGACGTAGATGTGCATTCTCAGCATTCCACCATGACTCCCAACTCTTTTCTGGTTGCACTCCTATGCCCCCTTGATTCCTCATCCACCTGTTCCAGTCAGCCCAGTCCTCGACAATTTTTTGCCAAGCAAAACCAGCTGGGTTAAAAAGAAAAGGAGTAACCAGCCAAGTCACTGCCATAAACCACGTTGAGTATGTGATCATCACGTGCAACACACTGCTGACATAAGATCTCCTAAAGATGTGGTAGACTATCAAAAGAAAGACCAACTCAAATCCTTTGACGAAGTGACTCCTGGAATACAACTGATAGTTTTCTGTAAAGCTTGCATGGAAAACTACAAATTTACGCCCTGTGGGCTGGTATTTAGCACCCCCATGGAGAATAGTACGGCCATAGTAGTGTGCTTTTGTTCCAAGAGAGAACGTGAAGAAAACTGAAGCCAACTGCAATTGCATGAGGATAAAATCACTCAGAGCTGCACGGAAACCCTTTTCCAAACCTAGTTCCATCACCATAGGCAATCCTGTAAGAAGTCCCAGCTGGAGAAAAGACTGAGATGCAAGGGCTGTTTCCAAGGATTTTATATTCTGAGTCTGAGCATCATGTAACAGAGCCCTCTGCAGGCCACTGAGAACCAAGTATAACTGCCCATAGAGGAAAACGTAAACCCCAACAACTGATATCTGCACAACATATGGATCAACTGAAACAATTAGACTGATAGGTAATGCTAAGTCTATTATTATTATAACAGGAACTTGGCCCCTGCCCGAGGGCCTCCTAAAAACAAGCCAAAACATAAGAAACTACTCCAGGAATCCAAAAGGTTTAAGAAAATTAACAGTGAGTCATAATAAATCGCAAACATAAAATAAGTTTGATATCTACCAGACAATATTTTAGATTTTGACTAATATATTAAGCCTTAAACTTTTAAAATTTACCTTACTAACATTTTCACATTATTGTTGGTTATTTTTTTTTAATTTAGAGACAGAGAGAGGGAGGGGGAGACAAAAGGAAGGGGGAGTGAGAGTATACTAGGTTGTTGAAGTAAAAGTTTAAAATAAGCCTTAAACTTTTAAAATTGACCTTATTAACATTTTCACATCATTGTTGATTTATTTTTACTTTAGAGAGAGGGAGAGAGAGAGGGAGACGAGAGGGAGGGGGGAGTGAGAGAGCATACTAGGCTGTTAAAGTAAAATCCCACTGTCGTAAAATAGCATGAAAGCATCCTGAAGAAATCAAATCGCCGACCTAGCCGGTGAATATCACGACTTATTGTTTGTTCACTATTGCCATTTGCCACTTTAGCTTCAAATTTTGATATCTGATTAAGACCAACATCACGTCCTTTGCCAACTTGAATGTACTCGTTGTAAGTTATATTTCCACGACGCAATATGGAATTATACCCTGTAAAAATAATTTGAAAGCAGCAATTGTTTTAGAAAATAGTATGATGATTTCAGTTTCAACAGAAGGAAAACTTAAACTTACCAGCAAATACATCCTCACTTAAGTTTATAGTTTTAGATGCTTTACTTACACCACCTCTTGTTAAATGAAATATCCGGTCAAAAATGTCTGGATGGCCATAGTGAAATCGTACCCTACAGTCAGGAAAATATCCATTTGTGTTATATAATTGGCTTCAGAATGGGCTTCTTGCACACGCATAACATATGTATGTAGAAATTTATGAATAACTGTGTGTTGTCCTCAATACCCCCACCCCGTTATTTACAGTGGCTGGGTTATAGCTGGAGTTTAATACAAGATGGGACCCTTGACCTTGATACTAAGTTTCCAACACTATCAATCTGTGAGAAATCAATATATTTAGATATTAAAAAAAGGTAAAAAGATTTAAAATGTCATCTATGCACTCTAAACTGCTGAAAATGCCATTTACAACATGGAAATGGAATCTATCACGTCCATTTCAAAGCTTTCTTCTCAAAATGCCACTATATCCGATTAATTTCTTTTCTGCAACTATAGATTGCTCCTACCGCCTCTATCTCCTCTTCTGTAGTGCTCCCTTCTCACAGCCACCATATAGCCTTAGTACTATCCACCAATATTTGTGCCATGCCACACCTGTGTTACTATTGCTTCCTCACTTGAGGCCACTGCTGAACCATGTATACAGGAACTTGCAGAAACAAATCATATCTTGCTACTTTGTTGATTATTCCATTACAGAAGGTGACCATTGTCAAGTTTGAACAATTGCCATAACTACCTAACATTTAACACAACAAAAGAAGTGTGTGTGTGTGCGCGCGTGGTGGTGGTGGGGGGGGGGGGGGGGGTGTCCTAGCCCTGATTGGTCTTAACTAAGCTCTGCCAACAAAAGCAACCACATTCACCATCCCTCATCCATTGCATTGGTTAGTTCATGAACCATTCATCAAACCACTTGATAAAGTTAAAAGAATGGAAGGGCAAAAGTAATGTTCCACAAAAAAAAAAACCAACCTAGGAAGAACTTGGTGGAACTGTAAATAAGAAACAATAGACACCCAAATTCGAGTACAAGAGGACTCGAACCTAGGTGAGCTAGGCTGAGTTATAAAATGTAACTTTCTGAACATGCCCCATTCAACTTTGTCAAAGTGGCATTCGAACAAGCGCCATAATCTCATCAGTCATTTTTCAATGACATTATGTGTATCTGGGGTTCCGCAATAATATATTCAGATTTTTCTCTAATGTAGAACATAATTCCATGAGAAATTAGAACTTAAAGCAAAAAGAATTTAGTTTGCACCATTGTTGCCTATATTATAAGATAAAATAAGAAGCATGTTTTCACCTAAGGGGATCAGCAAGAAATCTTTGTCCAATTGTAACAAAACTTGTCTCTTGATATGACATGAAGCCAGCAAGAGATGAAATACTGCACAAACAATAATAGCATAATTATCCTACTAGAGACAAAATATGTTTCAAAGAAATATGTTGTAATATTACAGACCTTCCAGTGAAGATATGCTCTCTAAGCCCAAGTATGGTTGGAGCTTGGTCCCTAGGATGTATTACAAACTCTTGAAGGACATTCCTCATTTTGTAAGCTTCTTCCAGATAGTTGTCCTGATATCAAGTTGCATACATGAACATAAAATCTTTAAACAAAAGAGAGAACATGATTAGAAGCATGTGCAATTCATTACTTGATTCATATCAATTGTTTGTAGAGCTTCTCCACGAGTGAAGATAATGGCATGGTTCTGATTTTCAGGCTTCCCTTCTCCAATGATGGGCGGACCAGGCAGCTTTATACGGTAAATCTCCTATGGATATAACCAACAAGTCAGCAGATGCCATGGGATTAGAGTGAAAGAACCATATGTTTTACAAGAAAGACTGTTAATGGGGAGGACAATCATGCTTAATGACTAATGAAGATAGTCATGAGGACAAAATAGGAGAGAGGTACTTTCAAGAAATCTTAGGTGCCATCAATACAAGTTTTCCTACTTTTTTAGTCTTAACCTGAGATCATTACCTGGTCCAAATTATTTTCTGCTTTTATTAACACAGAGGAATAAACCTTGTGAGGAACGTTATTTACTATGACTTCCTTCTCTTCAATATAAGCAACCCGCAGAGCAGAGTACCTTTATTGGGCACAAGTGAAAAAGGTCAGGATAACTCTAGTGACCATCATTTTTCTACAATTATATATGTTCCAATGCATACCTGGTCATCAGATCTATGATGTCTTGAGCATGGGGATCACCTTTGATTTTCTGTTCCCCAAACTTCTGACATGAAATGATATATGAAAATTTCATATCTGCAAGTGCTTCAATTTCAGCTGGTAATGATTGGTGGATGGTTCTTTTATTTTTTCCTTGCTCAGTTGCCAAAGGTCCTTTATACAATTCTGCATAAGTTTTGTAAAATTGAATTAGTGGAAACATAACAGTTTCCAAAGAAACTCAGAGCTGAAGATTACACAAGAACTTCTACCATAATTTTACATGTTTAACTGTCCTAGGTTATAAATTTCCGCCCTTGAATTTCATTAGGACAAGATTTCTATACGCACCTTGATCACTTGTCCTGTCTAAGAAAGCCTGTAGTCTCAATGCCTTTCTGTAGTACATCATTCCCCGAACTAGATAGTTTACAATAAAAACAGGAGTGAGACGGGGGAGCCATGGTCTTAAATCATAATACAACAAATGAGAATGATACACTGGATTACCAGTTCGGCTCAGTGTTTGGCCACGGTAGGAAGCCCAGTATCTAATTTCATCATTTGTTACCTTTGAACCAAGGCGTTCCGAAAAGTTTTTCCATTCATCTAAAATAATAAGAATACCTCAGTACCTAAAGATGGATATCTCATCTTGATATATCTTAGTAACATATGGTAATACAGTATGTTTTCATATAAATCAAAGCAAGCAGTTGCAGTAGCAGTCAAAAGAAAGCTTTGCTATATACCTGGATATATCTTTTGCATATAGGAAAGGATGGACGATTCATCTTGATTTGAATAAAGTTCTTCATCAGAAAACTTCACTTCTTCCATGAAATATGGAGTTATTATGCTGGATAAAGTATGTCATATCAGGATACACTATAACACATGGATCACAATTGTTTTCCATTGAGATGGATGCAGATATCAGAATTATCAAACAAAGAACTACAATTAACTGAACAGCTTGCTTATATTTATAGCAATTCTCATTGGTTATCCTCTTATTGAGTTGATTACCAGGAAATCAGTAAGGCCAAGATCACAAAAACTGTTTGCTTATGGTTGTTGCATATGAGGGTTCTGATTATCAATGTTACTGATGGGACTCGTATAAGGTTATAACTGAACCTTGTGATCGATTTATCAGGAGACAGTGTGTTATGAACAGATAGCTACTCCAATTAATGAAAAGCGAAAGAATATATTAAATGGAGATTGCTCAAGGATATAGTCTGAATTATTTAGACTTTTAGCATCATCAGACAGTCGGGATTTGATTCATTTCTGAGATAGATCTTGTGTGAAAATTATGCTACTTTTATTTGGCAGTTTATGTCATCAGTATTCAGATAATCCGAGTTGCTTCTGGCAGCAAATCGACAATGATCACTTTGTCAGAAATAAATCAGAACAAACAATAAAATAAAGTGTTCATTGGTTGCCAATTTGGGATTATTCAAGGTAACTTGGAATAAGTTCCAGTTGCTTTTGAAAGCGGAAGTATTACCTGAACGATAACATACTGCGAACTTTGGGAGCAGCAGGCATAGCCATAAACAGAGATGTGGCAAAGAATGAAATGCGTCGCCTAGCCTCTAAATTTGATGGTATTTCTGCAACCTTTTCCTTTGTATTAAGCAAAAGGTAGAGGCGTTTAACCTGAATATGCAAGGGAATTTCATTATCCAAAGAGTTATAATCTGTTCCATTGTCCTTAGGTAATCAAAGGTTAGCTCAGACCTGTTCTTTTTGCTGACTGAGCTGACCATCAAGAAATGGATATCGGATGTTTGTTATTGAGCTGACTGATGCAAAGAGCTCTGGCTCATAGTATCCGAACACGCCATCATCATCAGAGATCAGTCTCTCCGAAGAATTAACCACATCCAGTATACTGTACAAATTGGAGGTTATTATACTGGTACAACATAAAAAAGAAGTCCATTTATATTAAGAAATTCTTACCTTTGAGCATCCACAATCATATCTTGGATTAGAATATCAACAATATCTTGAAGCAGAATTGTCATCTCATATCGATGTTCTTGTTTGTTTAGATACTAGGTAACACATGCAAGAAAATTTCATTATATTTGTTGGCACATACAGAGGATTCAAAAGAGAAAAGAATGTATCAGCTGTCCATCAATATAAAGAGCTCAAGAGGAAATAATCTATCCTCTCTTTGAAGTTCTCCAAATGTGATGCCACCTTTCAAATTACATCTAGCAAAAATAATTACAAGGTGCCACTTACTTCAAAAAAGACAAAAAAAAAGTCTTCCATGTTTGACCTATCTAAATAGTAAATATAGCTTGACACTCCATTACGTAGTCATCCTCAATAATTCAACTATAGCTTTCACTTCCAGAATACACTCTAATGCACATTTTTGCCTTGGTCTTGGCAAGTGACTGGCATTACATGTGAGAGTACATAGTAAGCAACAACCCAATTGTCATAGTTTGGGTTTCTGTAACACCCAACTCCAAAATCTACTTACGGTCCAGCTCCTCACGTGGAACGGGCCCGCATACGCATAGCACCTCTCTTACATTTTCTTCCTCACTTCTTGTAAAAGGGTTGCCCAGAGGTGTGTTTGGAACGACAAGGATTATAAGCTGGCTCTCGCCCCTTGAACTTCCAAGATGGTACTAACAACCACAACTAGGCCACATGGGCCAACTATTACTACTATGAGATTTTGGGCTGGGGTATTACATTCACCCCAGCTTAAAGGGCTGACACCCTCAGCAGCTCACAAAATACGCAGCGGACTTACAGAACCACCCCTTGGTACACATGTACACGGGTCATGCCGTGGGTCAATCCACATGTACACGCGCACATACAACGAGGGTTCATGCTTTGACACCATCTGTAACACCCCGCTCCAAAATTTGCTTACTGCCCAGCTCCTAAGGTGGAACAGGCCCGCATACGCATAACATCTCTATTACACTTTCGTCCTCGCTTCGTGTAAAAGGTAAACCCGGAGGTGCTAAATTTGAAGCGACAAGGATTTTTAGCTGGCCCTCACCCCCTAAACTTTCAAAGTGGTAGAGCAACTCCAGCAGACCCTCTATAAACAGCCCCTTATCTCAAGTTTAGAGGGTCAAACAAAAAAGATGCACTCCAGCAGACCCTCTACTAGGCCCTCTATTTTGGAGAGGCCTCCAAATTCCCTCCTCCACCCTCTATTCCTAGGGGTCTCTAGGGAGCCCTCTATTATAAGTTAGAATTGAGGGCTATTGTTGGAGTTGAAGCAAATTTGGAAGCCCCTAAAAAATAGAGGCAGCCCTCATTTAGCATTTGGAGGATCTGATTTAGGGACCATTGTTGGAGTTGCTCTAAGCAACCACAACCACAAACACAACCGGGGCCACATGGGCCAACTACTACAACTATGAGATATTGGGTTGGGGTATTACAATTTCGGTGGGAAGGTGTGCTTCTCGGTGACAAAGTGTCCAATGATGGATGCACCTTTAGTATAAGGAGAAGGAGGTGGGTTGGGCACCCATTGGGTCGAAGATGATTATGTTCATGTCTCTTAACTAGATTTATCTAATCAAGTTCCTCAACAACTCAGTTTTTTAGGGCTGGCTAACTTGAGCCGTTGCCGTGGATGGTTTGGCTGCTGTGCCTTCCTACACAGCATGCTGAGTCACATGGGTGTTCCTTCTTATATAATGGAGGCGGAGCCTAACCTTAACACATACCAATTGCGAAACAAGGAAAGAAGGATATGCAAAGATTGCAGCAAAAAAAAAAGATAAACAGTTGAGCAGGTAGATTGTCAAAGCAGAGCCTAGAATTGCTCTAAAAAAGTAGAATCTAGAACCACCATGCATATGCAAGGACACAGTGACAAAACTGCAAAATAGACCACAATAATAGAAGCAGGGTTGTAGATAGTTCCAGTGTAGTAATTACCAGAAGTTCAGCCAACCGATCAAATTTACTGAACAATGAAGGCAAATGGTCCATCTTAAAATCGGTCAGCAGGCTTGAGTTCTGAATACTCTTTTCTATTTTATCGAATATGGCAGCTACCACCCTGAACACAATCTGTAGACATCATAATAATATTCACAGGAATATATACTAACAAAACTGCAAGCTTGAGCAAAAGAACCAGTGATGGAGGTAATGAATAAAGTGGATTACCTCTTCTCTGCTTCGCCAATAATGAGAAATCTAAAAATAGTTTTTGTCAATTCATAGAAATCATTGATAGAGCAAAACATGTAGCTATCCTTCTTAATTTTCCAGAACAGTTGAGCACTTTTTCCAGTAAAATTTGCTGCCATGTCCACTGCTTCTGAAAACTAGAATGTAATAGAAACAAATATGAGATTGTAGACAAATATTTGCTGGCAGAGATAGAAAGGGTACCTATATATGGCAGATTGCAGAAAGTCACAGAAAACCCATTAATAAAGTACAAACTCAAAACAATGTCTTGGAAAAGTGGAAGACAGAACATACTATTCAAGGACTAAAAAAGAATGTCACTTTTCAGAGAGTTTTTTTTTGTCCTTCACTTTTTTGTGTGTGTTTATAACTTGAAACTGTGAAGATTTGTTCAATGATCCGTTAGACCGTCTCTTTTTTTTTTGTGTGCGTACGTGGGCGCAAATGACAGTTTGCAACAGACATATCCCCTAATAAGTTAATTTTTCAGTGACGCTTCTTACAAGTTACAAGTATGCAGCTGGCGTTATTGAAAAGTTGTGCCCTCATAAAGTAATGTCTTCTAAAGTTAAAATTAAGAAATTTTAAGTGAATAAAGTCTATTATCACCAGGCTTTATTCTGCATAATTCCAAATAATATTATATTTAGAAAGGTGCATTTGCATATTCATGTACTAACTGTTAGACATGCCTTATATTCTGTCAAAGGTCTGTGGAAACAAGAAACATAATCTATCAAAATAAATAGATTATGTCAACTTCGACATTATGAAGGTGTTGCGGAAAACAGTGAGTGTACCATAGAATAGGTTAACTTACCTTTTTAGCAAGTAAAAACAATGGCCAACGAATGGAACCAGAACTATGCTCTAGTGACATGGGCATCATCATCAACTCCATCTCTCTGGAAAACAACAATTTTTCTTTACAGGTCCAGTGAAACTTAAGTTGCAGCAGGGTAATCAATGTTTACCTATTGCTTATTATGTCCTCTGAACGGAAGCTATTTATTATCTGGTTCCAAACCAAAGCAAACTTCGTCGGGTCGAGTCTTTCAGCTTTACCTAATTTCTGAAAACAACAAATCATTTAAAAAAAAAATGCACATAAGGGGGCAAAAAGCATCTTCAGACAGCTCAAAAATGGCATGAACATTTTTCACCTTGAATATTTTCTTCTCCAAGAAACTAGGAAACATTCCTTTTTTCTCTTTTGGCATTGCTGGAGGAACAAGAGACATATTGAAGGCTTCAGGTAAGGTAGAAAACCGACTTCTCACCATTCCCATTGTGCGAATCTAGATGAGTATCAGAGTTAAGAATATGATAGGGTATAGACATCTGAAATGAGTTCCCATGTTAAGTGTGCCTAATCTCACCTCACCAAGATGATGGATAATACCACACATACCACCGAAAATAGTACAGAATACAGAATACCATATCTGTGTGTCCATGAAATAGACCTGTTGGGAATTAAAAAAAAAGTATTAGACAATCCCAGTTCCAGAAGCATATGCAGTTATGCACAATTATAACTGTAAGTACTGTAAGTATATGGAATCCTCACAAGAATTATAGGAGACCATACAGCAAGAATAGCGCCAGCATTACTCTTGACTGGTGCAAAATCAGACGTATAGAATCATTATTTTTGTTTGGCTGTAATTTGACAGCACAAATATAATATTACAAAAAGTAAGGAAAAACACAAAAAGCAAGATAGCATATGGAGGACCTTGTGGGAAGAACTCATGCCACTCATATTTGTTCACGTTGATCTTCATAATTTCTTTCGTAGGTCCTACAAGAGGCTTAATCTGTATATATTTTGGTCAAAAGACAATGTATCACGAAGTAGTGTAAGAACAAACAAAAATTTTCCAGTTGTAACTATGATCATGTCCAGTGCATGCTTGAGAGATAATCTTACCTCAAAGTAGTAGCTGAATAAAAATTTACTTGACAAGAGAATCATCCAAAAAGCTGTGTACCTATGAGGTACAGAAAGAATGATTTAGCTCATATTAAATGACCAAAACAAAGTAACCAATTGTAAACAAATACATTACTTCAGTAAAGGTACTAATCCTTCTTGCATTCCTCGTCCAACATACAATTGTGGCTGCACAAGTAATTATCATTAGGGCATAATAATAAGGTATGCAAGCCATCAGGCGAATTGAGGTAGTACTATGTTAAAAAAAAGTAGTAGATTATTTTAAAACTTTAAAAGTGCTGGAGTTATTTGATATAAAATATATGACGACGCATCTAAATCAGTTTTCTGACAATATAATTTGTTATATTAAATTACAAGCTTAAGAAAAAGTGAAGAGAAAAAACATACCTGACACCACCATGACAACATACTGCAAATTCGCCAAGTAGATGTCTCTATGTAGTTGGTGACAGCTGGGACAAAAAATAACGCCATCCCGATCACATTGCTTGCAAGGTACAATGCAACAACCATCATATATTTTGACAAGCAGAACATTCCCAGAAATGTTTTAGATCGTTTAGTTGAACAAGCCCTATAATTTTGAGAACTGGCATAAAATATAGGAAGAATGATCGCCCATGCCACTGCAAGAGAAAGTTTTAGAGTAAATCGTAGGATCTGATCGGATCTCATTGTTCGCTTGGTTCTCCATGAGAAAGCAATGTCAAGGACAACTGCAAGAAAAAGTAGGTATGTCAATCATGCATCAAGATATTAAAAAGGGAAACAAAAGTAGGTATTTCAATTGATTACGCATTATTTTGTCATAACATAATAACTGATAATGTATAGAATGTAATCACAAGATACAAAGATTCACATCAACCTTGAATAACTCGAAGTACTGCATTGGTAATGAAAATACTCAGAATATCCTCAAAAATTATTGGATCAAGTAACTGAGTAGGACTCACTAATCCGTGCCATGCCATAATTATCAGAACCTGAAAATGAAATGAATAAGGAACTGCATCAAAAGGTCTGACAGAATTGTGAAAGTAATCCTAAATGCATCCACTGAATCATTAATGATAGAAAACTAAACCTGAAGCCCAAGCACAAGAACTGTCCACATCCTATCAAAGCTTCTGAAGAGATGCCAAAAGGAACGGACCTCAACAAAATTCGTCTTTCCCAACCACCTCTGTTGAGATCTGGGACTCGTAGTTTGCTATATGCAGTACCACCAAAAAAATGAAAACAGGTAAACAAAAAAATGAAACAAATGTGCACAAATCCAAGCATCCTGAGTTGCGCATGTACATGAAAAACCATGCAGCATAGAGATTACAACATAGTAAGTTATGAAAGCACATAAGAAACTAGTTGTTTATACTCCTTGAACCTTGAGAGTTCTGGTAGCTTCTGCATACAGTGATAATATGCAAGCAATACAGTGTACGTGTGAAGCAATCAGCATCACAGAGTATCGGTGTACACAACTATTAAGCCCTTTTTTTCAATTTCAGTAAATAAATTGATCTGTGCATAAATAAGTAAGAAACCTGGTTATATGAATCAAATATTACATATTTTTTTTGGATGATAATTTTTGAAATAAGGGTTACCTGTTGTCTTTGTTCAGCTCCTTCTGGATGAAGATAGTTTTCTGTGGATGATGACTCATGAGGTAGTTGGGAATTTTTCTGCTCATTTTGGTGTGATGTGTCTACAGACACTAGTGGAACACAGCTAGCACAACTTTCAAAGCCATGAGGCACCCTTGATAATCTTGATCCACAAAGAATCTAAACAATATGAGAAGTTAACAATTGTAAGGATAAGAGAAAGAACGCCATCACGAAGGGAAATGTTGAATATCTCTATATAGCTATATATCTGAGTTGCAAGTTTCAATCAGTTCATGTTGTAGATAATGCCTAGCATGCAAGCGTGCTACAGCCTGTCTCTGCATTAAACAAACTACACATAGATAGCAATTCAAGCCTTAAATCCAAGCTTCATTTAAAAGGTTTAAATGGAAGTTGCTACTTGGCTCCCTTAGGTTTATATACTACTCAGCCTCAACTTAAATCGCAATATGGACTACAAGCACAAATGGGACACTTAAGCATCCACAACATGAGCCAAGTTTCAAGAAGCCCTTGAGAAATATAATCTATGCACTAATGATTTTAGTTGAATAGCCAACTAACTTAAGTATCAGTTATCTCAAAAATACTTCCATTTTCCATTTGACTAAATATTTGTGGTTCTTCCTTGTGATCTAGTTAGCTGTGGATTTTTATGACACCTTGATGAAGCTGAAAAACGTGCTTACATTTTCAGTAGTTGTGTATTGATGTTAGGGAGAAGGTAGCTGGGGTATCAAAGGATGCTTTGGCAGAGAGAAACAGAGTGAGGCATGAGGGTAGAGAACATAGAGGCGGACGTGAAATTTCATGGGCATTTGGGTTTATTCTTGCTTGATTCCAAAAGAGCTGATCGGAAGGCTATATTGGCACCACTAACAAACTTCATTTCTTAGCCCAAGACAGAATATCTATTTATCATTTGAACAAATGAAAGTAACACTTCAAGAAAGAAGTAGAACTGGCAATAAAAAGATAAAATAGAAAATAAGAGCATGCATGAGGGCACAATTAAAGTAACTGTTTGTCAAAGGAAACCTGAGAGTTCTTAGTCGCATCTGGTATCAAAAAGAAATCATTGTTAAGGCGCATGGGCCAACCAAGCTTAAAGCAATCGGTAGACCTGCATTGTAAAAATATTTAGTACATTTTTTAACTAAAAGCTATACAACAAGAAAGCATGGTATCTAACCAAAAGAATTCATTGAGGTCATCATAGTTTCTCCATGTTGAGTGATCAGATGCTCCATTCTTGTTCTTTTGTGCTTCCTTCATTAAAAAGGGAAAGGCAATCATCTGTAAATACAAACTTCAAAGTTCTGTGCATTAAAGGTTCAAAAGAAGATATTGTAGACCTGAAATATAACGTTGTATATTGGCTTCACTACATTGTTAAGAAATGATTCATCATCTCCTACATTTGCAGGTCGGACTTTTTCCCCAGTAATTAAGCTTACAGCTCCAGAGAGCACTCCATATAGCTCATATGACATCTGAAACAAAAAGTAGCCATACTTCCACTGAGGGCTAAAGTATTTAGCTAATAAAAAAAATGCAATACCCAGATATACTATTTGGAGAAACATATAAACAAGTTAATCAACTTCATGTTTTGATAATGTCACTAAGAAATGCGATATTTTACTAGGAAAAGTGAAGAAATCCTGCCCATCGGCATCTAACAATCTTTAATTAAATTTTGATTGTTAAAGCACAATCAATTCCAGCACTGTTCACATTTATGTCTTCTATGAAAAGCTGTCTGTTCTGTAGGGAAATTTTAGGCACTGAGTTACAATCTTTCTCCAAAATTTCAAGAGAATGTGATGCAATAGTTTTTTACTCAATAAAATGAATTCTGAAGTTACTATGGATCAGGAAGAATTAACCAAGATGCGATTCAAAAACCTGTGACCTTAATGTGATGCTATGGACTAAAAGTCTGGCTAACTCCAGCGGTTTTCTTATCTGCGAATATATACATATATCCACTAACGACTTGCAGTATCTCCTATTGGCATATTATTTTGTCTTGGTTTAAGACTTTATGCCAAATCCCTTCAGAATATTTTTATTACCTCCTAACTAAAGCAGCTAGCTATGGGGAGTTAACATGAAATGAGATTGGGGATTACTTGCATGTACATAGTTGTATCCAAATGAAGTATAATAATAAAGAACCTCCCATCTCATTTATTTCAAAAGGGGGCAAAAAGAAAAAGGAGGAAATGCACATGGAACATTAATTTTATTGCGGTACTGGAAACAGATCAAGCACAAATTACAACTTATTATAACTATGCCTTCCTATGTTGGAGTCAATGCTTTATAAGGCTTTAAATAGTATATTTGTAGTAAGGATATGCAAGCAAAAGAATCAACAATTTTGGTTGACCTAACTGAAAGCCACTTGTAACGAAACACATAGGTTTTATTCTTAAAAAGCAAACTAATTGACATGAAACGATACTGCTAAAAAAGAATAGATCATTCTGGTAGAAGCGTTTATAGGATGCCTTTTATTTCCTGGCAACGGAAATTTATGTGACCAGAAAAACTACAGTAAAATAATAAAATTCCTGAAATGGTGCCAAGATAAATAGAGCGCCATAAATGGTTTAAATTAACACAGCAGAAGCATGACAAAAGTATCAGAGGCATAAATGCTTTTACTTACATGGTGAAAAATGTAGCATAAGCATTCTGGCATCAGTCTTACATTTGATGCTTCTCCCCATATCAGGAGATAAAGAGCTATGTACAGAAGTTTATGTTGCTGAATTTCCTGCTTCACAGAGGGCAACCTGAAAGTGCAACACAAACAGTTGAGTGCAAGAAATGGTACATACTTTCAATTGCTGCAGTGCAACATTTTACCATATGTTGCTTTTTCGCCCCAAAAATTTGCACCAGGTCAGATAGTTCTCAAATGTTTTTGCCAACAGTTCATCTACTGTTCTGTCATCAAGCTGAAAGGAGATATATGAAAATGGCATTCTCATTAAAGATAGATAAATAAAACTACCCATGTACAGGTACCATTTGAGCAGAGGATGGCTTGGGATTTAATCGAGCATGCATATTTGCAAGCAATAGAATTAAATGCTCCCTTTGGTTGGCGACATTTCCTGTCTAATCAAAGAAAAAGCAAGCCAAATTATCTAGCCGTAGTACAAGAGAATACCGGCCATACTAACTGAAGCATTTTGCATGAAACCAAATAACTCATTACCTGGAATCCAAACCAACTTTGCAGCCATCTAAGAATATCTGTATGCGTTTTGTCATCTTTCATGTTTGCTGATGGGAGACTGCGAACATTAAACACCGCAGAGAAAGCAACTCTGACCTGTATAAGAGAATATTATAACAAACTTCGTGCAAACTGATTTGTATCATATAATTAAAAATATAACTATTGCTTGCTACGCAGAAGGCAATCTTACTAATTCACTAACAAAGTAATGGGAATTTATTTCAAAGGAAGCATTATTGTTGTATTCCAGTTTTTAAGGAAAACAACTTGAGATGTTAGAATTACAGAAAACCCAACCGCAACTATTATTGTACAGCAAGCATATTCTGAAAAAAACGTATTGGTCATTGTCGTTGCAAATACCAATCAGATCATGCCCTTCCCACTGTGTCAATGAACTAAAGCAGGGATTCCCCCTACTGCTTTTGCTCAAAACAAAAAACTGTGTAAAAGAATCCAGGACCATGAGCCATTATGCCATATGCTAAAGGTCTTTCTTTGGCTTATCTTTCAGAATAAACTACAAACTGGGGTGGCTCTTAAGAAAACAAAAATGGAAAGGCAGTGCGCTTTGTGGCATGTGTGAGCAGCCAGAGACAGTAGACCATATTTTCTTCTCCTGTATCTTGGCTAAGTTTGTTTGGGCTTGTTTGAGGGAGGCTCTGGGTTGGGAGAGAACGCCGGTTAGCATTCAGGATATGCTGCAAAACTGGATTCCTTTGGGGTGTGGAGATTATAGTTTTAAACTTTTTTTACTTGCTGTTATCTTCTGGGTGCTTTGGATCCGGAACAAGCGGGCTATTGAAGGCAAATTCCCCAAACGCCCCTCTGAACTGCTCTTCAAAATTAACTTCTTTATGCAGAAATGGAGGGTCCTACTGAAGGGTGACGAGCAGGACAAGCTTTCAATCCTGGAGGGGCAGCTGAGAGCTTGGGTGGAGCCTTTCGTGGAGAAGCTAAGCGACAGACCTCCGGACGAGGATTTCATGTGATCTAGAAGCATTGCTAGTTTACCCTCGGCTGTTGCGCGGCTGTTTTTCCTTTTGTTCTCTGTTATCAAACTGGCATCCCCAGTTTCGACTTTGTATCAGACTCTGTTTTATTTGCTTTCTATAAAAGCTGGGGACCCTCCTTTTTTATAAAAAAAAACCATTATGCCATACCCAAAACGTGAAGGTGTAAGCCATATTATCAAGAAAATATTATAATTGCACTATAACATATAGTAGGGTGCAGGACAGAATTTCATTTGTGTGAATTTTGAGTAGGAAAACTGGCAAACCTCTGGGAGAAGCATAATTGGTCTTTGACTAAATTTAGGATGGAGTGGAAGAATATTATATCGTAATAAGCCTGACTTGTCTGTAAAATCTTCACCAGCAACAAGGTTCTGAAATTTTATGAAAGTGTTAAATAGAAAACAGTATCATAGATCATAATCTCATTCTGTCAAAAATTTCACAACCTCCAGGCCAGTCCCACTGAGAAGAGCCTTCAGCACTTCTGCCAGGACAGGCCAGAGTTCATGTGCATTGGCTTGCTTTTTCCTATCAAACAAATACAGAAAACAGAGTGAGAGTTAGATTTTTAGTATTGAGACTGGGGTTTGACAATGCTGAATGAGAAAGTGCTAAAGTGATGATGCATATTTGAGAAATAATCTTACTTCTCATAGAATAATTTCATCTCTCTGGGATCATTTCTTTGTGTCATCTTCAATTTGGTGCTTCTCTCATCCTGTTTTATAATTACATCCAATATTAGGCGAATCCATAATCAACAAAGCTCTTTGACTAACAGCATATATCAGAGATTCTGAGTGCTCTAGAAATTTGCCTGCACAAGTTTTTGAAGACGTTATATGCATATGTGATGCTTAAAGTTGACCATCCAAACCTAACAAAAAGTAATTATATTATAAAAATGTGATTCCTCTGCATAGTGTCTGCACCTGCTCAAGTCTCTGAAGAAGTGTGGTTTTAAATTGCCGAACACCCCTCCCTGTCGAAAGTCGATCCATCATATGAGCCTTTTCAAACGCGTGAAAACGACCTGGCAAAAGAAAACCTGCATTAAAGATTCATACAATTATGAAAATAATTATTCTAAGCAACACTCAAGTTGGTTTGTGACATCCACTCGATCATGGTGTTTATGCGTTCCAACAGAGTGAAGAAAGGGGTGACTGGCACTTCATGAGCTAAGAGTTCCCAGTTATCTTTTCAAACTCGTTGCACTATCCGATGAAGGTAGCTGATCCACTGCAGCACGAACTGAGGTGTTGTGGCTTGCATGCTGATGTAACAAACTCTACTTTCAAGGCCTCCAACAGCCTGCTCTTGTTAAGCAAGTGAGATTACATGGAGGAGAGAGGACAGAAGAATGTTCTCTGCAGGAGAAACTTTGGTTGAGCCACTGACAGTAGACAATTGACCCATGATTCTCTTCAAAGAATATCCAGCCTTCTGAATATAGCATTTAAAATCCAATTCCGCACCACAAAAGGGGGGATCACGGAATATTCCAAGTGATGATGTGCTCTGAAACCTCCAAACACACGCTTTCCCCTAGCAGAATCTTCATGGACCAGGGCACTACTTGTAACTGAAATAGCATATCTGTCGCCGTAGGCAAGGTGGACCATCAGACACAAAGCAGCCGTGCGTGGTTGTTGAGTTAAGCAAGGAGAAACTCATGGTGACCAAGTAGCATCTTCCAGCGTCAGAGGATCCAGCCTCCAGGAGACCAGGACAAGGCAGAATATTCTGGAACGGAGACAGGTTATGGTATCCGTATGGCACCAAAACTTAAACCACCAGGAATCTTCTCTCCGGTCCCACATCCGAAACAACAGCTCCAACCGAGGGATCAGAATCAGACAAGACGTGACACCAACGCAAGCATCCAAACCATCGCAGACACATATGCAGGACCCGGACGTCCACCTCGCGCCAAGGTCAGGCCGCCAGCTAGCTTCCTTTGCCGCGCATTTCCACGAACAGTTGGCGCGCGCCGAAGCTCTCGACGGTAAGAAACAGAAGAAGAAAAGGTACGGGAAAGCGAGCAGCGCGCGATCGCGCGGGCACTCACACAGGTAGGCGACGCGCGGGTTCTCGGCCTCGACCTGGTTGGCGACGCGCAGGAAGGGGCGGATCTCGGAGACGAGCGTCTGCGGGAGCTTCTCGCTGTCGAACTGCTGCGCCACAGGAGCCGCGGGCTCCCCCGCGCCCGCCTCTCCCCCATGCTGCTGCTGGTGGTGGTGGTGCGGCGGAGGTGGAGGCGGCGGGGGCGGAGGAGGGGGAGCGTGCCACTGCTCCAGCCGGCGCGGGACGTAGCGCAGCGGGCGGCTGGACGGGCCCACCTCGACGATCTCGAGTTCCATCCTTCCGCGCGGCGGGGAAGGGGAGGAGGCGGGTGGAGGAGGGAGGCCACTGCGGCGGCGGCGGCAGAGCGGCCAGCAGCGGCGCCATCGCGATGGCGCGGCTTTTATCGGGGGCCGGCTCTCGCTCGCTTTGGCTTTCGCCTTCGCCGCTAAGCTTTTCCGCTTTTCCGCGGCGGGGGCAGCAGGTCGAGGTGGGCGGGCGGGCGGCTTTTGCTTTTTGGGGATCGACCTCGATCGATCGATCGATCGCCCTTGTGTTTCTGGCGCTGGGGATTGGTGGGGGAGGAAGCAACGAAGGGGAGAGGAGGAGGCGAAGCAAGGCGAGTGCGGGAAAAAGGAAGGGGGCGGCTTTTTGAACGTTCGGGGGTGGGGTGGGGGGATTGGCAACGGCCGACCAGGCGCCGCTTTGCATGATCTACTGTTTGTGTAGGAGTGGGGGGTGACTGGCAGCTGGCAAGTGATTGAGATTATGGGTCTGATTAGTTGGCTATCAAAATTTATCATGTCAAAATATGGACATGATAAAAAATTTGACACTTATTTGGTTGGAATCCAAAAGGTAGCTCACCTTCTAAAATTGCCAACATTTTGGTAAAAAAGATTGGCATGCCCACATTTTGGTAGCCAACCAATCAAACCCTATAATTACTGAATTAGCCCTCCCCTCTCCCACTTTCTCTCTTTAGATGGCACTGGCAATTTGGCATGGCCATCTTTTCTTCTTTCTTTAATATCTTGTGTGCTTGCTTGCTGGTGCGATGAGGCATGACTGTATCTGTGTGTGTGCTTTAGGTGGGTAGAGTGCTTTACTTTAGGAGCACTAAGCAATGCTGCATTTGGCTTGCTGATCTACTTTCTCATCACCGGGGGTAGAAAAAGTGGGTGATCATCGCTTTGGAGGAATGTAGGTGTAGGGTGACGGACTGATGGTTAATTTTAAGCTTTCTCTATAACAAGCAGAGATGTCAACTGTACTACTGCACTGTCTGTTTGCTAAAAACACCACACCACAAAAGTGCTAGGTGATAAAAATCTTAATATTACTTTCAAAAAAAATAAAAATCTTAACATAGCAGCACACAGGCCTAGCTAGTTCTTATGAGCCGTTCATCCTGTCTGGAGTGCGCTGCTCTAATAGTTCCATAGCTTTTTACTGCACATCTTGACGAGATTTACGGTTAGAATCGCCATGGTAATAATTATGCATGACTATTGAATGTTGCGAGTATGTGGCGCATATATATTTATTTGTTATATACAAGGGTGTGATTGGTTTGCTGCTGAGCTCGGCCAGGCTCGCGCGAGGGAGCCAGGCCGAGCGCATGCAGCACTCCCTTGATTGGTTCCATTTGTCTAGCCTGGAGTTTCGTGGTACAGTTATCAAGACTGAGAACTAGGTACTGTGCCAGTTGAATTTTATGGTGATGAAATTTCTTTCACATCCTATAAAACTTCTTATTCTTTTTTCTAATAATGACCCTGCTATGTCATCAAATTTGCTGATGGAATATAATATTTAATGCCTATAAAATTCATGAAACCTATATTGAGATTGAGACTGACCTTATTTAGTTAGCCGTACGAAGGAGTTTGTGCACACGCTAAAGCTTGTTTGGGTGCACTCTGCACACACACTTGTACCACCGGTGCCAGGCTCCATAGAAACCCTCATTTTTCGGGAGCCAGGTTCGTCGACAGCTTTTGCATGCGGCCGGCCAGGTCTGACCGTTGTCCCAGGCAACCAATCAAGGCAGACTTGCATCTTAAGGGCCTAGCAATCACACCCTAAGAGTATGTTAACATCACAATTTGGTAAGATTATTAGAGAATTTGGTCAAGGAAAGAAATCAATCAGTCAATGGAAGTTTATCCAAAAGAGATCGAGTTAAAGAAGGAATCGCGAGACCTCGGCATGGCAGTTTAAATTTATCTATAAATTAGGCGGAGTCAGTTGTTTTCCCTTTTATCTTTAGGAAAGTTTGTATTGTGTCCAACAACGACTAGTATCCACCCATGGGTATAAATAGGTACACCCAGGGTCATTGTAATTTATCTCTCAATCAATACAACACAACTTTCGGCGCGTCATCACCTTCTTTTCAAGGTTTTATCACCAGCGGAACTTGGCACCTGACGTGGGGCTGCATTGCTTCGATCTCCGGCGAAGGGGTAAGCCCTAGGTTCTGCCGGCCTTGGCAATTGTATCGGCTATATTGGTGTTGTTCAAAACTGCATTGGTTTGATCTTTTGGACTGCTTCTATTCGTTTGGTATAGTCGCCTACCAGTTATCGATTCTTATCATATCCAGTAAGGTTGCATCGTTCGATCTCTTGCTAGATCTGATATAATCACAATCACAATTATCTTAACCTTGGTTAGATCTATCGGCTTATATATTTTGAATATGTTGCTTAGCTGCTAATAAGAGATTGATTTCTAGCTCTCATTAGTCGATAGTTTTTCGTCTTAGCTTTATTTAAAGCTTTTTATTGAACTTGCATCTTGTTACAACTAGATCCATCAACTTGTAGTATTTAATTTATCGTCTTGCTGCCAACGTTGTCTCGGTTAGGTACGATCGGATCAGTGGTGACAGTAAATTAATTGTTATCAGCTTGTGGGTTCTTTTTTGACAAGATTAAATGTTCATCGGTCAGTGCGATAGCTTTTTATGCTTTATAATAACTCAATCCTCATCGGACTACTAGATCATTGATTATTTAATCATCTAGATTTAATCAAGAGTTTAGCTGATGTATGTTTTAATCATCGGATCAGTATTTATTTTGTCGTACCATTATTGGCCGATTGGTTTCTATTGAACGTAGAACTAAAAGCACCGTTTTATCAACATCGACCAGTTGACTGATCAACTTTACATCTTATCAGTTGCAGGATCAAACTGGCTGGCACGTCTTGAATATCAAGAAGTTAAGGATCTGAAGCTAAGCAGATCTCTCAGACCGGCGTGTTGTGCGCGAGGAATCATCGTCAGCCCGATTTTTTTTAACGCCGACAGAGTCTTATTGCAGTTCATCACATAACTAATGAGGACCTGAATGGAGTGGTATATATTCCTTTTCTGTCCAGGGCCAACACAAATTCGTGATCAAACAAGGACAAAATACGACCAAAAGTTCCGTGCGCCGCCACTGTGGGGGCTATTTTTGCTCTTTGTCACGGCGTTTTGCTTTCAACTCTTCCGAGGCACTTTTTAAATTGGGGATGGTAATAATAATGCAAATGTGTGATTGTGCGATCACTCAATGAGCCATATTTTTTCTGTACTTGACGATGGAGTTACTCGAGTGAGTGGATCATGATGGAAAAAGGCAGCAGAAAGGAGCTCGATCTTTGTAAAGCCACTTACGCATACCAGGCAAATGATTGATATCCTTCGTTCAGTCCAGCACAACATAGGCACACTGTTGCAGTGCATGTGTGTGCCAATCCTTAGCGCCCAAGTGTTACGTGCGTGCCCAGTCATGTCCGAGGCCAAGGTCGTCGTCGACCAAACCTCCAGCTTTCCTTTCTAAATTTCTCTACGAGTCGTGAACAAAGTGCTAGATAGAAGATAGTAGTGCAGATGAGTGCAGAGTGCATGCAGCTTTCCATCATGATATCAAATAGGGGTGTGAATTAATGACCCCAAGGTGCACCTTTAAATATTTGTACTATTTTTTCAAAATAGAATCTTATTTTGAAAAGGTAGTGCAAATATTTGAACTAAGAGGGTTGGAGGTGCATTTAAGGATCACCAATTTGCATCCATATTATCAAACAGTTCCTAGATGATGAAACATGAGATTAGCCCTGCCCCTGGATTCTGGCCAAAAGCAAGCTAGCTAGTCACTCGATCAGAGTTTGGTTGACGACACCGGCCCGTCAGTTTTTTTTTTTTAAAAAAAAACGGACGCACCACAGTCGTCCATTCATCTGATGAAGTTGCACATTGTGTAGCCTGAAAAACAATGCAGATTGAAAATGTACTTGTTGATCTTATGGCTTCATCTTGAATGGCGCACTTCCTACATCCGATTCACAAACTGAATTCGTGGCTTCTTCAGTCGACAGTCACCGTACCCCCATTGTCTTCTCTTCGCATGCAGAGCGACTGAAACGTGTATGCATAGTGGAGCAGCGTCAGACTAGAACGTCACGGATCAGCAGCAAGAAAGGCGAGCAAGCAGTCTCTGCGTCTTCGTACACACCACCTCACTGCCTCTGCCCGGCTGCCCCCTTGCTTTGTGTCTGTGCTTTGCTTTAAGACTGGACAGATCACAGATCTGTATCCACGTGTGCATACAGCAAAACACTTTAAAAAAAAACAGGTCACCGAAGAAGCGACGCAACCCCCACAGGCTGATGATGCGCGTGCGTTTGCTTTTGGAGCGGCCGGGCTGCGCAACTTCGCCACTTGTGCGCTGCTGCTGCGGCAACGAGCGAGAGGCTTTTCAGCTGGGCAGGGCGCCAGAGCATGGGGCTTCGCTAGTTCGCTTTGCTTCCATGCGCAGCTTCATGGAAAATCTTGGCTGGTGATGGTAAAACCGTGAAAAGGGACTGCCTGGCCGTGCTTGGTAATTGATTGCTTTGTGGAATGAAAGGACCGTGATATTCTAAGAGAGAGTGAATTAGGTGTTCTAAAAATTAAGGCTCCAAGCATATATAAAAATCTATTCCAAAATCTATCTATACTATCCGACAACGGGAGGCTCCAGCGAGATGCATGTAATGTTTTTATTATTAATTTCAAAATCCGTGAGTCTGCTCTCTCAAATATTCTCGTAATTCCAGCAATAATCTCCGTATGTTCCAAAATCTATCTACACTATCAGAGAACGGGAGGCTCCAGCGAGATGTATGTAATGTTTTCATTATTAATTTCAAGATCCGTGAGTCTGGTCTCTCAAGTATTCTCGTAAGTCCAGCAATAATCTCCGTACGTGTTCACTGGGTATGGAATGAACGTGCACTTGTAGCATTTGCATTTGTAATTTTTTTTGAAAAAAAGGTATAAACTAGCTAACCAATTCTTAGTGAACGTAACAATTTATTTCCCATGAATATTATATTGTATCCAAGAAGGGCCACGTGTCTGGTTGTGTCACATGGAAATTTGGTTGATGCCATAAAAGTTTTCACTCAGTTTTTGTGTTAAGCGATAAAAAAATCTGACGGTTTTTTGCCTTCCCGTCACCCAGATCCTTTTTGCCTTGGCTAATGCTTCATGGCCACGTGGCCACACATTACTGGTACAAAAGAAATCGACTGATAGCAGAAAACACTCGATATTTAAGAGAAAGATAGGGATGAATGCTGCAACGCTTCGGTTCCGGGGCCCCCGCACGTTTGCAACTATTGGGCTCCCATGCAGTTTGAAGCCCAAGAAGGAAGCGAATCCAGGGAGGGAACAACGTGGTGCCTATGGGCTATGCCCTTGCCCTTCTTCAGCCAAAAACACGTCGGCAGTCAGCCAGCGGCCCATTCACGGCACCTTCCTGATCTTCTGAGAAGGCGAAGACAAGACAAGAATAATAACAAGAAGGCGACCTGCTTTCTCCTCGACATGATTTGTTGGCGCTAAAATCGGCCAAGGAATCGGCCGATGATCTTCAGCGTTGGACACACGATCCGAGAAAATCTGATTAGCTCCTGTTCGGGTTATTTGCCCTGATGCGGTTCGCGCGGCGTGTCAGTCAATCTGACCTGTTGATTGACAAGAAAATAAAAGTATTAAATTTCGGGCGTCCCGATCGGCTGGGGTTCCGATCTGTCCCGAAGAGCGCGTCGGCAAATCGGCCGAGTTGCTGTGAAGATGACCGCCTATAGATTCAGCCGATAATCACGTAATAATTGCAAAGAAAACTGCTGGAGCGATCTAAACAATTATTACAGATGCAACATTTGAAAATAGATCTAATCGGCTATATGATGATGAACGAAGAAGAGCGATGATGAAGCCGATAGTTTCGATCTCAAGCTGGATAACTGGTGATAATACTAGAACAACAGGTAAAACCTATGATTCTAGTAAATATCGATAACTGGTGAATAAATCTGAACGAAACCACAACGATATGCCCGAAGTTAAAGCTCAGATGCTATTCGATAAGCGGAACCTACCAATTGGCCGGAGATCAAGTTGATGCAGCCCTGCCAATCCGTACGAATTCGTGAAAGAAGAAAAAGTATTGGCGAAGTCGACGACTTGAAAGTAAAGTACTAGTAAAAAGTAGAAGTGTTTTGTTGATTGATGTGTTGATATCCTGCAAAACCCTAGCGACTCCTATATATACCCTAAAACTAGGACTCCTGGTCGATTACGACTTGTTACAACCTTATTTCAAACAGGAAAACTACTATATCTATAATATCTTTAAAAAGGAAACGGACTCTCGCAGAATCTTCCGCCGCCGTCTCCTAATCCAATCAGGACATTTCCCATTGCTTCTTGACCGAATCAGCATCGCTCTATTGACCAACATCGGGCCACTTTTGACCGGGATCCTCTGTTGTGGCTCCAATCTGTTGGCGCAAGCTGTATCACCAATCGGCCGATTTCCAGCTGTTACTTTAATCGGCCGATTCTTTACTGTAGCCTTTAGATCTGCCGCATCGGCCAACCTCTCCTCCTGACGCCGATTCAACACGTGTCAAAATCTGACGTCAACATTTAGCATCATGAATTTTGTGTTTGGGTTATGTGAAGATCGAACCTTTTGTATTTCAACATTGTTTAGTAGCACGCAGGCCACAGGCGCACTGCTCATGGTGCAAGTTAATCCGGTCTTTGAGCCACCGGGTGTTAAGATGGGCCCAGAAAATGGTTTGCTCAAGCTCAACTGCACAGACTTTGCAATGAATTTCTTGGTTCTGGTTCCATATAGGAACAGAGTTCAAATTCGTCGGGGAAAAAATTATCAAACCGTTAATTTTTTGGGCCCGATAGAGGCAACGGGTGTTGTAGCAGTGTGTAATTTTGTTCGTCGTTGCTTCTACCTCCAAAAGTCCAAATAAATTGGTTCGCACACGGAACTCAGCACTTGTAATATACCCCCTCAGCGGCGGCGGCCCAATCGGCGGCTCAACTGGCAGCCCCATCGGCGACGATGAGCTTCATTCCGGAGGTAATCACTTGAAATTTTCCCCTTTTGCTTTTCTACTGCTCCAGCATTTTCTGGACCCATTCTCAGTTTTTCCCCTTTTTCCTCCTTTTTTAGGCATTTAGGCACCAGATTACCATTCCTCTTTCAGAATCCTCCGATCTTATCTGCTTAGGCCCCATGGGGAATCCCGATCCAATTGACCTGATCAACCTAGAGACTCACAGAGTCCCATTCAAGCAATCGTCCATGGATTTAGGTCAGTGGGCAGGCGCCCTTAGATCTTGGCCGAATGAAACCCCTGGCTGGAAAGAATGGTACCATAGAGTAGCTAGGTCTAGGAAAGTTCAGTGGGATGAACTGAAAATCGGCCAATGCATAGACCTCTCTCTGTCCCAGATGGAGAAAAACAAGCCCTTGGTCATAGCAGCTTCTTATTTCTGGTCCGACGCACTCAATGCGTTCCTTTTTGGACATGGACCCATGACTCAAACTTTGGCCGATGTCCTGTTGTTGACCGGCCTTGACATTTCCTCTTCCGATACCCCTTTTGACTATCTGATTAAGCCATCACATCGGCTAGAAACCAAAGGAATCGGCGGATGGAAGGGGTACATCAACAGAAATATGAAGATTGGGACAGTTTCAGAGAGAGAGCATACTGCGCTCCTGATGATGTGGCTGGAGAAACATTTTTTCTGTGGCAGAGCAGTTGGCCCTTCTTCTAACACCCAAGCCCTGGCAGAAGCTCTGTCACTAGGATCGGCCGTTCCCCTTGGAAAGCATCTGTTGGGATCGGCCTACCACATGATGCACCAAATCGGCACTAGGCTGTCAAAAGGGGAGCCGATTGGGAACCCTGGCGGTCCCTGGTGGTTCATCACTCTCTGGCTCAACCTATAGATGAGCAAGTTCTCTCAGCAACGAATAGAGACCAAAACTTTCCCCAACATTGAGTCAGAGGAAAACCCAACCATTTGACGACGCTGCAGATCTTTTGGAGAAGCGGCATCGGCCTTCCCTAGTTGTCAATTTACTGCTGCCCGAACGGCTGAATACTTCAGATGCTTCTACAACGGCTTCAGTGAAGAGACTATCAGTTGGTATCCCTATCGGACAGTAGAACCGATTTTTGAACTTCCCATCTGCTACGACTCATCCACTCATACTTTTGATAGGGAACTTATGGATACTCTGATTAAGCCAGGGATTTTGCCGGCCAACTTCTTCTCTGCAAAGGACTCTCCCACATATGAGTTCTATAATCCATCGGCTGCAGCAAGGCAACTGGGCTTTGGTCAACTGCCGATTCGGGTTTACTTTGCCGGCCAAGCAAAATTCAGAGATGAACTGACCAAGAGTCTTGACTATAATCGGCTGTGCAACTTAGTGCCTGATTCTAGCACCATTGACCTGAACAATTGGACAGTGGCCTCTTTTGCCGTTCAACAATTCAAACTATGGTGGGCAGAATGGAAGCAATACCTCTTCTGCAAATCCCCATCAACGTATTGCAAATTCTGGACACAGAAAACATCGACCCAAGTGCAGCGGTATGTCCTTTCTCCCAGCCGATTTCAATGTTGTCTCTTTCCATACTGCCATCTTACCATTAACTTATATTTATCTTCTTAGTCTGAAAGCCAAGTCCCTCCGATGCGGAGCCGAAGCGGAAGGCCGATAGAGAGTGATCATCCATATACGCCATATCCACTCATCGGCTTTCACGCTCCAACCATCAAGGACATCGCTACTCGCGGTTTGAAACGAACATCGAAAAGGCCAACCTTGAAGACAACAAGCCATCGAGTGCGTGCTCGCATCGGACCGACTGACCAATCGGCGGTAGTATCGGCTGAAACTCCGACTCCTCTATCCTTGCCGACTACCGAGATGGCCGATCCTCAAGTCACCGCAGAAGTCGGAGCAGCTGCGGCATCACTGCTAGTGGAAGCTGTTCAGGTAATCTTGCTTATTTCATATATCTTTAAGTCCTCCACTAACACTAACTTTTTCTTTTTGCCAGGCTGCAGAAGCCATTCCAGTGTAATCCCCACAGCAATCGGCCACATCCCAAGCGGAAGCCGAAGCTCCAGCAACTCTTCCCATCGAGGTAGATAATCTCTTACCTCAATTTCTCGATATTCAGAGGATTTAATTGATCCTGATGTAGGCCGATTTGGGTACGTCGACTGTAGCCCCACAACAAACATCGGCCGGAAGACCAACAGAGGCATGGCAAATATCTCATATCATCTTATTTCAATTACCCATAGTATACTCATAGGATCTGTTTTCCATACCTTTTCAGGAAGCTGGTCCAAGCAGAGCATTAATAGTTGTCGAGTCCTCTTCCTCTGGCGAGCCGATTGTACCAGTCCCTGAGATGAGGGAGGCGCTCCCATCGGTGCAAGCAAGAGAGATCCGCTTCAAGGAGGTAATAAACTTATCACCGGAATCGGCCGATTCCCTTTTACTGCTTACTAATCCTTTTCTCTATCCTCCCACAGGAACAAGACACCCCGAATAACAGCGTTTTCTCCTTCGCCGTCTCTTTGCCTGATGATGAAGAAATCGCTTCACGCCAAATTCCGTTGAGCTCTATTTCTGATGATGTCCGCGCCAAGCTCGAGAGCATGCGGATTCTCCTCCAAGATGATATCGGCCGACTAGTAGAAGATGCTTCGCCAATTTGGCGGCTTTTCAGTGACATCAAGGGTTGAATCCCAGAAGAAATAACAGAAAGCTTGGAACCTGTTGCATATATAGAATATATGCAAACCCCAGTTTCCAGGGCCCTGCGCCATATGGCCGATCGTGCCCAGCTAGCAAAGACCCGGGAAGAAGCCGACTCGTACAAGCACCGAGCCCAAGAGGTACACCAACGGATCAACTTCCTCGAGAGCTATCGCCCGGATATCATCGGCACGATAGATCGCCTCAAACGGAGGAGAGCAGAGCTAGCCAAAGAGATGGAGCAAATAACCAAAGACATAGCTGCTGAAGAAAAGAAGCTTCAAGAGCTACCATCCGTCATCACTGGGCTGAAGCAAGAAAGGCAGAACTTGGCCTATGAAGCGATAAGACTTCGTCGCCATATGTCAGAAGTTCCTGGATCGGCCGACGACGACCAAAGAGTACTAGATTCGGCCGATCAGATTAGGCAACGAGCTATTGCGGCCATAGATGCTTTCCTTGGGGTGTAAAGAATGCTGTAAACATTTAATGCTCCTTTAATGTTGATGCGCCGATTTGATCCTGGACCACTTCCTTTGGCAGATTTGCATTTATGAATGCTTTTACTCCGATAGGACGCGTCCCACTATCTTTTTACTCCCTTCTCTTTATACGTATGAGATCCCACACCGTCTCCAGAGGTATACGCATTACCCATTTTCTCTTCCTCCAACAACTAGATTTTTATTCTCCCAAACCGAACAACAAGATGTCTTCTTCGTCTTCTTTCTCTGTCAATCAGGTATGAACTCTCCTTTGCTTCTCCCTAGACATCTCAATCGCTCTGATGTTGGGTAGCTTTTCATCTCTGTTTAGTCAAAACGTCTCAGCCCCAGTCTGGAACGAGCGATCGAAGTTATGAATTCAGAGGAACCACTGTCACAGGCAGACATAGATCTGATAAGAGCTCATTCTAAAGAACTTAAAGATCATATTCCTGCTATTGTCCAGAAGTATTGGGACCTTATAGACGCTCACTGCCTGGTCCGCAAGCGACTGCCATCTGAAAAGAGTCCTCCACTCCCTCATCAAGTCGAGACTGAAGCCGCCATGAAGAATCTGGAGGAGAAGAAGACCCGCCTCCTGGTAGAACTATGCCATCAAGTTGAGACTGGAGCCACCATGGAGAATCCGAAGGAGAATCTCTGGTCCGCAATGCTGAGCTACGAAATCGGCCATGACTTGACCCTTGACAGCTTTGGCCGATTCGTATCTTAAGTCAAATTCCGACAGAGCCAGGATCCATTTTCCAATCCGTCCTTTCAAAATCTGCAATGATAGCATATGTTTCACCACATCATCTTTGCATACAACTATGCATTCTGCCGATAACAAATAGTGCCTGAGCTTGGTACACGAGAAGTATAGACACAAGCACATTCGCTCCACCGGGGAATATCTTGTTTCGGCGTCCAGGAGTCTTCTGCTGACATAGTATACCACCCGTTCTTTTCCTTCGAACTCCTGTACCAACGCCGATCCAATAGCCTATTCATCAGCCGATAAATATAATTTGAACGGCTTACCAGGCTGTGGCGGGACTAACACCGGAGACGAAACCAGATATTGCTTGATATCTTCTAACGCTTTGTGTTGTTCTTCTCCCCACACAAATTCCTGGTCGGGCTTCAACTTCAACGAAGGAGTAAAAGCTCGAATACGCCCTGACAGGTTGGATATAAATCTCCTGATAAAATTGACCTTGCCGATGAGGGACTGCAGCTCAGTTTTATTCTGTGGGGCCACAACTTTGTTGATGGCGTCTATGGTCTTCCGGTTGACCTCTATCCCGCGCTCATGGACCATGAATCCTAAGAATTGCCCGGCCGATACGCAAAATGCACACTTGTTCGGGTTCATTTTCAACCCATGCCTCCTTGTGCACTCTAGTACTTCTTGTAAATCGTCCAGATGTTCTTGATGACCTTTTGACTCGACCACGACATCATCTATGTAAATTTCCACCGATGTACCAATGAGCTTGTGAAAGATATAGTTCATGGCCCGTTGATATGTAGCACCGGCGTTCTTTAACCCAAAGGTCATTACAACCCATTCGAATAAACCAAGGTGACCTGGACACCTGAAAGCCGTTTTCGAGATATCTTCTTTGGCCATTAGTATCTGATTGTACTCGGCATTACCATCCATGAAACTGATAATTTTGTGTCCTGCGGCAGCATCTATCAAGATATCGGCCGTCGGCATTGGATATCCGTCCATTGGTGCACACGCGCAGTTTTCCATTTTTCACACGCGCAGTTTTCCATTTTTCTTATACACGGGCACAATATTAGAAATCCATTCGGCGTAGCGGCACTGCCGGATAAATCCTGCTTCAATTAACTTTGTGATCTCGGAATTTATATCAGGTAGGATCTTGGGGTTGCACCGCCGTGCAGGTTGCTGATATGGCCGATATCCTGATTTTATAGGTCGGTGTTCAACAATGGACCGGTCTAGACCTGGCATCTCATGGTATTCCCAAGCAAAGCAATCCTTGAATTCTTTTAATAAGCTTATCAATTTACACTTATACCCAGGATCCAAGTTAGCACTAATATACATCGGCCTTGATTTGCTACTATCTCCCAAATCCACCATCTCCAATGAATCGGCCGACGTAAACCCATGCCCAAGCTTCCCGTCTTCTCGGACGAGCTGATCCATCTATTCTGAATCTTCAGAGCCGACTGCTTGGATCGGCTGTAGACCGAAATCGGACACCTTCAGGAAATCAGTGTCCCAAGTTCTGCCAGATATACATCTGACGTGCTCACAACTCCACTGTTGCGTGTCAGCCGCTGCGACACTGTAGGCGGAATCGGCGGTGACTATCTCTGTACTGTCGCCGACCCATTGCACGAGGCATTGGTGCATTGTAGATGGAACACAACAGTTTGCATGTATCCAATTGCGACCGAGCAACATGTTGTAGGACCCCTTACCATTAATAACGAAAAAGGTAGTAGGGAGGGTCTTACTGCCGATGGTGAGGTCGACGCAGAGCGCTCCACGGGCGGGAGACACGTTGCCTTCGAAGTCCTTGAGCATCATGTCTGTCTTGGTCAGATCTTCATCGCTCTTACCTAGCTTGCGGAACATGGCATACGGCATGATGTTGACTGCGGCGCCTCCATCCACTAGTAGTCTAGTGACGGGTCGTCCGTTAACGTAGCCTTTGAGAAACAACGCCTTAAGATGTTGCCGTTTTTCTTCTTCTGGTTTCTCAAAAGTGGCCGTCATCGGCTCTAACACCAGTTGCGCCATTTGCTCTTCCACTCTTGTCGCTTTGTCTCGATCGTCAGGCGCCATGAATTCCATCGGCAATATGAACACCATGTTGATGTCAGCTGCCGATTCTTGATTGTCTGCTTCCTGGCTGTTGTTTTTCTTGGGGCGCCAAACCCGAGACTTGACGTTTCTCTTCTCCGGCATCTGCCTCTGCTCTTCTTCTTGTTGTTCCCACTGGCGCAGGCGTTGGATCCTCCGTTTCTGGGATCTGGATAGGCCATCAGGGCACCACCTGGGGTTTACTGGTTTGGCCGATGATCTGGCGTGCTCCCAATCTGGTTCCCTTCCTAGAGGGTTTTCGTCTGACACCCTGTCATCAGCCATCTCTTCTAGCCGATCGTGCACGGTGATTCTGCCCCCCAGTCCATCCTGTTGGTTGCTCCTGCCTTTCGACCGGTGATACCGGTCAACTCTGTCCCCCAGCCGATCATGCACTGAAAGGCGTTGTCCTTCTTGTACGCGCTGATTTGTGCTGATCGGCTCTGATCCTCTGTCTCTGGAGTGCGATCTTTTAAACGGGCGATCGTTGCGGCTTGACCCGTTGCACTCAGGACAGTTATCGGCTGACGGCAATCGGAGGTCGTTCTCCCAGCAATGGACGAAGAACGGACATTGCCAATGATCTTCGTGCCGGCGTATCATCTCGTCGTGGTATCTTGATTGTTCCTGCTGCCGCCGATATTTGCTGAGCAAGAACTGGGAGGTGACGGGTCTGCGCGATCGTTCTGATCCCCGCCTGTTCCCTTTGATTTCAGCCGCCGTGACTTGCTTCCTGGGGTCTACGGCGCCGCTCCTTCTTGCCGATTCCGATGTCAGCACCTTGGTTTGAAGTGAATTTCTTCCCGTGTCAACCATATTAGCCGGGAAAGGATGCTGGTCTATCTTCATCGATTTTGCCGGTTTAGCCGGGGTTTCAAACTTGAGCCTCCCCTGCTCGATGGCCTATTGTACCTGCTGACGAAAGATCTTGCATTCGTTCGTGTCATGAGACGTGGCGTTGTGCCACTTGCAGTACTTCATCTTCTTGAGCTGATCGGCCGAAGGGATGGTATGGTACTGGGATAGTTTGATCTGCCCTTCCTGGAGTAATAAGTGTGTTGGCGCTAAAATCGGCCAAGGAATCGGCCGATGGTCTTCAGCGTCGGACACACGATCCGGGAGAATCTGCTTAGCTCCTGTTCGGGTTATTTGCCCTGGTACGGTTCGCGCGGCGTGCCAGTCAATCTGACCTGTTGATTGACAAGGAAATAAAAGTATTAAATTTCGGGCGTCCCGATCGGCTGGGGTTCCGATCTGTCCCGAAGAGCGCGTCGGCAAATCGGCCGAGTTGCTGTGAAGATGACCGGCTATAGATTCAGCCGATAATCACGTAATAATTGCAAAGAAAACTGTTGGAGCGATCTAAACAATTATTACAGATGCAACACTTGAAAATAGATCTAATCGGCTATATGATGATGAACGAAGAAGAGCGATGATGAAGCCGATAGTTTCGATCTCAAGCTGGATAACTGGTGATAATACTAGAACAACAGGTAAAACCTATGATTCTAGTAAATATCGATAACTGGTGAATAAATCTGAACGAAACCACAGCGATGCGCCCGAAGTTAAAGCTCAGATGCTATTCGATAAGCGGAACCTACCAATTGGCCGGAGATCAAGTTGATGCACCCCTGCCAATCCGTACGAACTCGAGAAAGAAGAAAAAGTATTGGCGAAGTCGCCGACTTGAAAGTAAAGTACTAGTAAAAAGTAGAAGTGTTTTGTTGATTGATGTGTTGATATCCTGCAAAGCCCTAGTGACTCCTATTTATACCCTAAAACTAGGACTCCTGGTCGATTACGACTTGTTACAACCTTATTTCAAACAGGAAAACTACTATATCTATAATATCTTTAAAAAGGAAACGGACTCCCGCAGAATCTTTCGCCGCCGTCTCCTAATCCAATCAGGACTTTTCCCATTGCTTCTTGACCGAATCAGCATCGCTCTGTTGACCAACATCGGGCCACTTTTGACCGGGATCCTCTGTTGTGGCTCCAATCTATTGGCGCAAGCTGTATCACCAATCGGCCGATTTCCAACTGTTACTTCAATCGGCCGATTCTTTATTGTAGCCTTTAGATCTGCCGCATCGGCCAACCTCTCCTCCTGACGCCGATTCAACACGTGTCAAAATCTGGCGTCAACAGTTAGCATCATGAATTTTGTGTGTGGGTTATGTGAAGATCGAACCTTTTGTATTTCAACATTGTTTAGTAGCACGCAGGCCACAGGCGCACTGCTCATGGTGCAAGTTAATCCGGTCTTTGAGCCACCGGGTGTTAAGATGGGCCCCGGAAAATGATTTGCTCAAGCTCAACTGCACAGACGTTGCAATGAATTTCTCGGTTCTGGTTCATATAGGAACAGAGTTCAAATTCGTCGGGGAAAAAACTATCAAACCGTTAATTTTTTGGGCCCGATAGAGGAAACGGGTGTTGTAGCAGTGTGTAATTTTGTTCGTCGTTGCTTCTACCTCCAAAAGTCCAAATAAATTGGTTCGCACACGGAACTCAGCACTTGTAATATACCCCCTTTCTTTTTTTAAATATATGACATCATATGTTAAAAAAACGGAGAGACTATTGGACAGGCCGGCTTTTGCACTTGCCACGTGCTAGAAACTCAAATCATCATGAGGGTTCTTCCTTGTTAACTATCCATTACTTCGCACCAAAAGGAAAACCGGTCAAACTTAAACATTCATGCCATGGTCAGGAGAACAAACTTTTTCATTGTCTTCTTAGATTTCCACCTTTTCTCGTCTTTCTTCCACTAACTACTTACTCTACAGTTTTCTCCAGAAATAGACAAGAAGACTATTTACACGCGCGTTGCCTTTTTAACTTCTGTCATTCCCACAAGGGGCTATACACCTGCTCAACGGAGCCCTCCACACAACAATGGTACTGGTGATCAATGGCCTCGTACCCCACAACGCCATCCTCGTACCCGTTAGAGTACACACACCAATTACCCTCTGCCTCGTGCCCGATTAAGGACACCTCGGGCCAGCACCCGAACCACAGCCCACCCTCATGGTGATCGAGCTCCAGCAGCATGTCCTCAAGCATAACACCATCCTCGCCCGACGCTCCGGCCACGCTCTCGCCATCGACCATCCCTGCCGCCACGTCGCCACCGCCGGCGATCTCCGCCTCGAGGGACCGGATGACGTAGCTCAGCCGGTCCACGTCACCATCTAGCGCATCCGAGGGCGGCAGGTCCTCCATCAGCTCCATCAGGAGCGCCCCCTCGGCCTCGGACAGGTCCGTGGCCTGGCCGAGGCCGGCGTGGCAGCTCTCTCCCATGGCACGCCCACCATCCTCGCCCTGCAGGTTCCACATCTGAGCCGCCATGTGTGTGCAGCTTATTAGATGCAGGCCACCCAGGCAACAGAGTGGAGCTAAGCAGTGCACACAATGGCAGTTGGTGCTTGGACTTGGAACTTGGAAGGAGGAAAATGAAGCTGAGTCTGAGTGCCCTGGCGGCCAAAGGTCTCTTATATAGGGTCCTGGGAGAGGGTCTTTTTTGAAGTGTAAAGTTAATAACAAACCATCAGGCACCGCCAGGTTCCGTCCAATGTGCAGCAAAGCAAGCCAGCAACTTGATTGGGTGATTAGGATACTAATCAATCGCCTGACAGCCTGTGATTGCTGTTGGCCAGGGGTGATGGGTGGCCAAGTGGATCGGAGGCGGCCGTACCTGAATTCCAGGCAAGCATGCAGAACCGGTGGCCGGCCGAGCCGGTAGGGTAGGTTTTCCGAGGGAGAAAGCGATGGTGACGGGAGGAAGGGGCCAGCGGCGGACAAGATCCGGCAGGCCCGGCATTATTGATATCTCGTGCTCGCGTCGACGTCTGCGGCCAGCGTGCGGCGCGTACCCGATTATGTGCCTTTTTTTTTGGATGATGAAGACCGGATTGTGTACCTGCCGTATGGTGATCCTATTCTTTCTTCCACTGCCAGATTTTGTTCTTGGATAGTTGGATGGCTCGGATGCGACGCCTATATCAGAGCCTCTCTGTATTCGGGGGAGATCAGATCTTTTTTCGGTTTGGCCTGCTGTCAACTTGCCACACGCCCACTTGCTCATAAGTTCGTATTATCCCTAGCCATGCAAGACTTTAGGAAACAAACTGGCCAAGGGACCTTTGTGCATGGTTTTAGTACTCGAGCGGATTTTGGGCAACCTTTCGGCCAACTTTTTTTTAAAAAAAATCGATTAACAAAATAAATATTGTCTGAGGTTACCATTTGCTAACTCTTACCAATGCCGTTAGTGGCTTATGTGTAAAATGTCCCTTTTTCGCCTAGCGTGTCAGCATTTGACATCGTACCCTGTTTCTTTTTACGGTAATGCCAGCGTCGGGATATCCGACGCAAAAAAAAAATCGACATCCCCAACCCAACGCACTAATATTGTAGTGGGAACTTTCTACGCATAATTTTGTTGCGATAAGTATGAGTTAATGTTGCAGCGGGAAAAGCACTCCAACCTCAATGGCCGATGTTGCGGAGGACATGATATTTGTTACGATAGGGATACGATGACGTTGCAATAGGAGTTTAAGTTGATTACTAATGTTGCAGTGGGAGTTTTCAGTTGATTATTGATGTTGCAATATTTATTTTAAGATTGTTCGGCTGATATATGATATTGTAGTGGCCATTTTCAGCATGTTTGAGATGTGATGTGATGTTACAGAATTTATTTTAGGATGTTGTATAAATTTATACTAGATGTTTCAATAGTTGATTTGCCATGTTATATCTTTTTAATCTAATCTAATTAGTTTTATTATTATTATTTTATTTTTTATGTTGTAATTGTAGTTCAAAAATATCGCAATTATAATTTTTAAATGTTGCAAAAGGCAAGTGTTGATGTTATAGAACTCTATTTTTATATATTGTCATTTTTATTGGATGTTGCATGAATATAGTGTCACGTTACGGCGGGAATTTTCTATCATAGAATTAGATGATAGAACTATTTATATGTATATTTTTATAGCGTTGCAAGTAGTGATTTTGAATATTGTAGTAGTTAATTTCTAGGTTGCGACGGAGCATCCGATGGAAAAAATACCCATCGAAGGTTCGGGCGCTAGTAGCTCCGTTCTTTTTTTAAAACAACAAAGTAGTGAGGGCCCTTCATTCGGTTGCAGCTCAATCAAATCTCAAATGATCTTGAAAAAATAAAGAAAGATGAACTGGAGCATACTCCCTCCATCCTACAAAGACTATTCGTTTAGAAATTGCAGTCATATTACTATATTACTAGTAGTGAAAAATGACCACGTTACCCTAAATTAACCATAACTGTTATGATTGAAGACCGTGTTGTTTATTTGGTTCCCTAGATCCTCAATAAATGCAAATGCATTGGAATCTGAAAAGTAACATCTACTTAAGCATTTAATTAGCTTCATGCCCTTATCTATGCAATTATTTCTTGGTATTTGATATTGCTTTAATTAGACGGACTTTACTGCAATCTAAAAGAATAGTATTCGTGGGATAAAATTTGAAAGCTAAATAAACAGTTTTTATGGGACGGAGGGAGTAATTTTCATGTGGAACCTTCGCACGCACCCATCAAGTATAAGGAATGCCAATCAAATATCTATCGATCGAGTTCGTGAAAACTGCCCTCTTTGAAAAATATCCCCTTGTCCAAACTCTTCTGTCGATCGAACTGCCTCCCTGTCTCCGCGGCAAGTGGCCGGCCACATTAACATCTCGAAACGGAATCCTGCAGCAGGTGCCGGCCGGGCCAATTTGAGGTGCTAATTACTATACGTCATCGCCTTTCATCAGCCGACACACACTCAACCATTAAACTAACTAGTAGGTTACGCTCTATGATGAGAAATCCAATAAGCTAAAGGCGGCCCTAATTAGGTCAGAGGATACGTTAGGTTAGATACCTTGTGCACTAGGCCAGCAGCTGGCTCTAGTCCTTGACTACATGTGTATGGCCCTCCTGTTCAACCAAGTGCCACTGCTAACAAATATTTTAATCTTTAATAACTCGGAAAGCATCACAAAAATTAGTTCTGGGGTCAAGGTGGTTTTGCAATTCGTGCAGCGAGAGAGGATCTTGGCCACCTGTGCGCATCATGGAAAGGTGACATGCGTGCCATAGAAAAATAGGCGGGTGCTTTCCTGTGAGACGTGAGGAGGCGCCATGTGAGATGTATGCGAGGTTGGAGACCAAATGGAGACGCAAATATGCTCCCCTCGTGAAGATGATGGCAGATCTCCATGACTTCCGGGGCTTGGTACCCAGGTTCGAGACCAACAGCCGGCCATGGAAACGGAACCTTTTTTTTTCAGGTGATGGAACCGCTTCTTTGTCTCACACCGTCCGTAGAAAATGCTGAGGGAGCATAAGACAGCCCACTCCAGCAATACAAAGTCACAAATCAATCCGAGGCTTTTCAACACGATTAATTCATGGGGGAAATGATTGTGCAACTTAATTTACGGCAAGAGTTGGAACAACCTTGACCAACATTCCTCTTTCTGAAGCATTCAGTACAGAGAAGGAAACATGGCACGAAATGCAAAATGGTACACCAATAAGTTCATCCGAGGAAACCACTACAAGCTTACCATACACCTTCAATCGAGTGACGGACTTTTACATCAGAGCATCCTGAATAACATTCTATGCTAGAGAGACCTCACGAACGTTTCAATCTCACAGCACAACCAATCTTTCTTTTCAGAGACGAGAACACTAGACACCTAATTCCACACGAAAAAACTGGATGGTATTGGGATATGGGTGGTTGCAGGAAGGCCTTGGACTAGTTGCAATCAGCAAGCAGGTGTCTAGGAATTAGCTTGTACAGCCTGCATCCTCTGTTGCAACTTGAATATCTGCATAGCAAAGGAGAAGAAGATAAATCAAAGAAAGCTAATACTACTAGTCAATGTAACCTAACCAGATCAACAATCAACTGTTGTAAGCTAATATGAAGTGTGAATGGAACCTACTACCAAACATGCAACCAAGAATATTTAACTGAAGCAAATGGCTTCAAAATCTTTAACTTTTGTAGCACATCATAGTCAAAATACAGGCACTTCTAACAAAAATTTGCTCGCATTGTTTTTCACATCTTCACTTAAAAGAAACCAGCTTAAAGTTTTTGCAGTTTCCTAGACATGTTAAATATTCTAGCCACCTAATGGGAATGTACTTCACTCCTATCGTTCTGCAGCATGCTCCAAAAAAGCAGCAGAAACATCTGCAGAGGGAGGGACCTAGTTGCCCAAGGAATGGAACCAAGCTCAGAAATATAAATCTGAGTGATGCATCAGGCTGGCTAGGTAATACATAGCAAGGATAAACCTAAATTGAGCTGCAGATGCTTTTATAATCCTAAATAAGTTCAGTGATAATCCAATCTTGAAGCATCAACTACTAACCCTATTTAAACTCCAATTATCTAATCCATGCACAGAGTAGTCTGATAAGAACACTACGTACTAGCGTATAGCCTTGTTTATGTATTTATTTCATATTGTCTATTAGCGCAGTGCATATGCACATATTAATGGAATAATTCAACTGTTTGCATTGGTCATGTATAAGAATAGCAGACAACTACCTCAGGGCTGCAGCTTGACACCAATTCATTGTCTAGCTGGATCCAACCCCCTCAATCGCCAACAGCATGCTGCTATAGCAACTGTTAACCTACCATCGCTTTTGATAAGTGGTTTCTCACTGCTGGTAGTGTTCTCCAGAGCCAGAATATCTGCTCACAAGTCAGGGCAATAGATCTGGACATAGTGCTTAGTGATGCGCTGCACTCTGAATTGAAGGCAGCACATGTTTTGTCTAGTCAAGGTGCTGCTAATTCCTCTTCTTGCCAATAACACTTAGATCAGGAGACAGAGGGAAGTTCAGATTCTATTTTTTGTCTAGTTTGTTTTGTACTCTATTTCATCTCAGTCCAATGTTCTCATTGGACAGATTCCAATTTACGAAATATGAGTGTCTCCATTTGAGTTAAGTAAAGATTTAGAACTATACATCCTCCCTCTCTTCCACACTACTAGACTGTACACCTCTTTCAGTGTTTGTCTTCTCTTCACATCCACCTTCTTGTCCAGATACACAGTCACAAGCCTCTTTTGAGTAAAAGACTGGCCACAACAAAATATATGTGATACAAACTAGAATCTAAACCAAGTTAGAGGTAAGGTAGACTTCACCAAATGAATAAGTTAGCTATCAGGCAACTATAAGGCTGCTCCACTTGTGCCACCCCACAGGCCCTTTATGGCTTATCAGTGGGACTTGCCATGTTCTTCTGATAGGAGCTTGTACATTCCATTAACCAGATGGGTGCCAGCCAAAAAACTCAAACAAAGTCCAGAGCAAAATCAATCCATTGATGGGCTTCTTGCCCTAACCCAGCGATGTGTCTAGCCAGAGGATGCGCAACATTATCCTATTCTCTAGAATAAAATGATACTTGGATATTATCCAACAGAAGAAATGATTTTCCACCTCCCTTACTTGGCACTTGGCAGCCAAATCAAACTCATTTGGGTTTACCAGTTTGTTGCAAAGGGGAGATTCAATAACCCTAGTGCACTTTACGATGCTACAGCAATAGCACTACTTTCATACTTCAGATTCTACCACATTAACCTTGCTTCAATATTTTTGTGTACATAATCAAATATCTGTCACAATTATTGAACACCTTATTAAATATGCTTCACATTTTCCACATAGGGAGATAACAGGAATGGTATTGACCATTATCATTCTAACAGTGTACACGCTTGGAATGCTCTGAATAAACAGGATTTGTTTTCAAACAAAATTTCTTGGCTATAAGAAAGAAGATGGAAAGTTTCAATGATAATGAATGCAATTTTCCTCAAGGCATTAAAAGATTGGGCATACAAATAGTTCTAGATTAGTTCTGCATATGACCTACTGGTTCAATTGATTTTACTACAAATCCCAGAGGTTTAGCTAATTCCAGTGACGACCAGGGCAACCAGGGGTTGGAAAAGTACAGCTACTGTAGGTAAGTTCATGGCAAAGATCCAAAGCTCACAGAATATAATCATCTACATGGTCCCAGAGGTTTAGCTAATTGATTTGTACACAGAATTCGTGGCATAGATCCAAAGTTCAAAATCATCTGCATGGTCCCTGAATAGTTAGCTATCCTGATCACAACATAACAAAGATGGCATATTATATCATGATGAGTAAAATGCACCAGAGGTCCACCAACTTGTAAGGGTGTGTCATTTAGGTCAACGAACTTCAAAAGTGCATTTTTAGGTCCATCAACTTGTAATTTGTGTCACTTAGGTCCATATACTTTGAAAACATAAGTCCGTAAACTCTGAAAGTGCATTTTTGGGTCCATAAACTTGTAATTTGTGTCACTTAGGTCCATAAACTCCGAAAGTGCATTTTTAGGTCATGAACTTCATCCATGAGCAGTCGTGTGGCTACAGACGCGCCCACAAAGGTCGCCCCGATATCGCTGTCCATGAACATCTTTCAATCCCTCACCGAGAACCACTCTGGGTTGACCCAAGTCTAACGTCGTCACGAGATTTTTCGCCACCACATCTGGCGCCACCATATCCCGCCACCCGCGCCACGGAGGACATAATATCCCCTACCACGGTACACATGTTGTTGAGTCCCTTTGTGACCTCCTCCACCTTTCCCAAGCCATCACCCCCTCCTCTCCACCCATATTACGAGGTCATATCTAGATCTAAGCTCTGGAACTCACCAATGGCAGTCTGTAAGCCCTCCTTTGAATCCTAATACATGTCAATAACCTCCAACATAAGTCTTTCATCCCTCCTCTCTCTTCTCCCTACGCACTTGATTCGAAATGGGGCTCAAATTTGACCCTTTTGGCGAAACTCCAGCAGTGTGCGGGCACCGTGTAGATTCATGTTGGTGCGATATCAGTGCATGAAGGCTAGGTGGCAGGGTATGGACCTAGGTGACACAAATTACAAGTTTATGGACCTAGGAATGGACTTTCGGAGTTTTTGGACCTAAGTGGCATAAATTACAAGTTTATGGATCCAGAAATGCAATTTCGAAGTTGATGGACCTAAGTGACACCCTCTTACAAGTTGATAAGTTGATGGACCTCTGATGCATTTTACTCTATCATGATTCTCTACTTCTCGAATCCATCCAAATTCAAAAGAAATGCATATACAGAAAGTTACTGTAGGCAAGTTTGAGAAATCATCTACTAATGGCAGTTAAATAAGATGCAATAAAACGTACTGATTCCTTCTTGCTGTTCTGCTTGTCCTCCAAATCCTTCAAAGCCCTATCCATCCGCTTCCTGCAAAATAGCCAATCCCACACAATCAGCACAATAACACGAAGACACCACGAGCTGATCAAATCGCAAACCAGATCAGATCAAAACCACTCACAGCTCTGCCGAGATGTACTCGATGCGCTTCTTGACGTTGGCCTTGGCCTCCGCGAGGTCCTGCTTGACCAGCACCGGTCCGATGAGCTTGTACACGTTCGCCCCATCATTCAGTAGCTCCAGCTCCTGCCAAACCAGATCAAATCAGATACTCGCGTCAAAATCAACAACCGTTTCGGAGCTGAAGCGAACTAGAAAGTCAGGAAGCGCAGGTCGAGTGCATGCCTTGAGGACAAGCTCATTCTCGCCGACCTGGATGGTGTACTGCTTGCGGACCTGGTGGTTCTTCGCGATGTCTGCGGGAGGAAGAGCAGCGGAGGTCAGAAGTGAGATAGGATTTGTTGGAAGCGGAGGCGAGTGAAGGGGATTCGTGGGAGTAGGGAGAGCGCGTGCCTTTCTGGATCTTGCTGAGGGCGTTAGCCTGGACCTCGAGATCCTTCTGCATCTCGCGGACGGCCGCCGGGGTCGACGACGACGCCATGGCCTGCCGGCTGCCGCTGCTTCGTCCGCCGCCTTCCGCTGCCGGCTTCGGGAAGGAGTGGCCGAGTGGGACGTGGGTTGGGCTTTCGTTCGTCGCCCGCCTAGGACTAATTGACTTTTTCTAACTGGGTTGGGCTGCAAATGGGGGGCCCTGTGTGTAGTATTTGCAGTTCTTGGCCCACGATCTTTCTCGTTTTGCTATATCAGGAAAATGGTCTTAAAAGGGAAATGGGCCCGTGTATTATTTTCAAAAAAAAGAAAATGGCCCCCTGTGCGTAGTATTTGCAGTTCTTGGCCCACGATTTTTCTCGATTTGCTATAGCAGGAAAATGGGCTTTAAAGGAACGCACGAGAAGATGGGCCCTTGTGGAAGATTGCATCATGGGTGGATTTCCCACAAAATGAAGAGATGAGATGAGATGAGAGAGAGAGAGAGAGAGAGAGAGAGAGAGGAGGAAAATCAGGAACGGATTATGCCAGGTCAAACTCGGAAAGATCCTATCCGCAACTTGCCGGGGCTCATCCTCCGCCCATGATATGCAAAGATGAGGACGAGTGGAGAAGCTGCCTGCCAACCTCTGGTTCGAATGATTGGGCCGGCTTGGCCATGCATGAAGATGCAAACCAAAAGGGCACCTTCTTTTCCTCCCCTCACATGATCACATCCTCCCGGTGCCTTTCACGAATCCCTACCCTTCCCCCCGCATTCTTCATCATCTCTCCCTTTCACGAAATCCCCAGCATTTATTCATCTCGTTCTTGCAAAAACAAAAGAGGAATAATAATCTCCAAATGCAAGCGAGACGTGTGCTGGGCCACCCACCCATGGAATTGGAACCTCCGGGAACCCATGCCCCAATTGCGTGAGCCGAGAGCACGCTCGCCCGAAATTCCATGGCGGCCTCCGCACCGATCCTCGTCGCCGGCATGGCGACGGTACTGTTCGCACGGCGACCGCTAGTTTTCGGGAATCGAGGTCGGAAAGGCAGCGCGCGGCGGCACCATCTGCGTATTCTTCTCCTCTCCTTTTCCCCGAAATGCGGCCGGGCATGGCGGTGGCTTCTCAGCCGGACGTACCACCCCACCCCCCGCCCCCCCGGGGCGGCGATGGGCGATGGCTCGTCAAACGCGGGGTGTGCACTCAACTAAACCCGCTTTTCGAGATGTTTCTTCGAAAGCTAATTGCGCCTGCAACCACCATCAGGGTCAACCAGGCAGGGAAAAGCACTCGAACTGACCCTTGGCGTCGATGCAAGCTCCATTTGGCGGAGCCATACTGGGGACCAAAGCTTCTGATCCACGCCATGGCATGTGTGGTCGATGTCTATCGTTTACTTTCAGGAACAGCACACACGCCTAGAAAAAATAAGAGACATAACACCACTATCTCCAATCACCAACGCCAATTCTCAAATTTCCCTACTCTCAAAAAAAATTCTCAAATTTCCCGAAGTATCCATTGCATTCATGTGTGTGTCTTAATAGTGATAGACGATATTGTCCGCCGAGGCTAGTGTGTTCCATGAGGATTAAATAATATTCATATCAACAATTTTACTAACTTAGCAGTGTCATTATGAGGAGAGAAGAGGGAGAGTTTCATAAGATAAGAGACGAATTTCATCCAATGAAGTTCTGCCAGCACAGTTACCAAATTCTCAGTCTTGGTAATTGTGCACTGAACTGTGCACTGCCTTGACAGCGAGGTATACGCCACCGTCAACAAATACGAGTAGAGATGTCATAATTCTAGCATTAAATTAGCATAGCACGCAATCCGTACTCCCTGTATGTTTAAATTGATACAATTTGATTAGTAGAAAGCACTTAATAATGACTACGTAGATTAAGTATTATAGGGAGGAAATAGCCAAAGATCGATTTTGAGCACTCAAATGGCACAACTATTCGGTACGGTCGGGGCAAACCCCATCCGCGAGGTGCCTTCGCATCATTTGATGTGCCTAGCTAGTTTTGCACAAAATTTATGAGCATTCAACTTTTCCATCTTAATTGCAAGACATCAACAAGTCCAACGGACCTAACCCTGCTGTACTTTTGATTGTAATTTATAGATAATGAACGAACAGAAGGTACTCTTGCTCTAAAAAAACTAAAGGTCAAAGTTTTTTTTTTTTGCCCCTTTTGTACTAGAAGTCATAAAGGCAGCTCGCACCAGAAGGCCCAGAGGTTATTCTGAGTTGTGACGGCGGCGTATTCATCACCTACATACATGTGGATTGAACATAGGAAAACAAAGCAAATGGGTTTAGCAGCAAGATTCATGCAGTACAAGAGCTGGTGTTATTTCGCTATTTGTAATCCAAAATATATCATGTGCTTGGGCTAATGAGCCCAACCACCGAGATGTATACACATGCAAGCATATCAGGATACTATAAAAGAAAAGGTTATCCATCTGAAGCTCCTCCCTCTTTCTCAGCACTGGATTATTCTTCTTTGCAACAACAAACAAAGCACACGCGGCGGCACACATTTCTCTAATATTATCGAGCGTGTCGCCCCCCTAATTCCTGAACTCTCCATACGCGACACGATCACTAAACAATTCGTTAACGAGACTCCAGACTTAAATCATTGTGGCGTTCATGGACCCGTCCACTTGTGATGCCCGTGCTCGGGTCGGGAGGGATCGGGAGTTCAGCCGCGGAGGCGCCGCCACCTAGAGGCGCCGTGTGGACGGGCCAGCGCGATCTCCATTTGTTTATCGCTGGCTGCCCTCCCTTGCCCTTTCGGCGAATCCAGATCAAGAGAGGAGGAGCCGAGCCCAGCCGCACCTGCACCTGCAACGCGAACGCGATATGGCCGGTAGCCAGGCAGGCCCCACCGGGGTCGGTTTCAGGCGGGGCTCCCCGCTCCCCCACCAGGAGATATGGCATGATCCGTCGCTGGGCGAGTCCAACCGTGTTGCCGACGCGCCCACGGATCATCGTCGAGTAAACCTGCAAGATCAACCAGCACAATGTCCTAGTCACATCCTGTACCAGCTCCACATCGTGAGGAAATCTCGAATTGAATTCTCAGCGGCCAAATGGACAGGAGGGAAGCCCGAATTGAATTCTCAATGGCCATTTGGACTGTAAGTTTGTTAAATTAAAACTGAAAGCCTGTGCCGACCTCTAGATGCAAGAACTCTCAATTCGGTGTGCAGTAGTGAACTGAGGTCCACGCTGCAGGCTCCAAAACTTCCAAGTCCCAACGCGGGGCCCCTGCAGTACTGCATGTGACACATAAGCGATGAGAGGGCCGAGACAGTAACATGTTTGAAACGCCATGCGCACAATGTGGTTATTTCTAAACCACAAAAATAAGCAGTAACGACGTAGTGTTGCTGGCCACAGAAAATGGGGTGAAGGAATCAACGTACTAAGGGGAAGGTACCGCCGAAATTAAGCCCTCCATTTCACCTTATCATCGCGCTCCCGCAAATGTTCATCCGTATCATTTCGTTTTCGGTGGCACCATCGCCTTTGCCAATTCCACCTCATCTACTTGCGAATTCCACCTCATCTACTTGAGAGAACTTGTACTCCGAATAGGACCTGTCGTGCATGGAACAGCAGTAACTAGTGAGCCGACCGTCATGGGCACACGCATCGGGTTATATTCATGAATTGACATGCGAAAATCTGCGTGTTTGATAAAGATAAAAGATTTATGTAAGTTGCGCAACTCGTACCCAGAAATCTCGCTTAGGGAGACCTGCAAATATCTGCCTGCCCAGAATTTGAGATATCCGCTGAACCATGGAAATGAGCAAATTAGAGACCCAATTATTATCAGACAAAATAGCAGAAGGTAGAATTACTAGAAACCACTGTGAATATTCAAATTTAAAATACATATCAACTATACTGGTTTTCAAATAGAATCATGATACCGAAAAAGGAACATAAAAGGTATGCTCTTATGGGCAAACAATGATTCCAAAATGCTGATAATGGAGCAACAGTGCTCAGAGAGCAGATCATATAAGCTACTAATAATAAACAAGCAATAGGATTAGATAAGACCAAGCAAAAGTACAGAATCTAAAGAGGAAGAAGAGCTCACCGAAAATGACTAGTCAGAATGGAACTGATGCACTGGTGATTTGAAAATCTAAACCGACTAGTCCACATGAATTTAACACTCAACATCTAAAAATTCAGAAGTAATTATCACTTTATCTGGATTTAGCAATGGTTAAACGCCAGAGAGGTAATTCACCAACTAACAAGTTGAATCTAAACTACAATCAGATCCCACTGAGATCTGATCAGAATGTTCTATGTCGTAATGGTACTACCCATGTGAGACCGTTCCCAGTGATGTTTGAGCATAATTGCAATAACCTCGCCACTAGCTCATTATGAGGGTGAGCTCCCTCTCAAAGGTCTCCAACAAGAAGAAAGAATCAAGATACATCATACCTATTTGAAAGATGCAATGAGAAAAGAGGAAATCGACACATGCATGCACATGTGTGCAAGGACCGCCACTTCATAGCTCCCCGCCGTCACATGGTCACCAGTGATAATGCAGGGTACATTCCAACAGAAGATGTTAGAAACACAAGAGAACACAAGGATAGGGCTAAATTTTGGGTCCTGCGATGGCTTCAATTATCCAGAAAAGCGGCCAGTTCGGGATACCACAAGTACTGAAAAAGTGTAGTACCATCTGTGCAAAATTTATTAACACCAGTGTGTACAAAACAGCCTATGCAAAAGCCTGTCCATGGCCTGACTGCAGTTTACTTGTTTATAGAACGGTTTGTAAAAAGAAACTGTTGAGCAAGTCCATTCAAAATGCAGTTGAGCTTTCTTGATAAGAAATTATTAAAAAATTATCACAATGAATTCGACAATTCATAGAGCAGACTCAGACAAGTTTGTAAGCATAGAGACTACAAACGTCGCGATACAAAAGAATCAACTAAAAATAGTTCACAAACTAGAAAGAAAGAGGAGCAAGGGGAATGTTGACATCCCAGGTAGAGGATGGACCAATAATGACCTAGATGGAATGCGACCCATTTCAATATATGGAGAACTAACCAGACAGAGACTTGTATGGTTAGCCTATCACCACACCCATGAAAAGTAATAGGCAAACAGCTAACGAATGTCTAATGCCTATCTCTTTCAAAGAAACACATGCAGTTTCCTAATGATGGACAAGTGGCAATGTCTGATAAAATGAGACTATATTTATAATTTTAGCTGCTCGTGTTTCCTAATTCTTGATAAGTACAGAATAACTTTTATTTTCTGGAAAGGAGTTAAGGATATTTTTGCATATATACTCTAGCTCAAGACTTCAGACAAAAGATTTGAATAGAATATGATCTCTGTTCTAGACAAACATACACCTTATATTTTGTCAAAACTAAAATGTTTATGAGAAAAGTATAGCACAATAACATTTAAGTTTCAGACCAAGAACTGACAAGGCAGTAAATAAAATCTGAGTAATCAAAGTTCAAGAAGAAAGATAAATCTTGCATAAGACACACAAAATAAGGTGCATTATTATCATTTAGCAGCATATCCTATCACCAATATAGGCAGCACTTACTCATGTCACACACTTAAATACTCTGTTTGCACAATTATAATAACCTGCATGATATGTGAGCATCTTTCTCAAAAGTAAGCTCTACCCAAACAGGAAAATCATCACAAAAGTAAATCATGCATTAATTATTTAGTTAGCACATGGAAATGAACATTAGTGACCCAATAAGAAGGTTTGTCTACTCTGTCTGGAACTTTGATCTGGCCCACCTTCATGAGATTCAAGTGGGTACTGTCTGAAGTCTGAACAGGGACTGGCTGATTCAGCAAGAAAGAAAAACAAGACAGAACTTCAAATAAGATTGTATACAGCTAAAACTTCTGGCAGAAATCACAATAATGCAGCCACAGTCTGTCCAGTCCTCTATGGTCCCAAGAAGACAGGCAGTGGCAGTCCAATCAGTGCACCGGCTAAAGTCTGGTGGCAGTAAATGGTAGGCATCAGAACACGGAAGCAAGGATTAGGCTTGAAGCTTGATAAGATATATTGGAGGAGACCATAAACCATTTATCCACATTAATTAGCTTAGATGGCCAAGGGACCGGATCCTCCACATCCCACTACAACAAAGCTTACTTGAACTCAATAACCGAAAGAATACCCAAACATGATAAGCATACCCCAAATTACCTCCAGAAATGACATCGATGGTTCCGGCTATGGTGTTAATATTTGCACAAAAATTTGACAATTAGACTAGCTTAGAGGACTATTGCTTCCTGATGAGAATAATACCTCTTCTTTTCCCCCAGTTTTGACTAGGGAACCTATTATCATTACTTCTTTGGGAAAAGGGAGCAAAGTTTTTTTCCGCAATCTAGTACGAATCACCCAGCCATTTCAAAATAAGGACAGAGTACACAACACACCAGCAAAATAACACATACCACAGACTATTCTTGCATGAAGTAAATAATACCAGCCCATAGGAAGGGCTTGTACTGCATCAGAGTAAATGGTTGAGAAGAGCCTGGGGATGCTTGCCCCATTCCAAAAGTCTCAACATTAAAGATTATCTGGAAAATTTCTTCACTGTTTCAGCTGTAGCTGATCAGCAACTAGCCAAAAGCACTTCCAGAATTTTGTGTGATATACTTTGCCCACTGGGCTCAGCTAACAGTGTCCCACAACACCAAGGAAACAAGCACGCCATGTTGTTTTCCTCGTAAGGCACAAATACGAGCAGCTTCTTGTTTGCTTCAAAGATCCGTTCGCTTTGACCCACAGCCCTGCATGTTCATCACCTGCAGCATATATATATATATATATATATATATATATATATATATATATATATATAGAGAGAGAGAGAGAGAGGGAGAGCCAGCATCCACACACCCTCAGGCATATAGAGTTGAGTGGCAAAGAAAGAACAGAAAAGCAAGCATGACTCAAGCTCATTCCAAGTCACGCTTCCAACAATTTTGGGATGGAGTTCAAGTTAAGAGGAGCAGCGACAGCTTCACGATTGAGCTCCTGCCATCTCTTGGTGCAACAATAAATCACTCTAACAAGTTGCAGAAGTTCATCATATCTCCATATGATCCCCGTTATAGGTGAGATTCTCCCTGTCCTTTGTATGTACCTTATCATGTTGAGAGAGAAAAAAAAACAGCAGCAGCTGACATGCTTTCCTCTGCTTTGTCTGTGTGTCTCAGATACTGGGAGCTGTTCCTTACAGTCCTAGTTATTTACTCCGCCTGGATTTGCCTGTTTGAACTAGCATTCTTGAGGGACTTACCCTCTAAGCTTCTGCTAGTTGAGAACATTGTCAATGGTTTCTTTGCGATTGATATTGTTTTGACATTCTTTGTAGCTTATGTGGACAGCAAAACACATCTTCTTGTGGATGATCGAAAGAAAATTGCAGTAAGGTGCTTACCTAGTTCATAACTGCTTTCTTCTCCAAAACTCCACATTGAATATAGAAAAGACCAAGTAATTCAGTTATGGAACTAACTAGTTATAATCCTCCACAGGTACCTATCAACCTGGTTCATCTTTGATGTATGTTCCACAGCTCCATTCCAACCAATCAGCCTTCTTGTTTCACACAAGGGAAATGACCTTGCTTTTAAGATACTCAACATGTTGAGGCTGTGGCGTCTTCACCGAGTCAGCTCGCTGTTTGCCAGGTTCAAATCAAGTCCAGCTTCTCCAAATTTTGATGATGAATAACAAATGGCACAAATTTAATCACCTTACCTTTACCAGGCTGGAGAAGGATATAAGATTCAACTATTTCTGGACTAGGTGTTCAAAACTTATTGCTGTAAGTCTTTCAGAAATTTATGAACAGAAAATAGGATCTTACTTCCATGTTCTCCATAAAAATTGTCAAACTTGCAAAATGCTTTTACCTTTCCTCATTGGAAGAAACCTGCTGATAATAATGTGAAAAATCTGCGATAACAAAACACAGGTTACTCTGTTTGCGGTGCATTGTGCGGGATGCTTCAACTATATGATTGCTGACAGATATCCTGATCCAGAAGAAACATGGATAGGTGCTGTTATGCCTACATTCAGATCGGAGAGCTTATGGACTAGATATGTTACTGCCCTTTACTGGTCGATCACAACACTGACAACAACAGGTTATGGGGACCTACATGCTGAGAACCCAAGGGAGATGCTGTTTGATATCTGTTATATGCTGTTTAATCTGGGCCTGACAGCTTATCTTATTGGTAATATGACCAACCTGGTTGTTCATGGGACCAGCCGCACACAGAATTTTGTATGTTTCTTAACTTATTGGCAAAACCCATTAATCCCAAATTCAATTCGTTTGCATCAAAGGAAAACAACTTAAGTGAGACAAGAAAAAAAATAGAATGTATAGGAACAACCTAGCTTTTTTAGCTATAGGTGACTCGGTGGGAAAATGAAATGTGAAACTTTATACAAATAATGCAGTTATTCGTATGCATTTATCTGCCTTCTACCATGCCATTGATTAAAATGAAGAATTCAAGAGGTTAAAACCCTACACACTATAACACCTACTAAACTGAGAGGAAATCAGAGACATTGTTTAGCTTTAGTGGTCCTACACTGCAAAGGTCAAATAGTTCCAACTGGACCATCCTAATAAGTTCTTACACAAACACCCAGCAGTAGGATTCCAATCAAATAATCAGGTAGGGAACCAATGAATGGAACCTGATTCTTGATAGTCATTACATGTATGTGTTGTAAGCCCAAGTTGTTGTATCCTTTAGTCGTTCAAACATTCTTAGTAATAACAACAACAACAAAGAAGAATAAAATTCAAGAGAAAAATATTCAAAAAAGGTCAAAGCAAGAGCAAATAGAATAACTAAACCCTTCACAAAAACAGTTAGCTTACTTGATCCATATTAGTAATTTTGTGAATGATGCAGAGGGACTCAATCCAAGCAGCTTCAGAATTTGCGGCACGAAATCAGTTGCCCGAGAAGATAAAGCAGCAAATGCTATCTCATTTCTGCCTACAGTTCAAGACAGAGGGGCTCAACCAGCAAGCCATGCTAAATGAACTCCCAAAAGGAATTCGTTCAAGCATAGCATACAACTTATTCTTTCCAGTCATTAAACGAGCCTACCTCTTTCATGGAGTATCCAACAATTTCATTGCAGAACTGGTAATATGATCAATATCTTGGCTAATATTTTCTAATTAACTATACTCTCCACTGCGATAGCTGATAAACTTCCTTGGCATCAGGTAATGGAAGTGCAGGCTGAGTATTTCCCACCAAAGGAAGACATACTATTGCAAAATGAAGGGGCAGCCGATATTTATGTAATAGTTTCAGGAGCAGTGGTTAGCTTTTTTTTTACCTTGATTAGGTTCTGACATATTTTTAAAAGTTTGTTCAGACAGGTAATTAAACTTTATTGTTGCTTTATCTGCAGAATTTAATAACAACAGTAAATGGGAATGAACAGGTAAAGGTTTCTTCATCTTAAATCACAGGGATCTCAGATGCCTGTAAGGTTTCCACAGATTACTAACAATGGCTTGGTAATCTGAAAGCAGGTGTATGGAAAAATCGAAGAGGGAGACATGTTTGGTGAGGTCGCTGCTCTGTGCGACTTACCCCAGCCGTTTACTTGCCGCACTGCAACCCTTTCACAGCTCTTAAGAATAAGCAAGATAAGACTAACAGAGATCATTCAAGAACACAGGGAAGACATCAATATTCTAATGAACAATCTATTCCAGGTACAGCTTCATTTTTTTTAAGGAAGCTAAAAATATAGCAGCGATTTCAGCTAAACTGAAGCTCATAACTCTTTATGTTAACGCACAGATGCTGAAGCTGCAGGAAAATTTGCCTGAATTGAATCAACTAGACCGAAGATTCATACACAAGTATGAGCTATTCCATGTTCCTCGAGAAGCATGGTTGTTACATCAGCCGTTCCTACAATACACAGAACACAAATGTGAAGACATTAGTAAGAAGGTCCCAACTTTTGGTGTTGATAATGGTTCAACAAAATTAGTGGCAGAAACAATCCAACTGAGAAAGCCACAGCAAGAAAACATTCATGACCAATCAAACTGCAATTATGGGGCAGCGGATGTGATGGCAAGCAAAGAAGAGGATCATGATGAGGTTCACAAAAGCTGCGAGACCAAAAAAGTAACTGAAGAGTTCTGCATTCAGATAAAATCTGAAGATTGCGATGCAGCAAGCAGTTGGCAAACAAGCCATGAAACGGTGAAGAAAAGAGTTACAATTCACGCATATCCTCATAATGCAACAGGTTATTTAGTACAGAATGGGAAGCTTATCAATCTGCCTGGTTCACTGGAGGAGCTTTTTGAAATTGGAAGTAAGTAAAAGTTTCAAGATTTTACTTATGATTCAGTTATGGAGTATAATCCATAGTATGCAGATGGAAGGTGTACATAGAAATTTACAAGAGGTTTTTTAACATTGCAGGTAAGAAGTTTCCAGGTTTCCACCCTACAAAACTGGTCAGTAGAGACTATGCTGAAATAGATGACATCAGTGTTATTCGAGATGGTGACCACCTATTCCTTCTTCAGATGTAGAACCAGAATAGCATTAACCTAACCTAACCTAACCTAACAACAACGAAGGCCTCATGCTCTCCAATCTGGCAAAAGCAGCAGATGCAAATCAGGATGTGCAAGTGGAGATATGAAGAGGAAAGAAATTTTTACCCTTTTTATTAATTGTTTGATCATTTCTGAAATGATGTAAACATCTATTATTGCACAACAAGCTGCAGTTGCATGCAAAAGCCAACAGCATTTGGCCAAAAGTGGTTACCTGGTTTTTCAAAAGTTTTTCTTTTCTATTTTAAAATGAGCATCCAATAAAACAATGGGAGTTCCTCAAAATGCATGTTATAAAGGTTGAACTGTAAAAAAACATTGGTAATGGGAATTAATCCCGAATGCATTATAATGGAATAAAAAATGAAAAATCTAAAAGCAGGTTTGGAACTATCAGAAACTCCCTGAGACGAAATATTCATAAACAGTCATCTTTCCGCAGCCAGCTAGGGTTTGATTCTCATCATATCTGAAAAGAAACTTTTAGGGAGGACACATCTTGCCTAGTCTTGTTACTTCTATGGATCATGGAACTGTTCAAATTTTAAACTAAGTAGAAGTAGCTTAAAGAGTTCAAGTGATACAGAGCAACGCAGAGCACGTGTCTCCAGTCTAAGATTTGCCCAAGCTGTTATTACCATAGAATTGCCATATTTCTACCTTAACCACAATAAGAAAAATCAACAACATGATACGACCTAAGCACAAACGAGAAAAAAAGAATTACACATTTTAGATAAGGGAACATGAACATTGTCACACTTGAAATTCAATAGGTAAGGAACCACAGATATGATGCACACAAAAGAACAGTTCATTCACCATTTCAATTTCCGATTTCCATTTTAGCTTATTTTCCGTATATTTCAGAAGAAAAATTATTAAGACGCTGGATACTTCCCCTTAGTGGAACTGCGGAAGAGAGAGGATAAAGCATATTAACTAGATTTACCTACTCATGCACTGAAATTCGATTACAGTTGGATAAAAGCATACTTCCCCTCGATTCCCACATGAATTGAACCTTGGCAGCCGTAAAATCAATGTGCGAGCGAGACGGGACCACAACCAGGCCCGAAATGCCAAAGCCTGGTCAGACCATAAACAGCAACCAGACAAAATTTCCTGACAAAGCCAACACGAAAATGTATGTTCGCGACCCCCCTTGGACTTTCTTAGCACGGAATAGAATGCGAAACATGTGTTGAAAACGTGAGTGTTTAACTCACAAGTCAGGAGTGGCGCACGCCCGGTAATCCCGCGGTTCGAGGGGGGTGGGCAGCAGACTCGAGCCCGCACGCTGGATGGGTGGAGCTGCGCGTGGTGGTTGGTAGGTCAGCTGAACGGATGGAAGGGACGACGGGGCCGGTCGGAGCAGCGGCGTGCGGGATTCCGGATTCGAAACCGACGGCGAAGGAATCTCGAGAGGTGGCGGCGGTAGGCCAGGCCACCGGTGGGCACTCTCGGCAGCCGGTCGGCAGCGCCGGGCGGGCGAGCGCGCGGCGGGCTTTGGGAGTCTGGTTGTTTGATTTGATCGCCGCGCCGCGACGAGCCGACGACGGATAAGGAGAGCGGTCGGGGAGTTCCGCGTGTGCGGAGTGGGGCCATCAGATCAGATCAGAGAAGGAAAAAAGGGGAGTTCGTAAACATTTCTCACCCCATTCGGTAGCGAGCCGACAGCCGAGCCAATCCTGCTGCTAGCCTATCTAGCCACATATACACACAGTGGCTGTGGACCCCTGGATGGCCAGACGCACGCTGCAGCCGCCGGGCTGCTTTGCTGGTGAGACGGGGAGCAGCCGGCGTCAGCTAGCCAGCGCGCGCATGGGTCTGGGCCGGCCTCTGCTAGGGACCACCGCACCGGCTGGATCGGTCGTCGATTGGATAACGTACATGCCGCAAAGATGCCCCTGATGTCCGGGTTAAGCTTGGGTTACAGCTTTTTTGTTTGTTTGAGCTCCGTGCTCGACGTGCGAGGCGCTACGAACCTGCAAGGACTTCCTTTTCTTTTTTGAACGTTCTGAGCCTGCAGACATGGGGACAACGGGAACGAGGTGGTGTCTTGTTATCTGCTAGATCGCCGTCCAGCGTAGTAGTTTGTACTTTTGCTGTTCACCGTGCGCTTTCTCTGCTGTACGTTGTCGAGAATGCAAACGACATAGCTTGGATTCAGGGGGTTTGAGTGCTTTGTGAGTTAGAAGGGGCTGTTTGCATCCCTGAACTAAATTTTAATCTCATCACATTGGATATTTGATACCAATTAGAAGTATTAAATATAGCTTAATTATAAAACTAATTGCATAAATGGAGACTAATTCGCGAGATGAATCCATTAAGCCTAACTAATTCATAATTTGGTAATGATGTGTTACAGTAAATATATGCTAATGATAGATTAATTAGGCTTAATAGATTTATCTCACGAATTAGTCTCTATTTATGCAATTAGTTTCATATTTATTTCATATTTAGTCCCTAATTGGTATTAAAATATCCGACGTGACCCGGACTAAAATTAGCTCCTGGATCCAAACAGCCCTAAGATACGTGAAAGAAACTAACCTAAGTTCCTGATGGAGAGATGGAACAGCCTCAGGGGCCAAGCTAGCTGGAAACATCGTTAGGGGCAGCTCATTCATACACATGAACGGAGTGATTTGTGCAGACCATTCGAACTCAATTATGTAGGGTTTCAACTTTCAAGCATAGGAATCTACTACAACTCCTGTGGGCTTGAATGGTACCCATTCGTCTTAAATTATTAGTCGGTTTAGCTCTCCTAGATCCATAGAATTTGTTATGCATCTAGACATAATATATATATATATATATATATATATAAACTAAAATGATTAATAATTTGAAACGGAGGGAGTAAATGGAAAGGTAGAGATTTATTATTGCACTCCACACAAGAAAAAGACATGAGGTTTAAGCTCACATTTGTTTCCTTCTCGAATTTACTTGGGCATAGGAATGCCATTCATGGGAATTTTGACTACTCAATCTCTTTCTTTTAATGTTTTGAACGACCTTAATATATATGAAATACTTTTCAGGTATTTGAATACTCAAAAAGTCGCTTGAAACTCTAGCAATCTAAATGGAAGCCCCATCAGAACCAACTAAGTCTCACTTAGGATGTACCTCTAAGTTGGTGTTTGGCTGTACAGTGGCGGTGACATGTGTGTCGTGAATGACTTTTTCCATGACCTTTCTTTACTATGGCTTACGAGCCAAGGTGACATGCGTTTTGTTGGTTGTGTTTGTTTGTGGATTGAGCCTTGCAGTTCTCTTTGAGACTTTGAGTCATTTTTGTTGCTATGTTTTTTTTGTTTTTTCTACTATTTTCCCTCTTCCTAATAAATTTACAGCAAGTATCTTGCCGCCACGTGCGTATATATGTGACGTCTCGCTTCTCACCCCCGCCTCCCGGGGTCGCCCCCAAGCGACTTGGGGGATTTTGCTTTGCCGCCCGAGCCCCTCCCCCAGGCCGCCTCCGGCCGCTGCCGCCGGCGGCCAGCCGGCCAGGTGGCGGCGGCCGTGGCTGGGCTGAAGCCGCTCTAGTTCGCCCTCCTCCTTCCCTCCTCTTTTGCTTTCCCCTCACCTTCGTAAACCTTGACGCCGCCGCTGTCTCTTGCCATCGCCGGTCTCTGGCCGCCGCCGTGAGGGGCCTACTGGGAGTCCCTTCGCCGGATCCGGGTCCCCCCGGGTGGATCTGGTCGGGGCGCCCCTCCTTCGGCTTCGTCAGCTGCTGGTCGTGGGCGCCACCGCCGTCCTCCGGCCGCTACCGCGTGGGGCCTCCTGGGCGTCCCTTCGCCGGATCCGGGTCCCCGGGGGCGGATCTGGTTGGGGCGCCCCTCCTTCGGCTTCGCCGCCTGCCGATTGGGGGCGCGGGCTCCGCTGCCCGTGCCATCGGCGCCTCGGTGCTGGGCCGGTCGCCCCCCGCGTCGTTGTCCTCTCACCACCTAATCGGGGGCGCGGTGCGGTGCGCCGCCGCCACCCTAGTTCTGCATCCCCTATCCCCTCGCCCCCTTTCGCCGGTTGGTGTGGAGGGGGCATACCTGGGTGCGCTTCGGCTGCCATGCCCTGGCCCTGTCGGGGGGCTTGGCTGGGGTGCCCTACGGCGTGGTGCCGTGGCGGCGCTTTGGTGACACCCGACCGTTGCTTTGGCTCTAGGGAGGGAACGAGGTGTAGGCGAAAACATTAGGCCCGCTTGCGGGCCAATGATGACAACGCCCTCGAACGTCATTTGCCTTCCTGAAGGCGTCATTCCTTCCCTCTCTTCCCTCCCCTCCGGCGAGCTTTCCGGGTGAAAACCTTGACCACGTTGGTCGGAAGACGACGGTGCCAATGGCGTCGCTCCCTCCCTTGAGGCGTCGTCTTGGAAGCTCTGCTAGATGTCGTGGACGGGTCGTTGCTGGGCTCCGGCCCGTTCGTCGGGTCCTGGCGGTGGTCGTCGGCTCTACTCGAGGAGCTTCTACTTCTGCGTCTGTCTTCGCTTAATGTCGTCTACCTCGTCCGGGTTGCGCTGGTCGTCGTCTGACGGATGCTTTGCCGCCTCTCTCTTCGCTGGCTGATGCTTTGCTGTCATCCTCGTCGTGGTTGGTGCTCGCTTTCGTTCGCCGCCATGGTTGTGTTGGTCGGGTGGATGCTTTGCCACCATGTTGTGTTGTACCGGCGGATGCTTTGCCGTCGTGTTTCTGTTGTTCAGGTGGATACTTTGCCACCATTGTTGTTTAGGAGACCTTTGCACCCCTAGCGATGTTGGTATGTTTTTTAGCAGGTTCAGTTGGGTGGTCGTGTCTAGGTTTATCAGGTTGAGTGTGTTTACTCCGTCGTTGTTCTTGCTGCTCTTATTGGAGTTGGGGTCGCCCGCCACTAGCTTGGTGGTGCTCTGTAACCGTCTCAATAGTCTCTCCCTATTAAAATTTATACCGATCATACTGCTTTCTTTTTAAAATGAAATACGTGCTCCGGCAAGTTCTTGCCGCTTTAAAAAAAACGGTTTCCTGAAGCTGTTTAGACCAAATCCCAAAGAAGGTGCTGGTGTGCCCAACTGCTCATGATCCAGTACGCGACTGAGCCTCTTATCCGGAGCGTTCGTTCCCGTCCGAACGGCCAGACCGCGAACCTTTCCCGCCCAATCAAACCCAAACCCCCACCGCCCACCCCCGCCGGCGCCGGCGCCGGCGCTGCCGCCGCGATGGAGCTCTCGGCCGCCTTCGAGGAGCGCGTCCGGCAGATGGAGGACGCGCGCAACCACCGCCTCGCCCTCCTCCACGTCTCTCCCGCCGCTCCCCTCCTCATCCACCCCTCCAAACCCTAACTCCCCGGCCTCACCGGCGGCGCCTCCTTCCTCCCGTTGCCTTGTTGACGCAGGCCGAGAAGGAGATCCAGGCAGCCAAGTCCCGCATCCTCGCCGCCAAGCTCGCCGCCGCGCGCCGGCTCGAGCACCGCCGCCTCCTCCTCGAGCGCCGCGCCGCCGACCTCGCCTCCCGGGCCCTCGTCGCCCGCGCCGACATCGACGCCGCGCGCTTTCGCCGCCTTGCCGTCGCCCGGGACCTCAGGTGGGAAAGCCACCAGTGATCCGCCCTTGTCGCTATACCTTCCTCCACCGGAAACTCGGGGCATTTCGTTTTTTAGTTAAAATTCCGCATCTGCATTGCTCGCAGCTCGGTGAGGGATGAGATCGAGGAGGCGGAGCGGAGGGAGGAGGACTGGGACCGCTTCTACGAGGCCAAGAGGAAGGAGATGGAGGAGTTCCAGGAGGTGTCGCAGCGGTTCGAGGCGGAGACTCGCGAGGAAGTGCAGAGACTCAGGGATTTGGTATCTCAAGTATTGTCCCAACCCAATCCTATGCATCCATATAACTATGAGCTCGTTACAGTTCCTAGCTTGTTTAGTCTAATTGCAACTGGTGACATTGGCATCTGGGTGAAGCTGGTAGATTGTTAATTCTGTTCACTTGGGCGTGTTCAAATCAAATGGCCACAGAGCAGGTGTGTTTAATAGGTTTTGGTCTCTAGCTAGTAGCTTGTCTTCTGAGTTAAAAACTAGCCCGTAGCTTGTAGTTTATTGATTGATCTTTGTTGGCCTGCCCAATGGAGTGGACCACAGGGCAAGCTGGAAGCTACCTCTTGCCATCTAGTCAAAATGTTGCCTTGCCATTTCATTGCAATTCAGATGGACCGGATCAATGCGCGTGATAAATTCTTGGGCCATGGTTGTTGCCTCCTGAGACGAGTTTGAATTTTCAAGCCTGTGTTGGTATGCACCAACATTTTTGGTTTCATTATTCAAACTGCAAAAAAAAAGTGCATGGTTATGAGCTATGGGTTCTGTGAAGATCAAGAAAGGCTACTCTGTGTTTGATTGGGTGTGTCGCTTACTAATTTATATGAACACTAAACAAGAATGTGCTATGTTGTCAAATGGTCTGCTGATATATTATAGTGTGTCACTTGCATGTCATGGCAGCATCGAGAAGGATAGGACATTATTTATGGTTGTACTTGGATCATAACAAATTATCAATGCTAGATCCGTAAAGAGAATCATTGCTGGATAATTTTGGTCTATTAGGCCAAGGTAGCAAGAAATAGCTGTTCGGAAGCTGTATGTATAATTTATCTTTTGGATCTTGGTGGATTCTCTATCAGTCGATCTTATCAGGTAGCTATTACTTTACTTGCCCGATGCAACAAAACAATGCATGAGTCATGGTCTCATGGACCATGGTCTGCACATAACCATTAACTTCACAAGCATCCAAATAACATTAATATGAATTTAAAAGACAACCTGTTCTTGTATATAAAATCTCCCCTCCTAAGAAATTGTTGATTGGTCCATTTTGTTAGCTTTGCAGTGCAATGATATAGTGCAGTAGCAAGGAACTATCAAAAATAATATACAGTTCAAGATCTACTGATCTGATTTCTAAACCAATGAATAGAGAGCCACTGCTCAAGATCCCATCAGGCTCTTACAGTTACATTACTTTTGCCATTGTCCGTGTGATTGTGTCTTCATATAGGGCCAAACTGTTCTGCTGATGCTGTGAATTTGTATCTGCATCTGATTAACGGATGGCTAATGTAATGGTTCCAGTTGAAATCTACGCTGCAAGAGCTGCAGAGCAGCGAGATGTACTCCAACAACGCCGATATTGATGCTGCAGAAGCCAGGAAGTCTGATCTGACTGCTAAGAAGGCAAAGCTGGACGAGAGCCTGGCTTCATCCCGCCAGTTCAGAGCGCTGCTTCAGCAGCAGCTCCAGAAAGCTTTCCAGTCACAGGTTGGGGATCAAAACACAGCCCAAACTACCATTTGAAGTCCAGGTCCAATCCTGCATAAGGAAAGAGGACCAGGACGTCTGCGTCAGTACGCCCAGTGATTTTGTTCATGCCGGATGCGTCGGTTGTACAGGTGAAAGAAATTTGATAGGAACCAATAGATACAGGGTTTGATTTCGGTTGTTCACCGAAGAACATTTTTCCTGCGATTGTATCATACTTTTTCACGGCGATGGAAGCCTGTTACTCAATTGTTTGCTTCATTGCAACGCTTGATCTGAGTTCAGGACGCTAGCGCCTTTGCCATGCAGCAAGTGCGACGCATATATACTAGCCGCATTTGCTGCAGGATCATTGGCAAAGCGTGAGCCTTTTTCACCCCCAGTGGATTGGATTGGTACTGACGCTGCAAAGTGTGCAGCGTACTCCTCTCATCAATGCGTAGGGCTCGCTGTGTAGGGATAGTCGCCCCCATTTGCATATTTGCATGCAGCCCAGAGGCAAAGTGGACGCTTTAGGGTTGGTGCCCCCTCTTCAACTACTCACGCACTTGTACCGTCTCGTTAAATGCTGCTGCTGCACATGAGGAAAGCTTTTACTCGCCAATGTCCGGTACGACTCGTCCGTGCATTGTAGCGCACAACGAAATGCGGCTGGAATTCATAAATTCTGGCAAATAAATATCGTCGTGTCAGGGGCTAGAGACAAAGAAAGATACCGCAGTTAATAGAGTCACGGTGATATGCACCAGCGTCTCAGGTTTAGAGTTCGTGTTCAGCGAACAAAATTAGGCGTTTAAAAGAACAAAGCTAATGATTTTCCCCTTATTTCATTGGAAACATTCTAAAAAGGAAAAAGTCCAGTTTACACCCTTAAACTATCACAAAATTCTAATTTTCAACCTTCAACTACAAAACCGAATAACATAGGCCATCCAACTGTCAAAACCAGACAAATTTGGCCATTTGGTGGTTTTGAAGGTGCTTTTCCATTTTATAAAAATTAAAAGTATTCAATTTTAAGCTAAAAAATTCATAAGTAATTCATTTTAAATCAAAAAATACGATATGGGTATCAAAAGTTTTTAAAAATATAACCTATCTATTGGCACTATACTTATCAGTTATACGGATCCAAATTTTTTATGTTCATAGTATTTAGTTGCTTGTAGTTATGCCTATTATTTTTGAATAAATAAGATTCAAATAGAGCAATAATAGATAGGTTACATTTTTAGAAAAAATTTGGTACTCGTTTCATGTTTTGGTACTAGAATTTTTTAATTTTTTTTAAAATATACAAACCCACCTTCGAAACCACCCTAAGAGCCAAATTTGTCTGGTTTCGACAGTTGAATGACCCCTCTTATCCAGTTTTGCAGTTGAAGGTTGAAAATCAGATTTTTGCGATAATTCAAGAGTGTAAACCGGACTTTTTCAGAAAAGAAAAAAAAGGTAAACTCTCCGTTTTTAACATCCTTTGAAGAAAAAGGTCCCACATAATGCATCTTAGATAGATGGCCACCTATATATCGATTGCATAGTTGTAAGCAATACTGCCATGCTCATAGACCCTTTCACTTGCAATACTAACATACAACTTAGAATCACTCATGTTATCCACTGTCAGTTTAGTAAGAAGAGCAAGTGAGTAGCGATTGGCAAGCACAAAAGCTACCAAACAGCACGCGCATATACCATTCGTTAAATTGACAAGCCATCCTTCACGCTCCAGCAAAGAAAAAACAAATAGCGTGCAGACGCTAAATTGACAAAAACAGTTAAATCATCTTGAGTTTCAATCCTTCCTTATTACACTACTAGAAAACAAGTCTTCACAGCCGGGAAGAAAGGACCTCAGGCATCGGTTCTAGAACTGGTACTACAAAATCAAGACTAAAAGTCACGGTCTTCATCTTCCTTTAGTACCGGGTGAAAGGTTCCACCCAGTACCAAGCATTTTTGGTCAAAAAATATATTAAACCCGGGAAGAAGCCCACACGCGCATGTCACAAGTCACAAGTCCGCAATTTTTCACACAAAATACACGCGCATGAGGTGGTTTGAATTCGAACCCATGACCTCTTGCCTCGCACATACCTCTCTTACCATCTCACCTACACAGCAGTTTTTTGAAATAACCTGTGGAGGACCTAAAAGGTCACTTTAGTACCGGTGGTCTTACCAACTGGTACTAATGTAGCTGGAGACAACCACCCGGTACTAAAAATATCCCTGGACCTTTCCATCCACCTCAAAAGTACCAGGAGGAAGATGACCTGGTACTAATACTAGAATTAGTACCGAATCATCTTCCTACTGTTACTTTTAAGATGGATCTTTGACGTTAGATTTTAAGATGGATCTTTGACGTGTTATCTAAGTAGTGTTACAAGCACAAAAGCAACACAACAACATCATCTACTACACACATAAGAGCACTCTCTAGATAAATAACACATTCTATATATGTATGTGAAAGGACCGTGACTTCCTAAGGGGGTTGAATTAGTTATTCTAAAAATTAAGGCTCCAAGCACATATAAAAATCTATACCAAAATCTATCTAGATGTGCACTAGATTTTTCTATGTGTTGCTATCTCTACCATACAAAAGTTATGCATCCTAGGTTCCAATCCTACGAACTACACATGGCAATTCTAGGAAAGGTAAACGCGGAATGTAAGTGCAAGAAATAGTGCGGAATGTAAATGGGGTAGAGAATGCAAACTCCCGGCACGATGAATTTTTACCGAGGTATCCGAAAGCTCTTGCTTTCCCCTAATCCTCGTTAGAGCCCCTTGCAAGTGAATGCCCACGCAAGGGCCAAACTCCCGGTCGAGTAACTCCGTGGATAGCCGATGGGCCTTTCCCACGCGCAAGTGGGTCTCCGCCTTGTTGCCTCTCCCGGATGCTCCCTGCCGTCTTCATTAGATAGAGCTTAGGCAAATCGCCGAGGGCCTCTCCTCCCTCTCACAACTACCGGCGGCCACTCGACAACCGCGGTTGGAGAGCGTCCCAAGACTTACAAGCCCCGGATTTACAACTCGTGGTGCGCGCAAACACCAATACAATGGAGGTGTGCAAACCTCGCCAAACTCTAGGATAAAACCTAAAGCAATGCGCAAAGAGGCCTAAACTAGCACTAATCATGCCCTAAGACTTATGCTAATTGCCTTAATTTTCTCTTGAGCACTTTGGTGGATTGAGTACTAAAAAGTGTGTGGAACACAAGCCAATATTTTCCCTAAGCTCAATCACTCCTCAAATGACCGGGCATATGTTGTATATATAGCCACAACCTAGAAACTAGCCGTTGCCCCTCATGCTGCAGACGCAGCACTGACCGACTAAATCGGTCAAGGCAATATTTGCCTCACAGTATTAATCGGTGATCCCTTCTCAAACAGGGTCAACGCTCACTGACACCTGACCGATTGATTCAGTCTAAGCCTTTTCTTCACGATCACCGAACCTTACCGTGAATTCAGAGAGGTATGCAAGGTTAATACCATCACTGACTAATTCGGTCATGTGCACTTGAGAGGACCTAGTTAATCTATGAGGCAATTCCCTGAGAGCCATTATAAAAGTTTTCAATTCCCTACGTACCACCGAAAAATTTGTGGACTGAATGTTAACATTAAGAGGATGAGGAAGTGCCCGTTTTACCCCTCTACGTCATGTGCTCCTCTTCTTCTCCAACAGCAAGCCGCCCCTTCTCTCCTCTCTGCTCCGTGCTCCTCTCCCCTCCCTGCTTCTTCCACCGCAAGACAAGCACCAGCGATCCCCTCCTTTCTCAAATCAGACAGCCGCACTAGCCATCTCCTCTGCCTTTTCTCCCTTCTGCTACTCACGCAAGAAGCTAGCACCATCGCCTCCATTTTCCACTTCGAGCCAACAATGAGAGCACCACCCGTTTCCCCTCTGCTCCTCTTGCTCGAGCAGAGCAACACGACGCCGACGGCCACGAGCCGGACGAGAAGAAGCACACCCTCAACGCCGACCCGAAGCTGTACAGGACCTGCTCGGCAAGCACGCACGTCCACGCGGTAGCCGGGGAAGCACATCTTGCCATCCCTCCGCGTTGGGCGGCGACGCGCGGTTGTGCCGAGGTAGGCGAGGCCCTAGACGCAGATGCGCCGGCACGCGCGCGGCATCACGGAGGCGCGGCATCGGCCGGTCGTGGTGTCTTCGGTGTGGAAGGCCGTGGACAACGCCGCTGCCGAGGCTGCGCGACGGCGGACCTCCCCCATCCCGCACCACCACGGAGCGCAAGCGGCCACAGCGAGGCGGGGGAGGCTGGGCGACAGGGTCGAGGACGACGCGAGGTGGGGAAGGCGCAGGCCGGCAGATGATGTCGTGGTAGGAGGGAGAGAGGGCCGACGCAGGTTCGGCCGAGGTCGGGGATGGGGAAGGAGAGGCCGCCGCCGAGCCAGCCGGGGACGGGAGAGGCGGCTGCCATAGGACCAGCCGAGTGGGACTCCGAGGCCGAGTAGATCTCGAACAAGGAGTCATCCTTGTCGTCGGAGGGGACAACCTCCACCCAGCGTAGCGCCTTGGACCGGCCTGTCGACGGGAAGAAAGGGGCCACCATCGGGGTAGAAGAGGTGTACAACTGAAAACTAATGGCAAAACAGTCATTTCTCCAAGCTATTTGCTCCCGTTAGGCTAAATATAGACGACAGGGGCACTGGAGTCCAGATAAAGTTGGGTTGATGGCTGGGTAGGAGCCACAATTTTTTTAGTGGTACGTAAGCAATTGAGAACTTTCATAGTGACTTCGAGGGAATTGCCTCTTAATCTATCAATGCATTCTCAGCTGCTTTAACTCAGTACCACCGATTAATACTTCCAGTGCATTTGAGGACTGTTAGTGTTTTACCGCTAAAACCACCAAGAGATACCTCCAATGTGGTAGGTTGTAGGTGGGGTGTTGCTCAGATCTGAAACTCGAATGTGTAAGGAACACGAAACTTTAGACAGGTTCGGACCGCCGAAAGCGTAATGCCCTACGTATTGTGTGGTGGTTTGTATTGTCTTTAGATTATTGATTGGTTTGGAGGGGGTCTCTGCGCGCACTTATATAATTTGAGGATAGAGTTACAAGATATACTAGCCAGATACAAGCTTAGGAGTTCTACCCGAGTACTACTCAGGTAGTTTATTTCTGTTCCGACTAGTTCTACTGGTGGCCGAGTAGCCTACAACAGGTATAACGGGACGTGCCTCATTCCTTATTCTAAAAAGTCTATGCCATGTGCGCAGTCCCGTGGTCCCGGGTCTGACAAGCCCCCGAACTCTTCGTAGCCGAGAACTGCAGACTTTTGAGTACTTCTAAAGGCGTCTTCGAGTTCTTTTGAAACTCCGTCTTGAAGGTGTCTTCCGAGTACTTCCTTAGCTGCCTCGAGGCTGTGAGATGCTCATACCCCGAGTAGTCTTCGTTTATATAGGGTACGATGAAAATCGCACAACATATGGGGTAGCCTCCGAGCCTTAGGTTGAATCGAAGAATCAGACTGAGGATCAAATTAGTCTTCAATCTTCTGGTCTTTATCTTCCAAAGAAATTTAAAAAATAAGCCATTAATGACACATCTCCTACGAGGCCAAATTAATCTATCAGGCAAAACAAGGATACGCACTCTCAGTACAGACCGGCTAATTCGATGATCCTCACTTCTTCTGACCGATTTAGTCGGTGAGTTGACAGTATTAATTGTTCAATTCCGTCGGTCAGAAATCTGTACTTATTTTGCTTCGTTTCTTCGCAATTTTTTTTATACTTAATCATTTAAATGACTTCCATTACGTTCTTAGAACCTAACAAACACTTTCAAAGGTCTATCTTGACAAATTATTAGTTCCAATAGTTATATTATTATACAATCACCAAAATTATAAATAATAGTTTAAAAGGGTTATTTTCCTTACAGTATGATGGTTGAAAATAGGACCCAATAGGCGATAATTGCAAGGCACAGCCTTGCACATTTCGATCGCAACACACACATATACATCCGTTATTTGGATAGATAGACATCATCCTCTTCATGGCACCACTAAGGAAAAGTATGGTTGGATGCAAATAAACATTCACCGATTCACGCAGCCACTTAAAAGAAGGATATGATCCTCTTTTATCAAACAAACCCTAAGTCTTTCCTCAATTAACTTCTGCACACAATAACTGTACGAACGGCTAGTGACCCAGTAGTGGATAGGGTGTCTTGATCCTTTTTCTATCAATAACACCTCATACGTCCATTCTCTAGATAAACAAGGCGTTCTCAACAATCTTGTCGGATTTCTAGTTAATTTCAACATTCTCGGGGTGAGCGCTATAATTACTTATCAATCCTTTTTTTCTATCACTAAGAGACACATACGTCCATTCTTTAGATAGACAAACAAGCCATATGTCACGTCGCCACTAAAAATTCTCTTTTAAAGGAGAATATTATCATATTTTTCAAACTTACCTAAATCTTTTTTTCACCTTAACTCCTGCACACCATCACAAATATCAAAAGGCTAGCGTCACCAGGACCGGCCGCCTAAACTTTAGCCCTGCTTCTCGATTCCTCTTTCTATCATTACATGCACATATGTCCATCCTCTAGATAGATAGAAGCCATTGACCACCGCTAAGGAAAGCCATTCTAAAGGAGAATATTATCTTCTTTTCAAACTTACGTAAGGCTACTTCGTAGTTCACTCCGACACGCCATCATAAATATCAAAAGGCTGGCGTCACTACGTCCAGCCATCTAAACTTTAGCCTTGCTTCTCAATCTCTCTTTCTATCACTACACACATATGTCCATCCTCTAGATAGATATAAGCCATCCACCATCACTGCGAAAACCATTTTAAAAGAGAACATTACCATCTTTTTTTTGAACTTATCGAAGGCTACTTCGTAGTTCACATCAAACGGCTAGCGGCATCAAAACCGGCCATCTAAACTTCATACCTGCTTCTCAACCCTTCTTTTTTGTCACTAACAAGCACATATGCCCATTATATGGATAGTTGAGCTACCACCATGGAGCCTATGTTAAAAGCCAATTTAAACGGAGATAGTACCCATCTTTTTTTAGGACGTATTTAGTTTTTTTTATTTCACTTCCGCATGCCATCACTTATATCAAACGGCTAGTGGCCCTGGGATCAGCAGTGTTAACGTCACTCCTGCTTCTCTACCGTTCTTTCTACCACTAACACTCGCATACATCCATTCTTTGGATAGATAAGCCACCGTTACAACACCTCTAAGAAAAGCCGCTTTTAAAAGAGAACGTTACCATCTTTTTTTTCGGGCTTACCTAGTCTTTTTCGTAGTTCACTCCTACACGCCGTCACAAAATGCCGAACATCTAGCGGCCTTGAGACCAGCCGCCTAAACATCACTCCTTCTCGACCCTTCTTTCTACGAATATATGTACATACTTTAGATAGACGAGCCAAACGTCACATCTCCTAAAAAGATATGTTTAGTTCTAAACTTACCTATTTTCTTTACCGTGAATTACTGCCACACATGCCATCACGAATGGCAAACGGCTAGCGGCCCCGAACCGGCCGGCCCCGTGGACTCCACTACTCAGCCCCAGTCTCCACTCCACTCCACTCCACTCCACTCCATTCCACAGTTGCCCGTTGCGAACCGCGGCCCTGCTGCCGGTTGGGAGGTCCGCCCGGCCGGTCCCCCGTTTTTTATTATAGTAACCCCAGCAGCAGGTTTACAGGCGGAGAGAGAGAAGGGGAGGGGGTAGGGGGGAAGCCGCGCCGCAGTCTCTCTCGCAGCGGCAGAAGCTGCTGTCCTGTCCCTGCTGCGGCCGTCGCGTGCAGCGTGCGCCCGCCCCCCCTTCTCTTTTGCTCGCCTCTGCCGCCTGCCCGCCTGCCTCCGCTTCCTTTCCTCCCCCACCCGCCCCGAGGAAAAACCTTTTTTAAAAATCACTCCCACCTCGCCTCGCCCGCTGCGACAGCGCATACGCCCCCCCTCCCCGCTGCTGCGTACACCGTATGTATCCACGGTGACGGCGGGGGGCGCCAGTGCGGGAGCGGGCGGAGCCAGGGTTTCGTCTCCGGCAGCGGCGGCGGCGGGGGCGGCGGATCTGGGAGGGATGGGGAACCGGGTAGGCGGAAGGCGGAAGGCGGGGGTGGAGGAGCGGTTCACGCGCCCGCAGGGGCTCTACGAGCACAGGGACATCGACCAGAAGAAGCTGCGCAAGCTGATCCTCGAGGCCAAGCTCGCGCCCTGCTACCCGGGCGCCGACGACGCCGCGGCCGGCGGAGGAGACCTCGAGGAGTGCCCCATCTGCTTCCTGGTAAGCTCGCGCGGGGAGATCTCCCGCCCTCGCTCCCCCTCCTCTCCCCCTCCCGCGTCACCCTCCTGCCAATTCCGGCGGTCGCGTTCGCCGCGGCTCCGGTGTCCGAGCGCGGGTCACCTGGGCGGAGGGGGAAGCTCTGGCGGGGGTTTGTTTGGTCGATTAGCGGTTGGTTCTGTTGGATTTCCGAGTGCCGTTGCCGCGACTCTGCTACGGCGGGGGTAGATGAGCGGGCACGTGGTTCTAGATAGTGTTCTGGAAGCTCCGAGGACCAGGGTTTTCAGTACGCTTAGGCACGTTTCTAGGCTAATAGCACGATTTGTCCACTAGTCCTGCAAAGTGCAGTTACAGTGGCGTCGTATTTTTGTTCTGTGCGCCTGTGTTGGTATCTGCGGCTCTGCTTCTGTACGCACATTGTGATAAATCCGTTAGGGATATTCTGGGTTGTGTCTCTGGAAGCTCTTAGGACCAGCATAGCAGAGGTTTAGTACAGTTGCATGTTTTCATGACTTGACTGTTTTTGCTTGATACCTCGAGTCACCACCAAGTATTGCAAACTGCAGTAATGGTGGCGAAGTTCTGTATGCCTATGTTGGTATCAGCTGCTCTGCTAGGACATCAGTATACGTACATTGTGCAAAATGTGCTACTATGTGCCATCCTAAGATGATTATTATACTTCGTTTGATGCTTTGATCATTTTGGTTGGAGAATTTTCTCAAGTATGGCTAACTGTTGCAAGGTTTTTATTGCCAATGTGCCATTGATGTTAATTCCTAGAGCAATATGGCTTAAGTTCATTCTACCATTCTATATTCCAATGTGATGGTAATGTTTTAACATGCCTGCACGTCTCTTGAAATGAGTAGTATTTTTAGATGCTTCTGGAATGGCTGTATTATGAGCGTTGCAAGAAACTAATCCCAAACCAAATATTCAGCCCTGTACCAAGGTATTGGACACTTTTAACTTGAAAACTGTCAAAACTCCTGCTATAATGTTAGCATGTGTCTATGGTCAATGTGATTATTTTAGGATATGCTCAATGTTACTGTGGTCCTGCTCTTGCGAATTGGAATTGTTAATCTTGTTTCCATTGACTTGGTTATCTAAAGGGTTACGCCTCTATTTGATGAAATAATTTCTGTTCACGGATATTTTACGTAGCTCACTCCAGGCTCATAAAGAAATCTGGAAATGTTGTTAATGTTGCTTGCATTTATATGCCTTAGTCAGATGTTTTTATTGTAACTGTAATTGGACCGGTGTTGCAATTCTACTGCATTTTAATCATTACCTTACGAGTTACGACGTACTTGAGGAATTTAGTCAATGGTAATGAAGAATAAGATGCGCCATTACATTCTTAGAAGTGTTTTAGCATTCGGGTTATTTGGTTTAAGTACTAGATAGAAAACAGTTGCTTTGTGCAATCAATCTCTGATTTCTCTTGAATCCTTCCCTGAAAAGATTGTTTTTGTATACTGCAGTACTATCCAAGCCTCAACCGTTCAAAATGTTGCTCAAAGGGGATATGTACAGGTAATACATCTTCCCTACAGTTGATCCAGGCATCCAACCATCCATGACCTGCAAATATCATTCAAATATCTTGTTTGACGTTTTTACAGAGTGCTTTCTTCAAATGAAACCAACTCATAATGCCCGGCCTACACAGTGAGTATCCTCTATTCCATCTCTTGCCCTAGTTTCATACTTTTTGGTAATCTATGTGCCTTCTCAATTCTCATGAAAAGTACTTAAACCATTGAAGATGCCCATTCTGCAAAACGCCCAATTATGCTGTGGAGTACCGTGGTGTGAAAACAAAGGAGGAAAGGAGCATAGAGCAGTTTGTAAGTCCTATCTTTTAATGCCATCATCTTCCATTTATAAGTTGACAATTTCTATATAATATTTAGATGCAGTTTGCATTTCTTTAGCTTATATATAACATATTGCAGGAAGAGCAGAAAGTCATAGAAGCACAGTTGAGGATACGCCAGAAAGAAATTCAAGATGAAGAGGCTAAAATGAAAAGAAAACAGAGCAGGTGTTCTTCTAGCAGGACTGTAACCCCAACTAAAGAAGTGGAGTATCGAGATATTTGCAGCACATCCTTTTCAGGTTAGCAATGGACATGACTGACATGCTCACTTAGCAATGCTATCTTTCTGCAATTTAATCTAATAATCTACACTGCCATATTGTCATGTTCTTTGCAGTGCCATCATATCAGTGTGCTGACCAAGGAACTGAATGCTGCTCATCTGAACCTTCATGCTCTAACCAGACTAGCATGCGACCTTTCCATTCTAGGCATAACCGGTATGTTTATTTTATCTCTTTGATGCTTCAACATCATATGAAAACATTCAAGCTTTCTTTGTTGCAGCTTGGAATTCACAAGTTTAGATATTACTGAGACTTACTCTTTTATTTTGACAAGAAAGTATGTGTAACTGTTGAGATCAAATTGGCATCTAACAACCATGCCACCTGTTTTGCTGACAGCGATGATAACGTTGACATGAATCTGGAGGATATGATGGTTATGGAAGCGATTTGGCGTTCCATTCAGGTTAGTGGGTAGGAATTAATGACTTGAATAATATTATGAATGCTATTTTGTTGGACCAATTATTATGTAGCAATTTTCTATGAGCTGCGCAAACATAGTGGTTCATATCTTAATTCATAGTGCTTCATTGTGATCTAGATTTTGGTTGTTCATGTTTTCTTTTGCTACGAAATATCAGCTCTCTGTGTTCTGAATATCGAGTTGAATTGATTGTATGTTATGATGATTGCATGAACTAACTTCGCAACTCTAGATTTTTAGCCAACTATGTAGATTTCAAACATGCCTTGTTTTTTGGGTGATAGTTTAGGGAATGGACAGTGTAGTTTTGTTGCATGAATGGAGTTAATGCTGTTTGAGCAATTCCTACTGAGCAAATTGTCTTGTCTGCAATCACTCTTGGGCAAAAAAGAGTAAAAAACTTGCAAGTCTACTGCTTCTTTTTCTTGCTTTTTGGTTCCAGTTGGGTCAAGAGCTGCCTGATTGCATAGCCAGAATGCTGGCTAGTACAAAACATACTGCAGTAGTTAGTTTTGGGCCAGTACCATATCTGTTCTAGCCTTCTAGGCATCATTTATTTGATCTGTGCAGCTAAATCTGATGTGCGGTATTTGACCCTGTGCTGTGAGAATTTGCTTCTGGCACTTAGGAGCGCCAGATTTAGTTTGTGCAGACACTTTTGGAGCTTGAATTGACAGTTTTGTTTTCTTTGTACTCATTGTTGTTTCCTGTTATTCTGTGTTTGCTCTTAATTTAAGGTAACTCAAGAATATTTTTTGTAGCTACTGTTTTCAAATAACTGCAGTTCATATAGTTTTGGGTTATTGATGCTTTCACAATCTTTCTTCTTTCATTTCATTCGACTAGCATTTTTCAGGGCATATGAAGGTAGAGTGACTAAACAAAAATTATAGCAGATGCGCTTAGTTTGTTTAGTGAGTTTTGTGTACAGTTGTCTTATTGTTTTTTTTATAAGAGTTGTCTTATTGTTATAAAGCTGGCAGTTCCCTATGAAACTTGCATGAAGTTCCAGCTGTGTGCCTGTCTTTTGCTATTGCTTTCAACTTGCAAGTGACAACCAGTAATTGGCATCCAAGTAACATAGAACACCTGGGGAATGTGCTCAAAGAGTACATACATACTATTAACTGGGATGATTTCAAGAAGTAGTTGCTTGTCACAGCATTTTCTACGATAAATGACAACAATTACTTTACCCCTAGGCTGTTTGTCATGACAATATTTTGAATTTCTTTGCATAATTTTTTTTTGTACAAGAGGTAATGATAATATTGGAGATCCTTCTAAAACTCCTTGAGACTGGATTTTGTTAACCGTGTTAAATTGAAACCATAGTGTCTTCGAAACTTATGTATTTACTATGGCAAAGCAAAGTTATATCTGTTTTTTTTTTACTTCGTTAGCAGGAACAAGGACATCTAGTGAATCCTGTTTGTGGCAGCTACTTTCCTGTAATTGAGCCACAGACACGAGAAAGGCAGGCATTCCTTCCAGCTGCTCCAATGGAAATGCCTCATCCTGGTGGGTATTCCTGTGCGGTTGCGGCTTTGGCTGAGCACCAGGCACCCAGCATGGATTTCTCTTACATGGCTGGCAGTAGCACATTCCCAGTCTATGACATGATCCGCCGACCATGCAACATCTCCGGTGGAAGCATGTGCGCTGTCGAGAACAGTTCACTAGACACGTGGAGTGGGATCGCACCAAGCTGCAGCAGAGAAGTGGTACGAGAGGAGGGGGAGTGCTCAACCGACCACTGGTCGGAGGGCGCGGAGGCGGGGACAAGCTATGCCGGATCGGACATCATGGCAGACGCAGGGACCATGCAACCATTGCCTTTCGCCGAGAACTTCGCAATGGCTCCGAGCCACTTCCGCCCGGATAGCATCGAGGAGCAGATGATGTTCTCCATGGCCGTGTCTCTAACAGAAGCTCATCATGGTAGGGCGCACGCGCAAGGGATGGCATGGTTGTAAGTTGTAACTCTAATTTTGACGCTTCACTGCCTGCCCCTTTCAGTTGCGCTGCCATTCGGCCTGCCCCCTCCAGCCTCTGCTTCTTTTTTGCCACCTCTTTTGGCATCCTGTTCTTTTGTTTTTTTCTTTCTTTCTTTTTGCATGTGTTGCTTCATGGCTTGATATAGATCTTGCTATAGTCGTCCATTGTCATTGCTTATATGTATGTAAAATGGAATATGTGGAAATAGAAAAAGAAAATGGGTCAAAAGTTGTTTTGCCGGTAGGATGTGCAGTGTGTTTCGCAATTGCGAGGCATTCTAGATGTTGCAGCCTTGCAGGTACACTTGGGACTGGGAATGGAGGTGTGCTTCAGCTTCTAACTGTTCTCGTTCAATTGACATGTGCTTGAAGCGGATGTAAAGATGTTTCTTTGTATCGGGAAATTCATCTAGACCTGAACTGATGGAAGATTAGGGTACCTTTTGGATCCATCAGGTTTTATGCTTCCGGTTTCTGATCCAGGCAAAACTCGTTTGAGTTGTAGAAACAGTTTCAGCGGAAGTATGGCTTGGCAAGCAGGCTACCAACGTTGTCCGGCCGTACCATAGGTACAGTTATTTTCAGCATTGAGCATGTTGGAACGAGTGGTCATTGTGTGCTGCACACGATTCTGCGGATCCCAAAGTTGACAAAAGGAGGCAGGTTCCCTTCTTTGAGAGGAAGCATCCTCCTTGGGTTTCTTGCTGCAGCAGGTTTTGTCAGGTGAGAACCTCGGATGCTGACGGTGTCCAAAGCTGGACGTGGGAGTTCGATAAGAATTTTGTACGCTTTGGACCGGTTTTCCACATAACCTGTATGAAAATCTGTCCCTTCTCTAAACGTGAGCTAAAGGCCAGCCGTAGTTGTTGCTCCTGGCTTGAAATATGCGGCCCATGAGCACTCGTGCGGGCAAGAGTTTGCAATCCGGACATTCGGACAACGACTAGGGCGGTGGCGCGGCGCGCACGTGAGATATATACACGTTAACTACTTTAACTGAGTGTGGACTACTACTAGACTAAACAAAAATCATTTGGAAAAACGTAAAGCCTGCATCAAATGAAGTCATTCTGCAACGGGAAGCACTATGCACATGCCGTTAATTTTCTCTTTTTTGTTACGTACAGGCTCTTATATTGGCTAAACTCGTCTATTTGTTTTTTTTATATTTTTATAAAATATAGTACAGACTACAGACATATACGTTCATGTATATGTACACATACTCACCTCTGAATACACGTACGTAACTTACTACATATGTGAGTATCTTCAAAAGATTGAGCCGACAGATCGTCGAGATTGATTAAGTTACCACATACTTCTCATTACCGGACACGTTAAATTTAAGTCCCACACGAACCGCATGTTCTTCACAAAATTCACCCCGGAGTTGCTGAATGCTAGTAAAGTGGTCTAGTGGTGACGAATGAAGAGGGCCCGCTTGTTTGCTATATGCACCAATCGTGTCCGTCTTCAACTCTCCCCTCGTATCACCATCATCACATTACCAAGTCCGTCGCCCAAAAGCTGGTAGTGCGCGTTTCTTCTCCACCACCGGCTCGTCCAAAAATCATGGCGCTTGTCCTGTCCGTGCACCAAAGTGAAAAGGCGCCGTATGATATGACCCCATCATCGATCTTGCAACAGAAATCCTCCCGGGCAATCAATCCAACCAGCCTCTCGGTCCTGCATCTTTCCCGGATGGAGCAACGGCCACCACAGCGAGGACAACAGAGGCAGCGGGGTAGGCACGCCCTACCTGTCGATCACATTCTCATCCACCAGGAAGGCAGGAACACAACAAAGAGGAGACGAAACGAAAGTGCTGCTAAAGCGTGTCCGAACGGGTAGCTTTGTACCGGAGAATGTCCGATTGTCGCCGGTGGCTAGTGATCAGTCACACCATCAAAGGCTAGTGGTGATTAAATTGTCGCCGGGTTGGCATAACTGGCATGGAGCAAAGGAGCAGGACACCCTTCTCTACCATATTTTTTCTTCACGGCCATGCCTTAGGCCAGTCTTGATGGGAGGGAGTTTCATACTATTAAATTCATTTAGTGCCACATTATTAATTTTACTGACACGGCGAGGAGAGAATGAGGAAGTTTCATGGGATGAGAGGGAAGTTTCATCCCTATAAAACTCAGCCGACACGGTTACCTACTTCTCAGTTTTGGTAGCTGTGCCATAAAACTGCGCACTAAGACTGGTATGTTTTTCATGAATAGGGAAGAAGAGTTTTTTTATTAGAAACCAGCAAACCTCCAGCGTCCGAGAGCTTATCAACACAACACGAAACAAAGCAACACCCTTGTTTCCCTTTTCTACCATATTTTGAATTTTGGAGAATTCAATCAACACGCGTCGAGAAAAGTACCACGATTATTTTCTCATTTTAGTTCCAAAGAATCTTGCTTCTCGTACAGAATTACTCCCTCCACTCAAATATAAGTGGCGTTTCAAACCTCAAGATTGAACTATTTTGCTGTCTAAAAACGTCATGTAAAAGTGACCGGAGGTTATATATGTTAAGTTAGTTCTGAATTTTTTTTAGGAGAGGAAGTTAGTTCTGAATTGGCTGTTAACACATCGCAAACGTTCCAAAAACATAGAAAAAGAGAAAGGGGTCATTCAGGTGTAGCTGCTGTCGCCAGGTTGCGCTTGACGCAAAAGCGGAGAAAATCCCTGGGTGGTGGCTCCCGCGGGAGGCCATTGGGCGAGGCCAGGGCCATGTGGGGACGAGAATGGAGAAGTGTCTTTTCGCGTGAACAGCACGGGTCAACGGCACGGGTCTGCCCTGTTCCTATCATTCGCCGCTTAATTTGGTTGCCTAATCAGGCGCGCATAATGCAGGGAATCTTTTTCCCGGTTATGCCCTGCCATGTTGACCCCATCCTCGTCACCCGTGGACCGAAAGAGTTTAATACGGTTAATTCCGTCCCAACGAGTCCGCGGGACATCCAGCGCGAGGAGAGAAATGCTATGGGCACACGCCCCTTGCTCCTTTCTTTTTCGCACAGTTAACGCGTGCACTCCTGTACACGTACACGCACTTACTGTATTAATATTCCAACATATTACTTATATGAGTACTTCAAGGAGGGAGACCGAATGGTTTTCATTTTCATGTTGATGAATTCACCACAGGTGTCTCGTTCAACCGCTAGAAAAATAGAGTCGTTAATTTTTAAAATAAATCCAACAATACGAGCTTACTCGGTGCACCCTCTAAATTCATGGTGTTATTGTACTTAGCCTCTGGAGCTTACAGTTAGCATTCTCAATTTGCAAGGTTGCAATAGCATTTTAGACCTGCGGTCCCCTCTCATTTGAAACTCGCAATTTACTTCTTTTCCCTTTTATTAACTTACAGTACTAGTACTAGAGTGCAATTTCACTACTTGGCAACGTAGCAGCAAAGAAAAAAAAGTTCGTACGGTTTACATTGTGAGTAACCATGAATGCATGTGGGAGATGGGATGGGCATTCAACGGTCATGGCTGGACCATCCCTCTCCCTCTCCACCTGCAAGAGCATTTAATAGGCCCCTTGTAAGGTTGCTGCCCGGTACCTGCACTGGCACTGCCGATTTCCTTGAAAAAGCGGGCAGGGCTCGTAGGCGAGCGCTGCACGGCGAGCAGGGGAACACATCATGGGATGGGCGCGGCGCAGTACAAAAAAACCGCAATGGCTGTACCAGTGGCGCCTAGCACTCCCTTGTTTGCATATTTTTGTTCTTTTGAGGAAGCGGGGCATGGGGGACGCTACGCACAGCCCGGTACAGAATCATCACCACTAGGTCCAGGTACGGCACAATTAATTTTTCTCCAGGGAAGCCGGTGACCCTAAAACCTCTCTCTCAGATCAATGCGAGATGATGGATGTGTAGCAAATTCAATTTTTAAATTTTTTGTATTGTTCCTTTTTTATGGTTACATAGAGCTTTTAAGGAAATCGTCATGCACTTTTTGGCATGCATTATTCCAATTATCTAGTTTAGGAATAGGTCATCTGCCACCACTCATGAGATTCAGGCAGATTTATCGTGCTCCGTGGCTTGCCTTATATAACATCATTTTTAACAATTGAACGGTAGGGTTAGTACCTTTTATCTAAGATTTTGTTATGTCAAAAAGACCTCTAGTTCTCTGTTTACATATTAATTAGTATGAACATCCAAATAATCGATGAAAGAAAGTGACGATATCAAAATTTCAATTCGTTTGCCAACAAATGTTTGAATTCCAAATGAAATCGTTAATAGAGTTGAAAAATCAGGTTTTCTTTTCTCCTTTACTAGATAAGGTGACAACCACGAGGAATTAACAACCAGAAAATTACGCACTAACTAATACTCTCCCTAGTTACATACAAGTGATGTTTAAGACATTGGCACAAACTTTAAAACCAACTTTGACTAATACATCTTTTAAAAAAATATTTATAAAACATAGCAAAAGCATACTCTTATAGAACTACAATTTCAGGACAGATCAACACCTTTATTTTCAAATATCCTATTTTTTTAGTATTCAAGTATCCAGACATAGGAAGTACATACTTTGTAACCAAAGTTTGATTGATGGGCTGAAGATAACCTTAAAACATCACGTATTTGTGACTATTGAGAATATACCAACAAAATCCACGGAAAAAAAGAGATGGAGGAGGCGAGGAGATAATAAAAAAAGTTTAACTTCACCGTTTCTTTGAAATATCCAACAAATAGATTTAGGTGCCTTGCTAGTTGGACTAGCAATGCTTATCCTGCCTAAATTCTTTCTACTTTAGGCAATCCAACGTAGCTCACCTCTTTTCGAGGGGATGGACCGACGGATGTGTTCAGAGTTCAGACATGGCCCTTGACCCCTTGTACAACCACTCCAGATCAGTCCGGCAGCTGAAAATAAAACAAAATAAAAGAACCCTATTAATTCAACCGTCGATCTCCTCATCGGACGGCCTGGAAAAAACGCAACGTCCCCCTCGGATCCGCCGGTTTCCTTTGGAAGCCAAGCAGGTGCGCTGAGCGTAGCAAATTCACCACACCCCGATCGAGAGCAGAGCAGCAGCAGAGAGCACAGTAGCCAAGCGACTGAGAGCATCCCAGCCCCAGTGCTAGCACCACCACTCCCGATTCCCAACCCCACCTCCTCCGCTTCCGCTTCCGGCCTCCTCCACCGCCGCCGCCCTCATCCGGCCGCCTCCACCGTCGAAAAGGCGCCGCGACGTCTCCCGGACTCGATCTCCCCCGGAACAGCCGGCCGTGGCCCAGCGCCTGCTGCTCCTGCTTTACCTGGCTGGAGATCCGCCCGGAGTGGCATTCCTGCTCTCGGTAAACCCTAGACGCGACTGCTCTCGGTTCCCCTTTGTTTTGCTGCGAAAAAACGAATTTTTAGGCCGGGGACGAGGCCACTTCTCGCTCGCGGCCGACGCTGGGAATCAATGGAATCCGTCCGTTTTTTTTTTCCTGCGGATGCTCGTGTCGGTGGGGTCGAGTGGGGAATTTTTAGTTGGCGTTGTTGGCATGTGATTCTGTGCTGGGGATCTGGGAGCTTCTAGGGTTCTCATTTGAGATAGGGCTGGGTACTCTGTCAGAAATTCCTCATTCTGAGCCTTTGCTCTTGTGAATGTGCTGCTGTGCACATGCTACAACGCTAGGCGTTCGTTTCTCTGTCGATTCTTCAAGGTGTAGGTTGACGGGTGTTTGTATTGATCTCATGCTCTGATGTTGCTGTGCGAGAGATTACATCTGAAAACTAGGGCATCTTTTGGGAATCTGGATGTAGTATGTTGGATAAGAACCTGGGCACGTTTTAGGAGCTGTTTCCATTAGTTGGCCCTACCACATTGCACTTGCTCTGGATGCCCTTTCAGGTACTCTAGTGCTTGATTCATAGGAGAACATTGGGGTATTACAGTGGTGATGCAATCATGCAAACCATTCTGTGAGTTTGGTTTCTTTTTCTGATATAGTATTTTCAGGTAATTAACCAATTAGGGTGTGAAGTACCCGTGTGGTATTTATAGTTTTAATTTTTTTTTGTCTAGTTTAGGATCTCAATGTAAGAAGTCAAGGGCCTATTCGGACCTTGCTTCAGCCTGTGGGCTTGTGAGCTGAAGCCATGGTCGAGCAGGTGGGAGCTTCTTGAGATCATCATATAAGGTTAACCCAACTTTGTACTAGAAGCCCCCAAATGATCTGAATCCAGCAAGGAGCAAGCTTATACCACTCATAAAATGAATCCCAACCAGTTTTCTTTATTCAAGAAGCTATGTTTCTGTTGGAAAAACGGCAGTTTATTGGAGAACCTTAAGCTGACCTTGGTTCTAAAACCTTTGGAGGCTTAAGATTTATCTTGTTTTCGTTATGACAGCAGAAAATGTAGGCTTACTTCCCCCCCCTTGTATGCTCTTTAATGTAGGTCAATAATTATTCTGGAATGTTTTTCCGAGCTGAAGTAAAGAACTTCTGGAGCTGGATATCAGTATTCTGTTAGGGACATGCTCCAACCAAGGGAAGCTGATGTGCCTGTGCTCTTTCTTGTCTTCATTATACTTCCTGTGGTAGCTTATTTTCTTCTTGGGAGATGGCATGAGGCTGCAAGTAAGAAGGCAAGGGTAAGTGTGCTTGCGCAGCGAGCTGCAGAAGAAGCCTTTAGAGTGGAAACAATGGCCTGCCCGGACGTTATGCCTCCAGGGCCTTCTTTGAGAACTATGCCCTATTTCAGACCTGCGGCTTCAATAAGACAGGAATTCCATGAATGCGCAACTTGCCATGCCCCTGCAAAGACTCGCTGCTCCAGATGCAAGTCTGTTAGATACTGGTAAGTTTCTTTTCTTTTGTACTTCCTTGACAAAGCACTTTAACTAGGTCCTTGAATCTATGTTTATTGTGTACTGTTTATTGATCACAATCAATTTATTTACTGAAAGAAACTGTGCCTGATCAGGCTTCTTCGAAAAGAACACCACATACCCTGATTGTGTGGTAAACTAATTTCATATAAGCAAGCAAAAAATTATAATTGTGCTTGAGTGCATTAATGAAGCCATTTGGGGTCAACTCTAAATGGGCTAGCTCAGGCTCTATATCGAGCTGATATGAAACTTTCTTTCTGTCTTGAGGTGCAAGCTTTATTGGATTGAGCTCGGTCAGACTGTGAAGACGCACCTAGTATCTGCTAACTGGTCCTGATTTGGCTTGAAGCTAAACCCCTTATTGTAGGCTGCTTTTGGTGTGTTGTCATCAATGGTAGCATTTCAGTATATCCTTTGTGTTCCCATCTAACTCTCCACCACAAGCAGGGAATTCTGATTTATATAATGGAGACATTTTTCCCCATTTATTAAACTAAGTTGTTAACCATGTTGATAACATAAAGGTCTAAGCTCATGATTCTGACCCACTTTTCTTATGATCATATGGGCACTCTTGATTTTAATTAGTGCGCTATAGATTCCTGATTAAGGCCCAAGCAGTTTTAGATGGTAGCTTTGTTGATAAATTATGAAAAAGAACCCATTGGTTCTTTATTCTCTATGCTACGCATTGAGGCTGACATTTTTAGATTTGAGCAATAGTCAACAAACTAGTCTAGAAATAAGTTCACATTGGAGCACGCTTCTTGGTATTTTGGTCGACTTCACATTGGTGAAAGGACTTCTGGTTCTCTTATTATTTTCACCTAGATCATCCGATAGTACTTAGGTTGCCTGATTTAATGGCCTATTTCCTTATTGAAAGACCATGCAATACATTATGTTGTTTGGATAACCATGGCTGAGTTGAAGCTAAGGGACCGACCTGATTCTGTGGAGCAGTAGGTTCTAGGAAATACTTTTGTCATTTATTACTTTAGCCTTCACAGTGTAGCATTAATCCTTGCTGGCTGTAATTTGTATTAGACTAGTAAGTACGCTTGAACTTACTGATTGATTATTTTTTCTCAAACACGCAGGAGAGATGCATCTCTGTATAGGCCCTTTTGGCATAATATGATGATATGCTTTGCGATTGATTGATTCAATTTGTTCATGCACCGCGAATCCTTTTTATTACCATGTTAACCGTCTTCATTATGTCATAACTACTGTATACATTATCTCACCCCTATTGCCAAGGACACTTTGTAACGCTGTTTTGAATGTTCTGCAGCTCTGGAAAGTGTCAAATAATACACTGGAGGCAAGGACATAAGGAAACATGCCAAAAATGGCTTGGTAGCGGTTCTAGCAGCTTTGGTGGGTCTGGCCCTGAGGCTTCTGAACAGATGCCCTTCTTGACTAACTTAAATTCACCTCTTCCGGGTGGTGACGTTCACTTGCGTGACCTGAACTTCGATACTTTATCAGAGCCATCCTTCCCCACAACTGATGGCTACAATCTAGATTCTGATCCATTTCCGACAGACAGAAGCAACATGAATAAATCAAATCAAGGTCTTCATACGAGCGAGAATGGTGCTGTTGTTGTATCTTATGAAAAGAACAATTACAATGCTGATGATGAAATCCGCTCTTCCGAGATTTTATCAGGGAACAAGGTAGTTTAGGGAAACTCTTATAATACACTTGTCATTCTTCAGCTTACATGTTTGTCTTCGATAATTCAATCATTTGCCTTGTGACTGCAGGTGTCAAACAACTATTTTGGTTGTGCAGATGGGATGAGTGGTAATGGTGATGCAACTTATCCTGTCAAAAGTAATGCACAGCAACCTAGCAATTGTGCTCCTGAAATAAGAAAACGGACAAAATCAAGCATCACAGTTTATGAGCCTGACATGGGGGTCTACTTAACTTCTGATATGGTTAGTTCCTGTGAGGGGCCATATGCTTCTGCCAGTGAGCCACTGCAAAGGAGTTTGTCATCTGGAAGAACTATTGGGAAAGCAAATTTGGTGAACAAGAGGCCTCCATGCCCATCAGGTAAGGTGACTTCATCACAGAAGTCACAGGAGAGGGTGTCTACATCATATCAAAACGATGGCCATGAGAAGAACCCTTGCAACAAAAATGACCAAAGTTAGTAAAGAGAATCCTCTGATAAAAATGGGCTAGCTTTATCTTATATTCTCTCTTTTATCTCATTTAGTTACTGCATCATCCAGGATCTATCCAAACAACTGAATCAACAAGCAGCAACCTACAAGGATGCAATGGAATCTCAAAGTTTGGAGCATCCAAGGTTGAAGTTTTAAAGAAGCCCTCAAAATTTCTCAAAACCAGCCTTGTGGGATTGATCAATGATAATAAGAGGAATAAGGTTTGGGATAATCTATAATCAATCTTTTCTTTGACCGCTTCCTGATTTGTTAATGAAATGAAGGTTTTCTTTCTAAATGGTACTTCAGGTATTGTTCCCATATGAAGATCTTGTCAAGTTTTTTCAGTATGAAGCACGTGGTATTTCTCCTAGAGGTCTTTTCAATTGCGGAAACAGGTAATGAGCATTTTGTTTATGGGGATGTGTCATGCTTCCTAATTATTTCTGTTACTAGTGTGTATTTTTGTCGAGATGAAAAACTTATTATTTTGGTAATAGTGTAAATACATCTCAAGATGTGAGTGCAGGTCAGTAAAGATGAGAAATTATGGGACCTTTTAAACGATCCTAGTGCCTTTTGGTACTCGATTTGAGTTGCGAAATAAGAAAATGCCAAATGAGTTTGTGGTGGATGTAGAGGGGATGGGGGAACTTAAAAAAGTAGAGCAGCCGAAAGGTCCCTGCTAGGAGCCTGGGAACAAGAATTTACTTCATGGTGGTTTATTATGTTACATTTATTAGATTTGTGGGATGATTATCATTCCATTAGTCTTGATGTGTGCACACATATGCTACATATGGGATGGATAGTACAGGCCTAGAATAGATGCTCCTGAGAATATTTAACTGGAATGTGATTCTTTTAGTATTCATCTAGGCATACATATATGAGTTGTAGTATATATTGTGGGTTACCAAGTGGTATGGCAGTCAATTTATCGGAGGATACTACCGGCTACACAATTGCAAAGAAGAGCAGAGTGTAAGAATGTTAATAAATGGAATGTGGTTGATTCCAAAATAAGAGATACGGCATAGTTTTCTTGATTAAACATATTGGCTCATTGAAATTAAAAATGCTTCAAGCTGAACTAGATCCGATATACAACTGATTAATATCTAGCAATTTTAGTGCAATAAGAGGAACATCAGAAGTTTTAATTTGAGTTACTGCCTTGAGTTATCCAGGTAAATTTGTAATAATTGTTTTTCCTTTCTTCCCATTTTTGCAACTTAACACTTGCTTGTTTAATCGACAATTTGTCATTATTTTAGATTTACTTGCTTAATCAGCAGCTTTTCTTGATTATCTTCATTTTGCAGCTGCTATGCTAATGCTGTTCTACAATGTCTGATGTGCACAAAGCCACTGATGATCTACCTGCTTCTGAGATTGCATTCTAAAGACTGTAATACTAAAATCTGAAATAGCTATTCCCCTCTCAATATTTGCTTTGTACTTGTCTTTCTTTTCTCTGACTTCAGTTACTATCTTCTTTTAGGTTGCTCAAAAAATTGGTGCCTTATGTGTGAACTTGAGCAATATGCTTCAACTTTACGTGAAAGTGGTGGACCCTTATCTCCAAGTAGAATTCTTTCTAACCTGAGGAATATCGGATGTCGCTTAGGTGGTGGAACTCAGGAAGATGCTCATGAGTTCTTAAGGTAATGTAACTGTTACAAGCTTGTTTTATTCTCCTGTTGCCTTTTGGTTTCTTGCTAATATTTTACTTAATGCAATAATAAACTGACTTCATTCCAACTAAGAAGTAACTGTTCTAGTGCCCCAGTGAAAACGTCTACCTCCGTATAATTGCTTGAGTGATCACGTTTTTTCTCTTTCGAAAGATTCAAGAAAAGCAATTTTTGTGGAGCAGAAGTTTCTCCAACATCAAAAGTTATCAGTTGTGTATCACTTGACCTTCTTGAAAGAAATTTTATGTCCAAGCTTATTCTTTAGCATCTTTTGTTTTACTAAATACATTTTTTATGTTTTAATTAGGCTTAACATCCTATACACATAGCTGATACAATAAAAATTGGTTGCAAGGTAAATTATCATGGTATGGTATCTATCACACAAGATGCGGCAGTTGGTGGTTGTTGAAGGATAAGTGAATTGCCCACCTTTCCCTATCAGCTTAAGCTTATGGGTTGATCTGGTTGGTGCATGCAACTCAATAGTGGTGATATAACGTAATCACTACCTTATGTGCTAATGGAAATCTATATAGCTAGCTAGTAACTTGCCTCTTTAGATAAGATGCTTTCCTCATGAGTAATTGATTGCTGTATCCCAATGCTTGGAATGGCAATGTACTGATACCCTATGAACATTCATAAGGATTTCACTGAAGTATCTTTTTCTTAGATTCTCATGCTGTAATATGTTTACACTTTAGAAGTATGTTAGAAGAAAAAACACCGTAATAGAAGTTTAAAAATTTGACAAAGCTACGCTTTCCTCTTGAACAATATGTTCATTTGTTGATTGAACTAGTTTTTATTTATTCTTATTCTTTAATGAAATGATACACAGTTCTCTTGCGTATTCGAGAAAAAAAATTGTTGACAATATGCTTAAATTTGAACACCACCAGGCATCTTGTGATGTCTATGCAAGCAGCGTGCTTGGATGGGCTGGGTGGTGAGAAGCACGTTGAACCAAGTTTGCAGGAAACAACACTGATACAACAGATGTTTGGTGGCCGTCTTAAATCCAAGGTAACATATAAATCTCAGATTTCTTGTTTGTATTCTTTATATTTAGAAAATGCTGGTAGTTTCTTTAGTCATGTACCGTACTTGTAACTATGCATTTTTGTAGTAAATACATTTTCTTTCGTTTGTAATGAAAGCAAACATTCTCACTTGAGCACTTCCTCTTCAATTTACGCCAACTGTGTAGTTGGCTTTTATCATATCAGTCTATGGCACCATTTGATCTATCATATACTAATCAATTTTTGTTTATGAAACAAGGTTAAGTGCCTCAGATGCTATCACGAGTCTGAAAGATATGAGAATATAATGGATCTTACTTTGGAGATTCATGGCTGGGTGGAGTCCTTGCAAGATGCTTTGACACAATTCACTGCTCCTGAAGATTTAGATGGCGAGAATATGTATAAATGTGGAAGGTAGTGTTGTGAAAGGCAGCTATGATCTTGTTAGCCATCATTTCAGTTGGACCACAGCAAATTGAAGTCTATTGAAATTTTGTTTTTTTTTAAATGCAGGTGTTCTGCTTATGTCAGAGCTAGGAAGCAACTGAGCGTGCATGAGGTGCCAAACATATTAACAGTTGTTCTTAAAAGATTTCAGGTAATTATTTTGTATTGAATTTCATGCAATACTTAAGTATTTGGTACGGTGTGTAGTGTTCAGCCATTTTTGTTTGCAGTTCTTTTTAGATGCACATTTGTTGGTTTTGGGTAATATTCACTTGAAATGCCTAATTTATAAAAGAATGTTATGCTCTGCACCTTACTCACCAAATTGTAGCTTAGCTCCTATAAATAGAATTTATGGTCAAACTTTCAAAACTTTGATTGATACTATACACAAAATTGTTTAAATTCGTGCATAAGAATCATAGCATTTTGTCATGAAATAATACCTCCATATTTTCCTTTTCATTTTTTACTAATGTGTAGTTAGAAAAAAAAAGAAATGTTCAAAACTGCAAGTGTATATTCAGATTATCAATGTCTGATAAGTAAAACCCCAACTATCTGGGAACAGGGTTGGGTAATGAAGCACATCTGGGGCAATTTTCATATAAGCTCCTTGCTTGGTTTGACTTGGATCAGTTATCACATGACTGATGCTCTATGCTTGAGCTGACATTTGCCTGCTACTTGAATGTTTCTGGATGGAAGAACTAAATGAACGATATTTTATTTCAGACAGGAAAATATGGCAAGATCAACAAATGTGTCACGTTTCCTGAAATGTTGGACATGGTTCCTTTCGTGACTGGCTCTGGTGACAACCCCCCTCTTTATTTCTTGTATGCCGTGGTTGTACATGTGGATACAGAAAACGCATCATTCTCTGGGCACTATATATCATATGTCAAAGATATGCAGGGCACATGGTTGAGAATTGATGACTCAGAGGTATGTTTTACAACGAAGTCTATCCTGTGAAGTAGGCTACGAATCTGTTACCTATATATGAGTTGCGAGAAATTATTATGACTTGTGAAATTGCATCTATAGATTATGAGTCTTATTATAAGGGTAGTGAGTGAGCGTATCATAAGCAGTATAATTTAAATTTTCTGTCTCCTTGATGCAATTTTGGTGTTAACTTGTTTGGTGCACATAAATACATAATCATTCATTATGCATTTCACTCTGTATGGCTTTTTCGTTTGTAGTTTTTTTGTTGGCTTATTGAAATAAAATACGAAAAAGAAAAATAAAACTTGAGAGAGTTGGAGTTTATGATAGTATGTTGTTGTAATTATTTTTTTCCCATATGTAGGTCCAGGTTGTATCAGTGAATCAAGTTATGTCAGAAGGTGCATATATGCTTTTCTACTTGAGGTAATATAGCCAGCAGTACAGCATGTGATATATGTTGAACCTAAATTACCATTTGGAGTATATCTCTGGCCGCACTCTGCCGCAGTCTCATATTTGTAAAACATTGTTCAGGTCTTTTCCCCGACCACCAAGGATATACATTGAAAGGGGGCTCTTGCCTGTTCCAACAACTGTAAAGCGTCACACATCAAAATCCTCCAAGGGCTCTAAACATGAGCGCAAGCAGACAGAGCTACTCTTTTCTGGAAGTGATCAAACCTATGGTATATATGATTTTAGACCCGATGGAGAAGGCTACATGCAAGATCAGCATCCAGAGTTGAGATCCAGAGATTTCCATCACGCCGATGATGCCTTTGCAGACTCAGTTAGCACAGACTTCTCGGAAGCTACATCAAGTGAATGGTCACTGTTTACCAGCTCTGATGAGTCCTCGTTTACCACTGAAAGCACTAGAGATTCATTCAGTGTCGTGGACTATGGAGACAATGCTGGTCTCGATCCGATTTCCTCTATATTTGGGCCATGTTATGCTCCAGAACATCCTCCTGGGAATTTCGTCTCATGTACCAGGTTCTCGCCTTCCAATCCACAAACAAGGTACTTTTCAGAGAGCACAGACTTTGTCTCGGACTCTTCCATGCCGACCCACCCTCACGGCAATGTACATAGAGGAAGGTACCCAGATAGGGCATGCGCCTCATCAGCCGAACCTCTCGCTTCAGCACATCAGTGGAGCGGGTATGGTCGGTATCCCCTTAGTAGAGATGGTTTTGTTCAAACATCTGGATTTTGCCAAATGTAATCGGTCAACATTTCATAGTTGTAGCTGGTGCTCGGCAGCTGCGGTTAGCACTGCCATTAATGCTGCCTCATGTTCTTTTATTTCAGATGAGGCATATTTAATTTTAGCTGCATATCCTAGGGGTAGTTTGATTCAATGTAGCGCAGAAATTAGATTATGTTCATATGCTTAGTGTGGCAGGTGGAATTTTAGAGCACAGTGACAGGCTTTGTGCCAGCCATTGTTCAAGTGAAGCCAGTCTTGCACTTCTTAAAATTGTATGGGAGAAAGCTCTGCTCGCTTTTAGTTTTGACGTTTTATCTTTACCCAGAAAATGGGGAAAGTTCAGCATTTGATTTTTATTCTTTAAAAAAAAGTCAGATGCTTCCAAATTGCAACATTTCGAAGACATTGTTTTCGAGACCATACTCTTTCCTGCTTTCATGGGGTCGGCTTATTGTTCTTCCTGAATGAGCGATGTTCTTAGTCGGGCTGGGATACCCACCTCAGCTGTTTAAGTGCATCAGAAGTCTGAACAGACTGCCTTTAATTCTTCTGAACCAAATAAAGACTACTCTAGTTCATCTGGACCAAATAAATTACCTTTAGCCAGCCAGTTGTATGGCCTGTGACTTGTGTCATGATCCTGGTGCACCCGTGTCCATCAGTCGTGCCCTGGTTCCGATTCCCTGCTGCACAGCTCAGTTGCTGCTATGCAATTTTGCAGATTGGTTGACTAACCTGCACTGCCCTGGACGCAGAAATGAGCTTTGCAATGCCTATGTGGCATTTACAGTCTGGGGTGATTGAATGCCTACAATTTCCTTCTCTGATTGAAACGTATGAATTTTAAACTGGTTTGTTCCATCAATCCTCGTCCAAACTTGAAGCACTCTCCCAGATCGGCAGCTGCCATTGAGACAGCACCGGCAATACCCGATGCCAGTAGCGATGTAGAAGTCTGGTGAGATCATCCCTTGCTAGCTTGATGTCGATCGCAACGCGTAATTGTGGATTAGATGCAAGTTGTAAATTTTACCATGTGGGGAAAAGAAGGGGATAGCGGTACCTCAAAATTAAGGTGAAAATGTAAGTAACTTCTTGCAGCATGTCCACTATGATTGATAATCCTCCTATGCCCAGTCTTTGATTGCTGAATAACTTCAGTTCGTAGCTGAATAACTTGAGTTGGCCAGCTAGTGTCTGAAGATTGCTGAACGGAGGTGTATTCGGACGGTAGAGCAGAATCTTCAGGACGGAATATTTGAAGAAATTAGTGCTTGATTATCCCTATTATCTTTCATCCTCAATTCCGAAAACTCGATACTATGTTACACTGAGACGACAGTGAAACAACTAAAAACCATTTCGTTCTGCAAGGCACCAGTTTTTCTTGAGGTTTACGAAGAAAGTGGCAGCTTCGTATGCTGTTACCCAGGCCTTACATCTGGCCCAAGCGGACCAAACCTGCCCTCCTGAGCCCTAAGCCTACACCAACAGTTGTTTCATTTCGGCCCATGGGCTTATCGTATTGAGACGAAGCCCTCATGTATAAAAATAAAACTGCAAGAGTACGAGGAGACAGGATTGCAGCAGCTGCTGCTCGCTGGACGACATAGGGTGCTTGGATCCTGAATTAAATTTTAATCCGAGTCATATTGGATGTTTGAATATCAATTAGAGAGATTAAATATAAAACATAAATAAAGATTAATTCAGGATATAAATTTATTAAACCTAATTAATTTATCATTAGCATATGTTTAATGTAGCACAAGGAAAAAATCTTTCCAACGTATCGAGGATCGACTATATCACCCCTTCATCTACAAAACTAGGTTTTTAACCCCTTCATCTTTGTAAAACTGTTTAAAGCACCCCCTAAAGCAGTTTTGCTGGTCGTTTTACCACGCTGGTGCGCTGAGGTGGACTGAGATGCTGACGTGGACTGACTGGTTGGTGGAACTAGCTTGCAAGTGCTAAATCACATTTCTCTCTTCTTTCCCCCTCTCCTTATCCTCTGCCCACCCAACGCTCGACCTGCTCCTCATTCCCGCCACCCGACCTGCTCCGCACGACGGCGCCGAAGCCAACGCTCGCGCGGGCCCGCGCTAGCGCCTAACCTGCTCCTCCTCTCCTCCACCCGACCTGCTCCGCCCGACGGCGCCGGAGCCGACGCTCGCACGGGCCCGCGCCATTAGCTGACCTGCTCCTCCTCCTCCCCGCCGTCCGACCTGCTTTGCTCGATGGCGCCGGAGCCCACGCTCGCACGGGCCCAAACCAGCGCCCGATTTGCTGCTCCTCCCCGCCGCCCGACCCACTCCGCGACGCCACTGAAGCCCACTCTTCCGCGGGCCTGCAGCAGCGCCTGTGACATGCATCGCTCCATACGCTCCGCGGAGCCCCAGGGCGTGCTAGGCAGGTCCCTCTGGCTCGGCAGCCGCGGCTCGCAGCACGACGGGATTGCGATGGGCGTGGCCAGATGATAGGGGGGGGGTGTGGAGGGAAGAGAAGGACGTGATCTGCCATTTACAAGATAGGTCCAGCTGTCAGTCAGTCCACCTCAGCGCGCCAGCGTGGCAAAACCACCTCAGGTAGTCAGAGATGAAGGGGTTAAAAGTTCGATTTTATAGTTGAGGGGATGATGTAGTCGACCCTCGATATGTTGGGGTTATATAGACTTTTTTTTAGCACAACATTGTTAAATTATGGACTAATTAAGTTTAATAAATTCGTCCCGCGAATTAGTCTTCATTTACATAGTTGGTTTTATAATTAGCCTATATTTTATATTTTTAATTGATGTCCAAATATCCAATATGACGGGACTAAAATTTAGTCGGCAGAAACCAAATGGGGCATAGCCAAGGACAAGAGCTGCACGTGAGATGATTGAGCGTGGCTCCATCCTTCTGCACATGCTCTCGATGGACTGCTTGTGCACAGCACCTGCTCGTACTTTATATATCGAATGAATATCGTGTAATTATTTTAGTACTTTAGGACACTTATAAACTATAGACTTGCACGCTCACGAGCCATGCCGTGGCCATCTCATGCGAGCACAGTTCTTTACTAGGAAAGTGGTTTCCAAGAGGGGTTTTTGCGAGCTTGTGACTGAATTTTTAAGTGACTGGGGTGTCTGGAGCTTAGCATCAGACCTGGTCACAACTGATTTTGTTTTCTTCTGTAAACTACCAGGGAAACCTTTTCGCTTTCAATTCGCCCTTTTTTCATAGGCACGTGGAGGAAGCGATCAAGCAGCCAGGGTGACAAACCGCATGATAATGTAACGATCTTCTTGGAAGATGGCATGAATTCCGAGTTCTCAGAAAGTTCAGGCATTTCTGTTGGGCATGTACTTTAGACTTTCCCATTGAAAACAGGACTGGACGACTGGTGACCGGAGAAAGGTTCAAAAAAAAAATCTGGATTCAATCATGGTACGAACATGACCGGTTAGCAACTGAATTAATACATGAACATTTCATGCTCATTCATACATGAACAGGGGCGAGAAAAAGCGAACAATTTCAAGAAAGAATTAGAGAAGAGGTTAGTACTTGGACGGTCCTGGCACTTATTTATTACGGAAATTAAGAAGTAGTATATTGTGGTTGAGAACTGGCCGGTTAGGCATTACCTGATATTTTGACTGGTAACAGAATTTCTTGCAGAAATATTTCCAGTGCCTGCGCAATGAACTTCCTTGGAAGCACGTCAAAAGAAAAAAAAAATATCCGTAGAAGTTCCAGTGATGTAAAACCTCTTTCTGCGAATGCATCTCCCTCAAAACCCCGTGACGAATCTCCCCGTGACATCAGTGATGGCGTCATGCTGATTTCGATACCTGAGTACCTGATGTTTCAGTCTCAGCTTTATGCAATATTGAGGTGCCAAGTGCATGCTGACGTGGCAACAGGCCGTGGAGCTAACATTGTGTTCTTTCTAATCTTTGCTGATGTCTGTATCTCGGTTTGTCTTTTCTGTTCCATATTTTATTCTGTTTATTATCGGTCCCATCTGCAAAGACTGAACGTAATCTGATAAAGATAACATCCTTCTTTGGCTTCTTCCGTCAAACTGTCAAACATTCAACCTCGGAGAAAAACCGGTAAAACCAGTATGTTTTTAATGTTCTTAAGAAAGTGCCAGGATCTCTGCTAATCAATTTACTAATGGGTGTTAATGGTTGCCCTGGAAGAACAGACCACATCATGATTAGAGGACGGTCACTTTGCAAATGCAAAATGCTGAATTTTGAGATGATTCTTCACGCGCTATTATCAAATTGCTCAATCTCTTTTCGTCGTCGTCCGTATATATATAATGTATCTTCTTATTTCTGCTCCACTATAAACGTGTTGGTCAGACTTGACCAAATCATTGGTGTACATCATTTCTTCCTTTATAACATCTATAATTAAGGGGTTATTTGGGGGCTTCTTTCAAAATGATTTCATTGGTGAAGCTAAAAAACTGATTTCATACAATTTCTATTTTATTTTAACCCTAATCTGCAAAACGGCTTCACAATGTAGCGCCGGGTGAAGCTGAAGTTGGAATAACCCTCCCCTTCCCCACCCAAGGGGCCCTAAGCAAGAATTCTTACCTGGCTTTCGTCTGTTACAGAGATGGCAGAATGCTGAAAAAAACACGAGACCAAATGGGAGAATCCTTCATTTGTTTTTGGAGCTTTTAGTAGTCTGGTTGTGGTTTGATGTTACGGTTGGCAGTGTAAGACACTTGGAAAGCACTGTTAGGAAGGCGTCCGTTATCACTTATTCCTGTATTGGTTGTAGATTGAAGTTTCTGTTTTTTGTTTGTTGCCATGGTGTTCAACACTCGGCATGGTTATATTACTATTTTCTGGAACCATAGCTGAATAAAATATAGTTAGTATTGCCTATTGGTGACCATTAGTTAATGTTACAATAACCATCCTTCCTAGCGCTCCTCCTAAGTGCCCAACTTCACGCTGCCAAGTGCCAACCACTACAAGAAGATGCCATACGGGTTGGTATTGCTAGACTAAACTTTGGAAGAATTCTATAGAGTAATCAACGTGAAATGGACACAGGCCCACATACCCATAACTTAGGAATAGGATGGCTGATTTACTTCATTACCAACGATTTGGTGATCACTTAGGATAACTATTTGCCAAGATCGAGGAGGTTATATGAAAATTGAAGTGAGTGACATTTTTTTTTAAAAATAAAATATATAATGCAGAAACTTCATAAATGAAAAATGATGCACCAAATATGCAGTTGGTAGGGGGCCTTGGTATTGGCCTTTCACTGGCAGCCCAACTCATAAGCCGAAAATTAAAGGTAGTGAAGTGTTATTGGACTTGGAAAACTTTTTTTTTCAGGGCACTTGAAAAATATCTTAGGTCACTAAGATCTTGGACCAATAACAACTCAAAATATTCACTTTTCTTTTTTAAAATATAATTTTTGTGAGATAGACTATATTTACATTAAAATGCTTTCAATAGGGATCAATATAGGTGAAATTAGCGCATTGTTCCAAGACAAGATTATGCTCCGACCAATTTAAAATCAAAATTACTTATTACTATACAACGTAATTAGAGGTCACCGAGAAATTTGCAAAGATATTGCTACCAACGGGAATTTCTCCCTCATAGCATATGGATCATGCCGCCCACAAATTGACCATCGGTACTCGGTCTGGACCAGTCTACGCCTGCCTAGGCATACTTGATAATTTTGTTCTAATTTCATCAGCTCAAGCAGTCTCAAGGGACCACCCTGCGGTGCCATGGTGGACTAGTACCTTTGCCACATGCCCTACTCCCTCCATCTCCATGCCCATTAGCCCATACAGCATCAATTTGCATTGGAGCCAATGTGGGGTTGCCGGCCAAGTACCACCACACCCTACCCCTGGAGTGATTTTCTGGGCTCACAAAGATGCCTTTGCTGTGGTAGCTCTCTCTGGATGGACAATTCAGAGGAGCATCTGCCTCATGGAGGTGAAGTTTCTAGCAGCCAGTGTGTATGGAGCGTTAAAGTTAGCATGGAAATGGAAGTGATTCCGGAATATATGCCCTGCAGAGAGATGGACGACGGCTGGAGCAAAATGCAGCTCACTTTCTGCTCCTTTTCCCTCCCTCTTTTAGTAATCCTCCATTATGGCCACAAAGTTCTTGCTTTTGTAAATTATTAATTGCTGTTACCAGATTTGTAATGATCGGCCGGTTTAGAGCATCTTTATCGGAGCTGTTAATAGGCTTTAAGTGAGAATGTTTCCAGAATAGGTAAATTTCCCCTAGTGAATCATATTCCGCCGTGCAATGTGCACAACTTGTTAACCTAAGCTACTACAATACCTGGTCCTCCACGCTAGGCTGATTCTAAAGGTGTTTGGCGTTAATTATTTAGAAATTACTATCTCCATCCCAAATTACAATTCGTTTTAACTTTTCTAGATATCTAAATTTTGTTATGCAGCTAGATGTACGTAGCAAAAATTATATATTAAAAAATCTAAAACGGATTGTAATTTGTGATGGAGTGAGTAGTGAATAATCACCACTGCATTTTCTCCAAGATATTGGGTGTAAATGCAAACATTCGACAACTCAGCTCGCATGAAAATTGTCTATTGCAATTGTGATACCGACTTTAGAAGATCCGGCCCTAGTGCATAAATCTCCTTTATCACAGACGAATAACAAGAACTTATTAGTGCGTTTGCACGTGGCATTATTCTCTTTCTTATTAATCTTCTCAATAGAAAACGATAAAACAAAACTTGTGCGCAGAAAAAATTTGAAATCTCAAAAATCTTCATAGGACGTGTCGGCGTGGCATTTTTCATGCGTGCCACGCCGTCGTCCCAACTGTCAAATTTTTATGATTTTCTTCCCTAGCTTGTGAGTACGAAATCTGGGTCGACTTTTACTCGTGGAATTTTGTGCGGATCAGCAGGAGCCAGAGCGGTTTAGTTTTGTCCGTTGCCAATCTCTTTCCAGCAGCCACTAAGATCGACAAGGACAGCTCGATCCTGTGATGGCTGTCCCATTTGTTCTTAGGCAGCGAACTCACGGTTAGCCACGTCCCTCACCCATTTGCTTTGTGTCCTTTTGTCCCCTGCCGCTGCCCTGCGTGACACGTTTGCTGACAGTGGAGTACGTACCTCTTGGCATGTTTACCTCACCCGTGTCACGTTATTCATGAAATTATCCTTTGTTCTAACCAAACTAATCATCTTACACAAAACACCATACCATACATTTAAAAATTGAGAGTAGCATCGCTAACGCGGTTTCACATTATTCCGTATCTGAAAAGTTCTTGCTGTCGTTCCATCTAAAAAGTTCCACGTGCCAAGAAAAAATTATGCATATGGCTTGTTTAGCTCCTTCCATTTTCCGGTCTAAACTCGTCGATCATCCAACGATTTTTCGTTCTAATTGATCATTTATCAAGTCACGCAAAGAAAAATTGCAAATTATTCACATTGCAACACCCTGCCTAGCTAGGGATCGTTTTCCTCGGAACCATTGAGTTGGATAAAGCTGCTGGGTGTTTGGAAGAATATAATCTATTCTCAGGTCCAGACGCTATCCTGACTCACTACTGCATAAAGCATTTTTAGGAGCGGGAAAAAAATATTTGTACGGACGGGCGCAATACCCGTTCCTATTTCTCGTAGCTACAAATGCTGTTTACAGGGGCGGGTAAAATGACCGCCTTTGGAAATATATTTGCAGGGGTGGGTCACGCCCTCGCCCGTCTCTGGAAACCTATTTTCAGGGGCGGGTGGGCCCATGACCCGCCCATAAAAATTGTATTTGCAGGGGCGGGTTATGGGCTCACCCGCTCTTGAAAATGGATTTCCAGGGGCGGGTGAGGGCGTGACCCACCCTAGAAATGGGTTTCCGCCCAAAAATTCACTGATTTAAATTTTCCAAATTCGTTTCCTGCTATTTTCTAGAATTTTGTTTCTCGCCAATTTTGACCTATCAAGCTAGTGCGCGATCGAATGTTATAGTGACCGACATTGAATATGTTTCATAAATATAAATAATTACGCATACAAAATTAAATCATATAGAAGTATATTATTATAGTGCATCATTAGAGTACATCATCAAAGTGCACATAGAATACACATTTTTATCCTATTCCCCCGATTAATGCTACTGAAGCCGGCACAGAGGTGCAGAGCGTACCACTGACGAAAACTTTCGTATTTTTTGCCAGTTGCCAATTCATGTTCAGGGTGAACAAAATACCCCCTTACATGGACCACTTCATGCAAAATGAAACGGCATAAATTGACGACTACATTGAGAAGTTGTTGCTCATGGAGTTGCTCCTCGTATCTTCTCGGCTGAATATGCAATTCAAAAATCCATGAAAAAATTAAGCCAAGTGTTAGATACACGCAAAAACAATATGCACTTATGCATCTATCCATAACAAAGAGTAGCCCCTTACACGCTCGGGATCAGTTGCGTATCTCCCAAGCTCCCTCATGTGCTTGCACATGTAGTATCCACAGTACACAGAACCTGCAGGTTGCTTGTGCCACAGGAAGTTTGTGCGTATTCTCATTTCTTCTTTTATGTTGGGGGGATAAATTCCTTCTTTGTAAATGTAGTGCCTGTAAGCCCTGTTTTAGAAAGAAAGAAATGAGAAGTTAGTTTATATATGTAGTTTTTGTGGAAGATTTAGCATGATGTACATGTAGAACATAAGAATTTTGCTAACATGTTGAGGATGAATATGAATTCTTTGTATCTGCTCTTATCCCAATCAGCAGAGTCCAATACGAGAACCTTTCCAAGCTTTGGTTGTAGCATAAAAGCAATCCCGTGATTTCTGCAAAAATATTATATACGATTTCTTAGGCATTTATTCGAAGCAAGTGCATATTATAACAAATGATTGAAAGTACACTTACTTGACGTTGTATGGTGCCCATATGACATCCCTGTCTTGCTATTGTTGCATCTGAAGTGATATATAAACCCCAACCCTCTTTATCATCCTTTGGTGTTCTTTTATTCATTTTGCTTATTTTTCCTTGCGCGTTTCACACTTGCTTAGCACATCATGGTCGTCCTTCGACCACATTGGTCCGAGATGCCTGGACTCGCAAATAGCTTCAGGGTCAAGAAATGTGATCTTAGAGGACACGCCTCTGACGCGGCCTCCATGCTCTTTGGACCTAATGGTTGTACTAAGGACATCCTTGTCCCTCTTGGCTTTGAACTTTTCTTACTTCTGAAGCTCAGTAAGTTCATACATTTTTTGTGCCATCGCTTCGGTCTCGGGTTGGTCAAACTTAGGCTTAACATCCACTATTTTAGGCATCCTTACTTGAAGCCAGAAATAGCCACGTTCATCAAAGCCTTCAAAAGGGTCGGGTTGCTCGGCAGCTATTGCAGCCTCTCTTTCACACCGCCACTGATCGACCTTGCTTTGGTATCCATCCAGGTCAAGATGGACTTTATGTATGTTGCTCAGTGCTAGATCTTTATTTCTCTGGCTTAGGGCTAGAGCTTCCTCAGAGGTCTTTTGCCGAACAAACTTTTCTCATTGTGCTAGTGTGATGTCCTCGTAATCTGCAAATGGCGTTCGGCCTTGCTAGGCATACTTGGTATTCAGATCACTCTTCCACCGGCGGAAACTTTCACCCAACATCTCTCTAGCATAATGCTTTACTTTGTGTTTAGTTCGTCTTGGTAAAATAAAAGTTTTGCTCAACAATTGCCACATCGCTTCTTTCTTCCCCTCAGGAACCTTTAGCCAATCGGCGATCGTTGGATCCAAAACCATCTTTGTGTTCTGATTATAGAACCGATTGCGTTCCGAAACTTTGTACACACCCCAGGAGGCTCTATGGGCTCGCCTGCTGCGTTAACTGCATTGACCATCCATTGGCCTTTGGGGTATTGGTTTCTTTCACGCTGATCCCGTTTTCTTTTATTTTGGCTGCCAGAGGTTGTAGTTTGAGGTTCCGGACCGGAGCTTTTGTTGTCTTCAAGTTCTTCCTCTGTTCGGCTTGGAGGTCGGCGTAGGCATTTACTCCTTCCTGTCGGAGCCGCCTACATGGATCATACGCTTCGGCCAGTCATTACGCGTAATCTATGAAAATGTATACTAAATGCTAGGTTCTAAGTAATCGCGTAGTCATTACCTGACTTTGATTCGGAACGCAATCCGGATCAAAATCCGACCTTGAACGGCTTTCTCTAGGAGGAAACGGATGTGGATCTATCGGATCGTGCCACTATCCTCCTATCCAAGCCCCTTGTCCTACCCTGGGACCTTCGTCATCCCCAAATTCTACTCCAATGTCGCCCTCATCGTCCCACTCCATCTGGGATGCAATTTGCTCCATTACATCATCTTCCGTGCTCCCTTTATAGGGAAGACGACGGCGAATGATCCATTTATGACCTCTACATTAGAGAGCCAAATAAGATATATTTGAATAAATATTTGAATACATATAGGAATAGAAACCTAATTGAATGCACATTTTATAAATAGACTGGCCTCGTACTTTCTTATAAAAAGGACTCTGCAATGTCCACATTATGACTCTCTCCATGTGTCTCTCTATGTATTATGACTCTCTCTCTATGTGTCTCTCCATGTGTCCACATTATGAATTTACTACTAAAGTTCTCATTCGCATTGAATAAATTCACTAACTATATTCAAATTTTCACATTGAAATAAAAAAGAAAAGAACTAACCTTATTCAAATGAAAAAAAACTTAGCACAAATTACACTCAAAAATAAAAAAAATACATTCACATTCACGTTGAGAGTACAATCTCATTCAAGTTGAGAGCATATTTTTTCATTATTTTCCACTAATTTTTCACTAACTTAGCACATTCACTATCTTTTTCACTAAGCACCTTCACTTATTTTTTACAAGTAGTAAACTAACCATATTTAGAGTTCAAATGGAAAAAAGATAAAAAAAGTAAAATCAAGAAACTCACCTTGCCTCAGCTTGAGGAGAAGCGGCACCGGCCGCGTGGAGGGGGGTGGAGGAGCGGCGGCGCGTGTGGAGGCCGGTACGGGTCAGGGAGGAGGCGCGGCTCGGGGAGGTGGCCGGCTCGGGCAGAGGAGGCGCAGCTCGGGGAGGAGGCCGGCCCGGGCGCGAGATCCGGCGGCGGGCGCGGGGTTGAGGCTGGCGCGGGAATGAGGCGCACGGGCGCACGCGGGGAGGAGTGTGGCGGTGCGCGGGGATGCTGGCACCGACGTAGGGCACCCATAGCGGGAAGGAGGATTCGCGTGGAGGGCGCCGGTGCGGGCGGAGGAGATGCGGCGCGGCAGCGCGGGGAGGAGGTAGACGGCAGTGGCGCAGGGAGGAAGAGGACGGCAGCGGCGAGTCCAAATTTTTGCAGCCTGGCGGCGTCCTGCACGAGTGAACAAAAAATTGGCTAAGTCCCGGGGCGTGCATGCATTATATAGGAAGGGATTTTCAGGGGCGGGTGGCGCCCCCCTCAAAATCTTTTTCAATGTTCTTCTGAAAATTCAATTTATTGAAAAAATATAGCTAAACACATAAAAAAAGTAAAATTTGTACCTAAGGCTATTGTCACCTATAGAACTAGAAGAAAAATATATGACAACCATATTTTCGTGTATATAATAGTTAAGAGTGTGCAAACATCAATGTATGGTTCTCCTTCATCACTATCTCATACAACTCAAGCCATACTTTGTGATTTCCACACCATTTAGCATTATTTGTAGTTAAATGTGATTGGAATATTTTTTCTTGTTCTATAGGTCACAAAAGCCTTAGGGTACAAGTTTCACTTTTTTATGTGTTTAACTATATTTTTTGAATTAATTGAATTTTCTAAATTATTTTAAAATTTATTTGTAGGGGCGGGTGGGGGCGCCACCCGCCTCTAAAATCTTTTTCAAATTTCTTCTGAAAATACAATTAATTCAAAAAATATAGAAAAATACATAAAAAAGTGAAATTTGTACCCTAAGGCTATTGTCACATATAGAACTAGACAAAAATAAGACAACAATATTTCAAACCACACCCTTAAGCATTATATACACTGAAAGATGCTTGGCATATTTTTTCTTGTTCTATACGGCATAAAAGTCTTAGGGTACATATTTCATATTTTTTTTGTTGTGGTTTGCAATATTTTTTGAATTAATTGAATTTTTGGAATCTTTATGAAAAACTATTTTTAGGTGCGGGTGGGGGCATCACCCGCCCCTACAAATCGATTTCCAGGGGCACCCGCCCCTGAAAATATTTTTTTCCTTATTAGCTTTGAAAATTTGTTTAAATTATAAAATATAGCAAATCACATCAAAAAAATTATAAATTTGTACTCTAAGGCTATTGTGCCCTATAGAACTAGAAAAATATGACAAGAATCTTTCAATGTATATATAATGATATATTATTTTAGAGTGTGTGTGAGTGTGATAAGTACTTAAAAAAAATCAAATCTTCTTCACTCTTTTATGCATCTACGAAATTCATCATTACGTCTTATATATATAATTCATTTAGAATACATGGATGCACAAGACATTAGAGAGATTACATGAAATTAAAAATAATTTACTAGCTACATATTTAAGCGGTAACAATTCTTGATTCTCCGTCCTTGCGTGCCCATGGCTTGTCTTTTTTTCCTATGCTTGCTTCTATAATTCTCATGTTCTGTGGTAGGTCTGTGAAGATGTTCATTTCATCGTATTGATATATTCTTCCACATCGTTGATAGCATCAACTCCTGTTATATTTTATTTTCCAAGGATGACAACGTGCTTTGATTTCTTTGTGGGGTCAGCTACGTACAGTACCTGGACGACCTGTGAAGCAAGTACCCATGGTCATCTTTGTAACCAACATTGTTGAGGTCAACAATCGTGAGCCCATAGCCCTCCACCTCAACACCTCTTGTGTGTTTGACCCAACGACACCGAAAGACCAGAATTTGTATATTGGAACCATAGTGCACTTCCCATGTATCATCTATGATGCCATAGTATGTGGTACTTTAGCATGTTCTCTCGTCTAAGGCCTCAATACGAACACCACTGTTCTGAGACACGGTCTTCTTGTCCTTTGAGATATTATAAAATAGATATCCATTAATATCATACACTTGCCATGATGTGACCCGGCTAGATGGGCCAGCTACCAATCTTTTGATCGTTTGTTCTTCCACGGTCTTCCCATCTGGTAGATCCAGGTCCTTCAACTATGCAGTGAATCGACGCTTGTGCTCTCTCATGATCCAATCATCCGAGTGACCATTACTTTCTGCATGAATCATGCTCAAGTTTTCATTGACTAAAGGAGTCATTATCGTGAGATGCTGCAAGATGCTATGATATGCTTGTTGCACACCTTTCAAATCCTTGTCGATGAAGGTTTTCCTCCCAACTGTGCCAACCCCTTCCAACCTCCCAAAAAAGCGTGGAACGGGCAAACCAATGCCTACTTTATCCTTTAGATAACCTAGGCAACACTCAATGATTTCCTCAGTACTGTATCCCTCTATCATGGACCCCTTAGGGTATGCACGATTCAGTATGTACCGGTTTAGAATGGAAATAAAACGCTCTTACGTCTACATTTCATGTAGGTAAAGTGGACCAAGTGCACGTATGTGGTCGACCATGTGAATCATTAGGTGTTTGTTATATCAAAAAAATCCCGTAGGGAAGCACATCTCAAGCTACGCCATAGTCTGCTCAATAAATTCTTGGAGATCATTCAATTCATCTTCGTCGATTACCTTTTGAGAAATCTTGTTGAAGAAGTAACACAACCAAGTGATTACCATCTTCACGTATACTGGCTTGATCGCTCTGATTGCAATAGGGAGGAACACCGTTAGCAACACATGATAATTGTGACAGTTATAGCCGCATAGCTAGAGGTCTTTCATCAAGACTAGTTTTCTTATGTTGGATGAGAAACTACTTGGGACTCTGATCCCCCGTAAGCTCTCGCACATTGCCTTCTTCTCATTATGTGTCAAGTTGTAGCTAGCTGGGAGAAGTTCATATCTTCCATTCCCTTTATCCATAGGGTGAAGATCTTCTCTTATCTTCATGGCTACCAGGTCTTGACGTGACTTTAAGGTATTCTTTATCTTTGCTGATGTCTTCAGAAGGAGCCCAATTGTGTTACCAAACACATTCTTCTTCAGGTGCATACCATCGATTACATGGCGGACCTAAACATCCGCCCAATACGGCAAGTACTTGTAGAAGATGGACTATTTCTTGAATGGTACGCCTTCAATAGGTGCCTTATCTCTATTTCTCATCTTCCCATCTTTCGTCATCTTCCCATAGCTGACCTGGATGGTCCCGACCATTTCAAAAATATAGTGCCCGTCTCGTTTTACTGGAGCAGAATGTAACTCAGGCTTGCCATCAAAAAAGTTGTAGAACTTCTTACTTCAGTACCGATGTCCTTCCACCAAGAAGCGCTTGTACCAAGGTAAACTACCTTTTTAGAACCTTCCAGGAAAGACGATACAGTGTCATCTAGGCAGACCCTGCATCCCGTCCTACCTTTGATCTATCCTGAAAGGACAAACAGAGCCTGGTAATCATGGATGGTGACGAAGATAATATCTCTTAGATTAAAGGTTTGCCGTGTAAAACCATCAAAGATATCGATACCCTACTTCTATAGAGTTTCCATCTCTTGCATCAGAGGCTCAAGGAAAACATCAATATCGTTGCCATGATGCTTGGGTCCATGTATAAGGTTGTCCATCGTCAAGATCACTGGCCATGCGCTGTGAGTGCTAGTTCTTTCACCAGACGGATTCATTCCATCCGTACTCAACGCAAACCGAATATTCCTTGGGTCCTTTCCAAATTCCAGATAATACCGCTCATCGAACTTCTTCCACTTGCGAGCATATGCTAGATGTCAAAGCTTTCCGTCGCCCTTCTGGCGCTTATCTGAATCCCACCAACGCATTAGTCCAGCATTGTCAGACCCGGGGCTACGGAACTGCGCACATGGCGTACATATTCTAGGATAATGGATGGGACATAGCCCACACCCTACACCCATTGTAGCTACTCGTGCAGGAGTAGAACTAGTCGGAACAGAAGGAAACTACCCAAGTAGCACTCGGGTAGGACTCCTAAGCTTGTATTTGGCTAGGACTTCCATGTCACTCTGTCCCCCAAGACTATATAAGGGCGGGTAGGGACCCCCTCCAAACATCACATCATCTAAGGCAACAAAAAACCACCACACAAAACGTAGGGTATTTCGCTCTCGGCGGCCCGAACCTATCTAAAGTTTCGTGCTCCTTGCACCTTCGAGATCCTGATCTCGGCGACACCCCACCTACAATCTACCACCTTGGCGGTATCCCTCGGTGGGCTTGGAGGTTAAACACCGACAGCTGGCACGCCAGGTAGGGGTGTTCATCGAGCATCCACCGGTGAACTCGATGGCATCTTTTAACTTCACTAGCGCCACGCTCGACGAGGGCACAACTTTCAGCTTCGGCTCGTAGGTCTGTGTCGCTGATGGCGCGGGCAGCTTTTGTTGGCGCCTTGTCGACGACATGAAGCCGGAGGCATCTGCAGCAGCTCAACACAGCGATCTCAATGAGTTCATTGACAACCTCGACGAGACGCTGCTCCATAACCTAGCCAGGGAGATCGAGGAGGAGTCCGCCGTCGACGCGACTTTGACTCGTGCTGCACCAGGACTTCTCGAGTCAGATTCCATCCGATCTGAGGAAAAGCGTACTCGACTCGTATTCGGGCTACGCAATGCGGCTTCTATCTACCAGGAGCTCACTCAATCCGAGTTCCTCTCCGCATTGGAAGAGGACTTGAATAATCTACTGAAGCTCGGAGACGCGGGAGCCACCGCCTGTCGGGAGGCCCCGTTTTCGACAAGTACTCGGACTCGGATGATGACTCTGAAACCTTTCCGGGTTGTCATCTGGGCCTGACTATAACCTCAATGCCGCAGGGCTGGTTCGTGAACTGGAAGGGCATGGAGCCCTCTAAGCTACTCGAATACGATTCCCGCCTTGTGGCTTTCACACAAGAACTGCCTTTTCAGGAAGCCAAGCCCCTCTCTCCCATCATCGAGGAGGGAGAGGGCAGGATAGTACTCATCGACTATAGCTCTAGGGAGAGTTTTTCCTGCAACATCACGTCTACATGGCCTCCCTCCACAAGCATGATGACGATGACGAACCAGGAAGAGAGTACGATGACGAGCTACTCTCGGACGTCTTCGCCGACGAGCGCACAACGGACGCTCCTCAAGATGAAGACGAGGAACACAAAAGAATCCGGAGGATCAAGAACACCAAACATGCCAAGCATAGGCGGAACTCAGAAGCCCGCGCACGGAACCCACCTCACCACAGAAACCTCAACGGTGCCTTCGCTGCAGCCGACGATCGCTAGAACAACACGCCAATCGAGAACATCGCTGAAGCAGCTTTGTTAATTCAGCAGTTACCCCAAAACCTGGAGACCGAGAGGCTACTTCATCTGAAGCAACACACCATCATTTAACCGGACCGGCGGGACCCCATGCCATCACGAGAGCTCCATCCCCCGGGTTAGTCGTACCCCAGGAGGAGGACCCAACCCTCGAGGGAGCGACAACCGCCACCACAACCAAGACAATCGAAGTGGCCACGGACACCAGCATGCCCAGCAATCCGCATGCGGTCATGATGACCTAGAAGTCCAACAACCTCCATGACAGTCGAGCAACCACCAGGTCGCAAGGCCCCAAGCCAGCAGTCACACTACGGGAGGCCACATCCACCGTGGAAACCTCCGCGACTTGCCTACAGCTGACCTAAGGTAGAAGATCAACGAAGGCCGTGACGCTCAAGACATCATCGACTCGAGACGCCGCAAGTGCGGCGGTGATCCATGCGACGTCGACAATAGTGATCGCTTCCCAGCTTTCACTCGCAACATCACCTCCCGCGACTGCCCAAGGGAGTTCAAGCCTGTCGGCATCACCAAGTACGATGGCAAACAAGACCCACGGCAATGGATTCGCTGCTAATCCACCACCATTGAAGTGTCAGGCGGCTCCAACACGATCAAGGTTATCTACTTCCCAATGGTGCTGGAATCTGCACCGCTCACCTGGCTCGAAAGCCTCAAACCAGACTCCATCGACTCTTGGGAGGACCTGAAGAAAACCTTCATCGACAACTTTCATGGCTCCATGCTCCGCGCAGGTACTCGCCATGACTTTTCACAGGTCAAGCAGGAGGAGAATGAGACCCTAAGGTCCTATACCAGGCGCTTCTTCGAGATACGCGCCACCATCGCAAACATCACAGACGAGGATGTCATCCACTGCTTCCAAAATGGCCTCGGCTCGAAGAACAACTACCGCGACTTCGGCCGCAACCGCCCCAGGACTGTCATGGAGCTCCATGACATGATGCAGCGATGGGCCGACCAGTAGGACGAGGAGAACGAGCGCTTCACCAAGCGCAACAATGACAAGCGCAACAACTGCAACCGCTCTGACAAAATCCAGTGGAACTACTCGGAACCCTCCCGAAAGCGCAAGCTAGACCATGAAGAGCGGAACTCTTATGGCAAGAAGTCGGGGAACTAGCAGGATCAGTTCGAGAAGATCTTGCACAAGCAATGCCTGATGCACCTGAAGTCCAAGCACATACTCTTTTAGTGCATCAGCCTCCACAAGTCTCTCAACGCATCTCTCCCGGATTAGGACGAAAAGAGGAAGGACAAGGATGACGAGGAGGGAGACAAGTCGGGGGCCCAGGGATATCAAGATCCCAAGAACGTCGTCAATGTTATCTTTGGTGGCGACGGCAGCTTCCCAACCAAGCGCGCGCAGAAGCTTACTCTGCGTGAGATCTTATCTCTTGAGAGGATCAGTGGACCAGCTTCTCCGAGCCGGGAAAATTCCCGCTTGTTCTGGATCCTATAGTGGCCGGCTCACAGCTCACCCGAGCTCAACCTGCTCTTCGCGAGTACTTTGAAGAAGATGGGGCTGGACATCTCCAATATGCTCACCCCAAGCAAGGCTCCATTCTACGGCATCGTTCCAGGAAATGCGGCTACACCGATTGGTTCGGTAACACTGCTAGTTACCTTTGGGACAAAAGAAAACTACCATACGGAGTACATCAAGTTCGAGGTGGCGAACTTCGAGTCCTCGTACCACGCCATCCTCGGCAGACCTGCTCTAGCTGAATTCATGGTCGTACCCCGTTACGTCTACCTGCTCCTCAAGATGCCGGGCAAGACAGGGGTCCTCACCTTCTGCGGCGACTTGAAGAAGTCCTACAACTGCAATCAAGAGGCAATCGAATACGCCTCGACTACACGCGTGCCAGAACCTTCATCTGAAGTATTCGCGGCCGCACAACGGCTCTCCCAGTTGGAAATGGTGATTCCAGTTGTACCTCCATAGAAGAAGCTAGGCTAGTCGATGGTGAAGCCCAACACCAACGACATCGGCGTGAAGACCATCCAACTATAGGAGGGCGACTCGTCTAAGACAACACTCATCAGTGCCGAGCTGGACGGCAAATAGGAACTCACGCTCGTGGACTTCTTTAGGGCTAACCGAGACATATTTGCTTGGAAACCAACAAATATGCCAAGGGTGCCCAAGGAGTTGATAGAGTATTGCCTAAAAGTCGAGAAGCAACGACTGCGCAGGTTCTCCCCCGATAAGAGGGAGGCCATTAAAAAGGAGTTAGCAAAACTACTCACGGCTGGTTTCATTAAAGAAGTCTACGAGCCAGAGTGGCTAGCTAACCCTATACTTGTTTTGAAAAAGAATAATAATGAATGGAGGATGTGTGTGGATTATACTGATCTCAACAGACACTGCCCGAAAGATCCTTTCGGGCTCCCACGCATCGACCAAGTCATCGACTCAACAGCTAGCTGCATCCTGCTCTCTTTCCTTGACTGCTATCTGGCTACCATCAGATTGCCCTCACGGAAGAAGACCAGATCAAGTCATCGTTCAACACTCCATTTGGAGCATACGCCTACAAAACTATGTCCTTCGGGCTGAAGAACGCAGGGGCTACATATCAGCGAGTCATCCAGCTTTGCCTCGCTGATCAGCTACACCGCAATGTTGAAGCTTACGTGGATGATGTGGTCGTCAAGACCAGAAACCACGATGAGTTCATCTCCTACCTCGTGGAAACCTTCAACAGCTTGCGCAAGTTCTCGTGGAAGCTCAACCCAACCAAGTGCGTCTTCGGTGTACCATAAGGGAAACTACTCGGGTTCATCGTCAGCCACCGAAGAATTGAAGCCAACCCGGAGAAGATCACCGCCATCACCGATATGGGGGCCCCACAAACGATCAAGGACGTCCAGAAGCTCACAGGGTGCATGACAACCCTTAACAGATTCATCTATCGACTTGGGGAAAGAGGATTACCTTTCTTCAAGCTCCTGAAGCAGCAAGACAAGTTCCAGTGGACAAAGGAGGCAGCGCAGGCGCTGGAAGATCTCAAGCATCATCTCCAGTCGCCCACTATCCTCACCGCTCCATTGCCCGGTGAAAATCTGCTGCTCTACATCGCCGCAACTACTCACGTCATCAGCACAGCCATCGTAGTGGAGCACCCGGAGGAAGGCCATGCATTTGGTGTGCAACGGCCGGTGTATTTCGTCAGCGAAGTCCTATCTGAATCTAAGGTTCGTTACCCATCAATTCAGAAACTTCTCTACGCTATACTCATCACTTCCAGGAAGCTTCGCCACTACTTCGATGAATACAAGATCTCCGTTGTCATTGATTTCCCATTGGAGGATATACTCCACAATCAGAATTCATAGAACGCATTTCCATGTGGGCAGTGGAATTTGGAGCTCTCAGTATCGATTCCAAGCCTCGCATCGCTATCAAGTCACAAGCACTAGTCGACTTCATGACAGAATGGCGAGAAAATCAAGTTGCAGCTCCAGCCAACATGCCAGAGCATTGGGTTATGTACTTCGACGGTTCTCTCAAGCTCGAAGGCGGTGGTGCAGGAGTTCTTTTTCATCTCACCTAAGGGCGAATAGCTCAAAAACGTGTTCCAGATACTATTTGAGGTCTCCAACAACGAAGACGAGTACGAGACGTTACTGCACGGGCTACGTCTGCTTGTCTCCATTGGCATCAAGCAGTTACTTGTCTACGGTGACTCCTTGCTGGTGGTTCAACAAGTCAACAAGGAGTGGGACATCAACAAAGACACCATGAACGCGTATGTCGCAGAAATACGCAAGCTCAAGAACAAGTTCTTGGGCCTCGAGATCCATCAAGTGGTTCGGGACAACAACGTGGGGGCAAATGTGCTCTCGAAGCTGGGCTCCGATTGAGCAATCATCCCACCAAGAGTATTTGTACATGCGTTATGTCACCTGTCCACCAAGGCACCAGATCAAAGCACCATCGCTCCAGGCCCTTCTAAGCCCGCTGAGAGGTCATGATGATAAGGGTTGACTGGCGGACACCGTTCATCGATTTCATCAAAGATCAAAAGCTACCCCCTGGCGTTGACGAAAAAAGCGTTGAGGCTGCACGCATCATCAGGCGAAGCAAGGGTTATGTTTTGGTCGGTGACAAGTTGTACAAGCGTGGTTTAGCAACAGGCATCATTATGAAATGCGTTCCTGTCGTGGAAGGCAAAGAAATACTGCAAGAAATTCATGAAGGAGTCTGTGGCAATCATGCAGCGTCAAGGACACTAGTCGGGAAAGCATTCAGGTCTGGGTATTACTGGCCTACATCTTTGGCTGACGCCGAGGACCCCGTTCGTCAGTGTACCAATTGCCAGTTCTTCGGCAGACAGGCTCATGTTCCGGCACGTAACCTCATCACCATACCACCATCTTGGCCTTTTGCTTGCTGGGGCCTAGACATGATTGGGCCTTTGACTATGGCACCAGGAGGTTTTACCCATGTGTGGGTGGCCATCGTCAAGTTTACGAAGTGGATCGAGTACAAGCTGATTACAAAGATCTCCGCGGATCGAGTAGTTAGCTTCATCTGCGACATCCGGCACCGCTTTGACTTCCCCAACACTATCATCAAATATCTGGGATCTAATTTCCACTCACACGAGTTCTGGGAATTCTGCGAGAATAACACCATTGAGGTAAAGTATGTGTCAGTTGCTCACCCGCGGGCCAATGGCCAGGTTGAGCGCGCCAATGGCTTAATCCTTAATGGGCTGAAGAAAAGACTCTACGATGAGAACAACAAAAAAGGGGGCAAGTAGATTCATGAGCTCTCTTCAGTTGTCTGGGGCTTCGTACTCAACCAAGCAAAGCCACTGGCCAATTGCCATTTTTTCTCGTCCATGGGTCACAAGCTATCCTCCCTGCAGACATCATGTGGAAATCTCCAAGACTGGAGATGTATGAAGAAGGCGAAGCTGATCAGGCAAGATATCTGGAGCTTGATTCGGCAGAAGAAGTCAGATGCAACACCTTGCTACAGTTAGCTCGCTATCTATAAGGCATCCGACGCTACCACGACCGCAATGTACAGGAGAGGTCATTCAGCATTGGTGATTTAGTCCTCCGTCGCATCCAAGATGAGATAGGGCTTCACAAGCTCAACTCGTGATGGGAAGGGCCCTTCATCATCACCAAGGTTATAAGATCAGGGTCGTATCGACTACTATACCCTGATGGCCAGGAGGTCCCAAACTCCTAGAATATCGAGCTCCTATGATATTTCTATCCCTAGATAACTTGTACACAAAGTTGTTAGTTGCAGCGCAGCATGTTTATCAATAAAGAGTTGGTTTGTTCATCAAACAACTACTTTTTGTCTCTAAGCTAGACTACAAAACTTGGGGGCTTCGGCCACGAGTACTGACAACACGTTAACTATGCCTAGTCACCAGAAGTACTCGGGGGCTATCGCCACGAGCCCTTTCTGAATGACAACTTTCACACTTTCCCCACGGGCCGAAGCATAAAGACTATTTGCGACTGACTCCGACTACTTCAAGTACGAGCCAACGACATGAGTCACTGCGAGATAGTCGAAGAGGCTCCCACGCCTATAAAAGCAATCCAGAGTATCGCATGGTGCGACTAAATCCTGATTCGCTTATTCTCCCTGTATGGGACTTTACGCTGGACACCAAATCACCGACTACCTCCAGAAGCGATGCCTTCTGAGTAGTTTTGTATTGGGCGTCTGGTATCCTTTATCTAAGTCCTACGAATTTTGGTATTACCCTACGAGTAAGCACGCCGAACACATCAACATGCAACAACAAATAAAGCACATATACATGTTTACATACACGGACAGGTTGTTCAATGATTACATGGCATGTCTACTCCTACTCCAAGCTATCTATCAACCTTTGAGCCACTGGCTTTGCTTCTTCAACAAATTCTGAGAATTTCTCCTCAGAACAGTCGGCTGCCATGCCATCTGCCAGTGGACTCAGATTGGCCTTCGGCCAGTAAGACTTTACAAGCCCAAGAATGTGCGCTACATAAGTTTTGGTGGTCTCCGAGATGTATCCAGGAATTTTTGTGGGGCTTCACGGAGTTGCTCCAGCAGCGTGCTTTTGCTGGTTATTCCCTCTTCTGGAGGATCCACCATGTCTACGACTACCTGCACAGCACTATTGAGCTCTTCAAGTTCTTTATCCTTCAGCTCCTTCTCAGTGGCCATGTCCCGGATTTGTGTCGCACACTCTACGAGTCGCATATCTGCATCTTGGAGATCTTTGATCAGCTTCTCTGCATCATCTGAATGACGGTATACAAGATTCTTCAAGTCCGTGATCTTGTCATCCTTATTTCTTATGATATTATTAAGTTCTGCAAGCAAAAGGAGACGAAAGTACTCGTATGAGTTCCGATACTACTCTACATGTATGTCAAAAATAAGATAAACCAGTCGACAGAGTATTACCTCGGTGAGTCTTGGCTTGCAGTCTGTTCTTTTTCTTGAGCTCTTCAATCTCTTTCTTCAGCAGCCAGACCTCTCGGGTATGCTCCTGTTTGAGGGTGTTGAGTTGATTTTTCAACTCGACGTTCTTGTAAATTTGCTCGCCAATTTGGTGATCTTTCTCCTGCAACTGGTGGAATCCATCTTCGACAGCTCGGAGCTTGTCCAACTTCTTCCTGGAGCGGTTGGCCAATTCCTGCCCAATATAAGGATAACAATTAGAGAATATCAAGCTAGCTGACAAAGGCAGTCATCTCCAGTCCAGGACGCTTACCGTGGAAAACTTATACAGATCTTTGAAGGTATCTTGGAATTGCTTCAGTTTGCCAATGTAAGCATCGGATCTTCTATCAGCTCACGTGGAACGGCATACTGCCACTTCGTCGGAGTGACCAATATGTCGCCCGAAGAAGTACTCGCAGCACCTTGTCCCTGAGGTGTAGGCTGCTGCTGCGGGATCTCTGTCACCTCACCCGTAGCGATTAGCAGAACTCACGCAAAGAAGATCATACGGGCAAGGACGGCATCATCAACTTACTAGTGGGAATCTCTGGGGACTCCTCTTTGACTTCGGTCCTCTCACCCATCGGTGTTTCATCTCCAAGATCGGCCCCTCTGGCTTCTGCAATGACAGATTTTGGGCTCTTCTCTGGCATCGACGACTCGATGAGCATGGATGTCGCCGGTACCGCACTCAACGCTGCGACATCCGACTCCTTCTCTGGCTCAGGGGCTGGAGCTTTCGTGCCATTGCCAGGCTCCTCCAAGCCCAGAGCAGAGGAAGGGCTACATACAAGAAGCAGCAACATGTTCTATCATTTACAACAACAAACTTACAATTTACAAGTGAAAGCACTCGGATACTTACAGTGCGGACTTCATTATTCTTAACTTCTTCCTTTTAAGTGGTCCAAGTCTTTGAAAGTATCCCCACGATACAAAATACAATAATTTGGGTATGCATGAATTCTTTCCACACCCATCGTGAATGGGCTGACAAGCTTCTTTGCTCGATATGTGTTGGGCAGGCACTTTATTGGGCTTTGGAAGCAACCAAACCAAGATACGTAGGAGATCATTGAAACTACCATCTAACCAATTGTGCTTAGCCTTTAGGGTGAACAGCTCAAGTATGAACCGAAGAACGGTCCAGTGTTTCGGATATCCTTTTGATCACTCGTATATATTCTCCTCTGCTGATTTTTTTCATCGTCTCGAAGTTTCTCAACCCCTCTGCGCTACCAACCAATAGCTCTACTTTGGTGTGACGCAACAACTGACTCAATAATCATCATCATCAAGTTCGTCGTCAGTACTATCATCACTGCCACTATCGATGGACCCCCGTCGACACCATCACCATAGCCTCCACCAACATCTTCATCATTGCCGCCAGCATCATAAAAATCATCATAAGCATCAAACAATCTATTAAACTCGGCGTCTTGTATGATTTCATCAATTGGATTCTCCGCCGGAGGTGGTGCTTCTTGCCATGATACGTCCAGATCATGTAGTTATCTACAAAACCACCCACCAACACATGTGATCTGATTATAGTTGTGCCACTGAATACTCTCATATTCTTGCAGGTTTTGCATGAGCAATGTATCCTCTGTATCTTCTCACTTCTTGCGTGCTTTTCCGCAGATTCAATGAATTTCTTAAGTTCCCCAAGGAAATAGTCCTCCGTTCTTCGTGCTTTGTATATCCATGACCTATCCATCTCTGAACATCAACAAATATGCACAGATAAATAAATGGTAAATTAATATATATACTTTTATATGTGCATAGATATTGGAAAAAGTTAATTTAACATGTAAAAACTAAAAAAAATCAAAACCCAACCTATTATTGAATAACTAAATTTTATTGAAAAAAACTATCATGCATTTGTGAAAATATAGAAAAAACAAAGCTTCTTCTCCCTCCTCCATGGATCTAGAAATTTGTTTACTTAGGAATGAGGCTAAAACATAAAGATTGGGCTCTTGATTACGTAATCTTGTTTTCCGACTAAAATAACAAAACTTCATCCAAAAATTTTAGGCAAATAGAGGCTCAAATGGCAAATCCACACCATGGAGGTCTAGATCTAGTTAGAGGTAAGAGAGCTCCATTTGAGCCTTAAAACTATCTAAAAAGCTTAGAAAAGATATGAGATTAGCATCAACTTACCTCCTAGAGCCCCAACTCAAAGGAAAATACAGTTTAAAACCTCCCCTCCCTTTGTTTTTTTTTGGATTTTCGGGCAGCACCTCCCTCGAGCAAACAATGGGCTGTCGGGAGGAAAGGAGGTTTTAAACATATATTTTCCTAATACATCTTTTGGGTGGGTTTGGGTTTTGGGCTGCAGCTGGGCCTGTCAGACTTTGGAACGAGTAGTATCTCCACTGTCCAATACATCATCCATCTTAAAGATACATTTGAAGAGGCGGGTGGCGCCGTCACCCACCCCTGAAAATACATTCTATTTGCAGGGGCGGGTGATGACGTCACCTGCCCCTAAAGATGATATTTTTAGGGGCGGATCAGCTATTACAGTAAATTCGCTTCTTTTATAGGAACATGTTACATTTTAACCTGCCCTAAAAAAATTAAGATATTTGTTGGCGCTAAAATCGGCCAGACAGGAATCGGCCGATGGTCTTCAGCGTCGGACACACGACCCGGGATAATCTGCTTAGCTCCTGTTCGGGTTATCGCCCTGGTACGGTTCGCGCGGCGTGCCAGTCAATCTGACCTGTTGATTGACAAGGAAATAAAGTATTAAATTCCAGGCGCTTCGATCGGCTGGAGTTCCGATCTGTCCTGAGGAGCGCGTCGGCGGCAAATCGGCCGATTTGCTGTAGAGATGATCGGCTATGGACCAGTCGATAATCGTGTAGTAATTGTAAAGAAAACTGCTGGAGCGACCTAAACAATTACTAGAGAGGCAACACTTGAAATAGATCTAATCGCCTGTGAGATGATAAGTTGAAGAAGAACGATGACGAAGCTGGATAACTGGTGATAATACTAGAATAACAGGTAAAACTTGCAATTCTAGTAAATATCGATAACTGGTGAATAAATCCAAACGAAACTGCAGCGATACGCCCGTAGTTAAAGCTCGGATATTACTCCATAAGCGGAACCTACCAATTCGCCGGAGATCAGGTTGATGCAGCCCTGCCAATCCGTACGAACTCGTGAAAGAAGAAAAAGTATTAGCGAAGTCGCCGACTTGAAAGTAAATTGCTGAAAAAGTAGAAGTATTGTTGTTGATTGATGTGTTGATTCCTGCAAGACCCTGACGACTCCTATTTATACCCTAAAACTAGGACTCTTGGTCGATCACGACTTGTTACAACCTTATTTAAAAAACAGGAAAATTACCATATCTATAATAACTTTTAAAGGAAACGGACTCCCGTAGAATCTTCCGCTGCCGTCCCCTAATCCAATCAGGATTCTTTTCAATTGCTCCTTGACCGACTTAGCGTTGCCCTGTTGACCAACTTTTGACCAGGACCCTCCGAAATAATTCCATCCTGGTGGCGCAAGCTGTATCACCAATCGGCCGATTTTCAACTGTTACCTCAATCGGCCGATTCCTTACTGTAGCCTTCAGATCTGCCGCATCAGCCAATCTTCTCCTCCTGACGCCGATTCAACACGTGCCAAAATCTGGCGTCAACACATGCCCCCCAGTTTCGGAGTAAAACATAACTTTTTCTTCGAAACTCTTTCTTTAATCCTTTCCCCCGAAACGGGCGCAGTAAAATCTCCTTCCATTCCACGGCACAATGATTGCAATTTCCTCGGACCGAGCGTGCGAAACGTCTGCTCCTCTGGAATTCGTGTAGACGGCGCGGTAAAAATACCATCTTTGCCCTCGCTCTCCTGATTTTTCTTAAGTACTGGCCTTCTCCGTCTACTCTTCCCCACAAATCTAGCATTCTCTTCCAACGAACCACTGTTCGTCTTCCTCCAAGCTCTCTTGATCTCCAAGCGCTTCCCCCTTTTCGGCGATCTCATCCGCGGCCTGCTCCAACCCTCCAATGGCGTCACCATCGGCGACCGCTCCATCCACGGAGGCTCCATCGGCAACTCCTTTGGCGGCGGTGGCCCAATCGGCGGCTTCCCTAGCGGTCTTATCGGCGACGATGATTTCCATCCCAGAGGTAAATGCTCGAAATTTTTTCCTTCTCGCTTTTCTACTGCTTCAGTACTTTCCGGATCCTCTCTCAGTTTCTTCCCCTTTTCCCTTTTTTAGGCACTTAGGCACCGAATTACCATTCCACTCTCAGAATCCCCTGACCTCATCTGTTTGGGCCCTATGGGGAACCCCGATCCAATGGACCTGATAAGCCTAGAAACTCATAGAATCCCTTTTAAGCAATCATCTATGGATTTAGATCACTGGGTAGGCACTTTCAGATCCTGGCCAAATGAAACGCCCGGGTGGAGAGAATGGTACCAGAGGGTGGCCGGATCTTGGAAGGTTCAGTGGGAGGAACAAAAAATCGGCCAGTGCATAGACTTATCTTTGTCTCAGATGGAAAGAAACAAACCTCTGGTCATGGCAACCTCTTATTTTTGGTCTGATGCACTTAATGCATTCCTTTTCGGACATGGACCTATGACCCCGACCCTGGCCGATGTTCTGCTGTTGACCGGCCTCGATGTCTCCTCCGCCGATACCCCTTTCAATTATCTGTTCAAGCCATCACATCGGCTAGAGACCAAAGGAATCGGCGGGTGGAAAGGGTATATTAGCAAAAACATGAAGACCGGGACAGTCTCACAGAGGGAGCATACTGCCTTTTTGATGATGTGGCTAGAAAAGCATTTCTTCTGTGGCAGAGCAGTTGGCCCCTCTTCAAACACCCAAGCTTTAGCAGAGGCTTTGTCACAAGGATCGTCCATCCCCTTTGGAAAACATTTGCTGGGATCGGCCTATTACCTGATGCACCAAATCGGCACCAAGCTGTCGAAGGGGGAGCCGATCGGGAACCCTGGTGGTCCCGGGTGGTTCATCACCCTCTGGCTCAATTTACACATGAGCAAGGTCTCTCAGCAACGGATAGAGACCAAAACCTTCCCCAATATTGAGTCAGAGGAGAATCCATCCGTCCGACGTCGCTGCAGATCTTTTGGAGAAGCGGCGTCGGCTTTCCCCGGCTGCCAGTTTACTGCTACCCGCACAGCTGAGTACTTCAGAAGCTTTTATAATGGCCTTAGTGAAGAGACCATCAACTGGCACCCATATCAAGCAGTGGAGCCGATTTTTGAATTACCCACAAGCTACGATTTCTCCACCCATACTTTTGACAGAGAGCTTATGGATGTCTTGATCAAGCCGGGGATTCTGCCAGCCAATTTCTTCTCAGGAAAGGATTCTCCCACCTACGAGTTCTACAATCCATCGGCTGCGGCAAGGCAACTGGGTTTTGGCCAACTGCCGATTCGGGTCTACTTCGCCGGTCAGGCGAAATTCAGAGATGGACTGACCTCAAGTCTTGATTACAGTCGGCTGTGCGATTTAGTACCCGATTCCAGTACTATTGACCTGAATAATTGGTCAGTTGCCTCTTTTGCCACCCAGCAATTCAAATTATGGTGGGCAGAATGGAAGCAACATCTTTTCTGTAAATCTCCATCGTCTTACTGCAACCTTCTGGACCCAGAGAACATTGATCCAAATGCAGCGGTATGTCCTTTTTTCTCAGCCGATTCCAATGTTATTTCTTTCCACATTGTCATCTTGTTATTAACTCATGTTCATCTCCTCAGTCTGAAAGCCATGTCCCTCCGATGCGGAGCCGAAGCGGCCGGCCGATAGATAGCCACCACCAATACACGTCGTATCCACTTATCGGCTTCCATGCTCCAACCATCAAGGATATTTCTACTGGCCGATCGAAGCGAGCACCGAAAAGGCCAACGTCGAAGATAACCAGCCGTCGAGTGCGAGCTCGCATCGGATCGGCCGATCAGACGGCAATAGCATCGGCTGAGGTTCCTCATATCGGATTGGCCGACCAGATGGCGGTGGCATCGGCCGAGACTCCCCGTATCAGATCGGCCGACCAGATGGTGGTGACACCAGCCGAGACTTCAATCCCTTTATCCTTGCCGGTTGTCGAGATGGCCGATCCCCAAGTCACCGCTGAAGTCGGGGCAGCTGCAGCATCACTATTAGTAGAAGCTTTTCAGGTAATCTTACTTATCTCATATATTCTCCAAATCGTCAACTGACATTAACTTTATTCCTCTGCTAGGCTGCACAAGCTATCCCACCGCAATCTCCGCAGCAATTGGCCACGTCCCAAGTGGGAGCCGAGACTCCAGCAGCTCCCATCGTCGAGGTAAACGATCTCTTACCTTGATCTCTTAACCTTCAGAAAACTTAACCGATCTTGATGCAGGCCGATTTGGGTATGATAACTACAACCCCGCAACAGACATCGGCTGGGAGATCCACAGAGGCATGGCAAATTTCTCACGCCATCTTATCTCAATTTCCCATAGCATACTCACAGGATCTTCTTTTATATCCTTTTCAAGAAGCTGGTCCAAGCGGAGCACTAATAATCGTTGAATCTTCCTCCTCCGACGAGCCAACTGCACCAGCCCCTGAGACAAGGGAAACGCTTCCACCGGCGCAGGCAAGAGAAATTCGCTTTAAGGAGGTAACAAACTTACCATTAGAATTGGCCGATTTCCTTTTACTGCTTGCCTACCCTTTACTTTATTTCCTCACAGGAGCAAGACACCCCCAATAACAGCATCTTCTCCTTTGCCGTCTCCCTGCCTGATGACGAGGAAATTGCTTCACACCCAATTCCATCGAGCTCCACCTCCGACGATGTCCGCGCCAAGCTTGAAAGCATGCGCACTCTCCTTCAAGATGACATCAGCCGATTGGTAGAAGATGCGTCGCCGATTCGACGACTTTTCAACGAGATCAAAGGTAGAATCCCGGAAGAAGTATCAGAAAATTTAGCGCATGCTGCCTATATAGAGCACATGCATATTCCGGTTTCCAGGGCGCTGCGCCATATGGCCGATCGTGCTCAGATGGCAAAAACTCAGGAGGAGGTCGATTCATACAAGCACCGGACTCAGGAGGTACACCACAAGATCAATTTCCTCAAAAGCTGCCGTCCGGATGTTGTCGGCGCGATAGATCGGCTGAAACGGAGAAGAGCAGAGCTGGCCAAGGAGATGGAACAGATAACCAAAGAGAGAGACGCTGAAGAAAAGAAACTCCAAGAACTCCCATCCATCATCTGTGAGCTGAAGCAAGAGAGACAACATCTGGCCTGTGAAACGATAAGGCTTCGTCGCCGTGTGTCAGAAGTCCCAGGATCGGCCGATGACGACCAAAGAGTACTAGATTCGGCCGATCAAATTAGACGACAAGCCATTGTAGCCATAGATGCTTTTCTTGGGTTGTAAAGAACACTGTAACATTTATTGCTCCTTCAATGTTACTGCGCCGATTTGGTTTCGAACTGTTTCTTCAGTCAGCTTTGCATTTATGTATGTATTTACTCTGATAGGACGTGTCTCACCATCCATCTACCTCTCCTTCCTTTATAAGTAGACCATTAACCATCTCCAGAGGCATACACATCACTTATCTTCTCTTCCTCCTTTACTGTCCCAAACTGAACGGCAAGATGTCTTCTTCGCCCTCTTCATCTTCTTCCTCTGTCAACCACGTATGAACTTCTCTTCTGCCTTTCTCCTAAGCATCTCAATCGCTCTGATGTTGGGTAACCCCTTTTATCTCTGTTTAGCCGAAACGTCTCAGCCCTGGTCTAGAACGAGCGATAGAAATCATGCATTCAGAAGAGCCACTATCACAGGCAGACAGAGATCTGATAAGAGCTCATGCTGAGGAACTCAGAGATCATGTCCCCGCTGTTGTCCAGGAATACTGGGACCTTATAGATGCTCACTTTTTGGTCCGCAAGCGACCATCTTCTGAAAAAAGTCCTCCACTTCCTTGTAAAGCTAAAACCGAAGTTGCCATGGAAGATCTGGAGGAGAAGAAGACCCGCCTGCTGATAGAACTTTGCAACCAAGCTGAAACTGGAGCCACTGCAGAGGACCCGAAGGAGAAAAGTCACAGCCTTATGGTAGAACTGGGTCGCATCGAGAGAGAAATCCAGCGTAGGCATAATCAGTAGACATATCGGTATTTTTATTCTAAGGGCGACTTATACCTTGTCGGCCATGTACTCTGTCATTTTCATCCAATAATGAATCCCAATGTTTTCTTCACCAGATGTGTAGACAAAAACCGATGAGAAATCGGCCATGTTATCTTGATACATTTTGTTGCAAGTTATGCATCTACCCAAATGCTTGGATAGTACCTCTTCAGATATCGTCCGTTTAAAGCCCTTGGGAATTCCTCCCCTTCGACTGTCTCTAGAATATATGCGTTCCCAGGGGCACATCGGCCGATTCTGTACGGCCCTTCCCAAGTGGGTGACCATTTACCAAATTTGGGATCTTTGGATCCTATCGGCAGCACCAACTTCCACACCAAATCTCCTTGACAGAATTGTTTAACTTTGACCTTTTTGTCATACCATCTGGCCACCCTTTGCTTATTTTCTTCTATACTAATCAAGGCTCTCAACCGTAAACATGCCGAATCATCAAGTTCGTCCTTCATGAGAAAGGAATAATCATCGGCCGTTAACTGATCTTGTAATGATATACGTCTTGACCCCGTCCTTATCTCCCAAGGCAAGACCGCCTCATGACCATAAACCAACTGATAAGGGAATATCTTAGTGGCTCCATGACAAGACATCCTGTATGCCCATAAAGATTTAGCCAAAGACAAATGCCACTTTTTGGGTTGCTCCTCTATCTTCCTCTTGATTAGTTTGATTATCCCTTTATTGGACGATTCTGCTTGGCCATTGGCTTGAGCATAGTATGGAGAAGAATTTAATAATTTAATCCCCATATCGGCGGCAAACTCTCCGAATTCTCCAGAAGTAAACATTGTTCCTTGGTCGATTGTGATGGTTTGAGGAATGCCAAATCGATAGATAATATGGCTTTTAACAAATTCAATCATATCGGCCGGTGTCACGTTCCTTAAATGAACTGCCTCCACCCACTTAGTAAAATAATCTGTGGCTACCAATATGAACTTATGCCCTTTACTTGATGGAGGATGAATCTGTCCGATGAGATCTATTCCCCAACCTCTGAACGGACACGGCTTAACTATTGGATTCATAGCCAATGCTGGCGCACGTTGTACATTACCAAACTTCTGACAGTCTTGGCATCCTTTCTTGAAACAATCTTCAAGAATAGTTGGCCAATAATACCTATTGTTCCGGATCATCCATTTCATTTTGTGAGCCGATTGATGAGCTCCACACACGCCCTCATGGATTTCTCCCATCAGAACCTTTGCCTCTTCTGTTCCCAGGCACTTGAGAAGAACTCCATCAATCGTCCGATAAAATAAATCATCCTCAAGCAACACATATTTTGTAGCTTGAAAACGTACTCGCCGATCCACTTTTTGGGATGGATTTTTCAAGTAATCGGCGATTTCCTTTCGCCAGTCATCGGCAGCGACCTCTAGCATCATCGCTCCCTGAATCGGCCGATACCCGGAGGCATGTTGGGTCAGCCTGTTGGCCTCTTCATTATAATTTCTAGGGATATGCTCAATTATTGCAGTCTTGAATTCTTTTAAAAGCTGAAGGCAATCTTCATAATAAATCCTCAAGATATCATCCTTGCACTCAGATCGCCCCGTGAATTGATCCACAATGAGCATGGAATCTCCAAAAATTTCAACTGCATCAGCTTTGACCTCCTTTAATAATTGTATGCCTTTCAGAATGGCTCGATATTCCGCCTGATTATTAGTTGCGGAAGCTTCTATCGGCAGAGAGAAATCATAACTTGCCCCTCGAGGCGACACAAGAACAATGCCGATTCCTGATCCGACCCCACACGAAGAACCATCAAAATATAGAGTCCATGGAACTGGTTCAACGGCTGCAATTTCTGGACCACAATGCTGAGCTACGAAATCAGCCATTACTTGACCTTTGACAGCCTTGGCCGATTCGTACCTTAAGTCGAATTCTGACAGAGCCAGGATCCATTTTCCAATCCGTCCTTTCAAAATTGGCAATGATAGCATATACTTCACCACATCATCCTTGCATACGACTATGCATTCTGCCGATAACAAATAGTGCCTGAGCTTGGTACATGAGAAATATAACCACAAGCATAACCGCTCCACGGGGGAATATCTTGTTTCGGCGTCTAAGAGTCTTCTGCTGACGTAATATACCACTCGTTCTTTCCCCTCAAACTCCTGTACCAACGCCGATCCAATAGCCTGTTCGTCAGCCGATAAATATAATTTGAACGGCTTACCAGGCTGAGGCGGGACCAACACTGGAGGTGAAACTAAATATTGCTTGATATTTTCCAATGCCTTACGTTGTTCTTCTCCCCATATGAATTCCTGATCGGGCTTTAATTTCAACAGAGGAGTGAAAGCCTGAATGCGTCCTGACAGGTTGGATATGAATCTTCTGATAAAATTGACCTTGCCGATGAGGGACTGTAACTCAGTTTTGTTCTGTGGGGCCACAACTTTGTTGATGGCGTCTATAGTCTTGCGGTTGACTTCTATCCCGCGCTCATGAACCATGAACCCTAAGAATTGCCCAGCCGATACACCAAATGCACACTTGTTTGGGTTCATCTTCAACCCATGCTTCCTTGTGCACTCCAGTACTTCTTGTAAATCGGCCAGATGTTCTCGGTGACTTTTTGATTTGACCACGACGTCATCTATATAAATTTCTACCGATGTACCAATGAGCTTGTGGAAGATGTAATTCATGGCCCGCTGATACGTAGCACCGACATTCTTCAACCCAAAAGTCATAACAACCCATTCGAATAAACCAAGATGACCTGGACACCTGGAAGCCGTTTTCGAGATATCCTCTACGGCCATTAATATCTGATTGTACCCTGCATTCCCATCCATGAAACTTATGACTTTGTGTCCTGCGGCAGCATCTATCAAGATATTGGCCGTTGGCATCGGATATCCATCCATCGGTGTAGCCTGATTTAAGTTCCTGAAATCGATGCACACACGTAACTTTCCATTCTTCTTGTATACAGGCACAATATTAGAAATCCATTCGGCGTAGCGGCACTGCCGAATAAATCCTGCTTCGATTAACTTTGTAATTTCGGCCTTTATATCAGGTAGAATCTTGGGGTTACACCGTCGTGGAGGTTGCTGATATGGCCGATATCCTGATTTTATAGGTAACCGGTGTTCAACAATAGACCGGTCTAGTCCTGGCATCTCATGATATTCCCAAGCAAAGCAATCCTTGAACTCTTTTAATAGACTTATCAATTTACATTTGTACTCAGGATCCAAATTAGCACTAATGTACGTCAGCCTTGATTTGCTGCTATCTCCCAAATCTACCATCTCCAATAAATCGGCCGACGTAAACCCATGCCCAAGCTTCCCGTCTTCTCGGACAAGCTGATCCATTTATTCTGAATCTTCAGAGCCGACTGCTTGGATCGACTGTAGACCGAAATCGGACACTTTTAGGAAGTCAGTGTCCCAAGTCCTGCCAGATATACATTTGACGTGCTCGCAGCTCCACTGTTGCGTGTCGGCCGCTGCAACGCTATAGGCGGAATCGGCAGTGACTATCTCTGTGCTGTTGCCGACCCATTGCACAAGGCATTGATGCATTGTAGATGGGACACAGCAGTTTGCATGTATCCAGTCGCGACCAAGCAGCATGTTGTAGGACCCGTTGCCATTAATAACGAAAAAAGTGGTAGGAAGGGTCTTACTGCCGATGGTGAGGTCGACGCAGAGCGCTCCACGGGCGGGAGACACGTTGCCTTCGAAATCCTTCAGCATCATGTCCGTCTTGGTGAGGTCTTCATCGCCCTTGCCTAGCTTGTGGAACATGGCATACGGCATGATGTTAACTGCAGCGCCTCCATCTACTAGTAATCTGGTGACGGGTCTTCCGTCAACATAGCCTTTGAGAAACAGCGCTTTAAGATGCTGCCGTTTTTCTTCTTCTGGTTTCTCAAACGTAGCCGTCATCGGCTCTAACACCAGTTGCGCCATTTGTTCTTCCTCCGTTCTTGTTGCTTTATCTCGATCGTTGGGCGCCATGAATTCCATCGGCAGTATGAACACCATATCGATTTCAGCTGCCGATTCTTGGTTGTTTGCTTCTTGATCATTTTTCTTTGGGCGCCACACCCGAGACTTAAGATTTCTTTTCTCTGGCACCTGCCTCTGTTCTTCTTCTTGATGCTCCCACTGGCGTAGGTGTTGGATCCTCCGCTTCTGGGATCTGGATAAGCCATCGGGACACCACCTGGGATTTGCTTGTTTGGCTGATGATCTGGCGTGTTCCCAATCTGGTTCTCTTCCTAGGGGATTTTCATCCGACACCCTATCATCGGCCATCTCTTCCAGCCGATCGTGCACGCTGATCCTGCCCCCCAGTCCATCCTGTTGGTTGGTCCTGCCTTTTGACCGGTGGTACTGGTCAACTCTGCCCCCCAGCCGATCATGCACCGAAACGCGCTGTTCCTCTCGTCTGCGCCGATTTCTGCTGATCGGCTCTGATCCTCTGTCCCTAGAGTGTGGCTTCGGGCGATCGTTGCAGCTCAATCCGTTACACTCCGGACAGTTATCGGCAGACGGCAATCTGATGTCGTTCTCCCAACAATGGATGAAGAATGGACATTGCCAGTGATCTTCATGCCGGCGTATCATCTCTTCGTGGTATTTTGATTGTTCTTGCTGCTACCGATATTTACTGAGTAAGAACTTGGAGGTGACGGGCTTGCGTGGTCGTTCTGACCCCCGCCTGTTTCTTTTGATTTCTTCCGTTGTGATCTGCCTCCTGGGATCAACGGCGCCGCCCCTTCTCGCCGATTCCGACGTCAGCACCTTGGTTTGACTTGAATTTCCTCCAGTGTTAACCATGTTGGCCGGGAAGGGATGCTGATCTATCTTCATCGGTTTTGCCGATTTAGCCGGGGTTTCAAATTTAAGCCTCCCCTGCTCGATGGCCGATTGTATCTGCTGACGGAAGACTTTGCATTCATTTGTATCATGAGAAGTGGCGTTGTGCCACTTGCAGTATTTCATCTTCTTAAGTTGATCGGCCGAAGGGATGGTGTGATGCTGAGATAGCTTAATCTGTCCTTCCTGAAGCAATAAATCGAAAATTTTATCGGCCTTTGACGTGTCAAAGCCGAATGTCTCTGGCTCCTTCTTCCCAAAAGGGCATGATATCGGGTTTTTTTCCCTTTGACCCATTCTGCCAGGCCGATTTCCTCTTCCCCATCGGATTCAGATCCTTCCAAGTATGCCACCTTCTTTTGGAAATTCCTCCGCTGTTCAAACGGTCGGACCTCTTGTCCTGACAATCGGTGGACGATTTGGCTCAGGCTTTCAAACTCTTGGGCAGCATATCTTTCTTTGATTTGTGGCAGGAGACCTTGGAAAGCAATATCGGCCAACTGTGCATCGGTCAGAGCCAGACTGTAGCATTTGTTCCTGACTTCTCTGAACCTCTGTATATATCCCATCACCGGTTCATCGCTCCTCTGCCTGAGGCTGGTCAAATCCGAGAGCTTCATCCCGTGTACTCCTGCATAGAAGTACTTGTGGAACTGTTTCTCCAGATCGGCCCATGTAACAATAGAATTTGACGGCAAGGTGGTGAACCACTGGAAGGCCGATCCGGACAGAGACGATGAAAACAAACGCACCCTCAGAGCATCTTGCGTGGCAGCCTCCCCACACTGGATGATGAATCGGTTGATATGTTCCACAGTGGATGTATCGTCCGTCCCTGAAAACTTGGTGAAATCAGGAACTTTGTAGCGGTGTGGGAACGGCAGCAAGTCATAGGCCGATGGATATGGCATCTTGTAGGTGTAAGTTTGCACTTTTGGCTTCAATCCAAACTAATCCTGGATTACTTCTGCTATTCTTGCCGTCCAGTCCACCTGCTGCTGATGAACAGCTGTTCACGGTGCGGGCATGTGCTGAAGAGCTGGCACGACTGGGTGATGAATCGGCGAATTTTGCTGAGCAGCCGATAGTCCGATGCCTGATAAACGGATTGTTGGATCATTTCTGACATCTTGCCCGAGTCCTCAGCAATGGTGATGTGGCAGGGAACTAGAATAGGAGCCTTCTTGACAGCCTCCCCGCTTCTGGTACGACTGAACGACTGTTGGTACATCTTCTTGTAATCTTCTAGATGTTTGGCCAATTCTTCCCTCTGGTCGTCCTTGAGATCCGCTTCTGTGACCTCAATGATGTTGCTATCGGAGATTTCTGCGTTCTTCGACATATCAGATCTTGGATTTTGTCCCACCGGGCGTGCCAAAAGTGTGTTGGCGCTAAAATCGGCCAGACAGGAATCGGCCGATGGTCTTCAGCGCCGGACACACGACCCGGGAGAATCTGCTTAGCTCCTGTTCGGGTTATCGCCCTGGTACGGTTCGCGCGGCGTGCCAGTCAATCTGACCTGTTGATTGACAAGGAAATAAAGTATTAAATTCCAGGCGCTTTGATCGGCTGGAGTTCCGATCTGTCCTGAGGAGCGCGCCGGCGGCAAATCGGCCGATTTGCTGTAGAGATGATCGGCCGTAGTTAAAGCTCGGATATTACTCGATAAGCGGAACCTACCAATTGGCCGGAGATCAGGTTGATGCAGCCCTGCCAATCCGTACGAACTCGTGAAAGAAGAAAAAGTATTGGCGAAGTCGCCGACTTGAAAGTAAATTGCTGAAAAAGTAGAAGTATTGTTGTTGATTGATGTGTTGATTCCTGCAAGACCCTGACGACTCCTATTTATACCCTAAAACTAGGACTCCTGGTCGATCACGACTTGTTACAACCTTATTTAAAAAACAGGAAAATTACCATATCTATAATAACTTTTAAAGGAAACGGACTCCCGCAGAATCTTCCGCCGCCGTCCCCTAATCCAATCAGGATTCTTTTCAATTGCTCCTTGACCGACTTAGCGTTGCCCTGTTGACCAACTTTTGACCAGGACCCTCCGAAATAATTCCATCCTGGTGGCGCAAGCTGTATCACCAATCGGCCGATTTTCAACTGTTACCTCAATCGGCCGATTCCTTACTGTAGCCTTCAGATCTGCCGCATCGGCCAATCTTCTCCTCTTGACGCCGATTCAACACGTGTCAAAATCTGGCGTCAACAATATTGCTACGAATGGTTTTTATAGCAGTGACTTTTCCGTAGTTTTATTTTATGCATGCTACTCCAGCACATCTCTGCTACTAGTGCTGGGTCAGCTAGCTTAGCGTGGTTGGGTCAACTGGGGATAAAGAGACGGTGATAACGATGAGCTGAGATTGATGCCTCTCCCAACATTACCGGATCACATCAACAGGTCAAACGAGGATTAACGGGAATGCCAGAAAATAGGTTGCTTAATGTAGAAGCGGCCAGGGTTGAGCAACACTTGTCGAGTTCTCCTGCCAATCATGCCGGTGTGTGATTCGTTGTGTCGATTAGCCGGCTGGCTTAGCATCAATTACGTCGCGCTAACCGGCACCGGCGGCTGCCGTCCGCGTGTAACTCGTGACAGCTTACGACTTTTGCTTCTCAATAAATGACGCCGTTTCGCGATATTGACATTTCTTCTGCGCTGTAGTATATATAGTTTTTCTGGTACAAGTTATTGTTGTTTGTCAGTTAACTCAAAAATTTTCTTTCCTTTTTTTTTCTCCGACACTACTCAAAAGAAAATTCACAATCAGGTAGGTCACTGGATGGACATAAATATGTGACAGATTTTTTTAGAAAAGGGAATAGTCTTTGAAAAATGTGGCCGATGTGAAGTAACCAAGTGACACAAAATTAACGGTGTCCATACTTGCGTCCATAATTATTCGCATCCATGTAATAAGAGGGATATATTTAATTCTCCCCTTTATTAAGCTCAAGAAGAGCCAATTGATTTAATTGTTTCTCAGTTCGTTGTTTCACACGAACAGCTAGGAGTCCTCTGCAAAATTTCTATTTTTAAGTATAACAGTTTCAGGCAATCTCATTAAACTGCTGATGGCTACGTTGGGCTTCCAGTATCTTCCAGCCCTTTCACGTTTTCGTGTCCTCCAGTCCTCTGATAAAGAAAGGCCTGTCCTTTTACTACTCCAGAAAATTGACAGGAAAGACCCTTAGGCTTTATGAACGCCGCCTATAGTTTCCCCACTGTTGCTTTTTCCCTCACGTGCTCCAATTTGGAAACCACAGATTGCTTGCAACCATAGACTTTGCAACCACAGATGATCTCATGGAGGGCTAGAAACGTGAAACCATCAACCATGGATACCTTTTTTGTAAGCGACATGTTTAATTTCCTGTAGTCATGCAAAAGCTCAAACTGTTATTGAAGTCCAAAGTATTACCAGCGTGATGTACTATAACTAGTTTAAATAAGACTACGTAAATCCGAAGATTCAATGGTACTGGCATCTCAATTTTCTAAGTTTAGAACCACGGTTACATCTTTCTTGCAAATTCAGTATAGTTCAGCGAGTAAGATTTTCTAAAAAAATTTTTCGTGATAGGTGAAATGTTTATCGACGGCTAGATATTTGTGATGACTTCATCAATCTTAAAATTTGCCGATTTGATCTCTCTAATGGGCTCGGAGGTGCTTGTAGGCTACGGTTGTATGTGTATATTCGTAGAGGTAAATATGCGTGCATATACGTGAGTATGTTTTGAAAAAAATACTTCTATCTTATAGAAGCCCACAAAAAGAAATTTACATGTCAAGAGACAGAATATAATTGTCATGTTTTCTTTGACATGACTATTGACCATTGTACCTTTCCTTTGCAACTAACGTCACCTAGTGGATCTCACTTTTCATGTGACTAGCGCATATATATGGTGCAACCAGACAATCTCATCCTCTCAATTGAAAAAAAAAAGAAAAAACAAAGGAGAAATTAACTAGCCCCACCATGCACTCTACTTATGCTGTCTATTGTTAGTGCATTCCAATGCCATGACTATGTTTTCTTGTGGCCTCTATCAATTTGTAATTCATGCATGATGCGTAGTCAACATGCAGGCACCTAGCTAGGTTTGTTGGCATCCTTAATTATGCCACTGATTCATAACATGGTTATTGTTTTCTTTTACAACCAATCTTGATAGATAAGAGATTTATGGTAAAAAGAAAGGAATAGCATAAACGGTACCAGAGAATCAAATAACTTTCACATAAAAGTAAACTTTTACTGTATATCCATACAGTTATGATCCTAAATGTTTGCTACGGGCCATGCACCACCCATTTACCCTTTATTACCACATGCTGAGAACGTTGAGCATGCGTTTGCTTGGCTCATGGTAATCAACGGATGTGATATTTAACGTGCGACTACCTCAATTTAATCCGTTGCGCGTTGTATTAGGGAACAGGCTGCCTCAACAAGATTTTACATTCCAATTGGTATATACATGCCGTATATGGTGTTTGCATGTAAAAGACTTAGAATAAAAACGTTTCAATTCTTTTAAGATTAAATGTAATAAATCTATTTTGTTAAATTGATATTGCAATCGCCATGGATACCTAGTAAGCAGGGGCGGATCCAATGGGCTGCACGGGTATGGCAAGGCATACCCTAGGCCCAGCCCAATAACAAGGATAGCAGCCTGTAAAAAAAAACAGTTTCCCGCAGCCATCCCGCAAAGCTTGACCCCGATGGGACGCCGCTCCTACGCTCCGTGAGGACTCGAGCACGGCGGCGCGCGGCTTCAGGCGGGCACTGCTCCTACGCAGCTCTAGGCGCTGCTCCTGCTGCGCCCCTCCCCTGCAGGCTGCCGCAGGCCTGCGCGCCCCTGTAGGCTGCCGCTGGTCCGGGGCGCCCCTGCAGCTGCAGGCTGCCGCTGCTGCCTGCGCTGCGCTGCCGTGCTCTGCTCCGGCTGGCAAACTCAATCCCCTCTTCTCCTCCCTATATTTTGTTTAGTTTCCCCCAAACCTCTAACCCTAGCTTTACTATAATTCTCAAAATTAATGATGTATTGATCAATTCCTTATGCATTATGCGATTTGGTTATAGGATTTGTGAACTATGAAGAGGGATGAAGATATTGCTTCTATGTTCAAAAAGCATGTTGCTAAGAAACGTGCTTCAGCTTCGTCTCTTGTGGTTGAAAAGAAAAAACAAGAGCAAGAGCAACAGGAAGAGAGAGTAATTGAAGAAGTTGCTGGTCCTACCCCTACACCACCTACTCCATCTTTAGAATCAGTTGAAAATATATTGCTAACTCCACCTCCACCATCACCACCACCACCATCGCCATCGCCGCCGCCGCCACCACCATCGGGTTTTGACGTCGATCACCTTCCACATGATCCAGGTGAAAGGTTGCCTATTGCAAGTTATTATGTTAATGATCAAGATGCAGTTAGAAGAGCATATATTCTTAGAGGGGCATTCCAACCTTATGCACATGAGTTTCCAAAACAAAAATGTGGAAATAGAGATCGTAATTTCACATGTTTATGGTTTGCCAAATATGATTGGGTTGAATATAGCATCAAAAAAGATTCTGTGTTTTGCTTTTTCTGCTACTTGTTCAAAACAAAGAAATACAAGGGGAAGGGGTCGGATAAATTTATTATGAATGGTTGGAGAAATTGGAATATAGGAGACAAGTCACTTTTGAAACATTGTCGCTCTCAAGCACACAAGGAAGCTCATGAAAAGTACATTGGCTATCTAACTTCTCGTGCAGCTATAGATGATAAAATTGAGAAGTGGAGTGATGAGAAAATAAAGCTTTATAAAATCAGATTGACTTATTCAATAAGATGTATCAAGTTTCTTTTACATCAAGGGTTGGCATTCCGTGGACATGATGAAAGTGAAGAGTCTAGCAACCGAGGGAACTTTATAGAATTGTTGAAATTTCTTGCAGCAAATAGTGAAGAAGTGAACAAGTTTGTGCTGAATAATGCTCCAGGTAATTGCTCATTGACTAGCCCAATGATCCAGAAGCAAATTATTTCATGTTTTGCTATACAGACTAGAAAGAAAATAATTGATGAGATTGGTGAAGATCGTTTTGCTATCTTAGCTGATGAGTCAAGTGATGTATCACATAATGAACAACTAGCCCTTTGCTTGCGTTTTGTTGATAAATTGGGAAGGCCACGTGAGCACTTTATTGGAGTAGTTCATGTAGATGATACTACCTCTTTATCACTTAAGGAAGTAATTGAGTCTGTTAGTCATGGTTTGACTCTAACTAGCATTCGAGGTCAGGGATATGTGAGGCTAGCAACATAAAAGGGGATATTAAATGGCTGAAAATATTGATTATGCAAAAGTCACCTTCTGCTTATTATGTCCATTACTTTGCACATCAACTACAACTAGTTCTTGTTGCTGTTGCTAAGGACAATACTGATTGTGTTTGGTTCTTGGAACAAGTATCCCTCTTGCTGAATATTGTTAGAGTTTCTTGTAAGCGTCATAGGATGCTTCGAAGTGCTAGACTTGAGAATATAATGAAAGCAATTGAATGTGGTGAACTCAAAACTGGAAGTGGACTAAACCAAGAGATGGGATTGGCTAGGCCTGGTGAGACTCGGTGGGGCTCTCATTATAGAACCGTGTGCAACATCATTTCTATGTATTCAATAATCCATGACGTACTCATCACTTTTGGAGAGGATACAACAGATAAGGTTGATTGGATAAAAATTCATTTTATGGTTGGAGCATTTGAGTCCTTTGATTTTGTGTTCAGTTTGCACTTAATGTTTGTTATTCTTGGATACACAAATGAATTATCTGAGTGTTTGCAAAGGAGAGAGCAAGATATTATTCATGCAATCCAACTTGTTGGTGTGGCAAAAAATAGAATGCAACACTTGAGGTCTGAAGGATGGAATCAATTCCTTCAAAAAGTTACTTTGTTTTGCAACAAATATGGTGTCAAAGTTCCTGCTTTGGAGGATGATTATGTGCCTTTCGGAAGATCATGACGGTTTGTTCAAAATTAAACAAATGATGACCACTTCAGAAGAGAGGTATATATTGGGGTAATTGATAAAATCAGTCAAGAGCTTGATACTCGGTTTGATGAGGTTAATATGGAGTTGCTTTCTTGTATGTCTGCCCTCAACCCTTCTAATTCATTTGCATCATTTGATGCACAGAAGGTACGCCGACTTGCTGAATTCTATACCAAGGATATTTTTGGATCTGATTTGCTTAAGCTGGAATTGCAACTTGATAACTATATTGATGTCATGAGACAAGATGATAGATTCAGTGTTATAGAAAACCTTATTGACCTCTCAGTTAAGCTTGTGGAAACAAATAGCCACAAAGTTTATGATTTGGTTTACTTGCTTCTCAAAATGGTACTGCTTTTACCAGTGGCGATAACTAGTGTTGAGAGGGCATTTTCTAGTATGGATTTTGTTAAAACCAAGCGGAGAAATAAGATAAGTGATAGTCTCTTGGATGATTGCCTTGTCACGTTCATTGAAAGAGACATTTTGGAAGATGTGGATGAAGATGATGTAGTCAAAGACTTTTATGGCTATTAGAAAACGTAGATCTAAAAAATAGTGTTGTAATCCTATTTGTCATTTAAGTTTGTGTCGTTTATATTCCAAATTATAATTTTGAACTATCTGAATTGTAATTTAAGGCTTATTATACCGTTTAGTAGTTGTGTACCGAATTATTGGCTAATTTTTATGAAACTTTACCGAATTGCTATATAAATTTTACCGGTTCGTATATGAACATTTTAATTTGGCATACCCCGTGCAAAAATCCTAGCTCCGCCACTGCTAGTAAGGCTGTAATTAACCAATCGCAATCTCCTTTTTCAAGACTTCCGACCGTGCAAAAGCAAATCAAGACAATACCATGATCCTCCTCTACACAAAACCCATATAATAAATGATAGTATACCTGAAAAACCACTATTTCCACATCCACCGCGAAACAAAAGACCAAAACAGAACGCAGCCTTGCCCCATGTGAGCAATTAGGACGGTCGGTCAGTCTCAGCCACCAAACTAGTAAAATTCCATCAAATTTTCCAACACTATTTCCTCTTGAAACCCCGGAATTCTAGCATCAGCTGCCGTTCCAAGGAAAGACGCAAGCCGCAAGGCATGCGGCGGCCAACCAGCCAGTCAAAAGACGTTGGCAGCGCAGCCGCGATCAGAGAAACCAGGAGAGATCCTCCCCGACGCGGTCGCGGCCGCCTAAATTTGGCCGCAGGGGATCCGGGCGGAGGCGTGGACTGCGCTGCGCGGCGCATGCTCGCGCGCCCCACCCCTACCCCCGGAGGTGGGCCCACCGGGCAGGTGACGTGCCTCTCTCCCACGCCTCTGACCCGGCTCGCGCCTCCCGAATCTCCCTCTCCCAACTACCCCTCTCACACCGCTTCACTCCTCCTGGTTTTCTTATCTCATTTCTTTTTATCATATATATATATACATATATAATATTTGTGATTATCCGGACAGGAAAAGAGACAAAAATCTCAGTGCTCCTCCATCCGTTTTTCTCGTGCTGGTTTTGAAAACTTCATACGCGAAAAAAAGAAATGTTTAGGAAAAGTGCAAAAGAAAGAGGGGGAAAATGGTATTTCGCATTGTATTTATAAGCAGCGCTGGCGAAAGCGATGCCTAGTTCCATTTGGACCTCCTCCTCCTTCCTTCCTCCCCTCCTCTTCACTCTCCCTTGCATCACCAACAAGAAGGCTAACGCACACCAACCCAAGAACGAGGGGGGGAGAGAAGGGAAAAAAAAAAGGAATTTTGATCGCCCAGAGTGTAGTAGTAGAATAGCAATTTGATCTCTCCTTGTTCGAGGTCAGTGCGCGAGGCAATAATGGTGGCCGTGGAGGCTGCGGCGGCGGCGGCGGCGGCGGTGGAGGGCCCGATCCGGGCGGAGGCCAAGGTGGCGCCGGAGGCAGAGGCCGAGGTGGAGGTGAAGGGCGATGCCCCGGCCGCGGGGGAGGCCGGGGAGGAGGAAGAGGAGGAGTACAAGAGCGACATGAGGAAGCTGGAGGAGCTCATGTCCAAGCTCAACCCCTGCGCGCAGGAGTTCGTGCCGTCGTCGCGCCGCGCCGCGGCGCCGGCGTCGCTGGCGGTGAAGCCGGCGGGGGGAGGCGTGCTCTCCGCCGACGCGCCGGTGTTCGTCTCCGCCGCCGAGTACTACGGCGCCGCCGGTGGGCACCTGCAGGTGGCCGGCGGCGGCGGTGCCAGCGGCGGGAGCAGGGACTCCAGCAGCGACGGATCCAGCAACGGCAGCGGCCACCCTCTGAATCGCCGGGTCGGTGAGCTGTGAATTTTGTGTTCTTTACGGTTCTACGCGTCTTGATTTGACAGGTTTGGTCTTTGTTTGACTTTTCACTGCTGTGATCGCCGGATGACTTGCTGATTTGTGTATTGCGATCGTCTGAACTGATGGGTTTTAGACTTTTAGGCGATGGATGGCGATCACTTTCTTCTTCGCGAGATTTTATTTTGTCCCTTTTTCCTTGTTTTATCTTTTGGGAAATGAAGTCTTCAGCAGCGAGAGGGGTTTATAATTTCGTTCTGTTATTGTTCTCTTCTGAATCATTTACAGCTGCAGAATCATCTTAGATTGTGATATGAATAACCTTTTCCCCTAGAGATGACAATTTGATCTCCCCTTTTGTTTTCTGCGAGGAGATGACAATTTGATCTTGTTAGTTTGTTAAGAAATGATTGATCGGTTCTAACCGGACATTGTTGAATGATCCGTGCGAGTGGTACTGCAATTGCCAAGGATTTGATACGTGAATCGATGTGATGTTGATAGGTTACTGTGCTTGATGTTAACAATTCATTTTTGTGGACCTCCATCAGGCTTTTAGAATTTCAGAATAAAATGTTGTGCTAGCAGCAGTTGTGTCCATTTATTGGTTCTGGTGGTACGATGACAAATTGACATTGCCTTTCTGATTCCAGAGAAGGAATAGCTTCAACCAGGGGAGGCGGAGGATGGGGGGCCGACCCCGACGGGCTGATAGGGAGGATAGTGTGCGGCGAACCGTCTATGTCTCTGACATTGATCAGCATGTGAGCATACTGAAGATAGTGGCCTTCGGAATTGCCGCTTCTTTGTCAATGTTGTTTCATTTCTTGTTGCTCTGCAGGTGACTGAGCAGAAGCTTGCTGAAGTGTTCTCTAATTGTGGACAAGTAAGTTCTATGATTATTTTGTGGAAAACATGGCTGTAGATTTTCCCCCCTCTCCATCATGTGATAGCTAATGACAGCATCTGGGTGACCTTTGTCACCTTTCAATTCCTTGAGAAACAAAATAGATAATTCAATTGCTTTACCTCTTCGTGATGATTTTTAAAACTATCTTTCTTTTGACCTGTAGGTGGTAGATTGCCGTATCTGTGGTGACCCGCATTCTGTCCTGCGTTTTGCGTTCATCGAGTTTGCTGATGATGGTAGTGTACTCGACACATTATCTTTTTATTTGCAGTATTGATATGGTAAAACAATGATGCTGAAGCTTTCCTTCGTCTGCAGCTGGTGCAAGAGCAGCATTAACACTTGGGGGAACCATGCTCGGTTATTATCCTGTTAGAGTTTTACCTTCTAAAACAGCAATTCTACCTGTGAACCCTAAATTTCTTCCTCGAGTAAGTAGACGATGATGACGACACATGCTTTCTTTAGATCACAACATATTCCCCAGTTTTCTTTGTCGTGCCTAAAATTTCTGCTAATATTAGTTGTATTGCACATTATGTACAGACTGAAGATGAGAAAGAAATGGTCTCAAGGACTGTATATTGTACTAACATAGATAAGAAGGTACGGAAACCTATATTCCTGGCTGTGCATGACTGCCTGTGGTTGCAAACTTGTGAACTCAACTGCACATCTTCTAGCAGTAGTTTTAGATTGGTGTGGGTGGTTCCAAATCAAGATCTTATCAGCTTTAAATTATTTGCATTTCAATTTCTGGAAGCATAAAAATACTTCTCATTGTACCGTTACAATGTAGTCTGCGATTTTATTTTTGAGAGGCAATTTGGTCAGTGCACCATAATATCGATTGATATAGTATAATCAAAACACAATCACTTCCCCAAGATATGTATGATACCCTTTTTCTTTCTTAGTTGGACAAAAAGAAAAACAATGTTATTGAAGACTCTTCTCATGTTTGCGACTGCACTGTCCAAATCTAGTGCTACTCTTACAGCATGAATGGTGATTGCTGAACTTGTGGTTTCAATCTTTGTGGTGATTGGCGAATGCTGAAATGTGACAATACATACGTGATTATTGATGAAGGAAACAACGGTTTGAAAGATTAAGGTTTACAGCTTATGTGTTAATATTGTATGCAATTCTTGTTTGTATAGGTTACTGAGGAGGATGTAAAGATTTTCTTTCAGGGTACATGTGGGAAGGTATGACATAGACTGTTGGTACTGGATGCCTTTTGTAGCCTATTCATATTCTTTATGAAATGATTGACATCTTAGCATTTTATTTAGGTTTCTCGGCTGAGGCTCCTTGGTGACTATGTACACTCCACGTGCATTGCTTTTGTTGAGTTTGCTCAGGTAAGTGAAACAAGGTTTTCCACTGTATATTTTAATGTAGTGAAGATGTTAGCTAAATTTCTATTGCCACTTAAAGACAGGGTCTAGGAGTGAGAGCTGTGTGAATCCATTTTGTTTGTAATGTGTGATACTGAACATTTTTCATAAGTACTACCAATTGAAAAGACAACCTCAGAGAAAAGAAGATATCTTAATGAACATATTTAAGCATACTGAAGCTACAAGGTTGCTATATGTGTTACTTAAAATTCTGTTATCTTGTCTTAGTCCGGCTTGATGATCTTTTAGCTATCTTTCATTATACTTCTCTTATGTTGACTAGAAAAATCCATTCACAAGGACTTGAGTTAATGTCCCTGAGTTTAAAGAACCTTATTATTAGTGTTCTGTCCTAGTAGGTTCAGAACTTTCTAACAATTCCACAAGTTACAATAGTTCAAAATAGCCGGCTATAGCCTCCGCTATCTCCCGCTATAGCTGATTGGGGAGGGTGCCGCTATTTGCTTCCATGTGCAATTCAGCCGCTATAGCTCCATTTAGCCAGCTATTAGCTGTTTTAGAAGACCAAACGCTAAGTGCCTTAGCCTGCTATTTTGTACATACAATGTACACCAGTAATAGTCAAATCAGGATGTTACTGGAACCTACTTTTAAGTGAAGAAATATATTTGTCACTAAGTTACTGTCCTCGAAGCATTTGGGTAATGACATGATTAAAGGTTTCCTGTCCATGGTGCTCTATCTTTCTTAAATTGATATTGCCAAGTAGTCTTATAGGTACATAAGCCGTTCATAGCCATGATTGTTCAACTTATGCAGTGCTTTTACTTTTTTGCATGTTCAATGCAGGCAGAAAGTGCAATTATGGCCCTGAACTTCAGTGGCATGGTCCTTGGCTCCCTTCCTATTAGGTAAACGCTCGGCCAAGAACCTATGTTCGTTAATTCCCATAGAGCAAATTCTTAGTTCAAGGGCATCATGAATCATCACCTTTTTCATATCGCTATCCTGTCGTGCAGGGTGAGCCCTTCCAAGACACCAGTCCGTCCGCGGTCTCCTCGCGTGATGTCCAACTGAGCCCGTCCCGCTCCAAGCCATCATCGCCCTTGAGGCTGCCACCAGTGGCAGATCATCCCCTGGCAGAGCTTCCTCTAGTTGTGATCGTGCTAGAGCCATCGCATCGATGAATCAGTAACCCGTGGTGTTTTCCTAGTACCTAGTTGTCATAGGAAAGTCAACTTGCCGCTAATGTTCTCTCGGAGGCCCATGCATCTCTTGTTGTGGGAGGCACCATTTCCCTTCGCTTCTGTTCGTTGCCGCTATGTTAATTATGGATGAATTCTTATATAACAGCCTTTTCAGGCACCAGAAGAATAATGTCTAGCATCGCCTCTATTTTTGTGGCCGGTTGTTGCTTCTCGGTGTTCTGTTTAGTTCATTCTGGGTTCACAATCTAGGTGGTTGTTTTGTATGCAACCTGTGCTCCTGTTACCGAACGTTCGTGCCTTGGATTTTTGGGTGAATGGTGAGAATTGGGTGGAATCGTGGAACATGTGTCGCCGTGGCTGAGCGTAGGAGCTGAACTCTACGCAGAGACGCAGAAAAGTTTTGCAGCATACAAATTGCATAATCGCAAGAAATCCATTGACATGATGACATCGCATTTCGCCCCTGTATAGGGTGATGCGCAGGGCTGAACGCTGGGGAGTGGGGACAGCACCGATTAGCCTAACTACTCCGTCCGTAGCTAAATATAAGGACTTCTAGCGTTTAATTTGTCTCAAAATATAACGTCTCAAAGCCGGCTACTTTAGCAACTTTTTTAATGAAAGGTATGAAAAAATTCTCTCCACCCTGTATAATTTGTTGCAAAAATCTTAGAAATTGTATTCAGAAACAGAGGGGGTGGCTAGGGCCGGACGAGGGCTGGGAGAAGGACGAAGAAGGCAGCAGCTATCGGAGCTTCACCAGCGTGCGTGGTTGTTGCCGCTGATGCGGTTCCATCTGACCCGCTTCTCTGAGAAGGGAAGCACGCAACAGAACATTTTCACTGCAACATGGATGGCAAAATTGGGGCAGTGATAAAATGTATCTTTAGCTCTATGACACACACTTATAGAAGATGCACGCTTATTATTAGTGATTAACATAAATCATTGTTCCGTAATTTATTTCGCATCAGGCTTCAACAGCCAACAAGCTCCCCTTGACATTTACATCAAGCAAAACCAAAAGGCTCCGACATAAAAGTTCCTCCAGAAGAGTAACGCGCTAGCGCCGGCGAACTACCTGCCTACAGGCTTACACATTTCGTCCACCATCTCATGTGAGATGGGTTATTGGTACACCGAGGGTCTGGCCTAGCCGGTGTTCTGCATGCCGGCGGCGATGCCCTTCATGGTCAGGATCAGCGTGTCCTCCAGGCCCGGCGCGTACTCACTCTCGGGGTTCAGCTGCACCAGCTCCGCCGGCTGGCTCTCGTCGACAAACTCCTTGGACAGGGCCGGCTGGGGGCTCACCTCGAAGGCCGGGTCGCGAATCCGCTTCAGGGTGTAGGCCTGGCAGACGTTCAGGGTGGTGATGTACGACTCACGCAGCCGCAGACGCTGCTTCAGGTAAGGATCGCCTTCGAGGACGTCCTTGTGACCGGCAACCTGCGGAGAATTGGCAATCGTTGGAATCATATGTGATAGGACTTTCAACTTTTTTAAAACTACAAATCACAAAAATGAGAAATTTACCTGCCTATATTTGGCTATATAAATGTAGAAATAGCTGAAATGCGAGCAAAACAAAATAGCCTATATTAGAGCACTTTACCTGAAGGAGTAGCTCTTTTGTCTCCTCATAGTTCTTCCTCAGCTGCTCTCCGAAGGATTGCAGATCTTCAGCCACTAGCAGTTTGTCATAAACAGCTGCGATTCCTGGGTCTCCCTTGGCGAAAACCATCTCAAGCAAGTCAAGGGTGACCCTGAAGAATGGCCACTCATTGTACATTTCTTTCAGAGTATGGATGTTCCTGATGTCCTTCTGCATGATATGCTTGAACGCTGCGCCAAACCCAAGCCAAACAGGGAGATGGAACCTTGTCTGAGTCCAAGCAAAGATCCATGGAATTGCACGGAGCGATTCTATTCCCCCACTAGGCTTCCTCTTTGATGGACGGCTACCGATATTCATCCTACCATATTCTGTCTCAGGTGTAGCCTGGAAAAAAAAATAAGATAAGAGTTTAGTGTCAAACTTATATGCATCATATCACAGAAGTTCACATAGTTATCCACCAACTTCTACAACCGGCTTAACAGAAGACACTGAATCACCGTGCAGTGAGACATACATAAGAAAAGCTTCCTTTCAGATAGCACTTCTCAATAGGACAAATGAATACAACTCGGCTCATCTAGTTTGTATAACACGAATGTGCAATAATTAAAAATGGCATTTTACTTAGAAATTAAAGCATTTGTCCTCAACTTTGTCAAATTGGCACATATATCATTAGAAAGTGTTCTAGGGTGTTTCAGTTAAACAAGATTTGCAGAAAACATCAGAGATTATTTGAACTTTTTGAAGAAAGAAATCGTAAATTGGCCAAAAGAAACCTTATTCTAAATGCATATTTAGGCTAAGGATTTCTTTAGCAGCTTTGAAACAATGTCCAAACATCATATGCTTGTGCAAGTGCAAAGTGTAATTCTTGTAAGAATACAGGTGAACCTACCGATCTGAAGTATTCAACAAAGCGTGGTTCTTGGAAGACAATTGATCGATATTCTTTGGTTGCCACGACAGCCATTTCGTCCATCAGAGCACGCCATTCAGGCTTGGGGGAGATTGGAGGATGCATGCCATGCTCAAGGGTAGCTGCGGTGTAGCGTTGCAAAGTTCTAAAGCACAAGTGCTCTTCTCCAAAGGAGTGCTCAATAACCTCGCCTTGTACTGTTACACGAAGCGATCCGTGTATCGTGTCTGGTGGCTGAGATAAAATGGCCAGATGAGTGGGGCCACCTCCTCTGCCAACCGTTCCACCCCTTCCATGAAACATGGTCAACTTCACTCCATAATGCTTTGCCACCTTGATGAGCTCCTCTTGTGCTTTATACATTTGCCACGCTGCAGAGAGACGTCCAGCGTCTTTGCCAGAGTCTGAGTACCCAATCATCACCTCCTGCTTGCCATTAATCCTATTCATGTACCAGTCAATTGAAAAGAGTCGTGCTACAGCTGCTGGAGCTGCTTCAAGATCTGCAAGTTTCTCAAAGAGTGGAACAACTCTCAGTGGCTGTTTTACATGGCACTCACGCTGTAAAAGCTCGACAGCAAGCACATCAGATGGGGCAGTTGCCATCGAGATGATATATGCACCAAAACAATCTGCAGGGAGCTCTGCAAGGACATGAAATGTGCCTAAAACATCAGCGGTCTCTTCAGTCAGAGGAAGATCAGAACCAAACAGTGGACGTTTGCCCCTCAGTTCAGACAACAGCCAATCCTGGCGTTTCTCCTCAGACCATTCAGCGTAGGATCCAATTCCAAGATGTGTAGTTATTGAATCAAGGACATCAGTGTGCCGATCAGATTCCTGCCTGATGTCAAGTTTCACAAGAGCAAGACCAAAAGTAGATACTTGACGCAAGAAATCAAGGAGACTTCCGTCAGCTATAGGTTTGTCACCACAAGCACATAATGATCTATAACAGAGCTCAAGAGGTTCCAGAAACTGCAATGTAGAGGTGGTAATTAGATTACTATAAGTATGATGGTAACAATCACAAATATGAATATCACAGAAAAAGAGCTAACCTGTTCAACATTAGTAAAAGTTGCGTCCTCTGGAATCTCAGAAATTCCAGTTGTCAATAGATGACGAGAACGCTCACGTGTATAGTACAATTTATCCCTGACATCACCAAGTATGACACGATATGGTTCGTTTGGAGGAACTTGCTTCCAGAATTCTGCAAGAACAATGTTCAATTAGTAATATCATTTAAGAAAATGCAGTAAGAGAACATTCTTGAAAAGGTTATATTCGTTCACACTACATGACAGTATATAGTCTTGCATCCAAGTTACTGACTAGAGCTCTTTGGTATTGGAACAGAGGCTCTTAAAAAAAAGCTATTTATTTCTAATTTTGGGTGCTTTTATACATGATCCTATTATGCACCACTGACAAAACAAGAATGAAGAATAAAAAAAGGAATAATTTAAAGATTATTATCTGCACAGTAATGACATTCTTTAACAGTTATTGTCCGTGTAGTTTTCAGATCAGGACTCACATTTAAGTGAATAACTTTATATGTCAAAAGCAAAGCAAAGCAAGCAAGATAATCTGATATTTTTTAAGAGTAATAAGCTAATAAACTGATACATGCGAATTAATCCAAATTCCTTTGTTACAAAAAATTACAGTTCTGTTACCTATATAATGCTTTGCAGCTCTTTTTGACGAGCGATGTAATTCATCTGCACGGATCCGAAGTTCATCACTGCAGCGCCACATAGAGAGCTAGAATAGAATATTATACCGTTAGCACCAGGGAACAGAGACTGTTGAAGCTCCTTGCATATAAGGGAAGTTTATTTTATAATGCAATACCTCAAACATTAGATCTTCTATCTGGGAGAAGTACAAGTTAGCAGCCATCATTCTCGCCAACAAGCATACATCCCGTGTAACCTCTGGTGTAACTCTTGGATTTCCTAGAAAACAATAAATAAATGGGAAGTTTTTTAAAAAAAATCTACAGTCAGCAAAAGTAAGTAGTCAATTGCTAGAAGAATTGATGTCCCATGGACAGGAAGGCCCTATCAATAGTTTTCTGTTACACATGCAACTGATGTCACAATGATAGGAAGGCACTATCAACACTTTTCATGTACACATGCAACTACTGGAAAATTTTAGAACTATTCAAACTTTTTTTGTACAAAAACTCTTCAATGAAGTATAATTTTTTTCAGCCAAACACTAATGTATAAAATGGCATATGAAAACAAGAAATTACCATCACGGTCACCACCCATCCAGGATGAGAACTGAATGAGGGGAGCATTGTAAGGGAGACGCTCATTGATCCCAATATTTTTCAGAGCAGTGTCAATACGGCGCAAGAATTTGGGTACGCCCTTCCATATAGTTTCATGGAAGTAACTCATTCCAGCACGCATTTCATCTTGAGGGGTGGGAGGGGTCCTGCGGATTTCATCGGTTCTGAAAGCAGCCTGAATCTGTGAAGGGTATTAAACGACAAATCAGCAAAAGCATTTCCACATAGATATTATGACAGCTGTACGTATAAATATAATAAGGTAACAAGTAAAATTTGGATTTTCATTGCAATTTACTGAAAACGATTCACAACTCTAAACCACGTGCTTTACCCCCCACCACCCCCAGGTGCTCTTACTTTGAATTTATCAACAATAAAAAAGGTGGTGCCATATACTACGGAATGGGCAGTTCCAGAACACAGATGTGAGTAATGAAAAATACACATGTGATTACATTATTAACTTGAAGAACACAATGAATTATAGCTTCCCCCAGATCTGACAGATGACTAATATGCAATTAAAAGAAATATCAAATATGAAGTCTAAAACCCTTTTGGGCTGATAAGCTCTGGCAATTATAAAATCTGCCTCTCTTTCCAAAGCATCTTTATTCAGCTTTTCCATAAAGAAAGTTAACAAACCAGATAACCAAATTGCAGTGTCGTATACCCAAAAAAAAGATAGTAATATAGAATCAACTGAGCATCGTAACTACGTTCACCTGTACATATCTGACATATCCTTTCACCTTGCCATATGCAAGCATAGAATTTTGTTGGAAACATCTGATGGATCTCAGAATAGAGCAATGATAAACTCACAACTAAGAGCGAAAAAAAATGCACTCAACAAATTGAACACAAGTTAGATGGATACTTCTGATCTGACAAGAATAATGTGTGTTCTGGAACTGTTAGGGATTTACCAAAGTTTGACAGCTACTTCCGATATTAATAATATGGAGATAAAAGTCTGCATGACAAACGAATCACCATAATTCCACACACACAAAATCTTTGTAGTGGCACAGCACAACCCAGAGAACCTTCCAACTTTTGCAAATACTGAGACTTCTGTCGGTGGTATTATTAAACAATCTTGATTGGACATATCTTCTTGGTTTTTGTCAAGCGATGCTTTTTTGCGTTCTCCTTACCTTGTTCAAGGTATTACATGTCCAATAAACTAGTATTAAAATATGCAGCAATAGAGATAGCATTCTAACCAAATGATTTGGCAGGCACCACTCACATAAAGAGGCAAAAAAGAAAATGCAACATAACCTAATTTGGCTTTCAGGAGTGGGGCCAAATTATAATGGCAGTAATATGGAGATGCCTATGCTCTGGCATAGGAATAATTTCAGGGTCTGATAGTTAAACTCAGAGACCAACCACCCCCCCCCCCCCCCCCCCACGCCATCATCAGGTTAAAATTTAAGTCCTAGGGATGATGATCATAGGTAAACAATCAAAAGGTGTGGTGGACGCTTGATCAACCCTGGAACATCACGAGTGACTTTCTATTATAATATTCTCATCTCAAGTGGTGAGGTCGAGATATTTTACCTCCCTCTGAAGAGCCTCATCAAGCTCCTGCTTGTCATCAGCAGTGATGTCCTTGGCATACAGCTGCCTCAGGCAATTCCGGATCCTGAACAACAGAAACAAATTAACACTAGAGAGGACTGCATTTTACTTCGACACGCATGAGGCAAGCAAGGTGCCTCAATCAAAGCAACGGTAACCCAACGATCGTCCGCACCTGCCGTGCTTCTGGAGCAGGGACCTCCTGACGGACTGCGTGGGGTGCGCCGTGAAGACGAGGTCGACGGTCTGGTTCTTGAGCGCGTCGAAGACCTCCTCGCGCGACTTGCCGAGCTGCGAGACGAGGCGCTTGAGCGTCTCCTCGATGTCGGACTCGGTGGGCGCCGAGGCCTCGTCGGCGAAGTCCCCACGCTTGAGCTTGATCCGGCGGCGGTGCGCGATCTGCACCTCCTCGGCCAGGTTGGCGAGATTGAGCATGTGCGAGAAGGAGCTGGCGACGACGATGGAGTCCCCCGGGGGCAGGCTGGTGAGCTTGCTCCCGAGCTCGCCGAGCCGCGCCTCGTCGCGGTCGTTCTCGTACTCCGCTGAGAGCTCGTAGCACTCCTGGACCTGCGCACGCGAAGAGGCACCAGAGGCGTCAGCACAGCGTCCCGGATCTGGGGCTGCGGCGGGCGAGGGGATCGATCAGGGCGTACGAATTCGCGGAGGTGCGGACCGTGCAGGTCCTGGAGGATGTCGAGGAAGCGGTCGACGAGGAGGGCGTCGTACTCGACGAGCTTGTCGTCCTCGGACACCTTGCCTGGCGCCAGCAGCCGCAGCTGCGCGTCGATCGACTGGTGCCGCTCCATCGACGCCTTCCCCGCCATCGCGGTCGCAGCGGAACCCGACAGAATCAAATTCCCGCCGGACGGCGCAGAGTGTCCCCCCGCCCGCGGGTGCGGGAGTGGGGTGCGGCGGCGGTCGCGGCGGCTAGTGGGAGGGAGCGCGGCTTCGGGGGGAAGAGGAGGCGGGGGATGGGCGCGGCGGGGGGGCGGAGATGGTTGGGGAGGTCGAAGTGTTCGTGTGCCTATTTGTACAAAAGGATGGTGGTGATCTGGTGGTGGGCCCGTTTGGAGAATTTTATGTTTTTGAGTCCCGTACTCTCATCATCTCATGGGAAGTACTTTTGCAGATTGATACCTGTGGAACTCGGGATTTGTTTCCTCAAAAATTTGCAGATTGATAGCAAATTTGAGAGATGAAATCCTTCCTTCCAAAATGACACATATTGCAAACCTTCGTATACGAATCTAAATCCGTGAATTCCTTTATATTTTATTTTTGTTCCATAGAGTGTGGAGAGCGTACTAGACAAAGTTTGTATTAGAGAAACTGCAACACACCAAGCAAGTTTTTAATTCACAGTACCTCTTGGGGATGCTGAATATCCATGTTGCATGATGTTGCATGATGTTGCACGCAGGGTACACCTAAGAAAAGTCAGCGTTGTGATGTATTGCACTTCCTTGGAACATAGACATATATTACCATCATGGGATTGATGGAATTGATGGGCCCAGGATCTCGGTACGATATACTTTAACTTGCATATTTATAAAAATATATCATTGATCAACAACAATCCAAATGAATTCATATTTATGATGATATTAATTATTTGCATTTCTCTTTCTATTGACATGATGTTGCTTGTGTAAGAATATCATGATGATGAAATCATGTAGAAAAAAGGGGAGGCAATGTTGGAAAAGATAGAGAAAATGACAACGGTGATGTTATTGTCATTTTTTTCTTTTCATCCTCGAGATTTAGCTCCTACCAACGATGAAATATATGTCTAGTTCCGTTGCCTGTTTGGAGGAGCTAAAGTTGAATGCTAAACTTTAGCACATATTAGTACTCATGCCCATGCTAAATTTTTTGAGTCTTGGTTATCAGTACTTCCATTTGGATGAGCTAATGCTAAAGTTTAGCACTTTTACCTATTAGCACTTGGATTCAAATGGAACCATAGTTATACGTGAAATGAGCTTAGCTTGATTTTTCTTCCTCCTTGAATTTCTCTCCGACCTCTGATTGCCGCCTCTAGTGGACCACACAGTCAAAGATGATGCCAATCCAGGAGACATAAGAAAGCGCTGGGAAGACGAAACTTTCTTTGTGACACTTCATCAATGGAGACCAACTCGTGCATACTTTATTACTCAGCTGCTCAAAAGTTGCCACCGTCCAAAGAATTTTGTACTCAACAATTGGTTGCCACGACCAGCAAGTAGTAAGGTATCTCAATCATTCAGGCTAAACAAACACACAGCCGGTGCCATCGTTCTCTGTTCATCACCGGCAATCTGGAACGGAACTTGGCATGCAAAACCACGACGAAATCACTAATCTCTAAGAATCTGGACCAAAAAAAAAAGAAAAACTCTCAAGTCCCAAACTCCCATGACAGTATGGCACCGGCAGGGATCCAGCATCAGGCTAATGAAATTTGTGGATCTGAGGAGGGCCCGGATGCAAAGTGGCGCGTGATAGTCCATGGGGTTTGCAGAGTTTGACGTTCCGATGGGCGGCCGTCGTGGGCGGGATCCCGGGGGGAATCTCGATCGGATCTACCACCCACCCGTACACGTACAGCGCTAGCCGCCGCCGCCGCCGCCGCCGGTGTCCATCGCCTGCCGGCCATCTGTGACTGTGTTGTCTCCGGCCTGCTGCGCTTGTCAGCTTGTGCCTTGTGCACGAGCACGAGCCTCGCCCAGTCCGTCGGTCAACTTTGCGAGCTCCAGCACGCAGTACACACCACCGATGGCAACCGGTGAATAAAGGGGAAAAAGAGATTAATGCCAATAGATGACGCGCGCAGAAAAGGAAGCGAAATCGAGGTTTTCCAAATCGGCCAAGTCTGACTTGGAAACTACTACAAGCGGTAGTGCGCTAGCTTGATAAAATTTGGCGAGTTTCTAAAAAGCACAAGCAAGAATTCGGTTTTGATGGTGGCATCAAATTCCAAGTAAGCCCTTGCTCGTGAGTCTTGAACCGACACATTAGTACATTACGCATGCCTGATGCCTGGGAGCACCTTTTGATCCTATCGTGATGTCTTTTCATTCCGTTGGGTGCAGCGGCGGAACCGAAGAGAAAATTAAAGGTGGCAAAAAAACATATAAAATAGTCAATTTTATTCTTAAACTTTTAGCCGAAGCTCATCTTAATCACTAAACTTCTAAAACAACTATTTCAGTTCTAAGACTTCTCCATCCAGCTCAATTTAATCCCTTGTCCTGTGGAGCATGCCATGTTGGCACGTCTTGCACATCTAGTTAGCTATTGATAAAAAAAAATCAACATTTCTATAAATTTGATCATTATAAAAGTTTTACCTTGACAAAACTAAAATGATGTACAATTTTTAAGGAAGCAGTTGATACGAAAATATTCACTATACATGCGCAAAAGTTATTTTTTCTCAAAAAAAAATTTATGTAGACACCTGTTAAAGTTTTGTTGTATCATTTTAAGTATATGTGAACCAATATATATTGCGGCTAAAAAATAGAAACACTTGAATGCTGACATGGTATGTCAACATGGCAAGATACGTAGAACGAATGACTAAATTGAGCTGCATAAAAGAATTGAGGACTGAAACGGTTATTTTAAAAATTTAGGATGAAGTTAATCTCAATTAAAAGTTTGAAGACGAAATAGACTATTCTGCCAAGAAACACTAGTCTTTCTTTTAATTTTGTATTGACTTTCTACAGAAATTTGATCTAATTTCACCAATAAATTATATATTATATATATTTTTTTGTCGAGGGGCCCGTATCCCCGGCCAGCCCCCCTCGGTTCCGCCACTTGGTTTGGCGAATCATCTCAACGTGTCTCCTTACGCTAGCATGATGCGCGCAACTACTGGACCCACAATAATTCGGTATCATGGGGGGCATATTATCTTGACATGACACTTTTGTCCGCTGCTACGGGTATTTAATTAGCATAAATCACGCAAGGGATGACAACATGGACCAACTTCCATCGGTGTCGCCAATCGTGAAGCACTTAAACTAGCAATAATAATTGCGAGGATGAAAGATCCCTCTTCGCTTTCGTACGTGCTGCAGCGATGCTTCTTTTTTCTTTTAGGGCTACAGCGATGCTTCTTCGCCCCTGTGTCCGGTGCTGCTCCTGCTTCTTCAGTTCTTCTGCTGCCGCCACGCCAGTGACCTTGACCTTGGGCCGGCGGTCCCGTTCGTTGGGAGCAGATTTTCTCCTCCTCCGGTCCTCCCCATGTTCAAGTCCAAAGAGCTCTCTGGGCGCGCGTTGAAGAGACCAATCTTTGCCTCGATTTGAGCGAAGAACTCGCGTGCAGATGTCGCTCTCCCCGGCTGCTTGGACGTGCGACGGAGAAAGAAAGAGACGGGGTTTTTCTTCTTGGGCCCTCGACTAAATAAATGTGGGGAGGAGAATTGAGGGGGGTGAGGTGGGATTTCCGGCCGTCAGCTTCCGGGAGAGGCGTGCTCCCCCGCATAGGAAAGCTGCCCCAAACCCCACAAGTGGAGAGGTGGACGGACGGTGTCCACTCCACTCCCGCCATCTATCTTTGCTCTTCCTAGCTTCCTTCCATTGCACTTTCGAGGTACATTGCATATGGGCGAGAGTTGTCTGGAATAGTGTTCCTCCTGCCCTCTCTGAAAGAAGGAATAGTGTTCCCTTCATCATTTGCTCCCTGTCAATTTTTTTTATTAATGATTAGGGTCCCTCTCGTGAGTGGTCAGTGCTGGTATTAGTAAGGCGAAACTAGAGTTATTGTATTGTAAGTATGTAAAGCAACTGTTATACCATTGCTGATTGGTTAGAGTTGGCCTGATACGTCTGCATTGGCCGTGCCCACAAAGAAACCGCAATGTATGCATCACCAAAGTGTTGTCCACAAAGTTTTGTCCTTGAGGGAAAGCCAAAAAAAACAACATCGATGGGTGATCTACAGTGTTACACGTGTAAGCAAGCAGGCCTGCCTCTGACTCTGGGTGAAAGGGCAACGTACCGAACAAAAACTAACCGGTGCGGGCATCTCATGGGGAACAGATTCAGCGATCGATCGGCACTCCGGTTACGTCTGATTGGGCCATCCCGGCGTTTTCTGCAGCGATCACGATGCGCTTTCGACGCGAAAGGATGAGAAAGAAGCTTGATAGGGTCGATCCACGCAGGCCGTCGCGCTGCAACATCTTCTCTGCCTTTACAAGCACGTACTGGCGGTTGATCTGCAGAAACAAGAGGAACGATGTGTTTGGTACCTGGACACGGTGTTGTTAATCACAAGGCCCAAAAAGAAATACCCGTGCCACAGTGAAAACACTTGTTTTTTTTTCTAAAAAAAGAGTAAATTGGAGGCCATGGTGATGCTATTTTTTTTTGGCAAAATAGCCCAATTCGTTCCTGAACTATGGTGCTTGGCTCAATTTCGTCCTTCAACTACGAAAACGTCCAATTCAGTCCCTAAACTATTCAAATGGGCCTAACTTCATCCATTCGCTGACGTGGCACGGCACGTTGGCTTGCCTCATCACCATCCAATCAGCTTAGGAAGTAAAATACCCCTTTTACCCTCCATAGGAATGTAACCGTAGGGAGTCAAGAAAATCATCAAGAGTTGATGCTAAAATCATATGTGGCCGATGTGAAGGGGATGGTGTTTATCCCTTTGAGTTATTTTTATCCCAGGGTAAAAAAGGTATTTTACTTCCTAAGCTGACTGGACGGCGACGAGGCGAACCAACATGGCATGCCACGTCGGCGAATGGATGAAGTTAGGCTGATTTGGATAGTTGAAGAACTGAATTGGATGTTTTCATAGTTGATGGACGAAATTGAGCCAAACACGATAGTTCGGGGACGAAATTGAGCCAAACACGATGGAGGTTTTGGTAACAGGTGATGTGTTTAATAATGACTCTCATCAAAACTCACCTGGTGTTTTCATAGTTTACCTCCATCACGGCTTGGGTGATGTTTCTCGGTCTAGGCACTGAACATGATGCAACCAGTAAACAGTGCGATGCTTCGCGGAAAAAAAGAAAACCAGAATTTTTTTTCATTACCGAAGAGAGTAAAACTGAGGTTATTTGCTCGGGTACCGAGTAGCAGAAGGAAAAAAAAAAGACTGTGCAAACAATTCGGGAGCAGTACTGCACTGCAGTAGGATGGCATTGCAAAGATCTGGATGGAGGCTGCTTCTGCCAGGCCCGTCTAAAGAGGTCAGATGGGCCAGAGAGAGGTGTCGGAACCATTGCAGGGCATCCCATGTATCATATATGTACTGGGCTTATCCTAATGCAAACCAAACGTAGAAAACAGGAGACAAAAAGATTATAGGCGATGGGTTATCAAAGAATTCCTAGCATGCCAACAAGCAGGAGCAGCCTCCTGAGCCTGCGCTTTCAGTTTTTTGTGATCCAGCACCACGAGATTAGTTTAAAGGGCCTGTTTCAAACACAGGAAACCTGACTTTCAAAGCGAACAATTCAATTCACTCAATACGCATTACAATTGAAGCATTACTTCTGAGTCCAGATTGATTTGATTGGTTAGTACCTATTTGCGAGGCAAAAATGAAATAGAAGTCAATTTCCTGTTGCTTCACCAACTTCTTTAGCTTTGCATGTGAAGCCGTTTTGGAAGGACTCCTCCCAACAGCACCCTTACACTTACGCTTATCTTTGGTTGCTGATTCTCCACGTTGAATCAAATATGTTACGAGCACTTGATAAACATAACATCTTCTTGCTCACTACAAATTTTCTCATCAAGGCTGTGGTCGCAGTCTGTCCCTTGCTATATATCATTTCTCATATCCTTCAAACCATGCCGTCTGATCCTCTTCCATAAAGTATTTACCCTGTCATGTTCAAATGCGCCTGCCTGCTCTGTTAGTTACGTAAGTAGCAAATGCGCCTAGAATATTATATTTTGGCAACCTCAGCTATGATCTGTCCTACACAACCAAAGGCACTAAACAAGCTGAATCAAACTTGTAACCCTGTGAATATTCACCGAGAAGTATGACAATAGCACGGATCACTAGTTGAACTGCAGTTATCTATCGTCAAATCACTAAGCAAGATTGAGATGCCTATGGCTCTACTATGGAACCTGCCATGGAAAGTTACATGACTCCCTTGCCATAAAACTAACGAGACTTGCATCTACAAAAGACTAGCTAGGAGTCAACTCAATTTCTGGGAGAATAGATAGCTAAGCAGCAAGCCAGCCACAGATCTCCAGTTTAGCAAATACAGAACGAAATACAGTCTATAAAACAGTTCAGGATAGCAGCTGGGAACAAAACCACTTGACACAGCAAACAAGTTGATAAGTTAAACCAAGGCCCGAAGTCCTGAACACACCAGGCCTCAATTCATGGGAATCATTGCCAATAGGGAATAATCCTCTACAACTGCTGACAGTATCCAATTTGCCGGAACTGATAATGACCTCAAGACAAAAATGTTATGCATGACCAATACTAAAGAGAACTTTCTAACTTGCTTGCTGTTTCATAACAACATCTTAACAGCTGACAACCTTCAAAAGAGGGTATGGCCAGGGACACATTCTGTCAGCTTTACGAGATCGCCTAGAAACCCCTTTAGACCACGGCAAAAGATTGCAGCTAAACTTAGTACGGCTGAACAAGAAATCAAGGAATGACTACCAGCAACTAGTACATATATCCAGAGCATAGCTCCCTTAGTGACTGACTTTCTGATGAGGCTTCCAAGAAAATCGAAAAGAGTAACAGACAACATTTCTAGAGAACAATGATCAATACTTCGTGGCATATCTGGAAGGAACACATCAATGTGTTCTCCAACTGACCACCTCACCCCTCCGGGCTGCTCTGGTTTCCTAGCTGCCCCATCCTTGTTCTACCCTCTGGTTATTTGTTATGTTGTTTCGCCATAGAACCAAGTTGTGGCTGCCTAAGTTTATGGCAGGATTTGATCAGCGTGTAAACTGGAGTAGTTATTGCCTACGAGTAAGCAAAGGCGTGCTACTTCCAAAGTTAATTTGCAGACACAATTTGATGAGGAAAATAGAGTAACAAACTAGATGAATTTGACAACAATTATTGACATTATTCCAACCCCCTCAGCTCATTTGAGGAGTAGATGAGTCACAATTCACATGTAGTTTGTATTAGTATGACCACCACCCAATGCAAAGCAGATAGGAGAAAACAAAATGGTACAAATCACCTGGTCTATTGAATTGGATTTGTTTTGCTACATGGCTCTGGGATCGGTCCCAAAGGGCCAGATGTAGACCATCTCGTCCCAGCCGGTGCTGGCAAGCAGCCCGTCGACGAGCACGCTCATGTCGATGCCAGCGACGAACTCGGTGTGGTGGTTGTACCTGGCGAGCAGCGCGTCCTCGGCGCGGTAGTCCCACATGCACACGGTCATGTCGTATGAGCAGGACATGAGCATGCCCTGGCGATGCGGGGAGAAGCGGACGCGCTTGACGGCGTAGCCGTGGCCGGCGAGCTGCGCGACGGGCGCCCGCGGCGCTCGCACGTCCCAGACGCGGATGGACTTGTCGACGGAGGCGGTGGCGAGGATGGACGGGTCGTACTTGTCCCAGTCGAGCGAGAGCACCTCGTGGTCGTGCGCGGGCAGGATGAGCGTGGGCGCCGGGTCGCGCACGTCCCAGACCCGCGCGGTGCGGTCGCCGGAGGCGGAGGCGAAGACGTCCGGGTGGCGCGCGGACCAGGCGGCGGCGTAGACGCAGTACTCGTGGCCGCGGAAGGTGCGGACGGAGGCCGGGCGGTCGGGTGACCAGAGCTTGAGCGTGTCGTCCCAGGAGGCGGAGACGAAAGCGTCCCGGCGGACGGGGTTCCAATCGAGGCCGTGGACCTCGCGCGCGTGCTCCCGGAGGAGGCGCACGGGGTTCTGCGCCGGCGGGAGCGCGGCGTCGAAGAGGCGCACGGAGCCGTCCCCGGACGCGGCGGCGCAGAGGGACTCGTGGGACTCGGACCAGGCGCAGTCGAAGAGCGCGTCGGAGGTGGGGAAAGAGAAGATCGGGGCCGGGGCGGCGCCGGGCCCGGGCCCCGCGGCGGCGAGGTCGAGGACGATGAGGTGGCCGTTGCCGACGAGGCCGAAGTGCTGCGACGCCGCAGCGAGGAGGCGGTTCTCGTGGAACGGGCTGAAGCGGACGGCGAAGCCCGGCGCCGGGGCCTTGAACGCCGGCATGGCGGGGCGGCGGTGGGTGGATCGGCCGGCGGATCGGGAAAGGGGGACTCGGGTAAGACTTGGATTTTTTTTTTTCCCTTTTATTTTTCCTTGTATCCTGTGCGGTGCCGTCTCTGGCAGTGGCACCCAAATCCGAATGGGGTGTTGTGCCTCGACGGCACCTGATGATGTACGGGGAGTAGTTTGTTGGCTACTGGGCTTGCATTTGACTCCCTGAATGGGCTTGTACGGGTATCAGTACAAATGGGCTCTCTGTATTATCTATATTGCGACCTTATCCTGGCCCAGGACAAAAGAACCAAACTGCGGGCCTGCCTTAGGTTGACCAGACAGGCCCACGCTGCGCGCAGGATGGGCCCGGCCCATCCTCACATGACACAGGACGGGTTCCCCGCTAATCGTGGGGCGCTATTAGAGGTAGCCCGTGCGAGTGGGCAGCTACCCTATCACAGAAGGAAAAAGCCTGCCCCCAGGCTGCATGTTGCGCGCCAAGGGCCCACGGCCCATGTAACCTGATACAAATATCACGTATGCACTCTAACTTAAAACAATACGTAGTGTTCACACCAAGCGTTCAAATTATATTATGATTATACCATTGTATTTGTTATAACAAAATCTTCAAAATAAAATCACAATTAATCATATTAGAATAGTGTTTTAGTTGGAACAATTTGATGGTGAAGTTACAACTATTTTATCTGTGAAGCTATAACAATTGTTCCACCTACAAAATTAGAAAAGTATTCTACAATTCAAGAAAAAATATTCTAATAGAATATACAAATGTTCCATTGGAAAAACAGAAAATGTTCCAAGAACTAAAGAGAACAAAATGTTCTAAAAAATGTTCTAGAACAAAATAAAACTGTTTCAAAAGAAAATATATATTTGAACATATTCAAGTATGGTTTAATTTTTTAATCCGTACAATCATAATTTGCTTTCGATAATCAGCTTGCAAAATGTGTTTTTTATTTACATGAAGTTATATATGCGTGTCAGTCTGTCACTAGCTATACATGTCAGACTCCGGCGCTGAGCCGCTAAACTTGTGGGCCTTTTGCATGCAAGTCAGTCAGATCTCTCCTATGCTGGCCCAGTAGTGGCCCTACTAGCCTTCTGCGATAGATTGACAGGCACGCGCGCGCGCGACCCCTATCATTACCGCTACTCGTGTACCTCGTGCTGTTGAGCGATCTAGACATGCATGCGTTTAGTCTTTGCTCGTTTTATCAGATGTCTCCGAAGAGACTAGTCTTTGCTCGTTTTAGCTAGAGAAACGACTACCTGTGCTCCCGTTCCGATTGTTCTGGCGACAATAATCAGGAATTCAGGCCGTATCCTTGGCGTGCGCGCGCAGTCTGCTTGTTTGATCTGCACGGCTCGCTCCACTCCACTAATGTCAGTTTAACGCTGACGTTTTCAGAGATATGAAAAGAAGAACGGGGAGCACCGATCAGGCGGGGTAGAGTGCCAAGAAATTCAAAACTTACCACGAAACACTTGATCAACTGAACGCCTGGTTCGGCCTCCCGAGTTTTTTTTATCCTCCCTTTATTTATCACCACGTATTGAAATGCATCACCATTTTTCATCAAAGAAAAAATGCATCACCATTGGATTTTTTTTTCGTTCGTTGCGTTGCGCGGTCTCTTTTGCAGCTTGTGCTGTTGTCACACAATGTGCGCCTGCCCAGCCTCAATTTGACTATGGACACTAGACGGTCTAGGATGGCGGTAAAAATATATGGTTGGGTATATTTTACTGCCAATCTCTTTTGTTTTGAACGGTTCTACGGAGCACTGCTCTAACCATTATCCTCGATGTAGAGAAGCGAGTAAGCGACGTAGTATCTGGTGGCGGGGAGCCGCCAGGATACTGGAAGGGAGGGCGAAGCGTGGAGGACAACGACTCGATCGGTACTGCGCGACAGCGCGAGAGATCGCGAGGTATAGAACGAGGAGCAGTGGCTGCGATCGGCAATAGTGGAGGAAGAAGTAGGGGCGGTAGAAGCCTTAAATTTTATCCGGTCGGGTTTTAAAATGCCGAATTTTAATTTTATATAATTTTAAAATTATATAAGTATCAATCCTCGCCACCCCTAGGAAGAAGCAAGGCAGGATGAGGACATTTGATGTGGCTGCGCCTGTACGTGGCAGTTCTTCTTGCTTCCACGTCCACCCCGAGCAGAGGCGAATGGGCCCGTCCCTAACTCTCTGCCGACGATCCACCGCCTCCTCCTCCAATCCTGCCATTTTAGTGCTGTACTTCAGTAGCCAGCGCGAAGAAGCACCAGCCACAAGGGTCCTTGTGCTTCAGCTCGCCCCACGGCCGGCGCTGCTGCCCGCCGGAGCCTCTGCGATCGATGGAGTCGAAATTGGCCACCAGCGCCGATGCCCCGCCGCGGCCGCACGTCGTGCTAGTCGCCAGCCCCGGCACCGGCCACCTCAACCCGATGGCGGAGCTGGCGCGGCGCCTCGTCGCGCGCCTCGGCCTCGCGGCCACGCTCGTCACCTTCACGGGCCTCTCCGCTGCCGGCCCGGACGCGCACTCCGCGGCCGCCCTCTCCTCCCTCCGCGACGCCGGCGTCGACACCGCCGTGCTCCCCACCGCCCCGCTAGACGGCCTCCAGGCCGGCGCCCGCGTCGAGACCGCGCTCTTCGAGCTCATCGCCCGCTCCGTCCCGCGCCTCCGCGCCCTGCTCCGCGACATCGGCTCCGCGGCCCCGCTCGCGGCGTTGGTCCCGGACTTCTTCGCCGCGGCGGTGCTGCCCCTCGCCGCCGAGCTCGGTGTGCCGGGGTACCTCTTCTTCCCCGTCGGTCTCTGCGTGCTCTCCTTCGTGCGCCGCGCCGTGGAGCTCAACGACGGCGCTGCTCCCGGCGAGTACCGTGACCTCCCGGACGCTCTCCGGCTCCCCGGGGGCGTGTCGCTGCGCCGCGAGGACTACGCGGACGGGTTCCAGAGCAGCAAAGAGCCGGTCTACGCGCAGCTCATCGAGGAGGGCCGCCGGTACCGCGCCGCCGACGGCTTCCTGGTGAACACCTTCTACGAGATGGAGCCCGGCAACGTGGAGGAGCTCAGGCAGGCGGCAGAGCAAGGCACGTTCCCGCCTGCTTACCCTGTGGGGCCGTTCGTGCGATCGAGCTGCGGCGAAGACGCCGCATCGCCGTGCATAGAGTGGCTGGACAGGCAGCCGACGGGGTCCGTGGTGTACGTCTCCTTCGGGAGCGCCGGAACGCTGTCTGTGGAGCAGACCACCGAGCTCGCCGCCGGGCTGGAGGACGGCGGCCACAGGTTCCTCTGGGTCGTGCGCATGCCAAGCCTGGACGGAGAACTTTCCGACTTGGGGAAAACCTGCGCCGACGACGGGAGCGATCCTTTGGCGTGGCTTCCCGAAGGGTTCTTGGAGAGGACCCGCGGCCGTGGTCTCGCCGTGGCGTCGTGGGCGCCGCAGGTGCGCGTGCTGTCTCACCCGGCGACGGCCGTCTTCGTGTCCCACTGCGGCTGGAACTCGGCGCTGGAGAGCGTCGCGTCCGGCGTGCCGATGGTCGCGTGGCCGCTGCACGCGGAGCAGCGGGTGAACGCCGTGGCCCTGTCGGGGAAGGCCGGCGTGGCGCTGCGCCCGCGCGCCGCCCGCGCGGACGGGCTGATCGGGCGCGAGGAGGTCGCGGCGGCGGTGCGGGAGCTGATGGAGGGGGAGAAGGGCCGCGCCGTGCGGCGCCGGACGGGGGACCTGCGGCAGGCGGCGGACGTGGCGTGGGCGCCCGAGGGCTCGTCGCGGCGGGCGATGGAGGAGGTCGCCGGCAGGTGGAAGGCGGCGGCGTTCGGCGGACGTGCACGGGGGGCCATGGTAAATGTGACGTGATGGGCTTTCGTGACCGTCAGCCTACTTGTTTCGTGGTGAAGTTTGTGCCGGATAATAAAGGCTTGTTGTTTGGTGAGGCGGGGTCAGCTCTGTCCGTTGCTGGAGGAGCAGCAGGCGATGACACTGCACCTGCTGCTGCTTCAATTCGTTGCAGTGTTCTCTGTCGGAGTCTTCTGCCATCTGCCGTCAGGTCTATAGAAAAAACCACGGACGATGGGGTAGGCGTTCGTGTGCCTGGCGGTGGGCGGTGGCAAACGGCAGCACCCCGACCTGAAGCGGATTAAAACGTTTGGTTTTGTTTTGCCAGCGCAGTGTGAGCGGCCGCGCGCGAAAATGGATTGTAAGAAAAATGTCTGACCTTGACGGCCCACAAGACGACGGTTGGCCCACTTTTTACGGCCCAAGCTACCGGGCGGTACCCGGTCTCGTTTCTGTTTTCTGTTACAGCCCATTTGGATGTTGGTATTGAGGCCCGGAATTAGGTATTAGCATTAGATACCCTCCAATTCGCTGTTTGGATGATCTAGATATTAATCCATGGAATTGCATCACGATGCCATGAAACTTTTGGCCACGCTCGCGGGAGCCCGCCTACAATACTGAGCCCTCCCGCTCTGAATTAGGCTGAATCGGCTATTTCCCCCCTCCCGCCGCGCGTACCCCCTCGTTCGCGCTCGCAAAAAACAAAAGCTGCTGCTGCTCGAAGGGAACGGAAGGGGCGACTGGAGGAAGATGACGCCGCCGACGCCGCAGGTTCCCTCCCTCCCATCCCTCCTCCTCGTTCTCTTGCATCTCCGGCCATCCTCCATCGTTTCCCCTCTCCTTGCTGGTCCAATTTGCCCCCAATCTTTCCTCCCATCTCTACTCCCCAACTTCTCCATATGTTGTGGACTGGAGGAAGACGACGGGTTGCTGCAAGTTCTTTCCCTCTCCTCCCTCCTCCTCATCCTCTTGCATCTCCAGGTTCTAGCCATCCTCCGCCGTTTCCTTCCCCCCACGGATTCACTTCGCCCCAATCTTCCCTGCTACCGTACCTCTCCCTGCGAAGCACCAACAATATGTCGCCCAAGGTCTCTGTGTTGCCTCCTCGCCCAATCCCTCATCCGTGCAAACCTATGGCACCTCCCTGTAGCCCTCTCCCTCATTTCTTGTGCTCAATTGCAGCACACATAGAAACCCTAATTTTCTGTTGTGTGTATTTCTTTTTTCAGGTTGCTTCTCTGATTTTGGTTGCTCTGCAGGCCAAGTGAAGATATACGATCTCTAATTGATGTGTTTTTATTGAATGACATGATGTGTTGTTGTATGCCATGGTGTTTATGCGCATGTGTTAGAATTTTTTTCTTACAAATGATGCATGTGAATTGTAGTTACATCATGTCATATCATGATTTGGTTTCTTATATAACTGAAGAAAATAAAAGAAGAAATAAGAGAAGAATTGTGTTGACAAAACTATATTTTGAGTCAGTTCTTCTTGGGTTTGCATACCTTAGTTTGCAGAGGAGGCCAAGGGAGTTAGGGTGCTTTAGTGACGATGAGAGCAGGCATAATAATAGGAAGTATTTGGTCAAAGAAATGTATGATGGATCCGAAGTTACATCCTATGATAAGTTGCGATTGACTAAAAGAAACTTTCATGACCTGTGCATCATATTGCGTGAGAAGTGTGGCCTCTGTGATAGTATATATGTTAGTGTGGAAAAAAGTTGCTATGTTCTTGCTAGTACTTGGACATGGTTTAAAAATGAGGTTGCTGCGTGGCACTTACAAGCGGTCTTTAGAGACTATCAGTAGGCACTTCAATGATGTGTTGACAGCCATTCTATCTGTTAGTGGGGAATTTGTTAAGCTTCCTGATCCTTCCATTCAACCACTTGATGATTACAAATGGAAATGGTTTGGCAATGCACTTGGAGCACTAGATGGGTGTCATGTTGATGTATGTGTTGTTGTGGCTGACCAAGAGAGGTACAAGAACAGAAAGCAACAAATCACCACTAACATGCTAGGTGTGGTTGATTGGAACATGAAATTTCGATATGTATTACCTAGCTGGGAGGGTTCAGCCTCTGATTCAAGAGTTCTATGCGACACAATGAGTCGCCAAGATGCATTTGTTGTACCTCAGGGTGGATTTGGTTGGGATTGGGACAATAATAAGCTGTCAATTGATAGTGATGATGTTTGGAATAGATATATGGAGGTAAGTATATGCACATTTATGTAATTAGATGTCATTTAAATCATGATTACTTTCTAAAAAAAATCAACAATATGACTGAGTTTGTGGTGTATATTATGCAGGGCAACAAGGCAGCAGCTTGTTACAAGATCAAAGTAGTGAAGAATTGGGATGCAATCAGCACCATTTACTCAACTGAACATGCCAATGGTGAAGGTGCCAGGACAGGTGCTGAGGCTCTCAAGATTCACTTGAACAAGATGGTGATGTATAAAGTGATATTATTCTTTTTTCTATTTTTAAAGTGATATATAACCATTCTTATAATCCTCATGTTTGGAAAACTATATTTTCATACATGTACAACAATGTATAATGTTCAAACTCCTTAAAAGTTACAATTCATAAGTTTGCACATCCAAACAATGCTACCATTTGATTCCAACTAGCAATTATATAGACATCCATACAGCAGCTTTGGCATTGAAGGCCATTTCCATTTCCACTCAACTTTGGCATTCCTCCACCAATGCAATTCCCCCACCTCAATACCAACATCCAAATGAAGCCTTAAGGTAAGGTGACATTCTCCTTTTCGGCCGAAGAGAGAGCTCGCTCGTAGTATTTTCTTTTGAAGGAGCTCGTAGTATTTTTTTGGCAACATAGAAAGTGTCAATCGAATTCAATCCAAGTGAAGGAGATAGAAACAGGCGTTACAATATTTTTCTATCAACACATAATTGAACTTCAAATCTAATCTCGTTAGGTGGAAGATTATATCATTGAAACAATTTTTTAGATGAAGGAAGTTTTATTAAATACAAAGTTTTGGCCTCTACAACAAGGATCAACGAAATAATTTGGGAAGTAAATTATCTAAAATTTTGTTCAAGGATGGAGGACAAAGGTGGACTGTTTGAGGTGGCAGATGATATTTTACCAACTTTTCAAATACATTATGCATATTTGTGTATGCACTAAAATATATAACTAAATATGATTTTTGACATCTGTATAAAAAATGTCCCCAAGATGATGAAATAAAATCCTAGAAGAGGGCGGTGGTTGAGGGGAAGAAGCGCTCATGTCTTCTCGGTGTCTAAGGGGTGGTAGCCGGCGGGGTGTGTGGTGACGTAGAGGTGCGATGCATTTGCGAATGTGAGTCGCAGGCAAGCAGTAATATTTGGTAGACACGGGTAGCTAGTTTTTCTATTCTATATATTTTAGTTTAAAAATAGATGCGAATAATTTTTTCAAATAATGTTATTATAATTATTTTTTAGATGGTCTAAACTGAGGTATTATCAATACCTTTTCTCATCTATGCCTTACAGATATATTTTTTTTCTATTTTTTAGTGCCTCATGTTTATATTACATACAATATTTTTAGCAATAATTTTTTTTAATTTTCACTACAACTTTTTTCTTGAAAGTTTCATTAGTGGCATGAAAAATTATCCGAAGATCTAGATGAGTGCTTCAATGTATAAAGTAGAAAAAATAATCTCTTTTCATTTCTTTATTCTCCAATCTGCCGTACATAAAGCCCCATACATGCATGCTCCTATAATGTCTTACGATTGATGCATCTTTTTAGCAACACGTGCCGTGAACTGGATCTACATATTAACTATTGCAGCTAGTAAGGTGCAACCTTCTCCTTTGTGTGTGTCCCCTCTCTCCTGCTTCTGTTCCCCAACATCAGACGGTGTGTATTTTTCCCTCTTTTCAAACACTTCCTTCAACTTTCTATGGATGGCCATGGATGTCAAACATCAACTTCCAAGTTTCTTTGTTCTAGATCACATCAGCGTAACATGTGACTATATCATCTATCATTTCTCTCCTAAACTTTTTAGATCCATCTTGCTACTTCTTGTTGTCACTAGAGGTGATCACCATGGCTCTATGGTGATGTTAGGGGTGGTACTCGACTTTGTGACCGAGCTAATATCATGTTACAACTATGACATGATTGTACCGTCGTCCTATTATTGTTGTGCTCCTAATTTTTGTATGCTAGTTTTTGTTGCACTTTGGAAGATGTAGCAACTCTTGTTGCTTTCAATTTCAAATTTACGTATTGTGCATTTGATCTCTCTATGCTGCTATGTGGATATACTTCTTTGCGACCAACCCACTGTTTTTCTCTATAGTCATTATCACTCTTTGACTTTTTTACTCTCTATATTTTTTGACCATATAGTTGTTCCCTATAAGTTAATTATTATTATTAAGTTGTGCTTCTCCATGGTAACTTGAATGCTTTTTATTGTGGTTATCATCACGCTCCCTAAATTGCACACTATCTTATAGTTTTTTAGTTATGAATAGTGCAGACCAAATATAGACTGCAGCACCAACTGTCTATTTGGTAGGACTTTGTCTCCTTCTAAAATAGTTTTAATTTTGGCTTCAATGATGAAGCAACTTTTATTTAGCTGAACGTTTGGCAAAATACCTTCCTAGTGATAATGTTTTGGGGCGGGAGGAAGTCAATGAAGCTACTTTCTCTCTCCTTCATAGTGTAAATTGTTTTGGGGATTTTACATGGGCTTCTAGTGTGAATCCATTTTAGTTTCATCATTCTAATAAACAGATCCAAACAATTATCATGGTCACTTGTACCATTATCAATGGTTAACTGTTTATGAAAATTTGTAGCTACAGAGATAGTAGCATGAAAATAAATGGCTAGCATGATAATTTTGGGACATATCCCTTTTATGTAAGTAATTTGTTTCAAAATTTAGGTACCATTTTTCATTTTTTAGTGATAATTTAGTTATTTGTTATTTATAAGGACCTTTTATTTTTCTATTTCCCTCCACTTCAAATATAATACTACAGATTTTATATTGTTTTAATTTCAAATTAAACTACATATTAATTGTATTCAAAAAACCCTTTAAATTAATTTAAAATATGAGATTATTATAAAAATCAATATTCTCTATCATTTTTTTATTAGCGTAGCAATTTGAAACTATATTTCTTAACGTAGATTAGATAATTTTGTTCTATACATGGGCTATTTACATCCGTAATTAGCTTGCCAAGCTCAATAGAAATTAAATTATAAATTTTAATTATTTGATCTATCGTTAATTTTCTTATGTTTTAAATTTTGAATTTAATTATTTACAATGGCATTCAATATGTACTCTTTTGTCAAATACTAATTTTCTTATTTGTTTAATTTTCTGAATTTTAGCTAATAACTGTATTCGATATGAGCTCTTTTGTTAAGTCTAAATTTTCTTATTTTTTAGTTCCAAATTTAGCTATTTACTAATCGTATTCGGCTATGACTCTTTGATCAAGTACTAACTTTCTTGTTTTCTTAATTCTGAAATTATATTATATTTATCAATTAGTCTTGGTATGTGCTCTTTGAGTTAATCTAGACCGGTAGATTTTTATAAAATTAAACGGTATAAATCCTTCTCTTTTTTAGATTAACGTGATAATTTCTAGACTCTCTCGATGAACGTGGTGGCTTCTTTTAGCACTCTTTTATTAATATAGTAGAAGTCGCTTTCATTTTATGGTGAAGTCTATTCGAAGGAAGGGGGATAAAAATTATGCAAGTGCTTTTACTTTTTTCATAGCACAACTATCAAACAGATGCGGGAAATGAAAATGATACTCTAATTTTTAATCCATTTATCTTCATACTACAATAATCTAATTAATGGCCCCAACAATAATATATACTTGTAGTTTTTATGTGGGGAACACATACCTGAATTGCCCCATCTATCTTCCTTAGGAGAAGTTTTGTTTGCTTTCAAAATAAAATATAGGTGTACATGTACATTTGCGCACATTCATCTTTTTGAACACACACATGCAAATCCGACTCATATGAGTAGGAAGACCCCCAATATTTACGGTTCCTTTAAGTGTTATATCGTGTTAACTAACATGATAGCACTTGAACTAGCGCCCAACAAAAACTAAAATGGATAGAGCATGTAATCATCTATATGACTATATACACGTACAATTTGAGTTTAAGCTAAAAAAGTTACGCAAGGTGAAATAAAAAAGTGAAATCTAACTTGTATAATTGCTCGCTCGTGTTCCCGTACTGACCTCTCTCTTTTCTCTTTACATAAGGTTTTTGTAAGTTTAAATTCTAGCCTAGATGATTTATTTCTTTATCCATCCATATTTTGGTTGGAGTTTCCATATATTTCTCTCTTTTCTCTTTACTACATAAGATATGTTCCCACCGGCGAGATACTTAACATGCATATTTTAAGATTAAGAAAGTCACCACATGCAAATGGACAGGTTCAACCATACGCTCTTTATTACGATAGGATCACTGTTGGTTACACTAGTTAAACATTTAGATAACCATTTTTATTAAAAAGTATACGAAAGACTTGTAAGGCCTATGTCGGTGTTTAGCCGTCAAGACTACCGAGGGATACCCAAGGTAGTAGATTTGTAGATAGAGTATCGCCGAGATCAGGAACTCGAAGGTGCAAGCAACATAAGGTTTAGATAGGTTCAAGCCGCGATGTGCGTAATACCCTACGTCCTGTACGGTGGTTTGTATTGTCTTGGATTGGTTATGCTTTGGAGGGGTCCCTGCCCACCCTTATATACTCTGGGGGACAGGGTTACATGAAATTCTAGACCGATACCAGCTTAAGAGTCCTACCAGAGTACTACTCGGGTAGTCTCCTTCTGTACCGACTAGTCCTACTCGCATGCGAGTACTCTACAACAGATGTAAGGTATGGGACATGCCCCATCCCTTATCCTAGAATATTCTATGCCATGTGCGCAGTCTCGTGGCCCCGGGTCTGACAAACCCCCGAGCTCTTCATAGCCGAGTACTGCAGGCTTCCGAGTACTTCTGAAGTCGTCTTCAGTTTCTTCTAAAACTCCATCTCGAAGGCGTCCTCCGAGTACTTCTTTGGCTGCCTCGAGGCTGTGAGGTGCTCATACCCCGAGTAGTTTTAAATCTTCTTTTATATGGGGTGCGATGAAAATCGCACTCCATATGGAGTAGCCCCCGAGCCTTAGGTTGAACTCGAAGAATCAGGCTGAGGGTCAAATTAGTCTTGAATCTTCTTTTCTTATCTTTCAAATAGTTTTGAAAAATAATCCATTGATGACACGTGCCCCGCATCGCCCGAGCCTTGAATCCAAATCCCAAAGATTTGGAAAAGAGATCCAAATGAACGTGGCATACTTTGCAGTGTATTTTATAGATTTGGGTCGATGGTAAAAATGGGAAAAATTGGTTTGAAATTCGAAGAACCCTTTCTTTGGGACAATATTCTTGAAAAAATGGTTAATTAAATAACTTCCTCAAAATTATCCTAAATTACCTCTCAAAACAAATCATATCCCGATAAAAACTCCTCAACGTTCGCACTGTGTGACTGAGTCTACACTGGTTATTTAACCGCGCGGTAACTTAGGGTTAATTACCCTTTAAGTCAAATCTACACTGAGTGAGCCCTTCATCTTCCTCTCTCTCGCAGCTGCCACCGCATCTAGATTCAGATCTAGGTCTGCGCCATTTTCGTCCTCTCCTCCCTCCCACTCTCCTTGCTCGAATCCTGCGCCCTTCTCTTGAGCCCCCGAGCGTATGTGAGTGAAGACACTCGTGACATCAAGTATGGGAAACAAGAAAACCGCTAGCAAGGTAAACAAGAACAAGAAGGAGAAGGAAGCCAAGTCTACGACCAGCGACTGGAATTACAGTAAGTGTTCCAGGAACGACCTCTTAAACCTTGTTGTCGAGGGTCTTTTTCAGGGTCAAGATGTTGTTCAATGACGCCCTTCTTTCCATCAACTCTTTCCTCAAGAAAACATTGATGAAATCATTCTTTTCTGCATTTTATCGAAAGGGAATTGGTCCTCCCCGCTTCCAATTTTCTTCGTGAACTTCTTTATTTCTATGGAATCCAGATCCATCATCTCAATCCAAACTCCATAGCTCATGTAGCTATTTTTGTACATCTGTGTGAAGCTTTTCTGGGGATCGAACCCCATTTTGCTCTGTTCTGATTCCTTTTCCGCTTGAAACCCCAACCTAGTCTTGAGCACCAAAGTGTAGTCGGAGGGGCTGGATTCCAGCTGAAGCAAAAAGTGGTTGTAAAATACATCAAGTATAAGTTCCCCACTAGTCACTCAGGTTGGAAGAACTTATGGTTTTATATTGGAAATCATAAATCATCACTAGCTGAGAGGACTGGAGGAGTGCCAAAACCACAGCCGAAATGGAACCAAAATCCCCCTGCTTCCAAGATGGAACAAGTCGACGAACTACTCGACGTAATTCAAGCGTTGAAATTGCTGGGGTCACTGGTGCTTCAATAATGTACTCGTTTTTTGAGCGCCGGGTTCAGCCTTTGTAAAAGAGCTGTCAATTTGGTTTTGACTACCTCAGACCTGAAGATCCCTCCCGGATGTCTGTAGAGGAACTGCCGCTGGGAGAAGCATTGAAGCGGGTGAAACGTGTACTAATGGATGTACACGCTGTGCCTTATGTCCTGGCGCTGTTCAGTGCTTCGAACCAGCGAAAACCAGTATGCCACTTGTTTGTCCGAGTACTTTTGACATTTGCATATGTTGTATCTGATATTTGTTGTTGACCTCTACAGGAGTTCGCCTCCACTTCCAGAGCTTGAGCACCCCGATCATTTAAAGCCGAGTGCGTATCAATGGCTCCGAATCAACCGCCCTTCCTTCGACCCACTGACCGATGAAAAAGGTGATGATACTAACGATGATATTCCTCTGGCAGACCTTCTGAAGAAGTTGGACACGAGTACCCCCCAGAAAAGCATGAACTTGACTGGTGGTGATCTCCTGCCCAGTCATCCCAAGGGACCAAGGGTCGTCGCCCGGAAGCGCAAGGCAGCTATCATCTCAGTTGATAATGATGAACCATCTAGGTAAGTGTTTCCAGACCATTGCGAGTACCTTTCTCGAATTCTTCTTGAGCTGGTTTTTTAACACTCTCCCCTTTTTTCTTTTTCTCTAGTGCTGATGCTTCTGACCCCAAGCGCTCGAAGCAGGGGGCAAAAGAAAAAGCTGTCGGTGATGATGCTATAACAAGGCAAAGTGTGCCCTCTGTTGCAGTGGAGCCGTCATTGAATGTTGGTGGAGATGCGGTAGGTGCCCCGCCGAGACAGACTTCCGCCTCGGCTGGCAAACTTGCCACCACGAGTACTTCGGGTGCCGCTCCAACACCTAAAGTGCTCAAAATAAAGAAACTGAATGTGAAAAAAATCTTCATTGTAAGTACTAGATTACTTTTCTCTTGCAGGTTTTGTAAGCTCATAAGCAATAATGTATCTGACAACTTCTTCATTGTGCATATGAAATCCTCTACTCTGGGCTTAGATGCGCCTGATCATGCCTCGGCTAGTCTAGCCCCCGAGCCAAAGAAAGAGCCAGATGTTGCAGCGTTGATTAGCACGCCGGGTACTGCGTCCATCGTCAAGTCATCAATACCCGAGGAAACTCCTACGCTATCAAGTGCTGAGGCTGAAAGGAATGTCCAGGTGCTGAGCCAACCAAGGAAAACAGGTCTGGGATAGATGAGCCCGCCCCCCCACCCCCCTCCCGCGATGTTAACAGCTGAGCCGATGATGCCGCCTCCACCTGCGAGTACTAATCTAGCAGAAGCTCGACTTATTACTGTGGGTGAGGTGGCAAGTACCCAGTAGCAGCAACCAAATGTTGAAGATGTAGAAACTACGGGTACTTCTTCAGGCCCCATCCTGGTGACACCACATGGTCGGCAACATGTTGTGCCAACAGAGCTTATCGATGATCCAATGCTGACCAAACGAAGCCCTGAAGCATTTCTAGGATACCTTCAAGGATTTATACAAGTTCTCCATGGTATGGCTTCTTCTTGATATCATAACTTGCTTTTGTTGCATAATGTTGTCATTTGCTGACTTGCTTACTTCTTTGCTTGAGTAGAGGATGGCCAACCAATCTCGACTGAAGTCAGACAAGTTGAGGGCCGTGGAAGATGGACTACGCCAATTGCAAGACAAAGATAGGCAGATTGAAGAGCAGATCCACAAGAGGATTGAAGTGCAACGTCAGCTAGATGAAATAAAGCTGGAGTGCACATGCAAAGTCTGGCTTCTCTAGCAGGAAATTAAAAACCTTGAAGAGAAGAACAAATCCTAGAGAAAAGCCCATCAAGGTAATTCCCTGCCGTGTACTCTTGCCCAGTTGAATGTAGTCGGATAGTAGTACTTCTTCTTGTCTTTTGCCCGCAGAACTCAAAAAACTATTAAAGTATAAAGAAGAACTGCTGACTGACACGAAGAATCTCTTGTACCATCGTTTAGATGACGTGGAGCTCCTGGCCAAACAACTCGAAGATGCAGACCAGCAGCTTGTGCAATGTATGTGGCAGATCAAATCCATTGCTGAAGAAAAAGAGCTGAGGCAGAAACAACTTGAAAATCTTCAAGAAGCTGCACAAGTAGTCGTCAACATGGTGGACCCTCCGAAAGAAGGAGTAGTCGACAATAGGACATTGCTGGAGCGTCTTCGTGAAGCCCCGCAAAAGATTGCCAGCTACGTCTCCGAGACCACCAAGACCTATGTGGTGCATGTGCTTGGACTTGTCAAGTCTTTCTAGCCAAAGACCAATGTGGAGCCACTGGCAGATGACATGGCTGCAGACTGTTCTGAAGAACAATTTTCAGAGAATCTGAAAGAAGTCGGACCAGTGGCCCACATGATAGTTGAAAGCCTGTAGCAGGACTACAAAACATTAAAATGTTATGAACAATCCACACCCACAGGATAGTTGAAAGCCTGGAGCAGGACTAGAAAGCATTGAAATGTTATGAACAATCCGCTCTGTTGCAAGTTTGTAAATATATTTTTTTATTTGTTGCCTTTTAATATGTTCAAAAATACCACCATGTAGTATTGTCAATCATAGGTCTTAGGTGAAATCTATACACTTGGGTAACGCTACTCCAGGTATTACACCTTTGGATGTAGTCGATAACTTATCGTTCAATCACATATTCCTCATGGGAATTCATCAACCTAATCAAATAACGTCCGATCGTGCGGTACTTTGATTTGTTTCGAATTACAGGCTTAATAGCCTCTTCAGTTATTTGGCGCTTATTGCTCGTGGAAAATATTCGGAGCCTAACTGGTAATATATATGGGCTTGGTAACCCCTTCAGAAATCGCTTCCGTAGCTACTGTCTACATGAGACAAGTAGTCGTAGCTGTTACTGGAATATGTTATTACACAAGTATTACTCGTGTCTTAGTGAAAGTGCATTTGGCCCACTAAGTGAGTTTTGGTGTTGATGACATGCATAATTAAGGAGCTAATGTGTTTATCGAGCTATGGACAAGTTAAAATTAAATAAAACAAAATATTTGCATGAAAAGACGCCTATTTACTTGATAGACGGCGATGGAGCTCAAAAGAAGATCATTATTTATGTTATATTTTGAATTTGATTATAGGAAATATCGTACTATTAAGAGGGTGAGAGGAGATGACTTGAAGATGTCAAAAGTGATTAATTGAGATGCTAACCTCCTATGAGAGACACAAATCACACACTTGCACATTTGTGTTCCTGCAGTTTCTGCAGTTGTCGAAAGTTCCGACACCTGTCGGAAGTAACTGAGTTCTTCCGACAAGGGGTCCTCGGCCATCTGTTTTTAAAGGGGTCGGAACTTTCCGACCCCATGTCGGAAGTTCCGACAATCACTTAAGCAGTGCACTAACGACTAGTTTTTGGGGCTCGGATATTTATACCCCCTCAGCTCCTCCTTCATTTGCTGCTGACCTAACCCGAGACAAACACCTCCAAGAGCATTTACTACTCCTCCCCAATCTCTCTTTGAGCTAATCCTTTAGTTGTTTTGAGCTATGGCTTGGGTGAGAGCAAGTTTGAGGTGTGAGACTCAACCATTTAAGTGAGAGGGTAGCCAAGTTCATCTCAAGAGCACTTGAAGCATCTTCATCCTTCGATTCACGTTTGTTACTCTTGAAGCTTGCTTCTAGATGGTTTGGTGTCGCCCGTGGAGCAGCCTCTCGTATGTGTGCATCCCGGGAATTTTGTATTACCCTATCCTTTGTGGATTTCATAGTAAGTGACTCGATCCTCCTTTGTGATTGATTGAGTGAGGTAAAAGGTTAGTGGAAGACCCGGCTCTTTGTGAGCTCCTCAACGGAGAGGTAGCTTCCTTAGTGGGAGTGAACTTCGGGAACAAATCTCTTGTGTCTTGTGCTTATTGCATTTATTTAGTTCTTGTTGACCTAGTGTTTGTTTTCTGCCAATCTACGTACTCGAGTTGTTGTGCTTGGAAAGATCACCTGCAGAAGTCTTCTAGTATCATTGCGCAACTTTTGATTCAGCCAGGTTCTACAATTTAAAGTTTAATTTTAAATTTTGCATAAGAACTTTTATTTTGTCGGAAGTTCCGATCCAGTGTAGTAAGTTCTGACAGATTTAATTGCTGCGAAGAATTTTTCAGATTTTACAGTTACGCCTATTGATCCCCCCTCTAGGCATCACCAAGATCCTTTCACTTAGCCTTGTGGACTATTGAATAGTCGTATCGAGAGAACTCGTGGCACAACCCCCGAGTAAACCCCTTTAGACTTAGCATAGCTTATTGTAAGTACTCGTGGCTTAAAGCCTCCGAGTTTACAATCCAGCTTTTGAAGTAGTTGTTTTGGGATAATAACAACTCTTTATTAATAATCATGATGTCATGCAGCTGCCAAGTTGTGTATAAATTACACTTATGGATAGAACTTCTGTAGATGCTCTATGTTCTACGAGTTTGGGATCTCCTGGCCATCAGGGTACCGTAATCGATACGACCCTGGCCTTGTAACTTTTGATACGATGAAAGGCCCTTCCCATCCCGAGTTAAGCTTATGTAGGCCAGGCACCAGGCGTCGAGCCAACCCCCGGCGCCCTGCTGCACCGCCCCCGCTCGCCCAACCGCGGCCGCGTCTTCTTCTCCCTCCCGCACGCCATGCCCTTGCCCAATCCGAGCGCCCCGGCCGCTACAGCCGCCCAGTCGCTGGCCGCCGCCCAGGCACCCAACGGCGTGCCCCCGTCGTGCCGCCCCAGCTCGCCAATCGCACGCCCGCGTCGTCCGCACGCGACATCGCGCCCCGGTGCGCCAACCTGCCCGCTCAGCATGCCGGCCACTCGCAGGGGAGCGCCTCTGGCCGCCGCCCCGCCACCCAATGGCGCCCAGCCTCGCCGCCCCCCTCCACCCAGTGTCCCGGCCGTGCCAAGCTCGCCCCCATGAGCTCCACCGGCTATAAAGCCCGGCACAGCGTCCCTCCCTCCTCTCCCTGTTCCTCCTTCTTCCCCGCCAGAACAGAGCAGAGCAGAGCCGAGCTCCGCCCCACGCCGCCGCCGTGGAACCCCCTCCTCCGCCCCTCCTCGACCCGAGCTAGGTCCCAAAATCGCTCTCCTACCTCCGCACGAAGCTCCCCAGCCCGAGCCCCGCCGCCCAGCTCGCCGGAGTTCGCCGGAATCCCGGCCGCACCGCGACGGAGCCGCTGCTCCACGTCGCGGCACCCCTTCCCGGCCGCCCCAACTCGCACAAAACCCACCCAAAGGTAGCCCCCAACCTCCTCTTGCTCCTCCCCCACCTTGCCCTCGCCGCCGGCGACTGAGCTCGCCGGAATCCGGCCGGACAGGATGTTCCCCGCCGTGAATCGCGACCAGGGACCACATTGCAATCGCCCAAATCTTTCTAGGGGGTTTTCTGCTAGTTTTTAGGGACCCCTCTGTAAAGAAAGTTTTAACCAAATCAGTGAATTTGTAAAATTCGTATAAAATCGTAGAAAATTCAGAAAAATGCAAACTCAACTGTTCTGGAATTCTTAGTAGAAACTCTACAACTTTTGTTACAAAAAGTTTCTCAGATTCTCAATATATTTTTCTCTACATTAAATGGAAGTTTTAATGGACTTCTTTTGTATCCACTGTTGTAGATCAATGCTGACCCTAAATTTTCGGCAGTAAGTTAGTTGCTTGATGTTTAGGACTGTGTAAAAAGATCAGGACCAAAAGCCATCTCTAGATACACCTTTTGTCCAACCTTGTTTTATGCCATAAAGTGATGGAACTAATTTTTCCTGCTGTTCTGTGATGTTTAATGTCATGAAAATTTTTCGGTGTTGTTGTAGTAATACCTAGAGGCCATAGAAAAATTTAGAAACATTTTTACTATATGTAGCCTGTTCGTATGAATTTGTGGTAGGAAAACTTCACTAATTCAAAATAATTAGTAAATCGCTTAGAAAATGTTCATCTTTTTATTATGAAACACATTAGAGTAGCTCAAGCTGTAAAAAAAGTTTCATACATAGAAACCCTGTATAACATCCTGTAGAAACTAATCTTTAATAACATGAGTGTAACTTATCCCATTTATTATGCTCTATATCATGTACAATAAAATCTGCAAAATTTACAGTAGCACAAATATGGTTATAGCAACACCCTGTAAAATTTTTAGCATCAATACTTGCATGGTTTGTTCTGTATAAAAATAACTAGATTCTAGCCGTGGTTGTGTATTACATTTTTCATATTTAACATGCTACACAGAAATGTCTGAAATTTTTACAGTGATCTTATCTCTGCATAATGTACTTTGAATAAAAATTTTATTACCAGAAGCTAACTAGATTAGTAATTGTGTTCAACTCATGTTTGTGTTTTTTTAAAAAAACTAAGTTTTCAATATAACACAACCCCTTCTTCTTTAATGAAGTTAAATAGATTAAGATAAACTCTATTAACAATTGCCCAGGAAATGTTAAAGTAAATATCTTCACAGCAAAACTTATGTCTTATGAACTGCAACTTTATCGTGAAGGAAATAATGTCAGTTAACTATCACCAGAACTTACGCTCATGCATTCATGTAGAAACGACTACTCTCGCCGACGGAACATACAAGCTGATACCCGCGTCCGAGAGTGAGCAGCGTGAAGCTCAAGTAAATCTAACTGAAGCTCTTGAAGACCCGAGCCCAAGTTCGGAAGAGCCCCGGACTAACTTTTCGCAAGAAGGCAAGCCCCGGAGCATGACCCCTATTTTCTAAACTTATGCAACTTATTACTCTACTTTTACTTGTGCATTAAGTTGATAGGAGTTGGATGAAAACTTAGTTGCATGATCCTAGGTACCCATGCTCTGAACACTAGATGCAAGGTTCGATAGATTCTATGCTAATAGGACTTCGTTAAAAGCCGAGTGATTTCCTGTCACTCGCGAGAAAATAGGAGTTGAATGTTTACTACACGCTACAATCATAAGGACAACGGACGGGCGATGGAACGATGTTTACGATTGAGGCCCGTCTGTTTAGTGAAAAATGCTAAGGCCGCAGTGTGTGGTAGTGGTCGTTAAGTCTTTGAACGTACTAACCACATGCCGAGAATATGTTAATCGGTAAGCTTAAGTACTGGATTGAACCGAGGCCGGAATATACTCCCCACTGTCTTGAATTCGTTCACATCTAGCTAATGGCGGGTGCATCGGCCGCCACAACCCGACGTACCGAGGTCTGTGGGGAGGTGTAGTCGAAGGCGGTGGGCCTGTTCCGTGAAGCGGGAATTGAAGGGAAAAGTTGCACGTGTGACTCTGGGAGTAAACACGTGACGTGTGTTTAGGTTTCCCTTGCAAGGTTAAGAAATTCGATTCGAATCGTCCGTTTCTCACGGCTATTGAGACTGCTTAACCACTTTTACCCACAGAGTAAGAAGAGGAACAATGATGATGAATAAACTTGTTGGATGAAAATTTAATGCTTCACCATGTATGATATTGGATAGTTGCTTACCTAGAATGGTTAAAGAAAGCTAGAACTTGGAGCTAAAATCTGAAAGTAAGGACCTACTATATATGCTTTTTGGCAAAACAAACCCCTCAAGCCAAAAGCCTCGCATGTCTAGGAGTCGGCTAAGTATACCCCACTAGTCGGGTAAGCCTTGCTGAGTATTAGTATACTCAGCCTTGCTTGTGGCTTGTTTTCAGGTGAAACCTTCGAAGATTTGATTGCTAGCTCGACTTGGCCCTGCACTCTTCCCCTTGGTTGGTTGGTGGAATGGGATACGCCCCCGACCAATGGAGATAATATCGAGTGATGTCTCGTACGGGCTTCATCGAGACATGCTTTATCGTTGAGTAGCTTTCGTTATTTTATTTTCCGCTGCAACTTAAACTCTGAAGAACTTATTGGATTTGATCACTAAAGTACTCTGTTTACTAAACTTAAACATGGTTTGTAATTTTCACTTATGATAATTTTGTAATATCTGCTGGAATGTGGTATTCTCTGGGCTCATCTTCGCATGGGCATTTGTATGTATGGCCTCGATCCGCTTTACCGTGGTTGTATCGGGAGGTTATACCCGACAGACCAGTGGATTACTCCGTTTGAAGTGTAAGGTTAACCGAGATTGCCCTAATGGTGATGGTTAATACACTTGAGCCGGATTAATTCAGGTGGTTCTGCCACAAATGTGACACTCCGGCACAGAGCTTAATAGTATCAATAGGATACTCATACAAACAAGTTGCAACTTCTTTTTCGGAAGCCCAATTTCAAAGAACTTCAAAGTTAAGCGTGCTTGGCTTGGAGCAATTTGGGGATGGGTGATCGACCGAGAAATTCTTGCTGGGTGCGCACGAGTGAGGACAAAGTGTGCAGAAAAGACTTGTGTTGGTCTATGAGGGCAGTCTATGTCCTAGGAAGCGGCCAGATGTAAGCGGACCCGGCCTTGGGGAGGCGGGACGTTACAGAATGGTATCAGAGCCTACTCTCGCGGTTTCACGGGCGCGTACGAGCATAGTGCGCGGGCATGAGCACGAGCGCGTGCGGGTCAGGTGCGCAGGCATGTGGGCGGGCGCGTGGCGGGTCAGTGCACGGGCATCAGGGATGCGCCGTTGGCACTGGACGCACGGACGTGGCACATGGGCTGTTGGCACTGGACGCACGGACGTGGCACATGGGCCGTTGGCACTGTGGACGTACGGACGTGGCCAAGAGGGAACGTTCCTGGCTTGGGGTTGACCGACGAGGACGTCGGTCTCTTAAGGGGGTGAGAATGTGACACTCCGGCACAGGGCTTAATAGTATCAATAGGATACTCATACAAAGAAGTTGCAACTTTTTTTTCGGAAGCCCAATTTCAAAGAACTTCAAAGTTAAGCGTGCTTGGCTTGGAGCAATTTGGGGATGGGTGACCGACCGGGAAATTCTTCCTGGGTGCGCACGAGTGAGGATAAAGTGTGCAGAAAAGACTTGTGGGCTTCCGGTACAGAGCTTAATAGTATCAATATGTCGGCGCAGATGAAGTTTAATAGTATCAATATGTCGGCGCAGATGAAGTCGACTGCTGTCGACTGCTCTGTCAGGTGTGAGCTTGGTAATCGGCTTGTATTCAATGCACTTTGTAAACTTGTCGATGGCTACCTACACATGAGTGAAACCTTCTGACGCTGTTGTCAGTGGCTCGATCATATCAAGGCTCCAGCAAGTAAACGACTAAGATGGTGGGATGGTAATAAGATTATGAGACGGGACATGTGACTGCTTTCCGAAGAACTGACAATTGGGGCACCTGCGGACTAGATCTTCAACGTCTGATATTGCTATGGACTGGTAAAAGCCTGCCTTGTAGGCCTTCCCGACTAGTGTTTTTGATGCTGCGTGATTGCCGCAGGATCCATCATGAATTTTGCGAAGAATGTTATAACCATCCTCGCCTGTGACACACTTCATGAGGACGCTTGATCGTGCACCACGTTTATAAAGCTTGTCGTTAACCATGACAATTCCCTTGCTGCGTCTCATGATGCGAGCAGCTGCTGCGCTCTTTCAGAGACGCCCACGGGTAGTTTCTGGTCCTTGATGAAGTCGATGTAAGGTTCCCTTCAATCTTCATCCAACATCATGACCTCCCGATCTGGTTCGTGTGGACCTGGATTGGTGGTGCCTTGAGCCAGAGTCTTGATAGATTGGTGCTTAAGCTCTGGGACAAATACGCCTGCTGGAACCTGAGCGTGGGTAGAACCTAGCTTGGATAGTACGTCTGCTCCAACATTGTTGTCTTAGATCACATGATGAATTTCCAGCCCTGGAAACTTATTTTCCAGCTTGCGTACTTCCATTATGTATGCGTCCATAGCTTCTTTATTGCAGTCCCACTCCTTGCTGACTTGTTGAACAACCAAAAAGGAGTCTCCATAGACAAGTAGTCGTTTGATGGCGTGGGAGATCGCCAGGCGGAGCCCATGTAGAAGCGCCTCGTACTCGGCTTCGTTGTTGGACACTTTCTAAAGGATTTGAAGAACATATTTGATTTGCTCACCCTTTGGAGATATGAAAAGTACTCCAGCACCACCGCCTTCGAGCTTGACAAAGCCGTCAAAGTACATTACCCAATGCTCTGGCCTGTCAACTGGAGGCGGAATTTGATTTTCCCACCACTTTGCCATGAAATCGACTAGTGCGTGCGACTTGATGGCTGTGCGTGACTTGAAGTCAATGGAGAGAGCCCCCAGCTCCACTGCCCACTTGGAGATGCGTCCAGTGGAGTCCCAATTGTGGAGAATATTCGTCAATGGAAAATCAGTGATAACTGAGATCTGGTATTCGTCGAAGTAGTGGTGGAGCTACTTGGATTTGACGAGTATTGCGTAGAGAAGTTTCTGAATTGGTGGGTAACGGACCTTTGATTCAGAGAGTACTTCGCTGACTAAATACACCAGCCTCTGCACACAAAATGCATGACCTTCCTCGGACCGCTCCACCATGATGGCTGTGCTGATCACATGAGTAGTCGCAGCAATGTAAAGTAGCAAGTTCTTGCCTCGTAATGGAGCCGTGAGGATGGGGGGTGATTGTAGGTGATGTTTAAGGTCCTGCAGTGCCTGCTCCACCTCCTCTGTCCACTTAAACTTGTCTTGCCGCTTCAATAACTTGAAGAAGGGTAGTCCCCGTTCCCCAAGTCGTGAGATGAATCTGTTCAGGGCTGCCATGCATCCTGTGAGCTTCTGGACATCTTTGATTGTGGCCGGAGCCCCCATGTTAGTGATGGCAGTGATTTCTCTGGGTTGGCTTCAATTCCTCGGTGACTGATGATAAACCCGAGTAATTTCCTCGATGGTACGCCAAAGATGCACTTTGTTGGGTTGAGCTTCCACCAGAACTTGTGTAGGCTATTGAAGGTTTCTTCTAGGTCCGCAATGAAGTCATCGTGGTTTCAGGTCTTGACGACCACGTCATCCACGTAGGCCTCCACATTTCGGTGTAGCTGGTCGGCAAGGCATAACTGAATTGCCCGCTGGTACATTGCGCCTGCATTCTTCAACCCAAAGGACATGGTCGTATAAGCATACACACCATAAGGGGTGATGAAAGTAGTCTTGATCTGGTCTTCTTCCTAGAGGACAATCTGATGGTAGTCCGAGTAGCAATCAAGGAAGCAAAGTAGTATGCCACCGCGGTGGAATCAATGACCTGGTCGATGCGTGGTAGCCCAAAGGGATCCTTCAGTCAGTGCTTGTTGAGATCGGTATAATCAACACACATCCTCCATTCATTATTCTTCTTCTTCTTTACAAGGACAGGATTAGCTAACCACTCTGGGTGGAACACCTCTTTGATGAAACCAGTTGCGAGTAGTTTAGCTATCTCTTTTTTGTTTGCTTCCCTTTTGTCTGGAGCGAACCTACGAAATCGCTGCTTCTTAGGGATGGCCTTAGTATTCACTTTCAAACTATGCTTGATCAGCTCCCTGGGCACACCTAGCATATACGCTGGTTTTCACGCAAATATGTCTCGGTTGACCCTAATGAAACTAATGAGAGCGCTTTCCTATTTGCCTGTCAAGCCCTGTGCCAATCAGAGCTGTCATGGACGGATCGCCCTCCTGCAGCTGGATCGCCTTGAGTGCTACTTCCCCGGTGGTCTGCACCTTGGAGTGGTTCGCCTTCTTCATCGTGATCTCCAGCCCAAACTGGGAGAGCTGTTGTGCGGCCGCGAGTACTTCTGATGAAGGATTTGGCATACGGGATGTTGAAGCATATTCGATAGCCTCCTGGTTGCAGTCGTACGACTTCTTCAAGTCGCCTCGGAAGGTGAGTACCCTACTCTTTCTTGGTATCCATAAAAGCAGGTAGACGTAGTGAGGCATGACCATGAATTTGGCCAATGCAGGTCTTCCCAGGATGGCGTGGTACGAGGATTCAAAGTTTGCCACCTCGAATTTGATGTATTCGGTCCTGTAATTTTCCCTCATGCCGAATGTGACTTGTAGGGTCACGGTCCCGAGTGGTGTAGCCGAGTTCCCTGGTACGATGCCATAGAACGGAGCCTTACTTGGGGTAAGCATATCTGTGATATCCAACCCCATCTTCTGCGTCCTACTGTTGAGTCCGCTTCCTCCATCGATGAGTACTCTGTTGAGTCTGACGCTGGCCACTACTGGATCTAGCACGAGCGGGAATTTTTCTGGCTCCGAGAAGCTAGTCCACTGATCATCTCTTGAAAATGAGATGGGGACCTTCGACCATTGAAGTGGTCGTGGTACTGCCTGCTCGATAGACAAGATCTCGCGGAGTGTTTGCTTTTGAGCTCGTTTGGAGGCAAAGCCGGATTTGCTGCCAAAGATGACGTTGATAGTCGTTGATGCGTCCTGGAATTGAGCCCCTCCTGACTTGTCTTCTGGTTCGTCATCCTCCCTGCCTTTGCCCTTCTTGTTGGCGTTCTTGTCAAGAGGTGGGGTGTTGAAGGTTCTTTGGAGGTTGTAGCACTCGATCGCCGAGTGCTTGGTGTTCTGGTGCCATGGGCATTGTTTGTGCAGGTGTTTCTCAATCTGCTCCTGCGTCATCCCTGACTTCTTGCTTCACGTGGGGCGCACAACAGTCGCAACTAGATCGTCTGGCTTGCGCTTTCGGGAGGATCCCGAGTAGCCCCGCTGACTTCTGTCGTTGCGGTGGTCGTTCCTCCGCTTGTTGTTGTTGTAGTCATTCCCGTGCTTCGAGAAGCAATCGCGCTCCTGCTCCTCTTGGTCTGCCCAAGCTTGCATCATGTCACGGAGCTCCGGACGGTCTTGGGTCAGTTGCGGCCAAAATCTCTAAAGAGAGTTTGGTCGGTGATGCTGTTATGGAAGCAGTCGATGACGTCTTGATCGGAGATGTTGGTGATGGTAGCGCGTGTGTCAAAGAAGCGGTGAGTGTAGGATTGCAGGAGCTTGGTTATGTTCCTATTTGCATTGAGACAGATCGTGACAAGTACCTGCTCGAGTAATCACCCCTTGAAAGTTGTTGGTGAAGACCGCCTTCAAATCATCCCAAGAGTTGATGGAGTCTTTCTGTTGACGCCGGATTTTGACACGTGTTGAATCGGCGTCGGGAGGAGAAGATTGGCCGATGCGGCAGATCTGAAGGCTACAGAAAGGAATCGGCTGATTGAGGTAACAGTTGGAAATCGGCCGATTGGTTATACAGCCTATGCCAAAAGGATGGGACTATTTCAGAGGGTCCTGATCAAAAGTTGGTCAAAAGGGGGCATTGGAAATCGGCCGATTGGTTATACAGCCTATGCCAACAGGATGGGACTATTTCAGAGGGTTCTGGTCAAAAGTTGGTCAAAAGGGGGCATACTAAGTCGGTCGGGAAGCAATTGAAGGAAATCCTGATTGGATTAGGGAACGGCGGCGGAAGATTCTGCGGGAGTCCGTTTCCTTTTTAAAGTTCGTATAGATATAGTAATTTAAATAAGGTTGTAACAAGTCGTGATCGACCAGGAATCCTAGCTTTAGGGTATAAATAGGAGTCGTCAGGGTCTTGAAAAGACATCAACACATCAATCAACAACAATACTTCTACTTTTCCAGCAATTTACTTTCAAGTCGGCGACTTCGCCAATATTTTCTCTTCCACGAGTTCGTACGGATTGGCAGGGCTGCATCAACTTGATCTCCGGCCAATTGGTAGGTTCCGCTTACCGAGTAATATCCGAGCTTTAACTACGGGCGCATCGCTGTGGTTTCGTTTGGATTTATTCACCAGTTATCGATATTTACTAGAATTGCAAGTTTTACCTGTTATTCTAGTATTATCACCAGTTATCCAGCTTGAGATCAGAGTAATCGGCTTCGTCGTTGTTCTTCTTCGATTTATCATCTTACAGCCGATTAGATCTATTTCAAGTGTTGCTTCTGTAGTAATTGTTTAGACCGCTCCGGTGGTTTTCTTTACAATTACTACACGATTATCGGCTGATCCATAGCCGATCATCTCTACAGCAAATCGGCCGATTCGCTGCCGACGCGCTCCTCAGGACAGATCGGAATCCCAGCCGATCGACGCGCCTGGAATTTAATACTTTATTTCCTTGTCAATCAACAGGTCAGATTGACTGGCACGCCGCGCGAACCGCACCAGGGCGATAACCCGAACAGGAGCTAAGCAGATTCTCCCGGGTCGTGTGTCCGACGCTGAAGACCATCGGCCGATTCCTATCCGGCCGATTTTAGCGCCAACACACTTTTGGCACGCCCGGTGGGACAATCCAAGATCTGATATGTCAAAAAACGCAGAAATCTCCGACAGCAACATCATTGAGGTCACAGAAGCAGATCTCAAGGACGACCAGAGGGAAGAATTGGCCAAACATCTAGAAGATTACAAGAAGATGTACCTCCAGTCGTTCAGTTGTACCAGAAGCGGGGAGGCAGTCAAGAAGACTCCTATTCTAGCGCCTCGCCACATCACCATTGCTGAGGACTCGGACAAGATGTCAGAGATGATTCAACAGTCCGTGTATCAGGCGTTCATCGACCAATCCTCAGTGATGACCAACACGGTGTATAACGCCGTCGTCAACTCTCTGGCCAGCGGAGCAGTCCAAGGCTATCAGGGACCGGCTTATGCCCCTCCAAACACTCTGCCAGCCAGAAGCCTACCATACACGTCCCAATCGGCTCCTCAGCCGATATTGACGCAACGCGAGGGGTACAACTCTCCATTGCCCCCTGCGTCTCCAAGATACAGCGGTGCACCATGTCTCCCATCACAGACACCGCTTCAACCCGTTCAGTTTGCTTCTGTACAGTCACTGCCTACGAGCTCAGCACCTTGGGGAACATCATCGACAGCGTATTTTCCCGAGCCAGCGAACGGGTATGGAAGTTATTCAACCCAGGTGCCATACCAATCGGCCGCCCGGCCGACGGTTCCCTAGTATCAGCCGATCTTATCAGAAATCGGCATGGCGCCAGCAGTGACATACGAAGGGGGTGCGGACTCGTTTCGCCATCAACTATCGGCCGCTCAGCAAAATTCGCCGATTCATCACCCGGCCGTACCAGCCCTTCAGCACATGCCCGCGCCACGAACAGCTGTTCATCAGCAGCAGGTGGACTGGGCGGCAAGAATAGCAGAAGTAATCCAGGATCAGTTTGGATTGAAGCCAAAAGTTCAAACTTATACCTACAAGACGCCATATCCATCGGCCTATGACTTGCTGCCGTTCCCACACCGCTACAAGGTTCCCGATTTCACCAAGTTCTCAGGGACGGACGATACATCCACTGTGGAGCATATCAACCGATTCATCATCCAGTGCGGCGAAGCTGCCACGCAAGATGCCCTGAGGGTGCGTTTATTTTCATCATCTCTGTCCGGATCGGCCTTCCAGTGGTTCACCACCTTGCCGCCAAATTCCGTCGTTACATGGGCCGATCTGGAGAAACAATTCCACAAGTACTTCTACGCAGGAGTACACGAGATGAAACTCTCGGATTTGACCAGTCTCAGGCAGAGGAGCGATGAACCAGTGATGGGGTATATACAGAGGTTCAGAGAAATCAGGAACAAATGCTACAGTCTGGCTCTGACCGATGCACAGTTGGCCGATATCGCTTTCCAAGGCCTCTTGCCACAAATCAAAGAAAGATATGCTGCCCAAGAGTTTGAAAGCCTGAGCCAAATCGTCCACCGATTGTCAGGACATGAGGTCCGACCGTTTGAACAGCGGAGGAACTTCCAAAAGAAGGTGGCATACTTGGAAGGATCTGAATCCGATGCGGAAGAGGAAATCGGCCTGGCAGAATGGGTCAAAGGGAAAAAACCGATATCATGCCCTTTTGGGAAGAAAGAGCCGCAAACATTCGGCTTTGACACGGCAAAGGCCGATAAAATTTTTGATCTATTGCTTCAGGAAGGACAGATCAAGCTATCTCAACATCACACCATCCCTACGGCCGATCAACTTAAGAAGATGAAATACTGTAAGTGGCACAACGCCACTTCTCATGATACAAATGAATGTAAAGTCTTCCGCCAGCAGATACAATCGGCCATCGAACAGGGGCGGCTTAAATTTGAAACTCCAACTAAATCGGCAAAGCCGATGAAGATAGATCAGCATCCCTTCCCGACCAACATGGTTAACGCTGGAGGAGACTCAAGTCAAACCAAGGTGCTGACGTCAGAATCGGCGAGAAGAGGCGGCGCCGTCGACCCCAGGAGGCAGATCACGACGGAAGAAATCAGAAGGAACAGGCGAGGGCCAGAACGACCACACAAGCCCGTCACCTCGCAATTCTTACTCAGTAAATATCGGCAACAGCAAGAACAAGCAAGATACCAGGAAGAGACGATACGCCGGCATGAAGATCACTGGCAATGTCCGTTCTTCATCCACTGCTGGGAGAACGATATCAGATTGCCGTCTGCCGATAACTGTCCGGAGTGTAACGGATTGAGCTGCAACGATCGCCCGAGGCCACACTCTAGGGACAGAGGATCAAAGCCGATCAGCAGAAATCGGCGCGAGGAACGACGCGTTTCGGTGCATGATCGGATGGGGGGCAGAGTTGACCAGTACAACAGGTCAAAAAGCAAGATCGGCCAGCGGGATGGACTGGGGGGCAGGATCAGCGCGCACGATCGGCTGGAAGAAATGGCCGATGATAGGGTATCAGACGAGGATACCCTAGGAAGGGAACCAGATTGGGAACACGCCAGATCATTGGCCAAACCAGCAAATCCCAGGTGGTGTCCCGATGGCCTATCCAGATCCCAGAAGCGAAGGATCCAACGCCTACGTCAGTGGGAGCATCAAGAAGAAGAACAGAGACAGGTGCCAGAGAGAAGGAATGTTAAATCTCGAGTTTGGCGCCCAAAAAAAATGATCAAGAAACAAGCAACCAAGAATCGGCAGCCGAAATTGATATGGTGTTCATACTGCCGATGGAGTTCATGGCGCCCGACGATCGGGATAAAGTAACAAGAACAGAGGAGGAACAAATGGCACAACTAGTGTTAGAGCCGATGACGGCCACGTTTAAGGAACCAGAAGAGGAAAAACGACGGCATCTTAAAGCGCTGTTTCTCAAAGGCTATGTCAACGGAAGACCCGTCACCAGATTACTGGTAGATGGAGACGCTGCAGTTAACATCATGCCGTATGCCATGTATCGCAAGCTGGGCAAGGGCGATGAAGACCTCACCAAGACGGACATGATGCTGAAGGATTTCGAAGGCATCGTGTCACCCGCCCGCGGAGCACTCTGCGTCGACCTCACCATCGGCAGTAAGACCCTCCCTACCACCTTTTTCGTTATTAATGGCAAGGGGTCCTACAATATGCTGCTTGATCGCGACTGGATACACGCAAACTGCTGTGTCCCATCTACAATGCATCAATGCCTTGTGCAATGGGTCGGCGACAGTACAGAGATAGTCGCTGCCGATTCCGTCTACAGCGTTGCAGCGGCCGACACGCAACAGTGGAGCTGCTAGCATGTCAAGTGTATATCTGGCAGGACTTGGGACACTGACTTCCTGAAAGTGTCCGATTTCGGTCTACAGCCGATCCAAGCAGTCGGCTCTGAAGATTCAGAATAAATGGATCAGCTCGTCCGAGAAGATGGGAAGCTTGGACACGGGTTTACGTCGGCCGATTTATTAGAGATGGTAGATTTGGGAGATAGCAGCAAATCAAGGCCGACGTACATTAGTGCCAATTTGGATCCTGAGTAGAAATGTAAATTGATAAGTTTATTAAAAGAGTTCAAGGATTGCTTTGCTTGGGAATATCATGAGATGCCAGGACTAGACCGGTCTATTGTTGAACACCGGTTACCTATAAAATCAGGATATCGGCCATATCAGCAACCTGCACGACGATGTAACCCCAAGATTCTACCTGATATAAAGGCCGAGATTACAAAGTTGATTGAAGCAAGATTTATTCAGCAGTGCCGCTACGCCGAATGGATTTCTAACATTGTGCCTGTTTACAAAAAGAATGGAAAATTACGTGTGTGCATCAATTTCAGAAACTTAAATCAGGCTACGCCGATGGATGGATATCCGATGCCGACGGCCGATATCTTGATAGATGCCGCCGCAGGCCACAAAGTCATAAGTTTCATGGATGGGAATGCCAGGTACAATAAGATATTAATGGCCGAGGAAGATATTTCGAAAACGGCTTTCAGGTGCCCAGGTCCTCTTGGTTTGTTTGAATGGGTGGTTATGACTTTCGGGTTGAAGAACGCCGGCGCTACATATCAACGGGCCATGAACTACATCTTCCACAGGCTCATTGGTTCATCGGTGGAAATTTATATCGATGACGTCATGGTCAAGTCAAAAGGTCACCAAGACGGCGGCAGGGACATGATCTCTGAGTTTCCCAGCATGAGTTCTTATCAGATTTCTGTCTGCCTGTGATAGTGGCTCTTCTGAATGCATGATTTCTATCGCTCGTTCTAGACCAGGGCTGAGACGTTTCGGCTAAACAGAGATAAAAGGAGTTACCCAGTATCGGAGCGATTGAGATGCTTAAGAGAAAGGCAGAGGGGGAGTTCATACCTGGTTGACAGAGGAAGAGGATGAGGAGGACGAACAAGACATCTTGCCGTTCAGTTTGGGACAGTAAAAGAAGGAGAGGAGATAAGTAATGCGTGTGCCTCTAGAGATGGTGAACGGTCTGCGTATAAATGAAGAAGAGGTAGATGGATGGTGAGACACGTCCTATCGGAGTAAATACATACATAAATGCAAAGCAGACTGAAGGAGCAGTTCAAGACCAAATCGGCGCAGTGACATTAAAGGAGCAATAATGTTTAACATATTTTTTACAACCCAAGGAAAGCATCTATGGCTACAATCGCTCGTCGTCTAATTTGATCGGCCGAGTCTACTATTCTCTGATCATCATCGGCCGATCCTGGTACTTCTGACACGCGGCGACGGAGCCTTATTGTTTCACGGGCCAGATGTTGTCTTTCTTGCTTCAGCTCGCTGATGATGGATGGGAGTTCTTGGAGCTTCTTCTCTTCAGCGGCTATCTCTTTGGTTATCTATTCCATCTCCTTGGCCAGTTCTGCTCTCCTCCGTTTCAGCCGATCTATTGCGCCGACGATGTCCGGACGGCAATTCTCGAGGAAGTTGATCCTGTGGTGTACTTCCTGAGTCCGGTGCTTGTACGAGTCGACCTCCTCCTGAGTTTTGGCCATCTGAGCACGATCGGCCATACGTTGCAGCGCCCTGGAAACTGGAATCTGCATGCCCTCTATATAGGCAGCATACCCCAAATTTTCCGACACTTCATCCGGGATGCGATCTTTGACCTCGTTGAAAACTCGTCGAATCGGCGATGCATCTTCCACCAATCGGCCGATGTCATCTTGGAGGAGAGTACGAATGCTTTCGAGCTTGGAGCGGACATCGTTGGAGGTGGAGCTCGATGGAATTGGGTGTGAAGCGATTTCTTCGTCATCGGCCAAGGAGACAGCAAAAGAAAAGATGCTATTATTGGGGGTATCTTGCTCCTGTAAGGAAACAAAGTAAAGGGTAAGCAAGCGGTGAAAGGAAATCGGCCAATTCTAATGGTAAGACTATTACCTCTTTGAAGCGAATCTCTCTTGCCTGCGCCGGTGGAAGTGTTTCCCTTGTTTCAGGGACTGGTACATTTGGTTCGTCGGAAGAAGAAGATTCGATGGTTATTAGCGCTCCGCTTGGACCAGCCTCCTGAAAAAGACAAGAAAGAAGATTCCCGTGAAAATGCTATGGGAAATTGAAATAAAATAGTAACAGAAATTTGCCATGCCTCTGTGGGCCTCCCGGCCGATGCCTGTTGTGGAGTTATAATCTGCGTACCCAAATCGGCCTGCATCAAAATTGGTTAAGTTTTCTGAATATTAAGGATTCAAGGTACGAGATCGTGTACCTCGGCGACAGGAGCTGCTGGAATCTCGGTCCCCACTTGAGACGTGGCCGATAGTTGCGGAGACTGCGGTGGGATAACTTGTGCAGCCTGGCAGAGGAATAGAATTCATGTCAGTAGAAGATTTGGAGAATATATGAGATAAATAAGATTACCTGAACAGCTTCTACTAATAGTGATGCTGCAGCAGCCCCGACTTCAGCGGTGACTTGGGGATCGGCCATCTCGACAACCGGCAGGGGTAAAGGACCTTGAGTCTCGGCGGGTGTCACCTCTACTTGGTCGGCCGATCCGACGCGGGGAGTCTCGGCCGATACCACTGCCATCTGGCTGGCCGATCCGATGCAGGAGACTTCAGCCGATGCTATTGCCGTCTGATCGGCCGATCCAATGCGAGCTCGCACCCGACGGCTGGTTATCTTTGATGTTGGCCTTTTTGGTGCTCGCCTTGATCGGCCGGTGGAGATATCTCTGACAGTTGGAGCGTGGAAGCCGATAAGTGGATACGGCGTGTATTGGTGATGGCTATCAATCGGCCGGCCGCTTCGGCTCCGCATCGGGGGAACATGGCTTTCAGACTGAAGAAATGAACATGAGTTAACAACAAGATGATAATATAACATTGGAATCGGCTAAGGAAAAAGGACATACCGCTGCATTTGGGTCGATGTTCTCTGGGTCCAGAATGTTGTAGTAAGATGATGGAGATTTACAGAAAAGGTGCTGCTTCCATTCTGCCCACCATAATTTAAACTGCTGGGTGGCGAAAGAGGCAACTGACCAACCATTCAAGCCAATGGTACTGGAGTCGGGTACTAGATCACACAGCCGGCTGTAATCAAGACTTGAGGATAGTCCATCTCTGGCCGGCGAAATAAACCCGAATCGGCAGTTGTCCAAAACCCAGTTGCCTTGCCGCAGCCGATGGACTGTAGAACTCATAGGTGGGTGAGTCCCTTCCTGAGAAGAAGTTGGCCGGCAGAATCCCCGGCTTGATCAAGACGTCCATTAACTCTCTGTCAAAGGTATGAGTGGAGAAATCAAAGCATACGGGCAATTTGAAAATCGGCTCTACTGCCTGATATGGGTGCCAGCTGATCATCTCTTCACTAAGGCCATTGTAGAAGCATCTGAAGTATTCAGCTGTGCGGGTGGCAGTGAATTGACAGCCGGGAAAGGCCGATACCGCTTCTCCAAAAGATCTGCAGCGGCGACAGACCGATGGATTCTCCTCTGACTCGATGTTGGGAAAGGTCTTTGTCTCTATCCGCTGCTGAGAAACCTTGCTCATGTGTAAATTGAGCCAGAGGGTGATGAACCACCAAGGACCGCCTGGGTTCCCTATCGGTTCACGCCGATTTGGTGCATCAGATGGTACGCCGATCCCAGCAAATGTTTTCCAAGGGGGATGGCCGATCCTTGTGAAAGAGCCTCTGCCAAAGCTTGAGTGTTGGAAGAGGGGCCGACCGCTCTGCCACAGAAGAAATGCTTCTCCAGCCACATCATCAAGAAGGCAGTATGCTCCCTCTGCGAGACTGTCCCGGTCTTCATGTTTTTACTGATGTATCCTTTCCACCCGCCGATTCCTTTGGTCTCCAACCGATGAGATGGCTTGAACAGATAATTGAAAGGGGTATCGGCGGAGGAAACATCGAGGCCGGTCAGCAGCAAAACATCGGCCAAGGTCGGGGTCATAGGTCCGTGTCCGAAAAGGAACGCGTTAAGTGTATCGGACCAGAAATAAGAGGCTGCCATAACCAGAGGTTCGTTCCTTTCCATCTGAGACAGGGATAGGTCTATGCACTGGCCGATTTTGAGTTCTTCCCACTGAACCTTCCAAGATCCGGCTACCCTCTGGTACCATTCTCTCCACCCGGGTGTTTCATTTGGCCAGGATCTGAAAGTGCCTACCCAATGATCTAAATCCATAGATGACTGCTTAAAAGGCATTCTATGGGTTTCTAAACTGATCAGATCCGTTGGATCAGGGCTCCCCATAGGGCCCAAACAGATCAGGTCAGGGGATTCTGAGAGAGGAATAGTGATTCGGTGCCTAAGTGCCTAAAAAGGGGAAAAAGGGAAGAAACTGAGAAAGGGGCCGGAAAATACTGAAGCAGTAAAAAGGCGAAAAAGGAAAAATTTTGAGCATTTACCTCTGGGATGGAGGCCATCGTCGCTGATGACACCGCTGGGGAAGCCGCCGATTGGGCCGCCGCCGCCGAAGGAGTAGCCGATGGAGCCTCTGTAGATGGAATGGTCGCCGATGGAGACGCCATTGGGGGTCGGAAGCAGGCCGCGGATGAGATCGCCGGAAAGGGGGAAGCACTTGGAAATCGAAAGAGCTTGGAGGAAGACGAACAGTGATGCGACAGAAAAGAATGCTAGATTCGTGGGGAAGGATGGGCGGAGAAAGCAAGTACTTAAGAGAGATCAGGGAAGCGAGGGCAAAGATGGTATTTTTACCGCGCCGTCTACACGAGTTCCAGAGGAGCGTTCGTTTCGCGCGCCCGGTTCGAGAAAATTGCAATCATTGTGCCGCGGAACGGAAGGAGATTTTTACTGCGCCCGTTTCGGAGGAAAGGATTAAAGAAAAGAGTTTCAAAGGAAAATTTATATTTTACTCCAAAACTGGGGGGCATGTGTTGACGCCAGATTTTGACACGTGTTGAATCGGCGTCGGGAGGAGAAGATTGGCCGATGCGGCAGATCTGAAGGCTACAGAAAGGAATCGGCTGATTGAGGTAACCGTTGGAAATCGGTCGATTGGTTATACAGCCTATGCCAACAGGATGGGACTATTTCAGAGGGTCCTGATCAAAAGTTGGTCAAAAGGGGGCATTGGAAATCGGCCGATTGGTTATACAGCCTATGCCAACAGGATGGGACTATTTCAGAGGGTTCTGGTCAAAAGTTGGTCAAAAGGGGGCATACTAAGTCGGTCGGGAAGCAATTGAAGGAAATCCTGATTGGATTAGGGAACGGCGGCGGAAGATTCTGCGGGAGTCCATTTCCTTTTTAAAGTTCGTATAGATATAGTAATTTAAATAAGGTTGTAACAAGTCGTGATCGACCAGGAATCCTAGCTTTAGGGTATAAATAGGAGTCGTCAGGGTCTTGAAAAGACATCAACACATCAATCAACAACAATACTTCTACTTTTCCAGCAATTTACTTTCAAGTCGGCGACTTCGCCAATATTTTCTCTTCCACGAGTTCGTACGGATTGGCAGGGCTGCATCAACTTGATCTCCGGCCAATTGGTAGGTTCCGCTTACCGAGTAATATCCGAGCTTTAACTACGGGCGCATCGCTGTGGTTTCGTTTGGATTTATTCACCAGTTATCGATATTTACTAGAATTGCAAGTTTTACCTGTTATTCTAGTATTATCACCAGTTATCCAGCTTGAGATCAGAGTAATCGGCTTCGTCGTTGTTCTTCTTCGATTTATCATCTTACAGCCGATTAGATCTATTTCAAGTGTTGCTTCTGTAGTAATTGTTTAGACCGCTCCGGTGGTTTTCTTTACAATTACTACACGATTATCGGCTGATCCATAGCCGATCATCTCTACAGCAAATCGGCCGATTCGCTGCCGACGCGCTCCTCAGGACAGATCGGAATCCCAGCCGATCGACGTGCCTGGAATTTAATACTTTATTTCCTTGTCAATCAACAGGTCAGATTGACTGGCACGCCGCGCGAACCGCACCAGGGCGATAACCCGAACAGGAGCTAAGCAGATTCTCCCGGGTCGTGTGTCCGACGCTGAAGACCATCGGCCGATTCCTATCCGGCCGATTTTAGCGCCAACACTTTCCTGAGGCTTTCTAGCCTTGTGAGTGGAGAGGTCTCCAGGGCCATGGGAAAGTAGACGACCTTGGTGGTGTTGGAGCCGCCTGCGACTTCTATGGCCGTAGAGTAGCACCTGAGCCATTGCTGAGGAGCTTGCTTGCCGTCATATTTAGTGATGCCGGTCGGTTTGAAACCTTCCGGATACTGGTAAAGGCTGAATCGGTGCATGAATGCTGGGAAGCGATCGCTGTTGTCCGGCACACGATAGCCCTCAGCTTCAACTCTTTCTTCTCATCGAGCTTCAATGATGTTGCGAGCGTCACGCCTTTATTTATCTTGTCGCGGAGATCGTTCATCGGCAGGGTCTCAAGTGGTCGACAATTGTAGCTGCTGGCGGGACATTGAGGTGGTGGACGTGGTGGTGCCTAGTTGCCCCTTGGAGGTGGCCATGGCCTCCCGCCTGCGGAACGACTACCCTGCTGAGCGTCGTTGTTGCCTTCATTACCTCCAGGGGGCCGTCGGGGGTGTCCTCGGGGAGTCCGGCTGACCTGTGGGTGACTGCGACTTTCGCCCACGTGTTCTTCGATGGCCGCCACCAATGGAGCAGGGTTCTGACAATTCAGCTGCAGCCACGCCCTCTGAGCCATTCGTAGAGCTTGTTGTGCAGTTGTTGGTGTTTCTTAGCATCATCACTAGGATCATCATTCCCTAGCAATGGTGCTAGAAACGTCGTGTGGTATTTCTTACGTCACAGATAAATCCGCAAGCGCACGGAATACCATTGTAGCATTTTACCCGTGAGTAATCTCGGGTGTCGTATTTATATTTCCGCAGGGAAGGCGATGGTTATAGAATAGGTAAGTTGATGATCAAATCTTGGTTGAATATTCAATTGCATAAACAGGGGTAAGATAATATATGGATAATGAGGTAGCGTGACACACAAGTTACTCAAGCTCAAACTCAAGCAAATGCATAGGCAAGGAGAAAGAAGAAAGCTAGCTACTCGAGACTTATGTATTTCTATCTAGATATACAGATCATACTATATACTCATATGCATACACATGATTATCCTCAGCTCTAGGCTCCCAGACACTACCGGGAGAACCGCACATGACTGGCAAAGGAGCCGCCTACCAACTCGGCTACTTTATGGACCTCCACCGCAACTATCCGAACGGGGGGGAGGGGGGGGGGGGGTTACGCTGGACGGATAGGGCTGTCACCATTTGCCGTCTACCTCATCTAAACTATGGGATAGAGCCGCATCCGGCAACACTAATTAACCCAGACACCACGTCTACGTTAAAGAGCAATACCCTAGTATCTCGCGCGGAGCCCCCACCTTCCGGATGGATAGACATCATACTAGTGCAAACATACGAATACCGGAACCGTTGTCGTGGCACTAGATTTACACTTCTAATCATGGAAGGTATAAGGTACAAGTATAAACTAATTATAGCATACATATCTGACACCGCAGGATATAAACTATGCGAATATATAAATCTTGAAGTTAACTCTATTAAAGATATCCGAGAATTACATAGGAGAGGAAGAGCTAAACCCATACCGAATACTCCTAGGTGACCTCGGGAACCTGAAGAAGAGCTAGCCTAAACTCCACTATGCTATGGACTAAGCAAGAGAGAAACTTGAGAGAGAGCAACTTGAGGTGTGTCTTTATTTGGAGCCCCTCCTCTCATATTTATATCTATGACCATGGGGTGATTCGGTCGGTAGTACCTGAACTGGTTTGGCCGAACCAGTGGTTCGGCCGACCTAGACAGGCCGCCTCTCCTCTTCTACTTTGGCAGGGTGATTACCTAGTGGGCCCTTGGGTTTGTCTTGAGTGCATCGGCTCTGTCCTAAGTCGGTTGCATGCTCTGGTGGGCCCTTTGATCCATGTGTGGCTAAACGGTGCGTTCTGATTGGTCTATAACTGTTGCCTTGGATTCAAGGGTGTGTTTTCTCTCCATTTTTGCTCAATTTCCTACATAGCACTATTTTTCCAGGGGACATGTGGAAATGATATTATTCTAAATAAATATGCGTGTAAGAAATGTTAGTTCTCCCAATTTTCTAATCAAATTGATGGTCGTAATTGGTCCGTAACGAGCGTCAACAGTGGTTAGGTCTTGGCTGGCGGCTAGTATGGCTGTGACACCTGCGATGTTGGCGATTGGGGTTTGGAAACCCTGTTCACCAGCTGCCGTGAACTCGGCATCGAGATCGCGGCGTTCCTTCTGCATGTGGCGCACTTCTGGTTCCTTAATCTGCGGGCAGCTGGTTCGGTGGCATTCTCATCGCCAGTATTAGCGGTGACCTCGTCCCTGGAGATTTGTTTGAGTAGCTCGTTTGGGTCCTCATTGCCTTCGCCTTCGACTTTCGCCATGTAGACGTGGCGGTGCGGAGAGTGCCCGTCAGAGCTGTAGTCGACTAGCACGGTTCCTGTTTCGGCAACGGTGGTGAGGGGCCTGCCTTCTTGGTAAGGCAGTGTGTCAAGGTGTGCCACAAGGCGGGCGTCGTCCCCGAGTAGTTCGGTGGGTTTCTTGCCCTTCCAGTACACGAAGCGGCCTTGTGGCGTCGATGTGATCATCAGGCCCTAGTCACCGCCCATAAAAGGCTCCGCAATGTCATCATAGTCCGATTCGTAATCGTCAAAGATAGGAGCCTCCCGACATGCGGTGGCTTCTCCTTTTCCGATTTTGAGTAGGCGATCCAAGTCCTCATCCAATGCGGAGAGGGACTCAAACCGCGTGGCCCCCTGATAAATAGAGGTCACGTTGCGTACTCCGAATGGGAATCGGATTCGTTGTTCCTTGGATCATTGAATCTGACCCTTGGAATCTTGATGCAGCACGAGTAGAAGTCGCATTGAAAATGGACTGTTCCTCGAGTTCCCTAGCAAGGTCAGGGAGTGACATCTCATCGAGGTTGTCTACGAACTCGTCGAGATTGTTGCGTCGGGTTGCTGCAGGTACTTCCGGCTCCCTGGGGTTGACCAGGTGGCTGTTGAAGCCATCCGAGCCATTGGCGATGCAGACCTAGGAGCCAAAAGTGAAAGTGGTGCCCTCCTCGGGCACGACGCTGGTGAAGTTGAACGATGCCATTGAGTTTGCCAGTGGATCTTCAATGAGCACCCTTACCTGGCGCGCCAGCTGTAGGTGCTTAGCCATCAAGTCTACCAAGGGATACCCCAAGGTAGTAGATTTGTAGGTAGGGTGTCGCCGAGATCATAAACTCGAAGGTGCAAGCAACACTAAAGATGTGTGTAATACCCTACGTTCTGTATGGTGGTTTGTATTGCCTTGGATTGGTTATGCTTTGGAGGGGGTCCCTGCCCGCCCTTATATACTCTGGGGGACAGGGCTACATGAAATCCTAGACAGATACCAGCTTAAGACCGATACCAGCTTAAGAGTCCTACCCGAGTACTACTCGGGTAGTCTCCTTATGTACCGACTAGTCCTACTCGCATGCGAGTACTCTACAACAGATGTAAGATATGAGACATGCCCTATCCCTTATCCTAAAATATTCTATGTCATGTGCGCAGTCCCGTGACCCCGGATCTGACAGTCTATGGAGTCGAGGTACTAATTAAGTAATTAAACAACAAGGCATCACGGAGTAGATATCTCCACCCACCCAAACTCAAAGCAAACGGATGGACGATGGAGCTTAATTTCAAGAGCATCAGCCGGCACGCAGCCAACTTGCAGCATAACTTAATGGTGTGTGATGCCATGACTATGTTCCTGAGTACTTGTACGGTCTTTCCAAAGATTATTTAGTCTTTTTTGGTATAAGTTATCATCACGTACTCCTTCCATTTCAAATTTTATATATATATTATGTATCTAAAAAAATCAAAATAATCTACAATTTGTAACGGAGGGAGTAGAACACATCATCCCTGCATCATGGTTCAGTTTCATCACATCCATCCCACATTAGGGCAAGTTTGTATCTACATTGATGTCTATATCCCTGTTCGAGCATGGGAAGCTGGCTCTCCCCAGAGCCGTGTCAGCTGCTCATCCCATCAATCTTATTTTCAGGCCCAAGAGGCTAAGATCAAACGAAGGTAATGGAGACCACACATTCATTATTTTCATCGTCAGGTAGTACAAACCAAAGCACACGGAGTCGACGACCCATGCACATCGACGATCACTTGTCTCTGGGCTTGCAAGTCTTCTACTGCTTCTGCCTGCCAAGCGCGGCCGCTTTCCACTTGCCGGCGACCTCCTCCAGCATCTGCCAGGACGACCCCTCGGGCGCGCACGCCCGCACCGCCGCCTGCTGCAGCTCCCCGGCCCGGAGGCGCACGGCGCGCCCCTTCTCCCCACCATCCATCAGCTCCCGCACGGCCGCCACGATCGCCTCCCGCGCGATCAGCCCGTCCGCCCGCGTCGCGCGCGGCCGCAGCGCCACGCCCACGTTCTCCGACAGGACCGCGGCGTTCATGCTCTGCTCCGCGTACAGCGGCCACGCGACCATCGGCACGCCGGACGCCACGCTCTCCAGCGTCGAGTTCCACCCGCAGTGCGACACGAACGCCGCCGTCGCCGGGTGCGAGAGCACGCGCACCTGCGGCGCCCACGCCGCCACGGCGAGGCCACGTCCGCTCGTCCGCTCCACGAACCCCTCGGGAAGCCATGCCAGTGGGTCGTCCCTGTCGCTCCTGTGTCCTGTAAACAGGGCGAAATTGATGGCATCCAGGCTTGGCATGCGCACGACCCAGAGGAACCTGTGGCCGCTGTCCTCCAGCCCGGCGGCGAGCTCGGCCGTCTGCTCCACAGACAGCGCGCCGGCGCTCCCAAAGGAGAGGAACACCACAGACCCCGTTGGCTGGCTATCCAGCCACTCCAAGCACGCCGACGCGCCATCTTCGTCGGAGCTTGGACGGATGAGCGGCCCCACAGGATGAACAGGCGGGAACGTGCTTTGCTCCACCGCCTGCTTGATCTCCTCTGGATTGCCGGGCTCCATCTCGTCGAAGGTGTTCACCAAGAAGCCGTCGGCAGAGCGGTACCGGCGGCCCTCCTCGATGAGCCGCGCGTAGGCCGGTTCCTTGCTGTTCTGGAACGCGTCCGCGTAGTCCTCGCGGCGCAGCAACACGCCGCCGGGAAGCCGGAGAACGTCCGGGAGGTCACGGTACTCGCCGGAAGCAGCCCCGTCGTTGAGCTCCACAGCTCTGCGCATGAGGGTGAGCGCGGTGGTGTTGCTGGGAAATAAGACGTAGGCCGGGACGCCGAGCTCGGCGGCGAGGGGCAGCACCGCGGAGCCGAAGAGGTCCGGCACCAGCGCGGCGAGCGGGGCGGTGGAGCTGATGTCGCGGAGCAGGGCCCGAAGGTGCGGTATGGAGCAGCCGATCAGCTCCCACAGCACGGTATGGGCGTCGGCGGGGAGGTCGTCGAGCGGGACCGCGGGGAGAGCGACGGTGGAGACTTGGGTGGCGCTGAGGGACGAAAGGACGGTGGGGTGGGCGTTCGGCGCCGACAGGTCGGTGAAGGTGACGAGCGACGAGCCGCCGCGCGAGCTCGGCCACCGGGATGAGGTGGCCGGCGCCGGGGCTGGCGACCAGCACGACGTGCGGCCGCGGCGAGGCAGCGACCGTGCTAGCCGACGACTCCATTGGCGAGCCGACGTGAGTGATGCTAGCTTTTTTTTTATGCTCCCGCATTTGTACAAACAGCTGGCCACTCAATCGAATCAATACCCACCCTAATAAATATCTACTGCCTGCTCGGGCATTTTTGGTAGGTCTGACACCTGAATTTATGATCGTTGGATCCCCAATCAACGGCAGATCTGGCAATCTGGATGTCAGACTAAATCTGGGTGTCAAACATCAGAAAAACACTTGAAATTTTTGTCAAAACACATTCCCCGTATTAAGGTATTTCCCTTTGACATCACACTTGAATTTGCCTTACTCGACATCCAGTAAAAAAGACCTGATCCGAGTTTGGTAGTACAGCCAAAAAAGGCCCATGGACAAAAAATGAAAAAAAGGCCCAAATTTTATAAGGCCCATAACCCGTTACAAGATTACGGTAGCTTCTTCTTGCACGTCAAGTAGATCTATTCACGTGCTACGAGACGCCCCCTCCCAGCAAACCCCTCCACGAAGAACAAAAGCAAATAAAAGATACACACGTTTGGAAGATCGATCTTGAAGGGAAGACGAAGAGGAGGAGGAGGAGGAGGAAGCAGGGATTTACCTGGTTGAAGTGTTCTTCGGAGGTTAGATCCGCATAAATCACAACCTTCTCTCCTAGCTTCCTCAACCAATTAATCAACCCAGTGAAGGAATAGGATGCCTTACAGCAGTTGCGCCTAGCAAAAAGGATCAAAAAAGAGGAAAAAAGAAAAAAAAAGACGAGTTCATTAGATACTGAAGAAAAAGGGGGAAGGTCACACAAGTACTTCATTTATTTTCATATATCAATGGGTGGGAAGATAAAAATATCTCTTGCTAATATCTGGACAAACTGCTACTTCAATTGGTTGTTCACTGTTGTGTGCATGCCCGAAACCCTTTCACGTGAATACACAAACATATTCCTAATTTTTTTTATATTCTGAAATTAGCTATTTATTAGTCGTACTTGATATGGAATTGGGGAATTGGGAATTTTTTCTGTACCTCTCTTGTTATGGAATTGGAGGAGTGTACGCTTCAATTCACTATTCACTGTTGTGTGCATGCCCGAAACCTCTTCATGTGGACACACAAACATATTCCTAATTTTTTTCTATTCCAAAATTAGCTATTTATTAGTCGTACTTGATATGGAATTGGGGAATTTTTTCTACACATCTCCTGTTATGGAATTGGGGAAGTGGTGTCCGCTTCAATTGGTTGTTCACTGTTGTGTGCATGCCCGAAACCCCTTCACGTGGATACACAAACATATTCCTAATTTTTTTTATTCCGAAATTAACTATTTATTAGTCGTACTTGATATGAATTCTAACGATGCTTCTCTTTTTTAGATTAACGTGGAAATTTCTAAACCCTCTCAGTGAATATGGTAGATTCTTTTAACACTCCCTTATTAATACGAGCAGACAGGGCGGTGCTGCTCTGAGGAAACAACGTACCATTATTTGAGGAGAACCACATGACCAGGGTGCAGCGAGAGGGGAGCAGACGATGAATGGGCGCATGTTGCTGGGAGCACCGGCCGGCATACGAGAATGTCTTAGCACCATAATAGCAAAAAACAATTTGAAAGATGGAGTTGGGTAAACTTGGAGTTTATACTCTTATTGCATCGAAATTTGTTTGTTGCCCGTGGCATCGTCAGAATACAGACCTTGTTTTTCTAAAAGAGCCTCACCTGCCACAAAACTTTATATCCGGTCACAGGCCGCATGAGCAGTAACAACACCTAGCAATGTCTGCGCTTGGAATCTAGTGGTTGGGCGAAAAGAGGTGGTGCCAAGTAAAATCTCGTCCCAACGTAATCGGAGGAGTAGCGTTTGAATTTGACAAAGTACGTGGCAAGGGTGGCCGGAAGGACACTAGAGTGAAAACAACATGGACGAGGGGAAACAATATGATTTTTATGAGGATGGGTTAGAAAATGGTTGTGTGGATCGGTAAAATATTGTTGATATATATAGCACCTATATTGTTTTTTTCAGGATTTGCAGTTGGTAGACCTCTATTCTAGTTACCGCCTACTCTACCTCTAACTTCATTGAACTCCTACTACTCAAATATTTCTTCTTATTCCACGCTCGACACCATGCCATGCATTCACATGCGGCCGTGAATGAGTCCCGAGCAGCGGCTTGGCAAGGGGGCGTGTCGAGTCCTTGGTGGCATGAGTCGGATGAACACCGGGTATTGGTTTAGCAGATAGTTAAGCACCACCTCTATGGAGAAGTTATCTCCTGCATGTGTCTAATGCAGAGGCCGGTTGATAGGGAGAGATCAAGAAGAGGAGTGCCGTCTCTACTGGTCTACTGGACGGGGTGAATGACGTGGGAGTCGAGGATGCTGGTTTTTTAAGTGTAAATAAAACCAAAGATTTGCTCCACCTGATTAGCGTGATAGGCTAGTTGAGAAAGTATCGTTTGGTAGGGCTCCTCTGAATTCTTAGGCTATGTCCAATAGTTATCGCCGGTTGGTGGCTCTTAGAATTATATGGCAGCTTCACGTCACCGCAATTCTGCAGGTCTAATTTTTTCACGCTTCTCGGGGATCCACTGTTAGGCATTTTTTACTCCATCCATGGTCCGGATGAGTGGTGCGGCAGAGAGGAGCTTCACCTCGATTCCTAGCGCGGATGTTTCGGTTGTTTCTCTTTTCTCCAGCTCAGCTAAAATCTGAGTCAGCTAGCGACGTCGCCTCCCTTCGGAGGAGGCCTTATGGAGAGTGAATTTTGGAGAGCTACTAAACGGGGTCTTGGATCTTTCATGAGTATTACTGCTAACCTAGAGCTGGTAGTTGATTTGACAGGAAAATCCACGCAAATTAAATCGCAAGGTCGAAATGTTCAACGGTTTTTGTGTCAAAGATAAACAAACGCATGCCCACTGTTCTTTACCATGTCCCCAATCCGCTCCTGGCTCAATAGTCAACCCCCTGCCTTCTCAGCAACAATGGGGGCGCGTCACGTCTCATCTCATCGGACGTGCACGCGACCTATGGAGCCACTGGTCAGCACGGGCACCGCGGGGCGGACGGCGCCGCCGCGGCCGCGCGTCGTGCTGGTCGCCAGCCCCGGCGCCGGCCACCTCATCCCGATGGCCGAGATCGCGCGGCGGCTCGTCGCGCACCACGGCCTCGCGGCCACGCTCGTCACCTTCGCCGACATCTCCGCCCGCCCGGACGCGCACTCGTCGGTCTTTTCCTCCATCCGCGACGCCGGCGTCGCCACCGCCGTGCTCCCGGCCGTCCCGCTCGACGTCCTCCCACCCGACCGTGCTCTTCGAGATCATCGGCCGCTCCGTCCCGCGCCTCCGTGATAGAGTGGCTGGACAGGCAGACGACGGGATCCGTGGTGTACGTCTCGTTTGGGAGCGCCGGCTCGCTGTCTGTGGAGCAGACGGCCGAACTCGCCGCCGGGCTGGAGGACAGCGGCCACAGGTTCCTCTGGGTCGTGCGCATGCCAAGCCTGGATGGCATCAATTTCGCCATGTTTATAGGACACATGAGTGACAAGGACGACCCACTGGCATGGCTTCCCGAGGGGTTCGTGGAGCGGACGAGCGGCCGTGGCCTCGCCGTGGCGGCGTGGGCGCCGCAGGCGCGCGTGCTCTCCCACCCGGCGACGGCGGCGTTGGTGTCGCACTGCGGGTGGAACTCGACGCTGGAGAGAGTGGCGTCCGGGATGCCGATGGTCGCGTGGCCGCTGTACGCGGAGCAGAGGATGGAACGCCGCGGTCCTGTCGGAGAACGTGGGCGTGGCGCTGCGGCCGCGCGCAGCGCGGGCGGACGGGCTGATCGCGCGGGAGGAGATCCCGGCGGCCGTGCGGGAGGTGATGGGTGGGGAGGAGAAAGGGGCGCGCTGTGCGCCTCCGGTGACGGTTATGTTTCAACTTTCGAACGTTATCTCGTACTTTGATCAGTTACTATATGGTAATGACGGTACAACAGCCGGCCGTATTTTGTCCAGCCGCGCGGCCGCTTGCATCCACCTTCCGTCCGCATCAAATGAGCGACGCGCGTCTCACATGTCGCTGAACGACCGGTCCCACATACCAGAAGCAGGAGAGAGATTTTTTCGCGTCTGTTCATTTCATCCTCATCCTCTCTCTCTAAGGTTCCTCTCTCTTCTGTCACATTCAGCGGCGACCCTCCGCACCCCCGCATCGGCGGTGAGCATTTCCGGCCGACACGCACCCAAACGCAATGAATCGGGGCAAACCCAAATCCTCTGCATCGGGGGGTGGGTGCAGATGCAGAGGGGATTCATCGGGCGTTCTGGGCGCTGGGAACACACCCACGCTCATGTAGATGTTCATCCGGTTGTCTTTCACATCAATTAGCAGGAGGATTCACGTGTGGGGTGAGGGGGGATCAGACTAGTTGCTTGAGGACGTCAGATATTTGCTGCTTAATTCAGTTTCAGTTCTGTTCAGTTCAAGGAACATTATACCTAGTTGCTAGAATTTTTTTAAATTTTCAGTTCGGTTCAGGTTAGTTAGTCCTGCATTTTTTGGGGGGATAGGGTGATCTAGGTGACCAGTGCAGCCTACAGGCATGGATAAATACAATAGGGAATAGGTAACTAAGCTCAGGAGGACATTAACACAGGATAGCAGAGGACAGTAACAGAGGATCAGTTTCAGTTCAGTTGAGTGACCCTGCAATTTTTTCATTTTTCCCACGCCCAGCCACCTGACCAGCCACATGATAGCAGCCACCTGATAGCAGAAGAATGATAGCTTAACTGAATGATAGCTAGGAGGAGGCCTTTTTTTTGGATACGATAGCTTAAACAACGGCTTTTTTGTTTGGGCTGGGATCTATAGTCTTTTTTCAAACAGCTTTTTACTGTGTGTTGGTAACATGCGGTTTTACTGTGGTTTTTGTTCAGAAACAAATATTGATTACAATGACAAGGGGGCAGAAGCAGCAGCAAGGTCGCGATACTTCGTCTAATGTGGTATATCAAGCTTCTCTATTATTTTTTATTTTTATATTTTCACAGTATGTCTTTTTTATTATTATAAGTAGGCATTAATACACTTAGCATAAGGCATTTTAGCGCATCTGGCTAGGCATTATTCATTTTAGTATTCTGTCTATCAATGTCTAAAATCTGATGTTCACCATTCCCATCTTGTGATTGTATATGTTCATTATAGCATGTATAGCATTTTTCCTGACCACTTGTAGTTGAAGCTAAGAGTTTATTGATTATTCCTGACGACTTTGTAGAGATGGAGTTTTCGGGTATGCTATCATCCATTTTCTCTCCCTCGTGTATTTCCATAGTTGCTTGTATATATCATTTATTCTTTTTTTTCTAGGTCATTGGCTGGACTCATATTTACTGATTTGAAATACTTCTCATACATGAACTAAGTAGTGACTCAGAATTACCCCATTGGGTTCCCACTTGTCTTATGTTCATTTGTTCAAATTTAATTTTTGGAATGAATCCATGAAACATTGAAATGAGAGCTGTGATGATGATGGTGCGGCTGCAGTAGGAGAGCTCGAGAGGGCACTGGACAAGGCCTAGGCCTATGCTTCCAAGGTCAGCATTCCCCTTGCAATTTTCACGTTCACCGCGACACGAGAAATTTATGCTTACTTTTGATACGGGGTCACTTGAATTATTAGATGCAAATCGTGCTTGTTTTTTTCAACTTACTTTTCTAAATTGGATGACATTATTGCACCTTGTGGATTTGGGAGTTCAAATATATGTTAGGTTGTTGGATTCTATACAGTAGCCTTGATGAGCTAATGGAGGATACAATGTATGTGTACGTGTGCATTTGTCACCCGTTCAGTCACTCATGAAATTAATGTGTGCTAATTCTCTTTGGAGAGTACCATATACATGGGTTACGTGTGGTTCAGTGCTCTTATGCTTGAGGCCAATTCTATTTATTGTACTTGCAGAAATTGAAAATAAGTGATATTTTCATTTCAGGAGTTGAGTTCTATTCAGTATTCCATGAGATAAAATGTTCTTCATTGAAAATGAACATTTTAGTTTGGGGATGGTAAGTAGAGGCCTTCAGTTAAAATAGTTATTAGACAATGCCCTATGCATGTAACTTATATTAAAATATTAAAATGCTTAACTGATATCATTAAAATACTTAGGGAATATTAATCAAAATACTTATAATATTAACTTGCTGGTGGAACTAGGGCTCAACGGTGTCCGTGTCAAACCCGGGCACACGGGACTGTGCACGTGGCGTACTTTTTTGAGGATAAGGGATGAGACATGGCCCACGCCCTACATCTGTTGTAACTACTCGTAGTGTAGTAGGACTACTCATACAGTAGTGAAACTAGTCGGACACGGTAGGAAACTACCCGAAAAGTAATCGGGTAGGACTTCTGGGCTTGTACCTTACTAGGACTTCCATGTAAACCTATCCCCAAGACTATATAAGGGCGGACAGGGACCCCCTCCAAATAGGAGATCACCCGATTTCCACCTAAGGAAATACAAACCACACAGGACATAGGGTATTACGCTCTCGGCGGCCCGAACCTGTCTAAACCTTGTGTTCCTTGCACCTTCGAGTTCCTGATCTCGACGATACCCTACCTACAAACTCACCACCTTGGGGGTATCCCTCGGTGGGCGTGGCGGTAAAACACCGACAAAATACCGACAGCTGGCGCGCCAGGTAGGGGTGTTCATCGAGCATCCACCGGAGAACTCGATGGCGTCATTCAACTTCACCAGCGCCGTGCTCGATGAGGGCACAACTCCCATCTTCGGCTCCTGGATCTGCGTTGCCAACGGCTTGGGTAGCTTCAACAGCCACCTAGTCAACTCCAAGAAACCGGAGACCCCTGCATCAACTCAAAGCAGCGACCTCGACGAGTTCATCGACAACCTCGACGAGTTGCTGCTCTCCGATCTGAACCTGCAGATCAAAAAGATGTCCGTTTTCGACACGACTTCCACTCGTGATGCACCAGAACTAGTCGGATCGAACTCAAACCGATCTGAGGGGACCACACAATCTAAGTCCCTCTCCGACTTGGAGGAGGACTTAGATCTGCTGCTCAAGCTCAAGGACGTGGGAGCCACCGCTTGCCGGGGGCCCCCATTTTCGACAACTACTCGGACTCCAACGAAGACTACTTGTCGCTTAGTACTACACCTTCAAGCCAGAGCCGAGGAGGACTCGGAGACGAGGGGGCCACCGCCCATCGGGGGATCCCCGCTCTTGAAAACCACTCGCAACCCGACGGCTACCGCGAATCGTTTTTGGGCAACCATCTGGGTTCAACCATTACATCCACGCCGCAATGTCGTTTCGTGTACTGGAAGGGCTTTGAACCCTCTGAACTACTCGACTATGAGTTCCGTCTTGTGGCCTTCACACAGAAACTGCCCTTCCAGGAGGGCAAACCTCTCTCTCCCATCGTGGAAGAGGGAGACAGTAGCACAAAGCTACTCGACTACAGCCATACGGCTAATAACTTGCCGGATCGTCAAGTCTAAATGGCCTTCCTTCACAACGCGGATGACGACGAGCTGGGTTCTGAGTATGGCAACGAGCAACTCGCGGACGTCTCTACCAACGAACCCACAGCTGACGCCTCCCAGGATGAGAACAAGGAGCACTGAAGGATCCGGCGGGTGAAGAACGCCAAGCGCGCCCAGTGTAGGCGAAACGCGAAAAATCGCGCTCACAATCCAATGTACCAATGGAACCTCAACAATACTTTTGCAGCAGCCGCGGATCGGGAGTACCATACACCGATTGGTGCCATTGCAGAAGCAGCTCTACTAGCCCAACAACTACCACTCAACCCTCATACAAAGGCTGCAGTATCCAGTGTCTTCTACTCGGAATCTGCCCTCGAGGTCTGAGCGCCATGGTGAAACCGCGCTAATCAGTCGCACCCCCGAAGGAGGCCCCGGGAACCGGAGGAACGATAGTCTCCAGCGCAACGAGGGCCACCCGTCCGCGCGTGGCAACGATGAACAAGAAGTATAACAATCTACTCGCCAACCTCGCAACCAGCATGGTGTGAGGCCTCAAGGCCAAGCTCCACTCGAGCCCAGCCTTCACGACACTCCCGCGATTGACCTCAAGCAAAAGATCAACGACGGTCGCGACGCGCGGCGTGTTATCGAAGCAAGGAGAAGGGACCGTACCGACAAGTACGACGACGACAACGATCGCTTCCCCGCCTTCACCTCCAACATCACCGACAAATCCTATCCCAAGGAGTTCAAACCAGTCGGAATCCCCAAGTACAACGGCAAGCAGGACCTGCGCCGGTGGATTCGATGCTACTCCGTTGCCATCGAGGTTTTTGGGGGATCTAACTCCACCAAAGCTCTCTACTTCCCGGTAGCTCTAGAGTATGCACCCCTCCCTTGGCTTGAAAGCCTCAAGCCAAACTCCATCGACTCCTGGGAGGACCTCAAGTGGGCTTTCATCGATTACTTCCAAGGATCCATGATCAGAGCGGGCACTCACCACGATCTATCCCAAGTGAAGCAAGAGATGAACGAGACCCTGTGGTCCTACACCCGGCGTTTCTTCAAGACGCGCGCCATCATCGCCAACATCACCGACGAGGACGACATCCGCTACTTCCAGAACGGGCTCTTCTCGAAGCACACGTACCACGACTTCGGACGCAATCGCCCGACTACTGCCGTGGAGCTACGTGACATGATGGCACGGTGGCTTGACCAGGAGGACGAGGAGAACGACCGTTTCCCCAAGCGCAACAGCGACAAGCAGGGCAATGGCAACAGCCACTTCGACAATTCAGCGGAACCACTCGGGAAACCCACGAAAGCGCAAGCCAGACCAAGAAGTCGCGGCTGTTGAGTGCAATCCGCGTGGCAGGAAGTCGGGGAACAATGACACACAATTTGAGAAAGTCTTGCACAAACAATGCCTGATGCACCCGAAGTCGCGACACACGCTCTTCGAGTGCGTCAGCCTCCGCAAGTCACTCAATGCCCCACCACTCCCTCAAGCAGGAAAGCGAAAGGACCAGGTGGATGACGACGAGGGTGACAAGTCGGGGGCTCAAGAGTTCCAGAATCCGAAGAACGTCGTCAACGTCATCTTCGGCGGAGACGGCGGATTCCCCTCCAAGCGCGCGCAGAAGTTGACCTTGCGCGAAATCCTCTCTGTAGAGCCGGCCACGCAAAAGCCTCTGAGATACAGCGAGGTCCTGATCTCCTTCTCCAGGGACGATCAATGGACCAGCTTCTCCGAGCCAGGAAAATTTCCGCTTGTTCTAGATCCTATCGTGGTGGGCTCATAGCTGACCCGAGTACTCATCGACAGCGGGAGCGACCTCAACCTGCTTTTGGCGAGTACTCTGAAGAAGATGAGCCTGGACATCTCCAAGACGCTCACCCCTAGCAGACTCCTTTCTACGGCATCGTCCTGGGAAACGCGGCTACACCACTCGGCTCAGTGGTCCTGCCAGTTACCTTTGGGACAAGGACAACTACCGCACCGAGTACATCAAGTTTGAGGTGGTTGACTTCGAGTCGTCGTACCATGCCATCCTCGGCAGACCAACACTGGCCAAGTTCATGGCCTTGCCCCACTACGTCTACCTGCTACCAAGATGCCAGGCAACACAGGCGTACTCACGCTCCGTGGCAACCTGAAGAAGTCGTATGATTGCGACCAGGAGGCGATTGAGTACACCACAACATCACACGTGCCAAACCTGTCTGCAGAAGTACTCGCAGCCGCGCAGAAGCTCACCGACTTAGAGATGGAGATCTCCAGCCAGCGGCCTAGCCAGTCGAGGGTTAAATCCAACCCCAGCGATGTTGGCATCAAGGCCATCCAGCTGCAAGAAGGCGACCCGTCCAAGACTGCTTTGATCGGAGGCGACTTAAGTGACAAATAGGAAAGCACGCTCGTCAGCTTCCTTCGGGCAAACCGAGACATATTTGCATGGAAGCCAGCGGATATGCCAGAGGTGCCCAAGGGGTTGATTGAGTATTGCCTAAAAGTTGACCCTAAAGCCACTCCGAACAAGTAACGACTACGACGCTTCGCCCTCGACAAGAGGGAGGCTATCAAGAAGGAGCTAGCAAAACAACTCACGGCTGATTTTATTAAAGTAGTGTACTACCCCGAGTGGTTAGCTAACCCTGTACTAGTCTTGAAAAATAATAATAATGAATGGAGGATGTGTGTGGATTATACTGATGTCAACAAACACTGCCCGAAGGATCGCGCTCCCACACATCGACCAGGTCATCGACTCTACGGCTGGCTGCGTCCTACTCTCCTTCCTCGACTGCTACTCGGGCTACCACCAGATAGCTCTCAAGGAAGAAGATCAGATCCAAACTGCGTTCATCACCCCTTTTGGAGCATATGCATACACAACAATGTCATTCAGGTTGAAGAACGCAGGAGCTACCTATCAACGGGCCATCCAACTGTGCCTTGCGGACCAACTACATCGCAAAGTTGAAGCTTACGTGGACGACGTGGTCATCAAGACCAGATCCCACGATGAGTTCATCGCTGATTTCGAGAAAACATTCAACAGTTTGCGGAAGTTTTGATATAAGCTTAACCCGACGAAGTGCGTCTTCGGCGTGCCACAAGGAAAACTACTCGGTTTCATTGTTAGTCATCGAGGAATTGAAGCAAACCCGAAGAAGATCACCGCCATCATAGTTATGGATGCTCCATGGACGATCAAGGACGTCCAGAAGCTCACAGGCTGCATGGCAGCCTTGAACAGATTCATCTCTCGACTTGGAGAACGGGGACTACCCTTCTTCAAATTGCTCAAGCGCCATGACAAGTTCCAGTGGACCGAGGAGGCAAAGCAGATGCTACAAGATCTCAAGTACCATTTGCAGTCGCCCCCCCATCCTGACGGCTGCCCAACCAGGCAAAAACCTACTCCTCTACATCACCGCGACTACTCACGTCGTCATTACGACAGTCGTGGTGGAACACCAGGAGGAAGACCACGCCTTCGGGGTGCAGCGACCAGTCTACTTCATCAACGAAGTCCTTTGTGAACCTAAGGTTCGTTACCCCACAATTCAGAAACTACTTTACGGTATACTCATCACCTCCAGCAAGCTTCGCCATTATTTCGACGCATACAACATCTTGGTGGTCACCAACCTCCCATTGGCGGATATCCTCCACAATCGGGATGCCACCGGGCGCATATCCAAGTGAGCAGTGGAGCTGGGACCCCTCACCCTCGACTTCAAGCCCCAGATGGCCATCAAGTCGCAGTCACTAGTCGATTTCATGGCGGAGTGCCGAGAAAACCAAGTGAAAGCCCTAGCCAACCAGCCAGAGCATTGGGTCATGTACTTTGATGGCTCACTCAAGCTTGGTGGCGGTGGCGCGGGAGTACTTTTCATCAGTCCGAGAGGAGAACAACTCAAGTACGTGTTCCAAATACTAAGCTCGGTGGCGGTGGTGCGGGAGTACTTTTCATCAGTCCGAGAGGAGGACAACTCAAGTACGTGTTCCAAATACTATTCAAGGTCTCTAACAACGAAGCCGAGTGTCAGACCCGGGGCAGCGGGACTGCTCACTTGATGTACATATACATGTAGTATGGGATGGCACATGGGCTATACCTTATCCTCAATGTAACTAGTCGTGTAGCACTAAGACTATTTGTACGTAAGGAAACTACCCGAGCCGTACCCGGTAGGACTCCTCAGGCCGTCTCGACTAGGACTTCCATGTAACCTTGTCCCCCCAGACTATATAAGGGCGGGCAGGGACCCCTCCAAAGCATAACCAACAACCTCATAACCTCTAAGGCAATACAAACCATACAGGACGTAGGGTATTACGCTTTCGGTGGCCCGAACCTGTCTAAACTTTGTGTTTCTTGCACTTTCGAGTTCCTGATCTCGATGACACCCTACCTACAACTTACCACCTCGGGGGTATCCCTCGGTCGGCTTGACGGTAAAACACGACAGCTGGCGCGCCAGGTAGGGGTGTTCATCGAGCATCCACCGGAGAACTTGATGGCATCCACCAACGTCACTAGCGCCATGCTCGATAAGGGCACAACTTTCATCTTCGGTTCGTAGATCTGCATCGCCAACGGCTCGGGTGGTTTCGACAGCCACCTAGCCAATTCCACGGTGCCCGAAGCTTCGAGCTGCTCGAGCGGACTCGACGAGTTCATCCACAACCTCAACGAGATGCATCCGCTTCTCACCAGCGAGACCGAGGAGAATTCCGTCACCTACGCATTTTCGACTCGTGTCCCAACACGACTCTCCGGGTCAGACTCAAGCCGATATGGGGGGGGAGCGTACCCGATTCCACTTCGGATTACGCAACACAGCTTCTTCTTACGAGGAGACCCTATGGTCTAAGTCCCTCTCCGACCTGGAAGCAGACTTAGATCTCCTACTCAAGGTCGGAGACGAGGACGCCACCGCTAGTCGGGAGGCTCCCGTTTTCGACGCCTACTCGGATTCAGATGACGAGCCTAACTCCTCTGCGGTCAGTCATCTGGGTCTGACCATTACAACTACTGAGCAGAGCAGATTCATATATTGGAAGGGCATGGAGCCCTCCGAACTACTCAACGATGATGCCCGCTTAGTAGCCACCATCCAGCAGCTGCCTTTTCAAGAGGGCAGACCTCTCGCTCCTATCTAGGAGGAGACTACCAGGACGTCTACCATGAAGGTCCTGGCCACCGATTATTCAGGCGACTACACGCCAGAGCGCGAAGTCTACATGGTTTCCATCCACAAGGTCGACGACGACGAGCCTGGCATCGAGTTCGACAATGAACTCGAGGACGCGATCTCCGACGACTAGTTCACCGCTGACGCCCCTCAAGGTGAAGACGAAGACCACAAGCGACGCGGTCGCCTGAGGAACTCTAAACGCAACAAACGCAGGCACAATGCTCAAGAGCACGCCGCAACCCGCATTGGCAAAGGGACCTGCGACGGGATTTCGATGCTGCTGCAGAAGACGAATTTGTTACCCCCATGGGCAACATCTACGAAGCTTCACTGCTCCTGCAGCGGATCCCACAAACAGATGAAACTCAGCGGATCATGCGACTTGTTAAGCAAGCCGCAGTCCAACTCGACAAGATGAATCCGCTGCAGTCTATCGTACTCGCTCCAAATCGGAATGACACGACAGCTCTGCTCCCCAAGGTACTCGTGCCGTCGGAGGACACCCCAACCCCCGCAACAACCAACAAGTTGAGCAGGAGGCTCAACAAAATTGCACCAGGCCCAGGGGTGGAGGACAACCCGCGGGAGGCCAAGGCCACCAGGGCAACCAGCTTCCACCACCCCCCGGTGACCTGAGGCAACACATCAATAGCAACCGCGACGCGCGTACCATTATCTCCAACAGGCAGCGCGAGCGGTAGGAAAACGGCCCTCGCAATGACAGTGATCGCTTCCCGGCTTTTACTGAAAACCTCACCAACCGCGAGATTCCAAGGGACTTCAAGCCCACAAACATCCCGAAGTATGACGGAAAGCAGGATCCGCGGCAATGGCTACGATGCTACTCTGTGGCCATCGAAGTGTGTGGGGGCTCTAACTCGACTAAAGCCCTCTACTTCCCTATGGTCCTGGAGACTGCACCGCTCACATGGCTGGAAACCCTCCGGCCGAACTCCATCGACTCCTGGGAGGCCCTGAAGCAAGTCTTCGTCGACAACTTCCAAGGCTCCATGATCCCGGCGGGTACCCGCCATGACTTGTCGCAGGTCAAACAGGAGGAGAACGAGACCCTGAAGTCGTACACGCGTTGCTTCTTCGACACCCGCTCCACCATTGCCAACATCGCCGACGAAGAAGTCATCCGCTGCTTCCGCAATGGGTTGGCCGTGAAGCAAACGTACCGCGAGTTTGGGAGAAACCTCCCGACTACCGTACTTGAGCTCTGCGACATGATGCAGCGATGGGCGGATCAAGAAGACGAGGAGAACGAATGCTTCCCCAAGCGCAAGACCGACAAGGGCAACGGCAGTAACTCGGGCGCCGCCCGTAACCGGAAGCTAGAGGACCAAGTGGCCAGCGTCGAGACCAGTCCCTGCAACAAGAAGTCAGGCAAGCTGCAGGAGCAATACGAGAAAATTCTTCACGAGCAATGCCCGATACACCCGAAGGGCAAGCATACCATGTTCCAGTGTACCGTCCTCCGCAAGAGCCTCAATGCACCACTCCCCGATGACGAGGAAAAGGACAAGGACAAGGCGGTCGACGGCAACGACAAGTCAGGGCCTTCGGGTTTCCAATACCCGACTAATACTGTCAACGTCATCTTCGGAGGCGACGATGGTATTCTCACCAAACGCGCGCAGAAACTCTTTTGGCGTGAAGTCATGTCAGTTGAAGCCAGCAGTGCCGCGTCCTTTGAGACACAGCGAGGTCCCGATCTTTTTCTCTAGAAAGGATCAGTGGACCAGCTTCTCCGAGCCGGGAAAACTCCGGTAGTCGCGGGCTCTACACTGACCCGGGTACTCATCGACGGGGGGAGCGGTTTGAACTTGCTCTTCCCGAGTACTCTAAAGAAAATGAGGTTGGACATCAGCAAGATGCTCACCCCAAGCAAGGCTCCGTTTTATGGGATCGTTCCGGGTAACGCGGCTACACCGATCGGCTCGGTCACCCTGCCAGTTACTTTTGGGACAGCTGACAACTTCCGAACGGAGTACATCAAATTCGAAGTCGTGAACTTCGAATCATCATACCACACCATCCTCGGTAGGCCCGCCTTGGCCAAGTTCATGGCGGTACCCCATTAAATCTACCTTGTTTTGAAAATGCCAGGTACCAACGGTGTGCTATCTCTCCGCGGCGACGTCGAGAAGTCCTATGACTGCGACCAGGAGGCGATCAAGTACGCTGCATCAGCTCGTGTGCCAGAGCCTTCTTCGAAAGTACTCGCGGCCGCGGAACAACTCTCCGAGACAGAGCTGGAGGTGGCGAACAAGAGGCCAAATCCGTCGAGGGTCAAGCCGAACTCCGACGTTGGCATCAAGACCATCCAGCTCCAGGAGGGTGATTCATCCAAGACCGCTCTGATCGGCGGGAACCTGAACAACAAATAGGAACTCGCGCTCGTCAAGTTTCTTCGGGCTAATCGAGACATCTTCGTCTGGAAACTAGCGGACATGCCAGGTGTGCCCAAGGAGTTGATCGAGCATGCCCTAAAAGTTGATCCCAAACCACTCTGAGGAACCAACGACTACGTCGTTTCTCTCCAGAAAAGAGGTAGGCTATCAAAAAAGAGCTAGCTAAACTACTCGCGGCTGGTTTCATCAAAGAGGTGTACCACCCAGAGTGGCTAGCCAACCCTGTACTTGTTCTGAAAAAGAATAATAATGAATGGAGAATGTGTGTCGACTATACCGATCTCAATAGGCACTGCCCGAAAGATCCTTTCGCACTACCCCGTATTGATCAGGTCATCGACTCCACCGCTGGCTGCGTTCTGCTCTCCTTCCTTGATTGCTACTCGGGTTATCATCAGATTTCCCTCAAGGAAGAAGACCAGATCTCAGAGAGTTTTCTCGGCTCGGAGAAGCTGGTCCACTCATCCTTTCTGGAGAAAAAGATCGGGACCTCGCTGTGTCTCAAAGGACGTGGCACTACTAGCTCAACTGACATGACTTCGCACCGAAAGAGTTTCTGCGCGCGTTTGGTGAGAATACCATCGTCGCCTCCGAAGATGACGTTGACGGTATTAGTCAGGTGTTGGAAACCCGGAGGCCCTGACTTGTCGTTGTCGTTGTCCGCCTTGTCCTTGTCCTTTTCCTCGTCATCGGGGAGTGGTGCATTGAGGCTCTTGCGGAGGACGGTACACTGGAACATGGTATGCTTGCCCTTCGGGTGTATCGGGCATTGCTCGTGAAGAATTTTCTCGTATTGCTCCTGCAGCTTGCCCGACTTCTTGTTGCGACGACTGGTCCACACCCTACATCTGTTGTAACTACTCGTAGTGTAGTAGGACTACTCATACAATAGTGAAACTAGTCGGACACGGTAAGAAACTACCCAAAAAGTACTCGGGTAGGACTCCTGGGCTTGTACTCGACTAGGACTTCCATGTAAACCTGTCCCCCAAACTATATAAGGGCGGACAGGGACCCCCTCCAAACAGGAGATCACCCGATCACCACCTAAGGAAATACAAACCACACAACGTAGGGTATCACGCTCTCGGCGGCCTGAACCTGTCTAAACCTTGTATTCCTTACACCTTCGAGTTCCTGATCTCGGCGACACCCTACCTACAAACTCACCACCTCGGGGGTATCCCTCGGTGGGCGTGGCAGTAAAACACCGACAGTCCGAACCACAAATTTCATATTGTAGGCAATATTTGCTAGATTAATTAACAAATTATTCATTTTAGTTTTGCATTTCTGCATTCTAATTTAAGCATTTTCAGTGTTACTTGTTTTTGTTTTATATCGATCAGTTTTCATGCTTGGTGCTGTTGTGCTATAGCATTGTGATGTTTTTCTTTTGGAGAAGCATTATGATTACTTTTTGTAGTGCAGATGATGTTGATCGGTGAGGCAATAGTTCAGTTGTCAATATGCAAATGTAGTATCCAAATTACACGTTCTGTCACACGAGGAAATCTTAGCACTGTGATGACTTTTTTTATGCACATACAAGCTGTATTTGCTAAATTATGCTAAACCAACAAGCATTTTATCAATTGTAGGTAACTCATACTAAACCAACAAGCATTTTATCCGTTGTAGTTCAGCATTTTTATGTTTTGTTTGTTTTTATCATAATTTCATATTAAGCATTGTGGCTTTGTACGTGCTATATACTAACTGATTTGGTTCTTTTTTTTCCTCATTGTATGGCAGGTCATGAAAGCAGATCATCAGTTATGTGGGTAGATGAGATGCTGCACAGTATCATGAGTCATGATTGTTCAGTTTTGCCTGTGATGTAGTTTTGTATTCCGGGAGGGGGAGGCAAATATGTAGTTTTGCAGTACTAAATCATGTGTTGAATACCTAAACATATGTACATTTTGAATAAAATTGCATGTTATGTCAATGCTGTTTTTTCTATCCCTGGATCATCCACGACAGTGCTTTTGAGCTGCAGTTTTTTTTTTCCGTAAAGGGATAGTGGATAAAAGCTGGATTACCTCGGTTGCCAAAAAGGGACAGGCCGTATGGCCGGCCGTACGGTAGCGGGTCCATATTTGTAATAAAAGAAGGCAAGAAGTAATACGCTGTTGACGGCGTCAAGTTGCAATTGCCGCCGCTGACCCTCCGATTGATCTGCAATGTAGACACTTCTTCCCACACTCGTACGATTCATATGGCATGGCATATGACGCTGGCACTAGACGTGCGGGCGTATGATGCATGACGCGTGTGGATTCGGATGGGACACACGATATGGTATATAGCATCGTTACTAGACGTATACTGTGAAGTTGGACCTGACATATTGAGGGGGTATCTGTAGCACCTGGCCCAAATTGAATGCGGCTCGATAGTGGCCCATGAGTATTACGTACATATATTTATTACCATTTTACTAGTTGAGCAGGGGTAGAGTCAACTTATAAACTTTTGTCCTCCAGCTATAACACCTTTGAATCAACCTTTTACGATCACGGTAGAAGCGACGCAACGAGGAAGCTTTGCGAGCGAGAGCGGAGAGCCAGATACTTGTTGGATAAAAAATATCGCCGAGGGAGGAGATCTTTTTATTTCCGGTTGTAACAGACTAATGCGGTGGTATTTTAAATAGGTATACGTACCATTAGTAATTATCGGAAAATTTTATGAGCCTGTAATTTACACTGGTTTTAGGCCAAAAACCACTCCTTCAAACATGCCCTGTAATATATAGGAGGCACGGACGCGGTCTATAGCATAATGCCGTGACGCACCACGAGTCCACGACACTTCTTCTTTCTTCTGGTGAACCAACTTGACCGTGCGTGCTTTCATCTCAATGCAGCACTAATAATGTTCCTTTTCTCCCCTCGTGTTGACTGTGCATGGTTCAGATTACCGAGTCCACAGCCATCGTCATAAGCCAGCTCTACCCGCCAGGAACAAGTCGCGCCAACTCGCCATCACACCCACAGCAGCTCCGTCTGGCTGGCGATGCGCCACCACCTTGCCACCCCGCCCACAGGCCACAGCTCGCCTCTCCATCGTTGACCAGCTGCCACCCATGGGCTCAACCTGACGACGGCAGCAGAGCTGCAGCGACGGGGCCGGAGGCGGCGGACGTAGGAACGAAGAAGAACCTGGCACATGTAGAGCTAGCTCATCGGCGGGACATAGTTATTTCTTCTTTTTTTTTAACGTGAGGGACATGTTATTTCTCGCGCGAACGACGATAGATAGCTGTTGCCCCCACAAGCCCTTGCTCTATGTGAGAAACAGAGCCCGTGCAGTCCGGAGATGTTTGCGACGTCCCGTGGCTGAAGAGGATGAACAGAAGTACGGAAGGCACTGTGAGATTGCGACTGGGCCACGGACCAGGTCTTGATGTGTCCAATTTGAGGTGAGCATACGGCCCAACTGAGAGGTTCTGCCTAAGTAGCCCCTAGCGTTCTCTTCACGCAGAAGTGCAGAATTTTTCATATGATAGATAGATACTGGAATTCAAAATTTGCCATACAGACTTCACCTGCAATTTGGTGACACAACTTGATTACACTGTACGAACTATTTGCTTTTCTGTAATGCACGTGCATCTGTTCTTAAAAAGGAATATTTAAGTTAAAAGAGCATTTGCATCTCGCACAATTGCAATATGGAATGATTTGACTTTTGTGTTCTTTATCATTCCATATGCTTTCGTACTTTTTTTTCTGATAATATAGCTTTTGTACTGGAGGTGCTGTACACCTTAAGCGCGTCCTGATTCCATCGGTCTGACGCAGTGTCGGATCCAACTTACACTTGTTCAACTTTCAGTAGTAATTAGTCATAACCTTTCCACATGTTTGGCTAGTGATAATTTGGATCTGGATTTTGTTTTCCGAAAGAATCTATAAATCTATAATGTTTTGTTCAAACGTAAAGTAAAACCTAATATTCCAACTTCCAAGTGCAGCCCCTTATCAAGTTTTTGACACTATGAAATTTCAGGAATTCAGATATGTAGTTCCAAGCAGAAAAGCACTGACTGAAAACACTTTTTTAAGGTATACCAAATATCTCCGTTTTCAGTTTAAGAATAAAAAATATTTTTACGTCCCTGTTTAAACCTATGACAACCATGAGCAAAACACAAAATCAGACACGTGATAGGAATAATAATATAAGGCACGAGATTTATTTCAGGAAAGTATTTAGAAATATTTGTTTCTTCTGATTTCTACCGAGGTGATCATCATGCAAAACATGATGCCTAACTTGATCTGAGAACGGAAGAAAATCGCGCCAAACCGAGCCGGGCCAGGCCATCCTGTTGTGTTCTTGCCAGTGGGGACTTGGCGCCAAGCTCCAAGTGCTTGGACTGGTTTCAAAGGCTAACATCAAACAGAGGTAAGAAATGGAAAAACATTGTTTTCCCATAAGGTCGTTGAACTATTCTCTCCCATTGTATACTTGCAGCTTTCCACATGTTCTTTCAGTTAGCCTACCTCACTTTGAAATTTGATTCCCCTTTAATGTTACATATTTTCAACCTCTTCAGAAATTACATTTCAAAATTTCTAACACCCATGAAGTCAAAGCACCAATCATGCAGCTAGAGTGCTCCATTGAGGCCTATAGCAGTATAGCTATTCGCCATTTGACATTTTGACACGACAACTAAAACTACTACGAAGTGAGGCGCCACCAAGGCACCAACCATACGTGCGCGAGGGTGACGCTTCACCATGGCCGCGGCGACCAGCGGTGCAAGTGACACGTCGCCGTCGCCGACGGAGCTGCCATCGCCGGCGTGCGCGAAGGAGCTGGCGCCACCGCAGAAGGTCGTGATCTTCGCGAGCCCCGGCGCGGGCCACCTCATCCCGCTGGTGGAGCTCGCGCGGCGGCTCTCCGTGGACCACGGCCTCGCGGTCACGGTGGTCACGCTCACCGGCATGTCCAACCCGGCAACCGACGCCGCCGTGCTGTCCTCGCTGCCGGCCTCCGTCGCGACCTCGGTGTTCCCTGCGGTTTCCCTCGACGACCTCCCGCCGGATATCGGCTTCGGTACCCTCATGTTCGAGCTCGTCCGCCGCTCGCTCCCGCACCTCCACGCCCTCATGGAGGGCCCCAGCGGCGGCCCGGTGACCGCGCTCGTATGCGACTTCTTCGGAACCGCGGCGCTGCTGCTCGCCGCCGAGCTCGGCGCGCAGGGGTACGTCTTCTTCCCCAACAGCTTCGCCCTGATCTCCATAATGCGCCACATCGCGGAGCTCCACGTCGACGCCACCCCCGGCGAGAACCGCGACCTCCCGGACCCGCTCCCACTATCTAGCGGCCCGGTTCTGCGCCACGCCGACCTCCCCAACGGGTTCCGGGACCGGACGGACCTGGTATACGCCTATCTCGTCGAGGAGGCGCGGAGATACGGCCGCGCCAACGGCTTCTTGGTGAACAGCTTCGAGGAGCTGGAGATCGCCATGGCGGAAAAGTTCAAGCGGGACGCCGAGGACGGCGCGTTCCCTCCGGTGTACCCTGTGGGGCCCATCGTCCGGTCAAGACCCGGCAAAGAATCCGATGAGTCGGCGTGCTTGGAGTGGCTGGATCGCCAGCTGGAGGGCTCGGTGGTATACGTCTCCTTCGGCACCGGGGGCGCGCTGTCCGTGGAGCAGACGGCCGAGCTCGCCGCTGGGCTGGAGACGAGTGGCCACAGATTTCTTTGGGTCGTGCGCATGCCCAGCCTCGACGGGAGCCCCTGCGCCTTGGGGACGGTTCCCGGCGCCAACGACGATCCACTGGCGTGGCTCCCCGAGGGGTTCTTGGAAAGGACGAGGGGCCGGGGCCTCGCCGTCGCGGCGTGGGCGCCGCAGGTGCGCGTGCTGTCTCACCCCGCGACGGCGGCCTTCCTGTCGCACTGCGGGTGGAACTCGACGCTGGAGAGCGTGGCGGCCGGCGTGCCGATGCTCGCGTGGCCGCTGTACGCGGAGCAGAAGACGAACGCGGCCATCCTGACCGAGGTAACCGGCGTGGCGATGCGGCCGGCGGCGCGCGGCGACGGCCTGGTGGCGCGCGAGGAGATCGCGGCGGCGGTGAGGGAGCTCATGGAGGGGGAGAAGAGAAGCGCCGCGCGCTGCCGGGCGAGAGAGCTCCGTGAGGCTGCTGCGCGGGCGTGGTCGCCGGAAGGATCGTCGCGGCGGGCGCTGGGGGAAGTCGCCGGCAAGTGGAAGGCAGCACTAGTCAACGGGAATGGAAGGACTGCATGATTTGTTTCTTCCTCCATGGCTCCATGCTGATCAATCATCAAGGCTCCTCCATGTGCCTATTACTTCCGTGAATCAGACGAGACGAAACTAATAAGTTTCTGTGAATTCGAGGAGATTTTGTTGAACTTCTTGCTATCCAAACACTCTTTCCTCAGGTTTTTTTTAAGATTTTCCAGCGGTTAAAATTTTCGTTCGCTTCAGCTTCTTGGCCTGGCTGCAGGCCCTGCAGCTGCAGCTGCGGAGCACAGCCAACCATTCGGCTGCACGTCTACTCCCTCCATCCAAAATAGAATACAACTCGGGAGAAGTTAAATAGTTTCAAATTTGATCAAATTTATAAAAAAACTACTAATATTTATATCTCCAGATAAATAGTAAGAAAATATATTACATGATTACCGCCGGACGCTAGCATCGGAGGCCTTAATCACCACCTGTATGTAACCTCGAGTCTTCCATCGTCATCTGATCTAAGTAACAATCGTCCAGCAAAAAATCCCACTACAACATAAGACTATGTTTCATGCAACATCATCCTACTCTTAGTTGGTGACTAATCTCGATAACCCGGTGAGGATCACATAAAAACTCCATTTCTTAACCAATCCCGCATGAAAAATTGCAAGAACTATGTTCCTGGTTTAAAATCAAAGTTTCCCCTAAGATCCCCATCTCGATGCCACAAATCTCTAGATATTTGTCTTAAAATAATGCAGCAACATTGAAAACAATGACAAACAATGACTGCAATATTGAAAAACAGTAACCGGAACATAAGAAGCCTGAAAAGTGCAATGAAGCGAATACATATCAAGAGATGCAACATATTTTCTCAGGTGCAACACTGGTAGAAGCTTAGTGCAACAACTAAAATCAACCCTTGCAACAGATACATTGAGCATCTAGAAACACATCAGCGCAACACCAAAAAAACGAATTGCCATATCTGGAAACAGTTGTTACAAACATTAAGAAAACAAGAGTGTAACAAACCGTGGCCGATCCACAACATAAATGAAAATTGCAAGATTAAGAAACTTGCGACATCTACAATCACCTACTGAAACATCCGGAATAACCAATTTCAATATTCCTAACTCGTGAGAAATTTCGACATTCCTTCGGATAGGGGTCCTCGGTTGCTATGCATCCAGACGAGGGAGAGAAGGCCGCCGGTGGCGCAACCTTCTCTCCCTTGGCGACGGCGACGAGGGAGAGAAGGTTGGAAGCTGGTAGACCTCGCCGCGCCACCCGTGGTGAAGCTCCCAGGCGCCGCCCCCACAGTGGGTTGCCTGCCCCATAGGGCTCTGCCGCCGGAGACTGCTCGAGACGGTGGGGATGAGAATAGGTCGAGATGAGGATTGGGGATGGCGGGGTGCTTCGCGCTGGCCACGAGGTGAGGGTGAGAGAAGTACAAGATGGAAATATCTGAGCTCGCCGCGCCGTTTGTTTGGTACTGTGGTGCGAGTGAGAGGAGCTGAAAGAAGAGGTACGGGAGGCGGTGTTACTGGAGGCGGAGGAATGTGTGGATAAGAATGAATTAGGAGGGACCGAGCCACCGAGGGAGCGTATGAGGCCCAGCGTCCGATATATTTACGTGGCTCGGACACTCAGGTCAGAGCATTCCCGTTTTTTATATATACGTGGTCGCACAAATCGATGTTTACACTGCAGGAACCGAACCAAACTTCCGTTTGACTTCTGTTTGACTGAAGAGATCGGCACTGGATAGAAGCCTGGATGGAGGCCTTTTTAGGCAAATAACAGAACTCATGGTTTCATATTATGATTTTTTGTAAAACAATAGGTGTACCCCAGGCCGTGTAACAGAGTGGCTGATATGTTTGCTGCCCAGGGGGGCAAATGTCAAATGTATTCTGGGCCAGCTACCAGACTATATCTGACTTGGTTTCCAGCGACATGCTTGGAATTAGTGGTTAATGGAACTCAACATTCCGTGTCAAATTAAAAGAATTGTTAGCGAGTTAGCCTCGGCCAGAAGAAAAAATAAATTCACATTCAGATTTCTCTGAAAATAGCGTTTAGTCATTACGAGGGGTTGACACTAGATAAAACAGAAGAAAGCACAAAACTCGAACAAGTAATTTTCCCAGGAAAAAAAAAATTGAATTTCAAGGCATCATAAGCGGTACTAAAGAGGTAATGAAAAGTTTGTTTATTATAGTATATGTTGCTAATTTACATCCTCAATGATATCAAAATGATGTAAAACGGGAAATGAAAATTCATGTATAAGCCGGACCAATTTGGTGCCCCCCTAAAACCGCTATACAGACTAGAGGCAAAATCTCAGCATAGGGTATACTCGCAATCAAGAAGGCGGGTCAGGATCTCCTGGCAGCTTGGACGCCTCTCCGGCTCTGCCCAGCAATCTGTAAAAACAAGGATGTAGCATGTTTTTTTTAAGTAGGTCAACATTAGGTGCTTGCAATGGTGACATAAATTTCTTCATTTCTTAGAACATGATGAGTGACAATTTCAAAGTGAGATTAGACAAATGGATGTCTGAACTGTAGATTGCTGACTAATACTCCCTCAGTTCGTAAATGTATGATATTTTGGACATCAACGTAGTCTCGAGTGCACACATTTGGCCACCACTTTTTGTATGAAAATTATTTTGAAAATTACTATATTACGAAAGTACTCTTCAAAACAAATCCATGGTCAAAGTTGAAAGGTGTTGACTGCACACATTCTAGGACATCATACATTGACAAAGGGAGGTAGTACCGTTTCTGCCTGGTTGCCTAGGTAAATGACTTGTGCTTTTTTTTTTCTAGATCAAAAGTATTCAACAATATCCATCAGTTTCCTCTAATCTTTTCACGAAATAGATTAGCATCATCTGTCTCTAGAGATAAGGAATTTCTTATAGGTAAGCTTGAAAATTGCAACATGTATGCCCACTATAATCTATTACGAAGTAATTCACAAACTACTTGGAATCTGGGCAAACCACAATTGAAATATCAAATATCAAAATGATGCAGGATTGTACCAACCAACTACCCTTTCATAGAAGAAGGAACACAAACCATACCCGCAATCAAGCTTCCAAGAGGTCCTTCTGGTATTTCCAGTCTCGCCCCATCATTCGCAACAGAATAAACGATCTAACATGTAGATAGGAGATAACAAATTCTATGTGAGTTGGTTTCATTTAGTGACAACTAATAAAAAAAGAGCCGTTGAAAAGTATGGTGGCTACCTGAACAGGTGGTATTCCTTCCCAAGGTCTACTCAGAGTGCAAAGCTCCCACATGATAACCCCAAAGCTGAAGATATCACATTTTTCTGTGAATGGTTCATTGCGAATGAGCTCAGGAGCCATCCACTCTGGGGTCCCCGCAGATGAGTTATCATTCATTGCGGAATCTGACATTATTTGAGAGAGCCCAAAATCACATATCTTGACTGTCCAGTATTTGTTAACAAGGCAATTTGCACTCTTGAGATCACGGTGAACAATCTTCAGTCGGTGCATGCACATGAGGCCCCTTGTACAACACGATAATAAGAACATAAAGGGATATAGAATGGATTGAACCATCTGAAAAACTACAGGCACTGAACAGTCCAGAAAACTAATGGCATTGAGCATGCTCACCTACAGATATCACGGAGCATCTTTAACCTCCTCTTCCAATGGAGCTTCATTTTAAGCGTTTTTGAATGAATCAAGCTGTACAAAGAACCCAATTCCATGTACTCAGTGACTAGGGATAAGTGAGGAGGCTTCATACATGCACCAAGGAAGAGTATGACTGCAGTGCAAAGCAACATATTTAGCATACTCTTCAGAACACATGATAAGTTCTTTTCTTTATGAAATAGGAAACAGCATCCTGAAGAGGCTGATATCAAAATTAACAAATTGAATTTTAAACAAAACTAATGTAAGTTCAATGTGGAGGTAGTACCATTGGGATGTCGAAGTCGGCTGAAACAAAACGAGAAAATAATAAGAGGACAATCTTTTAGACATTCATAACAAAAGTAATGGACAAAGATATAGGCAGAACCTAAGTATTGAGATCTCGTTGCAGAAATCTTTCATATTCTCTGTTGTCAAATCTTGCTCCAGGAATACTTTTATAGCTACATCTGTTCCATTCCAGAGGCCACGGAAGACTTCTCCAAAGAACCCTGAATAAAAATTTTGATGAGCTACAACCTTAGAATCAGATGCCACATAAAGGAAACACGGCATCTATTACTTGAGATTCATTGATTTTTCTCGATACTTCAAGAAGTTGGTAATAAAGGACATAGCTTCTGATGATGCAACTGCCTCTAACAGACTTCAGATGATGCAATGCTTCCAAAATATATCAAATATTAGACAACAGGGAAGATTACTTGCCTACTCCCACACGAATGCCAACAGTAATCTCTGAAAACTCAATGTGCCATTCCTCATATGGCAATAAAGGCTTGTTCAGAAATGGTGAAGACTGCAACACCTTATTCCAGGTTGACATCAGATCAGCTTCTGTGAAGTCAGATGGGCCCCTAAGGTCAGAGGCAAGGATACTTGACCTATGGGGTGATGAAGGTAATGACACTGCTTTCTGACTACTAATTTGTCTTCTCAAACCCTCCAGTGCGCTTGGTCGTCTTGTAGATACTTCATCGTCATGGGAGTCACCAGCAGGTTCCTATATAAAGCATGAATCATAAAAATAATTAAACCACAAAACTAAGTAACTCAGACCTTCCAATCGGTCTTTGGGTTTACTGAATAAAGAAGCACAGAACATTCTAGCATAAGTAGTAGATCAAGAAAAGTTTACTGAAAATCAAAACAAGACATGCCAATAAACTAGATCAAGAAAAGTTCGCGATATCAGATAGCACTCAACTATTTGGCACCGGTGCATTGCTGTCTATGTACTGATGCTGTACAGTAATGCTAGCAGCACAAGTATGGAACTGCACAGGTAGTCAGGTACATGAACGTTTAAAAATATTTCATGTTATCTGAACTATTCTGCGCAGGCAGACCAAAGATGGACATCGGTAAGGTATGCAGGCATAACTATGGATAATAGGCACCGTTTTGGATAATTGCATGGTCTCCAGGATGTAACATTAGGCACCAATGTCTACTGTAACATACATATGGAAGAAACAATTACAATATAATGAACTTGAAATAACACAAAAGAATGCAGCAAAACCAGTTCTTTACTTTTATAACACTAATGTTCTGAAGATATGCAAAATTAATTTGACAAGTTCCTAGTATACTAAAAGGGGAACTTGGATACGGCATTATGAAACATGAGAACACATTAAAAGTTGCTCCAGAATTTTGAAAAAATACCATTCCGAAAATAATCTTAGTTAAAAAAATGCTATGCAAGACAAAATTTTAAGAATTTTTACTTTTTCATAAGCATCTTTCATAGCTTTCCGTTTCGCAATGACATATTAGAATACCTTGTTTTGTCACAATTCATATGTTTATAGCTGGTTTTCAACGTGCACACATGCACCTCTCTAAAAGGAAAGATAACAGTAAATCTCTTACCGCTGCAATTTCACCAAAATTAGTGGGGTTGGCAGCCATTTGCCAAAACAGGACCCTAGGCAATAAGGGAGAGGTGGACATACTGGGTTGGGTTGCTGGCTTACAACGAAGACAAGATGTGGCGATGGAAGCACAAATCTAGCAGCAGCGATGGATACAAGGAGCAGATCAGGTTCCGCGTCGGTAGTGGCAGTGAGGGAGAGGAGCAAGGGTGGAGGGGATGGCCAGATCTGGCATCGGTGACAGTGGAAAACAGCCAAATTCAGCGTCCGCAGAGGTGGCGATGGGGAGGGAAAGTAGGGGGTGACAAGGGGCAACAATCACCGTGGCGAGGGATGGTAACTGCACATGCAGAGGCAAGTGGCTTAGGGTCTTACATTGGTTGCTTCAGGGATTGCCTCACGTGTCCCTTTCTCTCTGGGAATCTCCTTGCCCTCCTTCCTCTTTTGTATACAAGGCCCACCAAGGCAGTCCCAAGACAATAAGCGCCACCTAACACCTTTTATAAGAGTAGAACTCCTATGAAATTTAGGTTATACTTTGGAATGGAATTTTCTTTAGGAGTTTAAATGAGCAAGTTCTGTGCTAAAGGTTGCAATGGAAGGTCTCAAGGTTGTAGGAGTGCACAATGGGAGGACGAAGCTTGTAACTTTGTCTCCACAGAGCAGTGATGGAATAAGGTCTGCACCTAGGGGAAGGGAGAGAAGGAACAGGCACCGGAGATAACTTTTGCTTGCATTCATGGGCACCACCTCACCTTATATGGCTTATTCCAGTCCAACAAACCAACAGAAACAATCTAGCATATCAAACTGATCTTATCTAACATAAATTGATTCTTAAGCAAATATTAAGCATTCTCATCCTCTTAGCATAATCGGTTTGTGCCATGCTACCCTGCTTGTGGCGCCTAGCATAAGTGCAACACCATAAAACACGCTACTATTTGGAATCAACAAAGTATATAGCATGGGTCCCTGCCCTTATATTACAAACAAAAAATTGGAATTAAACATGCATATGCTACCCTACAAATATGAACCTAAGTGTCTAAGTTCAAAGACTGTCATACAACCTGCACCTAGGTACACTAAAACTGAAGAGGATGGGTCTACCTATTGGAACTGTAAAGTGGATTACTCCCTTGTAGCCCCTTTGACAAGCATAACAGGTGTTAGATACTTAGATCCATAGGCATCTTATTGGCTTTTAGTTAGCATGCTAGCATTAGTGTCAGCTGTAACATACACACGTGTTTGCTGTAGGTGTGAAAAGCAACAAAACTAGGTATTCTTATAAATCAACACTTGCTGAAATGAAAGTTAGGATTTTGCCAGTATCCACTTATCCAATGGTGTCAACCTCAAGTGGGTACATAATCAGGATGCGAATTACAATTAAGGATCTAAGCCCTGTAGGCTACAAGAGAATGGTGGTGATTACAAGTTATAACAAGAAAGGAAACCTAAGCAGATAGTACTCTTTGCGGAGGAATAATAACAACCAAAATCATGATGAATTTGAAAACATAAACTACAATGCCATGAAAAATAGGAAACTATTCTCATTTCACATGGAGAAAGAAGTCTTTTACACCATCTAATTCAGGCTTCTTTCTGAACAGGAACAAAATGTGAACAAAGCATCTGACAGTGCAGCATTAACTTCCACTTGATGCCTACTGTTAGAATCGAAACTCTTACTCTCATCGAGAGGATGACACTAGGAGTTGGGGCAATTTTCTAGTTTACTTCTCACACAATGCCATGCCAACCCGAGGGGTTGGGGTTACATATTTATAGCTGGCCAAGGCAGCCAAGCATATACCAAGATGCTAGTATAAGATGCTAGTCTAAAAGCTAGTGATGCTTAGTCTAAGATGCTGTCCTAGATGCTGTCCTAAAAGCTAGTCTAAGATGTTAAATGCTGTCCTGGTAGATGTTGTCCTGGTTGGGGCAGCAAGACCACCATGCCGAGGACCACAAAGACCAACAGTACAAAGACTTATCCCATCATTCTCCCTCTAAGTCTTGTGCGTCGTCTTGTGGGAAAGTTGAACCATCCCGGTCCGGGAACAAAGCTCAAGAAACTTGATCCTCCCAAGGGGTTTGGTGAGCAGGTCCGCAAGCTGGTCCTTGGTGTTGATGTAGCTCGCCTTGATGCTCCCTTCCTCCAAGCAGCCTCGGATGAAGTGGTACCTCACCCGGATGTGCTTGCTCCGTTCATGGAAAACGGGGTTCTTTGCCAGAGCCAGAGCGGACTTGCTGTCGACCCTGAGTTCCACCGCTTCAGTGTCTCTTCCGAGATGATCACCGAGCAGTCGAGCGAGCCAGAGCGCCTGAGTCGAAGCGGTGGAGGCCGCTATGTACTCAGCCTCACAGCTGGACAGGGTCACCACTTGCTACTTGACCGATTGCTAGCTAACGAGGCACTTGCCGAGGAAGAAGAGGATCCCGCTTGCGCTCTTGCTGATGTCGATGTCGCCGGCTGGTCGTTGTCGCTGTACCCGACGAAGTGTGCCTCCCCAGGACACCTCGGGTAGTAGAGACCGTGGTCGAGAGTCCCCGCAACATAGTGGATGATCCTCTTCACAGCCTGCTGGTGCTCCGTCGTCAGTCGCTGCATGAACCGACTAACGTAGCCGACGGAGAATGCCAAGTCCGGCCGTGTGTGGGCGAGGTAGCGAAGGCTCCCCACAAGACGCCGGTACTGCGTAGCGTCCACCTCCTCCGTCGTGCTGTCGCGGCTCAGCTTCAGCCTCTCCTCCATCGGAGTGAGAGCTGGGTTACAGTCGGTGAGCCCAGCCAGCTCAACGACGCGCTTGGCGTAGGCGGTCTGTCGAAGTGTGATCCTAGAGTCATCCTGGTGCACCTCGATCCCCAGGTAGAAGGAGAGAGGTCCCAGGTCACTCATCTGGAAGGTGGCCTTCATCTCTTCCTTGAACGCCGCCACCTCCGCATCCTTGGTGCCGGTGATCATCAAGTCGTCGACGTAGACACCCACCAGTAGGGCATTTCCTCCATTGCCCCGCCGGTAGATGGCCGCCTCGTGCGGGCTTTGCTCGAAGCCCATCCCCTTGAGCGTGGAATCCAACTTAGCATTCCATGCCCTCGGTGCCTGCCGCAAACCGTAGAGAGCCTTGCGCAGGCGTAACACCTTGCCTTCCTTGCCGGGGATCGCGAAACCCGGCGGCTGATGTACGTAGACCTCCTTCAAATCGCCGTTAAGGAACGCCGACTTGACGTCCATGTGATGAACGCGCCAGCCCTCCTGGGCGGCTAGCGCAAGGAGGAATCGCACGGACTCCATCCGTGCCACGGGGGCAAAGGCATCGAAGAAGTCGATCCCCTCCTGCTGCACGAAACCTCGTGCCGCCAAGCGGGCCTTGTGCTTCACGATGGCGCCGGCTTCGTCCCTCTTCAGCTTGAACACCCACTTAAGGGTGATCGCGCGGTGACCGCGAGGAAGGTCAGCAAGCTCCCAAGTGCGGTTCTTCTCAACCGCGTCCATCTCCAACTGCATCGCGGCACGCCATGCCGCGTGTCTCTCGGCTTCTGCGAAGGACCGAGGCTCGCCGTCGTCGCACGCAAGGTGCAACTGCGCCTCCAGGTCGTGAGGCACCAGTCCTGGCACCGGCTGGTCGCCGAGAAGGTCTTCCATTGTGCGGTACCGCAACGGCTCGCCGTCATGGTACGCGTCGATGCGCTCCTCGTCGTGGGAGAGAGGAGTGGCAAACTCCACTGGGCTATGCTCGGCACGGGCTGGTGTCGGAGTAGGCGTGCCCGGAGGGGTAGCTGGTGGTGCTGGAGGCCGTGGGGTCGCCGGCTGTGGTGGAATCGGCAAAGAGCTCATCGCAGTCGAAGTCGTGGCTCGAGAGCGTGCCGCTGCCGAAGTAGCGGGCGCCGGAGTCGGTGGAGACTCGGGGACTGGGGTAGGCACGCTCGGTGAGGAGGAGCTGCCTACTCCCCCAGCTCCCTCGAAGTGGACATACTCGACAGTGAAGTCTTCGTACGTCGGTGTCGAGCCGTCGTCCACCATCTTGTCCCATGCCCATCCTCGCCCTTCGTTGAACTCTACGTCGCGCGCCGTGCGCACACGCTATGTCTCCCGGTCGAGAATGCGGTAGGCCTTCGAGCCCTCCACGTAGCCGATGAACACCCCTGGAGTGCTCCTGTCGTCGAGCTTGCCGATGTGGCCAAGCTCCTTGGCGAACGCGAGGCAGCCGAAGACCCGCAGGTGGGAGACCGCCGGCTTGCGCCCATGCCAAGCCTCGTACGGTGTCCTGCCATCGAGGGCCTTGGTGGGCGAGCGGTTGAGGATGTAAACAGCTGTCATCACCGCCTCGCCCCAGAAGACAGCCGACATCCCCCTCTGTTTGAGGAGGGCCCGAACCATCCCCACAACCGTCTGGTTGCGACGCTCGACGACGCCGTTCTGCTGCGGGCTGTACGGCACGGAGTAGTGGCGCTGAATGCCCTCATCAGCGCAGTACGACGCGAATTCAGCCGCCGTGAATTCGCCGCCGTTGTCGGTGCGCAGCATGCGTACCTTGCGGCCGCACTCCGCCTCCGCAGCAGCCTGCACGCGCCTGATGGCGTCCGCAGCCTCTCCCTTGCTGCCAAGGACCATCACCCACATGTAGCGGGAGAGGTCGTCGACGAGCAGCAGGAAGTAACGTCGTCCTCCCGGTGTGGCCGGTGTCACCGGGCCACACAAGTCCCCGTGCAGGAGCTCGAGCCGCTCCTTGGCTCGGAAGCTCGTCTGCTGGGGAAAGGGGAGCCGCCTCTGCTTCGTCATCACGCAGACGTCGTAGAACTGCTCCACGTGGTCGAGGCATGGCAGGCCTCGCACCATCTCCGTGGCACTGAGCCGCTTCGTCATCCCGGCAAGCGGCGAGGCAGAGAGGTTGTGCCACCTGCAGCTTAAGGATGTAGAGTCGATTCGCGCCTCTAGTTACTTTGGCAAAAAGGCGACGATGGCGATCCCAAATCCCCATGACTCCGTCCTCGATCGTTACGCGCGAACCGTTCTCATCCAGCTGTCCCAAGCTGATGATAGAGTTTCTCAATGCGGGGATGTAGTAGACTCCGGTGAGCAATCTGTGCTCACCAGACCTGGCAGTGAAGATGATGGAGCCGACACCCTTGATCTCTACGCCGGAGGCGTCCCCAAACTTGACGGAGCCTCGGATGTTGGAGTCAAGCTCGGAGAAGAACTCCTGCCAACCGGTCATGTGATGGGTGGCGCCGGTGTCGAGGCACCACCCATCAATCTTGTCGTTGTTGGAGGCGTCGCCGAGAAAGGCGTGTGCCCTCGACTCGTCAAGGTGGAGGAGAGCTGCTACGGTCGATGTCACTGGAGGTAGCTCGATGCTTGCGTGTGCCAGAAGGAGAGCCGACTCCTCCTCCACCTGTGCGACGTGGGCTTGGCCGCGTCGTGGCTGTCGACAGTTCCTGGCCCAATGACCAACCCCGCCGCAGTTACGGCAGGTGTCGTCTCGTGCCGGCTTGCGTGCGCTGACGGCGTCACCCTGGGCGCCTCCACGAGCGCCACCCTCGGTACGTCCTCACGCCCCGGCCTGGGCACCTCCGCGCGCCTTGCGCGGCTTGCCGTGCTTGCGGCCGCCTATCGAGGAAGAGGACTCCCCCTTCCTCCCGCCACCCTGAGATGCCTCCCACTGCTCTCGAGTGAGATAGAGTTTCCCGCCAATGGTGATAGGCCCCGAGAGAGGTTGTGGCTCATCGCTGTCGACGACCTTGAGGCGACCTATCGCCTCCTCGAACGTCATCGTAAAGAGGTCCAGCAGAGACTGGATCGAGCGAGCGATCTGCCTGTACTTCTCGAGGACGCAGCGAAAGAGCTTCTCGATAGCTCTCTCCTCGTCGTAGGTGTCGTCGCCGTACTGCACCATCTTCTGCAGCAGAGTGTTGAGACGGAGAGCAAAGTCATCAATGTCCTCACCTGGCTTGAAGGCCAGGTTCTCCTACTCCTTGCGAAGTGCCTGCAGTGTGGACTTGCGGGCGCGGTCGCTGCCGATGCGTGCCGCAGCGATGGCGTCCCAGGCGTCCTTGGCGGTCTGCTTCTTGGAAAGCGTGAATTGCATCTCGGTCGGAACTGCAGCGATGAGAGCATCCAACGCCCGTCGATCTTCATCGAAGTCGACATCGCCGTACCGAACTACCTCCCGCATGTGCCGCACCTGGAGCCTCACCCTTACGACCGCGGCCCACTCGACGTAGTTGGTCTTGGTGAGGGTAGGCCACCCACCACCGGGACCAAGGTCCCTGACCACCGCCTGGACGCCATGGTAGCCATGGCGCCGGTCTGGGGAGGGAGAGCCGCGCCGCCTGTGAGGGCCGCGCTCTTCGTCAACCCGGCCGCCGTCGCCGGGAGCACCGCCGTCATGTGCGCCCCCGCCTGGGGCTCCGCCGGCGCGTCCGCGCCTGTCTGGGCTGCCGCCGCCGCGCCCGCCCCCGCCTGGAGCGCCGCCGGCACGTCCGCGCCCATCTGGGCCGTCGCCACCACCCCCGTGGGGGTGCGCAGCTGCCCACAGCCTCGCCCGCTCGCGAGCTGTTTCCCTTGCCAGCCCAAGGTCCGCATCGGTGCCGCCGTCGGTGGAGGCAGAGCTACCGGAGCTGCTGCCACGCAGAACCTCGAGCTCCGCTGCCGCCGCCGCATCTGCCGCTGCCGCTGCCTCCACCTCCGCCCTTGCTGCTACCAGCTCCGCCGCTGCCAGCCTTGCCGCCCTTGTCGCCGTTTGCTGCTGCCGCTCGTTCGCGCTCTACCGCGGCGACCTCGGCCTCCTGCCGGTGCCGCGCGCTCGAGGCGACCGAGCGCTGAGACTGCCCTTCGGACATGGCGTGCTAATGGGGGGCTGCTGCGTGGGGAGGAGGTTGCCTCAGACGTGCTGCTGCTGCTGCTTGTCTGTGCAGGGGAGGAGAGGTGAGTAGAAACAACAGGTGTTGCTGCTGCTGGCTGAGAGCGAAAGGAGACGTGGGAGGGAGAGGAACATGAGATGTTCAAGAAAGACCGGCTCTGATACCAGTTGTTAGAATCGAAACTCTTACTCTCATCGAGAGGATGACACTAAGAGTTGGGGCAATTTTCTAGTTGACTTCTCACACAATGCCATGCCAACCCGAGGGGTTGGGGTTATATATTTATAGCTGGCCAAGACAAGCATATACCAAGATGCTAGTCTAAAAGCTAGTGATGCTTAGTCTAAGATGTTGTCCTAGATGCTGTCCTAAAAGCTAGTTTAAGATGTTAAATGTTGTCCTGCTAGATGCTATCATGGTTGGGGCAGCAAGACCACCATGCCGAGGACCACAAAGACCAACAGTATAAAGACTTATCCCATCACCTACTCCCTTCGTCACAAAATATAAGTTAGTGTAGAAATTCTATGACAGATTAACAAGAAGGTAAAATGACCTTGTTTGCCCCTATTTATTACCCATATTTGGCACTAATTGATTCTTGCATGCACATGCACTTTCTAAATAGGGTAAAATGACTTGTTTTGTTTTCCGGGATAAATTTTGAATCCTAGAATGACTTTTTTTTGGGACGAAGGGAGTAAATCTAGATACATGAACACGTAAAGGGTTTTATACTAATAATCAAACATCACAACCAACATAACCAATAGATCAAGCCCCAAAGTGTAGGGTAAGATAGCTCAAGCATAATATAGACAGCTGAGAGCATCAATGCCTAAAATCTAATATTACCTCCGCTCCTCAGCGATCAGTTTCCTTCCTGACCAACATATATTTCTCACAGTGGCATGATCACGTTGTGAAGTGTGGAAATTGTAAAATAACAATGGTGTAGAAGTATTGAGGAAAATGAAACCAAACAAGCCAATGGAGAGACATAAACATGCTCCAGGATAGTAATATACTAGAGATAGTAACATACATGTTTCTGTGAGTCATTTGAGGATCCAAGACTACCATCATTCTGCCCCCTTGAAAGGCGATTCTGTCTCATGCTTTCACTCATTGCTCGAACTGCCCTGCAAACAAGCAAAACATACTTCTATGTCTGCCAGGACAGGTAATGTTCCGTAAAGAAGAGTGAAAAAAAAATTATTCCCATCTTGCTTGTGGCCAATTAGCCAAAGCAATAAGATGCATGTGTCAGTTCTGTGATTAAAGGAAAAGCTAAATGGGCCAAAAGTGAAAAGACCAAAACAAAATATTGAACTTTTCATCAAGGCCCCTAGAAAAGAAACATAATATGTGGGTCGATGCAGAAATGCAAGGTGTTATACGACTGGAATTTTGTATTAAAATAAAAGCAAACCAAAGCATATAATTCCCCAAAATTTATGAACCATGTTTCTTAGATAGCACAAGCACTAGAAAAGACTAAAACTTCTTCATAGACATAAGTTACTGTAATAATAGAACTAAAAGCGCTGCATTTTCACGGGAGTTAGAAGCAGGCCACATTTTGGGACAAATCTGGTACTTCAGAGAGTTAAAAATCATCTTTACCAACCTCACAATATCATCACTGATTTCAGGGGTGATACTTATACTCCGTCTCCGTGCTTTACATGCATTTGATGTTGATGCGCCATCTGACCTATGATCAAGCAAGAAATGTTTATTAGGGAAAAAGAAAGCGGTATACTTGACTAAAGATATTGACTACACTAGTGTTTAAGGCCTCTATAGCCAAGGGTAACCTAGGTACAAAAGATATGCAAATATAAGTTCTATTTCTACTGCTATAAATATTTGGTTGCTGTTATTTTGTCTTTTTCTGCCTCCTCATCCCTCACAAAACAGCATGTAACTACAGGATCTTATGCTAGGGAGTGATTACACAACTATGCACATACATCTAACAGGTAAAAGGCTAAAAGCACGGTTCTCAAATTGAGAATCCAAAGCCGACAAGAACAATATGGTTTTGCCAGTTGTATATGCTGGTAAACATACTATCATCACAAATTAATTGTGCTGCAAGATTGATCTGGTTTTGGCTCTTGTATCTGCACGTCATATCATTGTTAACATGTATTGTTCCAACTGTACTGCTCCTCTCTTCTTGCCCCTACTTATTCTTTGGTCTTCCCATCTCTTGGCCCTCAAAACCTCCACCCCCCCCCCCAACTCCTTCCTCATCTGCAGCAGCATGTGTGCAACTGTGCACGTCTTCTTGTCACTCTAAACAGGCATGGGGAATTTGCGCACTCTAAAGGAGCATCACGGTATTGCTTGATGGCGACCGCTTCGCCTCCTCCGCCTCCTCCCCTCCCCGACGCCACTATCCTAGCCACCAGCCGCCCGCCACCGCTCACTCCGAGCCCGGCGGCCACTCCTCTACCCCCCTCCCCCCTCCCGGCGTCAGGAAACCCCTCTTCCGTCGCTCCGACTGAACGCGGCAAAGCACTACGCTGGTGCCGCGACACTCCGCCTTCGGGAAAGTCCGGTTGTGACCTCTCCCACCCGATGTTCAAGGAGGTTCTGCTGGCCGCCATCAAGCCCACGTCGCCGCCACCGCGTTCACCTCCGGCTCCCTCGTTCCATTTGGGCTGTGCCTCCCCCAAGATTGTGGTGCACCCGTGTGAACGTCATTCCCCTCGGCTCGGGAGGCTTGGGGGAAGGGAGGAGCAGGAGGAAACGGCACGGGCCAACAGATTGTGATCGCGAGCACGAACTCCGGGGTTAGTGCTCGGGGATTTCAATCTCATCACCAATACTGAGGATAAGAACAATGGGAACATCAATAGAGCAATGATGGGGAGGTTCCGTCGACTGATTAATGACAATTAAGAGATTTGCCTTTGCACGGTCGGAAGTTCACATGGTCTAACCAGCAAGATACGCCAACGCTTGTTAAACTAGACAGAGCCCTATGCTCAAATGAATGGGAGAAGCTCTTTCCAAATTGTCTCCTGCGAAGTGAAGCTACAGATGGGTCGGATCATTGCCCACTTCTCCTAGGGTTGAATGATATTCAGCCCAGCAAAGCCAGATTTCACTTTGAGGCATTTTGGACCAAGCTAGATGGATTCTAGGAGGCAGTTGAATCTGCTTGGGCGAGTGAGTCAACTTCATCATGTCCTTTTGATACATTAGCACGAAAATTCAGAGCCACAGTCAGAAGCCTTCAAAGCTGGAGTCAAAAAACTATTGGTCATGTCAATACTCAATTGGGATTAGCTAGAGAAATTTTGCATCAGTTGGAAATAGCTCAAGATCATCGGGTTTTATCCCCCCTAGAAACCTGGCTCCGAAACAAGCTCAAGCTGCATTCCTTGGCTCTATCCTCCCTACAACGTACTATAGCTCGAAGCCGTTCGCGAATCACTTGGCTCGGTGAAGGTGATGCTAACACAGCCTTATTTCATTCCCATGCCCGACACAGGAAGAGGAAAAACTTCATTTGCAAGCTTACAACTGATGAAGGGATGGTGATCACAAAGCATGAGGAGAAGGAGCAGAACATTTTTAACTTATATAGCAACCTGCTGGGGGAATGCCTTGACCGAGAGGCTACTGTTAATCTAGAAGAATTAAATCTACCAAGGATTGATCTAGCAGATTTGGATGTTCCCTTCACCGAAGAGGAAGTGTGGAAAACAATTCAGTCCTTGCCTACAGACAAAGCTCCTGGCCCCGATGGGTTCACAGGGAAGTTCTACAAGGTTTGCTGGCCGATTATTAAATCTGAGATCATGGCGGCAGAGTCAGCTGTTTGGAGTAGGAAATTATGCAATTTCGAGTTGCTTAACTCTGCTTACATTACTCTCCTTCCAAAGAACGATGACGCTGCAAGCATCAGAGATTTCAGACCAATCAGTTTGGTCCATTCTTTTGCAAAGCTCCTAGCAAACAGGCTTGCTGGTCGATTGGACCAATTGGCTTCACCAAATCAGAGTGCCTTTATTAAAGGTCGGTTTATCCTTGACAATTTCATGTTGGTTCAACATACTACTAAGTTTCTGCATCAGCAAAAACAGGCATACTTGCTGCTAAAGCTTGATATCACTAAGGCTTTTGACACAGTTTCCTGGCCCTTCTTACTGGAAGTATTGCAAAACTTGGGTTTCGGTCATATTTGGCGGGACATCATTAGTGGCCTTTTTGGCTACTTCCTCCACACAAGTGCTGCTGAATGGTTCCCCAGGGGAAAAGATTGTGCATCGGCGTGGTCTCAGACAAGGTGACCCGCTGTCCCCGATGCTATTTATTCTTGTCATGGATGTCCTGTGCTACCTAGTGAAAAAGGCTTCAGAGGAGGGTCTCCTACAACCTCTATCAAGAAGAAACCTACAGAACTGTATCTCCCTGTATGCAGATGATGCTGTCATCTTTCTTCATCCTTCATCCAGTGATATCAGGGCCACTTTGGACATCTTGCAGCTGTTTGGAGAAGCATCAGGGCTGAAAACAAATGTACAGAAGAGTACTGTTGTACCCATACATTGTTTGGAGGAACATAGAACTTTATTGCAGACTCACCTTCCTTGTCAGATATCTGAGTTCCCATGTAAGTATCTCGGTGTACCACTTTCACCACATAAGCTTACCAAGGCTCAGGCTCAGCCCATCATAGAGAGAATTGCAGACAGATTACCTAGCTGGAAGGCAGACTTGCTCACAAAAGCCGGTAGAAGTGTTTTAGTGCAGTATGTGCTCACTTCCATGCTAATTTATCTAGTGCTAGCTCTTGATCTCCCAACTGGGACATTGCAGGCCATTGATAAAATTAGAAGGGGCTTTTTGTGGAAAGGCAGAAAAGATATAAGGGGTGGTCACTGTTTAATTGCTTGGCCCAAAGTTACTCGACCACCTGACTTGGGAGGCCTAGGAATCTCTGATCTACAGAAATTGGGATGGGCCCTGCGACTAAGGTGGTTGTGGCTTCAAAAAACCGAACCTGAAAAACCATGGGCCTTCTTTCCTATCCAATCCTCACCACAGGTAAAAGCCTTCTTTGCAGCTGCCATCATTTCAGAAGTGGGCAATGGCAAGAATACTTGTTTCTGGACTGACAGATGGCTTGGTGGTCAAAGTCTACAACAGTCCTTTCCTAATCTGTTTGGAGCAGTGGCTGCTAGAGCAAGGAAAAGAAAGGTGTTTGATGCTCTCAACAATAGAACATGGGTTTCTGACATAAGAGGTGGACTCACAGTACGGGTCCTGACTGAATACATTCATCTATAGGAGCTGCTTTCAAATGTTGAGCTGCAGCCAGATGTTGAAGATACACATATTTGGCAATTCTCCACTGCTGGCCAGTACACCTCAAAATCGGCATATGAAGCTCTTTTCATTGGAGCTATTCAGTTTGGACCATGGGAAAGAATATGGCGAAGTTGGGCACCTGGAAAGCATAAGTTTTTCTTGTGGACAGCAGCACACAAAAGATGCTGGACCGCAGACCGGCTGGCAAGAAAAGGGTTACAACATCCTGCAGCCTGCCCACTTTGTGACCAAGCTCAAGAAACAATTGACCATCTTTTAGTCTCTTGTGTTTTTGCTCGCCAGATATGGTTCTCTATTCTGCAGAGATTTGGCCTACAAGTGCTGGCTCCACACCTTGAGGATGAAAATTTTGATGAATGGTGGGCAAATGCAAGTGGCAGGGTGTCTGGTCAGGTCCTTAAGGGATTGAACTCCATCATAATACTGGGAGCCTGGAATCTTTGGAATCACCGCAGTCGATGTGTGTTCGATGGCGCTTCACCTAGTATCTCCAGCATCATATCAACCACCTTTGAAGATCTGCAGCAGTGGTCCTTGGCTGGGGCTAGAGGAATTTCTTATCTCCTCACCCTGGCGCCTAGAGACAGCTAGATTTTGGTCCAGTCCTGGTCTAGTTTTTCTTGGATAGAGAGTCCGTGTAGTTGTAATTTAGGGGGGGTTACAGCCCCTTCATATCTGTAACGTTTTAGGGGGATAAAACCCCCTCCCTTTTCTTCTTAATATAATGATGCGCAGTTCTCCTGCGCGTTCGAGAAAAAAAGGAGCATCACTTCCCACGCAGGAAAAAAAAGGAAAAGGAAAAAGAGCCAGTGCCACCCAATCAACCAAGTTCTTGACTTACTGAAAAATCAAATTCTTCAACGGTTACAATGTACAAAAGAATTGATTCGAGAAGCTGCTGGTGCACTCAATGATGCAGGTGACATTGTTCTGTCGAGAGATGAGAGAAGGCCCAGCTTTGCTAGTACCAGGAATTCATCTCAAACCAGCCACGCTGCAGTGTCAAGGGACGTGAATGATAAGATTAAAAATGATAGAAGAGACAGCGGGTTCGGTTTTGAGGTTGCAAAATTTGATGCTCATGTTGAAGCCAGCAATTTCATAGATTTGCTCAACTTCAAGTTCTACTCCACTATAGGTCTTTTCTATGGATGGAGAGTATATTTGGAGAAGAGAAGAATAGCCGCGATGAATAAGATGAGTATTGGTGTTATGAAGAAAGAGAATGGACCATTTTTTTTGAAAAAAAAAAGAAAGCTACGGACACATGGAGCCTGCAGCCCTGTGATTTAGGTGTGCCAACAAGGACTGGACTCAATAGCCACATGACATTTGTTTCGACATTTCAATTACACAAATTATATGGTATTGGAGTTTTGTGTGTTAATAAAACCAAACCAAACTCGACATTTTTTTCATGTTTCTGTCCATGATTTCTTTTACATCATATGGTAAAACGTGAGGCATCACAGATGCAGCATTAGATGCTTTGTTTGGGCACTAAAGGATCAGAATTCAGAATTTGCATCTTCTGGTTGCTTCAGACTGAAAAGAAATACACAAGAGAGACTTACTGAGGTACCTTGACACAGCTACACTGTTACCCTGTAGTCTATCACCCAGCATTGAACGCCCACGAACTCTGGACAATGGATGCTCTGGACTACAGGAGCAAAGAAAGGCATTTGAGGAATAAGCAATCTTATCTGTGAAGGACCCCATGTTCTAGGTTCGAATGTGTATACAAGCATGAGAAGAAATATCATATATGATGTAGTAGAAAAGAGAGATAAAATAACTAGCAGGATAAACCCTCCAAAAACACCCTCAATTTGCCTATCTTAAAACAAAGGAACCAAAAGAAACATGGATGCAAAGGAGGACTGAAATTACATTTATCATATCTCAATAGTTAAGAGCTATGAAAAATTATATAGTTTATGTCATACCAACATGCCACTGGTAATAGAAGTGTTTGTTCTTGGAATTTCAAACTCCAAGAGATATTCAGTAGCAAATTTATATATAATACCCCATTTAGTTGAACTAGAACCATTATTGAATGCATGCAATCAACCTCATTAAAACTAGACCTACATCTTTATAATTACCATTGGATCAGTTATATGAAAATCTGATTTGCGTCCAAAAATACTTTCATTTCAATTTATTGTATTTATAACTACAGTAAAAATTATTTTTAAGTACAGTTTGATGAGTGGTGACAAATATGCTGGCATAATTTTCATGCGGCCAATTTAATGTATGCCAAAAATGAGTATGCACACATGGGCGGTGCCAAGAAACAGATCACACAGGTGGTTACACAAGTCCTTTGTATTTTTAAAATTTTCTATGGAATTTTTTGGTAGGTTTATGGACCTAGGCCCACTGATGGAGCCCCAGCTGCCCTAGGCCTAGATCCGCCATTGTGTGGGTATTCAGGGATAGGTAGTATGAGTTATGGCAGCCCAGCAGAAAAAGAACTGAAGGCAAACTAAATATAAAAACATAATCTTCAGTTTTTTGTCCATCCAATGACAATTACTAATAAGATAAACGAAATCGAATGAGCACCTTGAACTTGCAGTTCGTTGATGTTCATCCACAACTTTCTTCCGGCTGCGACCACAGAAAGCATTGGCAACATTCGGGTCACTATGTGATGAACTGGAAAAGCACGAGGAAAAAATTCTGATGAGTAATTTTGCAGCTAAGTGGACAATGAGAAAATCAGTACACATTAGGAGAACGAATTGGTGCTCCTAAGAGTCATCACCAACCCCCTTTAGTTCAACTACTAGAACTAGTTTTCCTGCACATTTTGGAAAAGAAATTCTATTAGTTGAACTAAAGACGGCGGTGGTGACCCTTAGGGGCACCAATTCGCACCCCTGGTAAACATGAAAAAAAAAAGAAATGAAATTCACTTAACAAGTTTGATTATATGGCTTACCACCTCATTTTACCCTCCATAGAATTTGTTGATTTGAGCATGATGTTTCTTAGAGAGGTGGCTTTAAAGGATCTGTTGCTGTCATCTTGCTCTTGCCTGAAAAAGAGACACAGGGAATTTCCGGAGGGAATGCTTATAGTGCTCATCATAGATCAATAAACCATAGCATGGAAATGTTTGATTTAAAGTTATTAACTGTTCCCAAATATCAAGTTGCCAACCAAAATATTGTTCTAAGCTTCAAACAGCGTTTGAAACCCAAAATACCTCAAAAGCAGAAGTACAAAAGTAAAATAATGGTGCTTTGAATAAGACAAGTTAAGCATAACAGAAGTTCTCAACATTTCATCTTAAGATTTTGAAAAGTAAACTGGAGTAAAATTTTATCAAACAAACAAGGCTCAAAAAGTGGAAAAAAACATCGGCTAAAATGTTAAAAGTTCAACAAAAACATTTTGAAGCAATCAATGCTCTAGCTTCTATTCCTATAAATCAAAAAGTTAAGTATTGTACCGACTGTAGTAAACCTATCAGTTCCGAATACCCGCACTGTGAATGTGTAGCATTCCACCAGCTTGGGTTCTACATCAAATTAGCAGATGCTGAGTTGGGAAGTAAATGACCCGCTTACCCTGATTTGAAATTCCATACACATTGGTTCAAAACTAAATAGCATATAAAGCTACATGCAGTTTGCGCGCTGACCCTGATTTGATACATTAATGCTAGATCAAAGGAAATACAAACAGCACTACTAACAAATTTTACTAAAATGGAAATGCGCAGGTATACCGTTGAGCACATAGGGGACTATTTGGTTCAAGAGGAGAATCACAGGAATCATAGTCAACTGAATCACTCTCTCCAGCCGCAGATATATGGGATGTGATGAGAGCCTTGGATGAAAATGGAACTAATTGTCCTGGAAAACGCATCAGGTCAACTAGAAACTCCGCAGATTTCATCGTGACCACAACAGACATATGTTTGGACGAATCATCATAACCATGAGGTTCTTCATTTGGAATGCCCTGACAAGTAAAATAACATATTTATGTAGGGTTAAGGACTTCCATTAGAAGAGATTACTACTGTTCAAATTCAGGCATTTTTTATAAAGAGATTCAGGCATTTGGAATGCTGACAAAGTGCAAAGTCAAATGACATATTGATGTAGGATTAAGGGGTTCCATTAGAAGAGATGATTACTATTTCAATTCAGACATACTGATGGAAGGTAAAAACATACCACCAGCAGTTTAGAGTCTATACCAACAGAGTCAGCAAGAACTTTAAATAATATAGCTCTGGGCCTGCAAGATCCATGTCTTATCTGTCCCAGCAATTGAACTCCCCTGTTTTCTAAGAAATAAGAAAGTTCTTCAGAGGAAGTTCTTGCAGGACTGAGATGCGGGTTTGGTCGCTTGTAGAAGTCAGAAACCTGTAATTATCATTAAAATTTAAAGTTAATGAAAGAGAAGTAAATACGTAATAATTAATAGGGCATTGATATAGGCTGGAAGAATAAATAATCAACCAATGGTTTGGAACGAATCATTCATATTTCAAGCACCAAGTACAAGCCACTAAACGCATAAACAAAACTAATAGAATGGAACAGTTCCAGCAAGGAAAATTTTATGCAAACCATTTCAAGGCAATCGACCACAGGAATCTTGCAGCACTTTGGAGGAAGAAAAACTGCCATAATCATCCTACATTATGTAAAGAATCTCATAGAGAACTTACCAAACCTGCAACCTTTTTTATCATGGCAGCAGGGTTTGAAGTCAATCCTTTTACCAGCGCTGTGCATAGCTGCTTTAAAGCAGATATCTTTTTATCTCTTTCTATGTCCACAAGGATAATCTCTGCCTTAAATCCTTCTATTCCAAGAGAATAAAGGTCATCTGGAGAAGGTATGGCGTCAAAACGCTCCTTGAGCCTCTTTTCCTACAAAGTTCAGAGTGAACAGATGAACTAAACTGTCAAAATAAGTTACTCGTGATCTTTTTACAAGCTAATGTCATAGAAAGACTTCCCATACCGGAATAATGGAATAAAAACCATTGGGTATTGGACCTGATAGAGATCCAGTAGACCACAATGTCTGAGCAGCCTGCAATGAATGACCAGCTTCCCTAGAATCAAGGGAAGAATATGCAGAATCCAAAATTTTTTCCTGTTTAGTCAGGGAAAGGGACTGGAACTTGTGATCCAAATGGGAGTGCCAATTTGGATCTGAAGGTTGTGTCTGGGATCTCCCTTCATCCTCTGGCAGATCATCCATCTCCAAAATATGTTGAAATATAGAATCATTTTGCTTCAATTATCATCCTTCAAGGCCACCCTATGTTTAAACAGCAAACAAATAAAACATGATATCTTGATAACTCAAAATTGAGATTGCGAACACCAGATACATTGGTGCTCCTCTAAATTTTCTTGACACATAGGAGCACAACTAGAAACATGCTCTGCAAAGGTTCAGGCTTCACACATATGTTGATTGTACAGATATATTTAGAGAGAACAGTTACTTCGCCAAAATCTGCCGACTAAACAGTTAGGAATTCACAAGCCATAGACTCGTGGCATCCAAGTAACAGGGAATACAGTATGCACGCTAGATACCAACATTTCAGCACTTTGTGTTCTCACTCAAATCAAACCTCGAATAGGATAATGTACTATTGTTGGCTACTTCAGAATTTGACATGCTGACCAATTAACTGTAACATTATATCTACAGCGCAAATAAATTTCAAAGATTCCAGTGTAGCTTCCACCAGAGATTCTAAAGCCAATCACTATCAAGGAGCACAACTAACTTAGGTCCACAGGAGAGAGAAAGGGCAGTGGTGATGTTACAGCAAAGGTACCCAGGTGTGAATGTGTGATCACATCAACCCAGCCCCATGTTTGACTAACATGTACACCCATCCAGAATTTGGAGAACTATACGTAACCACTGAGATTCTGAGCCAGTTATCACTATAACTACCATTTAAACAGACACAATGCTAAAAAAACAAAGTGTAGCATGTAATGGAGGCAAGCACTGGTCACCGGCCAATCTGTAATGGAACAGTTAAACAGGCGAACTTTGCTACACACTAAACTCAGCAGCAGCCAACTGGCCAAACTGCCAATGCCGCCACCTAAAACCCCTAATCCTATCAGAACACCAGCTCCGAAACTTGACCAACGACAACGAGGGTCGGTGCCCTCTCACGCGTCAGCAACGTGGGTTGACCTCCCCCGCAACCATCCAACGCAGCCACCCTCACTCCACCGAATGACGTAGGCACGCAAAGTCAAACCCTCGCGGCGTTGACCAACGAGGCGAACCCCAGCATTGCCCGCTACCACCATTTCCCCCGCTCCCCACGTCACCCCGGAACCGAAACCGATTGCGCCGCCGAATCCCGCACCCGCTGCGGAGCGCGCCTGCCCATCGATCGAGCGCGAGCGACGACCGCATTTGGAGGGAAGAGAGAGGATGAAGGGACAGACCTGTGGCGCGGACGGCGGAGGCTCACCGCGGGATCCCCTCCCGGGTGCACGGCCGCGTGGAGCGAGACCGGTCCGGCGCTGCGGGGTACGGGGGGCGCCTGGGCGCGTCGCGGGCGAGGCGGACGCGCGGGTGGTGGTGGCGGTGGGAGCGAGGCGAGGCGCCGAGGCGTGCGACTGAGCCGGAGGAGGAGGGAGGGCGGAGAAGGGGATCTCGTGATGTGATTAATTAGCGCAGGTGGGAGGGACAGTGGGCTGCGCTGCTTGCTTTTAATCGTGGTTAGGGATTGGTTCACGAGGCGCGCGAGATGCGAGAGAGCGACTTGGATTGGAACGGGCGAATGGCGGAGGAGAGGCTGCCTGTGGGGACCAGTCAGCTAAATGGGCCTACGGCGTGCGGGTTTCGAGCTCGGCGGTTATGGGCCAGAGAGTTGCTTGGAGGACACTGGGCCAACATGCAAACTCACTGAGGGCATAATTCTGAACCCAGTAGAACATGGGCCTAGAGCCCTGCCAAACAGCCCAGCTCCATGTCGTTTCTGTGAGAGCAGCCGATGAGCGCCCTCCTACCCTCCTAGTGAAAATGTTGAGCAGTCAAACCGCGACTTGGAAACCGAACTGCCGACACTGGCAAAATACAATGAGTTTGTTGCCAGGTATATTATATTAATGTACTTAGAAATACGAAAAAATGATGTTATCACTACTATAGAATGGTTGATCACAGCCGGCTAGTACTTCCAATCCACTACTTAAAAAAAAGTTTTTAGAGGCAGGTAAAAATATATTTATAGGCCGAGTGCGGTACACATCCCTACTACTCGCAGTTAGAAATAATAATTCTAGGAGCGAGTAATGCGCCCGCCCCTGAAAATAATTTTTAGGGGCGAGTCACGGCGTGATCCGACCCTACAAATCAATTCCCAGAAAATAAAAAAATGAAAACAGCAAAATAAAAAAGAAAAAAAGTATTGCAGCCAACCAGCCACCACCACAAGCTCTTATACTATCGAGGTACAATTTTTTTGATGAAATATGCACACTTGCATTACTCGGGATTCGAACCGCATACCTCAAGCCTCGCGCGTACCTTCCTCTGCACCACACTACACAGCCACTTATGACTCTATAGGGTATGCTATTCTTTTATATTAACTCTAAAATTAATTTATAGGGGCGGGTGACGCCACCACCCGCCCCTAGCATCACCCGCCCTTAAAAATGATTTTCTACTTTATTCCGAAAATTCATTTAAATCTTTATATATAGCAAAACAAATCAAAAAAGTGAAACTTATACATATGGTTATTTTGAACTGTAGATAAAAAAAAATATGCCAAGTATATTTTAGTGTATATAAAGATTAAGATTGTGGAAACCTCAAAGTATAACTTGAGTTGTATGAGATATTATATAGTCATAGCTATTAGACAACTTATAATAATTTTTTGACTACTAAATAACCTTAAATGAAAAAGTTATCAACTATAAAATTTAGATCTCGTCAATCTCTACAATTTTGATATAAAGTTTGACTTCATCCGAGATCATATGAAAAATTTATGAATTTTTTTTACGTGGGACTATTTGTAGGGGCGGGTCAAGCTATCACCCGCTCCTAGACATACATTTTCAGGGACAGGTGACGCCATCACCCAACCATAGAAATGGCCACCATTTCCAGGGCGCGGCCGCCCCTTAAAAATGCATTTCTAGGGGCGGGTGATGGCGTCATCCATCCCAAAAATGACCATTTTTAGGGGGTAACACCATCACCCGCCCCTAAAAATGTATTTCCAGAGATGGGTGAATTGCTACAGTAACTCTGCTCCATTTGTAGGAACGAGTTATCTTTTGGGCCGCCCTTAGAGAAAAACAAAGCGTCCCTACAAATCATTCATGTAGTAGTGATCCTAGACGGATTAGTGTATGAGAGTGTGGGGTTTGTGATAATATGTCAGATTGTAGAGAGCAAAAGAATCGCCCACAATAGTATCTCGTATGTGTTCGATGTAAGATCCGTCTGTGATAGGTGTTAGCTAGTAGGTAACATCTGAGACCACAAAAGAACCGTCCATATATAATAGTATCTCATGAACTAGACCACATCGTAAGCACACCTAGGCCAAAGTGAATGGCTGAAAACACTTGACTATCCGTTTACCAAGGTGATTGTTAGCTCTCAATATACGTGGTAAAAAATCACCATTTTCCAACACCTGCTTGATTTTTTGTGACCATGTCTAAGCTAGATGTGACCATATCTAGTAGCAAGAAACCACCCGAGTTATGGTTATGTCCGCCACTAATTATTGTCATCATGTCCAATTGTTAGCCAAGAGCACAAGAATCAAGTAAGAGAGTAAAACTTAGAATCTTAGTCCAACATTCTTGGCAATTGTATCTTGTTCTAAATGAATTTTGACAGCAAAAGAGAGAGACCACGACAAATACTTGTAATTATTATGAACGAGTTGCGTAAAACACATATGCATTCAAAAATAAACATGCCAACAACAATAAACTTAATCCATAACTCCATCTTTTAATCGTAGCTATGCCCATACTTTACCTCAGTATTTTGTCAAAAATATTGAGGGTGCCAAGGTAAGTGTGGTCAAGCTATCTTGACTCCCTAGAATGACAATGCACGTTGTAGTATATCCTATGTATAGCAGGGTAACTCTCTAGTAAAAGAGAATTAAAGAACCATTGCTTATCTTTCATTGGTAGCATGATACTCAGGCACACATCATTGGCAACTGTTACTTATTTGTTCAAATTGATAGGAATCAGAGGAATCACAAAAATTCATCAAATACTCTTATCCACTTTAATTAGTTTAGCACACATGAGCTCTCTTGTTATGTGAGTATGTACGTGTTGATCTGTTTATGCCAGCGGATTGGGCTCATCATGCTATAGCGGTTCACAAACTAATTCAGTTTAGGTAAGCTGACAATAGAAATAGACTAGGTCGATCGCATAACAAGACATCCCCACCTCATCATTGGCAATGGTGCTACTCACCATTGGTAAATAAAAGGAAAAACAAATAATTGTGATATGAAAAGCACCATTCCAAACAATTTGTATATATAAAATCATTGGCTATTGTGATTAACCATGCTTAAATAAACCAAAAATAAAAATAGCAGCTGTGTCGTCATACATTAAGCCCCAAAATTAGAATCACAACAGAAATAATTTCTTTTTAAAAAATAACAACAAAAATAATAAATGTACACAAAACGAGGCACAAAGAATATGCCGATCCACAAGAACACAGTGATGATGGTGCTGTGTGAACATCAACTTATAGCCATTCAAAAAATATAAGCACAATAGATATGAAGGTGAATCTATATCTATCTTGTTAGAAGAAATAGTGTCCACATGGTCATACAAATTTTTCAAATTAAACATCCAAATGCATAATATAACAACTGGTACTATACCGATTAAAACCGCTGTAGTCTTGCTGGGGTTTTGTTTCCCAAAGATGCTGCCACAAAAGAACAAAGCTAGGGATCGATCATGTGGTCATGACGCATACTTACACAGTACACTAAGGGCCAAATGTAGAGAGGCAGTACTCTTCCTAGAAACAACAACCAAGCATGACATTCGCATATGATATACCTATATGTACTGGAGACAAGCAAGGTTAAATTAACCATGTTTTATTGCATGGTTCAGTGTGCAACTTTTGGAAGGCCTTGGGACAAAGTACTTGAAAGATCTCATTCCAATGCCCTGATCGACATGGTCAGATCCAAAGTACTCTGCCCAAGAACGGCTTCCCCGCTGCCGGTGCCGTCGTTGCTTCGCCTTGTCTTTTCTTGCTGCTGCTTCTGCATGGAAGCTGCAGCGGGCGGCGACAGTGAGAGTGAGATGGAGAGCTCGCTGGTGTCCATGATCTCCTGCTCACTTGGTGCGGTGGTCTTTCTCTTCTTGGCATCCACCACCGTGGTGGGGGACAGGCTGAGCTGAAGGTTCGCGGTCCCGTCTTGGGCCTCCACCGGCGGCGACCGCTTGCGGCACGCCTCGTAGGCCGGCGTGGCAGAGTCCCTTGTTGGCTCTACGTGCTTTTGCCTCTGAAATGATCGCAGCACGCACAGTGAAGAATCAGAGACGACTGGTATGGGGGCGGGCTAATCATCAGCTAATTAGTGTGCAGTGTGAACGAAGGCCGGGTGTATGTTTGTACGGTACCTCGAGCTGCTGGGCATCTAGGGCTTCGTCGATCACGACAGGATCCGACGATCTTGTTGTGATCTTGGCACTGTTGCTGAGGTAGCCGACGGGGTCTCTGCCGCTGCTACCCCCGGGTCGCCATCTGAACGGAAGACGGGGATCGCCGGACACGGACATGGCCCATAGGTGAGGCCGCCGAGAGCTGCTCCCGATGGAATTGGCGAAGCCTACCTCCCGTCCTGTCTCCACCCTGCGCTCGCCGGTGGCGGCAGCGGCGCCCGCGTCAGTGAAAGGCCACCACCGCCTCTCGCTCCTCAGCGCCGCGGGAGCTGCAAGCGGGTGCGTCTGATGCGGGGCAGTCGACGGCGGCGCCACGTCCTTCCTGGAGATTACGGCCTCTCTCTGGCTCGACGCCCAGTCGTGATTCCTGGCCAGAGAAGAAGAGGAACAGCCGGAATTAGGGTTTTCATTAGCAGATAGCCAGATACTCTTAGCTAGGACGAGCTCTTTTATAAGGAAAAAATTTATTTACCTAGAGTTTCTAAAATCGAAAGTTTGCGGAGCCGGCCGATGCTGGAGAAGTCCATAGAGCCGGCTGAGCTCCGGAGCGCTGCAGTTCCTCGACGCGAAGAAGCTGCCGTGCTCGGGCTTGAAGGAGGAGAGCGCGGCCGCTCTTTGGAAGAACGACATTTCGTGGAAGCGCCGATCGCCTCTCATGAAATGGAAATCCATCGGGGAATACACTGCATCACATCAAAAATACTTGGATGCATGAGAAAAGGTCTTAGCTAGAGGATTGGAATACACACACGCAGATCATGGGAGTTCTGTGCTGTGAAAACCTGAGGAAATAGCTCCTCTCGGGCGACCGTCTTGGTCTAGCTTCTTGCTTCTGTACATCTGAAAAGAAATTACTGATTCATCAGAAAGAGGGTTCACAGGCCACAGCACTGAATTAGCAATGTGCTGCTAGCTAGTGTGTGATCATGCCGCAACAGATGCAGATCCACGAATTCTACATGGATAGAATGATTCACCTGCAGGTGGCTTTTTACATGAGCAATGCTGAGCCCCCTAACATTCATCATCTGAAGCACCAGCTTAGGGGTTGCTCCTGCGTGTCAACAAGCAAATTAGTTTAAGTTACAACGAAACAGATAATGAAATTAGAGGATTGGTAATGAAAATCATCCTCAAATCAATTGTAATAATTCGTGGCCTTTTTTCTGCGCCATATGATCAAGTACTTACTCTCTTGCCCACCAAGCCTCTCGACGGCATGGACGAAGGCCATGTGAAGGTCAGGCGTCCACCGGAGCCGTGGCAGCTTCGACCGGTTGTACTGCCGCACCGTTGGAACCCTCTGCTCGCCGCTCCCCTCCGACTTGCTGCCCCCCGTGTTATCTCCTTTCTTGCTCCCCGAGTTGTTGTTGGTGCTGCTATTGTTGCTTGAGCTCCCACTCCCACCGACACCCGTGGTGCTACCGCCATCGTCGCCTTCTTCACCTTCATCTTCCTCATCATCACCTACCTCCCCTTCCTCGCTCTCCGCATCGAAACCCTCGTTGAGGTCTAGCAACTTGTTATCGATCGATCTCTCCTCATCGTCGTCAAGGATCTCGACTAGTACCCCCTTATCCTTGAGCTCTCTCATCACTTGCTCTTCTCTAGCTACCATCTTGTACTATTCTACGATGGGTCTCTCTCCCTCTATCCCGCCATGGTTGGATCCGATCGTCGGAATAGTATGTGCAGGTAGGAGCAGGAAAGGGGGGAATGAAGAAGTAGTAGGGAGAAGAGCAACAATGATATGAAGAAGGTAGAGGGAAGGGCAACAAGCATAAGCAAGCTAGCGATGTGGGAATAAAATAAGGGAGGGTTGGACAGGCCTCGTCCTTCTACATTGACTGGTTTTGAACGCTGTAGCAAAGAAATGATGTGAGCATCAGTGGACTCCTTCAATTCAATTCCTTGTGTTTGGTTAGCAATACCAAAGGCAAGGGTCACACAAATATATACACATAGAGAGACAGAAGCAGTCAGAAACGGCAGAGGCTAAATAAAGCAGATTAATCACAGAAACTTATAATAGCTAAAGGAAGGAGCTTTTAACAAAGTTCATGAGCTAAATGGTGCTGGCACACTTTACATAGCAGCAGTGAGATCTTTTAGGTTTTGTCTTAGCTAGGCCGCGTGCCTGCACGCACGAGGGCGAGCGAGGCAAGCTGAGCTGCTAGTAGCTGCAGGGCTCGATCGATCATGTGACCCAATCTGCCAATCTGGCTCGATTCCAAAAGCATTTCTCGCCCTGCAGTTTTCTTTTGTTTTCTCGGTTTGGGACACTGACCCCCTTGTCGTGTGGATCTGAGCTGCCAATCCGTGACAGAAAAACAAAAGCGTTAGTGGTTGACCTCTGCCTGCCCCCCGCCCCTCTGAAAGGCTTGTCCGAACAGCTGCTAGCTAAAAGGGACAAAATGCGTGTGGGTTGCTCTTGCTCACTTCATGACATGCATGGCCGTGTATTTATTTCCATTCGAAATGCACATCTACCGATCGATCTAGCTACGCGTCTACGTGCAAACAGCTAGCTATGCATACACTCCAGCCTTCGTTCAAGTGAGGTGCTGGTGACCAGTAGAGGTTCCCTGGTTTTCTGCAGAATGTCCAACCATAAGCTCATGTAAATGGTAGCTTATTTAGGCCCCTTTGGAGCACATAAAAACTAAATAAGGAATTTTGCAGAGGATTCCAACCCACCCCATAGAAAATTCTGTTTTGCATCATTTTGGAACAAAGGAATAAATCATATGAATTTCGTCTAAAATGCTTGAATGCGTGGGAGTTTGGAAAAAATATAACATTATGAGACTTTGGACCTCATGGAAACTTTCCTCTTTTTCTATATATTGTCTCTTCATATTCCTGTATTTTTCCAAATATGCCCGTGCGTTGCTACGGACAAAGTTGGTATAAGTATCAGATACATATAGTTTCTCGTACGTTAATTTGTACTCCCTCCGTCCTAAAAACAAGTCATTCTAGGATTCAAAATTTGTCCCAAAAAACAAGTCATCTTACCCTATTTAGAAAGTGCATATGCATGCAAGAGTCAATTAGTGCCAAATATGGGTAATAAATAGAGGCAAACATGGTCATTTTACCTTCTTGTTAATTTGTTCTAGAATTCCTAGGATGACTTATTTTTTTGGACAGAGGGAGTAGGGATCTACATGATTGAGTCATGGACGGAGGGCGTCTGACTCGCATATGGAATAGACTAAGGCTCACCTGTTAATGACACAAGGCGGACCAACCAAAAAAATTAGGTAAAAATATTACGTGTTTTAGAAATAGATATAGATATGGCTTGTCTCTTCAGATTCCTGTATTCTTTCCAGTGCTGCATACAATAGGAATCATAATGCTAGGGCATCTCAATCATGCATTTCAGTGAGGCCACTCTGCATAGAAACTAATGAATTTATGAGAGAAAATCAACAACCTGAGTTCAAACATCAAATAATGTTGCACAAAAAAGTGCGGATTATCTTAGTCGCATGGGGAAGGACGACATAGGGTGGCAAAAGGGCTCTGAGCATCGGACTTAGTAGCGCCCTACTGAAACTTAGCTAGTATTGGGCTATTGTGCAAGGTTTTGGTCATACAAGTTTGGTTGGAAAAACAAGCAAAGGCATATCGATTACATTGATATGAAAAGAAAACATAGTTTTGCAAACCCCCTGCCCTAAAAAAAAACTCAACTACACTAGTCACTATGTCAGAACACTTCATTACAAATGCGTTTGAGACCTAATCACAGACGTGGAAACCATACGTCTGTAATTACAGCACATCACAGATACGAATTTTCGCATCTGTGATATATCCAGTTCAGAGATGTGGGAATGCGCGTCTCTGATGATTAATATCAGAGAAGCGGCTGACTAAAATGTGCGTCTCTGTGACACTAGTGAGGACTAAATTGGGATACATATGTCTAAATTTTACTATCAAGGTGAAGCTAGTTTGTGCACAAATATACTGCAGCTCTTTTTCCTATAAGAAAAAAGTGTCACCGTAATTTGGAGGTCGATAATATAATAATAAATATATGGTTGGTCATAAGAAATTATCATGCCAGCTAGTTTTCTTAGATATATATGTGGCATAAGAAATCATCACGTCTAAACCACCCTTTTTTTAATTTTGGTCGTTGACTGTTTATGGTTTGGCAAGTTTGGGGCCGCAAAAGGGCCCCTAGAAAGTCGTATGCATCCCAAGCTGGCCTCATGAGAGCTTCCGAAAAGAGATGATGCTCACACGAATGGACAGAATGTGGTTGCGTTGTCACGGCATTCTTGGGGTGAGGTGCATCAGCTAGCTGCCCTGCTGCGTATAGTAGGTGGAAAAAGGCAAGGGAGGCACGCACAGGAGGCAGGAAAAGGAATTAAGCCACACCCGTTTGTGTGGCAATAACGAGATCATCAATACGCATGGCTGCACGTGGACAATCATGTGAGATAAACCGTGTAAACTTGCTGTACTCTGCTTTATCTGGTCACAGAGGATCGGAGATGCAGCTTTTGGATGTTGGACGTGCTATTTTTTTCATAACCGTGCCTGAGCATGTATTTCAATTAAATATTTTATTAAGAGGAAGAGAATTATAGCGACCTAATTTCAGAAGAACCTAGCCGCCATATAGACAGTGGCACACAACACGGTACAACAGCATCAAGCATGAAGAAACCCACAAGCACCACCCACACGGACACAACCTACTGACGCCCTGCGGATACAAAGAGACCATAACCATTGTCAAGAGAAGCCGCAGTCACCTACTACTAGATTCGACCTGTTTCCCTAGAGCCAAAACCCTAGGGAAATGGTCGAAAACCTAGGAAAAGCATTTCCTTAGGAAATTTGGTAGGAAAAGACTTGTAGGGATAAATTCGACGGGAAACGAGGATTGCCCTACGGTTTTGATGAAAAACTCTAGAAAAAGTTTCCCTAGAAAACTTTGAACAGTAGGGAACCAGCCGAGAAAAAATTAAAAAAAATGCCGCCCCCGACCGTGCTCCTTCTTCCTTGTCCTCCTTCCTCCCCGCGCTCCCTCGCCGGTCCCACGCGCCGCCGAGCCCCTGCGCCGCCTTGTTCCTGCATCGCTGCCGCTGCGCTCCCCCTGCTTGCCTTGCCGGCGCCTCCGTCCCCTGGCTCCCAACTTCGCGCTCCGCTGTGGGCTCCGCCGATGGTAGAAGACGTCCAGGACCTCGTGTACGCCGGCCGCGAGCTCCGCCGGTCGCAAGCTCCGGCCGCGAGCTCGCCGATTCCATGTCGGCACCTCCGTCCACTGGCTCCCAGCGTTGCGCTCCGCCGTGGGCTCCACCGCCGGTAGATGACGTCCAGGACCTCGTGCGCGCCTGCCGCGAGCTCCGCTGGTGTGAGCTAGCACCTTTGTTTGCTGGCTCCCAGCGTCGCGCTCCGCCACTGGTGGACGACGTCCAAGACCTTGTGCGTGCTGGCTGCGAGCTCCGCTAGTTCCGCGTCGGCGCCTCGCAGGCTCCATGCTTTCCCCGCCATGCTCCGCCCATCGCCGGCCTCATGCCCTGGCTTCGCTCGCTGGCATTGCACGCTGTGGATGGGGGAGAGAGAGAGGAAGGCAATCGGGAGAGATGAGGATAAGAAAGAGGAGTGAGGGGATGAGAGGATAAGAGAGAGATGAGTGAGGGGATTGACGTGATTTCTTAGGAATATGGTTAGATTCCTAGGGAAATCGATAGTTCCATACGCTTCCCGAATAAACTCTAGGGAAATAGTGACGGGAAGATGGATGTGACGGGAAGATGGATGTAGGCGGTCATGCAAGACGACGCCTCCAAGGAGAATAGGACATAATGGATGCCATCATCGTCCGTCCACTCAAGGAGCGGACTGAGTTTTCACCTGGCGAGACCAAGGGGCGTCTGGGTTACCTCAACAACACCCTGCAGGGTAAGCTACGCCCGTCGACGCAGCCGTTGTCAAAACCAGTACAGATGTTGGACCGAGCTTTCACTTGCCGCATCTAACCCCAACCCCACACAACACTCGACGGAGTAACCCCAACCCCACACAACACTCGACGGAGAACCAGCACAAGACGACGGTAGCAAGGCATGGTCATGACAACAAGCCCATACGCAAGGCACAGAAAAGAGCATCTCTCCAGAGATGACGACTAGTGAAGGAACCCCCTCGGAGCAGCAACGATGGTGAGCATAACGGCCAGTGCAGGGCTGAGCAGCAAACGCACAAGCAGAGGCGACCAAGAACAGACGGTGATGACTGACGATGACCGCAATAGTAGCGATAACGGCAGCGACATCCACAAAAAGGTGCACAGACGAGACGTGACGGGCGGCACCGGTGAAGAAAACCACTCCGGTGGCTTGGGGCCGCCGCCCCAAGGCTGTAAATCGCGGATCCGCGTAACGGTGGACCGGAGCCTCCTCGTAGCACCGAGACTATAGATCCAGGACGGGAGGGGGTAGATCCGGCGATGGAATAGCCGTTGAAGCAGGGCCGGAGCTGCCTTTACCCATCGGGGTCGCCGGACCCCGACGAAATCTATCTAATTCCACGTATATCACTATTCATCTTTGCTGTTGACCCCGTATGCTAATGAAGCCGACCCTGGTGGCGTGATTGGCTAGCTTCGCCCCTGCGTTGAAGCACTTGCCGGCGTGGGCATGCAGCGAGGGAGTGGGCGACCATGGTGGGGGTAGTGCAAGGGGAAAGGGGGAAGGGAAATGGATGGGGGAGAGGGATGTACGAACGCCGGTTTCAGCACCGTTGCGGGCGGCGGCGGCAGCGGCCACGATAGGGCTCGGGCGGACCTCCTTGACAGCGCGGGCAGGGTGCCCCCGAGTCGCCCCTGGCGAGCGAGCGACGCAGGAACGATGGAACCCCGGTCCTGCATGCCTTCAAGCAAAGGATGGGACTCGATCCTTTCTCTGAAAAAGGTCTCACATTTGTATTCTTTTTTTTGACAAGAGAGGGAGGTAGTTTATATATGTTTATCCATTCCTCATCGTCCGCTTTAATCTTTCCTAGCCCATAGACACCACTCGAAATGGATGCATACCTCCAAGTTGAACACAATTAAACAAAGAAATTTAGCTAGCTGTGTAGGGTGCAACTGATGTTACGGTGAAAATATGTAGAAATTAAACAAACGAATTTTCAATGGACATCAGGATAATTTACGCATGTAGGTATACTGATATTATTTTTTTTACCCATTAATATGCCACAAAGGTAAAGTTTATAGCTTATTAGTATGATCTAAACAAAGTTTGTCACCTTCAGCTTTGAATATACACACGCTCAATTTTGCTAATTCATAATTCAAAATATTTTGAAAACATTATATCAAAGAAGGGAATAAGTAGTTTAGTAGATCAATTTGACAAACTATCAAAGAAGGGATCTTATCATAGTTTAGGCTTCATCAGCTGATCAATCCGATTATAATTATTTTAACCCTGATTTTAAAAATAATAATATTTTCACCCTTCCCCCCCTTTCAGTACAGCATAATTCAGAGCAGTTTGATGGCACATGGTATCCTGTTGATCAGTGTAAGCAAGAGCAAGTCTTCTTGTTGTAGTACAATAGTGTACTGGATAATATATATACACCTTTTTTATATTTGCATTGATAACATTACCTTGTATGTAATGCATAAACTCTATACGTGTAAATACTCCTAGTGCAAACTATACTATTGTAGTCAATTGCTAGTAAGAAAAACATTTTGTACACAAACGGTTGTTTTGTGTTCATTTTTTCTTTGGTAAGAAAGCATTACCAGTTAACAGAACTACATCCGTTTTAACAAAACTATCACAAAGGTATTACAGACTATTTCTACCATAAAACTACATATTTAAACCTATATCATATAACAAAAAGTATAAATTTTCTTTTAGAGTAATTTAGGTGCACTAAAAGCATATTTGTTATATATCCTCTAAATTCATAAAAAAAGTATGTTGATATAACTGACATCAAATCTGTTATCCTACAGTAAGATGAATTTAAAAGGGAAAAGTACGGTATACCCCTCGCCAACTATCACAAAAGTCCAATTTTTAATTTTCAACTACAGAACTGGACATCGGGGGTCATTCAACTGTTGAATCCAGATAAAATTTTGCTCCTTGAGAGGTTTCGAAAATAGTTTTGCATTTTGTGCAAATTTAAAAAAATCCAGTTTACATTTAAAAAATTATAATAATTCAATTTACATTAGAAATATGAAATAATTAGTATCAAAATTTTCTAAAAATATAACATATCTATTGATACTCTACTTGTCAATTATTTGGACCTAATTTATTCTTATTTCTAGTTTTTTTAGTCACACATATTATTTTTTTAATAAATAAAATCCAAATACCTTAAAATAGAGCACCAACAAATTTACAAATTATTTGGTACAAATTTCATATTTTTTTGGTTTCAAATAAATTAGTTTTGAATCTTCTAGATTGAACTAGATTTTTTTCTATTTTTAAAAAAGTTGAAAATCAGTTTTAAAACCACCCAAAGCACTAAATTTGTCCATTCAATTGTGGGATGGTCTTTAATATCCGGTTATCATTGAAGATTGAAAACAATACTATCGTGCTAGTTGAAGTGTGAAAATTGAACTTTTTCCACTTTAAAACTATACTTGAATATTCAATAATTTCAGCGGACATTCCACACCCTATAGATATATGCATCAGTACATAATATTCCATGGATCTCTTTAACTAATTGTAAGAAATTAATAAGGACGTGTCGTTGTCCCCGGATCGCGAAAAAGAATCACCGTGGGGTCGGTTCCAAGGCGTTAGGTGAAATCGTGCCAGTATAGTACTACTCGGCAAATGCCGTGTAGTTGCGGGCGTGCAACTTGGGGAATGATTCCGTAAGGACTATCTCAGTGACAACCAATCGGCTCATTCCAAATCCAATTTTTAATTTTATATTATTTGCCTGTCGATCTCACGCCAATCATATTGCTGGATCGATTGGCACATCAAAGCTTTTCAGGCCCAACAATAACAACGTACCTGCTTCAACTTATGACCCCTTGGATAAGTTCAGAGCACACGGTTAAGGGGTGTTTGGTCCGTAGAGATTTATTATAAGCCCATAAACTCCTAATATGGAGGGGTTTATTATGAGCCTAAAGTGGGGTTGTAGTGGCTTATAAAAAACCCTTATAGTTGGTAATAACTTTTCTACCCCTTATTAATGCCCCTGTAGGTGAGGGAGACAAGGGTAGTGGAAGGAGAGAAAAGATATTTTGGTGGGACCGATAGAAAATAAGCTAAGGGGCTTATAGGCATAAGCCTCGCTTATAAACCTTCATATTTAGATAAAAAAAGACTTATTATGAGTTTATTGGTGGGGTTTATAATAAGCCTCTCTAAATCAAACATCCCTTAATCAGATACCCCGCTTAAAAGTCTACCTAAAGTGACGTCCAATGTAACCGTAAGAGATAAAAGTCACTTAAAATTCACAGGTATTTACAGTGACAGATGATTCGAGAGTCCTTTCTGTCCATTCTATCCAGTTTCACATCGACCGTAACAAGTACTAGAGCCTAGCAAGCAAAAGATTCTGCTGCAGCAGTGAGGTAGACGCCTAGCTCTAGCTAGGCTACAGTTCGATCACAGAGTGACGACAGTCTTCGTCTCTCCCGGGCGGGCCGTATGGTTCTCTTCTAAAGAAACACTTTCCCCGGAATCTCCGATGGGCGACCACGCTGAGCCGAGACAAGGGGGAATTTTGGACGGCATGTCGGGGCATGTGACCAAACATATGCACATTTCCTTTCCTTCCTGCCCCAGCTGGGACACGCACAAGGTAAAGAAATTCACCTGTACAATTTTAAAAGGAAGAAGAGAGAGAACTGGCCGTGGGTGAGGATTCTGCGATGAGCTAATCTGGATCGGGCGACGGTTAAAATACAGGGATCAGATGCATGGGGCCCTAGCGAGCTGCGTTGGGAGGGGAGAGGGTCAACTGTGATCAGGGGAATCATAGCATCCCCATGATGTCAGGATTAGGTAGCTAATACTGTCATCCATGGCCTCTTGATCTTTGTTAATATGTAGTACTGCACTACTACTTCCTGCCGTAGCAGTCTGGATCTGTGTCAGTCTGGAGTCCATGTCTTGTGCCCTACTACTGCTTGCTACAGAACTCCAAGGTCGTGGAAGCAGCATCAGCGCCAGCGACGAGTCGACGACGCCAGACCAGAACCGCCGCAAGAGCAGGACGACGCGGAGCGCCGGGGCGGCGACTCGAGGCCGACGAGCAGCGAGAAACGGAGACGCTGATAAGAGAGCAGCGGAGGGGACCATGTGTGGGCTGCTGCTGACGAATGGGAACGAAAGAGAGTGGTTCGCAGGCTAAGATCAACTGAACAGTGTAGAACTGTAGGTGTGTGAGCGGTTGGCTTGGAGGCTCCCCATCTGCGTGGGCGGCGCGCGGCTTGCGTTCGTGCGGACGACGGACGGGATGATAAATCCTTCTCCTGAGTGGAAGGCTTCAACCTGGCTATCTAGCTAGAAGGGGATCGAGCTCAATTCAGCAGACAGGACAACTGGGCTCTGCCGGTTTTCCTACAGGCCCATCTCCGCCAATTGGCCCAATGGACTGAACTTTCCATTCCACCACCGGCGATAGGGAGAAGCCAAGGATTAGGCCCATCTCAATCCCCAACCAGTCCGAGAGCCCAATCAGGTGTTTTCGGCCCTAATCTAATCCAGCTCTTCCTCCATTTCTTATATCCACGAGAGCGGGCCCTATCCCGCGCACATTTCCAGCCACCACCACGCTAACAAGTCTCGTTTTTCCTCCATTTCTTTTTTTTCTTTTAGAAAAAAACATTTCTAAGGACCTATTTGGAACAAAGGATTCTCAAAACACAGGATTGGAGTATGCATAAATTTAAATCCTATAGTAATATAAGACACAAACAAAGAAAATATGAGGTTACCTCATGCTTATCTTTCTACAAAATTCCCATGGACGAGCCCGTTCCATAGGAATTTTAAAGAAATTAGGAAGACTAAATACTCTGTTCCAAATGTTTTTATAGGAAAGTTTTCTATAGGAATTTAATTCTCCATAATCCATTTGCTTCTCCTCCATTCCTATAGGGAGTTTTACCCCTATCTCCGTTCGCCCATTCTCTTGCTTGCTCAATTCGTTTATCTCACGCCTCCCTCTCCTGCCTAATGCACGCACTGTACTATAGGATTTAAATTACTATAGTTCTGGTACTTGACCATGCGTTTCGACGATGGCTTGTCGAGATATGCTCGAGACCAGGGGTATATGAAAAGATGCTACTGTGTGATGCTTGGGAAAAAGAGGACCGAGCTCGGGGGTCCTCACCGCAACCCGGGATCAGATATGGTTAGATAGGTGGATAGTTTGTGGTAGAACCACCAACTTAAAACTCAAATTAAGTGTAATATCCATCATTTGAAAACACATTAAGTACATACACTTAACGGTTTAATTTAATGGCTTGCTTTAAACATTAGTAGTCCACATTAATACGGGCGTAGATAGCATAAACTGGGCATAACTCTACATAATAAAAGGTACAACACAGAGTGTGAGACATAAGTTACAAATTAGAGTTCAAAGTTCAAGTACTAATTATACATAAATCCATAAAAACAGCGGAAGCGGAGTTCAAATATAAATCAAAGCCTAACGATGATACGGGCGAAAAATTACACATTTAGCTCACAATTGTGCAATCCACAATCATAGTATCACTGAGAGTTGCGATCGACCACAACCTAACCTTCCCTATCATGAAGAACAAACTTAGCGCAGCAGGGACAAAAATCTATATCATCTGGACCTGAAAATAATTTATCCACAAATACTAAACAAAACTTATCCGACAAGTGGTATATCCTTAGCCGACTCCTAGCATGCAAGGCTTTTGGCTGGTGGGTTTGTTTTGCCAAAAGCTACTAAAAGTAGATCCTTACATTCAAGATTTTAGCATAAATTTATATGAGAGATACTATTTTCTATGTTTGCAACATAAATAAAATATTTAGAATGGGAAAACAATTATTTAGATAATAACACAGTTAACAACAAAAGTAGCAACATTCATTTTACTTCTTTTCTACGATGTGACTCGGTGATCAAGGTTATCTTATCCGAGAGGTACGACGAATCGACTCGATTTACATCCTTGCAAGGGAAAATCTAACCGCACGACACATGCACGCCGAGTCGAGCCACGCATGGCAACCTTTCCTTTAGCCCACTATTAAATGGTTGAACCACTCCTTGATCCTCAAGTAGCTGGTCCCCACTGATACCAACAATAGATCAGTCATGAGTTACAAACTAGCACCTGATGGAGAAGCAGGTATCATCTCAAACACGTAGAGCGAACTAGGTACATCAGTTTACTAGTTCCCATTATTCCAGTATGCGATTCCTATTATTTCAGCATGCGATTAGTACTATTCAAACTTTAACAAACAGAGCCAACAACGTCAACAACAACGGAGCTTAACTAATATCCCTACAAACATCACATACACCATTTCATCCCCGTCCGGTCCCAACATCACGAACGAACTGGCAGAGAAGCGTCGCCATGCGGCGGCGCACCCCTGCGCCGGCGAGCCGCGCCAAGGCACAACTCCCAAACGGGGCCGACCAGCCCCGACCAAGCTTGCTACAGGAGATTTGCTCCTCCCTGTATCCCGCCCCGGCCTGCCCATGCGTGCCACGCGGCCGGCGATTCCCGACGGTCGAGCCACGATGCGCCGGCGGAGCCACGCCCTTGCCGCGACCCTATCTCGGTTGCGCCCCCTCCCTCCATTCTGCCGCGCCCAGCCCCTCCGCCCTGTCCCCTCCCGCGCCTATAAAAGCCACCCCGGGGCACCTCAGTTCGTCGCCCCAACCTCCAACTCCGGCAAGTCACCCCCTGTGCGTGGACGCGCCATTCCACCCCCGCATTGCCCAAAACAATCTTTCCTCCACCTTCTCCGCCTCACCCCCAAGGCTACACAGCCGTTCCCCACGCCGTTTCCCTCATCGGACCGTCGCCCCCGCTATCCGCCCCCGCCGCCGGCTCTGTGCCACCGTCGATAGGCCACCTTAGTCCATCCCTTCCCCAACCGAGACCCCAAACAGGTGCGGTTTATTCCTCTCTTGCATTTTCCACCTTCACCCCGCACCATCGGCCACCTTAGTCGTCGGATTTTGGCCGGCAGTAGCTGTTTCCCTGTACCAAGGACCTATCTGTGTCGTTTTAAATCTTCTGAGAAGTTTTCTGTAAATGACAAGGACTCATGTGTAAACCTAGAACAAGAACTCGAAAAACCAATCTGTTAACTTTGAAGATGCATAACAACTCGAAGAAAAATCCTAAAAATACAAGCTAAGATGTTCTGGAATCCTTAAAAGTAGATCTACAACTTTGTAACAGGACTTTGGACCCATTTCAACATGATTTTAGATGTGGATTTAAATTAAGTTTAAATGACTTTTAATTATTCCAAGAGATTCAAGTAAGATCTGCTCATGAAACTTGGATGGTAGCTTCAGAACTAGGATTGTAGTCTCTCATAAAAATTTCATACTCTAAATCCAAGCACAACCAGGGTTTCGAGTGCTTTTGTTATCAGCTAGATTCCTTTTAATCTAAAAATATTAACCTCTGGTTCCTGCTTAGAGAAAAATCTACCAAAATGTACTGTAAACTACTCATTCGAGTAGGTTTGATCCATAAGGAGTTGAGCACCAGTTTCTTGCATGGTTGTCCTATGCAGGTAGATTTTGATCATAAAAATAACTGTTTAATAAGCTTTCCAAGAGTAACCTGCTGAGTGAAGATGGCTAAACCTGTTACAGTAAGGTTGTAAATAAGTAACAAGCTCTACCTAAGAATCTCAACTCTGGAGCTACCTCTACGAGTAGTTTTGCATAAAAAAATCTCAACTTAGAAACTGCTCTTTCGAGTGGTTCTTCAACCCAGAAACTACCCCTGCGAGTAGTTTGTGTCAACCAATGCTCCCTGTTAAAAATGGCCGTACAACGTGCACAACCACCCGCTCACTTAATGGAGTCAGTAATACAGATAAGTACTCGATAAATGACTGCCCAGGAAAAAAGAAATAAAGAACTTGAATAAAAAAAAACTACTTAACTAAAGTTGGACGGTGGAATGGGAGCCTTCCCCGCTTAGTAATGACCCTGCCGACGAGTAGTTGACCGTGTTTGTCTTTCCGCCACAGAAAAACTCTGAATAACGTTTTGTGTTGAACCTTAAGTGTACTCGAGTAGTACTTTCGACTTGTAATAATTCATGACCGACTGGTACTTTTAAAATCTTATGGAATGTTGTATCCTCTGGACTTGCTTTCGTGCGAGTTATGTGTATGCTTGGTTTCGATCGAAATATTGAGTGGTTGCATCAGGATCTACCCGACAGACTGTCGGATTAATCCATTTGAAGTGCATGGTGGCCAGTTCATCTACAAGGATGCTGGTTAGTGCACTTGAGCCGAATTAATTTGGGCGGTTCTGCCACATCATATAGCTCGCGAGTGACAGACAATCACTCAACTTCTACCGGCTTTAATCAAGCATGGCAAGTTAGCATCCTACACATACTAGTATAGCCAAAAAAATCTAGGAAACATGCATCTATGGTTTCAATCAATTTCTAAGAACTTAATGCATAATATACTTAATTAAGATATTGCATGATTTTAAATTAGTGGTTATGCTCCGGGCTTGCCTTTCTGGTGCTCAGCCTGTGGCTCTTCCGGACCTTGGGCCGAGTTTTCTGACTACTCTAAGATCTGCTGATCTTCTTGCGGTGCATGATGATTCTGAAGCTCGGCAACCAGCTCGTACATAGCGTCAATAGTAACGGGCTCTACATGAATACAAAATGCAGTGCAAGCTCAGAGCATTAAAATATATAAATAAGGCATTAGACATATTAAACTGAGTAAATAAAAGTACATATTATGTACAGCAAAGCCTCAGCAAAATAAATAATAATAAAAATATATAAATGATATTACAAATTGTGTTACTAAAGCTAGAAACTAAATAAATTCACCAAACAAGGTTATGAATATATTCAACTAGCATGATAGAGCTACTGATAAAGTGTTCTAATTGTATTTACCAAGATTTTTCTCAAACAAAAACTATTTATTAACTCAGAAATACAGTAGCATATGAATAAATCAATTAACATATCAAACAATATTTTCTGGATATGAAAATTTACTGAAGCTAATACATCGGTAAAGTAGTCTACTATAAATTGTACAAGAGTTTTGAATGCATAGAAACATTACAATACAATAAACTACATATTTTATGTTCTGATTATTTAAAAATGAAAAACTAAAAATTTAACCAGATGTAGTATTTTTTTTCTATGTAGACCTATTCTTAACAGATCCAAAAAAAACTTGTTTCACATTTTTAGGAGTTTTGTACGATTTGTTATGGATTTTCAATGTTTTGAGCTTATTAAACAATGTACCAGAAAAATCAATAAACCGAGATAAACCCTAGCCAAACTTTTTCTACTGACCCTAAGTCTACCCAGGTACCCATCTTGCCAATGACAAACCGGACCCATAGTCAACAAGACCCGGACTGGTCAGGACCAAACATCCGGACCTTTACCAACTGTTCCCAGCGATGGCGAGGTCGACCAGCAGCGGGTGCCAGTACCAGCAGCTTTTCTGTAGCATGGAACACCTACAATACCTTGTGGCGCGGCTAACAGGCTGGTCGGCGATTGGCGGCGGCGAGCAGCGGTGCCCATGTCGGCGCGAACGAGTGGTGTGGCCGTGTTCCAGCAAAATCGACGGCAAATGTCGCGAGAAGAGAAGAGCGCGAGCATCAGTGGTTCACCAGCGATCCATTTTTGTGGTTGGACAACAAGAACGATGGCCGGAGGTAGGAGTTCGACGGTGAGGGTCCGAGGTAGTGTCCCTGGAGGTGGCAGCTTAGGGGAAAAAGTGGGGAAGAAGGGATGCGGGAAGGTGGTGGATGCGTGGGTTGCGGCGATTTGGTTTCTATGCCCGGAGCAGCACCGGCGGTCACGGTGGTATGCTCGTCTGGAATGGGAAGAAAGAAGGAAACGAAGACATGGAGAAGGAGATGGCTGGCCAGGTTAGGTTCGAGGAGTAGAGGAGCGGCGCGTGGAGGGGCTCGTGGCGCGGTTGGAGGGCTACGACAGGACCATATCGCCGCGTGTCGGCGACGGCCTGACGAGCCGCACAGTGCTCGACCAAAACAGAAGGCCGATACTGCAAATTCAGACCTGAACAGGCAGCAACATGGATACGAATTTGACTGCCCAAATCTCCCAAAATCTCTATAAACTGACTCAAATGATCTACATCAATGTTGTAATCCTAACATAGATCTAAAAGTTTTATTAAGAACACTAGATCTAATTGTTCATAGTTTAGAAGATATAATGGCCCGACGGCAATGAAAAACATGACTAACTCTGAATTTTTCTAGTAATGACAGTTTACTTATTTTAGCAAACTTTGAAATTGATTTCAAATACCAAAACATGAAATAATCAATTCAAACTTGTTGTGCATGTCTAGTTGGGATATAGGACTAAAAAGTTGTGCAAACATATTGGATAATTTACAAGAAGAATTTGAAGAAACAAAATCGAAAAGATTTGGCAACAAGCTTTCAAATAGCAGACTTAAACCAAATTTCAGATAGGGCTGAAATAGGGATTTGACCAATGTTAGGCTGAGATTTTGAACTATTAAACCAAGTTTTCACCTAATAAGAACATATTCATATGAAAGTACATACATTGGACTATCAACTTGCTGTTGACCAAATTTCAAATGTTTAGTTAAAAGATACTTTAATTAACTTCTCAAAATAGGTATTTTTCGAATTTCGAACACTTCTAGTTTTCAAATGAGTGATATCTAAACTAAAGATTTGAATTTGTTTCATTAATCAAATATGTTTATGAGCCAGAATTGATGAATTTGGCATACTAAACATTATTTGAGCCTAAAATTTATATTTACTACTTTTGTGCCTTTTATTAATAAATAAATGCCAAAATACACATGCAACATGCTAATAATATGCTTTGCGGATGATTTGCGTGTAGCGATTTTTCTAAAGACAGAGGTGTGACATAGTTGGCCCTAGAATGTTCTCTAGCGATAAAATTGGGTGGAGCCTGATTAATTGAGGGTGTATATGTAGGGTGGGGGTTATTCCTTCCTTCAGGAGGAGGGGGCTAGTTTCTAGAAGCATACTAAAAATTATCGGGATTGAGGGGTATATTGGGAGGATACTAGAGCAGTTCAAACTCTAATAATTGCAGTCATTTTATTATTGCGAGCGGTACTGGGAGATTACTGAAGTTGCTATAAGACATTTAGTTTTGTTTTATGTCAAATTTCAATGAAGTCCACGAAAAATACTCCTCGTCCGTGATATCAAGTTACGGTAGATGCTGATATGTTTTTCTATGAATTTGTTCCAAATAAAAATAAGGTTAACGTAGTACAGAGAATAAAACTTCAAATCGAGAGAGAGAGAGAGAGAGAGAGAGAGAGAGAGAGAGAGAGAGAGAGAGAGAGAGAGAGAGAGAGAGACCTGATCACCTGCAGCGCCTTCTGAATTCTGACACTCACTTCTCGTCTGCTGGCTACTTTTATTTTCCGATTGCCTCCCTTGTATATGTCCCCATCCCTCCACTCAATCAGACCGACACGCTGCACAGGTAGGTCTTCTTCAAATTCGCAACTGCCCCTCGAGGGAGGAAAGAAAAGGGAGGGAAGACCCCACGGACACACAGCGAAACCACCAGAGAAGCACGCGCTTCACGCCGCGGGCACGCGCAAAGCGAGACTACCTGGAGATGCCACTCCACTTGGCCGCGGGCCGCCGCCTCCTCCTGCTCCTCGCCTCGGTCGCCACCTCGGCGGCGGCGGCGGGGGCTGCGGCCGAGGCCAACGGCTCCTCGAGTTGCACCCTGCTCCCTGACGCGGAATTCGTCCGCGCGGCGTTCTTGAACGTCTCCAACTTCCAACCGCCGTTGCCCGGCCGCCGCGCGTGCCGCCCGGTCCGGCGGCTCCCCTTCCCGTCGCGCAACCTCACGGGTCCCGTGGACTGGGCCGAGCTGGGCAACCTGTCCAGCCTCCTCACCGTCGACCTCTCCGGCAACTCCCTCCAGGGCGGCATCGACGCCTCGTTCTGGCGCGCGCCGTCGCTCCGGGCCGTGGATGTCTCCCGAAACAACCTCGACGGCGTGCTCCGGTTCGACGACGTCCCGAGCATGCGCCTGGCGGCGCTGAACGTGTCGGGAAACCAGTTCACCTCCGTCGTCGGCCTGGCCGGGCTCACCGGCCTGGAGGTTCTCGACGTATCGAGGAACAGAGTCGGCGCAGCGCCGGAGGGGCTGCAGAATCTGACGAAGGTGCGGTGGCTCGACTTGTCTTGGAACGGGATGGCCGGGAGGTTCCCCGACGACCTGCCGCCGCTCGATGGCCTCGTGTCCTTGAACATCTCGCACAACAACTTCTCCGGTACTGTGCCCGCCGCCGCCGTCCGGAGGTTCGGCCAATCCGCCTTCTTCCAGGCCGGCAACGCGTTGCAAGTGATCGAAGACGGCGCTCCGAGCGGCGGAAAGAAGCGCAAACGTGCGGTCGTCATCGCGCTAATCGCAGCGGGCGCAGCGGTGACCGCGGCCGCGCTGGCGTTCGTGGCCGCGTGCGTGGCGCGCGGCCTGGCGCGTCGCCGGAAGAAGAAGAAGAAGAGGAAGGATAAGGACGGGAAGGCGGCGGTGTGGGAGGACGAGGAGGTGGTCGTGGGGGCGGTGAAGGTGGCCGCTGCGGCGCCGGTGGTGGTGCTCGAGCGGCCGCTGATGGAGCTGACGCTGGCCGACCTGGCCGCGGCCACGTCGGGGTTCGGGCGCGAGTCGCAGCTCGCGGAGACGGGCGGCCGCAGCGGCGCGGCGTACCGCGCCGTGCTCCCTGGGGACCTGCACGTCGTCGTGCGTGTCGTGGAGGGCCCCGTGGCCGGAGTTGGGGAAGATGACGACGAGGCCGCCACGGCCGCTGGGTTCCGGGAGCTTGCTCGGCTCAGGCATCCGAACATTCTCCCGCTCCTTGGTTACTGCATTGCAGGTCAGCTTCCTCTATCAAGTATATTTCCTCCAAGAAAATAAACTTCGTTTTTTACCATCCCCAGGCAGTGGTAAAAACAATATAATACGGCCAGTCCTATTCTTGTCTGGCGAATACAGTATATTTTTTGTTAAATTAAATCACCTGATAAAAAATAATGGACAGAGACCATTATAATATAAAACAAGATACAAGATGAGAAACTGAGAACAACAGACTTAAAAGTGACAGGAGCACTGCTTTTTCCAGAAAGAAAGAAGTGACATGAGCAAGTTGCTAGTCCAATTTGTTATTTAAACTGCCTTCTGGAAACAAGAATAACGTAGCAGCAGCGTTCATTGTCACACTGGTATCACTGTAGAGATATTCTACAAATTGGAATAATTTAACATCACAAATAAATGCATGATGATAGTTGAACATTCCTTGACGTTTGAATTTTGTGCCTCCGTCACAGGAAAACAAAAACTTCTCCTCTTCGAGTACATGGAGAAAGGCGACCTCCACCGGTGGCTCCACGAGCTGCCGGTAGGCAGCATGGACACCGAGGACATCGGCATCGACACCATGGAAGCCCTCGAGGACAGGAAGCCCGCCGGCGACTGGCCCACCCGGTACCGCATCATACTCGGGATCGCCCGGGGGCTCGCGTTCCTGCACCAGGGGTGGGCGGGGTCCGGCCGGCCCATCGTGCACGGCCGCCTGGTCCCGACCAACATCCTCCTCGGCGACGACATGGAGCCCCGGATCTCCGACTTCCTGCACCCCAGCGACGAGACGCCGGAGGGCGACGTCTACCGGTTCGGGACCCTGGTGTTCGAGCTCGTGACGGGGCAGGCGAGGTGGAACGACGCGTCCACGAGATGGGCGCGGGGCGTGATCCGGAACCGTAAGGGCCTCAACCTCGTGGACGACAGGCTGCTGCGGGGCGACGCGGCGGGGGCGCCGGAGGCGGAGAAGGAGATGGCCGAGTGCCTGCAGGTGGGGTTCCTCTGCACCGCGGGCGCGCCGGAGAAGAGACCCACCATGCAGCAAGTGGTGGGCCTGCTCAAGGACATCAGGCCGGCGGCGGCGCCCGCCGGCGAGCCGCCGGTCGCTGGCCTCATGATGCAATGACGGACGAGCCACGAGAGCAAGCAGCAGGTGGCATGCTTTCCGCACGGCAACGCCCAAATCCAAGAAGATTCGTGGTGATTCTTTTGGGGGCAGTAAAAATACTGGAATGCCTCTGCTTTTGGAGCTCCCTTTCGTTGGGTCGCGTGGTTTCTGTCTTGTTTTCGTTGAAGGTAGGATGACACTTTCTTGGTTGGTACAAACTTTGTTGCGGCAGCTGGGGGTGCTGGAGTGCTCGTGAGCTCGTCATTAAGCACGAGGTGCCTGGAGTGGGAGTTCGTTTTGATTGCACGCACCAACATATGCTCCTGACACACCCTGAGCTTTGTACTGACCAGAATGGAGAGCGCCTAATGTAATGCCAGGACATGTTTATGTCGGAACAAGGTACGCAGTACCATTTTTGTACCGGCAGTAGTAGTTTGTAAACCTAATGAAATGGGATAGAAACATCATTGCTGCGCTTTTTTTTCTTGAGACAAATGAGCTTGTAGAATGACTTGCAATTGCAACCCTTCCAAATCTAGCCCACAGACGCTGCATACTCTCCTCTTCGAAAAACAATGCAACTCTAGTTTTATCGTAAGCCAAACTATATCAAGTTTGATCAGGTATATATAAAAATAGTATAACCATTTATAACACAAAATAGGTATGCTGTAAAAATATATTTAATTATGAACACAATGATACTTATTTGGTATCATAAATGTTGGTACTCCTCTCTGTAAAATTCATCAAATTTAAAATAGTTTGATTTAGAACAACGTTAGAATTGCATTCTTTTTAGGATAGAAGGATTACATCAGTTGGTGATAGTGTGCCCCATCATCCAGTTTTGTTCCTCCACGACTTAATTTTGGTATCTATTTTCTTTTTTGATACAAACTTACCTAGTTCCTCCGACAATATCCATGTTGTTTAATTGAAACCAAAGCTTACATATGTTAAATATACATTCAAAACATATTGTTTATTTCAATAACTTCTATGTATTCTAGGTACTTAAAATGCACACATAGTTTGACTCAAGGAAAATACTTCAAATAGTAAACTCCGTAAATTTCTTAGATATTGTGCATGTGTGGATGAAGGAAGTACAGTGCAAGTACCGTAGGTTGAAGCCTTTTTCTTTTCATGGTGAGGTCAAGATTTATTAACTTGGGGGTAGGGTTATTCTCTGCACCAGCAGGTTGACGCCTTTCCTATAGCTAATCATCCCACTAAGTTCTACCTCACAACAAACAGAACACTCAACTTTATCTGTGGTATCTATCTTAATATATATAATAATGGATGGAGTGTCTCAGAAGGAGTAGAGCACGGAAGAAGATCGAAGGTTAGTCTTTATTTTCTCGCTTAGTCTTTAGCTTTTTTTCTTGTTGTTTGGAGTTTCTCTGTGAGATTTGGGGTCTAAGGACTCGTTTATCATCTAGCTATATGGCTAGATTTATTTCTTTATGGTCGTAAATATTTACTTGTGAATGTTAAGCACATCACCGGATATTTTCCTTAATATAAAAGAAGGAGGAGTTGAGCACATCGCTGTTGCCAAGAGGGTGACTTATTGTGAGTATTATTGGACTGACTGATGAGTGTCTGCTTTGTAATCTTCTGTTTGTCTTAGTTGAAAAGCCATGTTGGCACACAAGAGTCAATAGACTGTTGTCACGTTATAGTGACGGTTTATTTACTGGCCGGAATGGAAAAAGGCAGAGCTAGGAATGGGACTATGGGAGACCGTTGTATCCTAATTCGGAAGGCCTTCTATATATTCAATTTAATCCGTCGAAGTCAAATTGGAATTGCTATTGAATCTGTTCAAAACATCATTTAGTTGCTAATCACTGTTAGATGTATTTGATTCAACAAGGACAATCCACAGCGAATAAAATTAGAAAATGGTGAATTGTTTGCAACAAATACAGGATTAAAAGAATTAACATTATTTAAATCAACACTATTGGTCTCCTCTCACAAGTAAGGGAGGGTTTGGTTTTGTGCGGTTAACGAATCTGAATATTGATTGAAAATGACCTTTTGGTGTACAGAAATATATATTTTTTGACATTTTACACCAAACATTAGTTATAATGAACGTTGCTTTTGAAACCGTGTTGGCCTACGGCCATGTAATTACTCTAATATACATACTCCTAATCTTTAGACAATTTACTAAAAACAGCAGGGAGGTTCCTGCTGTTTTGGCAATATATAAAACAAAGAAAACAATACCAAAGTCAAAAACATCACTTTTTAGTATAATCTGTAGGAAGCATCTTGCATTGCTATCATGATCACCATCACTAGTCTGGAAGAGTACAATGCAACGACTCAAAAAGCCATAATGAGGAGTCTGTCTTGCCTCTTGACGATGCCACAGGGAGCTAGCATGACCTGGTAGACTGCTTTGCTCGTACGTTTCTACAAAGTCTACTTGCTAATTAGTTTCCCTGCTTTCTCTATTGTTTCGTGAGGGAAGCTGATTCCCTTCGTTGAACAGTATTAGTGAGTACACATTGGCACCCAGAATGTTGCCGTCAGTTGATATCCTGTTCACATTGCCAGATATACCATTATCCCCAGCAGTGAAAGTAATCGGTGCTCGTAGCCTAACATGGAGAGGGATGAATTAGCCCAACTTAAAACCTTAACCTATGGCTCAAACTAGTTAGCACAAAATATAAGCTAAAATATAATATCTAGATGTGCAACTAGGGTTCAACTCGTGTGAAACCTCATCCCAAAGAGTTTTGCAACCTATCGCTAATCCTAGCAAGATACTACACTAAGAATGTAAAGGCACACAAGATTGCAATAAGAAATGCGGAAGCTTAAAAGAAGGGGATGAGGGGAAGCAAACTCTCAACACGAAGATTTATCCCGTGGTATCGGTAGGCACAAGGCCACCCCTAGTACACGTTGTTGAAGCACTCACTAAGAGTATTGCTTCCCGATCACCGAGTCTCTTCCGGGACTCTTCTTCAGTCGCCACCAAGGCTTGGCCACTAAAGCTCTCGCCAAGTCCCCGGTCATCTCGATGCTGTCTCCACTAAGGAGCTTCTCCATAAAGGAAGGAGGTCTCCACATCCCCCGCACAAAGCCGTCGTCGTTGCTCCACACCAAGCCGGAGGGTCGATGACTTGCCAACGAGCCACAAAGGCTTCAAGGGGCCGGCACACCGAGATACAAGCTTGAGGTTCACTCAAGAACCAGCATAAGGTCACAACACCTTGCTCTCACAATCACTCTAGAGCTAGCCTAGCACTGCACCTCACAAAGCTTGTGCTAAACCTAAGGATTTGATCAATGAGGTCTTTGGTTGGCTTGGAGAACTTCAGCAGAGTTTCTGTAGCTTCTTACAAACTCCAGCAGCCTCAAATGATCCGGGGTGAGGCCTTATATAGGCTAGAGGGCAGCTCATAGCCGTTGCTTGCTTTTACCCAGAAAAGCATAAAGTGTCGGTTAAACTGGTCGCCACTGTTAGTTTAACCGGTGACACTGACCCTGCCTGCTAGCCGCTGAACTCCAATTGTCTTCTTCTGCCGACGTCATTGCATCGATGCCTTACACCCACGGTTGTCGGTTCAACCGGTGCTAAAGCCCTTCAGGCTTCTCCAACTCCAAATGCTTGTGTATCAGTAAACTACCAATGCACCGACGCTTCCACTGATGCCGTCAGTTCAACCGGTGCTGAGGACTCCTTCTGGAGCCAAGCATGCTCTCTGAGTAATCCCAGCACTAATGCACCGACGCCTCTGTTAGGTCCGTCGGTTTAACCAGTGCTACTGAGTCTTTCTGCACTTGGTTTCCTTATCAAGTCATCAATGCACCGCTCGGTTCAAATATGATGTCGTCTGTTTAACTGATGCATGTATTCGTGTTGCATCTTGTTAAACTTGGGCATCTTGACTGCGATTTGGACCATCTTGTATATGGATTGGACTCCATCCATGGGACCTTGAAATCCTACAAATTTGGACTCACAAACTCGTCAGTCCCATTGACTATGTTGTCACACGATCACCAAAATCATAATCATGCTGTAACGGGGCCATATTCCTTACAAGTAGTATCAAGGATGACCCACATGCTATGACTAAAGGTCTGTTTGGATCACCCTAAATAAACTTTAGTTCATGTCGCATCTGACCAATGTTTGAACACTAATTAGGAGTACTAAATATAGACTAATTATAAAATTAATTGCACAGATGGAGGCTAATTCACGAGACGAATCCATTAAACTTAGTTAGTCCATAATTTGATAATATTGTGCTACAGTAAACATGTGCTAATGATGGGTGAAATAGGCTTAATAGATTCGTCTCGTGAATTAACCTTCGTTTATGAAATTGGTTTTGTAATTAGTCCATATTTAATACTTCTAATTGGTATCTAAACATCCGATGTGATGGAACTAAAGTTTAGTCAACTGGATCCAAACATACCCTAAATAAGCTTTGATCATTCGAAGTAATAAAAATCAAGGATGACATGACTATACTCATTTTTTAATAACCTCCTCAAAGAAGAGTCATCAACCTCAATTATTACAAGGGCAACCAAGTTTAAACCAATAAGGTTTTCAATATTATAGACCAATTCGAAAAATAAAGGCCATATGTGGGATGTGACTAACTGCATGGATCTTGACTCTCGCTACTACGGAAAATATTTTTAGGGGCGGATAAAACAACATTTCTAGGGGCGGGTGCGGTACCCGCTTCTATTTCTCACAGCTAAAAATAGCTGTTTGCAGGGGCGGGTACGATACCCGCCCTTGAAAACTGATTTCTAGGGGCAGATCATGCCCTAACCCGCCCTTGGAAATCGATTTTCAGGGGCGGGTCACCCCGTTTCCATGGATCTAGAAAATTAGTTACTTAGAAATTACGCTAAAACATAAAGATTAGGTCCAAATGATTATATAATTTTGTTGTCCTACTAAAATAATATAACTTCATCCAAAATTTGAGGCAAGTAGAGCCCAAAATGACCATAAATATATACGTAGATATTCAAAAAAGTCAATTTAACATGTAAAAATTTAAAAAAAATTAAAATCCAACCTTTTGTTGAAATACTAAATTTTGTTGAAAAAACTATCATGCATGTGTGTAAATATAAAAAAACAAAGCTTCTTCTCTCTCCTCCGTAGATCTAGGAATTTGTTTCCTTAGGAACGAGGCTAAAACATAAGGATTGGACTTGTCGGTTCCGGAAATGGCCGACAACTAAACCTACACGAAGTGTATATCACCGTGTCGTGATCAGATGTGGCCTAGCACACAATGACTCAAGATTATACTGGTCCAGGCAATCGTGCCCTACGTCCAGTCAGGGTCAGCCGGTTGTATTGCTTGAGCCCAGGTGCTCGTGAGAGTTTGGGGAGTTACAAGCTTGCGAGTGGATGATGTGATGCGATCGAGATCTGTCGAGGTCTAGGTTCTGATGCGATGATGATCCTAAATGGATAACCCTCCCTTTTATAGTCCAGGGGGGCCTCCGTTACATGGGAACTAAAGGTAGAAAGAATGATGTAGAAAGAGAGGGTGTTCTTTGCTTCACCAGTCGGGGTCGCCAGCTCCGCCGGTCGAGGCCTTCCAATGACCACCGTACAAGTCCTGCGTCGTGGGGTGGCCATCTTATCTTGTCCCTGTGCGTCATGCTCCGTCGGTCGGGGGGCGAGCGTGCGACGATAAGTACGGTACGGTAGTCACGCTCCATCCCTAGCACCACGCCCCGTAACTCCGTTATGATGGAGGCATGTCCGCCACATCTTGATGACATCGCGTCCCGTCCCTTCGTGAGGACGGGCAAGTGAAACATTGTCCTCCTGCAGCGGCAGTAGGAGGGACTGTAACCCCTGTGGAGGGAGTGGTTGGCCTGTACGGTAAGTTGACTCCGGCACGTCTATCCTTATCCTCAGCACCTGGCCCTGAGGGCGGTCAGTGTGCGAGGCTCGGTCGGCCCCCGACCTCGTCGGTCAGGGAAAGTGACATGTGCGTGGTGGATTTCGGTTGGCGTCTTAGGTCCAAACCATAATACGGACCTAGGTCTTGGTCGTCCCCTTGGCAGGAACGCGGTCCGAGGCTCCAACCGACCGGCCGGCCGGGGTCGGGACTGTGGGCCTGGACGGCCTGGGGAAAGTCACATCCCAGGAGGGCGCCCGTTTGACCCACGCGCGGTCTTAGGCCATCCAGAATGCCAACAGAAAGTGGGCCCGCTGGGGACCCCGGGTCCCAGACCCGTCAGGACTCAAATGATTACATAATATTTTTCTCCTACTAAAATAACCTAACTTCATCCAAAATTTTGAGGTAAATGGAGCCCCAAATGGTAAATCCACACCATGAAGATCTAAATCCAGCTAGAGGTAAGAGAACTCCATTTGAGCCTTAAAACTATCCAAAAAGCATTGAAAAGATATGGAATTAGCATCAACTTACCTAGAGCCTCCAACTTGAAGGAAATCAAGTTTAAAACCTTCCCTCCCCGAGCAAACATTGTGCTGTCGGGGGGAGGAAGAAGGGTTGCACCCAGATTTTTATGGGCATTTTCAGGGGCAGGTGATGGCGTCACCCGCCCCTAAAGATGCATTTCCAGGGCGGGTGATTTCCAGGGCGGGTTGATGGCGTCACCCGCCCCTAAAGATGCATTTCCAGGGATGGGTGATGGCATCACCCGTCCCTAAAGATGCATTTCTAAGGGCGGGTCAATTGCTACAATAATCCTGCTCTTTTTATAGGAACGGGTTATATTTTTACTCAGCTTAATGATCATGGTTGCCTTATTTCTTTTGATGCCTCTTCTTGCACTGTGCTGGATCCGTCTGATTGGTCTTGGACCACCCGTGGAAAAAATGGAGCGTTACTAAAAGTCATTTTTTATAGTGTCTAGTAGCTTACACGCCTTGACCCTTCACTCTGATCCTCTCGATCCTTAGTGTGTCGCAACGCAATAGAGCCCAAAATCAAAAGCAGTGCATCCTCTGAGGTGAACATGCAAACACTTCCCCTCTCGGTAAAATCCTCTGACAAACTATATACAAGAATTTCGCAAGAAAATGAAGCAAGCAGCTCGATCCATCCAAGATGCATAGGATCCCATATCCGACCATACATATGCCCACGGGATCATTCACCATTTGACAGGGACTAACAACATTGGACCACGGGAGGATCGATCAGCCCGCCTCGCGTGGCTACAGAACGCAGCCGTGCAAATAATGCGTCGCAACCTGCCAGGCAATGCACAGCAACCTGCCAATCCCTGTCCCCCTCACCTCGCGTTGTCACACGTAACGGCCGGCACGTACTGCCCGGAGACCAGCCGGCGCCTGCGTCGCCGCCCGCGCCGCGTCAACCACGCAAGCGAGAACGTTGCGGCGGGGACGGTCGGTCGCCGCCGCGTCAGCCATCGCCAATTCGCCGACGATGCTACGTGTGCTCCGCCTCTCCCCATCTCGGGCAGCCGGGGACCTGTCCTCTTGCGCCTTGTGCCCTTCCGCCCCTGGAATCCGAGACGGCGAAACGCCGCCCTGGCTCCATTCGTTGACGGGCGGAAGTCAGTACCACGGTGGTCGTTCTTTTGGAAATATTTGCATCGACGACGATCTCTTCTAGTACCGGACAAGTGCACGGATCAGCCGAGCGGAGCTGCATGGTCGGGATTGGAAGACACGGCAAGGGTATGGTTGTTTCTGCAAGTCTTGGTGATTGCCTCCAGTTCTCTTTTCAGATTGGTTATTGCAGCAAGTGTCTTGGCACCTCCAAGATGCACGGCATCTCAATTCTCAAGAGGCACTATGGCGCGCAAACGTGAAGAGCACGGAAAGAGTCGACGGAAAGAAAAAAAAAAGAGAGTCGACGTCGGATTGAATAAGTCGCGGGGTAGTTCTCAGTAAAGCTGTGATCGATCAACGTACCAGCAGGATGTTACGGCCATGGCGATTTTTTTCTGTCATTAATTGGGTGGCACAAAGGTTCCAGTGGCGTGTGCATGAAGGACCTGCGGATTCAGATGGAAATGACCGGCTCATTGCAACTGCGTGACGTTATTATGCACTCGTAGAGAATGACACTTTAGCCTTGTTCCTTTCGGCCGGGAGCGGCCGACGAGATTGCGGCCCAATCCCTGCAGATCACCCCGGCCCGGCCTGGAAATAATCCTGGCCCATCAGTTTGTGCGCGTTCAGTTAACTCCACGCACGGTTAGCTGTAGCACGGTCTTTTTCTTTTTCTAAAAAAAATCTTAAACCTTGCGCTTCAACGTATATTAATAAAAAGAACAAAAATATCCCAATTTATAGATAAACCGGGTCCGAAAACCGTACAACTACAGCACCTACAGCTACATCACCTACAAACATGGCCAAAATGCTAATTATTGCCAAACTTGTCGCACACACGACCAAGCAGCTCCGACTTGCAACCTAGCCGAACATCCACCGGTCGGTTGGATTGGAGCATCAACACAACCACAATTCAAGAACAACGGCTAGCGACCACCACCAGCACACCACCGCAACCCATCCATCTACGCTCGGTGTTGGGCTACCACCACCCGGTCGGATTGGAACATCGACACGAGTCTCAACAGGAAAACTCGGCTCGGTTAGATTGGGTCATCGACATGAGATTTCCTTTCGTGGCTATCGTCTCCAGCCAAGCTCAACAACTTACAGCACAAGAAGTGGCCAGCGCCTCCAGCCACGCCACCATGGCGCCACTGGCGCCCCTGCTTGGTTACTGCCAGCCAAGCCACCATGGCGTCACCGACGTTCACCGAAGCAAAACTGCCGTCGGCCACGCCACCACGGTGTCGCCGACGCACCCCTGCAGCTGGCCGGAGTGGGAAGACACCATGACAACGCCTCCAAGGAGTAAACGGGGCGTCGCCGTCGTCTTGCCGCCAGATCCGACATGGCTTTCGCCGGTGCTTGCCCACCTCCCGTACGAGCTAAGCAAACAGCTCTCCCGCTGCGGCGCCTCGCCAGCCTGTGCGCCGCCTACTCATCTGCGCGGCCGACTCCACCCGAGGCCGTCGCCGCCGCACCCTAACGAGGCCCGCTCGCCCACCGCCGCCACGGCACGCCGAGTCGCCGACGCGGCCAGCAGGCCCGCCGCCGCCTCGGCAGCCTGCGCCCCTGCGTTCGGGCCGCAACCACCAAGCCGCCTACCACCACGGGCGCTAGATCCGCCCGCGACTCCCCGGATCCGACCACCGGCCGCCTTGAAGAACCGCCGCTCGTCGCACCGCGGGGAGCCGCCGCAGCCCAGATCCGCGCACGGCTACAACAAAGCGGAGAAAAAGCCACCCCCACTCCCCATCGCCATCCTCGCTGCCGCACGGGCTTCCAATGGCCAGCTCCGACGGCGGCGCGACTGGGGGAGGTGGGGGATTGGGGAGGCGGCGCTAGGTTTTGGGGCCGCTCGTGTCGCCCCTGGAGGAGCGACGCGGAGGCGTTCTCACCAGCATGATCTCTTTCGCTCACAACATCCGGTCCGGGGAACAAACCACGCCTGTAGATCGTGCTTTTTGCAACTGGAGCTGCTGCACCGGGCCTCCAAAATCGAGACCCCCCACCCCCACCCCTATCGCCCGAGTGATGAAATCCCTTCCCATCACCTGGAGAGGTACATAACATATAGGCCGGCGTGAGATCATTTAGCCCAATTAAATATTTCTTAACAACCCACCAAATCTCATGTCGTGCTAGCGGGTCCGCTTTCCAAGTGCTGGTGTCGTTGGAATTCTGACAAGTAGCGGAGGCTTCGCCCGCATGCATGGGCACATGCAAATTGCATCCAAAGTTGCAAAGAGAGTCGCACCTTATTTCTTATTCTTTCTTTTATGTTTCTATTGTATTCCATTCCATCTTATTTTTTTTCATTTTTATTTCCAGTCGTCTCCTAGATAATTCTTGGTAATATGTTTATTGTTTTCTTCTCCTTTTGTTTGTTTACTTTCTGTATTCTTTTTTCTTTGCTTTTTCTCCGTTCATTTTTCCCTTTCCGCTACATACTTTCTTCTATTTTCCGCTAATTTTTTCTTTGTTTTTTCTCCGCTACAAATTTGTAAAATTTGTATTATTTGTTACTATCTTATTCTTTCTTTTAATTTGGTCTTAACAAATATATACTCTATTATATTATTTTGAAGTAAAAAAATCATAGTTACAACATTCACTTATTTGTTTGTTTTTTAAGATTAGTTTGTTCATTTGTTCGCAATATTCATAGGATCAAATATTCATGATGTTTAATGTCTTGTTCGTTGTTATACATTATTATTTGTTTGGTATGTTTAAGTTCTTGTTCGTTAAAATAATTATTTATTCGTGTTGTTAATTTTTTTTTCAGGATCCGAAATTAATTCTTTAGTACTAAAAAAGTATATAATGAAAATATAAATAAGTGTGGTCTTGTTTTTAAGATCTTGTTATAAGAAAGATAATGGTGCAATCCAAATTTAACTTGGATGCTCGGTTTATTAGTTATAGATTTTTTAATTTTGAATTTGCATGCATGTGGGTGACGTCATGGTCGTTGTCCTTTCTTGCATGCATGCACAGATCTCTCTCCTCTTTTGTTGGCAATATACATGCATGCGTGCTATATTGGTGGGATGATGGCCCATCAGGTGATGGTTGGAGAGCATCGTAATATTAATTTAGCTTGCTAGGCTCAATAATTAACTTTAGCCCACGCGGGAGGGCACACCTCTCAGGTGACATATAACACCCCCCAGCTAATGTACTTCCAGTGCAAATTAACTTCCAAAGTGCACAGGCGCTGGAATATCGACAGACTTATGCACAATTTCCTTGTTTGGTGCATGCTACTGGGCTTGCTGTAGCCTCCCGAGGAAGGCATAAATAAGGTGGCATTGGGCACAACCTTTCCTCCTCCTTGGAGCCATTCTACTAGCCAGCAAGCAGATGTACGAGGCATCCATAGAGCTATAGACCAAGCAATGAAGCCATTACTCTCCGTTGTTCACCTCCTCCTCCTTGCTCTTTCCCTCCTTGACATGCTACTGCAGCCGTGCGCGTTCTTGGCCCTGAGCCCAAGCAGCTTAGCCGCCGGTGACAGCCTGAAGCCACCCAACTACATCACCAGCCCTTCCGGCGACTTCGCCTTTGGTTTCCATGCTCTCGACGCCAACGACACATCCAACTCCTCCTTCCTCCTAGCGCTATGGTTTCGCTTTGATGCTAGCAGGGTCGTGTGGTTCGCCACCGACGCCGGCTCAGGCTCCGCCGTGGTCGCCGCAGGCCAGTCCGTTCTGAGCTTCACCACCGCTGGCCAGCTCTCCCTAGCAAATCCCGGCAGCAACAATGCCTTGTGGAACCCTTACACAGACCCCAGGCTAAACTATGGCTCCCTTCTCGTGTTACGAGACAACGGCAACCTCCAGTTTGTCGCCTCGGATGGTAAAACCGTTGTTTGGGAAACCTTTGCACACCCCACGGATACTCTACTCCCAGGCCAATCCATGCCCCCTGGATCAAGTCTTCGGTCTAGGGCCTCGGACATGGACTTCTTGGTCGGCCGTTTCAGTTTTAATGTGCAGGGTGATGGGAACATTGTCTGCTACATAGTGGACCTGCCAGGAGTTACCAACCCCAACAATGCCTACTGGAGCACCGGCACTTGTTGTGCTGGGAACACAACTCTCTTCTTCGACGCCGGGCTCGTCGGGCACCTCTACTACCTGCTCACAGATGGCACTAAGCATAACTTGACAACTCCTCAGTCCTTGTATTCCTCCAACAATAATAGGCTCTTCTAACAGCACGCCAAGCTCGATCCAGATGGCATTTTCCGTGTCTACATCCTCCCCAAGAACACCACCGGCAGTGGTGCCAGCACATGGCATGCAATGGACCTGGTACCAAGCGATGGCTGCAAAAAGGTGACAAATATTGGTCACCATGGTATGTGTGGACCGTACTCATACTGTATATATGATGCTAACAAGCGGCTTGACTGTGAATGTACAAGTGGCTATAGTTTCTTGGACACTCAATTTAGGTACAAAGGCTGCACTCCAGCATTTCTTCCGGATAGCTGTGACGGGAAGAGCCATGCTTCTGAGCTCAAGTTCATGGAGTTGCCAAACACACACTGGAACTCAATAGCATATTACAAGTGGCACCAATCAATCACAGAGGAGCAATGCCAAGATTTGTGCCTGAATAATTGCTTATGTGGAGCTGCGTTGTTTGATGGAAATACCTGTGTAGAGGCTGCTATGCTTACAACTGGGTGGCAAGCAAATGACACAACTACGAGGGCAATGATAAAGGTCCGTACAAAAAGACCACCTGTTTTGATCCTACCATATGTAGTCATTGCTGGATTAGCCATGTTATTGTTGGCCACTACTTGCATCCTCCTAGTATATTGCTACATCACTAAGAAAGCAAGAAAGAACCGTTTGAGCGCGATGGTTTTCACTCGCAAGGAGCTCCACCGAGCAACCAATGGCTTCAGCAAGTTGCTGGGCCAAGGGGGATTTGGCAAAGTTTACCATGGCATTGTTAAGTCTCTAGAACCACATGACGTTGCCGTGAAGGAACTCAGGAGCACAGATGAGTATCAGGAGGTTGAGTTTGAGAACGAGGTTCAATCAATTGGTAGGATCCACCACAAGAATCTGGTTCGAATGGTTGGGTACTGTAAGGAAGGGGTGCACCGAATGCTTGTGTTTGAGTTCATGCCAAGAGGCTCCCTCGGTGACATCCTTTTCAAGTCCGAGAGACCATCTTGGAGCTGGCGTGCTGAGGCAGCACTAGGTATCGCGAGGGGGTTGGAATACCTGCACTACGGGTGCACCTCCCAGATTATCCACTGTGACATCAAACCTGATAATATTCTGCTGGATGACAAGTGTGTCCCGAAGATAACAGACTTTGGGATTGCCAGGCTCCTCAATGACAACAAGGTGAAACAAACAATCACTCATGTTCGAGGTACGTTAGGCTACCTTGCACCAGAGTGGTTCAACAACGAGAGGAAGGTGGACAGCAAGGTGGACGTGTTCAGTTTCGGTATTGTTCTTCTAGAGATGATCTGCTGCAGGAAATACCCAAGTGAGGATGGGCTGCAATGCAATGACGATGCCTCGGACCCAGGCATGCCTGTGACACTAAGAGCATGGGTGTCAGACTTGATTAGAGAAGGCAACATTGAGCGTATTGTGCAGGGCGACAACAGTGCGCTACAGGACTTGCAGAGAGTGGAGAGGTTCGCACGCATTGCGGTTTGGTGCGTGCAGGGGGATCCGTCGACGAGGCCAACGATGCGGAACGTGGTGTGCATGATGGAGGGCACCATGGAAGTTTACCCGCTACCTGATGACCCTCCGAGGGTTCACCGTGACTTCCCGCCGCCCCTCTCACCCAGCAGCGGCAGTGGAACCCACTGTAACTCCAGTAGTATGATCGAGTAAACATTTACGCAAAGTGTTAATAGTTTGTATTACATCGTTACTCATTAAAATTATGTTCGGATGTAAATTCATTTGCTTATGGTGTTTGATGAATATTTTTACTAAAAATATTCAAATAAAGCAGAACCTACAAGTTGAGCAATATTTATTATGAGCACATGCTATTTTGGATCATGTGTGTACATTTACAAAATTGACCGTGCTTCTGATGTGTGGATCCCACCTTTGCAATGTTTCTAGAAGAATTGGACTCACTCAAACATCTATTTTTCGAGAGCTTTATTGATGAAGGCACCGAGATCTAAGTTGGTTTTGAGCTCATGAATGATGAGTGACATGGCTTCTAGAAAGGAAAATAGATGGAGCTTCACGTGATCAGCATTATGCAAGATTATGTGAAATATAAATCAGATTAATCTATTTTGAGGACGGGCAAATTATCACATATTGACTCAGGGTTGGGTTGCTTTATCAGCTGGCCCCACCTGTCATTACCTATGATGATTACTAAAGGTGTAAAACTCTCTCGTCGGGTTATATATTCACCGGTTATTAGGGCCGGGATACAATACAGAGCAACTCATTTTGGAGATAGAGATAAGCACGTGCTTGAGATAGAGTCCATGGCCGGGCTGGTTGAAACAGATGAACACATGTATACCGCTATACCAGGAAACCATATCAGGTGGTGTACGTGGGTTGGATTGATGGTATCCGGCCTGGGTATTTAAACATGACTATCGAATATGCTACAGACGAAACAATATAAATATATTAATTAGCATATCTATCTATTATCTTAATACAATAATGTTAAAAGAAGCCACCACGTTCGCCGATAGGACCTAGAAATTTCCACGTTAATTAATTAAAAAAGAGAAGAATATACACCGTTGGATTTTATGAAGATATAATGGTTCAGAGCAAACCAAAAGAATCCATATTAGACACAACTAACATATATAAATTTATAAAACCTACTTTAGTTTCGTAGGTGAATAGTGTCTTGCTTTACCTGGATTATTTCTCTATTACCACCTTAAATGAAAATATCTGGCCATCCATCTATATATATCATCGACTAAAGTGCCTAACTCGATCACGTCATCTTGCTGGTAAAAAAACACGTGAACTCTGAAGCTTACTTCTAACGGAGGGACTTGGCTTCTTTGCAATATATGTATAGCATGTTAAAGTGTATAAAAGGGGAGCTTTTTTTGCGTGAGATGAAGCAACAAATGAAGTCGAGCAAAATCCTATTTTACACATTCATGTGCACAAGATGGAGGTATGGATGAAAGAGTCAGATACGGATGGATATATACAACTACGAATACATATATTTATTTTTATCCAGATCCGGATACGAATAATATATACCAAATATGATGAATACTGATATATGGTACGTATATTAAATATCGTGTTACAGATACAGTCTATTCCATTTACTCTCCGAACCCTTTCGGTAGGACGGATGGATGGACAACATTCATACCGTTTTCACCCCTAGATGAGTCCTTTTAAGACCTGCAAGTGGGACTGAACAGACTAATTGTTGGGACGTGTGTATAAAGAGAATAAGATTTGTGGGTATTAAGTGTGCACAGGATAGAGGTATGGATATATACAACTACGAATACATATATTTAATTTTATCCGAATTCGAATCCGGATACGAATAATATCAAATGTGACGGATATTGATATACGTACATATATTGAATATCCGGATACAGATCCGGTCTACTATATTTAGTCTCTGAACCCTTTCAGTCGGACGGACGAATGGACAATATTCGTACCGTTTTCACCTTTAGATGGAGGTCCTTTTAAGACCTGCAAGTGGGACTAAACGGACTAATTGTTGGGACATGTGTATAAAGAGAATAAGATTTGTGAGTATTGAGATGGAAATGGACAGAATGTTAAAAATTCAAAATGTTTGCCAAGAGAGCATGGAAGTTACCATAATAATTAAAAATGAGAGAAATATATACTATTAGATTTTATGAAGACCTAACAGTCTAGAGTTATCTAAAGAGTTGATATCAAATACGACAAATAAATATACATAAATTTTGAATCCTACAATAACAAAAATGGCATATAATTTCTACATGAATTTGGAAGCAAATAGTAAATAAAATCCATTGATGTTGAGAAACAAATTCCTTAAATAGAGAACCACTTTGGAGTTTATATATTTTCTAACTAAACTTTAGAAGAAAAATTAAAAAGTATTTGAACCTATATATATAGATTCAATCAAAGACTAAAATTAATGATAGAGAAACACAAATAATTAGATCCATTTATTCCAATTGATATAAGCAATATGTACGTACGACGAAGGATGGAATTTAACCAAATAAAAACATGACATCCTTTGACCATTTGGAATTATTATATAAGAAAAGAAAACAAAATGGCTCCACCAAAGACTACCAAATGAGTGTGATATATCTTCCGCTGCCATGCATCCTTTCTCCTTATATGTTCCTTTTCACACAATCTCTCACCTCGCGAGCCACCACCATGGTTAGTACTAAGATCATATATACATAAGTATTGAAGCTCACAAGATCTAAGCAGCAGTGTTGTTGGCACCATCAACATGGAGGAGAATGCTCTAACATATTATAAAGGAGAAGAGCTCCGGAAGAGGAAGCCCCACAAGATTAATACATGAAAAAATAGAAGAAGCCACCATATTCGTTTTCAAGGGCTAAAAATTTCCATGTTAATTCCTATTGAAGAGTAAAATACAAGAGTACAACTCGATCTTTACTTAAAATAAATCTTAGTCTTAGATGAAAGAGAAAACATGAGAGATGAGGGCTTGCACCTATGAATTACAATGCACCAAGGTACTAGAGAGGGCAGAAGGAATATATATGGAAGAAGGCAACATGACGGGATGGTGGAGTGGCTAGATGAGGAGCAACTTGAGGCCTCACACAATACGTCAAGTTGCATAGCCTCATGTGGCACACATAATGGCTACCAAGAGTAAGATAAACAAGCCTGGAGTACAGCATGATCATGCTGTTGTCTAGCATGGCAGCACTCTAACATTGGGAAGAGAGCATCGCTGAACGAACCACACTGACCAATGCCGCAAGCCAATAAGATACCACTTTGCATGTGCTGTATATGTCTTTGGAACACAAGACCAATGCAACGGGGATATGCATGTGTTTCCAATATACTCCTTGATGAAGCAATCAACATAACAAAAATCTCATCTCACCAATAGATTAGTTGCAATGCTGTCCCACCAGAGTTAGAACAAAGCGGAACCGGAAAATGCTTGTATAGTGATCATCTCAAGCGCGTATTGTACAAGCACCAGAGCGAATAGGTGTTCTCATAGAATCGGCGAGATACAACGATAGAGTGGAGGTGAGTAAATCCATGAGACCGTAAATTTCTATATTGGCGATGATCTGAACAAAGATCACTAGAACATACGTAACAAATAGGTTAACTTCTAAACACTATACCACCTACGCGAAAAGTGAAGACTCAACATGTTGTTTTCATAAGGTAGCTTAGTCAACTCGCCAACGAATGCATTCGTCGATACAAGATTGAAGAGACAAATCAAATAACTAGCTCAGTTGGAATAATTGGGTCGAGTGGGGCTGTGTAGCATTGCCAAATCTCTCAATATAAAAGCTGCTAACTCACATATATATTCTTAAAACCTAAAAAAATATCACCATAATTAAAAACTCTCTAATAGAAGATCACAATACAAGACAAAATATTATATTAGTTTCAATAAACAAAAAACTAGGTTTCTAATCATGAATTCACATTTCGCACCATAGAATATGATGATATCTTGGCCTACGCTATTTGGATAAAACAATGATAATGAAATAAAAAGTATTTAAATAAATTTACTTTCAAGTAAAAGGATCCAAAATGTTAGTATGAAAATAACCTAGCTCCCGCGCTATTTGCGCGGGCCAGCTTGCTAGTTGTAATAATGCTAAAAGTAATTTTATAAAAATATCACTACTACAAAAATGATTTGTAGCAACACCCCGAATTTTTTTTAGGGACGGACCAAAATGTCACCCGTTCTTACAAATGGGGCACGGGTACTGTAGCAACAGAGCTGCCCCTGTAAATCCATTTATAGGGGCGGCTCACCCCCTGAGCCGCCCCTACAAATGGCGCCCATTTGTAGGGGCGGCTCACCCCCCAACCCGCCTCTAAAAATATCTATAAAAAATCTGGGCACCTTCTTCCTTCTCCCGACCCCCATTGTTTGCTCGGAAGAGGAGCTTCCCTAAGAGCTGGAAAAAAAGAAAAAGGGGGGGGGGGGGGGGAGCTTTTTCAACTTGATTTCCTTCGAGTTGGGGGTTCTAGAAGGTAAGTTGACGCTAATTCCTTGTCATTTCTAAGCTCTTTTGTTAGATTTATAGCTCAAATGGAGCTCTCTTTGCCTCTAACTAGCTCTAGATCTCCATGGTGTGGATTAGCCATTTGAGACACCATTTGCCTCGAACTTTTGGATGAAGTTGTGCTATTTTAGTAGGAGAACAAGATTATGTAATTATTTTGACTCGATCTATAGTTTTTAGCATCATTCTTAAGTAAATAATGCCCTAGATCTATGGAGGAGAAAGAATAAGATTTGTTTTTTTCCTATTTTTCAAAGATGCATGTTAGATTTTTTCCAACATTTAGTGGTAAAATAATATGTTGAGTTTTTTATTATTTTTGTTTAGTACAAGTTAAATTGATTTTTTTCCCACACCTATGCATATATAGAAGTATATATTTATATCAATTTAGGGCTCCATTTCTTTTGAGAAAAATATTTTATTTTTTTTCTATATTTACATACATGCATGTTACATTTTTTTCTAATATTTAGTTGTACAATAATAGATTGGAAATTGATTTTTTTATTTATTATTAGTTAAATTGACTTTTTTCAACACCTATACATATATAGAAGTATATATTTATATGAATTTAGGACTCTATTTCTTGCGAGAAAATAATTTAATTTAATTTTTTTTCTAACTTTTCAGATATGGATGGGACATGGATGTACAATGCAAAAAGGACGGACGCCTATTTCCGTGGAGAGCTTAATAAATTCATTCAAGTTGCGGAGAATCACGCAAGAAATAAGGAGACACGATTGATGTATTGCCCATGCAATGCCTGCAAGAATTTGAGAGTATTCAGCGACCCAACTACAATCAGATCGCATGTGATGGTGAGTGGTTTTGTTAAGGACTACAAGATCTAGAAGTATCATGGCGAGACAGATACTCCCCCTCTGACGAATAATCCACTGGATGAAATAATACAAGATGAGGAGTTTGACAGAATGTTTCATTCTTATTTTGATGGTGGTGGGGATGATGATGGGGATGATGATGATGATGATGGGGTTGATGATGATGATGGGGTTGGTGGATTCAAGAGGATGATGTCGACGGTCCCATGGATGGTGATAGTAGTGACGATGAACTTGATGATGGTGATTTTCTCAGCCAGTTGTTGCACCACACCAAAGCGGAGGTATTGGTTGCTAGTGCTAGGGGGTTAGCAAACTTTGAGACAGTGAGAAAATCAGCAGAGAAAAATATATATGAGCGATCGAAGGGATGCCCGAAATACGGGTCTGTGCTTCGTTTCATACTTGAGCTCTTGACTCTGAAGGCTAAGCATTGTTGGTCAGATGGTAGTTTCAATGATCTGCTGCGTATCTTAGCTTGGTTTCTTCCAAAGCTAAATAAAGTGCTAGCCAACACATATCGAGCAAAGAAGCTTGTGAGCCTGTTCACGATGGATGTGGAAAGAATTCATGCATGTCCAAATCATTGTATTTTGTATCGTGGGGATACTTTCAAAGACTTGAAGAAATGCCCTGTATGTTCTGCAAGTCGGTATAAAAACAATGCTGGTTACTGTGGTGACGACAATCATGGTCCAACCGATGTGAATAAAAGGAACGTGGCGAGGAATAGTGTTGCCTCTATTGAGCTAGATGACGCTACTTTAGGTATTCCTGAGAAGCAGAGCAGAATTTCCGCCATGGTTATGTGGTACCTCCCAGTTTCTGATTGCCTGAGGCATTTCTTCTTGAACCCAAAGGATGTTGAACTGATGCGATGGTGGGATTTAGATAAGCGTAAGAAGGGTGATGGAAAGCTCCGACATCCAGCTGATGGTCGGCAGTGGAAGGAATTCGATGAGAAGTACTATTTGGAATTTGGGAATGACCCGAGAAATGTTCGGTTCGTGTTGAGTACGGATGGAATGAATCCGTTTGGTGAAAGAAGTAGCACCCACAGCACATGGCCAGTGATACTAATGATGTACAACCTACCTACATGGTTGTGCTAGAAGAGGAAGTATCTTTTGCTATCCATCCTTATACAGGGCCCCAAGCATCCTGGCATCGATATAGATATTTTTCTTGAGCCTTTGATGCAAGAGATGGAAACTTTATGGAAGGAGGGTATCAATATCTTTGATGGTTGTGCACGGCAGCCCTTTAATCTTAGAGCCATTATATTCATCACCATCCATGATTATCAGGCATGGTTTGTCCTATCAGGATAGATCAAAGGTAGGACAGGATGCACGGTGTGCGTGGATGGCACCGTATCGTCTTTCCTTGAAGGTTCTCGAAAGGTAGTTTACCTTGGGTACAGACGCTTCTTGGTGGAAGGACATAGGTACCGAAGTAAAAAGTTGTATAATCTTTTTGATGGCAAGCCTGAATTACATTCTGCTCCAGTACAACGAGACGGGCACTATGTTTTCAATATGGTTCGGACCATCCAGGTCATTTATGGGAAGAAAAAGGAAGATGGGAAGAAGAGAAAGAGAGATAAGGCACCCATCGATGGTGTACCATTCAAGAAGCAGTCCATCTTCTACAAGTACTTGCCATATTGGGCGGATCTTGAGGTCCGCCATGCAATCGATGCTATGCACCTAAAGAAGAATGTGTTTGGTAACACAATTGGGCTCCTCCTGGAGACATCAGCCAAACAAAGGATACCTTGAAGTCGCGTCAGGACTTGGTAGCCATGATGATAAGACAAGATCTTCACCCTGCGGATAAAGGGAATGGCCGATATGAACTTCCCCCAGCTAGCTACAACTTGACACGTGATGAGAAGAAGGCAATGTGCGAGAGTTTAAGAGGGATCAGAGTCCCGAGTCATTTCACGTCCAACATAAGGAAACTAGTCTCAATGAAAGATCTATCAGTATCTGTCATGATTCTGATGTGTTGCTGACGGTGTTCCTCCCGATTGCAATCAGAGCGATCAAGCCAGTATATGTAAAGATGGTAATCACTCGGTTGTGTTACTTTTTCAATAGGATTTCACAAAAGGTGATCGACGAAGATGAGTTGCAGGATCTCCAAGAATTCATTGGGGAGACTATGATGCAGCTCAAGATGTGCTTCCCTCCGGGGTTTTTTGATATAACCGAACACCTAATGATTCACATGGTCGATCAGATACGGGCACTTGGTCCACTTTACCTACACGAAATGTGGACGTATGAGCATTTGATGTCCATCCTCAATCGGTACGTACTGAATTGTGCTCATTCTGAGGGGTCCATGATAGAGGGATACAGTACTGAAGAAGTCATCGAGTCTTGCCTAGGTTACCTAAAGGATAACGTGTCCCTTGGTTTGCCTATTCCACAATTTTTGGCGAGGTTGGAAGGTGTGGGCACAGTTGGGAGGAAAATCTTCATCGACAAAGATTTCAAAGGTGTGCAACAAGCCCATCATAGCATCTTGCAGCATCTCACGATAATGACTCCTTTAGTCAATGAACACTTGAGCATGATTTGTGCAGAAAGTAATGGCCGCTCGGATGATTGGATCATGAGAGAGCACAAACGTTGGCTGACTGCATGGTTGAAGGACTTGGATCTACCACATGGGGATACCGTGGAGGAGCAAATGATCAAAAGATTGGCAGCTGGTCCATCTAGCCAGGTCAGATCATGGTAAGGGTATGATATTAATGGATATCTATTTTATACTGCCGCCAAAGACAAGAAGACCGTGTCTCAGAACAGTGGTGTTTGTATTGAGGCCTTAGACGAGAGAACAAGGCAAAGAACAACATATTTCGGTGTCATAGATGACATATGGGAAGTGTACTATGGTTCCAATATACAAATCCCGGTCTTTCGGTGTCGTTGGGTCAAACACCCAAAAGGTGTTGAGGTGGACGGCTATGGGCTCACGATTGTTGACCTCCACAAGTTTGATTATAAGGATGACCCATGGGTACTTGCCTCACAGGTCGCACAGGTACTCTATGTAGCTGATCCTGCAAAGAAGACAAAACACATCGTTGTCCCTGGAAAACAAGAAACCATAGGAGTTGATCGTATCGACAATGTGGAAGAATATAATCAGTATGATGAGATGAACCTCTTCACAGACGTACCACAAAAGATGAGGATTCTAAAAGCAAGCATAAGAAAAGGCAACAAGCCATGCGCACGCAAAGATGGCGAATCGAGAATTGTTACCGCTTGAACATTGGTGTTTCAACGCTTTTATTTATTACATACACTGCAATTGGATTTTGATATTTTTCTTATGTTCCACATATCAAAATATGCTTATGGTAAAAATTTAACATTTTTTAGAGGTGTGTTGCTATTTAGAGGTGTGTTTTGCTATGACTTTTGAATTAAAATGAATTTTCAGTGGAAATTGGAAAATGATTTGTAAGGGCATGTGGGGGCGTCACCCGCCCCTACAAATCGGTTTTTAGCGGCGGTCCGGGGCGCCACCCGCCCCTACAAATCGATTTGTAGGGGTGGGTGACGCCCCGGCCTGCCCCTACAAATCATTTTCTAATTTCAACCAAAAAATTTCCGCCGCCGCCACCGCCTCCCGCGCGCGCGTCTTCTCTGCCGCCGCGCGCTCGCGGCGTCCCCTCCGCGCGCGGCCTCGAGCTCCCCGCGAGCGGCGGCGCCATTCGTCACGCCTTTGCCCAGCACTACGCCAGGGACGGGCATCCACCCAGTATGCCCTTCCCTTCTCTCTCCTCTTCCGGATCTGGCCACCCGCGGCGGCGGCCAGTGACTGACGGCGACGCACGGCACGGGCCCTATGGTGCCGAGGCTGGCACGGCGGCCAGCTCGCCTCCGACGGCCTTGCCGGCGAGGGAGCTCGGCCCCACGGCACCCTTGGCGCCCGTCAACCCCTAGGTGCCCTCGGCTCCTCCCCTTCTCAAGAGACCGATGCCGGCGGCGGCAGCCCCAACTCCGGCGAGGGGCGGCCACGGCGACCGGCTGCAGCAAAGCCTCCCCTTGCCGGCCAGCGGCTCGGGCAGCACCAGCGCCCTGCCCAGACCCCGTCTGGAATCCCAGCGGAGCCTCTGGAGGGCCAGAGCTGCAGGCTCCACGACGACCCCTCCTTCCTGAATTCAGACAATATTCAGAGTTTCAGCCTTTTATTCAAACTGACCTCTTTGGACCCAAAACTCTATTGAATTTAGTACTAAACCTCAAAATTTGTAAACATCAAAGTTATAGATGATACTCCCCTTTACATTTTCATCAATATGAACTTCCACTGATTTAGCCTAAATCATATTCTAAAATGCTCCTAAATCTTAGGGTTTTGACTGAAATTTTAGTCATTTGCATTTGTACAATTTATGGATGGTAGGTTCTATTGCAGTACACTAAGATTCTACGTACAAGTTTGTTTTCAGTGCCACAAGTCAAGGTTAATCGATGCTCTGCTTTTGTTTTTTTATAAGCATAGTGAAACTGTAGTGCAAAGAAGGGCCCAGTCTCAATGTATCATTGTATCGTCACTTTTCACTTGTGAACAAGTAATTTAATATAAAATGGCAAGGCTCAAGACACATTTGTCACCTGTACACTGTTCAAGTTTAAGTTATGCCATCATAGAAATGTGAACTCAAAGGACACAAATATGGATGGAGCTTCAGAGCTCAACAATTCGAAGGCAATGCTAGCTTAACTATTTAGTTACAGTTTCACACCTTATCCCCTTCCGCTTAATATTTTAGCACCTTATTGAAAATGAACTGAAGAGTGTCAAACTCAACAGTTAGTAAACGTGAATTCATCTGATTAGTGGGTGTAATAGTAGTCCTCGATTTGATTATAGGAAGGACTCTGCTTTGTCCCCATTCTCTCTCTCTCTCTCTCTCTCTCTCTCTCTCCCCCCCCTAAGAGACAAATACATAGAGTGAGTGAGAGATAAATACATAGAGTGAGTGAGAGATAAATACATAGAGTGAGAGACAAATACATAGAGAGTGAGAGACAAATACATAGAGAGAGTGATAATGTAGACATTGCAGAGTCCTTTTTATAAGAAAGTATGAGGTCTGTCTATTAACTTTCATATTTAGGTGAACACATGAAATCATAAAATCATAAAATTTTATATTCAAATATGTTTCTATTCCAGGTAGTATCACACTGCTTGATAGTTATACGTGCATGCTACTGAGGACTAGGGTGCTTGATGCAGTACTGTTTATGTTATGAGTTCTTTGATGGAAGGTTCTGGTGGTATATGTTATGAGTTTACCTGTTTAAAATATATCTTTGATGGCTATGTAGCGTAGAAGTCGTAGATGGATCCGCTGACGTCATCTTCCCCATGAAAAGATGATGCCGCACCGCAAGATGAGCTTGAACAAATTGCATCCCAGATGGAGTGGGACAACGAGCACGACTTCGGTGACCAATCTGGAGACAAGGAGTCCGACGACGTCGGTGTCGAATCTGGGGACGAGCAGGGCCCTAGCATTGGACAAGGCGCTTGGGTAGGAAACAAGTGGCACGATCCGAATGATCCACACCCTGTTCCGGCAAGAGAAAGAAGGTCAGGGGAAGCGTTCGATCCGGATTACGAACCGGAAGCACGTCAGGTAATGAATACACGATTAATTACAACGAAGCAGACTATACGAGTAATGACCTGTATGATGTGCATTATCTGTGTAGGTGGCTCCGACAGGAAGGAGTAAGCGCCGACGCGGACCCCCTAGGCCCACAGAGGAAGACAATGAAAGCTCGGGTCCCGATCCTGCAAGTACAACCTCTGACAGCCAAAACAAAAGGAAACGAGGTCAGCGAGGAAGAAACCAATACCCCAAAGGGCAATGGACTGTCAATGCAATTAGCGCGGCAGGAATGTCCATAGATCCTCCGTAGGTTGTAGCAAAGTTTCGGAATGCTATCGGTGCTATAATCAGAACAAAGATGGTTTTGGATCCAACGATCCCCAATTGGCCTCTCGTTCCTGAGGGGAGGAAAGAAGCGATGTGGCAATTGTTGAGTAGAACTTTTATTCTGCCTAGAGGAAGTAGAGAACAAGAAAAGCATTATGCTCTGAAGATGCTGGGTGAAACTTTCCACCGGTGGAAGAGCGAATTGAATACCCGATATGTCCAGAAGAGTCGAACGCCATTTGCAGATTACGGAGATATTACACCAGCACAATGGGAAGAGTTTGTTCGACAAAAGACCACTGAAGAAGCTCTATCTCTAAGCTAGAAGCAAAGTGAACTAGCAAAGAGCAACATACATAGAGTCCACCTTAGGCCAGGTGGGTACCAAAGGAAGGTCGATAAGTGGCGGCGTGAAAGAGAGGCGGCAATAGCTACCGGGCAACCCGACCCTTATGAAGGCTTGGACGAACGTGGATGGCGGTGGCTTGAAGCAAGGAAGCCAAAGATAGTTGAAGGGAAACCAAAATTTGATCGATCCGAGACCGAAGCGGTGGCAGAAAAAATGTTACAACTTGCCGAGCTTCAGAAAAAAGGTCAGTTCAAACCCCATAGGGTGAAGGATGTGCTCAGTACAGCCATTGGGTTCAAAGAGCATGGAGGCCGTGTCAGAGGCCTGTCCTATAAGTTGAGCATCAAGGATGGGTTCGAGAAGGACCGGGCTTGGTACAGGAGCCATGACCGCTATAAAGAAGAAATCGTGGCAGCAGTAGAGAATGCAATGCAAGCAAAGTTCAAGGATTTGTTCATGACAACACTTGCGGAGCAGCAGCAGTCGGGGCTACTTATGTTCAACCCATCGCAAGAGGTGGGGCAGCAACAGATGGTGGGCATGCAACCTCTGGTACTTGGCCAAGCAAGTCCGCCATGTGCACAGAGCAGTGCTGCCTCGACCACAGCTCAACAATACCCGGTAGATACCATAACGAGTATTACTCCCTGCTTGTTGCTCTATCCAGTTGGCAGAGCTGGAAAGACAAAGGAAATTGCCAAGACCCAAAGTGCATCCAACTAGGGGTTTATTTGAGGGAAAACCGATCTCGGCCATATATGCATGCGTACAAGTGGAGCAACTCTTGAAATCAAGCTTTGAGGATAACGAGATAGACATCCCCACTGCAGATGGAAAGAGTTGCCTTGGTGAATGTGTCGGCAGCACCATTCTATGGCATAAACGAGATATCTTACTTGTTGGTCAGGTACCATTGGCTGCTCCGAACCATATCTCGCCAGCACCACAACAACAAGAGCAGGGGGCAGCACCAGAGCATTCACTATCGGCCCTGCCGTCACCAAAACCACGAGATGCATCACCAGTGGCTCTAGTATCACGAGAGCCATCACTTCAGGCTCCGCCATCACCAGCGGCTCCAGTACCACGAGAGCCATCACCAACGGCCTCGCGATCACCGCCAGCTCGAACATCACCACCACCACGAGAGCCATCCCCACAGGCCCAGGTATCACCACCACCACGAGAGCCATCCCCACAGGCCTCCGTATCACCACTGGCTCCACCACCGGCCCGAGCACAGTTGCCTCGAGTGTTGCGGTCTTACCAAAATGACAAGGAAGGGTCAGAAATTGTGAATAGATGGCATGCTGCAAACAAGAAGTCCGATAAAAAGGCTAAGAAGGATAAGTCAAAGGATAATCCAGCAGATTGTAGTGCCAGCAGACGGTCGGGCTTTTCTACGCCCCGCACTGACACGGAGCACAAAAAGGACATTGGGGCTGATGACCTTCCAGACTTAGATGATGCTCCTTTAAAGTTTCAGTACGGAAAAGACTTGCTACCAGACTGGGCACTAAGGGATTGTCCTAGTTTTATGCGGAGGTTTTATAATTGGTACAAGAGGGTAGATATACTTGGGATAAAAACTATATATGCTCCGCACCATCCGGATGTATTCGGACTTAAGGGGCAACAAATCTTTGATATCATGTTCGATTTTGAAGACATCCAATACATGTTCTGCCTCCAACAACTTGGTATTGAAATGGTTCGACTCTGGTGCATGTAAGTGCCTCATCGATACTAATTTGATTTATATTACGACCTAAAGTATTGTATATGCATAAATATTTAATTATCATACATTATATTCTACAGGATGCAAACAATGGATGCCATTATATTAAAGAAAAAGGTCTGGTACCTTGACCCCGTAGCGATTTGCGATGCTAGGCATGCCGGGCCAAAATGGATGAAGGATGACGACGACTACCTAAAGCCATTTGCAACAAAGAAGGAAAAATAAAAGGAACGACATAAATTTCACCGAGAGAATGTGAAGAGGGTTGCGGCCTACATATCGCATATGATGACACAATGGGAAGACATGGATATCATATTTGCGCCATACCACATCCAGTAAGTCTAATATCAATCATTTAATATAATAAATCACTGGATTGCTTACAAATCGTACATAATATTTTTTTTCAGAAATCACTGGATTGCTTTCCAATTACAGCCAAAGCTTGGAAAATTTCTCGTTTTGGACTCCTTGGATTGGTCAACCCAGATATACCAAGAATTCATAGAAATTCTACAATTGTGAGTGAATTTCTTATCTTCCCTATTCACATCATGCTTATTTCTCTATAGAAGTATACATATATAAATTAACTTTCCATTTCTTTTATTTTAAAACAGGGCTTACCAGTTCTACGTTCATAAAGGATCAATTCATCCCGCCGGCAAACCAGAGAAAATGACTATACGCACAAGGTTCCCGTGCCACAAGCAACCCGCGGGTTCCGTGTACTGTGGGTACTACATGTGCGAGCATCTAAGGGTGCAAGGGAGATATACTACTGATCTCGAACGTGTAAGGCGCTACTCTTTATTAGGGAAAGATGCATATGTGTACATTAATTTTTTTTACTGTAACTAGCACTTGGTTAATTAATTTTACCATGGATTCAATAATTGCAGATTCACCCGGAGCAACACCGTGACCAACTCGGCGAGAAACAACTTCTACATGTAGTCGACGATTTGTGCTGTTTTATTATGCATGAATTGGTCACTGTGAGGGGTAAATTTTTTCATGAAGCACAAGATTTTGCAACGGAAGATAAATATATTGGACTTCGTGAGTGAGACAATCAACGGCACCGTGCCGCCTCTAGTTGCGCTCCTAGGGAGGAATAGAGGAAAAACATGTATTCAATGTGCACTTTAATGATGTACTCTAATGGTGTTTGATTTTCATATAATTTAATTTTGTATGCATAAGTATTTTTAGTTAGCGAACGTATTCCACGTCACGATCGCGAACTAGATTGAGAGATCAAAATTGGCGGGAATGCAAATCGCAATCACGATCGCGAACTAGATTGAGAGATCAAAATTGGCGGGAATGCAAATCGCAAAAAATAGCGGAAAACCCATTTCCAGGGGCAGGTCACCTCCTCACCCGCCCCTGGAAATATTTGTAGGGGCGGCTGGGGGGGTCACCCACCCCTACAAATGCATTTCCAAGGATGGTGAGGAGGTGAACCGCCACTGGAAATGGATTTGCAGGGGCGGGCTGCCCCTGCAAACAGCTATTTTTAGCTGCGAAAACTAGCAACAGATGCGCTACCCGCCCCTAAAAATACGTTTTTACTCGCTCCTAAAAATACTTTTTGTAGTACTATGTGATATATTATACAATATATGTATCTTCTAATAATAGTTTTTATTACAACTAAAAGAGTAAAAAACCTAGTACGGCTTCAGTCTTTCCTAGTTTGACTCGCCAAGGGCTAATTCTATACGATTTCAGACTCACCGCCGTCATAAGGCTCGCCAAAACGGACGAAAGTCAACGACGGATAAAAAAGAAATCCTCTCTTTAAGAATATGTAAATATTGAATTATTGCTTGACCGAGGGTCCAAAAGGCCTCCTCCTACGCCTATATAATAAAGCGCCTACGACCCTGGAGAGAGGGGGCACAACCTGCACGTCCAGACGCCGCACAACCAGAACGTCGCAGCCTGGCAAACTTTGCCTCATACGCAAATAGCCAGAGGCTACCAAGCAACGCCACCACCGACGAGCAAGCAGACGCCGACGCCGACGAGCAAGAAGGTCGCCAAAGAGCAAGCACCTCCAAGACGCTGATGACTTCAGCAGCTTAGTCAAACTGCCGTGCTCCAATCAAACAGAAGCAGCGATTTCGTCAGCTCCGTCGACCACATCTTCATACTTTGCTAGCAACGACGATGACGAGAACCAGGCATCCCTTATGATCTACGGCAAGCAAACAGCTCATGTCCCATAATAATCCGTCGCAAAAATATCAGTGCTGCGAGCCAGAGATGCAAGTTTGTTTCCTAGTCAACAATGAAGGACGCAGGAAGGCCGATCCTTGCCCCGTTACATGGGAGCGAAAGGGGCGAGCATCGCCTATGTTACTATATCAATGCTGCGAGCCAGCGGCGCAAATTCTTTTTCCTCATCAACGATGAGCGCTGCCAAAAGGCCGTTCCTTTCCCCGTTATGTGTGAGCGAAAGAGGCGAGCATTACCTATGTTACCATAATAACATCCCATATTTTATGGAATGTTTGTGTGAATTTTTTAGGTTTTGAAATATTTTTGTGTCCATGTGCAATTAGTATGGAAATAATATAAGAGTGTCTTCATCCCTTTCTGAAATTCCTAATAAATTCTAATTAAGGACAAATTAGAATTCAAATGCTGAAACTAACTACCCTATCTAACTTGGGTCTAAACCCTAACCTAGCCCGCTAACTACCCTAACCCTAAACCGATGACTGCCGAGGTCCCAACCCTAATCCGGCCCATGACCCTAACCCTAACTCGGCCTACCGTTACCCGGGCCATTAGCTCGTTGGCCCAGCCAGTACCACAACCGACCTAGCCGCCAGCCCAAATGGTCGAACGGCCCAGCAACGACCGCTTCAGCCCCATCACCGCCAGCCCGCTCTACCGTCGCCCTTATCCCCTCGCCACTGCCGCTGACAGGTGGGCTCAACCTCTTAGCTTTACCCGTCACCTCGCCACTCCCCTCTCCGCGATCGGCGACCGAAGACCGAAGCCGACCGCAGCTGAGTCCTCCCCGCTCGGCGATAGGAGGGGGGTGTAAACACCCGGCCACGTACCCCCGCTCCCTTGCTTTGGCTGGCCTATAAACCCTAGCCACTGGTATAAAGGCCTTGGCTGCTGCAGTTTTCCCTTTCCCTAGATCGGTCGCCACCATGAGCCCGAGGGGGGAGAGTCCAGGGAGAGGAGCCCAGGCAGCCAACGTCGAACGCCACACGCTACCATCATCACCGCATCGAGGAGAAGGAGGAGCACTAGGAGACGGAGCTGCTCGTTGTCACAACACCGATGAGCTCGCTGTGCCGCGCCGCCGCCGCCCTCCGACCTCCCTGCTGCCGGCCATGGCCAAGGAACCCTTCGTAACCAGCCCTAGGTACCCTACCAAGCTGGTCAGCCGTCGAGTCGCCCTTCTTGTGTAGGGAACCCGTCGCCATCGTGGTCACCACGTTGTTCCCTTTTGCAGCCGCCATCGCCGCGTGGACCTGGGTCGCTAGGCCGCCATGGCCGTGTCACAGGCATGGCAGAACTACTGCCCCGCACACGGGCACCTAACTTAGCTGAAAGGCCCTAGCTTTAGCCGCACCAACCCCTCCCCGTCATCACCCTACGACACAGTGACTTCGCCCAGGGCATGCTAGCACCGCGACATCGCGGCGTGGCATGCACACATGCCTCTCGGGCATTCCGCCGAATGCCCACCGCCACTACTAGAAAAAGGCCGATCAGCACCGGTTGGTAAGATCTTTAGGCACCGGTTTCCCAACCGGTATTGCGAAGCCGAGACTAGAAGTCTCGGTTCCTCTTTAGTACCAGGTGTGGGTTTCACCCGGTAACAAAGCATTTTGGGTCAAAAAAATATATTAAACCCGGGAAGAGGCCTGTCACAACTCACGCGATATTTTCACCCAAAATATGTGAGCGTGCGGTTGTTGGGATTCGAACTCGTGACTTCCTGCCTTGCGCATAACTCCCTTACTATCTCACCTACACAGCAGTTGTGATTGAGAGGAAGATACTTTTCTTTTGAGGTAACCCGTAGATGACCCTTTAGTACCTGGTGGTATTACCACCTAGTACTAAAGGTCCCTAGATCTTTCCTCCACCTCAAAAGTACCGGTAGGAAGATGACCCGATACTAATGCTAGAATTAGTACCGGATCATCTTCCTAATTGTGTACTTTTGAGGTAGGCCGATAGGGTGTTTTTTCTAGTAGTGTGCGCGGACCGGAGGTCGGACCATCCACGCGGCACACACGCACGCACGCACACACGCACACGATCTGCACCAGATCCTGTTGTCGGCCGCACCAGATCCGGGCTAGCCTAGGCCACCTAATCTTTTGGGCCAACAACCGAACCGGGCCAAGCATTAGTGCCGGCCCACTAACCTTCTCCCCAGGCTTAAAAAAACCCTCTTGGGCTGGCCTCTGTGGATCGGCCCACTAACTTGCCTGACTCGTTACACCCTTGAACCCTTAGTTTGAGCTATGTGTTTAACGTGGATTCATCACTTACTACATACATGTAGACATGGTCTACAGGGTGAATGACACACATTATTTGATCAAACCTTAAGTTAGTATTTTGTATATCAACACTAGTTGAGATAATTAATTTAGAACACATATGCTTTGGGATAATTTTTCTATAAAGACAAATGTAGATAATTTAGATGCAAATTTAGGTGTTACTACTTTAGGTTATTTTAATAATGAACATGTGGGTAACTTAGATTCTAATTTTAAAGTTACTCTACATTGTTTCTATAATGGCATACATAGGTAGTTTAGGTAAAGATTAGGGATTTATTTTAGGTTATTTAATAATGCCAAAAGTAGGTAATTTATATTTAGATTTGCTTTATAGGACCGGTGAGTATTTTTAGAAAATATAATAGATCTAATTGCTACTATAATCAATAATGATTAGATTTTGATTGTGTGAGTAGAATATATTTTATTTTTTCAAACATGTCTCATGAGGATTAATGATGTGGATGCTTGAAAAACCTTCAACTAGTAACAGTAAGATTAGACATTGAGTCTCTCTCATATAATACAATTGTACCTTGGAGCTGACTCAATATTCTTATGGTTGTGAAATATGATCTTTATTACTAGAAAATGGATACCATTTCTTCGAACGGTATTAATTAGACATCAACTTGCTTTTGTACGAACAGGTAGCGTGCATGTGGCCTCTCAAACAGAGACAACCAAATGGCCAGCAACTTAACATTCTGGTGCTGTTATTAGTTAACCACAGCACAGTTGGCCCTGATCTGACCGGCAGTTCCGGTGAGCGGGCTGATGTTCCCCATCTTGATCATCGCCGTGACGAAGTCGGCGAAGAAGGCGGCGCGGTTGGAGCTGTAGCTCTTCACCAGCGCGTCCTGCGAGCCGCCGTTGTAGAGTTCCTGGTCGGAGTGGAGCAGGCCTTTGTTCTTGAGCAGGTCCCCGTAGTAGGCGTTGTCGAAGGTGAGCTCCGTCTGCAGGTCGAGCGGCGCCAGGACGGTGTCGTTGACGCCCTGCGTGGCCGGGCAGTTGCTCTGGCGCAGCTTGGCGAACTGCTGGTTGATGTTGTTGTCGTTGTAGATGCGGGTGCGGTAGACCTGGCACTGCGTGAAGCCGATGGTGTGCGCGCCGGAGAGGGCCGTCATGTCCTGCGCGCTCAGGCCCTTGTTGGCGAACGCCGTAATGAGAGCGCTGAGGCCGGCCGCCGGCGAGGGGAGGTCGCTGTTCGCTTGGTCCCGGCTCGCCGTCGTCGAGTCGCGCCGGCCGAGAGACACGTTCCAGGTTGGCCCACCGAGCTGCAACAATTAATAACATGCGTAAATACTTTCGATAATGGTGTATGATTCTATTGCTGCGTCGATCTGCCGGCACGTACCAGCACGGTGCCGTCCCTCGCGGCGAGGGCGACGATGTCGGCGCAGGAGACGACGCTGGGGCAGCTGGCCTCGACGGCCGCCTTGATATTGTCGATGACGTCGTAACCGCGGACAGAGTTGGCGTTCGGGAAGGCGGTTTTCTCGCCGACGAAGGTCCCCACGTCGTTGAGGAGAATCGAGGCGTCGCAGCCCTGCAGGCACAACGTTACCAAATTAATAAATGTCACCGCGCGTGGCACCAGTTAACCGATCGATCGTTTCAAGACGTACGGCATTGTCCGTGGAGAAGAGAAATACCTGAACGAAGCAGTCGTGGAAGAAGAGCCGGAGGAGGGAGGCGCCCATGCGGCGGTCGGAGGCGATGGCACTGGACACAACGGAGCGCACGGTGGACTCGAGTCCCGGGCAGGTCGTGGCGTAGAACGACGTCGAGAGCTGGCCGTAGGCTGCGCCGGAGAGAAGGAGAAGGGCGAGGAACAGGCAATGGCCGCTCGTGGACGAGGCCATGGCGTACGTGCTGCTGGCTCACGATAATTGCAAGTTTGGCAAGCTCCCTTGGGTAGTCTTGCTAGCTCCTTAGCTAGGGGCTTCCTTGCGACTGGCATTAGCGTGCGTGGTGTTCTATTTATAATGCTCTTGCGCTGCATGTAAATGGGGTAGCTTCTGCTTCGCTCCTCCCCATGTGAAATATCTAGGCCAACTTACACGATGTGCCGTGCATATTGTTGATGATCTGTACATGTTTATTAGAAACCTTGTCCTGAATTCCTGTATCCGCCGCTGGGTAACGTGCAACTATTGCAGCCATCTTCCGGCGGCATGCATCGGGGAAAAAAAAGACTAATCATCGTTCTCCCAACCAAAAATTTGGAGGAGCCACGAGCCAGGTTGGTTAGCTAGGTTACTCCGATCCTGCTGTAATATGTCTATTTAAGTTCGAGCCTTATTAGAACCATCAAAAGAACCAGTATGAGTGTTCCGCCAGAGAAGAAACGTGACAAAGGAAGAAGAAAGACCAACACCACATTATAAGAAGTGGACGGCAGATATCATCTCCTGATTCAATGTCATTTGGAGGGTTACGAACGAAGCGCGGGGCAGCGCACAAGCACAGTGCTTTTCCTCTTAATTTCCAGTAATCGCATCAGTCATCTATCGCAACAGAAACAACCCTAGCTACTCAGATGGAAATAATGATTTGCGCGCGGCGGCGGGGGGAAGATTCTTTGCATGTGCTTCCAACAATCGCAATCTGGTCGTCGTTGCGTTCGATTCGCTTTGGTGCTGGACCAGGGCGTGGTCGCTAGCTCGCGCCCAGATAGGCGCGGTCAACTCAACACCAAGATCATCATCGAAGCCATGCCCATGGGGAATGAAGTTGACCTCGATTAGGATATAGGAGTATATGCATGGAATATTGGAATGTGAGTACATAACACACCGCAGCAGCAACATGCACATGCAGGAGCGTAACGTGTGCAGGAGCGATGGACCAACGCGCCGGCCATCATTCAATTCCGGCCGGCCGGCGGCCACCTTGAGGAATAACGAGACTGAATGTATACGTGTATATCATGTTTTGCGAAAAAGAACTCTTGGCTTAAATCATGTATTGCATGATATATGTTAGCGCTAGTCGCGGACTTGAGTTTTTCCAACATGGTTATAAGTTCGAACTAGCAAGGTGGTCCGTGCAGTAACTAGTTTTTTTTTTTATTCTCCGATCTCCAGTTTCTAAAAATTCATCATACATACACAAATATTATCTTACGACTGCTGCACGTTGCAGGCGGGACGGGTTATTGTACGAGCCCGCGAGCCCGCCTTGCAAAATCGTCGTATGTGGCTGATGCCGTCCAGTTGCAAAATTCTAGTGGCCCTATATTGGCCAGCCTGCCAAAGCCTGCGGACCAGAGAATAAAATCCGCAAGACCCGCGAGAACCCGCAATTTCGTTTCACATCCGCTTGCCTCGCGGAAGCCGGCGGCCGCCGCAGTCGTCGCCGTCGACATCTCCGCTCCGCCGCAATCGACGTCCCCGTCCAGTCGCCCATCTTCTCCTCCTCACGCCGCCCACCGCGAAGTCGCTCGAGGGCCCGACCCCAACGGCCCTACAGCCGTGCCGCCACTGCTCCAGCGCCGCCGTGGAGATGCCTGGCAGCACAGCAATGTGTCAACGCTTTGGCCGCCGCCGTCTCCGCTCGACTCCACCAACCAGCATCACTGCCTCCCTGCGGGCTACGCCAGCATGCCCTGCCCTGTCTCGAAGTAGCAGCCAACCCTGGGCTGTCTGCATCTCAGGTGAGCGTAGTGCGTAGATTTGCTTAATTGCTTAGCTTCACCAGAAAATGGTGTGTATTCAGTATTTCAATGGTTAAGGATTTGCTTAGCTAGTCCGCGCCTCGTGTCAGGAGCAATTTAGAGAGTGAAACAGTGGTAAAGAGGATTCTAAATCTCTTATTGATGAGTTAGGGACTGCTTGTATGTTCAGAGTAACATTTGGTATATCTTTCACGTTGTGCAATCAGAGTTACATTTGGAAAATATCACTTGGCTTGTTCTTTCACATTTCTGATTGAGCCAATCTGATGATATGTGTCAATCTGAACATCATATTACAGTTCTATTTTTTTTTTTTTGAAACAAACAAACAGAAGAGCTGCCTATTATATTGATAAAGAAGAAGTTGAGACTAGACTGAGCGGTACAACCAACAACAAAAGAAACATCAAAACAACCAACCAACCATAACAACTAGAAACAACAAAAAAAACAACAAAAGACCGGAAAGCAGCAACCAAGACTAAGGAAGAGGCAATGTAAACCCCACCACAACATCCCAGAAGTCTTAACTTTTTAGATTTGTTAAAGACTTGAGGAGTTCTGGTGGCAACTCCTTTAGGATGTCTGCACAGTCTTGAATGGCATCCTCGTTAAGCTTCCCATCATTCGCTATAATCCCCAAGTCTTTTAGTGCCTTGCGCTGGTTGAGGCGAGCACTTCGACAAACTGATGATTTGTCATAGTGCTTGCACCTACGTCTTACTTTTGATGTCGCCAATGGTATCACTATCGATGGAGGGTTTGTACGAGTGCATGCAAGCTCCTCAAACTTCATGGCGGTGGCATCTGTCATGGATGTTGTGTCCATTGAAAGATTATGCAGCTGTTGGGCTCTTCCACCTTGATCTCAACTGTAGACTGGGTGCCGTCATCCTCATCAAGGAAGAGGACAATGGGATCCTCAATCGCCGTACCCACTTCTGGTGAGTCTGTTTCCTCATCATCAGAAGCATCAAAAGAGGTGCCAACTTGCATTAACATTTGCTCTATGAGAAGGTCCAATGGAACCACCATGTGCTGCTCACAATCTGGAGGGCTCGTAGCTGAAGGTGTTGTCTCGACGATGAGATCAGGAATTCCTTCCACCGGCTCACAAGATGGGAGAATCGTTGTATTTATTGTTGTTGATTGAAACTCACGAGTTTGGACTGCAAAGCGGGGGCTGTTGTGTGCTCCAGAACTATCTCATTGGCAATAGGAAGCCCATAGTCCATAGAGGGTGACTGTCCCACAACATCTCCCGACTTCTCATCATCTGGCATGGAGCCCCGTGTAGGCATGCAAGTAGCCGCAAATGAAGTGAAGAAAGATGGAATTGGAGAGCGATGAACCGGGGAGCAAGGAACAAACAGACCAACCAAGTTAGCAGCATGAGGGTCTTCACTAGATCAGCAGCATGAGGGTCTTCACTAGATCGCTCCACACACGTTCCAGGTAGTTAGCCACCCACGCCAATTGTGGTAGAGGCCTCAACCTCGAGTGGACGCAGTACTTCCTCGAGTCGAGGCTAACCTAAAAAGTTCAGATCAAATACGACTAATAAATATATACACCGTTGAATTTTACGAAGATCTAACGGTTTAGACTAACTAAGAAAATCATATCGAGTATGACTAATAAATATACATATATATATATATAAATATTTAGAATTTAAATAAATAAGGAAATTAACAACTAAGTTTTATATGAATTGGGAAGCAAAATAGTTCAAAAAAGAGTCTATGCTGAATTTAGTAGCAAGCCTATATTTTAATATTCTAAATTCATGTGTCGTACGTTACAATGTGAGAAATTTCCATGTAACAAGAGATACAACTCTATAATCTATTTTTTCTATTTTGTGTGGCGGCTGACTGTGTGTCAACATGAAACTGACATGCGGGGTCCGCATGTCATCTCTGCCTCTCTCCCTCTCTCTTCCCCATATCTCCTGCGCCATGGCCGCCTGGACCTAGATCCCTCGCCGCCGGCACCATGGACCGTCGCCGCGCCATCGGGCAGGAGCTTGCGACTACCTGCGGTGTCCAGACAAGCCCGGTGGAGGTGAAGTGGGTAGTGGGTAGTGTCCAGACATGGATAGAACTGGCGCAGCAGCCCCGCGGCGCACGCCATTAGATCTGGAATCACACATGGAGCAACAATTCACATTGCCAAGCATCTCATTTTGAATGCAGGCCATCGATTTTGACGCCAAGCTTCGCTACGTCCGGTCCTATCTCCGTCCAGCATCAATTTTGTCGCCGGCCATGGATTTCTGCAACACGGATGTGGTGCAGCTGAGCGATGGCAAGACGTCCAAATCCCTCTGCATCTCTCTCCCCGCGGTAGTAACCAATCGATAGCACCAAACTCACTCATCTTTGTGCTCTCTTCCTTCCCATAGAGTGCCCGCTCGAGCTCGGGAGTCGGGACCAGTGGCCTTCCACTTGAGCTCGGGTATCTGCGCATCCTTGAGTACCCCCGACCAATCGCTTCGTGAGACAGATCTCGGGACGGAGGCTGGATTGAAGAGTGGAGTAGAAAGAGAGCAACTGGGAAAGGAGAAGAGTAGAGAGAGGATGCATAGTTTGAGGTTGAACAAAATGTGCATGAAAATTTAAACAAAATATAGATATGGATAGAGGATGCAACACTCTATATTCATGCAAAGTTTGAGGTTGAGCAAAATTATGTGCAAGGTGAAATAAAAAAGATAAATCGGCATATGAATAGGTGTGGGTCCCGGGTCTAGATGAACAGTGCATTTTACCCGATTACATGTTGATTTTGTCTTTTTTTATCTCCTTGCACAAGCATTTGTTCAATCTCAAAATTTGCATGAGTATATCGTTGCATCTTCTATCCATACATATTTTTGGTTTAATTTAATTTTTCATACATATTTTTGTGTGCTTTTTTATGGTGGAGTACCGGAGCACCTCAAGGTGAACACCCCTCAAGAGAGGGGAGAGGGAGAGGGATGGCACGCGGGCCCCATGTGAGGTCAAAGTTAAAGCACAGTCAGCAGCCTCATAGATGGTTTAACACAAGCAATCATATTGGACCTCACGTGAAGCGATTAGTAATTTGGGAAGAGTGGGTATATAGTTTGGAAGTTTGGGGGACCTATTTTGCACCACTAAACAAGTTTAGGTACCCGAGATGTATTTTATGTATATTTTTTGCTTCATGGTGACAAGATATATAGAAATTGGAAATTTTGAAATGCAATAGGAATTGAAAGATATGGGGGTGCAAAACAAGATTAGCTAAAAAGAATCAATCGACCCTCGTATAGAAGTAGTACAGTGAAATAAAAGCTCCTAGTGACTGATGCTTGCTGCCCCAAATTGAAGCACCAGCAATATCAATGGAGGTACTACCTCCATTCCAGAATATAGCTATTTTTAAATTTTCTTCAAGTCAAACCTTTTAAAATTTAACCATACATAGTAAAAGAACCATAAAGATTGACAACATAAAAATAACTGTCGTAATATGTAAATTTTTCTATTTAAAGTAATTATTTTTTGATATACTATTGGTCAAAGATGAAAATGTTTAAAGTTGTTATATTTTGGGACGGAGGTAGTATGGTCGTCAAATACACCCGTTGTATAATAAAAAAAGAAAATCAAAAGCACAAAGCAGCGGCGCATATCAAAGCGTGGCAATGTAATCGACACCCATAGATGAAGATTGAAGTGTGACACTATTGACACCAGTAGAAATCAAAGCCTTGGTGGCACTAATTGATGCTTGCTGACATAATCTTCGCCAGGGAGCAGGGCTACAATGGACCAAGCCTAACCAACGAGCAATGGTGTCACACCAAGGCCTCCATACGACAAACATCAGCTATGGCATACAGGTGTTAACACAACAATCGATTGGCAAGCACATCGCACAAAAAACCAAACAATCATAAGCAGTACCCGGTAGGTACATACATATAAGTCAAAGGCATACGTCATTAACTGAAAATGCATATTGTTGCTACCGTGTGATTGCTTATTGTTTTGCCTTTTACTACATTTACTAGAACAACTTAAATAGTTAGCGAAAAATGATTTGTATATGAACTAGCAAGTGAAATAGCTAAACATGAGTCTTTGCAAAATACAATTAATTAATAACTAAGTTTGGAAAGAAATAAAAGAGGTATTTGATTTTTTTCCTTTGAGTTTGGAAAGCAAATTACTATTTATGTAAAGTGCCCATGTAGAATACAAGGAGTTAAAGAGCTAATGTTTAAAATAGGCTTGAAATTACCAAAAGTAAATGGATGTGCATCATTTATTTCAATGATAATCTATGTTCTAGAATAATCCAAAGTGTACATTTTGAATACGATTAAAGAATAGCTATATTCATGATTGAAATTATAAGAAAATTAGTAATATTCCTTATGAATTTAGAAGAGAAAAATAGAAAAATAAGGTGTTTGTGTCAATTACAATAAATAAGTAAATTTGAAGAAGAAAACAATGAAAACATCATTTCAATTTCTTTTGATATTGAGAAGGAAATTAGTTAAATAAAGGGCCCGTGTAAAATATAATTAGTAAATATTTAAATTTTGCAATAAAATTATATTTTCAATACATATACTACAATGCTATTCGATACCTTAGGTGTGCCAGTTAGTTACTGAACAAATTAACCAGAAATTACTGAATCGAAGTACGCTATTATTGAATCACGTTTAGTAAAAAAGGTGCCAATAATCATGCGTAGCAATTATTAGTAAAATTTGTTCAGTAATTAGATAGGTTTAGCTACACATAGGGTATATAATAGCATATGGGTATATCTATATGCTTAGTTGATAAATTTTAAAAGAAAATTTATAAGCCACCATAATTGTTCTGAGGGGCTAGCGATTATCACAATAGTTGGTGGATGTAGAGAAACATCTAAAAAATTAGCAACCATAGATCTAACATTTAGATTTTTAAAAGAATAGATAAATTATAAGAATTTAGAAAATATTAGATTGGAGACATATATGGATATTGTAACTCTGGCTCCATATGGAAATTAGAATCCACATTGAATAGAATAGAGCTACCATGGTTAGTATGTAAATAAAAGAAAAAATCAAGATGCGCAAATATATGCCATCTATCTGTTAGCACTATCACATGGTTAGCATGTGGAGGAGCTCGAATCCATGAGGTCTTCAACTTTTATGATGATATATAAAATAAAACCAAAGATAAAAAATATTATATTACTTTCATTGAATACCGAAAACTACATAACCAATCGTTCCTTTATCTCGAAAATTAATTCATGTTCCATGCCATAGAATATGATGATAAAAGAGAGATGATATGTTGGCCTGGTCCAAACTACTTCGATAAAAAATGATAATGAAACAACACCATTTAAATAAATATATTTTCAAGTTAAAAAATCCAAACGTTAGTATTTTTTTATAAAAGGTTTCCCCCGCTTTATTATAGAACAAAGCGTACAGAATTCAAAAGGTTCACAAGAGTTCAGCGTATTTTAGGCGCGCCCGCCACCGAGCACAGGGGTCTCAACATCGTCTACTGCCTGCTGAAGGACAGAAGTCGCCCCTTGGAACAGGGGGGTCACTGGCGTGGAGGGGGGAGTGACATCGGAGCTCCTTCCGCAAATGATGCTGCCAAACTTGAAGTCGTAGGTGCAACGGTCCAGCCAATCCTCAGTGGTCTTGCTCCCCTCCTCTCCAGCGCCCAACCTTGAAGTCTATCTCCTCCTGCCTGCCCTCCTTGACCAGCACACTCCAATTCCCCAGTGTCTGGGCAGTCTTGGAGAACACCTGCTCCACTCCGCGCCACGTCCTTCCCTGAAAACACAAGCCATTACGTAATTTCCATAAGCACCACAGGGTTCCAGCACATACACAGTTTAAAATTGAGTTCTTCTTATTGCTGATCTACCATCTAGCGACTGATTCGAAATCAGCCCCTATCGGCTTGTCAAATAAGCAAGAGAGTTCCTGCCAGATGAGATTAGCCACACAGCACTCAAAGAACAGATGGGTGATGGACTCAGGTTCAGTGCAAAACAAACACGTCTTATCACTAATCTCTTTTCGTTTGCATAGATTATCTCTGGTTAATAATCTATTATTAGCTAACAACCAGAGAAAAATGTGAACTCGAGGGGGGCACATCCAGCTTCCAAACAGCAGGAGTATGAATGGAGAAAACACCCCTGCAGTTCACAATGGCATAGAGAGTCTGAACTGAGTATTGACCATTCGAGTTATACTTCCATATTAAGGCATCTTTTTCATGTGAGAGGGTCAATGAGTTAGCTACCTGGAGTAGCTCATCCCACAACAGCATATTGCTGTGCGAGACAGCCCTCCTAAAAGTTAACTTAAGGTTCACTACATCCCAAACTTGACTCACAGTAGCGGCCTGGTCATTACAAATGATATACAAGGGCCAAAATTGGACCATGAGACTATAAGTCCCAAACCAAACATCCTCCCAAAACTTAACATTTTGGCCATTACCAACTTGCCATATGTAACCCAGCTTTGCAGCATGGGCCGCCTAAAAGGACACCTTTTCAAAAAGGGGAACTTCCAATGATGGGGCAGTCAAAAATATCTGGGTGGTTAACTTTATACTTATGTCTGATGATCTTGGTCCACAACACATTATCATTCAATTGATATCTGTGGATCCAAACCGCTAAGAGGCAGAGGTTGAGGTCCCTTAAATTAGGGACACCCATCCCACCAAACTCTTTCTTCTGTGCAATTAACGGCCAATTAGCCAGATGTAAACGCTGTATATCCTTGGTATTATTCCAAAAGAAATGAGCCATTTGAGAATTAATCATCTCGATAGCCCATTTCAGGAATTTATTAACAAAAGTAAGTAGATAGGGATGCTAGCAAGGTAGGACTTCAAGAGGGTCAGCTACCGCCATAAGAAAGTAGCTTGCCTTTCCATTCCGCGATACGTTTTATGATCTTATCGACTACCGGTTGGATATCTTCCCTCCTCAGCTTGCTATGGTGTAAAGGAACACCAAGGTATTTAAAGGGGAACTGTCCTATTTTACAGCAGAAGTTTTTTGCCATTGAATTGGCATCATCCTCTCCCAAACCTATAGTAACTAGGACACTTTTATCATAGTTGATCTTCATACCTAATAGCTGTTCAAAACAGACTAACAGCCATTTCAGATTTCTAGCTTTGCTAAGATCATTTTGTAGAAAAAGAAGTGTATCATCCGCATACTGTAGGCTGATGATACCTCCCTCATAAACCTCAGGTAGCAGGCCTGAAATCAGGCCGCTTTTTGCTGCCTTAACCAGCATCCTTGTGAAAACATCTACTACCAGGTTGAAAAGGAGAGGGGAGAGGGGATCTCCCTATCTCAGACCTTGTCTCAGACCATTTCCAGGTTTGAAGTAACCACTATTCTCATCATTAATTCTGATACAGATGGAACCCCCTTTAACCAGTTTCTCCATCCACTCTCTCCACCTAATACAAAGAACCTCTTGAAGACATCATCATCTCCAAGAAGCTCCAGCTCACCCTATCGTACGCCTTCTCGTAATCGAGCTTTAAGATAACCCCCTGTTTTTCTTGCTAGCTACTTCATGAATAATTTCATGAGCAGCTACAACACTTTCTAAAATGTATCTCCCTTTTATGAACGCAGTCTGATTAGCTGAAATGAGGCTATCAGCAATGGCAATAAGCCGGTTGTTCAGCGCCTTTCAAAGATTTTAAAAGTGCAGTTAATAAGACTAAAGGCCTAAACTTCTTAAGATTTTTGGCCTCATTTGCCTTAGGGATAAGGGTAATCATATCATAGTTCAGCCTATCTAAATCAAAGTTACCAGCCTCAAAGCTTCTGAAGAGAGCTATCAGGTCATCCTGGATTATCTCCCTAAAGGTTTGATAGAAGAGAAAAGAGAACCCATCTGGGCCGGGCGCCTCTTCTGAGTAAGATGCAAAAACTGCTTCCTTAATTTCTTTAACAGAGAAAGGAGCCTCCAACAGCTCATTCTCCTCGGCAGTGATTTTGTCTTCCTCACTCCAGAAGTCAGCCCCAAGGGTAACTTTTTTTTTTTGCGAAACGTTAGTATGGAAAATAACTAGCTACCCACGTTATTCGCGCGGGTGACCTTCCTAGTTTTCATGAAAAGGAAGGAACAAAACGTTGTACACCCACAAAACCAACCTTAATTAGAGACCACCGATCGATTTAGACAGAAAAGAAAGACATGCATGAATGATGACAGGCTCGAACACCAGATGATTGTATATATCGCATGCAGCATGCCGCCGGTTCACGGCAGCGTACAGCTAGTTGATCCTCCTGCAGTTGGCCCTGACCTCGCCATAGGCTCCGGTGAGGACGCCCACCTCCGACATCTTCTTCATCGCGCTGGCGAAGTCGGCGAAGAAGGCGGCCTCGCTCGCGCTGTAGCTCCGCACTTGCGCATCCAGGTCGGGGCGGCTCGTGAGCACCCGGTCGGAGCGCAGCAGGCCGCGCTTGCCCAGCTTGTCGTAGTAGGCGCTGTCGAACCTCTCGGGCGTCTGGTCGTCGAGCGCCGCCATGAGGCCGTCCGCGGTGGGCACCCGGCACCTCTGCATCTGGCTCTGGTCGACGTTCACGCAGCGCGCCAGGCCGACGGTGTGTGCGCCGGAGAGCGCCACCAGCTCCGTCGCGGTGAAGCCCTTCCTGGCGAACGCCGCGATGAGCGTGTCGAGGTTGGAGCCCGGCGACGGGAGGTCGCTGTTCGCTTGGCTCTGGTTCGCCGTCCTGGAGTCGCGCCGGCCTAGCAGCAACGGCCACGTCGTTCCGTTGAGCTGCAGAGACGATGGATATGTCAATGTAAACAGCAGATATACAGAGCAACTACGTGATCATGTCATCATATCGCTCTCGATGTCTTACGGCAACGACGCCTTCCCGGGTGGCGAGGGCGAGGATGTCGGCACAGGAGACAACGCCGGGGCAGGCGGCCTCGACCTGGGACTTGATGGCGTCGACGACCTCGAAGCCGCGGAGGGAGTTGGCGTTGGGCCCGGCATCCTTCTCGCTGAGGAGGATGTCCTTGGTCACGTCCACGTCCAGGAGAACCGAGGCGTCGCAGCCCTGCACGAAGCAGTCGTGGAAGAAGAGCCGGAGGAGGGAGGCGCCCATCCGGCGCCCGCCGAGGGGCGGCGGGTCCCTGAACAAGGCGCGGGACACCTCGTCCCTAACGATTTGATCCAGCGGCGGGCAGCTCGCGGCATAGAACGTCTGCGAGAGCTGCCCGTGGGCGGCGGCGGAGAGGAGGAGAAGCACGAGAAGGAAGCAAAAATGGCGGCCGGCGGCGGTGGTGGACGAAGCCATGGTGCTCGCACGGACTCAGGTACAGACAACTGCTGCCTTTTGGTTCGGATTGGGACGGGCACGAGCTCAGATGTCTGTAGGGTGCGTGCCCCTATTTATATAGAGCCACCATTTTCGTTTGCATGCTTGGTTGGACTCTACCGCACTCTCTCCTTCTCCCATGTGGACATGTGGAAGAGATCTGGTAAAGATCATTCAGCATTCTGTACTGAAAATCCTGTATCCTTTAGTTTCTGCGTACGGTACAACTGCAATGAGATTTTCCCAGCCAGCAGACTGATTGATTCGGTACAACTACAAGCAGTTTGCCAGCAGCCAGCAGACTGATCACGTACGTATATATTACGATGCTAATCTTTTGGCGACTCAAATCTTGCTACTATTTGCAAACCGATCGATTTTGCTCGCAGTTGATCAAGTTGTGATCCAACCAGGTTATCAGGAGAAGAGATTATTACCAAATAGGATTACTCTTGTTGACTCATCAACAGCAGTACACTGTGCACATCATAGGAGTTCTGGCTAGAAGCTGGCTAGTAGGAGTAGCTCGCATCATCAGCTTGCGCGTCGTGCACGCATGTCACTCGTAACCGAAGAAGCAGCTAGCCCAACAGTCCGACGTGCATCACCGCAGGTCGTGGTCGCCTCCAGCTTCAACGTGTTACCATGTTTGCAAAGGAAGGCTTCGCTCGTGCGACGCGCGGCTTAATAAACTAACTCCTGATAAGCTGATGACCTAATAATAAGCTAATTAATTAATATGTGCCACCGTATACTTCAGTTATACGTACACGCACAGTACAAGTACCTTGAGCAACTTACAATAATTTAATTAAGATGCTATATATTAGATATGTACATCTGTCAACACCAGTTGTCCGTGGGTTGATGCACGACGGCTATGCAGAAGAAGAAAACATAACTAAATTAGACAACGCGATATAATCTTTCGTATCCATTTGTTTAGTAACAGTATTCGTGAACCTATATATGCATTATTTGCTGGGGCCAGACATATTACCGTTTTCTTTTTGCAACAAGCTGAATTAATTGCACAGCTAATTATGAGCAACATACACGAACCTTAGTGTTTGCAAGAGGTTAAGGCTGATTTCTGGCACCCTGGCATCTTTTGTATTCTGCAAATATAAATATGCTTATCAAACAAAACAAATGCCTTTAATTTTTTACTTATGGAAAAACAATAATGAATAACACCTCTAATACAAAGGAGATGCTGACCAAGAAGCCCAAATCAAATTTTTAATTTATGATTTCTTCCACCATTTTATACAACAAGGGATTCATATTTTCATTAACATGCCATGATATTTTTCCTTCACTGTTACATACTTATTATGTATCATTATAATTATTTTATGTTTTCTGTTAATATATATCATTGCAACAAGGGATTTATATATGCTGAAAAGGCAAGTTGCTAAAGTCTGCAAGGAGAACAAGTGTTCACTATAAAAAAATACAATTTTATTTGATAAAAATTGAAATATAAGGTACACGTTATTTATCTTTTCTATGTCGTTGATAAACAATTTTCTAAATTTATTATTTTCTGGGGGCCAGTCATATTATCCTTTACTTTTTGCAACAAGCAGAATTGCACAGCTAATTATGAAGCTACAGCCTACGGCCAAATGTATACAGCTTTAAATTCTAGAAAATCATCCTTTTGATACTCCAAGAGCCCAGTCAGCCTACTACAGGCCCATTGTGGGAAGGCAAATGGGCTAGTACGGCCCACTAGTAAGAGGAAGCCCAACACATCAGCCAGTTTTTGTTGCTTTCTTTTTCTTTTTGTATTTTTTAACTTCTTTTGTTATACTGTCATTAATAAATCGTTTTTCTGTTGTACGTATTTTCATGTGCACTAAATAACTTCAAAATATATTATCTAATTTCTCAAACATAATTCAACATTCAACACATTTTCAACAATGGATGCTGCTTAAACACGTTTCATCATTCTTCAAAACATTATTAACCAGTTTGGACAAATGTCTCAATCATAGAACAAATTGTTTGAGAGGAGTACTAGCAACATAAACTTCAAAATCTTCGTATACACCATCAGCGGAAAAAAAAGAATATTCGTATTCTTGACATGAATATATATTACTTTGGCAACTTAACATGAACAGACTTGGTATGCAACGGCCTGAGGCTCACCCATCTTGGATCTTTCAGTCCCAGGGCATACAGAGGTGAACTTTTTTTATCAAGTTCTTATTCTCGCTCCCATGCATGGTTGGTTACCTTTTGCAGCCAACCAACAGACAGCGACACACATCAATCGTACTCGTAAAGTACGCTAGCTGGAGCAGCAATCAGCTGCTGTTGACCACCCTGCAGTTGGCCCTGATCTGGCCGGCGGTTCCGGTGAGCGGGCTGATGTTCCCCATCTTTATCATGGCGGTGACGAAGTCGGCGGCGAAGAGGGCGGTTGGAGCTGTACTGCGTCACCAGCGCGTCCTGCGACCCGCCGTTGAAGAGCTCCTGGTCCGAGTGCAGCAGGCCGCGCCGGACGAGGAGGTTGCCGTAGTAAGCGGTGTCGAAGACCAGCTGCGTCTGCGAGTCGAGCGGCGCCAGGTTGGTGTCGCCGGAGCCCTGCGCGGCGGGGCAGCTGCCCCGGCGCAGCGCGGCGAACGCCGGGTCGACGTTGGTGTCGTTGTAGATGTGGTCGCGGAAGTTGAGGCACTGCGAGAAACCGATGGTGTGCGCGCCGGAGAGCGCCGTCAGGTCGCGCGCGCTCAGGCCCTTGTTGCCGAACGACGTGATGAGCGCGGCCAGGCTGGACGTCGGTGCCGGGAGGTCGCTGTTCGCCTGGTCCAGGCTCGCCGTCGTCGAGTCCCGCCGGCCGAGTGGCACGGCCCAGGTTGGTCCGCCGAGCTGCACAAGGATCGAATTCAGCTGCCTGCCTGCGCACGTGTGTGTGGTCAACACGGTGCATGTGTGCGTATATGTAGTGTACCAGCAAGGTGCCGTCGCGCGCGGGGAGGGCGACGATGTCGGCGCAGGAGACGACGCCGGGGCAGACGGCCTCGACGTTCGCCTTGATCTGGTCGATGACCTCGTAGCCGCGGACGGAGTTGACGTTGGGGCCGGCGCCCTTCTCGCCGGTAAAGCTCCCGGTGATGTCGTCCAGAAGAACCGAAGCATCGCAACCCTGAAAGAAAAAAAAATCCCTTTGAGCATTTGTGCACACTCTACTTGATCATGAACGTGCTGACGTGCTGTGCTTTCCATGTGTGTGTTTGGTTAAAGCAGGTTAATTAGTCAGTCATCACCTGAACGAAGCAGTCGTGGAAGAAGAGCCTGAGGAGGGAGGCGCCCATCCGGCGCTCGGCGACGATGGCTGTGGTCATGGTGGCGCGCACGATGAGCTCCAGCGTCGGGCAGCTCGTCGCATAGAACGTCCGGCGAGAGCTGCCCTCTCGCCGCTGAGGACAGAAGGGAGAGGGCAAGCAAGCAATGCCAGGCCCTGAAGCTGCTGGTGGAAGCCATGGCCAAATCTCACGATTCTAGCAAGTTACTCTGGCTAGTTCAGTAGCTCGATCGGTTGCTTAAAACTTTGAATGGGAATGAACGAGCTGCATCATATTTATAGTGCCTTTGCATGCATGCAAAAGGCCATGGCAGCAAGTCCATGCCAATAATCGGGTCAGAGTTAGGCCACAGGATGTGGAAAATTGGGGCAAGTTCGACGGCGTTTCTCTTGTGGTTGACAAAGATCAACCACTAAACCACACAGAGATGCCAGGAACTTGTAATTTGTATATTGCTCGAAAACAAAGAGTGCAAATATAGAAGGCAGAGTTGTGTCTTGTCCTTAGCTTACGGGTGGAGCGATCGTAATCAGGGCAGCTGCTTCGAATTAAGTTTGACGTCCCATGCTTCGGTAGGCTCGATCTCTGCGTAAACTAATTCGGATGAGTGGTCATTCATGGAGCTACATGGTGCCCTACATATTAATTTGATGATCGATAATACATGACAAAGTTTTTGAGAGGGCCGGGATATGTATACTGATACAGGTGACGTGTGTAAACAAGTTGGGATAAGATCGAAACGGCAGAGCTGCATGTATTCCGTAGTCACTGACAGTGCCGTGTGTAATCAATGATCATTGGTAAATTAGGATCATCCTAACTACACTATGAAGTTATTAGGAAACTTGTTGGTATAAGTTGTGGTTGGATAAATTTTGTAGAAAACTTGGTTGATCGAGTTGGTATGAACAAGTTATGTAGAAAACTTAAATGATCATAAACTTTCAAAAAAATAAAGTTAGATTTCTGTGAAAAATGTTATGCAAACAAGTTGTGTGTATAAGTTTAAACTTTTAAACAGGAAACGATATATAAATGAAAATCTATTATATTAATAAGGGAGTGTTAAAAGAAAAGGTTGTCTATACCATGCCCCACTATTTTTTAGCAGCTGTACACTTGAATTTTTTTGCACCGTTGGATGAAGATTCAATGAACGATCGTCATCTTCAACCTCCAGCTTCAACCTCCAGCTGCTGTAAGGAATAGTCTTTTTTCTCCTATGTCCTAGTCCCGCCGCCACCCCTGCCACGCTGAGCTAGGGCCTCACCGGAGCCCCGCACCGACCGGCCGGCGCGGGGCTCCGACGAGATCCTAGCCCGGCGCAGCAGCCCCCTCCCTACCCCTCCCGCCGCCACCTCCCGCCACCACCATTCTCATCGTCATCGCCCCGCCCCAACCCAATCCACCGGATGTCCACCACTGCCCCGTTGGCAACATCCCCGCCGCCCCCGCCCCCGCCCCCGCCACCACCACCGGACCGGCCTACCACTCTGACCTTCCTTTAAGGTTGGCAATGGAGAAGCTCGCCGGAACCTAACCCTCAACCCCCAAACCCTAACTCCAAACCTTGAATCCTAAATCTCGTCGGAGAGCTCACCGAAGAAGGCGAAGAAGACAAGAGGAGGAGAAAGTCTCGGATTGGTGATAGAAGGAGAAGAAACAAAATTCGAGTGTGAGAGACAAAGGAAATGCTCGAGTAGAGTATAGCTTTCCCGTAAAAGAAGCCACCACGTTTACCAAGAGATCTAGAAATTCCTCCGTTAATCTAAAAAAAAGAAAAATTTACACCGTTGGATTTTATTAAGATCTAACGACTGATTCAAGAGTCCATATCAAATACGATTAATAAATAGGTATTTTCGGATTTAAAAATTAAATAAAATTACAACATGACTAAAGAGTCCATACCAAATATGATTAGTAATAGCTAAACTAGGAATTATAAAAATAAGAAAATTAGAACTTAATCAAAAAGCACATCATATCGAATACAATTAGTAGATAGCTAAATTCAGGATTATAAAAATAAAAAAATTAACATTGGCATTCGCACTTGATAAAAACGAGTTATTATTAATAAAATAGCAAAATTCAAAATATAAGAAAATTAGCAGTTGATCAAATAGTCTATATCATTTAGTCAAAGAGTTCTTGTCGAATACAATTAGTAAATAGCTAAATTCAGGATTACAAAAATAAAAAAATTAGCATTAGCATTAGCACTTAACAAAAAAGAGTTACTATTAGCAAAATAGCTAAATTCGAAATTAAAATAATAAGGAAATTAACAGTTGATCAAATAGTCTATATCGAATATGACTAATAAATAGATAAATGCAAGAATTAAGATCTTCAAAAATTAGTAGTTGGTTTGTGTAGCGATTAAGAAGCATTAAATAAATAGTATAGGTCAAATGCAAATAATAAATTCTAAATTTGAATTAAAATTCAGGAACATTTCATGTCAAGTGTAGTTAATAAATAGCTAAATTTAGAATTATAATTAATAAAATTAGTAGTTAATTTGTATATGAATTTTGAACAAAGTGTTAAAAGAAGTCATCACTTTCGCCGAGAGGGTTTAAATCCAGATTAATTAAAAAAAGAGAAAATTGATGAGTTAATCATGAAGAAGCTTAGCCGAATAGTAGTATTCTCTGCATAATTAGAAGATAGAAAAGTTGCGAAGAAGTGATTTTGATCTGGAAAATGATGAGCAGATGAGAATCTCTAAATATGGAAAACGCATAGGTAACTAACGTAACAAAATTAGGGGTATAGCAATGATTGCACGGTGTGTCTTAGCCACGACATAATCTTAGCCCAGCCACCAAGTTGATAATTACTTTAACATGGATTATTGTATTGTCTCTATTACCAAAGCATGAGGGTCACCACTAGCGACAACGAGAAGAACCGAGACAGTGATGTTTTGCTATGTAGCATTGTTATTTGTTGATGGTCGAGAGCTACAAAATTTTAGAAGAGAAGGAATGATAGATGATACAACCACTATGGAGTGATGATGCGAGATCTAGAACAAAGCAACTTGAAAATCGATGTTTGACATGCACGCCCGTCCATAGCAAGCCACACAGGTAGTGTTCAAAAGTAATGGCGTGCACCATCAGTGATGCATCTTCTATTACCATAGTATAGCAGGCAAAGATTCTCGAGAGCATAATGGAGATAGCTATACCTAAGATAATATGAGAGCATGCATTACGAGGCTATATCGAGAGTGATCGGAGGATAATTAAAAGAAAGTATATTAATATATTATACTTCTGGTGGTGTATATATATTAAACTACTTACCTAATTATTCTTCTACAAGTTTAGGGATAATTTATTTATCATGCACGGTAACTAAAACACCCAAGAAAAATTATGCATCGCAAGTATTTTTAAAAAAATAATATTCATGTGAAAATAAAATACTTATAAATATTTAGTTACTTTCGGTAAATACCCAAAAGAGGTATTTCTATATAAAGCACTCAGTTTTCTTCTAAATTATTATCCAAAAATACACCAAAAAATTTAATAAAGAAAAAAAATAAAGATTGCACCGTGTCTTGACTACGATTAGGACGAAACAATTGCAAAGATCAAACTAAACAAAACTATTTGCATTCAATTTTTTAAAGTAAAAAAATTCAAAAGTTTGAGAAAAAACTAGGTACCAGTGCTATTTGCATGGGGCACCTTGCTAGTTTTCAAATATGAAAAAGTTGTGAGGAATGGTGGGGATGAAAGGCCAGCCGACCAACTAGCCTTGAATTGGAAACGGGTGAAGGACCTGTATTTTTATCGTTTCACTATTTCTTTGTCACCTCACAAACAATGCTAACTTAGCACTTTATTACCTTTTTATGAAATACATTATAGACGCAGACGCTTACATACACGTACTCACACTCATCCCTTAAAAACATGCACGCAGGCCTACTCCGACATAGCACTCTATTTAACTAAAATGAAGAGTCAATTTTACATGATCACCAATAGTATAATATAAAAAGATATAGACGGCCAAAGCAAAAGCATAGAGTCGTATCAGGTGAAATCACATCATTTATATTCTGGAACGGAAGGGTGCACTATTATGTACTTTAGAAGAAAAAAGAAGAAACTTGTTTACCGTTCCTCTTGTCTCTCGACATATACCAAGTTTTAGTACCTCGTTGCTGCGGCGTACGGCGGTCACTCGGACCTCCGCCAAATCAGTAGTACAATTACAGCCCGATCGACCAAACAACCATACCCTGCATTTCAGCATTTGTACTCAACGCCGAACGCATCATGAACTAACGACGACCGATGAGCCAATCCTTCAGTCTGTCCAAGAACAGTGTGCGCACCGACTGATGAAGTGAACTGAAGTCAAAATTGTACAGGCAGGCGTCCCAAGTCGAACTGGCAGCCAGGGAGTCAGTTTGCAGCTGTTACTCATGGACTCGCAGCTGCAGCCTGCAGTGCTTCAGCTCCTAACCCCAGTTTGTGTTGTTTGATCCCCCATTCTCCGAGGTCTCACCAATCACCATGTATGCCACCATTTTTAATTAGGGTTTTTGGCTTCAATGCAGACTTCTGCCTTCGATGTCCTACGAAGTACTCCCTCAGTTCCAAAATGGAGGTCGTTTTGGTTTTCTAGGTTCATAGATTTTACTATGTATCTAGATATATATTATATTTAGATGCAAAGCAAATATTAAAGTTTTAAAAATTACAAAATGACCTATATTTTAGAACGGGGAGCAGTAACGAGAAGAATCGGGTATCGGCCGGCCAGACGGCTCTTTTTTTGACCCAATCATCATCGATGCTTATTTTCGTCTCTATTTGGAGCCAGTAGTAGTTTTGTATGCAACTCCAGTATGCATTGCTTGCGCGGACAGTGGTAGCTCTCGTTCCAGCTGGTGTATCTATTGGAATTGATCTTGGCTTAGTTAAAATGGACCTAATCCTAAAGAGGCTAACTGCCCATGAGAATAGGACCACGTTGGACCAAACATTGCATATGATCAGTGGGTCCATCCAACTGCTAAGTGGCCAGGTCCCAGGCCACCACGAGCTATAAGAAGGGGGCAGCCACTCTTTTCTGTGAGAGAAAAAATTAGATAATGCCTAAACAAAACCTCTGATCAAGTTAGCTCGCGAAATAGCACTGAAGACCTCCGCCGTTTCCCGTCTACGTTTCGTCACGCCTGCATCGAGCAGGCGCGGGTCGTCAGCGCCTCTAAGAGGATCTACAGATCGAATAGTAAGTAATTAAGTTCTAATTAATTGAGTTTTATTAGGTGTTCATGTAATTAGACTATAAGATTCTGCTAATAAGTGAGTGATTTTTCCAACATTTGGCATCAAGAGCTAGGTTAGTCTAATCATGAACCCTGAAGTTAATTTCTACTCGTCAATGTGCATTAGATCTGTGCGGTGAGTTTCTAATTTTTCGGTTTATTCATGTTTTAATATAGATAAATTAGCTCTAAGGGACCTCGCATGAATAAACATTAGATCCGCGAGATAGAAAGAGGAACGAGTAGAGATCCATAAAATCTGAGTAGAACCCACCCGGAAACCCATAAGATCCAAAACTCCCGGCATAAGAAAACAAAAAAAAAGGAGTTGCGGCGAGGGCGGACCGCGGAAGCGGGCTGCCTCCATGGCCGCCGTGAAGGCGCCGGAGGCGGCACGCCGCTGCGGCCCCCAAGGCGGCGCTCCGTCGGCGGCGTCAGGCACCCCAGCGGCCACCACTGGCCGCGATGGGTGGCGGCGCCAAGACCACGCGGCGGCCCCCACCGCCGGCGGCCGCCACTGGCCGGCGCCCGACGCGTGGCGGCCCGAGGCGCGGCTGCCCGATGCGCGGCGGCGCTCGAGGCGCGGCCGGCCCGAGGCGCGGCGGCCCCCACCGCCGGCGGCCGCCACTGGCCGGCGCCCGACGCCCGACGCGGCCCGAGGCGCGGCCGGCCCCGAGGCGCGGCGACGCCCTGAGGGGCGGCGGCGCGAGCACAAGCTGGCGGCACCATGAGGGGCGGCGGGCGGCCCGAGCCGGCGGCGCCATGAGGAGAGTGGCCGACGGCTTGAGGAAAGGAGGTGGAGGGAAAAATGAGTTAGGGTTAGGGTTTTCAGTCTCCCAATGAGCATATATACCTCCGAAATCTAAGCTCAGCCGTCGGATCTAGGTTTTGACGATCCGACGGCCGAGATTGAGCCGCCGGGGGGGGGGGGGGGGGGGGCGCCCGAGTTGGGTCGCTTTTGCGGCCCACTTGTGCGCTGCAGGGCCGGTGGCCCAGGCGGGTGTGGGGGGGGGGGGGGCGGCGCGGCTAGGCCGGTTTGGCGGCCCGCCCATCGGTTTGTGGGCCAAGAGCCCAATAAGGTTTAAGCCCTTTTCCTTTTCTGTTTTATTTTCAGTTTATTATTTTTCTGAGTTGATTTTCAGCATATTTTCTTCTTTAGCTTTAAGAAATTTTAATTTAGGGATTATTACGCTGAAAATTATAAATAAATTATGAGTTGTTATTCTAAGTAAATGAAACCAACGTGAATTTTATTCAGAATTGATTAGTTTTATTTTGAGCATTTAATTAAGTTTTGACCAACATTGATTTTAATTAATTGCCATGAGATTCTTAGTTTTATTTATGTTATTTTGCTTCTGCCCAACGGTGATGCAAAATTAAGTTTTCCGCTGCACTATTTCAGCTAAGTCATTTTGCTTCTCCCCAACGGTGATGCAAAATTAAGTTTTCCGCTGCGTGATTCATACTAAGTAATTTTGCTTCGGCCCAATGGCTATGCAAAATTAAGTTTTCTATTGAGTTGTTGATGCTAAGAAATTTTGTTTCTGCCCAAAGGTGATGCAAAATTTGATTCATGAGATTTCCGTTTAATTGTTTTATTTTGCTCCTGCCCAACGGTGCTGCAAAATTTAAGTTGATGTTAAGGTGCTTCTATTTAATATAAGTTAATGTTAAAAAAGGGGGCTACACTAAGTGAGTTTTAAATTTTATGCATTATTAGAATCTAAGTATCCTGTTCTAATTTTTCGCTTCCGCATTAAGACTCTGTTATGATTAAGTTTGTCCAAAATGGACCAATAAGAAATTTTTGGTTGGTGAAATTTTGGTTAGAAATAACATTATGTCATTCTTGGGAGTTTCTAATAACATGTTTATAAGTAATGGTAAGGTGTGCTCCAAATAAGTGATGATAATGTGAGTTTTAAGTGTCTCTAATTGGGATGGAACCAACGAGAAGTTCTGATTAGATATCAAATATCATTCCCAAGAACTCATGATGGCTCATGTTTTAGACAATAAGAAAAGTCATTAGTAATCATCTGTCATCTTAATTAGTGAACTAAACCTTTTCATAGGTAGTTCATGAGTCAGACCATCATTATCTATGTTTTTTCCTTCGTTTCTGCCCAACGGTGATGCGAAGTAGAATTATTAAGTTTGGCGTCAACATGATATATATCTAACATATATGGTTTTCTATCATGGTAGATTGTTATTCTCGTTTTATTATGGATATCAACATTGTTAAGTAATATCCCATTCAATCATAAGCTTTCGGCAAATTTCAGTACCCTATAAGCAATATGAATAAGATCACTATTCGTACACACAAATTTGACTCTCATTAGATAAGGCTTCAGAAATTTAAAATGATGAAGATAATTCAACAATTTTCTCATTGGTTGAATGGCTAATAGATCAAGTTGATTAAAAGAAGTATACCTTCTGTGATTATGCTAATAGGGATGCGGAGAGAAATCCATAAGTCAAATTTTTTTTAAGAACATCTAGCATGGATTAGGACTTTTGAGTCTACTCCCTAAGTAGTAGCTTCTGGAGTATAGTGGACAATGATCTAGTTCAGAGAAAAGAGTTGTGTGTTTAAGTAAATGGGTTGGCTGAGTCTAAAATGAATTACTATTGCCAACATAATTATAAGATGAAGTGGAGTATAAGCATCATAAGAGATCATCGAATTGTGGCATGCTTCCATTATTGATGAGTTTTGTTCCACTTATAGTTAAAGGGTATTGTATAAAGAGTACCGCTCAGGAAGTAGAAACCTTATAAGTAATTCATCTCGCATGATATAGTAGGATTAAGACTATTGCCTTCTCACGACCTCACTTATTATCTGTTTCTAATAGAGTCAAAACAGTGAATTATTGTGGGTTCACATTCAGAAAGTGACTCTAAAAGAAAACTTACGAAGGAGCTTCAGCTTATGCTCATGGTAGTTGAGGCAAAAGAATATCCATAAGATTAAGGGATTGAATAAGAGAAAGTTGATGACACTAAAATAGTGGTACATAAGTATTGTAAGAAAGTATTGAGTAATAGTATCTAATTTTCAGTACATTGGTTCTTAAGGATATAATTAATTATGCACATGAGTATGAGTTTTCATTGGCAAAGTCTTGGTCATTAGTGCATTGATAAGAATCCAACATATTATGTGCCATATGCTTAGCCTAAATCTATGTCCCTTAAGGATATGTCAGGATCTGAAGGTGTTGGCGCTAAAATCGGCCAGACAGGAATCGGCCGATGATCTTCAGCGTCGGACACACGACCCAGGAGAATTTGCTTAGCTCCTGTTCGGGTTATCGCCCTGGTGCGGTTCGCGCGGCGTGCCAGTCAATCTGACCTGTTGATTGACAAGGAAATAGAAGTATTAAATTCCAGGCGCTCCGATCGGCTGGAGTTCCGATCTGTCCTGAAGAGCGCGTCGGCGAATCGGCTGATTTGCTGTGAAGATGATCGGCTATGGATCAGCCGATAATCGCGTAATAACTGCAAAGAAAACTGCTGGAGCGATCTAAATAATTATTACGGATGCAACACTTGAAACAGATCTAATCGGCTGTATGACGATGAACGAGAAAAAGCGATGATAGAGCCGATAGTTCCAATCTCAAGCTGAATAACTGGTGATAATACTAGAACAACAGGTAAAACCTATAATTCCTGTAAATATAAATAACTGGTGAATAAATCCAAACGAAGCCACAGCGATGCGCCCGTAGTTAAAGCTCGGATGTTACTCGATAAGCGGAACCTACCAATTGGCCAGAGATCAAGTTGATGCAGCCCTGCCAATCCGTACGAACTCGTGAAAGAAGAAAAAGTATTGGCGAAGTCGCCGACTTGAAAAGTAAATTGCTGAAAAAAGTAGAAGTATTGTTGTTGATTGATGTATTTATTTTTGCAAAGCCCTGACGACTCCTATTTATACCCTAAAACTAGGACTCCTGGTCGATTACGACTTGTTACAACCTTATTTAATACAGGAAAACTACTACTTCTATAATATCTTTAAAAAGGAAACAAACTCCCGCAGAATCTTCCGCCGCCGTCTCCTAATCCAATCAGGACCTTTCCAATTGTTTCTTGACCGAATTAGCGTCGCTCTGTTGACCAACTTTTGACCGGGACCCTCTGATGTAGCCCCAACCTATTGGCGCAAGCTGTATCACCAATCGGCCGATTTCCAACTGTTACCTCAATCGGCCGTTTCCTTACTGTAGCCTTCAGATCTGCCGCATCGGCCAATCTTCTTCTCCTGACGCCGATTCAACACGTGTCAAAATCTGGCGTCAACACATGCCCCCCAGTTTCGGAGTAAAACATAACTTTTTCTTCAAAACTCTTTCTTTAATCCTTTTCTCCGAAACGGGCGCAGTAAAAATCTCCTTCCGTTCCGCGGTCTTCCGCATAATGATTGCAATTTCCTCGGACCGAGCGCACGAAACGACCGCTCCCCTGGAATTCGTGTAGATGGCGCGGCAAAAATACCGCCTTTACCCTTGCTCTCCCGGATTATCTTTAAGTATTGGCATTCTCCGCCTACTTTTCCCCACGAACCTAGCATCTCCTTCCAGCGAACCACTGTTCATCTTCCTCCCGAGCCCTCTCGATCTCCAACCGCTCCCTTCGACAATCTCGCTTGCGATCTGCTTCAACTTCCCAATGGCATCACCATCGGCGACCTCTCCAACCACGGAGGCTCTGTCGGCGATCCCCTCAGCGGCGGCGGCCCAATCGGCGGCTCCACTGGCAGCCCCATCGGCAACGATGATTTTCATCCCGGAGGTAATCACTTGAAATTTTCCCTTTTGCTTTTCTACCGCTCCAGCATTTTCTGGATCCCTTCTCAGTTTTCCCCTTTTCCTCCTTTTTTAGGCACTTAGGCACCAGATCACCATCCCCCTTTCAGAATCTCCCGATCTTATCTGCTTAGGCCCCATGGGGAACCCCGATCCAACTGACCTGATCAATCTAGAGACTCACAGAGTCCCGTTCAAGCAATCACCCATGGACCTAGATCAGTGGGTAGGTGCCTTTAGGTCCTGGCCGAATGAGACGCCCGGCTAGAGAGAACGGTACAAAAGAATAGCTAGGTCTAGGAGAGTTCAGTGGGATGAACTAAAAATCGGCCAATGCATAGACCTCTCTCTGTCCCAGATGGAGAAAAATGAACCTTTGGTCATAGCAGCTTCTTACTTCTGGTCCGACGCACTCAATGCGTTTCTTTTTGGACATGGACCCATGACTCCAACTTTGGCCGATGTCCTGTTGTTGACCGGCCTTGACATCTCCTCCGCTGATATCCCCTTTAACTATCTAATTAAGCCATCACATCGGCTAGAAACCAAAGGAATCGGCGGATGGAAGGGGTACATTAGTAAAAATATGAAGACTGGGACAGTTTCAGAGAGAGAGCATACTGCAATCCTGATGATGTGGCTGGAGAAGGACTTTTTCTGTGGCAGAGCAGTTGGACCTTCTTCTAACACGCAAGCCTTAGCGGAAGCTCTGTCACTAGGATTGCCTGTTCCCCTTGGAAAACATCTGTTGGGATCGGCTACCACATGATGCACCAAATCGGCTCTAAGCTGTCAAAAGGGGAGCCGATTGGGAACCCTGGTGGTCCTTGGTGGTTTATTACTCTCTAGCTCAATCTATATATGAGCAAGGTCTCCCAGCAGCGAGTAGAGACCAAAACTTTTCCCAATATTGAGTCAGATGAAAATCCAACCGTCCGACGGCGCTGCAGGTCCTTTGGAGAGGCGGCATCAGCCTTCCCTGGCTGTCAGTTCACAGCTGCCCGTACAGCTGAATATTTCAGATGCTTCTACAATGGCCTCAGTGAAGAGACTGTCAGTTGGCATCCATATCGGGCAGTAGAGCCGATTTTTGAACTTCCTATCAGCTACGACTTTTCTACTCATACTTTTGACAGGGAGCTTATGGTTATCCTGATTAAGCTAGGGATTTTGCCAGCCAACTTCTTCTCTGGAAAGGACTCTCCCACATAGGAGTTCTATAATCCATCGGCTGCAGCGAGGCAACTGGGCTTTGCCCAACTGCCGATTCGGGTTTACTTCGCCGGTCAAGCAAAATTCAGAGATGAACTGACCACAAGTCTTGACTACAATCGACTGTGCGACTTAGTGCCAGATTCTAGCACCATTGACCTGAACAATTGGTCAGTGGCCCCTTTTGCCGTTCAGCAATTTAAATTATGGTGGGCAGAATGGAAGCAACACCTCTTCTGCAAATCTCCATCAACATATTGCAACATTCTGGACCCAGAGAACATTGACCCAAATGCAGCGGTATGTCCTTTCTCCCAGCCGATTTTAATATTGTCTCCTTCCATACTTTCATCTCACCATTAACTTACATTTATCTTCTTAGTCTGAAAGCCAAGTCCCTCCGATACGGAGCCGAAGCGGCAGGCCGATAGAGAACAATCATCCGTATACGCCATATCCACTCATCGGCTTTCGCGCTCCAACCATCAAGGACATTGCCACTGGCCGATCAAAACGAACACCAAAAAGGCCAACCTCGAAGACAACAAGCCGTCGAGTGCGTGCCTGCATCGGATCGACTGTCCAATCGGCGCTAGTATCGGCCGAAACTCCGATTCCTCTACCCTTGCCAACTACCGAGATGGCCGATCCTCAAGTCACTGCCGAAGTCGGAGCAGCTGCGGCTTCACTGTTAGTAGAAGCTGTTCAGGTAATCTTGCTTATTTCATATATCTCTAAGTGCTCCACTAACACTAACTTTTCCTTTCTACCAGGCTGCACAAGCCGTTCCAGTGCAGTCTCCACAGCAATCGGCCACATCCCAAGTGGAAGCCGAAGCTCCAGCAACTCTTCCCATCGAGGTAGATAATCTCTTACCTCAATTTCTCGATATTCAGAGGATTCAACTGACCCTGATGCAGGCCGATTTGGGTACGCTGACTGTAGCCCCTCAACAAACATCGGCCAGAAGATCAACAGAGGCATGGAAAATATCTCATATCATCTTATTTCAATTACCCATAGTATACTCATAGGATCTATTTTCCATACCTTTTCAGGAAGCTGGTCCAAGCAGAGCATTAATAGTTGTTGAGTCCTCTTCCTCTGATGAGCCGATTGTACCAGCCCCTGAGACGAGGGAGGCGCTTCCACCGGCGCAAGCAAGAGAGATTCTCTTTAAGGGGTAACAAACTTATCATTGGAATCGGCAGATTCCCCTTTACTGCTTGCTACCCCTTTTCTTTATTCCCCAACAGGAGCAAGACACCCCGAACAACAGCATTTTCTCCTTCGCTGTCTCTTTGCCTGACGATGAGGAAATCGCTTCACGCCAAACTCCATGAAGCTCTGTTTCTAATGATGTCCGCGCCAAGCTCGAGAGCATGCGGATTCTTCTCCAAGACAATATCGGCCGATTAGTAGAAGATGCTTCGCCGATTCGATGACTTTTCAATGACATCAAGGGTCGAATCCCGGAAGAAACAACAGAAAGCTTGGAGCGTGCTGCATATATAGAACATATGCAAACCTCGGTTTCCAGGGCCCTGCGCCATATGGCCGATCGCGCCCAGCTGGCAAAAACCTGGGAAGAGGCCGACTCGTACAAGCACCGGGCTCAAGAGGTACATCAACGGATCAATTTCCTCGAGAGCTGTCGCCCGGATGTCGTCGGCACGATAGATCGGCTCAAACGGAGGAGAGCAGAGCTAGCCAAGGAGATGGAGCAAATAACCAAAGACATAGCTGCTGAAGAAAAGAAGCTTCAAGAACTCCCATCCGTCATCACTGGGCTGAAGCAAGAAAGGCAGCACTTGGCCCGTGAAGCGATAAGACTTCGTCGCCATATGTCAGAAGTTCTAGGATCGGCCGACGATGATCAAAGAGTACTAGATTCGGCCGATCAGATTAGGCAACGAGCTATCACGGCCATAGATGCTTTCCTCGGGCTGTAAAGAACGCTGTAAACATTTAATGCTCCTTTAATGTTACTGCGCCGATTTAACTCTGGACCACTTCCTTGGGCAGATTTGCATTTATGAATGCTTTTACTCCGATAGGACGTGTCTCACCATCTATCTACCTTCCTTTTTCTTTATAAGTAGATCCTTCACCGTCCCCAGAGGCATACGCATTACCCATCTTCTCTTTCTCCAACACTAGATCTTTATCCTCCCAAACCGAACAGCAAGATGTCTTCTTCGTCCTCTTCATCTTCTTCCTTTGTCAACCAGGTATGAACTCTCCTCTGCCTCTCCCCTAAACATCTCAATCGCTCTGATGTTTGGTAGCCTTTTCATCTCTGTTTAGCCAAAACGTCTCAGCCCCGGTCTGGAACGAGCGATCAAAATCATGCATTCAGACGAACCACTGTCGCAGGCAGACAAAGATCGGATAAGAGCTCATGCTGAGGAACTCAAAGATCATGTTCCCGCTGTTGTCCAGGAGTATTGGGACCTTATAGATGCTCACTACTTGGTCCGTAAGCGACCATCCTCTGAGAAGAGTCCCCCAATCCCTCATCAAGTCAAGACCGAAGCTGCCATGGAGAGTCTGGAGGAGAAGAAGACCCGCCTCCTGATAGAACTTTGCGATCAAGCTGAGACTGGAGCCACCGTAGAGAATCCGAAGGAGAATAGGACCCACCTTCTGATAGAACTGGGTCGTGTTGAGAGAGAAATCCAGAATAGGCGTAATCAATAGATATATCGGTATTTTTATTCTAAGGGCGACTTGTACCATGTCGGCCATGTACTCTGTCGTTTTTATCCAATAATGAACTGGTCAAAACGAATCATAATGTTTCTTTCTTCAGGCGATGTCATTTTTGCATCGGCTATGCAGATGAAAACCGATGGAAATCGGCCATGTTGTCTTGATATATCTTACTACAAGTTATACATTTACCCAAATGCTTGGATAGTACCTCTTCAGATATCATCCGTTTAAAGCTCTTGGGAACTCTTCCCCTCCAATAATTTCTAGAATATATGCATTTCCAGGGGTACATCGGCTAATTCTGTATGGCCCTTCCCAAGTGGGTGACCATTTACCGAATTTGGGATCTTTAGACCCTATCGGCAGCACCAACTTCCATACCAAATCTCCCTGAGAGAATTGTTTAACTTTGACCTTTTTGTCATACCATCTGGCCACCCTTTTCTTGTTTTCTTCTATACTAATCAGGGCCCTTAACCGCAGACCTGCCGAGTTATCAAGCTTGTCCTTCATGAGGAAGGAATAATCATCGGCCGTCAACTGATCTTGAAGCGATATACTTGACCCCGTCCTAAATTCCCAAGGCAAAACTGCCTCAAGACCATAAACCAGCTGATAAGGAGATATTTTAGTGGCTCCGTGACAAGCCATCCTGTAAGCCCATAAAGATTTAGCCAAAGACGTGTGCCACTTTTTGGGTTGTTCCTCTATCTTCCTCTTGATTAGCTTGATTATCCCTTTATTGGACGATTCTGCTTGGCCATTGGCTTGAGCATAATATGGAGAAGAATTTAATAATTTAATCCCCATATTCTCCGGAAGTAAACATTGTTCCCTGGTTAGTTGTGATAGTTTGAGGAATACCAAATCGATAGATAATATGGTTCTTAACGAACTCAATCATATCGGCCGATGTCACGTTCCTTAAAGGAACTGCCTCCACCCACTTAGTAAAATAATCTGTGGCTACCAATATGAACTTATGCCCTTTGCTCGATGGAGGATGAATCTGTCCGATGAGATCTATTCCCCAACCTCTGAACGGCCACGGCTTAATTATTGGGTTCATAGTCGATGCTGGTGCGCGCTGCACATTGCCAAACCTTTGACGGTCTTGGCATCCTTTGTAATACTTGAAACAATCTTCAAGGATGGTCGGCCAGTAATACCCGTTGTTTCTGATCATCCATTTCATTTTGTGAGCCGATTGATGGGCTCCACATACGCCTTCATGTATTTCTCCCATCAGAACCTTTGCTTCTTCTGTTCTCAGGCACTTGAGAAGAACTCCATCAATCGTCCGGTAAAATAAATCATCTTCAAGCAACACATATTTTGCAGCTTGAAAACGTATTCGCCGATCCACCTTCCGGGAGGGATCCTTCAAATAATCGGCGATTTCCTTTCGCCAGTCATTGGCCGCGAGCTCTAACATCATAGCTCCCTGAATCGGCCGATATCCGGACGCATGTTGGGCCAGGCTGTTGGCCTCTTCATTATAATTTCTGGGGATATGCTCAATTATTGCAGATTTGAATTACTTTAAAAGCTGAAGGCAATCTTCATAATAAATCCTCAAGATATCATCTTTGCACTCAGATCGCCCCGTTAACTGATCCACAATGAGCATGGAATCTCCAAAAATTTCGACTGCATCAGTTTTGACTTCCCTTAATAATTGGATACCTTTTAGAACAGCTCGATATTCCGCCTGATTATTGGTTGCGGATGCTTCTATCGGCAGAGAGAAATCATAACTTGCCCCCCGAGGCGATACAAGAACAATGCCGATTCCTGACCCGGCCCCACATGAAGAACCATCAAAATACAGAGCCCATGGAACCGGTTCAACAACGGCGATCTCCGGTCCACAATGTTGGGCTACGAAATCGGCCATGACTTGACCTTTGACAGCTTTGGCCAATTCGTACCTTAAGTCGAATTCTGACAGAGCCAGGATCCATTTTCCAATCCGTCCTTTCAAAATCGGCAATGATAGCATATACTTCACCACATCATCCTTGCATACAACTATGCATTCTGCCGATAACAAATAGTGCCTGAGCTTGGTACACGAGAAGTATAAACACAAGCACAGCCGCTCCACTGGGGAATATCTTGTTTCGGCATCCAGGAGTCTTCTGCTGACATAATATACCACCCGTTCTTTCCCTTCGAACTCTTGTACCAATGCCGATCCAATGGCCTGTTCATCAGCCGATAAATATAATTTGAACAGCTTACTAGGCTGCGGCGGGACTAACACCGGAGGTGATATCAGATATTGCTTGATATCTTCCAACGCTCTGCGTTGTTCTTCTCCCCATACAAATTCCTGATCGGGCTTTAATTTCAACAAAGGAGTAAAAGCTCGAATACGTCCTGACAGGCTGGATATGAATCTTCTGATAAAATTGACCTTGCCGATGAGGGACTGTAGCTCAGTTTAATTCTGTGGGGCCACAACTTTGTTGATGGCGTCTATGATCTTCCGATTGACCTCTATCCCGCGCTCATGAACCATGAATCCTAAGAATTGCCCGGCCGATACGCCAAACGCACACTTGTTTGGGTTCATCTTCAACCCATGTTTCCTTGTGCACTCCAGTACTTCTCGTAAATCGGCCAGATGTTCTTGGTGACCTTTTGACTTGACCACGACGTCATCTATATAAATCTCCACCGATGTACCAATAAGCTTGTGGAAGATATAGTTCATGGCCCGCTGATATGTAGCACCGGCGTTCTTTAACCCAAAGGTCATTACAACCCATTCAAATAAACCAAGATGACCTGGACACCTGAAAGCCGTCTTCGAGATATCTTCTTCGGCCATTAATATCTGATTGTACCCGGCATTACCATCCATGAAACTGATGACTTTGTGTCCTGCGGCAGCATCTATCAAGATATCAGCCGTTGGCATCGGATATCCATCCATTGGTGTGGCCTGATTTAAGTTCCTGAAATCGATGCACACACGCAACTTTCCATTCTTTTTATACACGGGCATAATATTAGAAATCCATTCGGCGTAGCGGTACTGCCGAATAAATCCTGCTTCAATTAACTTTGTGATCTCGGCCTTTATATCAGGTAGAATCTTGGGGTTGCACCGTCGTGCAGGTTGCTGATATGGCCGATATCCAGATTTTATAGGTAACCGGTGTTCAACAATGGATCGGTCCAGACCTGGCATCTCATGATATTCCCAAGCAAAGCAGTCCTTAAATTCCTTTAATAAACTTATCAACTTACACTTATACTCAGGATACAAATTAGCACTAATATACGTCGGCTTTGATTTGCTACTGTCTCCCAAATCCACCATCTCCAATGAATCGGCCGACGTAAACCCATGCCCAAGCTTCCCATCTTCTCGGACGAGCTGATCCATCTATTCTGAATCTTCAGAGCCGACTGCTTGGATCGGCTGTAGACCGAAATTGGACACCTTCAGGAAGTCAGTGTCCCAAGTCCTGCCAGATATACACCTGACGTGCTCGCAGCTCCATTGTTGTGTGTCGGCCGCTACAACGCTGTAGGCGGAATCGGCGGTGACTATTTCCGTACTGTCGCCGACCTATTGCACGAGGCATTGATGCATTGTAGATGGGACACAGCAGTTTGCATGTATCTAATCGCGACCGAGCAACATGTTGTAGGATCCCTTACCGTTAATAACGAAAAAGGTAGTAGGAAGGGTCTTACTGCCGATGGTGAGGTCGACGCAGAGCGCTCCACGGGCGGGAGACACGTTGCCTTCGAAATCCTTTAGCATCATGTCCGTCTTGGTCAGATCTTCATCGCTCTTGCCTAGCTTGCGGAACATGGCATACGGCATGATGTTGACTGCGGCGCCTCCATCTACTAGTAATCTGGTGACGGGTCGTCCGTTAACGTAGCCTTTGAGAAACAGCGCCTTAAGATGTTGTCGTTTTTCTTCTTCTAGTTTCTCAAAAGTAGCCGTCACCGGCTCTAACACCAGTTGCGCCATTTGCTCTTCCATTCTTGTCGCTTTGTCTCGATCGTCAGGCGCCATGAATTCCATCGGCAATATGAACACCATGTTGATGTCAGCTGCCGATTCTTGATTGTCTGCTTCCAGGCTGTTGTTTTTCTTGGGGCGCCAAACCCGAGACTTAACGTTTCTTTTCTCCGGCACCTGCCTCTGTTCTTCTTCTGGTTTCTCCCACTAGCGTAGGCGTTGGACCCTCTGTTTCTGGGATCTGGATAGGCCATCGGGACACCACCTGGGGTTTACTGGTTTGGCTGATGATCTGGCGTGTTCCCAATCCGGTTCCCTCCCTAGGGGATTTTCGTCTGACACCCTGTCATCAGCCATCTCTTCCAGCCGATCGTGCACACCGATTCTGCCCCCTAGTCCATCCTGTTGGTTGATCCTGCCTTTTGACCGGTGATGTTGGTCAACTCTGCCCCCCAGCCGATCATGCATTGAAAGGCACTGTCCCTCTTGTTCGCGCCGATTTCTGCTGATCGGCTCTGATTCTCTGTCCCTAGAGCGTGACCTTTTAAACGGGCGATCTTTGCAACTCAATCCGTTGCACTCAGGACAGTTATCGGCTGACGGCAATTGAATGTCGTTCTCCCAGCAATGGATGAAGAACGGACATTGCCAGTGATCCTCATGCCGGCGTATCATCCTGTCGTGGTATCTTGATTGTTCCTGCTGCTGCAGATATTTGTTGAGCAAGAACTGGGAGGTGACGGGTCTGCGTGGTCGTTCTGGCCTCCGCCTCTTCCTTTTGATTTCAGCCGCCGTGACTTGCTTCCTTGGGTCTACGGCGCCGCTCCTTCTTGCCGATTCTGACGTCAGCACCTTGGTTTGAAGTGAATTTTTCCTTGTGTCCACCATGTTAGCCGGGAAAGGATGCTGGTCTATCTTCATCGGTTTTGCCGATTTAGCCGGGGCTTCAAATTTGAGCCTCCCCTGCTCGATAGCCGATTGTATCTGCTGACGAAAGATCTTGCATTCATTTGTGTCGTGAGATGTAGCGTTGTGCCACTTATAGTACTTCATCTTCTTGAGCTGATCAGCTGAAGGGATGGTGTGATACTGAGATAGCTTAATCTGCCCTTTCTGGAGTAATAAATCGAAAATCTTATCGGCTTTTGATGTGTCAAAGCTGAATGTTTCTGGTTCTTTCTTTCCGAAAGGGCACGATATTGGCTTTTTGCCTTTCACCCACTCTGCCAGGCCGATTTCCTCCTCCCCGTTAGATTCAGATCCTTCTAAGTATGCCACCTTCTTCTGGAAATTCCTCCGTTGCTCAAACGGACGGACTTCCTGTCCTGCCAATCGGTGAACGATCTGGCTTAGGCTTTCGAACTCTTGTGAAGCATACCTTTCCTTGATTTGTGGCAGGAGGCCTTGGAAAGCGATATCGGCCAACTGTGCATCGGTCAGAGCCAGACTGTAGCATTTGTTCCTGACTTCTCTGAATCTCTATATATATCCAGTTACTGGTTCATCGCTCCTCTGCCTGAGGCTGGTCAAATCTGAGAGCTTCATCTCATCTACTCCTGCGTAGAAGTACTTGTGGAACTGCTTCTCCAGATTGGCCCAAGTAACAATAGAATTTGGTGGCAAAGTGGTGAACCACTGGAAGGCCGATCCGGACAGAGACGATGAAAATAGACGCACCCTCAGAGCATCTTGCGTGGCGGCTTCTCCGCACTGGATGATGAATCTGTTAACATGCTCAACAGTGGATGTGTCATCCAGCCCCGAAAACTTGGTGAAATCGGGTACCTTGTAGCGGTGTGGGAACGGAAGCAAGTCATAGGCCGATGGGTATGGTGTCTTGTATATGTAAGTCTGCACTTTTGGCAGCAACCCAAACTGGTCCTGAATCACCTCTGCTATTCTTGTTGTCCAGTCCACCTGCTGCTGATGAACAACCGTTCGCGGAGCTGGCATATGTTGAAGGGCTGGTGGTGGTACAGCTAGATGATGGATCGAAGCATGCGGCGAATTTTGCTGAGCAGCTGATAGTTGATGGCGAAGTGAATCCGCCGCCCCGTCGTACGTCATCATCGGTGCCGTGCTTCTAAGTGCTTCTACAGCGCTTGCCCCCCTGCCGATCTCTGATGAGACTGGTTGATACTGAGGGACCGTCGGCCGGACGGCCGATTGGAACGGCGCCTGGATTGGATAGCTCCCCTGCCCGGTTGATGGATCGGGGAAAGCTGTCGTTACTGATGCCCCCCAGGGTACTGAGCTTGTGGGTAGCGATTGTACAGAAGCAATCAAGACGGGTTGAAACGGTGCCTGTGATGGGAAACATGGTGCACCGCTATATCTTTGAGACGCTGGAGGCAATGGAGTGTTGTATCCCTCGCGTTGCGTCAGCATCGGCCCGGGAGCCGATTGGGACGTGCCTGGTAAGCTTCTGGCTGGGAGTGCGATCGGCGGGGCATACGCCGGTCCCTGATAGCCTTGAACTGCTCCGCTGGCCAGAGAGCTGATGACGGCGTTGTACACCGTGTTGGTCATCACCGAGGACTGGTCGATGAACGCCTGGTAGACGGACTGTTGCATCATATCGGACATCTTGCCCGAGTCCTCAGCAATGGTGATGTGGCGGGGAACTGGGATAGGAGCTTTCTTGACAGCCTCCCCGCTTCTTGTACGACTGAATGACTGCAGATACATCTTCTTGTAATCTTCTAGATGTTTAGCTAGTTCTTCCCTCTGGTCGTCCTTGAGATCCGCTTCTGTGACCTCAATGATGTTGCTGTCGGAGATTTCTGCGTTCTTCGACATATCAGATCTTGAAGTTGTCCCACTGGGCGTTCCAAAAGTGTGTTGGCGCTAAAATCGGCCAGACAGGAATCGGCCGATGATCTTCAGCGTCGGACACAGAACCCAGGAGAATCTGCTTAGCTCCTATTCAGGTTATCGCCCTGGTGCGGTTCGCGCGGCGTGCCAGTGAATCTGACCTGTTGATTGACAAGGAAATAGAAGTATTAAATTTCAGGCGCTCCGATCGGCTGGAGTTCCGATCTGTCCTGAAGAGCGCGTCAGCGAATCGGCCGATTTGCTGTGAAGATGATCGGCTATGGATCAGCCGATAATCGTGTAATAACTGCAAAGAAAACTGCTGGAGCGATCTAAACAATTATTACGGATGCAACACTTGAAACAGATCTAATCGGCTATATGACGATGAACGAGAAAAAGCGATGATAGAGCCGATAGTTCCAATCTCAAGCTGAATAACTGGTGATAATACTAGAACAACAGGTAAAACCTATAATTCCAGTAAATATCAATAACTGGTGAATAAATCCAAATGAAACCACAGCGATGCGCCCGTAGTTAAAGCTCGGATGTTACTCGATAAGCAGAACCTACCAATTGGCCGAAGATCAAGTTGATGCAGCCCTGCCAATCCATACGAACTCGTGAAAGAAGAAAAAGTATTGGCGAAGTCGCCGACTTGAAAGTAAATTGCTGGAAAAAGTAGAAGTATTGTAATTGATTGATGTGTTTTTTTTTTTGCAAAGCCCTGACGACTCCTATTTATACCCTAAAACTAGGACTCCTGGTCAATTACGACTTGTTACAACCTTATTTAAAACAGGAAAACTACTATATCTATAATATCTTTAAAAAGAAAACGGACTCCCGTAGAATCTTCCGCCGCCATCTCCTAATCCAATCAGGACCTTTCCAATTGCTTCTTGACCGAATTAGCGTCGCTCTGTTGACCAACTTTTGACCGGGACCCTCTAATGTAGCCCCAACCTGTTGGCGCAAGCTGTATCACCAATCGGCCGATTTCCAACTGTTACCTCAATCGGCCGATTCTTTACTGTAGCCTTCAGATCTGCCGCATCGGCCAATCTTCTTCTCCTGACGCCGATTCAACACGTGTCAAAATCTGGCATCAACAGAAGGTTATGTTAATTTCTTCGGATATGGGGGAGCAATTCACATAAAGTTCTCTGACAATAATTAGTTGGGACATTAGAATCCTATAAAAGGAATCCTATAAAAGTTTGAGTTCGTTTCAATCATGAGACACAGATTGAGAAAGTGAAATCTAGAATGTGCGTTTTGAGTAAAGTTGGCAGCCTTATGAGCATGTTGTCGACATTTCCTTAGGAATAATGAAAATAATCTAAGATAAGTCTTGTGATAAGTCTTGGAGTTATGAATAGTGACAAACGAATAATGTTGACAGCTGATATAAGTTCTTTCATCAGCATTAAGTTATGACTTCATCCACGAATCCATTAATGAGAGTTGATCAGAACGTCTCATTAAGATAGAGATGGTGATTGCCCCATCATTCTGAAGATAAGAATTATAATTGGAAATTTAAAGCACAAACACATATGTTTTAGATGGTGCTACAGAAAATAAGTATACTCTGATAAGATGCAACCAAATTATAAATCCCTATGCATGTGTATTCATTAAAATCATAAGCTTCCAACTTCAGATGGTACTATTATATTTCAATTACGTACATGTCAGATAGATATTTCTTGGTCAAGCAAGGTCTAAGTAGATTGGTGGGAATAGAAATAATAATCCCACATGAGACAATCACCCAAAACTAAATGCCTAATGGAGTTTCTAACCGAGTCAAAACAGTGGATCATAAGGGTTCACATGAGCAATAGTGACTCTAAGAAAGGAAATATTGCTACTCATGATAAGTGACTATCATAATTCAAGGAATTGAGCTTAACACTTGTTGCTCATTATTTTCAAGAGCCATGAGTATCTATATTATGGTACATAAATTTTAGAGGGATATTGCATAATGTTCATTAATGATGTTTTCTTCAGTAATTCATATTATCTCGATAATGTTCATTATGTTTTTGAATAATAAGATCCATCGAGATAGGTCCAAAGATTTACTAAGTCTGACTCAAAGAAAGTGTTAAGTTTGACTCAAGAGGTATGTAGTGACAGAGGTGAAAGATATAATAACTCTGTCATTCTTGATGTTTGAGTCAAGGGTAATAAGTTTACCTAAGTTTATTGAGAGCCCTTAATGTTTAAAATCGGAATTTTGGCATAAATTCATCTAGGATTGGACCCCTAGTAAACTTCTAATAAAAGCTTTGCATTATTTGCATAGCACTAAGGCATTATATGCTCACAAATTAAGAATCTGATAGCCATAAGATTGTTGATTGTTCAGGTGCTAATTTTACAAGGAGTGTTGAAATTAGAAATTCCACATAAGTCTTCACTCTTGCTCGAGTCTGGGGGAGCTTCTGGCTCCAACCAAGCTCGCTAAGGAATAAGTGATATTTCAACTTAGTCGTGACATATTTTTGATCCTATCAGAAATTAAGAAATTAAGGAATAAGTTTTCAGCATGAGATCAGTTTGAGTTATCGGACAATTTTCCTTAGATTAAGAAATTGATCCCGGAATCATCATAAGAAGTGCAATTTAGTTTTGAGTAACATGTCTAGTGGTATTGCCAAACACATGACATTGTGAAAGAAAGATCCAGAATCATATATTGTATAATGTTTAAGCTCATGCTCTAATGACGTAAGTCGGTGCTCAGCATATAAGTGTTAAGGGTTGAACATCATTCAAGCTATGTTTCCTAATTAAAGGGTTGTCTCAATTTGTGCTGGCTTTATGAGTTGTGACGACCTGTGATTTTAGGATAATTGAGATCTCAAATCCGTGATTCTGAACACATTTTATTTTTCTATTACTAAGTGCGCATGATGAAGTTGAAAACAATTTGCACATAAGGACCATAAGTAAGTTGGTCATCTCCCATAGTGTCTAAGTGATTAGAGTAGGATGACGTATCGTGGGCAATGAAGTTGCAATGGTGTTTATTGACTGTTGTGATGCGTTACCTCGTATGTTTTTCTACCACAAATGGAACTTAAGACAAGCCTTACGATCAAGGGGGAGGATGTTGGAATTGATCTTAGCTTAGTCAAAATGGACCTAATCCTAAAGGGGCTAACTGCCCATGAGAATAGGACCACGTTGGACCAAGCATTGCCTATGATCAGTTGGCCCATCCAACTGCTAAGAGGCCAGGTCCCAGGCCACCACGAGCTATAAGAAGGGGGCAGCCACTCCTTTTCTGTGAGAGAAAAAAATAGATAATGCCTAAACAAAATCTCTGATCAGGTTAGCTCGCGAAATGGCACTGAAGACCTCCGCCGTTTCCCGTCTACGTTTCATTAGGTGTTTTTATAATACCCGAATCAGGTGTGGGTCGTCAGCGCCTCTAAGAGAATTTACGTATCGAATAGTAAGTAATTAAGTTTTAATTAATTGAGTTTTATTAGGTGTTCATGTAATTAGAGTATAAAATTCTGCTAACAAGTGAGTGATTTTTCCAACAGTATCATGTCTGGTAGCACGTCACGTAGTAGATAGTATATAACCCACGACGTGCACGTGCAGCACGCCGGCCTGATTGGGATATTATTAGTTCCCGGGTCAAAACTCAAAACAGAGCTTCATTGCTGACATGTTTAGAGAAATGGTTTGTTATGTTAGCAGGCGAATGAGACAGTCCTAAAGGGAAACCCGGCCCGCGCAGCCGATTCAAACGGGCCCGTTTGGATCGTCAGAAATGGGCTGAAATGGATTCGCTTTCTAGGCTGGGCTGTTTCTATTATAAAAGAGGCTGGGTTGTTTGCCTGCCGCCAAAGAATTGGGAGTGACATTCTGGGCCATTCCAAAGGCCGAAATGGTGGCTTGCTTGAAACTCCTGGGCTCGAAAACAGGAAATGATACCGTCGGCTCCTCTTCCCGCTCCTGGCTCAACCCCGACCCGCCCTCCCATCGTCTCATCTTTCTCGCCTCTCCCTCGACGCCATCACGGTGACCTTGAGGACGTTTGCGATGTCCTGCTGGTCATGGGCAGCCGTTTCTGGATATCGTTGTTAGATCGTAGAAGCATGTAATATAAAAGGTAGCGTTTGGTTGGAGAGCGAGATAAAATGGAATGGATCCGTTTCAAGTTTTAAGGTATATTTGATTGGAGGAATATAACGGTTCCATTTTTTTGATTCGAGGGATGGTCGTATCAAGCACCGTTACATGCGAAGCCCACCCTATTGTTGAAACAGAGCAGAGCGTATCTTCTTCCTCAATCCTCATCTCACTCGCCTGCTGCTGCTACCTGTACTGCTCGCCTATTGCCGCACGCACCTTGATCGGTGGCCGCTCGGCTGCCCCGCTCGCCTGCTCGCGGCCGCACGCATCGCGCCTAGCTTCTCGCCAGCTGCTGCAGCACGCGCCCGCCCGCCCCGCTCGCCTGCTGCTCGCTTGCTCGCGGCCGCACGCGCTGCACCCCACTCACGTGCTGCTGCCTTATGCGCCTCGCCTCTCCTGGTGGCTGCCGCCCTACCTCCTTTACGCCCTCGCGGGCCTCGCAAGCAAGGCCGCGCCGTCGCCGGCGCCACCTCGTACCGCTCGCCTGCAAATCGAAGCCTCGAGGTGCGAAGCGGAGCACCAGCCATCTAATTGAAAGCCGTCTAATTGAAGTAACAAGCCGGCGAATCGAAGTTTCGGCCGCTGAATTGAAGTGGCACCCCAGTAAATCGAAGCTTCCGCGGTCCAGCTACGGATCAGGCACGGGCGACGACCTCCGGCCATGGACTAGTCATGAGAGAGAGAGAGCGCCAGACGGTGTATAAGTGGGATGAGCTCGTCCGACCAATTTTACAGGATAAGCTCGTCCCGAATCTCTCTGGAATTCTTCTTCTCGAACCTCTTCGTCCCTTCACACTCCAACCAAAGCTAAAGGATAGAGCCGCTCAATCTATTCCATACCATCCCACCAACCAAACTTACCTAATTAACTCATCACGCTCCATAATTCGGAAACGCGGGATCATTTTTCGGCAAGGGCTGAATTGATTTCCTGACGACACGGAACGGAAACACCCCTCCACGGTAGTACCAGCTTCATCACCAACATAACCACACACAGCATACAAGCCGTTGTTGCTGCATCACAAGTTGCCACAGGCACAGACAGCTATAACAAACCAAGGAAATAAACCATGACGAGCTAGCAACCAAATTCTTGCGGCCGCACATTCAGGCCCGGGGGCACCCCGGGCCTCCAGATCCAGGGGCCCCGCAGGTGATACAGGTATAGTATGTATATAGGTATACAATTACAGCGTACAGCTAGGGCAGATGAGTAAATGAAACGACGCGTCGCGTGTGGTTCCTCGCAACCGGCGACTCCCCCCATGACTCCGTGCCCGCGCTACGTCATCTCCTCGTTCCTCGCGATGCAATTACCTGATGTTGATTAGCAGTCGGCATCGGAGATTACACGAATACACGATCCACATCCACGCGACCACACTAGAGGCTCCACAGCTCTAGCGTTCCCCGCAAGAAGGATGTGCCACGCGCCGCCGCCGCTACCGCTGCGACTTCACGACTGTGCTGTGCCTAGCCTGTTCGTGACTCCCTCTCGCCTGCGCGCCGGCGTCCCGCGGGTCATGTTTCGCTAGGCAGCGTCACGACGACTCTTGAACACAGGAAGCCAGGCGACAGTCACTGCTATAAAAAAACTATTTGCAGCAACGCACTATTTTTCAAGAGGAAGGTTAAAATGTAACCCGTTTGAGTGAGGTACTATACCTGCTGATCCATCCCTAAAAATGGTCCTATTTTCAGGGACGGGTGCTGGCGCCACCCGTCCTAAACCCGTCCTAAAGATAAAAGTTTCAGTAGTGGGTGGTGGTATCACCCGACCATGAAAATGGACTTATTTCAGGGACGGGTGATGGCGCCAACCGTCTCTGAAAATGCATTTTTAGAGGCAGGTGATACACCCACCCGTCCCTACAAATAACTTTTTAAAATCATACAGAAATTCAATTAATTCTGAAAATATAGCAAATCACATAAAAAAACTCAAATTTGTACCCTAAGGTTATTGTTACTTATAGAACCGTAAAAAAATATGCCAAGTATATTTCAGTGTATAAAATGCTTGAGACTGTGCAAACCACAAAGTATTGCTTGAGTTGTATGAGATAATAAGCGGAAGAACCCTACATTGTTGTTTCAACACTTTTAACTATTATATACACTGAAATATAGTTGGCATATTTTTTCTACTTCTATATATCATAATATTTATATGGTACTGTTGGCGCTAAAAATCGGCCGATGACCTTCAGCGTCGGACACACGACCCGGGAGAATCTGCTTAACTCCTGTTCGAGTGATCGCCATGGTGCGGTTCGCGCGGCGTGCCAGTCAATCTGACCTGTTGATTGACAAGGAAAGAAACGTATTAAATTCCGGGGGTCTCGATCGGCTAAAGTTCCGATCTGTCCCGAAAAGCGTATCAGCGAATCGGCCGATTTTCTATGAAGATAACCGGATATAGATCAACCGATAATCACGTAGCGATTGCAAAGAAGCTACTGGAGCAAATTAAACAATCGCCACACATGCAACACTTGAAATAGATCTAATCGGCTATATGATGATAAATAAGAAAAAATAATGATAAAGCCGACAGTTCGATCTCAAGCTGGATAACTGGTGATAAAACTAGAGCAATAGATAAAACCTATAATTCTAGTAAATATCGATAACTGGTGAATAAATCTAAACGAAACAACAGCGATGCGCCCGGAGTTAAAGCTTAGATATTATTCGATAAACGGAACTTACCAGTCGGTCGGAGATCGTGTCGATGCAGCCCTGCCAACCCGTACGAACTCGTGAAAGAAGAAGATGTATTGGCGAAGTCGCCGACTTGAAGGTAAAGTACGATGAAAAAGTAGATTGTTTGTATTGATTGATGTGTATCCTTTACAAAACCCTGACTGCTTCTATTTATACCCTAGGACTAAGACTCCTGATCTGTCACAATTCGTTACAAACTTGACTTAAATATAAAAACTATTATATCTATAAGACTCTCCTAAAGGAAACGGACTCCCGCAGGATCTTCTGCTGCCATCTCCTAGTTCAATTCGAACTCATTCCATTGCTCCTCGACCGAGTCGGCGTCGCTCTTTGACCAACGTCATGTCATCTTTGACTGGGATCCTCTGTCATCTTGACTCAACATCCCCTCTTGGGATTCCATTGGCTTCATCCCCTTTCTATAAATAATTTATCTATTGGCGCAAGCCCATATTGGTCCAAACGTTCCAGCCTTTCAATCGGCCGACCCCCACCAACTCCATTCGCCAATCGCCCGAAACGCTGCAGCGCCAATCGGTCGATTCCCAATTGTAGCCTTTAAGTCTGCCGCATCGGCCAATCTCCTCCTTCCCAGACGCCGATTCAAAACGTGTCAAAATCTGGCGTCAACACATGCCCCCCAGTTTCAGAGTAAAACATGACTTTTACTTCGAAATTCTTTTTTAATCCCTCCTCCAAAACAAACGCGGCAAAAATCTCATTCTGTTTCGCGGTCTTCTACCTGATGATTGCAATCTTTTCGAACTGGGCGCCTGAGACAACTGTTCTCCCGGAATTCGTGTAGATGGCGCGGTAAAAATCCCGCCTTTACCCCTTCTCTCGGACCGTCTTTAAATACTGGCGTTTGCTGCCGCTTCTTCTCCACGAGCTCAGTAACTTCCTCCCCGGCGAATCACTTTCTATCTTCTCCCAGCGCCATTTTGGCTTCCAACCGCATTCTCCGGCGATCCTTCTTTCGTCTGCATTCCGCTTCATTCCTTCAATGGCGGCACCATCAGCAACTCTACCAGCCACGGAGGCTCCGCCAGCAACTCCATCGGCGACGGCGGTTCCATCAGCGATGATGAGCTTCATCCTGGAGGTAAACATCCGAAACTTTTCCTTTTTACTTTTTACCGCCCATGCATCTTTTAGATCTATTCTTAGTTCTTCCCTTTTTACCTTTTTTAGGTAGTCAGACACCAAATCACTATCCGCCTTTCCGAACCTCCTGGTCTCATCTTCTTAGGCCCTATGGGGAATCCAGATCCGACTGATCTGATTAACTTAGAAATCCATAGAATCCCTTTCAAGCAATCACCTATGGATTTGGGCTAGTGGTCAGGCACTTTTAGATCTTGGCTGAATGAAACCCCCGGCTGGAAAGAGTGGTACCAAAGAATGGCCAACTCTAAGAGAGTTCAATGGGATGAATTAAAAATCGGCCAGTGCATCAATCTATCTTTGTCCCAGATGGAGAAGAATGAACCCCTGGTAATAGCAGCCTCCTATTTCTGGTCTGACGCGCTCAACGCATTTCTCTTTGGGCACGGACCCATGACCCCAACTCTGGCCGATGTCTTGATGCTGACCGGCCTCAACATTTCCTCCCCCGATACACCCTTTAATTATCTGATCAAGCCGACCCATCGGCTAGAGACGAAAGGAATCGGCGGGTGGAAAGGGTATATCAATAGAAACATGAGGACCGGGACGATTTTGGAGAGAGAATATTCAGCGTTCTTGATGATGTGGCTAGAGAAGCACCTCTTCTGCGGCAGAGCGGTTGGCCCTTCTTCCAACACACAAGCTCTGGCCGAAGCCCTGTCAAGAGGAGCCGCCATCCCTCTCGGGAAGCATCTGTTAGGATTGGCCTACCACATGATGCACCAGATCAGCGTCAAACTGTCAAAGGGAGAGCCGATTGGTAACCCTGGTGGCCCCTGGTGGTTCATCACCCTCTGGCTCAACTTGTACATGAGCAAAATCTCCCAGCAGCAGATAGAGACCAAGACATTCCCCAACATCGAGTCAGAGGAAAACCCCACAATACGACGACGGTGCACCTCTTTCGGCGAAGCGGCATCAGCTTTCCCTGGTTCCCAGTTCACCGCCACCCAGACAGCCGAGTATTTCAGATGCTTTTACAACGGCTTTAGTGAAGAAACTACCAGTTGGTACCCGTACCAGAGAACAGAGCCACTTTTTGAGCTTCCCTTCTGCTATGACTCGACGTCCAACTCCTTTGATAATGATCTCACGGACGCCTTAATCAAACCAGGGATCTTACCGGCGAACTTCTTCTCTGGGAAAGACTCCCCAACTTATGAATTTTATAACCAATCAGTTGCAGCATGGCAGTTCGGCCTTGGTCAGCTGCCGATTCAAGTTTATTTTGCCGACCGCGCAAAATTCCGAGATGAGCTCACTAAGGGCCTTGACTACAATCGGCTGTGCAATTTAGTGCCGGACTCCAGTACCATTGATCTAAGCAATTGGATAGTAGCTCGTTTTGCTGTCCAACAATTCAAGTTATGGTGGGCAGATTGGAAGCAGCATCTCTTTTGTGTATCTCCTGCAACATATTGCAATGATCTGGATCCTGACAACATCGACCCAAACGCAGCGGTACTGCCCTTTTCTCGGCCGATTTCGATGTTATTTCTTTTTATGCTACAAATTTGCCGCTAACTCTTATTTCCCTTTTCAGTCCGAAAGTCGACTTCCTCCGACGCGGAGCCGAAGTGGTAGGCCGATAGAGAATAGCGACCCATACACACCATTCCCACTCATCGGCTACCATGCCCCAACCATCGAAGACATCACCACCAGTCAATCGAAACAAACGCCGAAGAAACCCTCTTTAAAGAAGACGAGCCGCCGAGTGCGTGCCGTATAGAACCGGCCGATCAATCGGCGGCGGCATCGGCTGAACCTTTAGTTGCGCCGACTCTGCCGATTATTGAGGAAGTCGATCCCCAGGCTGCTACAGAAGCTGGAGCGTATGCTGCATCATTGCTGGTAGAAGCTGTTCAGGTAATTTCGCATACCTCACATCCTTCTAAGTATTCTGTCGATATTAACTTCTTCTTTCTGTCAGGCTGTGCAAATCGCCCCAGTGCAATCTCCGCAGCAATCGGCTACATCACAGGCGGAAACCGGAACACCAACAATTCCTCCCACCGAGGTAGAGAGTCTCTTAACTCAAATTTTTTTTTGATAATTAACCAAAAACTAACCGATTTTTGATGCAGGCTACCCTGGGCGCATCGATTGTACCTTTCCAACAACCATCGGTCGGACGCCTCACAGAGGTATGGCAGTCATTCTATTTCATCAGACTTAATCATTTGCATTATACTTATAAAAATCCACTTCCCATACCTTTCCAGGAGGTTGGCCCGAGTAGGGCACCGATAATCGTCGAATCTTCTTCTTCCGATGAACCAATCGCGCCAGTTCCCGAGATGTGGGTAGCACTCCCGCCGGCGCAAGCAGAAGAAATCCGCTTCAAAGAGGTAAGAAACTTGTCACCCAAATCAGCCGATTTTCCCTTACCGTCGGCTAATCCGTATTTTTATTTTTTTTGTTCTTTCGCAGCAGCAGGACACTCCCAACAACAGTCTTTTTTCCTTTGCGGTTGCACTTTCTGACGATGAAGAGGTTGCCTCGCGCCAAGTCACACTGAGCTCGATCCCTGATGATGTCTGTGCCAAACTTGAGAGCATACGGACCCTCCTCCAAGACGACATCGGCCGATTAGTGGAAGACGCCTCGCCGATTCGGCAACTTCTTAGTGAAATTAGAGGCTAAGCTCCAGAGGAAGCGGAAGAGGCTCTGGCACCCGCCGCATACATAGAATCAATGCGGATTCCAGTGTTCAGGGCCTTGCGCCATATGGCCGATCGCGCCAAACTAGCGAAAGCCCGCGAGGAGGAAGACTCCTACAAACATCGAGCTCAAGAGGTGCATCAACGAATCAGCTTCCTTGAAAGCTCTCGCCCAGATATCGTCGGTGCCCTAGACCGCCTTAAACGGCGAAGGGCAGAGCTAGCCAAGGAGATGGAGCAGGTGACCAAGGCCATAGCTGCTGAAGAGAAAAGACTCCAAGACCTCCCATCCGTCATCGCCGAGCTGAAGTAGGAGAGGCAGAACCTAGCCCACGAAGCAATAAAAATCCATCGTCATATGCAGAAGTCGCTGGATCGGCTGGTGACGACCAGAGAACCTTAGACTCGGCCGATCAAGTTAGGCAACGAGCGATTGCGGCTATTAATGCCCTCCTTGGGTGAACTGTAAAAGTACTGAATGCTCTTCAAACATTTAATGTCCTCTTGCCTTTGACGTGTGGATTCAAACTTGGACCGTCCTCTTCGGCAACTTTTCATTTATTAACCCTTTTACTCCGATGGGACACATCCTACCATTCCTTCACCCTCTTCCTTCTATAAGTATGAGGCCCCGTATCGTTTCCAAAGGCATTCGCATCGCCTGTCTTCTTTTCCTCTAACGACTTGATCTCTATCCTCCCAGACTAGACGCCAAGATGTCTTCTTCGTCTTCTTCTTTCTCTGTCAACCAGGTACGAAATCTTCCTTTGTTCCCTCTCTTGATATTTCAGTCAATCTGACGATGGGTGGTTGTTTGCTCCCCTTTTAGCCGAAACGCCTTAGCCCCAGTCTGGAACGAGCGATTGAAGTCATGTATTCAGACGGACCATTGTCGCAGGCGGACGGAGATCTGATTAGCGCTCATCGCGAAGAACTCAAAGATCATGTCCCCTCTGACGTCCAGAAGATCTGGGATCATATAGACGCCAACTGCTCCAGGCGGCCGCCAACTGAAAGGAGTCATCCACTCCCTCGCCCAGTGCGGCGGGGACATCCCAACCACCTCTCGACAGGAGCCACCCACTCCCTCGTCAAGTCGAGGTTGAAGCCGCCATGGAGGATCTGGAGGAAAAGAGCATCCGCCTCTTGATAGAATTAGGCCGGATCGAGAGGGAGATTAAGAAAAAGCGTGGTCAATAAATATGTTGGTACTTTTGTTCTAAGGGCGACTTGTACCGTGTCGGCCATGTACCCTGTTGTTCTTATCGAATAATAAATCGGTCAGACTAATCGAATGTTTCATCCTTGAGGCGATGTTATCTTTGCATCGGCTATATAGACAAGACCCAATAGGAGTTGGCCACGTTGTCTTGAAGCACCCTATCGTAAGTTATGCACCCACCCATATACTAGGATAGTACCTCTTCAGATATCTTCCGTTTAAGGCTCTTGTGAATTCTTCCCCTTCGATAGTTTCTAGTATATATGCATTTCCCGGAGCATATCGGCCAATTTTATACGGCCCTTCCCAAGTGGGCGACCATTTACCGAATTTGGAATCCTTAGACCCTATCGGCAGCACCAACTTCCATACCAAATCTCCTTGGGAGAATTGTTTGACCTTGACCTTCTTGTCGTACCACCTGGCCACCCTTTTCTTGTTTTCTTCAATACTGATCAGGGCCCTTAATCGCTGACCCGCCAAATCGTCGAGCTCTCCCTTCATGAGGAGGGAATAGTCATCGGCCGTCAACTGATCTTGAAGCGATGTGCGCCTTGACCCCGTACTTAATTCCCAAGTCAATACTGCCTCGTGACCATATACCAACTGGTAAGGAGATATCTTAGTGGCCCCGTGGCAGGCCATCCTGTAAGCCCATAGAGATTCGGTTAAAGACAGGTGCCACTTCTTGGGTTGTTCCTCTATCTTCCTCTTGATCAACTTGATTATCCCCTTATTGGACGATTCGGTCTGGCCGTTGGCTTGAGCATAATACGGAGAAGAATTCAAAAATTCAATCCCCATATCGGCGGTGAATTCTTCGAACTCTCCTAAGGTGAACATCGTTGCTTGATCAGTTGTGATGGTTTGAGGGATGCCGAACCGATAAACAATATGGTCCCTCACAAAATCGATCATAGCGGCTGATGTCACGGCCTTTAACGGAACTGCCTCCACCCATTTGGTAAAATAGTTAGTGGCTACTAATATAAACTTGTGCCCTTTGCTTGATGGAGGGTAAATCTGTCTGATGAGGTCTATCCCCCAACCTCTAAACGGCCATGGTTTGATTATCGGATTCATAGCCGAGGCTGGTGCGCGCTGCACATTGCCAAACTTCTGACAGTCTTGACAACCTTTATAATATTTAAAACAATCTTCGAGAATCATCGGCCAATAATACCCGTTGTTTCTGATCATCCACTTCATCTTGTGAGCCGATTGATGAGCTCCGCATACACCCACGTGGATTTCTCCCATCAGGACCTTTGCTTCTTCCGTTCCCAGGCATTTGAGTAGAACCCCATCAATCGTCCAGTAAAACAAATCGTCTTCGAGCAACACATATTTCGTGGCGTGAAAATGCACTCGCCGATCCACTTTCTTGGATGGATCTTTCAAGTAATCGGCAATCTTCTTTCGCCAATCGTCGGCCGCAAGTTCCATTGTCATGGCGCCTTGAATTGGCCGATACCCGGACGCGTGTTGGGCAAGCCTATTGGCCTCTTCATTGTAATTTCTGGGAATGTGCTCAATAACCGCAGACTTGAATTCCTTTAACAGTTGGAGGCAATCTTTGTAGTAAATCCTTAAGACAACATCTTTGCATTCAGATCTCCCCGTTAATTGATCCACAATGAGCATGGAATCTCCAAAAATTTCCACCGTATCGGCTTTGATTTCTCTTAACAATTGGATACCTTTTAGGACGGCTCGGTATTCCGCCTGGTTGTTGGTCGCGGATGCCTCTATCGGTAGAGAGAAATTATAACTTGCCCTCCGAGGCGATATGAGAACGATGCCAATTCCCGATCCAGCCCCACACGAGGAACCACCGAAGCATAGAGTCCATGGAACTTGTTCAACGACAACGATTTCCGGTCCACAATGCTGAGCCACGAAATCGGCCACGACTTGACCCTTGACAGCTTTGGCCAATTCGTACCTTAGGTCAAACTCCAACAGAGCCAGGATCCACTTTCTAATCCGTCCTTTCAAAATTGGCAATGATAGCATGTATTTCACCACGTCATCCTTGCATACGACTATGCACTCTGCCGATAACAAGTAGTGCCTAAGCTTGGTACGCGAGAAATATAGACACGGGCACAGCCGTTCCACCGGGGAATATCTCGCTTCGGCGTCCATGAGTCTTCTGCTGACATAATATATTACCCGTTCTTTTCCTTCGAACTCCTGTGCCAGCGCCGATCCAATAGCCCGCTCGTCGGCCTATAAGTATAGTTTGAATGGCTTGTCAACCTGTGGCGGGACTAATACAGGTGGCAAAATTAGATATTGCTTGATGTCTTCTAACATTTTTCGTTGTTCTTCTTCCCACACGAATTCCTGATCGGGTTTCAATTTCAACAAAGAAGTGAAAGCTTGAATCCGCCCGGACAAGTTGGATATGAATCTTCTGATAAAGTTGACCTTCCCGATTAGGGACTGCAGCTCAGTTTTATTCTGCGGGGCCACAACATTGTTGATGGCAGCTATGGTCTTCCGGTTGACTTCTATCCCGCGCTCATGGACCATGAATCCTAGGAATTGTCCGGCCGACACACTGAATGCACACTTGTTCGGATTTATTTTCAACCCATGCTTCCTTGTGCACTACAACACCTCTCGTAAATCGGCCAGATATTCCTCATGACCTTTTGACTTGACCACAACATCGCCGATGTAGATTTCCACCAATACACCAATAAGCTTGTGAAAGATATAATTCATAGCCCGTTGGTATGTAGCGCCGGCGTTCCTTAATCCAAAGGTCATTACCACCCACTAGAATAAACCGAGGTGGCCTGGACACCGGAAAGCCGTTTTCAAATTATCTTCTTCGGCCATTAATATTTGATTGTACCCAGCATTACCGTCATGAAACTGATGACTTTATGTCCTACGGCGGCATCTATCAAAACGTCGACTGTCGGCATTGGATACCCGTCCATCGGTGTAGCTTGATTTAGGTTCCTGAATTTGATGCATACGCGCAACTTTCCGGTTTTCTTGTATACGGGTACAATATTAGAAATCCACTCGGCGTAACGGCACTGCCGAACAAATCTTGCTTCAATCAATCTTGTAATCTCGGCCTTTATATCAGGTAGAATTTTACGGTTGCATCATCGTGCAGGCTTCTGATACGGTCGATATCCTGGTTTTATAGGCAACCGGTGTTCGACAATGGACCGGTCTAGACCAGGCATCTCATGGTAATCCCAAGCAAAACAATCTTTAAATTCTTTTAATAAACTTGTCAATTTACACTTGTACTCGGGATCCAAGCTAGCACTAATATACGTCAGCCTTGGCTTGCTACCATCTCCTAAATCCACCGTCTCCAATGAATCGGCCGACGTAAATCCGTGCCCAAGCTTCCCGTCTTCTCGGACGAACTGATCCATCTAGTCTGAATCTACAGAGCCGACTGCTCGGATCGGCTGTAGGCCGAAATCGGACACTTTCAGGAAATCGGTGCCCCAAGTTCTACCGGATATACACTTGACGTGTTCGCAGCTCCACTGTTGCGTATCGGCCGCAGCGACACTGTAGGCGGAATCGGCGGTAACTATCTTGGTATTGTCGCTGATCCACTGTACGAGGCATTGGTGCATTGTAGACGGGACACAGCAATTCGCGTGTATCCAATCGCAACCGAGCAACATGTTGTAGGACCCTTTGCCATTAATAATAAAGAAAGTAGTGGGAAGGGTCTTACTGCCGATGGTGAGGTCGACGCAGAGCGCTCTGCGGGCGGGAGACACATTGCCTTCGAAGTCTTTGAGCATCATGTCCGTCTTGGTCAGATCTTCATCGCTTTTACCCAACTTCCGGAATATGGCATACGGTATGATGTTGACTGCAGCGCCTCCGTCTACTAGTAGCATTGTGACAGGTCGTCCGTTAATGTGTCCTTTGAGGAACAGAGCCTTGAGATGTTATCGTTTTTCGTCTTCCAGTTTCTCAAAAGTGGCTGTCATTGGCTCCAAAACCAATTGTGCCATCTGCTCCTCCATCCTTGTTGCGTCGTCTCGATCGGCGGGCACCATGAACTCCATCGGCAAGAAGAACACTATGCTGACGTCAGCTCTCGATTCTTGATTGTCACCTTCCTCATTGTTGTTTCTTTTGGGGCGCCAGATTCGAGACCTGTCGTCTTTCTTATCCACCATCTGCCTCTGCTCTTCCTCTTGTTGTTCCCATCGGCGCAGACGTTGGATCCTTCATTTTTGGGATTTGGACAATCCATCAGGGCACCATCTAGGGTTCACCAGTTTGGCTGGCGGTTTGGCACGCTCCCAGTCGGCCATTTTTTCTAGCCAATCATGTGCGCTGGCTCTGCCCCCCAGTCGCTTGTGCTGGTCGATCCTGCCCCCCGGCCGATCATACTGTTCGAGCCTGCACCTTGGCCGATCGTACTGATCAACTCTGCCCCCCAGCCGATTATGCACTGAAAGGCGCCGATCCTCTTGTTCGCGCCAGTTTCTGCTGATCGGCTCTGATCCTCTATCTCTGGAGCGTGACCTCATGAGCGGGCGATCATTGCGATATGGTCCGCTGCACTCAGGGCAATTATCAACTGATGGTAATCTGAGGTTATTTTCCCAGCAGTGGATGAAGAACGGGCATCGCCAATGATCTTCGTGTCGGCGTATCATCTCTTTGCGGTGTCTCGAACTTTTCTGCTGCCGCTGATATTTGTTGAGCAAGAATTGGGAGGTGACGGGTCTACGCGATCACTCTGATCCTTCGTCCTCGTCTTCAACCCGTCTTTTCCCTTTGACATAGTCCATCGTAGCCTGATTTCTGGGGTCCACGACGCCGCTTCTTTTAGCCGATTCCGACGTCAGCACCTTAGTTTGAAGCGCGTTTCTTCCCGTGTCAACCATGTTAGTAGGGAAAGGATGCTGATCAATTTTCATCGGCTTTACTGGCTTCGTCGGGACTTCGAATTTGAGTCTACCTTGCTCAATAGCCGACTGTATCTGCTGACGGAAGATTTTGCACTCATTTGTGTCATGAGACGTGGCATTGTGCCACTTGCAATACTTCATCTTTTTGAGCTGCTCGGCCGACGGAATGGTGTGGTAAGGTGAGAGCTTGATCTGCACCTCTTGGAGAAGTAAGTCGAAGATTTTGTCGGCCTTTGACATGTCAAAACCGAACGCTTCTGGTTCTTTCTTCCCGAAATGGCATGATATCGGCTTCTTCCCTTTGACCCATTCTACTAGGCCGATTTCCGCTTCCTCTTCAGATTCAGATCCCTCTAGATACGCCACCTTTTTCTGAAAATTCCTCCGCTGATCAAACGGACGTACTTCTTGACCGGCCAATCGGTGAACGATCTGACTTAAACTTTCAAACTCCTGTGAGGCGCACTTCTCCTTGATGTGTGGCAGGAGACCTTGGAAGGCGATATCGGCCAGCTGAGCGTCAGTCAGGGCTAGGGTATAGCATTTGTTTCTGACCTCTCTGAACCTCTCTATGTAATTAGTTACTGGCTCGTCGCTCCTCTGCCTGAGACTGCTAGATCTGAAAGCTTCATCTCGTGGACTCCCTCATAGAAGTACTTGTGGAATTGCTTCTCCAGATCGGCCCAAGTAACGATGGAATTGGGTGGTAGCGTAGTGAACCACTGGAAAGCCGACCCAGATAGAGACGACGAGAACAGACGCACCTGCAGAGCATCTTGTGTGGCGGCCTCCCCGCACTGGATGATGAATCTATTCACGTGCTCCACAGTTGAGGTGTCATCCAGCCCCGAAAACTTGGTAAAATCAGGAACTTTGTACCCATGGGGAAACGGCAGTAGATCGTAGGCAGGTGGGTATGGCGTTTTGTACGTATAGGTTTGTACCTTCGGCTTCAACCCGAATTGGTCCTGAATCACCTCCGCTATCCTTGCTGTCCAATCCACTTGCTGCTGATGAACAACTGGTTGGGGGATCGGCACATGTTGATGGATCGGCGGTGGGACGGCCAGGTGATGGATCAAAGCGTGTGGCGGATTTTGCGGCAGTGTGGCCGGCTGAGCGGTTGACAGCTGGTGACGTAGCGAATCTGCCGTCCCATCGTACAGCATCATCGGCGTCGCGCTTCTGAGTGTCCCCGCAGCATCTACCCCCCTGCCGATTTCTGACGTGGCCGGTTGATATTGAGGGACCGTCGGCCGGATAGCCGATTGGAATGGTGCCTGGATCGGAGAGCCTCCATGACCGGCTGATTGGTCCAGAACAGCCGCCGTTGCTGGTGCCCCCCAAGGCACTGAGTTTGAGGGCAGTGATTGCACGGAAGAAATCTGGGCAGGCTGAGGCGGCGCTTGTGATTGAAAGCATGGCGCACCGTTGTATCCTGGAGGCATTGAAGGCAATGAAGTGTTGTATCCTCCGTGTTGTATTGATATCGGCTGATGAGCCAAGTGAGACGTGCCTGGTAAGCTTCTGACTGGAGCTACAATAGGCGGGGCGTATGCTGGCCCCTGATATCCCTAAGCTACTCCGCTGACCAGAGAACTGATCACGGCATTGTATACCGTGTTGGTCATCACTGAGGATTGGTCGATGAAAGCTTGATAAACAGACTGTTGAATCATATCGGACATCTTGCCTGAGTCCTCAACGATGGTGATCTTGCGGGGAGTTGGAAGAGGAGCTTTCTAGACGGTCTCCCCACTTCTGGTACGACTAAAAGATTGCAGGTATACCTTCTTGTAGTCTTCTAGGTGTCTTGCTAGTTCTTCTTTCTGGTCGTCCTTGAGATCTGCCTCCGTAACCTCGATGACATTGTTTTCAGAGATTTCGGCGGCCTTTGACATGTTGGATATTGAGGTGGTCCCACCGGGCGTGCCAAAAGTGTGTTGGCGCTAAAAATCGGCCGATGACCTTCAGCGTCGAACACAGGACCCGGGAGAATCTGCTTAACTCCTGTTCGGGTGATCGCCCTGGTGCGGTTCGCGCGGCGTGCCAGTCAATCTGACCTGTTGATTGACAAGGAAAGAAACGTATTAAATTCTGGGGGTCTCGATCGGCTAAAGTTCCGATCTGTCCCGAAAAGCATATCAGCGAATCGGCCGATTTGCTATGAAGACAACCGGCTATAGATCAGCCGATAATCACGTAGCAATTGCAAAGAAGCTACTGGAGCAAATTAAACAATCGCCACAGATGCAACACTTGAAATAGATCTAATCGGCTATATGACGATAAATAAGAAAAAATAATGATAAAGCCGACAGTTCGATCTCAAACTGGATAACTGGTGATAAAACTAGAGCAATAGATAAAACCTATAATTTTAGTAAATATCGATAACTGGTGAATAAATCTAAACGAAACAACAGCGATGCGCCCGAAGTTAAAGCTTAGATATTATTCGATAAACGGAACTTACCAGTCGGCCAGAGATCGTGTCGATGCAGCCCTGCCAACCCGTACGAACTCGTGAAAGAAGAAGATGTATTGGCGAAGTCGCCAACTTAAAAATAAAGTACGATGAAAAAGTAGATTGTTTGTATTGATTGATGTGTATCCTTTACAAAACCCTGACTGCTTCTATTTATACCGTAGGACTAAGACTCCTGATCTGTCACGATCCGTTACAAACTTGACTTAAATATAAAAACTACTATATCTATAAGACTCTCCTAAAGGAAACGGACTCCCGCAGGATCTTCTGCTGCCATCTCCTAGTCCAATTCGAACTCCTTCCATTGCTCCTCGACCGAGTCGGCGTCACTCTTTGACCAACGTCATGTCATCTTTGGTTGGGATCCTCTGTCATCTTGATTCAACATCCCCTCTTGGGATTCCATTAGCTTCATTCCCCTTCTATAAATAATTTATCTGTTGGCGCAAGCCCATATTGGCCCAAACGTTCCAGCCTTTCAATCGGCCGACCCCCACCAACTCCATTCGCCAATCGCCCGAAACACTGCAGCGCCAATCGGCCGATTCCTAACTGTAGCGCCAATCGGCCGATTCCCAATTGTAGCCTTTAAGTCTGCCGCATCAGCCAATCTCCTCCTTCCCTGATGCCGAATCAAAATGTGTCAAAATCTGGCGTCAACAGGTACAAATTTCACTATTTCTGGATGTGTTTTGATATTTTTGGAATTAATTGAATTTGCAGAATAAATTTGAAAATCATTTGCAAGGGCGGGTGGTGGCCTCACCCGCCCTACAAATAGATTTGTAGGGACGTCACCCACCCTTGGAAATCAATTTGCAGGGGCGCGTGACGTCTCTACCCGCCCCTGGAAATGCCCTCTCTATATATGAAACCCGCGGCGGGGACTTGGATAAATTTTCGATTTGAAGCAGAGGACGCCAGAAGGCTGCCGAAATTTCGCCACGAGCCGCCGCCCCCTCGCCCCACGCCACCGGCCTCTCCTCCCCGCACAAGCCCGCGCGGCTCCTCCCCGCCGGCCTCCTCCCGTGGATCTACATCCGTGGGTCCCGGCGGCGCCTCCTCCCGCGAATCTATGGCCGCGGGCCCCGGCGGCGCCTCCTCCCGGCCGGCCTCTTCCCGCGGATCTACGACCGCAGGTCCCGGCGGCGCCTCCTCCCGTGGACCTACGGCTGTGGGCCCCAGCGGCGCCTCCTCCCGAACCTACTTCCGCTGACGCCTCCTCCTCGGCGGCGCCTTCTCCCCTCCACGTGTCTTCTTGATTTCTTTCCTTTCTTTTTTCCATTTCAATGCACACACACACGCACTCTAGCACACGCACACGCACACCGAGGTTGTTCGTTAACCCCATTTCAAACAAGTACATACCTCTTTTCAAGTACGTGTTCAAAACATAAACTTCACCTTGATGGCACCCGATGGTTTCAATTGCCAAGAGCAGCTTCAGGATCATAGGTACTTTGTGCCAGATTTTTCATATTTTTAAATAAAGCAGCTCGACGTGGGAGAAAGCAATGTTATTCAGACTGCTGGGAGGCTTTGTCAGCTTAATCAAGATAACAGGGTATAAGATATTCTTTTTATCATTGTTAACTTTAGTTATGTTACATCTTTCAACTTTCATAACATTATTATCACCTTTTAGGATCTCCTGAAAGGTACTACCTACGCGGCAATGAGCTTTCAGGCAATTCTGGATCAAGTAATTGAAGCGGTGGTTGTAACTTACATGGGTGGAGAGCCATTCTTCACCAGAGGTTTGAAGTTTCAAGCAAAACTCACCTTCTACAGGCCAAATCAGCTTAACACTCCATTATTTAATATTTATAGTATTGTATGTGTCTATCATTGGCAAGCGGAGGAGAGTGCACTTGTCCGTGCTTTAGCTTATTTTGATGATGTTCTAGGCTGGATGATTGGAGACCTTAACTATCTTTCATATCTATAAAAGCGGGTCGGAGGAGCATGAATGTGTAATATGCATGAATGTACCCTTACCGTTTTCTTATGGATTTGAACTTGCACTATTGTTAGAACTTAAGACCAAAAGTATTGATGTACGAACTTGCACTATTGTAAGAACAGTGGCATGGATGTACTCTTACTCTTTACCTATTAAGGTCGGAACTGGTTATATAATTTGATTGCATATACAGTGTTATTTGAGTGTTGGATCTGAATGGGTTAATTGAGAACCTCGTTTTAAAAATTTGGCAAGTAAAAAGGTACAAAAATTTTGGCGGGAAGGACATTTCCAGAAACGGCTGAAGCCATCACTCGCCCCTAGAAAACAGTTTGCAGGGCGGGTGATGGGGTGATCCGCCCCTGAAAATGGATTTTCAGGGGCGGGTGATGGGGTGACCTGCCCCTAAAAATGGATTTCCAGGAGCGGCTGATGGCGTGACCCGCCTCTGGAAATCTATTTCCAGAGGGGTGGTCGCGTTATCCGCCCCTTCAACCAGCATTTGTAGCTGCGAGTAGCAGGGACCGGTATCGCAGCCGCCCCTAGAAATGCCGTTTTACCTGCTCCTAAAAATATTTTCTGCAGTAGTGAGTGAGCAGCACTTGAAGAACCAAAAAAAGCAGCAAAAGAGGTAGGAATTTTGCCCTTACCCCCAACCCTTAGCGTGTAATGTTAGCCGGCTCAAGATGATACATGAATTGATGTTTGATTTAGATTTATGAGTGACAATTGATATCGTTCATTGCACTACGCCGTGGATAACCGAGTGATTTGACATTAGTTACAGAAAAATGATGTTGAGTTTTGAGAAATTAAAGCAAGTGATTCCTTGAGTTGATCCAACACCTTTAATTTGTAGCTTTGCATTAGCTTTCAAGTTTCAATTGCTATTTGTTTTTAAATTTTCAAGCTTCAAGAAATATATGGATGATATTGATTTATACCTTTGTTAATGACTTTGCATCTAGAATTTCTAGAACAAGATTTTGGGATAATATCATATAATACTAATACATATAATTTGTTTCTTACATGAATTTGTTTTGGACGCACCTGGCTTATTGGCAAAAATTTATATATAGATTTATCATCGTCATTATTATTATCACTATTATTTATAGGCCCCAACTCCAATCTCTCGTCCCGGGCCCCCAAATTCTCAGTACCGGCCCTGCGCACATTGCAACAAAAGACTCATGACGAGCTAGCTAGCCACTTACTAGTAATTAACGACTAACCAAGACAAGGAGTGCCAAGAGCTACAGGATGATAGATTTCATTACAATACGAACCGAAAGCTAGACTAGATAGCAATGTCGATCTCAGCCGCACCACCAGCCAGCCCTTCATCAAGCACTACCGGGCTCCTTCTTGCTGCCGAGGAAGACATCAGTGAGCACCGTCTTGGACTGCAGGGAGGCTTTCAGGATCGCCACGCCCTGCAAAAATCATCTCATCCGTATCGAAACGTTCGACGCGTGCACAATGATGGCACAGTCGAAGAATAACTGATGAGAGAACAGACGGAAGATCCGGCGGCGACTGACCTCGTCGTAGCCGAGCTGCACGGTCTCCTGGAGGTCGGCGAGGTCCCTCACCACGAAGGTGTTGAGCAGGGTGATGCTGGAGATGGTGGACATGGGCGTGACGGTGAGGTTTTGTCCAACACCGTGTACGTCACAACGCCCTGCACGAACCCTCTCACGGTTCCTCCTCCACCAGGACCACACGCCCAGCGAGGCAACTGCAGCGAGATGGGACCGGATCTGACCGTGGATGGGAGAGGACGACGCGTGCTGCCGCTGCTCCATCCATCAGGCCTCCTCCAACAGTTCTAGCCAGCTATAAGTTATTCCATGTCAGCATAGTAGATGATTGCTCCAACAATCCAACTTTTAGCTCATTCTCCAAAGCACGAGTGGGACCCACCACGTTGGTCACCTATCCCCTCCCCACGAACGTCTCTCTCCTTGTCTCAACCGCGAGATGGCAGAGAGCCGGAGAGCCCCAAGCTCACCTCGCGGCCGACCTCCAACTCGCCGGTAGCCCGTGCACTCGCCGCCCATAGCTCCGCCGCGACCTCGCACAGCCTGCTCTGCCTCCAGCCTGACCTCGCCAGCTCGCCGCCACCAGCCCGCCCGCAAGCTCCGCCACCACCGCTCGCCCTCCTTCGCGCCATCAGCTCGCCGTCGGCCCCCGCGCCGGCCGCCACCAGCTCATCACCGGCGCGCGCGCAAGCTCTGCTGCCCCCGCTCGCCATCGACCTGCTGCCGGCCACCTTGCCTCGAGTCCGCCGACCGGGAATCTCGCGTGTGGGCCTGCAGCCGCGTCTCGTTTTTTGAGCGAGCTACGCGAGGAAATAGTCGCTACCGCATGGCTTTTTTACTTTCTCTCTCCTCCACGTCAGCCGGAATCCGACGTGAGCAGGCGACATCGCCGACCGTTGGAGGAGGCCTCAGAGGAAGACTGCAAGACAGCAAGAGCAAGCAAAACATTTTTTTGCAGGAACAGAAACAGTCCGTGGTCTGGCAGTGCTGATCGCTCCACATCTCTCCAGGTCCAGTCAAACTTTCCATCAGTCCCTACTGCAGGACGCTGGACGCCTATTCGTGGGAGCTGCGCGTGCCCTAGCGTGATGGAACAAGTCAGTTTGATTTCCAACTGGTACTGTAAAAGATTTGGTTAGCTAAGCAGATCCGGTCGCAGAAGTGAAGGGCCTAGCCCTCGATGGTGGCTAGCTTTCTAGCTGCAACTGTGGAAGAACTGTCCAAGATCAAGAGTTGGGCAAAGTAGATTTTGTAGATCTACTGCGCAAGTACAGATGGACCGGAGTACCGACGGGTGTTTGAATTCGAATGGTTAAAATTTAGTCCGCATGTTTCGATGATAATTAAGAAAATTAATTGCATAGCTAATTCGCGAGATATATCTTTTAAGCTTAATTAATCCATGATTAAGCTTAATTAATTTATAATTAGTATATATTTACTGTAGCATCACATGAGCTAATTATGTATTAATTAGGTTTAATAGATTTCAATCATGAATTAGCCTAGAGTTTATGCAATTAGCTTTATCATTAGACTATATTTAATACTTCTAATTAGCAACTAAACATTCGATGCGACAGATTTAACCCCGCAGGATCCAAACAGAGCCTGAATTGATGGGAGAAGACGTGGTTGAGATTTAGCAATCACTCGAGTTCCATCTCAGCGCGATGGCAATGGAATCAAATAGGACCTAGTCGATCGGCCATTTCACTCGAGTTCCATCTCGATTCAGCAAAGGTGAATTTAAAGAAACTACAAACTCCGGTCCTAACCTGTTTTCGGTAGGACATGCAAGCTAGCCCATCCTATCTTACCAATTGCATGAATATAATAATGTCACTCCACTCATGCATCACTGATCAGCACGATGACACATACAGAACAGAGGCTAGCTAGCAAGCGCCGCTTGTTGATCGATCGGAGGATATGATTCAGAACCCGATCGAGCGGGAGGCCTGCCTGAGCGTCCGCCGCCTGAATCTTTGGACGGCCGCCATGGATCCAAGCGAGCTAGGAGATCCACAGAGTAAGAGGAATTAAGCAACTGCTTTCAGAGAAAAATTGAAGGGAATCGCTTTTCCTAAACTTCGACCGAAATGCATTGCGTCGATCCATCGGAGGAGAAACACAATCGATCAGTTGGCCGGCCGGGCGAGCTCGCGCTCGCGTTGGGCGCGCTCGAGGACGCGTCCAGCATGGAGGCGGCCGAGCTCATGTACCATCTCACTGCATATTCCTGCATATTGGGTAAAAAGAATTCCATCAACGCAAATGCCTTACGCAAAATGTTTCCATGGCCACTCATGTACCATCTTGGGGATGAAGTGTAAATTTTTTTTGAACGAACGGCCCACGACATGTGCTTCTATTGATATAGCAGAAAAATATAACTATATCCCTGGAAGGCCATAATCAGGCAAAATAAAAAGAAACTGAAGAAAAGCAACTAACAAACGGCACAGATCGGATTAGGACATCGACACCTCACCACACAGACAACCCCAGAAGGTTGGATTGGGATAGCGTACCACCGAAACCACTTCACGTCGCCATCGCTCGAGCACCAGAAACGCACCACCATCACCAGGGCGAAGATCCTCAGAGGATAAACCATTATCACCGCCAGCTCTGTCGTTGCCGATGATGTCCCACACCGGACTAGCTACTGTGATACAGAGTTAGCCGCCGTGATCCGCTGCAAGCTGTGTAGCTACCAGGCCATCGAGTCCGCTTGCGCCTCCTCACCAAGTTGCCCTACACCGGACCAACACCCGCCGAGTAGGACTCACTGCAAGCTGTCAAATCGATACCCAAATAGCTGCCTCTGGCCATCCATCTGCTGCATAACGTCCACCAAGATCTGATAGAACAGTTTTGGAGTCGAAGCCACCTAGTGGCATCGTAGAAGAAGCAAAAATATCGCACGCGGCCTCCGGCAATCAAGAAAAAGACCACCACCGCACGGTCACTTCGGCAAAGCACCTCCGCCGACCTCCTCCTACCACGCCGGCCTTTGCCAACTTCGTGGTCCCCAAACCGTCGCTCTCAAGCGCTAAGTAGAGGTCCTGCCCTCCCAACACTACGGCAACGTCCACTGCTTGGCCACCATCTACCACCGCGTACACCCGCCACTCAAGTCCATGACTTGGTGTCCACCCACTGTACCACTTGGCCCTGTACACCAAGGTTGGGGTCTACACCGACACGACCAACGCTATGCATGACCGCTCGTCGTCAAACCAACCAGTGAAGCGCCGGCGCCCGCAGACACCACGCAGCCTCTCGCGCTGCCAAGCCGCCTGCACTCTCTGCGCCGTCACATCGCCTTCACACGCAGCCACCACTCGCTGCGCAGTCACGCTGGAGCCACTGCCACTGCGCTGTCATGTCAGAGCCGTCGCCACTGCGCTGTCGCATGGGAGCCGCCGCCACTCGCCCATCACCGGGCGTCGATCCCGCGCTGTGCCGTTGCCCCCGCGCTTGGGAGCAGCCACCGCCGGCGGATCCGACCGCGGGGACACCGGATCCACACTCGCCGGCGCCACCACGAGCCATGCCCCTCTGGTGGCCAAAGTGGCCGCGCCCGCCTGAACGCGAAGGGGAACAGGGCTGCCCCGCTGCCGCCGTCCTTGCATGCCGCACGGACTTCCGGCGATCGGCTCGGGCGGCGGCGCGGCGAAGGGAGGAAGGAGGGAGGGGCTGGCGGCGGCGGCAGGACGCCTGCCCGTGTATTTTCTAGTTATATTTTATTTTCGATTCCACCATGTTCTATGTTCTCAATATTTTAAGTTTAAAAAATCCGTTCCAAAATCAACCTGCAACTAATTTTCGGACTATGATCCTAATGCAATGCAACGAATAATGAATATCCTTTGTCCAAGGAACTTAGGAAAATATTTAGAAAATTCGCATATATTTAATCATATTGAAACTATCCAGTGCAGATGCATGAATTAGGGAACTGGTATCTAGTATTCCGTAATATAATGATCCAAGAGCTTAATTACTCACTTTTAGCCTTATAAAGACAACGTGAACTTGTGAAGTTCTTATTCTCCCCCTTTCAACGGTTGGTTACCTTTGTAGCCAACCGAAGTACCAAACAGTGTATCGGTCATATCTATAGCGGTGCCGTTCTTGTACATCTTATACACCCAATTCTACGTACTCGTATATATAACATCAATCGAATCAGCAGCTATCAGCTGCTGTTGACCACCCTGCAGTTGGCCCTGATCTGGCCGGCGCTTCCGGTGAGCGGGCTGATGTTCCCCATCTTCACCATGGCGGCGGCGAAGTCGGCGGCGAAGAGGGCCGGGTTGGTGCTGTACTGCCGCACCAGCGCGTCCTGCGACCCGCCGTTGAAGAGCACCTGGTCGGAGTGCAGCAGACCGCGCTGGCCGACAAGGTTGCGGTAGTAGGCGTTGTCGAAGAGCAGCTGCGTCTGGACGTCGAGCGGCGCCAGGTTGCCGTCGCCGCTGCCCTGCGCGGCGGGGCAGGTGCGCCGGCGAAGCGCCGCGAACGCCGCGTCGATGTTGGTGTCGTTGTAGATGCGGCCGCGGAAATTCTGGCACTGGGAAAAGCCGATGGTGTGCGCGCCGGAGAGCGCCGTCAGGTCCCGCGGGCTCAGGCCCTTGTTGCCGAACGCCGAGATGAGGGTGGCGAGGTCGGAGGCCGGCGACGGGAGGTCGCTGTTCGCCAGGCTCTGGCTCGCCGTCGTCGAGTCGCGCCGGCCGAGAGGCACCGCCCAAGTCGGCCCTCCGAGCTGTACGCGGGGGAACGGTCGAGTTAGCTAGATTCATCCGCAGCCACGTATATACGCATGTGTCATGTGTGTGCAGTGTAAAGTGTACCAGGAAGGTGCTGTCCCGCGCGGCGAGGGCGACGATGTCGGCGCAGGAGACGACGCCGGGGCAGACGGCCTCGACGTTCGCCTTGATCTGGTCGATGACCTCGTAGCCGCGGACGGAGTTGACGTTGGGGCCGGCGCCCTTCTCGCCGACGAAGCTGCCGACGTCGTCCAGAAGAATCGAGGCGTCGCAGCCCTGATGACACCAAAATTTTATTTATTTATTTATTTATTTGCCCCCCGTTAAATTCATTAGCATACAAATGCACGATTCTGAATTTCTGATTCAGGGTTGGTAACAACAACGGACCTGGACGAAGCAGTCGTGGAAGAAGAGCCTGATGAGGGATGCGCCCATCCGGCGCTCGGCGAGGAGGGCCCTGATCATGGTGGCGCGCACGATGAGCCCCAGCGTGGGGCAGCTCCTCGCGTAGAACGACGGCGAGAGCTGCCCCTGCGCCGCCGGAGCGAGCAGGAGCAAGGCGAGCAAGCAATGCCAGATCTGGAACGAAGCCGCCATGGCCAAATCTATAGCAGCTAGGTAACTGATGATCAGGTGATTTCTTCCCAACCAATCACCAGATCGAGGACCACTAGCTAGCTGCTAGCTTAGCTTGATCAGTAGCTTGCTTAACCGGGAGTGGCACGAGCTGCCTATTTATAGCGCCGCTGGCAGTTGCATGCATGCAAAAGCGTAGCCCTCCATGCCGGCACTGGGGTCAAAGTTAGGCCGCTGGAGGCGTTGAAAAACTGGGACGAGTTCTTGGGCCTTTCTCTCCTGGTTGACAAAGCTCGTGTCTTTTATTTGCACATTCCTTTCCTCATCAGTGGTCAGTGCTCCCAAAATCGAAGGGCGTGAGCATGTCGTGCTTGCAGATAAACAATGCGCGTTGAAGTGTGGTCTGTCGTTACGGGTAGAGATCGCATTCAGAGAGCTGTTCTGAATCAGGCCTCCTGACGCGCGCCGTCCCGATGCATGCCTCGAAAGGTTTGCTATTGCTGCTGCGTGTGTGCGAACTAGTATTGAAAGATACCTTTGCCATCCAGTGACCACGCATGCATATATGGAGCTATCGTGTATATACGTGTCCCACGATTTAATTTGATGGTGCATATATGCAGATGTGTAGTAAGCTGCTAGCTGTGGCTTGGGGTTGTGTGTCATGTACTTAATTGGGTGTGTAAGCGATGCAAGTTCGTGATGATAAGATCGGCGGACGCGATGCGAGGGCGTCATGCATGCTGCTGCTTAGTGCGCATGCATGCTTTACTGACTGTGAGCGGTTTAAGCACCTAACTGGAATGGGTCCCTGACACATACTGATCATCAGCCGACAGTTTTTGTGGTTCAAGGAAAGTTCATGCACGCGCGATTTTTAAGTTGTCAGCACTGATTTGCGCCGACACTTTATTTCCACATTGTACCAACCAACTATGGTCATGTTTGGATGCCTTAGGCTAAACTTTAGCCCAAGAGCTAAAGATTAGCCTCTCAAATGAAGGGTTAAACTTGGCTAAAGTTTAGCCCCTCAAATGAAGGGTTAAAGTTTAGACCAGAATGTTGAAAGACATCTTTTGCCTCTAATTATGGCGGGTAGGTAAAGTGAGAGAGGGGTGGGTAGGAGGGTAGGGTGTATCTTTTGCCCACCCTGGATCTGGATCACTTTTAGATCCTTTTTAGCCTACTTTGGAGGGGCTAATGGTATAGCGAGTTCTAAATTTTAGACATACATGTTCTCCAAGATTTAAAAATAAACTAAAAGTGCAGTCTAATTTTTAGACCATAGGAACCAAATATGCCCTAACTCGTCGTGTAAAAGCCTAACCTGATCGAGGGAAAGGTGAGAAATTTATATGTGTACTTAAACGGTGATGAGTCGGTGATGACAATCACAGCGAGTCAATACAGGGTACGCAGTAGCAGTACATCGATCGGGTTGGCGAACATCTGCATATGTAGCCCGCTAACGCGGTGCCACCTCATGACTTGATGTGTGCTTGTTGTTCGATCACCACTTGAGATCACATCCACCGCCGAAACCAACGCAATTATTATAGGCTGATCGAACAGCTAAACCCTTTGAAATTCCGGACATGCCAGGGAGGAGAGCGATCGAGATGGATAGATGAGATGATGATCGAGTTTGGCATGCGAGACACATAAATACACACGTAGTGCTGGACGAGACGACTCGGCGCGAAATACGCCGGAACGACGCATGGGCCAATCTGAAGTCTGAACCCGGCCTGAACACGAGGCAGTAACCGAAACGAAGGGTCAACGTGTAGGGGCGCCACGGCCGACCTGCTGGTACAATAGTCCAAGCAGCTACCTCGGGAGCCAGAGATGTTGCTGCTGTACACACGTACTTGCAGTGTCTCGGACATTCAGGTCCTACCCCCAGCTTTGTCCTGTTTCCCCCTCCTCCTACATCCGTCATCAACTAGGATTTTGGCTCCTAGCCTGCATGTGCCGATCGACATCTGCCTGCATGCTGCGAGCTCTGTTTTGCCTTGAATTTTCCAACCGTCGACGGTATGGGCTCTGGGGACTACGAGAGGGTTGGCACGCCATCGTGTCCGGTTGCTGCTTGCTTGTCTCTTTCCCTGCTGCTACTTGCAGTGGAGCATGCAGTAGTTGACTGTCAGTTGTTGCGTCCGCGGAGGTAGCGCTCTCGCTCCAGCTGGGGGGATCATGTCCGGTAGCACGTACTACTTCGCCTCGCGCGCGCCACCTATTCTTGCCCGTTCCGATCCAATCACTGACAGATGACTAATAGTAACACGTCCGATAAATATTCCACGATCGACGACGTGCACCCACCTGCTGCTTGCCGATTGGTTGGAATGGCTTCCTTTCCAAAGAAAAAAAGGATGTGTTTTTTAACAGATATGGGTACAATGTACAACCTTTCAGAGTATGTTGGTTCAAAAGGCAGCAGGTGCTTTTGTATGTACAATAGAAGGAACAAACCATCTTTTGTGCAGTTTTACTTTTACTATGCTCAGAGTATTTTTCAAAAAAAACATTCAAAACACACAAACTCGTAACCAAGAATTCATTGGGTGGTTAGCAGATAAAATTCAGGTTTGACAATGATATGTGTGTCTCACTTCAATTCAAGGGTATTCAGTTGAATACCCATTATTTTAGGAAAAAAGCTTATATATATAGTGTATAACATGTGTATGTATTCAAAAAATCGAAAAAGACACATAATAACAGGCCTGTCAATCTCCTCCTCTCCCAAAAACTATACTGTCCCACCTCCCCCCGGCCCTACTCGACGGCCCAATGGCCCAATTCTGCGCTAGGGCCCAAGCCAAGAGTCCGGACGGCTCGCCGAGGAAGACGGCTGGCGGAAGCCGAGCGACTCCAACGCGTGCACTCGCTAGGCCCGTCGGGGTCCACGCCTCCGCTATGGCCGGCGGTAGCCGAGCGGCGAGCCTCGAGCCCCCAGCCGAACAGCGCATGCGCGCGCTGGCTAGGCCAGTAGGGGCAAAGCGCCTCCGCGGGGCCTGCGTCAGCCGGGCGGCGGCGAGCGCGCGCTAGGCCCGCGGGAGCTCCGCATCTCCGCGGTGGCCGGCGGCAGCCTAGCGGCGAGCTGCGAGCGAGCCAGCACGTCTCAGCTAAAGTATTAATCTGTTGCTTCCGATTTGAATAATCCTATTCGTTTGTGTATGCATTGTCCAGTACTCATTCTCTTCCTCTCTCTTATTAGTAGCTTATTCAGTTCTTAATGGTTATGGTCCACCTTGGTTGCAAGGTTTTGTTTTGTTTTCTAGCTTTATTGTGACAGTAGCCAGGGGCATCTTCATGAAAAGAAAACAAAGGAATGATTAAGATTTGCTCTTTTTCCTCGTTTTTTAAGTTTCTTGTCGTTCTAAAATTTAGTTACGCCTCTCCACTCGTTTATTGATCTAAAAATGTCAGATTCATGAGGTTGAAGAAAAAACTTCCTAGATATAATTGGTAGTACTTCTATATATTATACAATTAGTCAATTTGTACTAATTGATGCTATAATCAATTATACAGACCAAAAATTACGGTTTAGGTTGTCAAAAAAATCTTTTATCCCTTTGAGTTTTGAATCCCGATGTTCAAAATCCTGGGCCCGCCCCTGAACGTGCCCATTAAGAGCAAAATGCATGTGGTGACTTTACTACAGAATGGGTCTTTCATCTTTGATATTTATCTCTCGGTTGATGTTGGGCCTGGGATTAATGTAGGCATTAGTCCTGGGTCCAATGGCTAGGAGGCGGGAGGGATCTCTAGTGTTGGTTGGAGCCTCCAACCGGGACTAAAGGGTCATTCATAGGTTAATTCAAAAGAAAAACATCCTAACTGGAGTCACATGCGCTATATAGGTAGGGTGACAAGGAAGCTATACATGAGGTGAGAGGTCTCGGGTTCGAGTCCCGCACTCGCAAAATATTTTTAGCGTCAGTGAACCGGAACTAGAGGCTGTTTCTGTACTAGTGCTTCATCAAAATATGAGCTTGTGTGTGAGGATATGAGATTGTATATATTAAGAAAATGCACAAACTCAGCACACAAACCACACGCTTACATCAACCACTATTGTCTTACTATAACTAAATAAAGACTTCGTTTGTAGCCATGACACTAAAAAATCCAAAAAAAAGACATTGAAACATCAATTTTATAGACTAATATAACAATATGCATTGGATGTAGTTTGCTTCCAAATTGCCCATCTTTGTCATTATAAAAAAACATAGTAACCTCCTAAGTTTGAATCTAAATTATCCACTTTTGCTATTATGAAAATAACTAAAGTACCCATATGCATACTTCTAAATTACTCACTTCTATAATTAATAATATATAAGAAACTAACTCAAAGTATGCATTTATGATGCGTGTCACCATACATACCATATATACATGCATTCAGGGTGTGACGAGCATTATCGATTTTCATGGTTTATGAATTAATATGAAAGACGTTTCCTTTTTAGTGTGTCACAACTCAATATGGATCACAAATTCACAATAACAAAATCCAGTTAAATATGTTAATACTACATAACAAAATGATTATGTAAGTTGTTATTTTTGAAAAGTTCAGTATATTTTGCATGAAACATTGTAAGTTGTAACATGCTTACATTGATTATCTACTTGTAACAACTTCTTTATTTTTTATTAAAAAAATATGTGAATACACTATAATGCAAATGAAAAAAAAAACTATAACTAAGCTGGGGTATCAAAATCAGGTAAAAAGTACAATGTTTCTCTATATGGATATTGAGTATTTGTGTTAAAAAATTAACAAGCGAGAGTGAGGGCAAATATATGGCTGTGATCTAAATTTATATCATCGAAAATATCTCTCGTGCTAAAGCTATGGCTATAGGAGCTCAAATTGGCCAGTTGGCTATCCACACATGGTCTGTTCTGGCTTATTTGGCATGGCTCCAGCTCCACCTTTTACTGCTGCTGCTGAAGTTTTGGAGTGGAGCATGCTTCAGATGGAGTTGGAGCCGGCAAGAGGTCCTATTTGGCTAGAAGGGTACCGCAGCTCCAGAAAAGTGAGTTTTGAGGGTGGATTGTCCTTTTTGCCCTCGGTTTGATTAAATTTACCAATAATGAGATAAATGAAATGAATACAACTACTTTTACCATACATACAAAATAAAATGTCCATGAAAAAAATAAAATACAAATATACTATAGATCCAATGTCCGCGGCTAAATATTCCATAATAACATGTTCATAATAATAAAAATTATTACACTAATTCCATGCAAACGCAATAGATGTAGCCATACATCACGGAATGCGTCCATTGTCACAAAGCTTGATTCTGAAGTTGATCCATCGGAGACATGCTGAGACAAAGCATATTTGTTGTATGTTTATGGGATAGTAGGCACAAAGTTAGGATCTTGATCGAACAATATGCATATCACTGAACCGCAAAGAAATTCACACTAATTCGATTGAATTCAACCAATTTTACTATTGTCCTAGTGTCTGGGAAACAAATACAATCCATTTTGCTATAGAGAAAAAGGAGAGACACAGAGGGCCAGGATTTACCTTGTCTGGTTCCTTGCTTGCCTTGATAGGTGCAGCGGCGGGAGGAGATCCTGCAGTTCTTCAAAGGGTGAGGTGAGGAAGGTCGTGGCCCAGGGGATGGGCGGCGGAGGAGACCTGCAGGGAGGCGGGCCGGCCTCAGGACTGCAGGGAGGCGGCAAGGAGTCGGCAGGGTGGGGGACTTCAGACAGGATGGAGGCGGCAGGGAGGCGACGAGGGGTGGGGCTGGCGACGGCGGCAGCAGCCCTCGGCGGCGCCGCCAAAGATCGAGGTGCGCTCGGGGGAGACGGGCTCGGAGGAGTGTGCCCCCACTGCAGTAGGGAGGCGGCGAGGAAGGGGGCGACGGAGGGCGCCCCCACGGGAGCAGGGGGAGGAGAGGGGTTGCGCTCTGCGCGGAGAGGAGGGGGGCGGCGCTCGGCAGAGGGGAGGAGGGGGACGACGCTCGGTAGGTGGCAGCGACGGCGGCCAGGGAGAGTACGCGCGCTCGGGAGGGGGAGGTATAAGGGGAAAGGAGGGGAAGGAGGCACGCCGACGATAAGGTTCGCGAGGGGGGAGGGAAGAAATGAATCATTTTTTAATAGGTGGTATTGGTAAGTAATGAATCTAGAATTTCATGTCTAGAGTCATATTTGAGAATTTTTGAGCTGCAAAAGATCCAAAAAGGTAAACTGCAGCTCCACGAGCTCTATGAAGTTAAGTTGCTTCTATTTTTAGAGTTGGAATATTTGGTCGGCTCCACTCAACTCTAGGATAGAGTTTGAAGTTGGAACTATACCAAACAAATCAAATCTGTGATTCTGATGGTTGGATTGTAAGCCCGAAACAACAGGTCCAGTGACCCACCAACAATTATGCACCCGTTGCTCGCCCCTTTTTAAAGAGGGCCCATTCAATTCCACCAGACCGCCGCCCCGCCGCCGCCGGTGGGTTCTAGGGCTTCCCTGTTCCTCCTCTAATCAGCGGCGGCGGCGGCTGCCTGCTGGTTGATATCTCCCGTGGATTAGCAGGATCAAGTCGGCTGTTCCTTTGCCTCTTACTATGAATCTGTAGGTTTTCTTTGCCTCTTATGTTTCTCTACTCCGGTTCGATGATGGGCCACTTCGCCGATTTGTTCTCGTTTTATTTCTTTGTGCGATCTGATCTGTCCGTTCTCGCGTGGTTGCGACACATCCCCGTTCCTCGTCTCTGCAATATTCCCGGTGCTACCAAAGCATCAACCGAGCACACTGATTTGTCTCTCTGGCATGATTTCCGAGTTGCTTTGAGGAGCTGCAGTGGTGCTCGGATATGAATCGACCATGGTGGAGTTTGTCAGGTTTCTCGTCGCCCTGTGGCCTTGGAGTTTGGAATACTCTCCAACATTTAGTATCCTCCTGGATCCCAGAGCAGAGGAACAACCAATTTTCAGTTGATTTCGCCCAATTTTCAGGGATAAAAAGAATTGAAAACGTTCACGATATCAACCTAATGTTGGGCATTACTGACGGTTTGAGCTTGGAACTTTGCTGCACTACTAAATGTGTCCTGGATATATAGAATTATGCTACCACAATTTTGAGTTGCAGGGATTAAAAATTTATGCTACCATTACCATAGAATTTTTTATCGACGTACTACTACTAAGTGTTGTGCACATAAGGATTGAACCCACTACAACCATGTAACCGTCCTGAATCTATGCACATAGCCCTCTTTCGAATTTCAATACGAGATCAGAATGACATCCTCACAAAGCGGACCTAAATATTAATCTTTGTTATTGCAGTCTTTCGTGAATTTCTGGCATCCCTGACACTGAGCGGAGAAGCCTCATGCTCTGCACACACCTAAAGTTCTCTTGCTGTAACTCTGAAGAAAAAAGCCGGTGACCATCTTGTTTAGGATTTTTACCACTGGATGATACCCAGTGAAAAATACAGCCTACTTGTTGATCAGATGCTTACATAAAGTCAAAACTATAATTCTACAAATCACTTCATCATTGATTCTTGCTCGTGCCATCTCAAGGTGGCATTAAATATTAAACTAGTATTGTTTTCCACGAAAAATCTGTTAGTGGTTGCAGAGTTGGTAGAAGGATAGATGTGCGCCATTTCCTCTCTCTCGAGTCGACATTTCGCAATGCTGATCATAGATACGCTCTGTTGGCGCTAAAATCGGCCGGATAGGAATCGGTCGATGGGTCTTCAGCGTCGGACACACGACCCGGGAGAATCTGCTTAGCTCCTGTTCGGGTTATAGCCCTGGAGCGGTTCGCGCGGCGTGCCAGTCAATCTGACCTGTTGATTGACAAAGAAATAGAGTATTAAATTCCAGGCGCATCGATCGGCTGGGATTCCGATCTGTAATGAGGAGCGCGTCGAAGCGAATCGGCCGATTTGCTATATAGATGATCGGCTATGGATCAGCCGATGATCGTGTAGTAATCGTAAAGAAAACTGCTGGAGCGATCTAGACGACTACTGCAAGAACAACACTTGAAATAGATCTAATCGGCCGTGAGATGATAAATCAAAGAAAAGCAATGACGAAGCCGATTACTCTGATCTCAAGCTGGATAACTGGTGATAATACTAGAATAACAGGTAAAACTTGCAATTCTAGTAAATATCGATAACTGGTGAATAAATCCAAACGAAACTACAGCGATGCGCCCGTAGTTAAAGCTCGGATATTACTCGGCAAGCGGAACCTACCAATTGGCCGGAGATCAAGTTGATGCAGCCCTGCCAATCCGTACGAACTCGTGGAAGAAGAAAATATTGGCGAAGTCGCCGACTTGAAAGTAAATTGCTGGAAAAGTAGAAGTACTATTGTTGATTGATGTGTTGATTCTTTTTCAAGACCCTGACGACTCCTATTTATACCCTAAAGCTAGGACTCCTGGTCGATCACGACTTGTTACAACCTTATTTAAATTACTATATCTATACGAACTTTAAAAAGGAAACAGACTCCCGCAGAGTCTTCCGCCGCCGTTCCCTAATCCAGTCAGGATTTCCTTCAATTACTCTTCGACCGACTTAGCATGCCCCCTTTGACCAATTTTTGACCAGGATCCTCTGAAATGATCCCATCCTGTCGGCGTAGGCTGTGCCACCAATCGGCCGATTTCCAACTGTCACTTCAATCGACCGATTCCTTTCTGTAGCCTTCAGATCTGCCGCATCGGCCAATCTTCTCCTCCTGACACCGATTCAACACGTGTCAAAATCTGGCGTCAACACGCTCATATGCATTACGTTGTGGCAGAGTTGAACCAAGCATTAGACGCACAATAAACCATGTTGCAGTCCTCTGTGTCTCTCTATACACGGCCATGTTTCGATCGGAGAATCTGGATCAGATCCTCGTAAAATCGAACCAAATTGGAATAACTGTTGGAATGTCTGTGAACTTTTGTTGATTTAATTAGCATAAAAGCGTGTTGGTAAAATTTAGAGAGAGGAAGTAGTCATCAAGTGGAAGCACAGTTCATCCAATACACGGAGCCAGTGAGCACATTTTGCACGCGCGTTTGCTAAACTCAAGTGATGGCCTTGTTGAATCGTGCACACTGATCGGATTTATTTGTAAGTTGTAACACTAACATTTCACGTGCCAGGCATGCGAGGATAATTCTTGTGGGAAGATGAAAGTGTGCCTCCACTAATATTTTGCACGTTGATTATTGTCGGCATTAGATGCTGGTGGTGCTAATTGGGATGAGGCATTTTTTAAAAATAAATTTATGAGAGTCGATCGTCAGATCAATATGAAGTGAGCTGAAAGTGCCTACGCATACCTTTTCTGAATAGCTTTTCTCAAAAGAAGGAATTGTTTCTCGCCTACTCTCTAAGTTCTATGAAAAGTGCAATCCTAGCGTTTGAAAAAAAATCTCACAAAAGTGCAATTCTAGAAATTGAATCTCAACTATCTGTTTAATTAAATGGTCAAATTTGATTTGCATGCCAAAACTAACTGCATGTGGTCACCAAACGAGGGTACGAGAGTCCACCACTAATCTGCCTGGAAAAAAATAAAATTGCACTCTGTATCTTTATGGTACGGAGGAAGTATGCAAGTGACCCAGCCAAGTTCTTGCATAAAACTCATCACAAACGCTTATTATGAATGAAAGGGAAAACAAGCACACATAAGAAGAGAATATATAATTAAAAGCAGAATATATTATCGCTTCTCTATCTATTTTTAACGAAGATGTCTAAAGCAACAACCTTCAATGACTAACTTGCCTAACGGACGACCTCTCTTGTGCCCTCACGCAGCAGCTGGAACCATGATCGCTGGGCACTACGGCAAGACTGTACGGGTGGAATCCGTGTTCATCATGCGAATAATGTTGAGTATGCATGGAGAAATAAAGTCAAAACCCCGGCCGAAATAACGTTCCACGTACAATGCAAGTCCAATTAGATGCTGCCAACCTGCATGCCGCCTCGCCGGGCCAATCCTCTTCGGAGCGCGTGACTGCCTTTTCCTTTTGTCTCTCCACGCAGAACCGTGGGCTTTCCAAGCGTGCGCTAGTGATGCTTCCATTCCATGGAAGCCGCCATTGCACATAGACGAGTGCTAATACTGGTGCATGACAACTCGAGCTTCCACGTAGCTTCGGTGACAGAGTGAAGTAGATCGAGAAATGCCTCTGTGCCGTACCAAAGAATATCGATCGAGCGTCGAGATCTCTTGATTCTCCTAACCTATATGTACTCACTTGTCTTTGCAGTGGAGCTTGGCGTACAAACAATTACGCTCTTCCCACTAGCTAACTGCTTGAGCACTGTTTGAGAAATGGGGCTATAAGCGGTGGTAGCTTGCTTATTGGCATGACAGCCCACTGGCAGTGCTCATGGAAATAACAAACAAAACATTTTGGATACAACAGGCACCTGACAGGGGCCGGTGGAAAGCACAATGAATGAACCCATGATACAGGAGCTGGCCAGCTGGGTTGGGCAGTTTATTATCTCTCCAAATAAACCCACATCGAAAAAATTGTAAAGCCAGAATCTTCCATAATGTTCCACGATCTTGGACGTGCTGATGACCTGCCATTATGGCACGCGACAAGCACTCAAAAGCTCCATGTTCATGCCTCTCGGCACATGGTAATTTGGTTGGCGGTTTGGCCCCGCCGGCCGGCTAGCCCCTGCAGAGCGCACCCGTGCACCCCGCCGCTAAATTCTCCATCCAGGCCCCGGCCGCGACCAATCATCCACGGCCAAAAGGCGTCCCATCACTCGCCGCCGGCCGATCGGCGCCGCACGGCACGGCGGGGCGACACGCCGTCGACATGGTGGTGAGGGGGTGCGATCGTTGTCGCGCCCTGGTGCGGAGAGCAAGCCGCCATGCGTATGCATGCATCCACACCGAGGTCATGCTGATCATCTGGGTATTCTGGAAGGAGCGCGACGCCAGGCTATTTGATCGACAAAAATCTACTGTGCGCGACCTTCAGGAGCGGATCAAGGCCGACATCGTACTCTGGACCCACGCGGGAGCAGTACGGCTAGGTTGTTTGAAGCGGGGGTAGTTCGTGTTGGGGTAGGCCCCTTTTGGGCTGTGGTCCGTCTTTCTGCCTTTCATTTGCACATAACGTGCCTTTGCTAGTTGGCGTGAGTTTCACCTCCGCAACGTTATAAATTCTTTTTCTATCTTAATACAATGATGCGCTGCTCTCCTGCGTATTAGAGAAAAAAAACACCAAGATCTTGAGTAACCTCAGCATGTCACCAGCGCTAAGGAGTAATGAACTTGGATACTGCTAGACACCATCAGTACTTGCCTCTTGCGAGGATCTGCTATATATTATGGTGCATGCATTTAGATGTCATGACTTATAATAAGACTGTAACCTAACAAACTGGATGTGCTTTGAGGTTACATTACCGCAGTGCCAGTGTCACTGTGTCAGTGTGGATGCCTTTCGTTCCGAGTCCTTATCCTTGTCACAAAAACGTACAAAAAAAAAGACAAATAAAGACAAAGGCGGGTATTGTATGAGGATCCGAAGGCCACCAAATGTGACTGAAGTGTCACAAATAAGTTTCAGGGAGTATACTTGGAATACTACAATTTTGTTAGAATTTCGTATGATTTTAACACAGTAGTAAATAACAGCTAGTTCTAGTAGAATTCAGAAAAAAGGATCCCGCCCGTCATTCTAAATGAATCCTCAAACCTCTTTAGCTATAATATGTTGCAGGCTCGCCTAGCGTCAATCCTGATGAGGGGTCAATTCTTATCATGCGACGAAGCCAAAATGAGTATTTCTGCCAATACTCCTCTTACATAGTAGTAATTTAATATGCACTTAAGAATTAGAACTGAACATTTTCATCAAAAAAAAATAGAAATGAACATTATTAGCTCCATTCGCAACTGACCGATCTGTTTTTAGCTATGGTGTGGCACACAATCATGATGCCATGGGAAAATGCTTTGACCTAGTTGGAGGTGTTAATGGTGGCTATTATCAAAGAGATAACGAGTTCAGGTCAGAAGGGTTTAGTGGAAATGGATCCAATGGGAAGGGGTAGCTCCAGTCAGCAGTGTGGCTAAGGAAATGACAACGCTTCAAGATTATTAAGCGCTTTTCAGTTTTATTGTTGATACGAGATCATGGGTTATCTAGGTAGATCGGCTTTGTACCCCCACTTGAGAGAACTCGATCACGCCTCCATTTAACAAGTGCGTTGGATTTGCCAAGAAACCAGTGGTCGCCAGTTGAAAAAACCAGATACCTCAGCTTGGACATTCTTTAGCTGTTTCATTCATGAAATTGCACAGCTCGGAATGAATCACCATTTTACCTAATGTGGTTCAGTAATACAACAACTCGGTTTAGTAATTTCTAGTGAGTTTGTTCAGTAATTTCACTGTTGGGTGTAGAATAAATTGCTACACCTAAGATATAGAATAACATTGCCAATTATATAGGTGTGAGGCAGCGCACGAGGAAAGAGAGTTGAGTCGCCAAACTATTCCCAAAAAAACTATATTTTCAACTTCTGAATGTCTTTTTGTTGTGTTGTGCGTTAAATGGTCTTGTTGTCTTTTCTTTCCTTCTATTGGCACTCTATTTGTCGATTATTCAAATTCAATTTTTTTTATATTCTTATTAATTTTTTCTTTTAGTTATACCTATTATTTTTAAATAAATAAGACTTAAAATAGAGCACTAACAGATAGGTTACATCTAGAAATTCTTTTACCAATTTCATATCTATCTGATTTAAAATAAAATAGTTTTAAATTTTTAATCTAACTAGAATTTTTAAATTTTTTAGAAAAATACAAAACTATTTTGAAACCACCGAAAGGATCAAATTTGTCTGGTTTCGACAGTTACCAGGCTCAGTTATCCGGTTTTATAGTTGAATGTTGAAAACCAGACTATTGACTATTGTGCTAGTTTGAGAGTGGAAATTGGACTTTTACTTTGTTAATACGATGGTAGAGAAAAAAAGCTTCATGGTTAGTATGATGGTAGAGAAAAAAAATCTTTACGGGATGTGTGGTGCACCACTTTGGTTATTATTTTTCTTCAGTCCCAGGAAAACAAAACAACAGTGCTGAAAACTAGAGAACAAAAGCTCGTCCTAACTTTCACAAGACACCCTGATTCTATTCGGTTGCTAAGGTTTCCTAATCCATTGTTGAACAAAACACTCTGAATCTGTCATGAAAGCTCTGACAGTGCTCTCCATATTTTTGCTGCAACGAAAGTACCCATCCCAAGATTCTTAAACAATCGTAGAATCTTTAAAACTCCATAACTTACAGCTTTCTAGTTATACATAGTTTCAGATTTGAAGCATCTAAGTTGGTCAAATCCTGCATACACTGTGACTGAACTTTTCTGACCGACAAAATTGATAGTCCCATAAGAGCAGGTGTTATGCTTAACCAATATTTGATGTGTTCTTTAATAATCTGCTGCACAACTTTGATCCTCATCGGAAGAACTAACTGCGCCTCTAAGATGGTAGTAAACTGCACGAAACATGACCCCGTTAGACCATGATTGTGATTTTCATGATTGTGTGACAACATAGTCAATAGAACTAACGAGTTTGTGAGCCCAAGTTTGTAGGATTTCTAGGTCCCATGAATTGAGTCCAATCCATATACAAGATAGTCCAAATCGCAGTCAAGACATCCAAGTTGAAGTGAAAACCAAAGATGATTTGGATAAGGCTCAGCATAAATACATGCGTCGGTTGAACCGACGGCATAAAAAATGAACTGAGCGGTGCATTGGGGAGATGCTACCATGATCATGTCAGTAGCACCGGTTTAACCGACGGAGCATCGGTTGAATACGTCGGTGCATCTGTGGAGTGCCATGACGATCAAGTGAAGAAATACAGAGGCACCAGTTGAACCGACGGTAAAAAAGAAGGCGTCGGTGCATTGGTAGTTTACTGTTGCAAAGAGCATTTCAAGCAACAGAAGGCTTCGAGGAACAAATCCTTTAGGACCGGTTAATCCGATAGTGCGGCGGTGCAATACGTCGGTGCAATAACGCAAGCAAGCTCAGGCGTGGCAGAGAAACATTCAACGGCTAGTATGCAGATCTAGAGTGACTGGATAAACCGACAGCTATGACCGGTTTAACCGACGCTTTAGGCTTTTTAGCAGAAAAGCAAGCAACGACTAAAAGTGGATCTCTAGCCTATATAAGGTCTCACCCCTGGAGTTCGTGTGAAGTACCCATACTCCGAAGAAGTTCTCCAAGCCATCCAAGAGCTCATTGATCAAATCCTTAGGTTTAGCACAAGCGTTGTGAGGTGCAGTGCTAGGCTAGCTCTAGAGAGAGTGTGAGAGTAAGGTGTTGTGACCTTGTGCTGGTTGTTGAGTGAACCTCAAGCTTGTATCTCGATGTGCCGGCCCCTTGGAGTCTTGGTGACTCGCCGGCAACTCTTCGACCCTCCGGCTTGGTGTGGAGCGGCGACGACGGCTTTATGCGGGGGACGAGGAGACCCCCTTCGAGGGAAGCTCCGGGAGACTTGGCATGAGCCTTAGTGGCCTAGCCTTTGTGGCAAGTTAAGGGGTGTCCCGGAAGAGACTTGGTGATCGGGAAGCGATACTCTTAGTGAGTGCTTCAACAACGTAGATTAGGGGTGGCTTAGTGCCTACCGATACCACGGGATAAATTCTCGCGTTAAGAATTTGCTTCCTCTCATCCCCTCTTTACATTTCCGCAAATACTTTTGCAACTTGTGTGTCTTTACTTTCTTAGTATAGTATCCTGTTAGGATTGGCTATACGTTACAAAACTTGTTTGGACGAGGGTTTCACATTAGAGGAAACATTATTTGGATGAGGATTTCACATTAGACGAACCATAGTTGCATATCTAGATAGTTTGTTCTAGATTATATTTTGTGCAAACTAGTTTGAGTCATACGTTAAGATTTTTAGAATTGCCTAATTCACCCCTCCCCCTCTTAGGCTACGAGTACCGATTCATTTCATAAACTAAATAGATCTACTATTGTTTAGACATCCATCTTAAAAACTGCAATATTATCCCTAAACCATCCAACCAATTATTCCCAAATTTGGGTGGCACATCGAGTCCACTGTACGTTATATACAAGTGTAATCAATTTGGATTTAGAGTGGTTTTGAATCTGAATGGTTGATTCAAATCATAATTAAAACTTATATAACCTAAATAAAATAAATAAACTGAACCTAACTGGATGAACCCTCGTGCTGCCGCTTAAGCCTCGGACCAAAGACAAGACGACGACTGGAGTCTTAGGCCTGAGGAGGCGGTCGAAATCGCCGGCTCGCGTCAGATTTTCTGGAAGATAGAGAGCATGAAAAAGCTACGCGCTAGCGAGCTTCGCGCATGTCTTCCGAAAAATTTTCTATGTTTGCTGCCGCATGCTGCGTTTAATGCTCCACGTTTTCCTTTTTTTTATTGCTTCCATCCTCCACGTGAGCCAGCGATATCGCCGGCAGCTGGTGCTCTCCGCACTCTTGGCAAGTCGGCATACATGACCTATTGTTCACACTCGAGAAGGACCCACAATGATCGTTAATTTCCCGTTACTACTTTTCATGAAAAGCAAGGAACAAAAGGTTGTACACAGCAAGTGACAGGAGCGCTGCTACAGGTAACTCGGCGTTGACTGCATATAAATTTATCATTGAAGCCTGCCGCTCCAACTTTTTCGGTTTTTAACCCGCGGGTTGAAAGTGGTCCATATTTGTCCGCAGCAGGACCGTACCATAGAGATGGCAGGGCACTCGTATCGAGAAAAAAATAAAGGTTCGCACCAAAAAAGTTTATATCTTCTATTATTTTTGACGCCTAAGTTTATATCTTCTAAACTGAAGATTCAAATCAAAATCCCATTACACCGGTGGATTTCTTAATTAAAATTTTAAATTAAAATCAACTTAAATGCATTTGAACAATTTTCAAGCTAGAATTTTTTTAAGAAAAAAGAAAAAATTATATTGTGAATTTGGAACAATTATTCTTGATTTACAATAAAATTATTCCAGCTATATAAAAGAAATGTTTTAAATTTTTTTTTATCCAAACATAGTCAAGTGTAGTCTAGTTTCGAAGATCTCATTGCAAGAAATACAACGGTGCAATCGGAATTTAATTCGGATACTTAATTTTAAAACTATGATTTTTTGTGTTGAACCTTCAATTTGCACGAAGTCGATGCGCATGTCAACCTTTTCCTCCATGAACAGCGCAGCTACACAGTGTTGTACGTGGGGCCATTCAACTAATCATGGGCCAGGAGTTAAGTAAAAAGCTAGAAACGGAAGAGTGTGGAGGTGCTATGTGCCTTTCTGCGACCCTTTGGATCTCAGTCGCGCGCGACTGCTACTGTTGGCGAGTGACAACACCCACAAAACCGACCTTAATTAGGTCAGTCTCAATGCACATTTTTATGATACAGTTATCAAGATTAGAAACTAGGTAACTGTGCCAGATAAGTTTTATGGTGATGAAACTGCTCTCACATCCTATAAAACTCCCTCCTTCTCTCTCCTCGCCATGTCAGCAAAATTAATGATGTGGCGTAGAATTTAATTCCATAAAACCTCCACTGAGACTGGCCTTAGAGACCATCGATCGACCTAGACAATAAAAAAGACATGCGTGAATGATGTCAGGCTCGAACACCAGATGATTGTATGCTCGCATGCATCACCGCCGGTCCACGACAGCGTGCAGCTAGTTGACCCTCCTGCAGTTGGCCCTAACCTCGCCATCGGCACTGGTGAGGACGCCCACCTCCGACATCTTCTTCATCGCGCTGGCGAAGTCGGCGAAGAAGGCGGCCTCGCTCGCGTTGTAGCTCTGTACTTGCGCGTCCAGGTCGGAACGGCTCGTGAGCACCCGGTCGGAGCGCAGCAGGCCGCGCTTGCCCAGCTTGTCGTAGTAGGCGCCGTCGAACCTCTCGGGCGTCTAGTCGTCGAGCGCCGCCATGAGGAGCTCCGCTAGTGTTGGTGTTTAACCTCCAAGCCCACCGAGGGATACCCCATGAGGTGGTAGATTGTAGGTGGGGTATCGTCGAGATCAGGAACTCGAAGGTGCAAGGAACATGAAACTTTAGACAGGTTCGGACCGCAGTATGCGTAATACCCTACATCCTGTGTGGTGGTCTGTATTGCCTTAGATGTTGATTGTTGGTTGATGCTTTGGAGGGGGTCCCTGCCCGCCCTTATATAGTCTGGTGGGACTGGGTTACATGGAAATCCTAGCCAAATACGAGCTTAGGAGTCCTATCTGAGTACTACTTGGGTAGTTTTCTTCTGTTCCGACTAGTCCTACTCCTGTACGAGTAGTTACAACTAGTGTAGGGTGTGGGTCATGTCCCAAGCCTTATCCTAGAATAAGTAAGCCATGTGCGCAGTCCCATGGCTCCGAGTCTGACAAGCCCCCGAGCTCTTCGTAGTCGAGTACGGCAGGCTCCCGAGTACTTCTGAAGGCATCTTCGAGTTCTTCCAAACTCCGTCTTGAAAGTATCTTCCGAGTATTTCCTTGGCTGCTTCGAGGCTTTGAGGTGCTCATGCCTTGAGTAGTTTTCAAGTCTTGTTTTATATGGGGTGCGATGAAACTCGCACTCCATATGGAGTAGCCCCCGAGCCTTAGGTTGAATCGAAGAATCAGGCTGAGGGTCAAATTAGTCTTGAATCTTCTGCTCTTATCTTCCAAAAATATAAAAAATAAGCCGTCAATGACACGTGTCCCACAGCCCTCGAGCCTTGAATCCAAATCCTAAGGTTTGGAAAAAAGGATCCTAAGATTCGTGGCATGGATTGTGTAAAAAATTAAGAATTTGAGTTGATGGTTAAAATAAGTAAATTGGTTCAGAAATTCGAAAACCCTTTTTTTCGGGATAGCATCCCTGAAAAAATAGCTAAGCAAATAACTTTCCCAAAGTAACCTTAAATTACCGGTCAAAACAAATCTTATCCTGATATGAACTCTTCAGCTTTTGAATAGTGATACGCCGAGTTGTTTCCTGCGCCCAGCCCCAAGCATGGGAGCCAGACGAGCCGCTGAAAACACGTTGAGTGCCCTGTTGTGCCCAGCCCCCGATCACGGGAGCTAAACGAGTCGCTGAAGGTTTGCCGAGTGCCTTGTCGTGCCCAGCCCCCGAGCCTGGGAGCTAGGTGAGCCACCGAAGGTACGCCGAGTGTCTTGTCGCGCCCAGCCCCCGAGCATGGGAGCTAGACGAGCCACCGAAGGTATGCCGAGAAGCGGGTACCGGCCGAATCAGAAGAGATACGCCACATGGTCGGCGGCGCTAGCCCCCAAGCCTGGGAGTCGGCCGAATCACTGCTAGCACGCCGAGTGGTCTGTGCCGACAAAGTGATGGCCGAGTAAGGCAGCTCTCGGGAGCATACCTCACCTAGCGGCATGGTCCAGGTTTGGTCCCCTGCAAGGTAAACATAAAAATATGTTGCAACTGATATACACGATATCGATCGGGAGCGAATCCCAGCATTGTAAAATGCATGTAAAATTTTTCGCGTCTTGTTTTTGCTAGGTCACATAGTTTCCCCGGGTAGGTAGCCTCTTACGTTTAAACACCTGATCCCTGTTAGCCGTATCCCATAGCGCAGGGAGCATGGCCGCATGCATGCATAGCAACATAGGCATACAGAAGAGTCGAGGTCTCACGGATTAAAGTGTGTGCTGCCCGGGTATTTTAGCGACCGTTAAGAGAAAAGTAGAGCAGTCGGCGCTGCACGGAAAAAGAGCGCTCGTGGAGCGTATATTATACACCCGTTAGGTGTAGGCCCGATTACAAGCCGAAGCCGCATGAGTAGTCGGGAACGCAATTATGGTGTGGCCGCGGAGGTACATGGTTAATATCCAGAGATATAAAGAATATTGAGAAAAATATTAAAGCATGACTTAGCTTGATTCGCGGGCGATTGCTGACGAAGTTGTAGCGCTCGTCAATGGAGACGCAAAGGTTTGTTGATGATAACCGACTAGTCGGAGTAGATTCCGACTAGTTATTGACGGTGTGAGGCCCGCTCCCGACTAGTTTTCTAGACGAGACGAGTAGTCGAAGTAGTCGTTGGCGGGTTGCCGAGCGTCCTTGCGAAGTCGAAATAGTAGTAGCATGATCCTTGCTGGTAGCTTCTGTGTAGTAGTCGGAGCAGTCGTCTCCGATCTTAAGCAGACGATCCAAGTCCTCCTCCAATGCAGAGAGGGTCTCGAATCGCATGGCCTTCTGGTAAACAATGGCCGTGTTGGTAGCACGAAAGGTAATCGGGTACGCAGATCCTCAGACCGAATCAGATCCGATCTGAGGAGTCCTGGTGCAACACGAGTTGAAGTCGCGTTGAAAACGGACTCCTCCTTGATCTCCCTAGCGAGATCAGGGAGTAGCGTCTCGTCGAGGTTGTTGATGAACTCGTCGAGACTGCTGCGTTGGCTTGCCGCAGATGCCTTCGGCTTCATGTCATTGACGAGGTGCCAATGAATGTTGCCCGCGCCGTCAGCGATGCAGACCCACAAGCTGAAGATGAAGGTTTTGCCCTTGTCGAGCATGGCGCTGGTGAAGTCAAAAAATGACATCGAGCTCTCCAATGGAAGCTCAATGAACACCCCTACCTAGCATGCAAGCTGTCGGTGTTTAACCTCCAAACCCACCGACGGATACCCCAGAGGTGGAAGATTGTAGGTGAGGTGTCGTCAAGATCAGGAACTCGAAGGTGCAAGAAACACGAAACTTTTGACAGGTTCAGGCCGCAATATGCGTAATACCCTTTGGGCTTTAGGCTTGCCCGCGCCCCACCATAGCGCGCCACCACCCCTGCCTTGGTCTTGCCCGAGCCAAACCGAGCTTTGCCTACCCCGCCATGGCCTCGCCGTGCGCAGTCACCGCCCGAGCGCGGCCGCAACATCACGTACGAGTCACGACGCTGCACAAGGGAAGCCCTTTCGGGCATTTCCTCAAACAGCCAGCGAGCATACACACACACACACTCCCCTGCTCACGTACACAACGGCCAGCACCATTTGGATCCGCACGGGATCTCCACGGCCACACCAGATCCGAGAGGGACTATGACACGTGGGATCAGCTCGTCAGTGTGCGTGGGAAAGCCGCTGATGCGTGGGCCCGAGCAGCCAGCGAGAGAGGGGGAGCGAGCGAGAAGCGGACCGGGCCGTGTCAGCCTGCTAGGCCGAGACAGCCCATGTAGCCGATAACCTGAGCTAGCCTGTTAGCCCGAGCCGCGAGCCAAGCAGCCCATGGAGCCAAGCCGAGAATTTGGGCCGGCGGAGCCGACCTGAAAGGACCTCAAGATGCCTAGAGGGGGGGTGAATAGGCTAATCTGCAACTTTAATACACTTTTCAAACAGTCAGTAACCCAAATGTCCGGATACTCCAGAGTTGAGGTCTGGAGTTTCGGGATATTATATCCGGAATGTCCGGGTATGAAAGTTCAAAGAAAAATTAAAGTACAAGTGTAGGAAATTTAGATTGAGAAAATTTGCAAGTACCAGGGGTTCCTTCTAAGCGTTTCTCACAAGCTGGTTCAAGCTAGAAACTTGTAAATAAGTAGATGAAGCTCAAACCCTAGAAAGTTAGTCTCACAAGCAAATAGACAAAAACTTAAGTAAAGAGCACACGGAGAGACAGAGATTTGTTTCCCGAAGTTCACTCCCAAATGAGCTACGTCTCCGTTGAGGAAGAGTTCAAGAGATGGTGCTCAAGAACTCCTATGCTCCTCACCCAAGGGCGAGACCAACGCTCACGCCCAAGTCACTTACTATGAGTTACTCCAAGAGGAAAGATGATTACAAACTTCCCGTGATGCTCACAACTTCAGCTGAGCATTCACGAGCACGCCTAGCCGTCTAGAATCTCAAAGCTCCAAGAGTAACAAACTTGAATCCACCGGCTTGACGAAGACTAAGTGCTCAAAAGGATGGAATGGCAGCTCACTAGCACGGATTTCTTCTCTTGCAACACTCTCACTTGAATCCCTCAAGGAAATCTCTCAGGAAAGGAAGAGAGGAAGTGAGAGAGCTCTTGAAAGGCTTGTGAGGCAGTTCAGCTCCAAAAATGGGCAAGAGAGAGCTGGCTGAAGGGGTATGTTGGTATTTATACCCTCACTCATAAAAACTAGCCGTTGGTGAAAGGGTACCCGGATACTCCGGGTATATGTCCGGATACTCCGGACACTGTTCCCGGATATTCCGGACAGATACCCGGAGATTCCAGTTTTGGCATAGACACTCTCAAAATATCATTTTGAAGTGGTTTTTGTGGCTCACAATTATTTGTATGGGCTCTCTTGAGCACTAGTTCTAAGTCAAAACCTACAGATCGAAGTCCCTCTTGATAGTACGGGGTTCCTATACTCAAAAATAAAGCAAAAGTCTACTCTTCGAGTAAATTTCAACCACCGCTTTTTCATTTCCTTTTGAGGGGTCGTACTTAGGGGCCTAGATATCTCTCACGACCCGCTAACATTCGGCCCATAACCTAAGCCGACGGCCCTTTATCCTTTTTCTTTTTCTTTTTCTTTTTTGTTTTGTTGTGCGGACCGGGGGCCCCATCTGTCAGCCTCTGGTGAGGCTGACTAGTGGGACCACTCACCCGTGACCCCCGCCTTGAATCGTTGACCAGTCAGCGTTGATCGGTCAAAGCTGATGTCATCATGTCATGATAACGTCAACATGCCACGTGCCATGTCCTGGTGCTGACACGTGATGCTGACTGTGTGTTTGCTTTTTTGAAATCCATTTATTAATTTCAAAAATAGATTTAAGCCTAGAAAATTGATAATAAATCAACCGGACCTCCGAAAATTATGAAACCAGTTTCATAATTCTTCTAAAATTATGATCTACCCGTTAGAGTAGGTTTTGATGTGATTTGGATCTTATTTGAATACTTTTATGCACTTTTGCACTTTCGCCCTGCACTTATTCATATTTATGATTAGGACCTGTCGACGAGGAGCCGATCGACGTCCAGGACCACCAGGAGTACCAGGAGGCTTGTGCAGACTACAAAGAAAAACCAGTTCATGCCCATCTATGGTTTGAATGCCTATTAGGCATTGCTTGCTAGACACGCTACTGCTCCATATTATGTTACAATGAGATGAACCTACATAGCCTATTTATTTACCAGAACTCCTTGCAATCATATTCACTTGATACTCATTTATGAGATGTCTTGCTATGCTTTGCATGTGTATGTGTGGGAATGGATGGATAGTCTTGGCGTGAGTGGAGATACACTTCCAAGAGTTGGTGGATAGGGCTTTTACCGGGGGCGACCAATGTAACTCGGTCTATGGATCGAGGGCTTGGAGTGTGTAGTTTGGCACACTCTACGGAATACCTATGGCGGCTACATTTTTTTGTGGTTACTTTGTTGAGGGGTTGGTAGCACCCGTAAAGGGTGCAGTTGCGGACCATTGCGGTGGATACGCACGTGACAAAGATGCTCGCTTCGGCAAGTAAGGACTGAGTTAGTGGACCTGGTGATGGAACTATGATAAGCGTGCACACCACTTACCCATTATGCAGGTGGGTCTGGTCTGGGGCTAGGAAGTGCGGTACCAAGCCGGTAGGAGGATCGAGTATTGGTGCAAGGGAAGGAGGTGCTGACCTCACGTTCCCCGAGACATAAGGGAGGCTTCACAGTCTCGGGATGACCGCTTGCGGGAGGATGTGCACAAGACCCGGGAAAGCCTGATGGTGTCATGGCTCTTTGTTTCCGTTCTTAGTAGACCGGTGTCTCGTCATCCAGTTGGCTGATCCCCGGCTGGCTTCGATTCGAGTGGGTCCAGGTGTACAACCCCTTGAAAGTGCATTTGGCCCCCTAAGTGGGTTTTGGTGTTGATGACATACAAAATTAAGGAGCTAATGAGTTTATCGAGTTTTGGACAGGTTAAAATTCAATGAATTGAAAACGAGCAAGAAAAGACGCTAAATTTGTTTAAACGATGGTGTTGGTCTTAAAAGAAGATCCTTACTTATTTTATATTTTGAATTTGAGTTTAGGAAACACCGTACTATTAAGAGGGATGTGATTGGATAGCATGAAGGTGTCAAAGTGCTTATTTGAGATGCTAACCATCAAGGAGAGACACAAAATCACACACTTGTGCACCTAGTTTTGTGTCTGTTTCAGTTTGTGTCGGAAGTTCCGACCCTAGGTGATACCAAGCCCAAGCCTAAGGTTGCGTACAAGGAAGGGAGACATTCCCACAAAAAGGATGGGCTTGGTCACTACAAGGGAGGCAAGGTAAACGACCGGAAGGTAGTCAATATTAAGGAATGTGTCATGTTCACCAAGGGATCAAATCTTGATAACTTCATGAACATTGCACATGGTGTGACCACCATTCCCTCCCAAGCCAAGAAGAAAATTGATGATCCCATCGAGGCAAAGATCACTAAGCATGAGCCATCACCAAACTACACTACGGATTATATGGTGATAATGAACCATAATGGTAAAATAGTGGTCAAGTATGTTGGGGCTTACACTAAGAGGGCAATCCTTAGAAGTGTGTGGGTTCTAAAAGTGTATCCATCTAACCCTCAAGGACCCAAATTTTTTTGGGTAGCTAAATTCAAAGCTTAACTTGTTTTGTAGGTCTACTCCTCGGGTGGCACCGCATGGTTTCTTGATAGTGGATGCTCAAATCATATGACTGGGGAGAAGGATTTGTTCACATCCCTAGAGCTTCATGATATACCTAAAGATGCTATTGTCTTTGGAAACAATAGCAAAGTAGATGTGATTGGTTTGGGTAAAATCGCACCCTCAAATGATAACTCTATTTCAAATGTTTATTTAGTTGAGACTTTGGGGTACAACTTGTTGTCGGTCTCGCAACTTTGTGAGATGGGCTACAATTGTCTCTTTACTAATGAGGGTGTGACCGTCTCTAGAAGGGAGGATTCCTCTATTACTTTTATGGGTCGCTTAAAGGGCAAAGTCTATCTTGTTGATTTCTCCAAGGAGATAGTTGAGCCCAAGATTTGTTTAGTGGCAAAATCTGATTTGGGTTGGGTTTGGTATCGCCGACTACCCATGTCGGGATGGGGAACTTGGCCAAACTTCAAAAAAGCGAGCACATCCTAGGACTAACAAATGTTTTTTTTGAGAAAGATAGGTTGTGTAGCGCATGCCAAGCCGGAAAGCAAGTTGGTGCTCCACACCGTGCCGAGAACATCATGACGATATTGAGACCATTGAAGCTTCTACACATGGATTTGTTTGGACCCATTGCCTACATTAGCATTGGCGGTAACAAATATGGTCTTGTCATTGTTGATGATTTTTCTCATTTCACTTGGGTATTCTTTTTGCAAGATAAAAGTGAAGCTCAAGGAATTGTCAAGAAATTCATTAGAAGAGCTCAAAATGAATATGAATTGAAAATCAAGAATGTAAGAAGTGACAATGGTTCGGAATTCCGGAACATCAATATTGAAGAATTCCTTGATGAAGAAGGAATCAAACATGAATTCTTCGTACCATACGCACCTCAACAAAATGGCATTGTTGAAAGGAAGAATAGGTTATTGATTGAAGCCGCAAGAATAATGCTTGATGAGTACAAGACTCTGGATATCTTTTGGGCCGAAGCTATCAATACGGCGTGTCATGCCATCAACCGTCTCTACCTCCACAAATACTTGGGCAAGATAATCACCGGTAACAAACCCAAGGTGCACTACTTTAGAGTTTTTAAGAGTAAGTGTTTCATATTTAACAAGAAAACCAAAAGCTCAAAGTTTGCATCAAAGGTTGACAAAGGTTTTCTACTTGGTTATGGTACTAACGAACACGCCTATCGTGTCTTCAACAAAACCACCGGTTGTGTTGAGGTCACGGTGGACGTAACTTTTGATGAATCCAACGGCTCTCAAGTAGAGCAAGTTGATAAATATATTACAGATGAAGAGGAACCTCCGAGTCTATCAATCATGACGATGGGCTTGGGGGAGGTGAGACCTCATGAAGTTCAAGCTCAAATCCAATTGAAAAAAGAAACAATGATCCATCATCATTCATAAGAGTTGAACCTCCAAGCTCTCAACAGCCTCAAGATCAAAGTCAAGTTCATGGTGACGATCAAGTTCATGGCATTGATCAAGGGGGAGAACAAGGTGGAGAAGCTCAAGAAGATGCTCCACAAGCCGAAAATGATGATGATGGACCCATTCAACCTCAATCACAAGTGCCGCACCCAAGAGTTCATCAAAGTGTTCAACGAAATCATCCCGTTGACAACATTCTTGGAAGTATTCAAAGAGGGGTAACTACTCGTTAACGTTTAGCAACTTTTTGCGAACATTACTCATTTGTCTCTTCTCTAGAACCTCTCAAGGTAGATGAAGCACTTGATGATCCGGATTGGGCCAATTCCATGCAAGAACAGTTGAATAACTTTAGAAGAAATAAAGTATGGGAGTTGGTTGAAAGACCAAAGAAAAATATGATTGGCACCAAGTGGGTTTTCCAAAACAAACAAGATGAACATGTTGTCGTCACAAGAAACAAGGCAAGATTAGTTGCACAAGGTTTCACACAAATTGAAGATTTAGATTTTGGTGAAACCTATGCACCCGTAGCTAGGCTTGAATCAATTCGTATACTATTAGCCTATGCCACTCACCATAATTTCAAGCCTTATCAAGTGGACGTGAAAAGTGTATTCTTGAATGGCCCCCTATCCAAGTTGGTGTATGTAGAACAACCGTCGGGCTTTGAGGATCCGAGATTTCCAAATCATGTATACAAGCTCCATAAGGCGCTCTATGGGCTTAAGCATAGAGCATGGTATGAATGTCTTAAGGATTTTCTTCTCAAAAATGACTTTGTAATGGGCAAAACCGATTCTACTCTCTTTACTCAAAAAGTTGATAAAGATATTTTTGTTTGCCAAATATATGTTGATGACATCATATTTGGTTCTACTGATAAGAAATTTTTGAGGAATTTAGTAGGATCATGACCAAGAGGTTTGAGATGTCCATGATGGGTGAATTGAAGTTCTTCCTTGGATTTCAAGTCAAGCAAATGAAGGAAGGGACTTTCATTTGTCAAACCAAGTATGTGAAGGATATGCCTAAAAAGTTTGACATGGCCGATGCAAAGCCCATCAAGACACCCATGGCATTAAATGGTCATCTTGATCTCAATGAAGAAGGGAAGTCGGTTGATCAAAAGGTATAAAGCTCCATGATTGGCTCTCTCCTTTACCTTTGTGCATCTAGGCCGGATATTATGCTTAGTGTGTGCATGTGTGCAAGATTTCAAGCCAATCCTAAAGAATGTCACTTAATTGCTGTTAGGAGAATCTTGAGATATTTGGTACACACTCCTAACCTTGGCTTATGGTATTCCAAAGGCTCCACTTTCGATCTACTTGGATATTCCGATTCGGATTATGCCGGTTGTAAGGTAGATAGAAAGAGTACAACGGGGACTTGCCAATTTCTTGGAAGATCCCTAGTGTCGTGGAGCTCTAAGAAACAAAATTCGGTTGATTTATCCACCGCCGAAGCTGAATATGTTGCAGCGGGTGCTTGTTGTGCCCAACTCTTGTGGATGAAGCAAACGTTGAGTAACTTCGGTTGTGAATTTAGCAAGATTCCGCTCTTATGTGACAATGAGAGCGCTATCAAGCTAGCAAACAATCCGGTACAACACTCCCGAACAAAAGCACATAGATATAAGACATCATTTCTTAAGGGATCATGAGGCCAAAGGAGATATTGCTTTACATCACGTGAGCACCGAACGGCAACTTGCTGATATCTTCACTAAGCCTCTAGATGAGCAAATGTTTTGTGCTTTGAGGAGTGAACTAAATATCTTGGATTCTCGTAACTTGGCTTGACCTGTTGCACATACTTGATTGTTGCTTAGATACGAAAAATGAATTTACTTGTGTTGAGTTATTTTAAAATATTTGGATTTTGATCTTCAGATCAAAAGCTTGACTCTTGTGATCATTGTTATGTAATGTTGTTTGTGGCTGATCACTAAACTTCAAATTTCTCATAAGTCTACAAGTCATATCTCTTAAGATCTCCAAGTTTATTCTTCTAAAAATCTAACTTTCTGGAGCTGAAAAGTATAGGTCGGAACTTCCGACGCTCTTCGGAAGTATTGTGTTTTTTCCGACAAAGGATCCTCGGGAGATCATTTTAATATTCATTGGAACTTCCGACGGCCAATCGGAATTTCCGACAGTCTTCGTCAGAACTTTCTCCATTCTTCCGACCGGGGGTCCTCGGGTTCGAAAATTCTTATTCGGCGGAACTTCCGACCCGCGGTCGGAACTTCCGACAATTCACTTGAACCTATATATACCGTTGGACAGCCCCCTCAAACCCAAACATACTCACACACACCACCGACGCCAACTCTTCTCCCCTTTCAAAATCTTGCGAGGAAACCAAGATTCAACCGTGGGATTTTCATGTTTTGGAGTTCTTTGGATTCTCCACTCTTCGGAACATCCGATCCCCATCATCTCTCGTTCGATTTGCGCGGGAAATCATCAAGGTATTTCATTCAAAATCCCTGTCGCCCGATCTCTCAATGTAGAAGGAGTTAGAAGTTTGTTTCTTAGGGATAACCTTCTGGTACATCATTGATCATATGCCTAGAATCTTATCAAATTTGGCAAAATCTCTTGATTCATGATCTTTTGGGTCTACTCGGGCCCTGTCGGAAGTTTCGACACGGGGTCGGAAGTTCCGGTTCCATCGGAAGTTTCGTCCCCGCGTCGAAAGTTCCGACAAGTGCCCTGAATGTCCCATTTGATTGAGTCTGATCACCCCTATCGAGTCTATCCTAATTTTAATCTTACATACTCAGATGGCTCGTGAAAGGAGAGGAAAGCAGAGGGCGTCTTCACCCGAGATTGAATCGTCTCCTTCTGATTCCAAAGCGACTCAAGAGGCTTCACCTATGGCTGATCGTACTGGCAAGCGAAAGGCTGTGGCAAAGGCTCCCTTGCGCTCTCATGGTCATGGAAGACCTGATCCATAGGGTACTTCCGCTCATGGTGCTCATCCACGCATGAAGCACACTTCTGCTCCAGGCACTCACATGTCAGATGCTGGAGAGTCGATAGAATATTTCGAGAGGATCATCCTTTGGATGCAGCCCCCAGTTAGGCTAACCGCTTCACAATTCAATGGGACTCGTCCAGTGGATTACAAAAAGGGCAAGCATGATATATATGCATTGAGATATGATGATCCATATGAATATGCCAAAGAGCAGCAAGGAGATGTTCGATTTTGGATGAACTTTCATGTTGATTGGTATTTATTCGTGATTCTTTGCAAGTCTCACCCCCACCACCGAGATGAAATCCATCAACTGGGAGTATCTATTTGAAATTGACTTGCCGGTGGTGAGGGACGTCCAAGATGCTTGTAGAAGGATGCATCTCACATCAATCATGTCCTTCAATTTTGATTGGAATGAGGTGGTTATTGCTCAGTTCTACTCCACTCTCTATGTCAACCGCTCAACCAAGACCTTCCATTGGACTATTCAAGGCAGGCCGTTCTATGTTGAATATGCTTATTTTGCTATTCTTGGGTTTTCCAATGTTGATCTTACTAGAGAGAGGATTCATGAGGAGGAGAATATGATTGATGATGGAGAACTTCACTTCATGTATGACAATGCATATGATGATATTAAATTTGGGACAATTCATGGTTTGATACCATATTACAAGTTGCTCAACCAACTCCTCCGCTACACTCTGTGTCCCAAAAGTGGTGACTCGGACAACATTTCAAACACGTCCAAGAACTTGCTTGCAAGAATGGCTCCCAACAAGAATGAGTTTAGTGTTTTTGACTTCATTTGGGAGGAAATCATCATTTGTTCTGTCTCACCGAAGAAAGGTTGTCACTATGCTCCTTATATCTTCGCCATGATTAAAGAAGTGACAAGCGTCAACATCTTGACCGACAAGGGCCATCAAGTGTACAAGCCTAAGAAAGGTCAACTTGAGCGTCTTCTCAAGCTTGGAGCACATGCACCTCGCCGCTCCACTCAAGGATCCTCCCATGGTCCTTCGAGCTCTCATGGTCCTTCAAGCTCTCATCATCCTTCAAGTTCTCATGGTCCATTTAGCTCTCAAGGTCCTTCGAGCTTCCGTGGTCCTCCTCCTCGTGCCCAAAGAAGAAAGGCATTCTAAATTTCATTTCTCAAGGATTGTTTGCACGCTTCAATGTGGGTCGTCACAATGCGCAAGAAATTCATGACCACAAGAAGCATGTGGATGAGCAACTTCTTAAGATTGAGGCAAGGCAAAAGGAAATCATGGCCAGATATGACATGCCTCACTCACCTCTTCGTGCTCCTATGGATTTTCCTCCTCCACCGACCTTCTACAACCCTTGGGAAGAAATGGGTGGACCTTACATGATGTTTGGCGCTCCCCAAGTTGATGAGGATGAAATCGAAGAAGACTTGGGTGGGCACGAGGAGTCGGATGAGGACAATGTAGAGGACATTCCCGCTGCCAACACACCCACCGATGAGGAAGAAGATGATGCAGAAGATGACGACGACGATGACGAGTAGTGGCTATGGAAGGGCCTCTCCTTTTTGGTGCTTGTTGCCAAAGGGGGAGTGAGCTCACCAAAGGCTTTGTGGCTTGCTTTATCTATTTTAGCTCCGTCGTTGAAACATTGAAACTTTAAACTCTTGTGCTTGTGGACAAATGAGACTTGTATTTGTGTGACATGTGGTGTGCCAAGTGAGATCTTTAATGTTGTAAGAATTAATTGAGTTTCTCTATGCTAGTGTGATCTTAGAACCTTATTGCTTTTGTGATGCTCATGACTTTTGACTTGGTGCTTGTTCATTTCCACTTTATCGTTGTGATACATCTTGTCATGTGCATCACGTTGATATTTATCACACGTTGCACCCCACGAATGCAATTATATAGAAGAAATCTTTCTCAATATGTGCAAACAGCATTTGACGCTAGTTTTGTACTTATCTTGATAAATGCACATATCAAGGGGGAGTTCAACTATATAATTGAATTCAAAATGTCTTATTGAATTTATTGTGAGCCTTAATTGTGTTGTCATCAATGACCTAAAAGGAGGAGATTGAAAGTGCATTTGGCCCCTAAGTGGGTTTTGGTGTTGATGACATACAAAATTAAAGAGCTAATGAGTTTATCGAGTTTTGGACATGTTAAAATTCAACAAAATAAAAATGAGCAAGAAAAGACGCCAAATTTGCTTAAAGGATGGTGTTGGTCTTAAAAGAAGATCCTTACTTATTTTATATTTTGAATTTGAGTTTAGGAAACACCGTACTATAAAGAGGGATGTGAATGGATAGCATGAAGGTGTCAAAGTGCTTATTTGAGATGCTAACCATCAAGGAGAGACACAAAATCACACACTTGTGCACCTAGTTTTGTGTCTGTTTCAGTGTGTGTCGGAAGTTCTGACCCTAGGTTGGAAGTTCCGACACTTGTCGGAAGAAGCTGGATTCTTCCGACAAGGGGTCCCCGGCCAGCTATTTTAAAAGTGTCGGAAGTTCCGAACCTGCGTCGAAAGTTCCGACAATCACTTGACCAGCGCACTAACGGCTAGTTTTTGGGGCTTAGGTATTTATACCCCCTCAGCCCCCACTTCACTTGCTGCTGACCTAACCTGAGACAAACACCTCCAAGAGCATTTACTACTCCTTCCCAATCCCTCATTGAGCTATTCCTTTAGTTGATTTGAGTTTGGGCTTGGGTGAGAGCAAGATTGAGGTGTGAGACTTAACCATTTGACTGTGAGGGCAGCCAAGTTCATCTTAAGAGCACTTGAAGCATTTTCATCCATTGATTCACATTTGTTACTCTTGAAGCTTGCTTCTAGACGGTTTGGTGTCGCCCGTGGAGCGTCCTCTCGTGTGTGTGCGTCCCAGGAAGTTTGTATTACCCTATCCTTTGTGGATTTTATAGTAAGTGACTCAATCCTCCTTTGTGATTGATTGAGTGAGGTAAAGGGTTAGTGAAAGACCCGGCTCTTTGTGAGCTCCTCAACGGAGACGTAGCTTCCTTAGTGGAAGTGAACTTTGGGAACAAATCTCTTGTGTCTTGAGGTTATAGCATTTATTTAGTTCTCATTGACCTAGAGTTTGTTTTGTGCCGATCCACGTACTCGTGTTGTTGTGCTTGCAAATATCACCTGCAGAAGTCTCATAGCATCATTGTGCAACTTTTGATTCAGCCAGGTTCTGCAGTTTCAAGTTTAATTTTGAATTTCGTATAAGAACTTCAGTTTTGTCGGAAGTTCCGGTCCAGTGTCGGAAGTTCCGACACATTTAATTCCTGTGAAGAATTTTTCAAGTTTTTTGGGTACGCCTATTCACCCCCCGCCCCTCTAGGCATCACCAAGATCCTTTCACCCCTGCAAGGTGAAAACTATACGTATAGCTGTGTCCCCGATCATGGACATCTCTTCAACCGGCTTTGCTATCTTAGACTAGTGTTACCCATGTTTCTACCTCCCTCTAGTGGCCACTTCCTACCTGGGGCAGCTGAGATGCAAGGAGTGGGAGTTCTCGCACCTACTTGGTAGTTTTGGAAGGTGTATGTTGGACCAGGAATCCGGGGTGCCGGAACGGCCCGAGATCGGAGTTTGGATGATGATTATCTTGATGTTGCTTATGCATAGGAACCCAACTTATTTCCTTGAATATTTGTTATATCTTTAGTATAGTCCACCTTAAAGCTTGCATACGGATGGTGACGTGGACCTATCCTATTCCTTAGGGATAGTTTGGGTAGATGCAGGATCCGACCCGGAGTTTGACCCCAACGACGATGGCTAGTACGATTGAAGCCCGTGCTACGCTCGAGTTTGCCTGTGGTGGAGATTCCAAACGATAAACGGTGGGCCAGAAGCCTAGTTACCGCTTTCCACTTCCTGTTTGATCATTTTAGCCCAAGGAGCTTGTAATGGGACCGTACTACATTCCATCTGGAATATGTAATCATTAAGCCCATGTTTGACCTTAATGCAAGGTATGACTATGATATTATCTCTAAAGTGAGTTCTATATGTGGTAGTGCTTGATCCAGAGACTATCACAATGATACAGGGAGTCAGATTCTCGATTCTGGAATCCGGTTTGTTTCATTAGTGACTTAGTGTAAACAACGTATATATAGCAACTACTTGGTCATATCATGTACTCATGTCATGCCAAGCGTGTATGATCGGTCTCTGTCTCTTACGGCCATGATGGTTTCCCGGGTGGCGAGGGCGAGAATGTCGGCGCAGGACACGAGACACTGGGCAAGCGGCCTCAACCTTGGACTTGATGGAGTCGACGACCTCGAAACCGCGCAGGTAGTTGACGTTGGGGCTGGCATCCTACTCGCTGAAGAAGATGCCCTTGGTCAGGTCCACGTCTAGGAGAACGGAGGCGTCGCAGCCCTGCATGAAGCAATCGTGGAAGAAGAGCCGGAGGAGGGAGGCGCCGGTCCGCGTGGCCTGATAAAAATAGGTTGTCGCGTCATATGCACTGGCATGACAAGGTATGTTAGGTTGGAGCACGCGGGAGGGTTGAAGCGCGTGCGAGGGATCTGCCAGCACATATTCCACGTGTCAAGCTTGTCACGCCGCTTCCATCGGCGCGACAAGGTCTCACCTTAAAAATCATATCTTTTTCATATGAACTCGGATGAAGATGATTTTTATATGAAAATTGTAGCTCTTGATGAGATATACAACTTTGTAGTTTGGAGTTTTTCATTTGAAGTCGCTAAGATGCTTAAATAATTAATTTAAACTTTAGACATTATATTAAGCACTCGTGCCTCCATCGAATCATCTCCAATTATGGCTCCACCAAGAAAGTTCTATATAACATTTGATATATGGAAGCGGACGGTGGCTCCCACGATGGCCGAGGCTTTATGGGATCGATGAGCGTCCCAATGACCACATGATGGAGATGGCATGCTGGAGAAAAAATTAAGCCACACGCAGATGAATCAACTCTCATTGTAAACCAAGTTGGCAGTATGAGAGAGGGAAAATGTACAGTCAACATGCCATGTCCACATTACGTGCACACGTGGATATGTATGGACCTACGGTGAACAACTTAAAAAGTTTATGAACTTATGGAGTTGATAGACCTAAGTGACATACCACACGAATTTATGATGGAATCAAGGTTGAAATTTAAATTAAAATAATCAAAATAAATAGTCATAATTGGAAGAAAGTGTCAATTACAATAATTAGCTAAATTTTCTAAGTACTGGATATGTTATCAAGTTGTCATGTTGAGGAATTTGAATGTGTAATTTCCTACTAAACACTTGACAGGGCAAATCAAAAGTTGTAGTATAGGTCATGTGCTTTAGCGTGGAAGAAGAAGAACTTTAAAATTTGGAGTAAAAGGTGGTTAAATGTGACACCCTAAGAGTTTAAGAAGGCATTAAGTTCTAAATGATTATTTGAATGGACTAAGTGGCATTAGAGAAAAAGAGTCGCATAGGATAATAAGGTCAAAATATAGCCAAATTTGAGCTAATTTTGGTCAAAGTGAGGAAGTTGAGAATTTCAAATGTGAAATGGCAAAAAAAAAGTATAAATAGGTGGTCAAGGTTAAGACTAGACCATATGAGTGAAGCAAGTCTGTTGACGCCAGATTTTGACACGTGTTAAATCGGCGTCGACCAGGAGTCCTAGTTTTAGGGTATAAATAGGAGTCGTTAGGGTCTTGCAAGATCATCACATCAATCAACAACAATACTTCTACTTTTTCAGCAATTTACTTTCAAGTCGGCGACTTCGCCAATACTTTTCTTCTTTCACGAGTTCGTACGGATTGGCACGGCTGCATCAACTTGATCTCCGGCCAATTGGTAGGTTCCGCTTATCGAGTAATATCCGAGCCTTAACTACGGGCGCATCGATGTGGTTTCGTTTGGATTTATTCACCAGTTATCGATATTTACTAGAATCGCAAGTTTTACCTGTTATTCTAGTATTATCACCAGTTATCCAGCTTGAGATTAGAGTAATCGGCTTCGTCATCGTTCTTCTTCGATTTATCATCTCACAGCCGATTAGATCTATTTCAAGTGTTGCATCCGTACTAATTGTTTAGATCGCTCCAGCAGTTTTCTTTACAATTATTACGCGATTATCGGCTGATCCATAGCCGATCATCTTTACAGCAAATCGGCCGATTCGCCGCCGACGCGCTCTTCAGGACAGATCGGAACTCCAGCCGATCGGAGCGCCTGGAATTTAATACTTTATTTCCTTGTCAATCAACAGGTCAGATTCACTGGCACGCCGCGCGAACCGCACCAGGGCGATAACCCGAACAGGAGCTAAGCAGATTCTCCCGGGTCGTATGTCCGACGCTGAAGACCATCGGCCGATTCCTATCCGGCCGATTTTAGCGCCAACACACTTTTGGCATGCCCGGTGGGACACAATCCAAGATCTGATATGTCGAAGAACGTAGAAATCTCCAATAGCAACATCATTGAGGTCACAGAAGCGGATCTCAAGGACGACCAGAGGGAAGAATTAGCTAAACATCTAGAAGATTACAAGAAGATGTACCTTCAGTCGTTCAGTCTAACCAGAAGCGGGGAGGCTGTCAAGAAGGCTCCTATTCCAGTTCCCCGCCACATCACCATCGCTGAAGACTCGGGCAAGACGTCCGATATGATCCAACAGTCCGTCTACCAGGCATTCATTGATCAATCCTCGGTGATGACCAACACGGTGTATAATGCCGTCGTCAGTTCTCTGGCCAGCGGAGCAATCCAAGGCTATCAGGGACCAGCGTATGCCCCGCCAGTCACGTTGCCAGCTAGAAGCTCACCATGCACGTCCCAATCGGCTCCTCAGCCGATATTAACGCAACGTGAGGGATACAACACTCCGTTGCCTCCAGTGTCTCCAAGGTACAGCGGTGCACCATGTTTCCCATCACAGACACCGTTTCAACCTGTCCAGGTCGTTTCTGTACAATCGCTGCCTACAAGCTCAGTACCCTGGGGGATATCGGCGACAACGGCTTTCCCCGATCCATCAACCGGGCATGGAAGCTATCCAACCCAGGTGACTCACCAATCGGCCGTCCGGCCGACGGTCCCTCAGTATCAGCCGATCTCATCAGAAATCGGCAGGGGGGCAAGCGTTGTAGAAGCGTTCAGAGGCGCAGCACCAATGATGACATATGATGGGGCGGCGGATTCACTTCGCCATCAACTATCAGCTGCTCAGCAGAATTCGCTGCATGCTTCGATTCATCACCCAGCCGTGCCAGCTCTTCAGCACATGCCCGCGCCGCGAACAGTCGTTCATCAGCAGCAGGTGGACTGGACGGCAAGAATAGCAGAAGTGATCCAGGACCAGTTTGGATTGAAGCCAAAGGTGCGAACTTATACCTACAAGACACCATACCCATCGGCCTATGACTTGCTGCCGTTCCCACACCGCTACAAAGTTCCCGATTTCACCAAGTTTTCGGGGACGGACGACACATCCACTGTAGAGCACATCAACCGATTCATCATCCAGTGCGGGGAGGCTGCCACACAAGATGCTCTGAGGGTGCGTTTGTTTTCATCGTCTCTGTCCGGATCGGCCTTCCAGTGGTTCACCACCTTGCCACAAAATTCTATTGTTACATGGGCCGACTTGGAAAAGCAGTTCCACAAGTACTTCTACGCAGGAGTACACGAGATGAAGCTCTCGGATTTGACCAGCCTCAGGCAGAGGAGCGATGAACCGATAATAGGATATATATAGAAGTTCAGAGAAGTCAGGAACAAATGCTATAGTCTGGTTCTGACCGATGCGCAGTTGGCCGATATCGCTTTCCAAGGCCTCCTGCCACAAATCAAAGAAAGATATGCTGCGCAAGAGTTTGAAAGCCTAAGCCAGATCGTCCACCGGTTGTCAGGACAGGAAGTCCGTTCGTTTGAACAGCGGAAGAATTTCCAAAAGAAGGTGGCATACCTAGAAGGGTCTGAATCCGATGGGGAGGAGGAAATCGGCCTGGCAGAATGGGTGAAAGGGAAAAAACCGATATCATGCACTTTCGGAAAGAAAGAGCCAGAGACATTCGGCTTTGACACATCAAAGGCCGATAAAATTTTTGATTTATTGCTCCAGGAGAGACAGATTAAATTATCTCAACATCACACTATCCCTTCGGCCGACCAACTCAAGAAGATGAAATACTGCAAGTGGCACAACGCCACCTCCCATGATACGAATGAATGCAAAGTCTTCCGTCAGCAGATACAATCGGCCATCGAACAGGGGAGGCTTAAATTTGAAACCCCAGCTAAATCGGCAAAGCCGATGAAGATACATCAGCTTCCCTTCCCGGCCAACATGGTTGACACTGGAGGAAATTCACGCCAAACCAAGGTGCTGACGTAAGAATCGGCAAGAAGGGGCGGCGCCGTCGATCCCAGGAGGCATATCACGACGGAAGAAATCAAAAGGAGCAGGCGGGGGCCAGAACGATCACGCAAACCCGTCACCTCCCAGTTCTTGCTCAGCAAATATCGGCAGCACCAAGAACAATCAAGATACCACGAAGAAATGATACGCCGGCATGAAGATCACTGGCAATGTCCGTTCTTCATCCATTGTTGGGAGAACGACATCAGATTGCCATCTGCCAATAACTGTCCGGAGTGTAATGGATCGAGTTGCAACGATCGCCCGAGGCCACACTCTAGGGATAGAGGATCAGAGCCGATCAGCAGAAATCGGCGCGGACGAGAGGAACAACGCGTTTCAGTGCATGATCGGCTGGGGGGCAGAGTTGACCGGTACCACCGGTCAAAAGGTAGGATCAACCAACAAGATGGACTGGGGGGCAGAATCAGCGTGCACGATCGGCTAGAAGAGATGGCTGATAATAGGGTGTCAGATGAAAATCCCCTAGGAAGAGAACCAGATTGGGAACACGCCAGATCAACGGCCAAACCAGTAAATCCCAGGTGGTGTCCCGATGGCCTATCCAGATCCCAGAAACGGAGGATCCAACGCCTACGCCAGTGGGAGCATCAAGAAGAAGAACAGAGGTAGGCGCCAGAGAAAAGAAATGTTAAGTCTCGGGTCTCGCGTCCAAAGAAAAACGATCAGGAAGCAAACAATCAAGAATCGGCAGTCGAAATAAACATGCTGTTCATATTGCCGATGGAATTCATGGCGCCTGACGATGGAGACAAAGCAACAAGAATGGGAGAACAAATGGCACAACTGGTGTTAGAGCCGATGACGGCTACTTTTGAGAAACCAGAAGAAGAAAAACGGCAACATCTTAAAGCGTTGTTTCTCAAAGGCTATGTTAACGGACGACCCGTCACCAGATTACTAGTAGATGGAGGTGCCGCAGTTAACATCATGCCGTATGCCATGTTCCGCAAGCTAGGCAAGGACGATGAAGACCTCACCAAGACGGACATGATGCTAAAGGATTTCGAAGGCAACGTGTCTCCCGCCCGCGGAGCGCTCTGCGTCGACCTCACCATCGGCAGTAAGACCCTTCCTACCACTTTTTACGTTATTAATGGCAAGGGATCCTACAACATGCTGCTTGGTCGCGACTGGATACATGCAAACTGTTGTGTCCCATCTACAATGCATCAATGCCTCGTGCAATGGGTCGGCGACAGCACAGAGATAGTCACCGCTGATTCCGCCTACAGCGTTGCAGCGGCCGACACGCAACAGTGGAGCTACGAGCACGTCAGATGTATATCCGGCAGGACTTGGGACACTGACTTCCTAAAAGTGTCCGATTTCGGTCTACAGCCGATCCAAGCAGTCGGCTCTGAAGATTCAGAATAGATGGATCAGCTCGTCCGAGAAGACGGGAAGCTTGGGCATGGGTTTACGTCGGCCGATTTATTGGAGATGGTAGATTTGGGAGATAGCAGCAAAATCAAGGCCGACGTATATTAGTGCTAATTTGGATCCTGAGTATAAGTGTAAACTGATAAATTTATTAAAAGAGTAGAAGGATTGCTTTGCTTGGGAATATCATGAGATGCCAGGTTTAGACCGGTCCATTGTTGAACACCGGTTACCTATAAAATCAGGATATCGGCCATGTCAGCAACCTGCACGACGGTGTAACCCCAAGATTCTACCTGATATAAAGGCCGACATTACAAAGTTAATTGAAGCTGGATTTATTCGGCAGAGCCGCTACGCCGAATGGATTTCTAATATTGTGCCCGTATACAAGAAGAATGGGAAGTTACGCGTGTGCATCGATTTCAGGACCTTAAATCAGGCTACGCCAATGGATGGATATCCGATGCCAACGGCCGATATCTTGATAGATGCTTCCACAGGACACAAAGTCATAAGTTTCATGGATGGGAATGCAGGGTACAATCAGATATTAATGGCCGAAGAAGATATCTCGAAAACGGCTTTCAGGTGTCCAGGTCATCTTGGTTTATTCGAATGGGTTGTTGTGACTTTTGGGTTGACGAACGCCGGTGCTACGTATCAGCGGGCCATGAATTACATCTTTCTCAAGCTCATTGGTACATCGGTGGAAATTTATATAGATGACGTCGTGGTCAAGTCAAAAGGTCACCAAGAACATCTGGCCGATTTACAAGAAGTACTGGAGTGCACAAGGAAGCATGGGTTGAAGATGAACCCAAACAAGTGTGCATTTGGTGTATCGGCTGGGCAATTCTTAGGATTCATGGTTCATGAGCGCGGGATAGAAGTCAACCGCAAGACTATAGATGCCATCAACAAAGTCGTGGCCCCACAAAATAAAACTGAGCTACAGTCCCTCATCGGCAAGGTCAATTTTATCAGAAGATTCATATCCAACCTGTCAGGACGTATTCAGGCTTTTACTCCTCTGTTGAAATTAAAGCCCGACCAGGAATTCATATGGGGAGAAGAACAACGCAAAGCATTGGAAAATATCAAGCAATATCTAGTTTCACCTCCAGTGTTGGTCCCACCACAGCCTGGTAAGCCGTTCAAATTATATTTATCGGCTGATGTACAGGCTATTGGATCGGCGTTGGTACAGGAGTTTGAGGGGAAAGAACGAGTGGTATATTACGTCAGCAGAAGACTCCTAGACGCCGAAACAAGATATTCCCCGGTGGAGCGGCTATGCTTGTGTTTATACTTCTCGTGTACCAAGCTCAGGCACTATTTGTTATCGGCAGAATGCATAGTTGTATGCAAGGATGATGTGGTGAAGTATATGCTATCATTGCCGATTTTGAAAGGACGGATTGGAAAATGGATCCTGGCTCTGTCAGAATTCGACTTAAGGTACGAATCGGCCAAAGTTGTCAAAGGACAAGTAATGGCCGATTTCGTAGCTCAGCATTGTGGACCCGAAATTGCCGCCGTTGAACCAGTTCCATGGACTCTATATTTAGATGGTTCTTTGTGTGGGGTCGGATCAGGAATCGGCATTGTTCTTGTGTCGCCTCGGAGGGCAAGTTATAATTTCTCTCTGCCGATAGAAGCTTCCGCAACTAATAATCAGGCGGAATATCGAGCCGTTCTGAAAGGCATACAATTATTAAAGGAAGTCAAAGCTGATGCAGTCAAAATTTTTGGAGATTCCATGCTCATTGTGGATCAATTAACGGGGCGATCTGAGTGCAAGGATGATATCTTGAGGATTTATTATGAAGATTGCCTTTAGCTTTTAAAAGAGTTCAAGTCTTCAATAATTGAGCATATCCCCAGAAATTATAATGAAGAGGCCAACAGGCTGGCCCAACATGCCTCCGGGTATCGGCCGATTCAGGGAGCGATGATGCTAGAGCTCGCGGCTGATGACTGGCGAAAGGAAATCGCCGATTACTTGAAAGATCCATCCCAAAACGTGGATCGGCGAATACGTTTTCAAGCTACAAAATATGTGTTGCTTGAGGATGATTTATTTTACCGGACGATTGATGGGGTTCTTCTCAAATGCCTGGGAACAGAAGAGGCAAAGGTTCTGATGGGAGAAATCCATGAAGGCGTATGTGGCGCTCATCAATCGGCTCACAAAATGAAATGGATGATCCGGAACAATGGGTATTATTGGCCAACTATTCTTGAGGTTTCAAGTATTACAAAGGATGCCAAGACTGTCAGAGGTTTGGCAATGTACAGCGCGCGCTAGCATCGGCTATGAATCCAATAATTAAGCCGTGGCCGTTCAGAGGTTGGGGAATAGATCTCATCGGATAAATTCATCCTCCATCGAGCAAAGGGCATAAGTTTATATTGGTAGCCACGGATTATTTTACTAAGTGGGTGGAAGCAGTTCCTTTAAGGAACGTGACGTCGGCCGATATGATTGAATTTGTTAAAAGCCATATTATATATCGATTTGGTATTACTCAAACCATCACAACTGACCAAGGAACAATGTTTACTTCTGGAGAATTCGGAGAGTTTGCCGCCGATATGGGGATTAAATTATTAAATTCTTCTCCATACTATGCTCAAGCCAATGGCCAAGCAGAATCGTCCAATAAAGGGATAATCAAACTAATCAAGAGGAAGATAGAAGAGCAACCCAAAAAGTGGCATATGTCTTTGGCTAAATCTTTATGGGCATATAGGATGGCTTGTCATGGAGCCACTAAGATATCCCCTTATCAGTTGGTTTATGGTCATGAGGCGGTCTTGCCTTGGGAGATAAGGACGGGGTCAAGACGGATATTGTTACAAGATCAGTTAACGGTCGATGACTATTCCTTTCTCATGAAGGACGAGCTTGATGATTCGGCAGGTTTACGGTTGAGAGCCTTAATTAGTATAGAAGAAAACAAGAAAAGGGTGGCCAGATGGTATGACAAAAAGGTCAAAGTTAAACAATTCTCTCGAGGAGATTTGGTGTGGAAGTTGGTGCTGCCGATAGGATCCAAAGATCCCAAATTCGGTAAATGGTCACCCACTTGGGAAGGGCCGTACAGAATTGGCCGATGTGCCCCTGGGAATGCATATATTCTGGAGACAGTCGAAGGGGAGGAATTCCCAAGAGCTTTAAACGGACGATATCTGAAGAGGTACTATCCAAGCACTTGGATAGATGCATAACTTGCAGTAAAATATATCAAGATAATATGGCCGATTTTTCATCGGTTTTCGTCTACACATCTGATGAAGAAAAACATTGGGATTCATTATTGGATGAAAATGACAGAGTACATGGCCGACATGGTATAAGTCGCCCTTAGAATAAAAATACCGATATGTCTACTGATTACGCCTACGTTGGATTTCTCTCTCGATGCGACCCAGTTCTATCATAAGGCTGAGCCTTTTCTCCTTCGGGTCCTCTGCAGTGGCTCCAATTTCAGCTTGGTTGCAAAGTTCTATCAGTAGGCGGGTCTTCTTCTCCTCCAGATCCTCCATGGCAACTTAGGTCTTAGCTTTACAAGGAAGTGGAGGATTTTTTTCAGAAGATGGTCGCTTACGGACCAAAAAGTGAGCATCTATAAGGTCCCAGTATTCTTGGACAACAGCGGGGACATGATCTCTGAGTTCCTCAGCATGAGCTCTTATCAGATCTGTGTCTGCCTGTGATAGTGGTTCTTCTGAATGCATGATTTCAATCGCTCGTTCTAGACCAGGGCTGAGACGTTTTGGCTAAACAGAGATAAAAGGAGTTACCCAACGTCAGAGCGATTGAGATGCTTAGGGAAAAGGCAGAGGAGAGTTCATACCTGGTTGACAGAGGAAGAAGATGAAGAGGACGAAGAAGACATCTTGCCGTTCAGTTTGGGACAGTAACGAGGGAAAGAGAAGATAAGTGATGTGTATGCCTCTGGAGATGGTGAAGGGTCTACTTATAAAGGAAGGAGAGGTAGATGGATGGTGAGACACGTCCTATCGGTGTAAACACATACATAAATGCAAAGCTGACTAAAGAAACAGTTCAAGACCAAATCGGCGCAGTAACATTGAAGGAGCAATAAATGTTTACAATGTTCTTTACAACCCAAGGAAAGCATCTATGGCTACAATAGCTTGTCGTCTAATTTGATCGGCCGAGTCTAGTACTCTCTGATCATCATCGGTCGATCCTGGAACTTCTGACACACAGCGACGAAGCCTTATCGTTTCACGGGCCAGGTGCTGTCTTTCTTGCTTCAGCTCACTGATGATGGATGGGAGTTCTTGGAGTTTCTTTTCTTCAGCGGCTATCTCTTTGGTTATCTGCTCCATCTCCTTGGCTAGCTCTGCTCTTCTCCATTTCAGCCGATCTATCGCGCCGACGATATCCGGACGGCAGCTTTCGAGGAAGTTGATCTTGTGGTGTACCTCCTGAGTCCAGTGCTTGTATGAATCGACTTCCTCCCAAGTTTTTGCCATCTGGGCACGATCGGCCATGTGGCGCAGCGCCCTGGAAACCGGAATATGCATATGCTCTATATAGACAGCATGAGCCAAGTTTTCTGACACTTCTTCCGGGATTCGACCCTTGATCTCGTTGAAAAGTCGTCGAATCGGCGAAGCATCTTCTACCAATCGGCCGATGTCGTCTTGAAGGAGAGTGCGCATGCTTTCGAGCTTGGCGCGGACATCATCGGGGGTAGAGCTCGACGAAATCGGGTGTGAAGCAATTTCCTCATCATCAGGCAAGGAGACGGCAAAGGAGAAGATGCTGTTGTTAGGGGTGTCTTGCTCCTGTGAGGAAATAAAGTAAAGGGTAGGCAAGCAGTAAAAGGAAATCGGCCGATTCTAATGGGGCTGGTGCAGTTGGCTCGTCGGAAGAAGAGGATTCAACGATTATCAGTGTTCCGCTTGGACCAGCTTCCTGAAAAAGACATAAAAGAAGATCCTGTGAGTATGCTATGGGAAATTGAAATAAGATGGTGTGGGAAATCCGTCATGCCTCTGTTGATTTTCCAGCCGATGTTTGTTGTGGGGTTATAGTAAGCATGCCCAAATCGGCCTGCATCAGTATCGGTTAAATTCTCTGAAAATTAGGAGATCGAGGTAAGAGATCATTTACCTCGACGAGAGGAGCTGCTGGAGTTTCGGCTTCCACTTGGGACGTGGCCGATTGCTGCGGAGACTGTGGTGGAATAGCTTGTGCAGCCTGGCAGAGGAAGAGAGTTAATGTCAGTGGAAGATTTGAAGAATATATGAGATAAGTAAGATTACCTGAACAGCTTCTACTAATAGCGATGTTGCAGCTGCCCCGACTTCGGCGGTGACTTGGGGATCGGCCATCTCGACAACCGGCAAAGGTAAAGGGATTGGAGTCTCGGTCGGTGCCACCGCCATCTGGTCGGCCGATCCAATACGGGGAGTCTCGGCCGATGCCACTGCCATCTGGTCGGCCGATCCGATACGAGGAACCTCAGCCGATGCTATTGCCGTTTGATCGGCCGATCCGATGCGAGCTCGCACTCGACGGCTGGTTATCTTCGATGTTGGCCTTTTTGGTGCTTGTTTCGATCGGCCAGTAGAGATATCCTTGACAGTTGGAGCATGGAAGCCGATAAGTGGATACGGCGTGTATTGATGGTGACTATCTATCGGCCTGCCGCTTCGGCTCCGCATCGGAGGGACATGGCTTTCAGACTGAGACGAAGAACGTGAGTTAACAACAAGATGAAAATATGGAAAGCAATAGTATTGGAATCGGCTGGGAGAAAGGGCATACCGCTGCATTTGGGTCAATATTTTCTGGATCCAGAATGTTGCAATAAATCGATGGAGATTTGCAAAAAAGGTATTGCTTCCATTCTGCCCACCATAATTTAAATTGTTGGGTGGCAAAAGAGACAACTGACCAATTATTCAGATCAATAGTACTGGAATCTGGTACTAGATCACACAGCCGACTGTAGTCAAGACTTGAAGTCAACCCATCTCTGAATTTCGCTTGACCGGCGAAGTAGACCGGAATCGGCAGTTGGCCAAAACCCAGTTGCCTTGCTGCGGCCGATGGATTGTAGAACTCATAGGTGGGAGAGTCCCTTCCTGAGAAGAAATTGGCTGGCAGAATCCCCGGCTTGATCAAGACATCCATAAGCTCTCTATCAAAAGTATGGGTGGAGAAGTCGTAGCTTATGGGTAATTCGAAAATCGGCTCCACTGCTTGATATGGATGCCAGCTGACGGTCTCTTCACTAAGGCCATTATAAAAGCATCTGAAGTACTCAGCTGTGCGGGTAGCAGTAAACTGGCAGCCGGGGAAGGCCGATGCCGCTTCTCCAAAAGATCTGCAGCGACGTCTCTATCCTATGACTCAATGTTAGGAAAAGTTTTGGTCTCTATCCATTGCTGAGAGACCTTGCTCATGTATAAATTGAGCCAGAGGGTGATAAACCACCAGGGACCGCCAGGGTTCCCGATCGGCTCCCCCTTCGACAGCTTGGTGCCGATTTGGTGCATCAGGTAGTAGGCCAATCCCAGCAGATGTTTTCCAAGAGGGATGGCCGATCCTTGTGACAAAGCCTCCGCTAAAGCTTGGGTGTTTGAAGAGGGTCCAACTGCTCTGCCACAGAAAAAGTGCTTTTCTAGCCACATCATCAGAAAAGCAGTATGCTCCCTCTCTGAAACTGTCCCGGTCTTCATATTTTTGCTAATATATCCTTTCCACCCGCCGATTTCTTTGGTCTCTAGCCGATGTGATGGCTTGAACAGATAGTTGAAAGGGGTATCGGCGGAGGAGACATCAAGACCGGTCAACAACAGAACATCGGCCAGAGTCGGGGTCATGGGTCCATGTCCGAAAAGGAATGCATTGAGTGCATCAGACCAAAAATAAGAAGCTGCCATGACCAGAGGTTCACTTCTTTCCATCTGAGACAAGGATAGGTCTATACACTGGCCGATTTTCTGTTCATCCCACTGAACCCTCCTAGACCTGGCTATCCTTTGGTACCATTCTCTCCAGCCGGGAGTTTCGTTTGGCCAGGATCTAAAAGTGCCTACCCAGTGATCTAGGTCCATGGGCGACTGCTTGAATGGGATTCTATGAGTTTCTAGACTGATCAGATCTGTTGGATCGGGGTTCCCCATAGGGCCCAAGTAGATGAGGTCAGGGGATTCTGAGAGGGGGATGGTGATTCGGTGCCTAAGTGCCTAAAAAAGGAGAAAAAGGGGAAGAAACTGAGAAAGGATCCGGAAAATACTGAAGCAGTACAAAAGCGAAAAGGGAAAAAATTTCAAGCATTTACCTCTGGGATGGAAATCATCGTCGCCGATGGGACCGCCAGGGAAGCCGCCGATTGGGCCGCCGCCGCTGAAGGAGTTGCCGATAGAGCTTCTGTGGATGGAGCGGTCCCCGATGGTGACGCCATTGGAGGGTTGGAGCAGGTCGCAGATGAGATCGCCGGAAGGGGGGAAGCGCTTGGAGATCAAAGAGAGCCTGGAGGAAGACGAACAGTGGTTCGCTGGAAAAGAATGCTAGATTTGTGGGGGAGAGTTCGCGGAGAAGGCCAGTACTTAAGAAAAAGCGGGAGAGCAAGGGCAAAGATGGTATTCCTACCGCGCCGTCTACACGAATTCCAGGGGAGCAGTCGTTTCGCGCGCTCGGTCCGAGGAAATTCCAATCATTGTGCCGCGGAACGGAAGGAGGTTTTACTGCGCCCGTTTCGGAGGAAAAGGATTAAACAAAGAGTTTCGAAGAAAAAGTTATGTTTTACTCCAAAACTGGGGGGCATGTGTTGACGCCAGATTTTGACACGTGCTAAAACGGCGTCGGAAAAAGAAGGTCGGCCGATGCGGCAGATCTAAAGGCTACGGTAAGGAATCGGCCGATTGAGGTAATAGTTTGAAATCGGCCGATTGGTGATACAGCTTACGCCAACAGGATGGGGCTATTTCGGAGGGTCCTGGTCAAAAGTTGGTCAACAGGGCAACGCTAAGTCGGTCAAGTAGCAATTGAAAAGAATCCTGATTGGATTAGGGGACGGCGGCGGAAGATTCTGCGGGAGTCCGTTTCCTTTAAAAGTTATTATAGATATAGTAGTTTTCCTGTTTTTTAAATAAGGTTGTAACAAGTCGTGATCGACCAGGAGTCCTAGTTTTAGGGTATAAATAGGAGTCGTTAGGGTCATGCAAGATCATCACATCAATCAACAACAATACTTCTACTTTTTCAGCAATTTACTTTCAAGTCGGCGACTTCGCCAATATTTTTCTTCTTTCACGAGTTCGTACGGATTGGCAGGGCTGCGTCAACTTGATCTCCGGCCAATTGGTAGGTTCCGCTTATCGAGTAATATCCGAGCCTTAACTACGGGCGCATCGATGTGGTTTCGTTTGGATTTATTCACCAGTTATCGATATTTACTAGAATCGCAAGTTTTACCTGTTATTCTAGTATTATCACCAGTTAGCCAGCTTGAGATTAGAGTAATCGGCTTCGTCATCGTTCTTCTTCGATTTATCATCTCACAGCCGATTAGATCTATTTCAAGTGTTGCATCCGTACTAATTGTTTAGATCGCTCCAGCAGTTTTCTTTACAATTATTACGCGATTATCGGCTGATCCATAGCCGATCATCTTTACAGCAAATCGGCCGATTCGCCGCCGACGCGCTCTTCAGGACAGATCGGAACTCCAGCCGATCGGAGCGCCTGGAATTTAATACTTTATTTCCTTGTCAATCAACAGGTCAGATTCACTGGCACGCCGCGCGAACCGCACCAGGGCGATAACCCGAACAAGAGCTTAGCAGATTCTCCCGGGTCGTGTGTCCGACGCTGAAGACTATCGGCCGATTCCTATCCGGCCGATTTTAGCGCCAACAAAGTCCAACTATTGTTCAAAAAGATTTGAATTTGGGGAAGTGTTTGGAGAAGAGAAATATGACCAATTAGTCATTTTGGAGAGTTTCAAGTTTGAAATTTAGTTAAACATTGAAGTTGTAGCCAATATACAAGTTGTAGTATAAATCACTACAACATGAAAGAAAGTTTGAATAAAAACAATGAAATATTTGAGTTGGTATCAAATAGATAAAGCAGGATAAGATTGTCGATTTTGGGATGAAGATGAAATAACCTAAGTGTTGGAATGCAGTGAATAATGTGGAAGTTTGAATGGATTTAGTTTGTGAATGAAGTTTGAACAACAAGCACATCTTTGTAAAGTAAGGGGATGTTTGGATCCCCTAGGACTAAAATTTAGTCCCGTCACATCGGATGTTTGGACACCAATTAGAAGTACTAAACGTAGGCTAATTACAAAACCAATTGCATAAATGAAGACTAATTCACGAGACGAATCCATTAAGCCTAATTAGACCATGATTTAATAATGTTGTGCTACAATAAATGTTCATCTCGATAATTAGCCGCGACTTATGCAATTAGTTTTACAATTAGCCCTTATTTAGTCCATCTAATCGGTGTTAAAAGAAATGACTAAAGTTTAGTCCCTAGGATCCAAACGGGGCCTAAAAAGTATGCAACATTTATCCGTTTGTCAGGCCTTGAATGTACTAATCACATGCTGGCATATGGGAACGGTAAACCTAAATAAACAATTGTTGTTCTGCTCTAGCCACGAAAAGCTCATAATCAAGCTTTATGATAAAATATTGAAAATTTAAACGTCTACTCTTAGTGAACTTTTACAACAAAACTTAAGTCAGCAAGTCCACATAAGGCTTTATTTATATTGATTAGTTGGGTAAGTCTTCCTTAGTACCTATATACTTATTATAATATTAATCCTGTTGTAACAAAGCCCTCCGAAGAAAAATGAAGAGCAACCGTATTTTACCATCATAACAATACTTTAAGGTCTTAATCCTTCATCAAGTTACTTGATGTAGCTTATAGCTATCATTAATATGTAGAGTGTTACATTAAATTCCACACTTTACAAGTATATAGTTTAATTTTTCATTGTATTAGTTCTTATCAAATTATTATTAGTTATTCTATATTATTCCATATATCAAATGTTATATATAACTTTCTTGGTGGAACCATAATAAACATGTCAGGTTGGAGACGATCCGATAGAGGCACAAGTGCTTAATATGTTGGCTAAAGTTTAAATCAATTATTTTAAGCTCTTAATAGCTCCAAATGAAAAACCCCAAACTACAAAGTTGTAGATGTCATCGAGAGCTACAATTTTTATATAAAATCATCTTCATCCGAGTTCATATGAAAAAGATATGATTTTTTTAATGTGAGATCTTGTCGCGCCGGCGGGAGTGGCGTGACAAGACTGTACTGTCACGCCGGTGGGTGTGGCGTGACAACCTTGAGCTACACTTTGTTATTGTCATGCCAATGCATGTGGCGCGACAGCGTATTTTATCACGCCATGCAGACCGGCATTTGTTCGGATGGATTATTTTTAAAACAAAATTTTAAAATAGGTTAAAAATAAAAAAAGATCCATGCATGCATCATTGGACTCTACTACCGTACCCTCTCGATCGTTCAATTCTCCCATTTGGCCTGGCCATATGGAAAAGATCTGGTAAAGATTTACTAGGATGATACTGAGGCTCCTTTGCTGTTATCTACGACGATTATTGATTATTCTGCACTGAACATCCTGTATCCGTTAGTTGCTGCGTATAATGAGATGAGATTTCCCCAGCCAGAAGACTGATTGCGTACGGTACAACTAAGCAGTTTGCCAGCAGCCAGCAGACTGATCCGACCACGTACGTATTAAGATGCTAATCTTTTGGCGAATCAAATCGTGCTACTATTTGTCAACCGATTTTAATTTGCTCGCAGCTGGTCAAATTGTGATAGATCCAACCAGGTTATTAGGAGAAGAAATTACCAAATAGGATTACTCTTGGCTCATCAGCACTCAGCAGCAGTACACATCATACGAGTGTTGGCTAGGAGCTGGCTAGTACCGAGTAGCTAGCATGTCATTACCGAAGAAGCAGCTTGCCCAACAGTCCGACATGCATCACCGCAGGTCGTAGTCGCCTCCAGCGTTAACGTGTTAGGCTATGTTTGGATCCATATATAGGTTAAACTTTTGGTTTAAAGTTTAGTTTAATAGGTGATCCAAATTGGTAGACTAAACTTTGGACTAAAATTTAGTTTCATCCCAACTAAAATTTAGTTCATTAGTTTATAGAACCCATATAATTTGGACTAAAGTCTAGTTTTACCGATTTATGTGTTTTAAATAGTTTCCCATCTAAAATTTAGTCCATGAATCTAAACAGGCATGCACTAAAGTTTAGTTAGCTAATGTTTAGTCACCTAAAGTTTAGTCCGGACTAAAATTTTAGTGCTAAGTGATTCAAACGGGACCTTAGAATGTTTGCAAAAGCTAGCTCGCTCGTGTGACACGCGGTATACTAAACTGACTCCTGATAAGCAGCTGATGACCTAATTAATAATAAGCTAATTAATATATGCCACCGTACACCTCAGTTATATGTACATGCACAGTGCAAGTACCTTGAGCAACTTACAATAATTTAAGATGCTATACATCTGTCAAACTCCAGTTATCCTTGGGTTGATGACGACTATATGTAGAAGAAGAAAACATAATTAACTAAATTAGACAACGCGACATAATCTTCCATATCCATTTGTTTATGAACAGTATTCATGAACCTACGCATTATTTGCTGTGCTTTTCTTTTTGCAACAAGCAGAATTGTACAGCTAACCGGGCGGCCTTCGCCAGCTAATGTCCACGAGATACTAATTGACGATTGACCATTCCATTGAACTCCTCGTAGCTAATGGCTGTGCCGCTTGGATTATTTAGGGAAGACCATGCGATTTGTTTTGCTCTTCGCTCTTGGAACCAGTGAAATTGTGTCCACCTAAGGGCATGGCAAATAGGTTAGTAAACTATTGAATATGGTTAACAATGGCATGAAAGAGATTAAAATTTATTAACAATGGAATTTACAAGATATAAGTTTTCTAGGTGGCAAATCAGGGATAAAAGTTTTAGCGGATGGCATATCAGGGATAATATATGATGCGCCCTCACCTAGCCTCGTGTCAATCCTGAAGGGCCAATTCTTATCATGCATTTTGAAGCCAAAATGAGTCTTTCCCCCAATATTCCTCTTGCATAGTAGTAATTTATTAATATTCACTTAATAATTAGAAATGAACATTATTAGCTCCATTTGTGATCAATGTTAAAATGGCGTTTCAGTACTCCGATGGCACTCAAGGTGCATGGTCGTCTGTTTTTAGCTATGGTGTGGCACACAATCATGATGCCAAGGGAAAATGCCTTAGACCTAGTTGGAGGTGTTAATGGTGGCTATTATCAAAGAGATAACGAGTTCAGGTCAAAACGGTCTAGTGGAAATGGATCCAGTGGGAAGGGGCAACTCTAGTCTCCAGTAGTCCAGTGTGGCTAAGGAAATGACGGCTCTTCAATTTTATTGAGCGCTTTTCAGTTTTATTTTTTTTGTTGACACGAGATCATGGGTTATCTAGGTAGATGGCTTTGTGCCCCCACTCGAGAGAACTCGATCGATCATGCCTCCATTCAACAAGCTAGTGCGTTGAATTTGCCAAGAAACCAGTGTGGTCGCCACTTGAAGAAAACCAGATACCTCAGCTGATTGGACATTCTTTAGCTGGGTCATTCAGGAAATTGCACAGCTCGGAATTTTTTATCAGAGAGAGAGAGAGATGTTGCCAATTAAGCATGCTGCACCTATAATTTACTGGCGTCTCCATGCATCGTGCTGATGTGCATCATGTCCCGGCACCCGTCATTTAATTGTTTGCTTACTTTTCTAGCTCGATCGCCCTGTTCCGATCCCTGCACCCATGCCTGCCGGCCTGTCCCTCCTCCCCCTACCATGATCTTCTATATATAACCGACGAGAGGCCATTGCCATCGCCATTAAGACCAACAGCTCTCAGAGCAAATCGAACGGCCGGTAGCATTGCTGATCTTATTATTAGCTGGCCTTCTGTGTAGCGGGCCGAGTTAGGTCTTTGCGCGTGCAGTGCGTGGTTGTTGCGAACGACGACGACGTACAAGATGGTCGTCGGAGCTGTGCAGGAGGACTACGGCAGAGCTGCCGGTGAGTCGAACGGCGGGTTGGAGACGAATGGGTACGAGAGCAGGGTTGTGGCGAAGCAGCAGCAGCCGCGTCAAGGAGAGGAGGAGGAGGGCACGTGGTACGAGGAGGAGATCGACGACGACCTCAAGCTCTGCTACGCGCTCAACAGGTAATAATGCATGCATCGGTCATCTGAAAATGGCAGCAGTTCGTGCATGCGTGGCCGTTTGATTTAGTACGTTTTATCTGCCCCTGAAAATCCGATCCTGATGTCGTGGTCATCCTGAGAAATTCTCTATGCTGCGTGTGATGCTCAAGCGTGCTGCACCGAGGGGCAAGCAAGTACCAGGATATAGCTCTCATCGATACCAAGCATTTCGGGAAGGTAACATGCGCCGTCCTTCGCCGACACCTGGGGCTGGGTCATGGTACCATACACACACACACATCGCTCAGGTACGCCAGCTCCCCGTCCACCCTATCCCTGATCCTCTCGTCGATCTGTTGCGCGGTCAGGACGAACGGGTGGTCCGACGCCTAACAGAAAAAAAAAATCATGATCAAAACTGAACATGTCGAATCAGAGGTAGCTGAACTTTTTGATTTGTTGCAATTTGGAAATCAAGAGCGAGGTGCGTCTCCCTCATCTCCTCCACCACGCTCAACAAGAGCGTTCACTTACATAGGAGAAGTGGAATCTGAAATGATGAGATGCAGGCTGATGAAGGAGACGCACGTGTACACGGAGGAGGACGCGAGGTTCGTCCACGGCCGCGGGAGGGCACGCGGCGCCTGAACGTCAGATGCGTTGCAGAAGAGCCTTCGATCGAACGAGCTGAGGGCTTGGAAGGCTCCTCTACGTTGCTGCTTTTACTTGCACGCACCGCAGACAAGTGATCCGTACGCGACAAGCTGGAAGCAGATGGTCAGATGTGGGTAGCAAGAAGAAGAGGAAGCCAATATTTAAACCAAGCCGTCGATCGATGTAAAACATGCCGTGTTAAGAAGTTCAATTTCCTACTAGAATGCTGTCAGAGGATAAAAAGGAGACAAAAATATAAGGGAATAAACCAAATCGGTCGGAGGTGAAGAAAATTTCATTTACGCTTCCTGTCGTCTCGTGACATTTTTTTTTTAGGGAAGCCTCGTGACAGACTGACAGTTGAGCTGCGGGCCAGCAGCCAAACGAGAGACAGAGAGTGGAACGGAACCGCATGGCAGGCCTTCGTGCATCCGGCCTGTTCTACTCCTCCTCCTTTTTGGGCCAATTCCCCACGTGTGGGCTGCGCGCGACAGCCCACCCCTTCGACGCCGCTTCCGGCCCACCACCCCCGGGGTGGAACAGGCAGCAGCTGGTGCCGACCGTCGTAGCGGCTTCACGCGCTTTGACAGGAGGACAGGGGAGCACCCGGACACGACACACATCGTCCGAAGCCGCCGACCTGAGGTGACAGTAGCTGTCACCCAACTGTTTGCACACTGCCCCGTCGCCATGCCCCCCGTGCCCGTTCAGAGATCCGAGCCCATCACCAGCAGCATCTCGTCGATTAGCACCGCAGCTTACTAATTTAAGACCGTCGCCGTGAACAGGTTTTGCAGACACGCAATGACGCAAGCATGCACGATCTAACCACGTTCAGCTCAGATTAGTAGTACACTTTCTCTTTTCTTTGGGATATATGAACAGACGAACGAACGAATCGAGCTACATACAAATCCTACCATGTCCCTGCACAATCATCTTCATCTAATCATCTTGTGCTGTGTATCTCTGTTTATCTACCAGCTAACGCTGCATTGTCGCCATGTCGCCGACTCGCTTAGCCTAGTTGGGCCTCCGGCAGTTGACCCTGACCTCGAGCGGCGTCCCGGGCGCCGGCGCGAGGTTGCCCATCCGCACCATCGCCTTGGCGAAGTCGGCGGAGAACGCGGCCCCGTCGCGGGCGTACCTGCGCACCAGCGTGTCCTGGGACCCGCCGCTGAAGAGCTCCTGGTCCGAGTGCAGCAGGCCGCGCCGCTCCACCAGGCCGCGGAAGTAGCCGTTGTCGAACGCGTCGGGGGTCACCGCGTCCAGCGGCGCCAGCGCGCCGTCCGCGCCGCCGCACGCCCCGCGCAGCTCCGCGGCGAAGGTCGCGTTGATCGCCTCGCCGCCTCCCGCGGCGCCGGCGCTCGCGCGGGCGCGGAACGTGGCGCACCGGGCCCGGCCGACGGTGTGCGCGCCCGACAGCGCCGTCATGTCCCGCGCCGACAGGCCCTTGGCCCGGAACGCGGCGACGAGGGCCGGCAGGCCGGACCCGGGCCCCGGGAGGTTCGCGTTCGCGGCGTCGCGGCTAGCGGCGCGCGCGTCCCGGCGGCCGAGGCGCACGTTCCACGAGGGCCCGCCGAGGAGCGACACGGCGTCGCGGGCGGCTAGCGCGAGGACGTCCGCGCAGGAGACGGCGCCCGGGCAGGCGGCCTCGACCGCGGCCTTGGCCGCGTCGATCACCTCGTAACCGCGCAGGGAGTTGGCGTTGGGCCCGGCGCCCTTCTCCCCGGGCGCGGCGCCGTCGTCGAGGAGCACGGAGGCGTCGCAGCCGTTGACGAAGCAGTCGTGGAAGAAGAGGCGGAGCACGGCGGCGCCCGCGTTCGGGTCGGCCGCCACGGCGCGCGCCACCGCGAACCGCACGGTGGGCTGCAGCGCCGGGCACCGCTTGTCGTAGTACTTGGTCGACAGCGCCGCGGCCGTGCTTGCTGCAGCCAGGAAGGCGAGGGAGAGCAGGAGGACCCTGGACGGCACGGACGCGGTGCCCGCGGCCATGGTTGAGCACTCGAGCGGAGCGAGCTTCTTGCCTGGGGTGATGGATGGTGATGGCAGCGGGCCGAGAACGAGAGGGATGGAATGAACTGAAGTGGCGGCAAGGTGGCGCTGGAGTGCTGGTATTTGTAGTGTCTGGGCTTAAGGCGATGGGCATTCATGACGGGGTGGTACACATCCAGAGAGGAGCCGGTAGCGGGTCGTCGTTAATTGGTCGGTTGATCGCACGCGGAATGGGCTGCGCCGTGGGCTGTCTGTGAGCGAGCGAGCGAGCACAGCGGCAGAGGGGATGCCGTGTTGGGCACTCGGGGTTCGCCGCTCGCTCGTGCGTGTGCTGGAAACTGGAAAGTGAGCAAGGATGACGGATATAGGTAGGCGGATAGGGTACCGGCGAACTGTTTGTTGCCTGGCTTCTACGCCATGCCTGCCGCTTCTCCGCGCCATCCCTGCGATGAGTCACCTGCTTTCCGTGCGGTTCAAGCGGCGGCAACGAGCAGAGCAATTGATGTGCCCCGGCCCGGCGGATGGTTCGCGACGCGAGGGCGCACGCCGTGCCGGGTGTCACGTACCACTCGGCACCTCTGCCGCTCGGCGTGCCTTGTCGCCTGGCTCTGCGTGACCCGACATTCTTGCTTCCGCCGCCGGCCGTAGCCTGGGCGTAGGCTCCGCCCCGACGCCGAGGCCAACGCTGTGTTTTCCCGTACCGGGAATGGAAAGGTGTTGGCAGGCGGCGGGCCGGCGCGCCGAGAAGCTTCCTCGCGCGAGCGCCGGGGATGGCAGGCCGGCGGGCGCGCGCGGATCCGGCATTCCACTATTGATGGCAAGGTGCAGGCAGCAGGCCGGCTGGCGCGCACGGTGCGTGACCGTGTGGGGCCGCGCGGACTGCCGTGCGACGCCGCGCCACCGTGCGCTCGGCCCTCCGCCGCGTATCCTGCCTGCATCCTCAAAAGTGCCCTACCTTAAAAAAATAAGAATGCAACTTTACATATGGAGAAGTTAAATAATTTTAAATTTAATTAAATTTATATAAAATAGTGTTATAGAATGAGAATTACCAAACTAATCGTGTAATATATTTTCATACTAAATTTATTTAGAAATATAAATGTTACTATTTTTTTATATAAATTTAATTAAATTTGAAACTGAAATTTTTTAGCTACTTAGAATATGAGAGTTGCATTCTTTTTAAGACTATGGAATAATGCAATAAATGAAGGGTTGTCCGCACTGCTCGCCGGCGGCCAGCTAGCAGGCGGCGCCGGCCGTCGAGAGCTCGGTGCGTCGCATGGCATACAAGACACCCGTGTCAGTGTCGCTGTCACGACTCGCGCGGTGATCCTGGCTCGGCATGTACAAGAGTCAAGTACAGAGGTCGCTCGAATAATCCCTCCGTGTGCTGATGTAGTATGCCGTGAGTGAGTACCTGAGTACATGTAACATCCCCCTTATCCCATTCCATTACATTGTACTAGAAAACCTTGGAGCAAATTGAGTAGAGAACGAACACATCAAAGTGGGCCTCAAAACTCAAAGGCCTGCCCTGCTGCAGTCTGCAGATGTGCTGGGCTCGAAAATAGCCCGCCTTTCTTATCTCTTGTGGGCTCGGGCCGCAGGGCTGTCCTATTTGGTTCACGTGTTTTGTCCTATTTGGTTCACGTGTTTTTAGCATTTAATTTTATCTCTCAGCCCCATTCAAGCAAGATTCACCATGCATCCCTTTCCCAAAAGAAAAAAGGAAAAGATTACTGCCTCTTCGTTGTATTTTCTAAGCTCTGGCGGGCAGCAAAAATCAAGGAAGAAGGATATTTCTCTTCGATGCAATTTGATTTTCTACATCGTTTTCTGTCAAGGTTATCTTTTATACCTGTTATTGTTTTCCTTGATAAATATAAGATATTAAACACCTTTTGCTGTCTTTATAAAAAAAAAGATTATCCACACATCTCAAACGGTTATGGCCAGGTTAACTTTTATGAGGATTGAGGATGACAAATGTTTCGCTAGATCGTGGTAGGAACAAACCCAGCACCAGTTTTAAACCGCATTTGTCTACTCCTCCGTTTCAAATTGTAAATTAAGCTATGTGGTGGAGCTGTGTGGAGCTAAAATAATTTATAATTTCAGACGGAGGAATCGGGAGACCACGTATATATACTGCCTGAAAGAACACCTGTCGCCGTTGCCATCACGCAGAATCTTCAAATCGATGGGCATATAGCTATGTGCAGGGCATGGGTCATGGGTGGGTAAAAAGGGACTGAACAAATTGGCCGGTCCATGCGCCGGGAGACCAATCGGAGACTATGTGCCGATAAAACCACACCAAGCTCGGACAATCTCCGCGCGCATTTTTGTTTGTTGGCATGTCATTTTCCAGGGTTTTAGAAGCATTCAGAAACCGCATCAGTACATCACGCCCGACGTGCGCGTCTCGCCGGACTTCTCGTCTTTCCTGCCGATCTCTCCGCCGGATCCTTCTATTCGATCACGGGCGCCCGCCAGTACCTGGGCTGTGGGCCAGTGGTCCGCTCAGGGCGGCTGTTCGCAAAGCCGCGCACGCGACATCTTGGACAGAAATCTTGGAGCTATGCTTTTGTTCAGCAGGCGAATCACTTCAAGCGACCGAACTTATTCGTCCAGTTGTAGGATGAGGAATCCTTCCAGTCAATGGCTGAGAATACTGGGCTGTTTCAGCGATGGCTTTTGTTACTGATGACAACTACTACTAGTAAGTTTGAAGTAAAGTAAATAAAAGAATGCGCAGCGCAGTATATTTCCAAAAAGAGAAATGTATGCATACATAGCTCCGAACAAATAAAAACTCTATAAAGTTCACGTACAGAAAAAACTATTATCAGTCTGCTAATGAATCTGGCTCGTTCGTGCTCCATTCCCATCGCATGCTTCATCATCCATTGCAGGCTTGCGGCCATCGAATTAGCATCAAGCTGACATCGTGAATGCAATGCACATCACGACGAGTTCACTTTCCTGCAGTCGAGCCTGACCTCCCCCGCGGAGCCCGTGAGCGGGCCGACGTTCCCGAGCCTGACCATGGACGCGGCGAAGTCCGACGAGAAGGCGGCGCCGTTGGCGCTGTAGAGCCGCACGAGCGCGTCGAGGGGCCCGTTGTTGAAGAGCTCCTGGTCGGAGTGCAGCAGCCCCGCGCCGGCCACCAGGTTCCGGTAGTACCCGTTGTCGAACTCGCCGGGGGTGGCCGCGTCCAGCGGCGCGGCCGCGTCGTCCCCGCCGGACGCCGGGCAGGCCCCCCGCATCTGGGACGCGAACGCGGGGCTCACGTTGTCGTCGCAGTAGGCGCGCGCGCGGAAGCTGAGGCACCGCGCCATGCCCACCGTGTGCGCGCCCGACAGCGCCGCGAGGTCCCGCGACGTGAGGCCCTTGGCGGCGAAGGCGGCCACGAGGCGGTCGAGGTCCGAGCCCGGGCCCGGGAGGTCCGTCGCCGCGCCCGTCGCGTTCGGGAACGTCGCGTCGCGCCGGCCGAGCGGGACCGCCCAGCTCGGGCCGCCGAGCTGCTCGCTTAATTGGCATGCGCGCGTTAGAGGGAGATAGACATGGCGCGGCGTCGCAGGCTACAAAATGTGAGGATAGAGGGGAAGAGGCACGGACCAGGTTGACGCTGTCGCGCGCGGCGAGGGCGAGGATGTCGGCGCAGGAGACGGTGCCCGGGCACGCGGCCTCGACCTGCGTCTTGATGGCGTCGATGAGGTCGAAGCCGAAGGTGGAGCCGCCGGCGTTGGCGCCGGCGCCCTTCTCGCCGGGCGTCGCGGGCGTGTCGTCCAGCAGCACCGAGGCGTCGCAGCCCTGCGCGATAAATGTGGGATTAATCACCGAACGTGGACTGGCCAGGTCGGAGCGCGAATCGAATGCAGCGGCACGCGGCACGATTGTTTGTCTACTCACGTTGACGAAGCAGTCGTGGTAGAAGAGGCGGAGGATGGCGGCTCCGCTGCGGGAGTCGTTCATGACGGCCTGCGACACGACCTGGCGCACGACGCCGTGCACGGCGGGGCAGCTCGCGGAGTAGAACCCCGCCGAGAGCTGCGCGTCCGCGCCGCGCGGGAGCGCGCCCACCGCCAGCAGGAGGAGGACGAGCGCCGCCGCCAGGAGCAGCCGCGGCACCGCCATGGCTATCCACCACCACCTATCCGGAGGAAGCAGACGATGTGAAGCTTGAGCCGCTCGCTATCCGGGCGGAATGCAGGCAGCAGTAACAGTGTTATCGGTCAAGCGCATCAGTGGCTGAGTGGGGGCACTGGCGGGCGCACCTCCACCACTGGCAGAGTGGCAGTAGGAGCAAGCAAAGCCAGGCGGCCAGCATCGCGCGTGCGTCCATGGTGGCGGTAAACGCGCGGATGATTGTGGCCGTGCGGGCGTGGGGGCGACGGGAATCTAGCTCGACCCGTCCCGGTCCGTCCATTCCCTCGGGCCTCGGCGCCACGCTAGGTTGGGTCCGGGGTCCGCGTCCGGCATGGGCATCTTCTATCTCCTCGGGGTGGCGCCGCCGCGGCCGAACCTGCCGCGACTGCACGGACGCACGTAGCGGCCGTCGAATCGCAATCGCGCGGCGCACGATTATGCTTACACCTGCTGCGCGTAGGTTGGGTCGTGTGCCCTGTGCCGTGCGGGCGGGCGGCAAGCGCAACCACCGGTTGGTTTGTCCTGGTGGAGTTTCTGGGCGGGCAATGGACGGTGGAGCGGCCGCTCACGGCACACTGGCGCTCGCGTCGTCGTGCCGGTGGGTGCGGGCGCCGCGCCTGGTGGTGGTGGGGTTCGGTGGCGGACGCTCGTCTCGGGCCGCACGACCGCGTTGCACGGCCTAACAACGCTCGCTGCTGACACCACGGCCCATGGGTGGGTTTCGATGGGCTTGAGCTGATGGTTAGGCGCGCAGCATATGAGAGCCCAAGACATGCATTTCGCAGCGGGCCTCCAAGTCGCGGATCAGTTTCTCTAGCTGAGCTGGCAGCGGACACCGTACGGACGAGGACGAGCGGCTGGTGCTGCCGCAAACCAAGCCAAAGCTTTGCCTTGAGCGAACCACGCGCCTCGATCTGACCATGCAACGTCCGGGGCGACCAGCTGCTACACAGCCAAGCAAGCCACGCACGCAACAAACCACATCGGCGTAACCAGAGCCGCCGTTCCTAGTCGTCGCATTCAATTCTCTGCCGCTTCTGTTCGATCTTGCGATGACCGCAACCATACAACCGTGCGGGTGTGACATGACGGATGGCCATGGCCGCCACGCGTTTTGCTCATGAGCGTGGCCTCTCACAGTCACATCGCGCACCATACCAGACGCGCGCCGTAGGTACCCGGGCACCCGGCCCGTCCAACGAACGCAGGATAGAAGCAACGACGGTCATCATGCTGGCACGCTGCTAGAGTGCCAGTACTAGTACTAGCTAGCGCCTAATTATCAATATTGGTCGAGCGTGCAACTACTCTGCTAGTGCATGCTAGCCCATTGACAGATCCAAGGAAGATCGTGACTGTTTTATTAAAAAAAATAAGCAGAGGCATGAGAGCTGCATATTGTATTAATAAAGAAAAATAAAAAATGTAATTACTTGGGGGAAAAGAACGCATTTCATGTGATCTAGCTTATTGGATCTGTTTGGCTGAGCTTATTTCGGCTTCGACTTTATCTATTTCATGTAAATTGAGCTACCGTAGTTTCGTTTTGTAAGTTGACCCTGCTAAAATAAACTAGAAGCCGGTGAAGTCATTTTTTTTCTTCGCTGGCTTCGCCCTTCCAAACGGTCTCTAATATCACCATCACAAACTACGAAGACAGAACGCAACCAGGACAGAGCAGCAATGGCTGTGCAGTGATCGACGTGTCACGGCACGCTGGGTCCCGCCTCGCCTCCCTCCTCCCTTTGACAACACCGCTCCAACCACCGTCGGATTTGCATTGTGCAATAACATTCCGCGCCCTGTTTCCACCAGCGGTACTCCCCTCCCGCTCTGGTCTCATCCTAGTTTCCGTTCCATTCATCTCCCCCAGCAAGCATCGTCTCATGTGGACGCTCATGAGTGCTCGGCTGTGCAGCTGCAGCCGGCTCAAAGATGAAATATACTTCGACGGTTACTCGGACAGCTGAAACGAAATTAGGGATGTGTCACGGCACGCTCGGCCTGGAGCATACTTCCTCTTCCTCTCACCTCCTCAAAGCTTTTGCGTGTTGGGGGCAAAAAAAAAAATCTCACCTCAATCACCAGGCACTAGGTACAGGCGGTTCTTGCAATGATAAACCAGATTGCCCCTCTGTTTTTGTGATACACTATTAATGCGCGTGTTACCGCCGGTTCAAAATGGGCATCACCAAACGGTACGGGAGCCCGCTGGATTTAAATCGACGGTGATGGGTGAGGCATCACCGCTGGTAATAAGTGATGCCTGTTAAAAAAGAAAGAAAAAAAGAAAAAAGCATACCCGCACGCGGCACGCCTGTTGCTGCCCTGCCGCGCTGTCACAGAGGGGGGAGTTGGGCTGGAAAAAAATGCTCGTGGCTCGTGAGCTCGCTTGACTCGCAGCCGGCTCGGTCCAATTCCTAGCAAGCTGAGCAAGACTTTATGCTCGTTAGTATAATGAACGAGTTCAAGCCAGCTCGCGAGCTCAACAGGCCGCGTGTACCAGCAGGCCGCAAGCCCAAACACGGTCCGATAAGCCCCACAGCCCACTTACCACATGAACCCTAGAGCGACTTGTCTACTTGAGCAGTTCCAATTCCCGTCACCGACTCACCCTAAAAAATATCCCGTCACCTCTCATCCTCTCCCTCTCCCTCCAGTCGCGCCGCCAAGCCGTCGGAGCACCAGGCGCTAATGCCAAGGACGGTCCCCGGCTCGCCGCCTGCCGCCCCTTACAGCCTCCCTCGCGGTCGTGCTCCTCCGGCCTCCTTGCGCCTATCTCCTCCCTCAAGTTGCGCCGCCAGGCCACTGGGGAACCAGGCACCGATGCTAGGGAGGTCGCCGGTCCCTGCAGCTCCTCTCTGGACTCCCTACTCCTATCTCCCTCCAATCGTGCCGCCAAGCTGCTGGGGCACCGGCCCTGACGCAAAAGGACGGTCGCTAGCTCATCGCCCGCCGGTCCCCTGCAACTCTCTCGTTGCCGCTCCCATGCTCCCATCTCTCCTGCATGCTCCCCTCCGGGCTCCCTGCTCTGAGTACCAAGGGCAGGGGCAGGGGCGCAGTGACCATGGGAAGCACCACCAGGAGCTACCATGGAGGAGGAGCACGAACAGCTGATATTGACATTCTGGCTCGCGAGCTGCCCGAGCCAGCTCGCGAGCTGGACTGAGCCGAGCTGAGCAGGCTTTTGTGCTCGTTAGGATAACGAGCCGAGCTGAGCCAAACCAAGCTAGCTCGTTATCTTAGCGAGCCGAACCAAGCCAAGCTGAGCTGAGTTGGCTCGTTATCCAGCCCTAGGGGGAGGGCTGCTGCACGCGCCGCCGCTACCACGCGCGCCGCCACAGCCACCACGCGCCGGCGTCGCGCTGCCACGGAGAGGGAGAGTGAGGGGAGGGGAAAGCCGCCGCGGACCCACATGCCGACGGCCCCTTGCGTCGCCGCGGCCACCACACGCGGCACCGCGCTGCTGGGGAGGGCCGCCGTAGCCCCGCACGGCGTCGGGCAGCCGGAGGGGGGAGTGGAGGGGAGAAGAGGAGGAGAGGGGAAGAGATGGGGGTGCGCAGTTCCGCGTGCGCATAGGGGCGGCGGCGGGAGGTGAGCCGACGGGGAGGGGCGAAGACGGCGGGGGGAGGTGGTGCAGGGGAGAGGAGGGGAAGAAGGCACGGGAGGGGGTGCTGGGGAAGAAGGTGGGAGTGGGCGATGGCGGGGGAGGTGGCGCGCGGGGGGGGGGGGGGGGGGGGGGGGAGGGAAGCGACGGGGAGGAGAAGGATCGGGAGGGGAGATAATGAGAGGCAGAATAGTGAGAGAGAGGTTGGAAGAGGAAAAAGTAGGAGGAGGTGTTGAATGCATCACCACCGGGTTGAATTACTACAATCCGACGGTGATGCCCTTCAAAGATATCACCATCGGTTTGTAGACGGTGTTATCACAGCCGCACCGTCTACAAACCGATGGTGATAGACTATCACCGCCGGTTCGAATCAAATTGGCGGTGATGAAGCGTTTGCAATGATGAATTTTATAGTAGTGATAGGTCATGATGGCCGCCGTGTGTGGCAAATGGCCACAACCGGCACGTTGCTCATCAGCCATTACCTCGGTCTCGCATCAACACCAGAGGGCCGCCCGGCCCGGCCAGCCATGCATGTCCGGCCCGTCGCATGCAGCAGAGGGCAAACTAATCATGGTACTAGTTGCACGTACTTGTACCCTGCCTAATTCAGTTGTGTTCAACCACTGTGCTAGTGTACACGTACTTGTACCCTGCCTAATCCAGCTCCGATCGATGTGCACGTACTTGCTCATCAACACATAGTATTTCTGTAATTTTCTTGAAAAAGAAAACACATTTTTCATCTGTTCTTATTCGTGTCCCTCCCTGAAAAATAATCATGAATCGGCCACGTACGTACAAACTTACATGCTCGAGCCGTCGTCGCCACCGTATGGTACAAGGAAAGAATGCAACCAAACCAAAAAGCAGCAGCAGTGGCCATGCAGCAGCGCGTGATCGATGTGTCACGGCACGCTGGGCCCCACCTTCGTCTCTCCCTCCCCTCCTCCCCCTCCCCTTGACAGCGCCGCTCCACCCTCCTCCCCTCCCTCAATCATCATCGTCTCCGGCCAGCCGCCGCTCCCTTCCAACGCACTCCACACTTTTCCACGCACAAAGCCGCACTCCTCTTAGCTGGCCGTGTCGACCCCATCCGCGCCGTCCCTTCGCCCCGCACGAATCTGATGGCCGGCCGGCGCCGGGCCCCGGTTTATCAGTTGGGCTTCCGGCAGTTGGCGCGGATCTCGCCGCTGGACCCCGTGAGCGGGCTGATGTTCCCCATCTTGATCATCGCCGTGACGAAGTCTCGCGCGTGGGCCGCGCCGTTGCGCGCGTACTGCGCCGTGACGCCATCCACCTGCCCGCCGCCGAAGAGCTCCTGGTCGGAGTGGAGCAGGCCGAACTGCGAGACGACGTTACGGAAGTAGCCGTTGTCGAAGCGGACGGGGCTCAGCGCGTCCAGCGGCGCCAGGTTCCCGTCGGTGGCGCCGGCCTGTGGCTGGCAGATCTGCCGCCGCTTCGCCGCGAACCCGGCGTTGATGTTGCTGTCGTTGTAGACGCGGGACCGGAAGCTCGCGCACCGCGCAGAGCCCACGGTGTGCGCGCCCGAGAGCGCCACCAGGTCGCGCGAGTCCAGGCCCTTGGACGCGAACGCCGACACCAGCGCCGCCGCGCTCGAGGACGGGGAGGGGAGGTTGCTGTTCGCCGCCGCCTGGCTCGCCGTGCGCGTGTCGCGGCGGCCCAGCGGCACCGCCCACGTCGGACCGCTCAGCTGCATTGGTAAAACATGGAACCAAATTCAGACGAACTGATGATCAAATTATGCATCAACAACTACGTATTTTTTTTGTTGTTGGTTTGTTATTCGCATGAGGTAGCAGCCATTGGAATATTGGATCTGCATGCATGGGGAAATCTCGAGTGCCATGGACTGCAACTTGCGACTGTGCCACTGAACAGACCGGAACAGTGGGCACATGCTCAGTGGGCGTTCGGCGACAAAACGAGCTCGCTCAGATCAGGAAGCATCCGTCCCCCGGCAGGCCTGAGCGGTTGGTGAGGAAGGCTGGCCGGCGGCCCCCACGCCGCCCGGAGCATGTTTGACGGGACCCGATCGGTCGAGTCCATGTCGAGTCGAGTGCGTGCACGGTGAAGTGAGCAATGCGAGATGAGCTTGGTGATTTACCGGTCGACATGCATGGTGATTGGTGGCAGCAGGTGGTACGGGTGTCGGCAGGTGGTGGTGTACTAGACTACTGCTACTGGTAGTACTCCAGTTACTAACTAGTTCACTGACCAGGTTGACGCCGTCGCGGGCGGCGAGGGCGAGGATGTCGGCGCAGGAGACGACGCCGGGGCAGGCGGCCTCGACCTGGGACTTGATGGAGTCGATGACCTCGTAGCCGCGGAGGGAGTTGGCGTTGGGCCCGGCGTTCTTCTCCCCCGTCAGCGTCGGCGAGTCGTCCAGCAGCACCGACGCGTCGCACCCCTGCAAGGAAAACGCACGCGCCGCGACGGCAGCCCAGACGTCAGCGTCGCTCCAGCGGGGCGCGCATTCAGATGCCGCGCGCGCGCAAACAGCCGGCAGCTGCAACCGCGCGAATTGAATGGGTACCTGGACGAAGCAGTCGTGGAAGAAGAGGCGGAGGATGGAGGCCCCCATCCGCGGCTCCTGCTGCACGGCGGCGGCCATCCCGGAGCGCACGATGGACTGCAGGCTCGGGCAGCTCCCGTCGTAGAACATCGGCGTGAGCTGCGCCGCCGCGCCGAGCGCGAGCACGCACGCCACGGCCGCCGCCGCCGCCCGCCTCAACGACATCACGGCCGACGCCATGGATAGCTTAGATGCTGGTACTAGCAAACTCGCTCTCCCGCTCTCCTCTCCCCGTACGTATCTACTTGCTCGACTTGGGATGGAACGAGAGTAGCTAGCTGCTAGCTACTGCCGCCTCCAAGCTGGTGCCGAGCCTGCACGGCGCCCCCTGAGCTATATAGTGGCCGATTGCGCGCAGTGGTTGCACGCGTGGGCCGGCACGGAACAGAGCAGACATGAGCCGAGTTCCCGTCCGTGACCGAATGGCGCCCGGCACGGATCCATTTGCTCAGTTATTAAACACTTCAACCGCTGGACCGACCTCGAATAACTAACTGCCTGCCCAATATTTATATATATGTATCCGTGTATGTATATGGATGTGTGCACGTGCATGCAGTGGCGTGTGTTACGGCGGCGTTTGGTAACTCGGGTACGGTGACGGTGGGGGTACATGGTAGGTAGGTAGGTGAGTGAGGACCGCCGGCGACGACGGCGTACCGAGCTGGGAACACCTAGCACGGCGGAAGTGGGCATTGCATCGCCCGGCGGCCCCCGTGGGCGTGTGCCCGACTGTCGTCGACCTTTTGGGACCCGGCCGGCCGGGGACGTCGCGATCGGCCAGCGAATGCCAAATATCGCCATATCGATGGCGTGCAACAGCCGCGTACGTACGTACGCTACGCGTAGCTTGGGCGTATGCGCACGCGTGTGTTGCGCCGTGATAGCTCGTATAGACCACTTGTTTTGTCAAGATGTGCCTGGGGTGTGAATGTATACGGCGCCGATGAAAAAGGTGGAAGAACGGCGTAGTGCAACCCAAATAATGACAGCGCTAAAGGTATAAGGACAACTATGACAAGATAAGATTTGATTAAACTAATTGCAATTCATTATAAATGTAACATCAAAATTTATTGTCTCAAGATCATCTCGAATCTTTCTGTTTTAATTTGTGAGCGTCTGCGTCTGTCCTGTATGTTTCGTAAAAAAACTAATTATCTGTTGACACATTTCATGAGTGAAATAATATGTCGCTTTTCTAACCATTGGGTTAAAAATCCAACAATTTGGATTCATCCTTGGAAAATGTGAAATAAATTGGAAACATTTTATTTGGAAGCTTGGAACATTTTTCATATATTAATATAGGATGATTGAAAAGCATGTATAGGGGGTACTTCAGGTTATATGTTTTCACAATGACACATGGAGTAATTTAGATGCGAATTTAGGTTGGTTAAATACTTTAGATTATTTTTTAATGATAGAGGTAGATAGTTTAGATGTAGATTAGGGGGTTCTGTTGTTCATAATGTCAAATGTGGGTATTTTATATGCAAACTTAGGGGTTACTTTAGGCTACGATTGATCTATAATGATAGATATCGGTAACTTAGAAGCAAATTGCCAATTAGAATCAGTGAATGAAATGAAATAGACCCTCCCCTGCCATTTCACTTAAAAAACCTCTAGCCAAAACTACTTTCCCTTTTGTGAGGAACTGTATGAATGTTATGAAGGGTTAGCTACATGTGGAAAACTGCATCCATTGAGCTATATAAGTGCTTAATCCACATAATAACTGTAAGTTTAGGCCCTACTTGGAACATCATATTTTGTTTGTTGAAAATTTTGACGTTTCTGTGCTGTTTAATTTCCTACCGAAAAATGTTAAACAACTTGTGCCTTTATTGCGGGTGTTCCCACCACTTAATTAGGAGTTGATCTGGCTTGTGATTCACGTTGCCATTCACCAGAGAGATAACGAACCTGTTTTACTCTGCAAAGCTAATTTGTCCCAAGAACATGCAGCTGCAACTGGACAAAGTTCACGTGCATGCCTATCAGTAGCCAAATATTCCGGGCCGACGGCTGTCGGGGGATAAACACAAAGGAGAAAACATACATCCATGCAAAAATAATAATTTTCCCTGGCAAATCAAATTCCAATAATTTCTGCCTGCTCATTAAGATTCAATAGTGTGATCAACATGTAAATCAGAGTTGGAGCAGTTTAATCATTCGGCCGGACGGACTAAAAATTATCCTGTTCCAAACATCCAAACATCCGATGTGATCCGGACTAAAAATTAGTTTCCGGATTCAAACACCCCCTCAAAAGTCTGCGGCACGTCGAGTTGGGTTGAATGTTGCTGGTAACTAGCAGCGTCTAAAGATCACAATCATTCGAATGGTCTACCATTGCTGCGTAGGACGTACGATCGAGTTTGCATCGGCAATGCTGAACTGGAGTCGATGCGCTGCATCCACGGAGCAGATAAAACTAGGCATATAATCGCAGGGTTCTGGAGCGCCCCGGGCCCTCAGCTCTCTTTTGCTGGAAATAGAGACGGAGAACGCGAGCAAGAAATAGGTCAATAATGTTACAGATGAGTAGAACCTATTTTTGTCCCTCATGAGAATGCTTTTGCCTCAGTATGGCATTCACATCATGTATAACTTCTGAAATCACTCATGAGCAAGCATTCAGTAGCTAGATTGAGAGGGCAACGCGATATTATCCTGTTGTGCTCACGCTGCTATTAAACTCAGGAGAGAGGGACCACCACCTGTGGGCAATGTAGCAATGAGTAACCCGAGTGCGTGGAAGTTTCTCACCCTCAGTTCAATTCCTAATCGCAATTTTTTATTTTTTACACCCGAGTGCGTGGGCAATCTCAGCTTAAGATCAATCTTCTAGCTCTATTCGCACTCCTATGCATGCGAGAGAGATGGAAAGAGATATGGTGTGGACTAGCAAAAGATCATTATTGTTGTATGAATTACACTATGCCGGAAAAACATATTAGTGACGCGTCTAGATAGTTATTAGTGACGCGGAAAAAACATGTCACTTATATTGCGTTTGTGATATGAACACATCATAAACGTTGAAAAATGCGTCTGTGACGAGACCTCATCAGAGACGCGAATTGCTAAAATACGTTTGCGATGAGACCTCATCAGAGACGCGAATTGCTAAAATACGTTTGCGATGAGACCTCATCAGAGACGCGAATTGCTAAAACGCGTCTGTAATGATGAATTGAAAAACGCGTCTGTAATGCGGACTTGTGCTTGAATGACTATTGAAGAACTTCACATGTGCTTGAGTGACCGTTGACTGCTAGCCCTAAAGAAAACCATTTTGTGGATGATTGAGCTGCAAGTAGTTACCTTCTATTTCCTGCATCAGGATATGTGACCTGCAAGTAGCTCACGACTCTTAAATCCTACACAGATTTTCTGAAACTCCACTCTCTGAAGCAGTGTTATGACTTATGACTAGCTGAAACAATGAATAATGGTAAGTTTAGAGCAAACATGACAAGTAGCTGAAATAGCAAAAATTTCCCTACCCGTGAAGCATCACTTAGATTCACACTTCACTAGGCTCTTCAACCTTTCACCTCTGCGAGCACCTTATCAAGGGCTTTATGCTGCAAATATCAGAATTATGAACAAAAGTTTAAAACTTGCAAAAGAAAAAAGCAACCCAGCGAGCTAGTGCAGAGTCCCTGTCAATATATCCCGCGTGATTCAAAAATTCAAATGCCTTGGGAATAAATAAACTTGAAGGGAAAGCGTTAAGGTTATGGTGTAGCATACCAGGAACTGCAATTTAGAATCTGATTTGGTAGCACAAGATAGAAAATGCCTAGCAAAAATTAAACAGCGACATAACCATTGCCAACACACACTAGTTTTTTTCTTGCCCTGTTTCGGTCAAAACTGATTTGCTAGCTCAGCAATCCATTCATCGATCCATCATCATCAGAGAAAAGTAGCCGAGCGCATCTGTTTTGAGTGTGCTGGTACTTCAGGGTTAGGGAAATGGTCGGCACGACGGCAGTGCAGGATCCATCTATCACTGCAGGGAGATGAGTCCCAAAGAATGACTGGTACAAGGTGTTGATGCTGGAAGACAGACAACAAAGTCTAAATAACCCAAGCCACATGTATTATTTCAGATCAACAAGAGTGCCAAAAAAATTAATATTGGACAGGTGCCATCACACAATTTCAGTTTCTTCATGACTAACTGGTGATACGTAATAACAATCACTAACTAGCAGCTATTCTCACTAACCTAACAACAAGAGCTGTTAGGAGCTGGCTATTATAATTGTGAGTCCCAGCAACTTAACGACATTTGCCATGTAGATTACCGTGCACAGTGACTAAACCTCCTCCTAACAAGTGAACATGGAAAACTCGAGCCTGCTAGTTGCTAGCTAAGGCGATATCTATCACCTTGTAGTCACAGTTAGCATGCAAGATAAGGAAGAAACCTGCAGGATCACATGACTCACGTTCCACACTAGTTAATTAGGTGATCCATTTGATATAATAGGCAGAATAAGAGAGACACCACATATTTTATTTTCACACAAATTCATCCTATCGACATTCTATCAAACACTTCATGATGTGGGGAATGGGAGACTTGGTCAGTTTGCTTACCAGCAGATTTAGGTGATGGCGTGATGCACGCAAACGGCTTGGTGACGGAGTCGGACAGACGCATATGTCAGGCCCGGGGATACGGGATTGTCCACGTGGCACACTTCACCTAGGATACGGGATGAGACATGGCCCACGCCCTACATCTATTGTAACTACTCGTAATGCAGTAGGATTACTCGTACAGTAGTTAGACTAGTTGGGTACGGTAGGAAACTACCCGAGAAGTACTCGGATAGGACTCATTGACTTGTACCCAACTAGGACTCCCATGTAAACCTGTCCCCCAGACTATATAAGGGTGGACAGGGACACCCTCAGGGATAATCATCATCAAAGGCAATACAAACCACACAGGACGTAGAGTATTACGCTCTCAGCAGCCCGAACCTGTCTAAAACCTTGTGTTCCTTTGCACCTTCGAGTTCCTGATCTCGGCGACACCCTATCTCCAAACTCACCACCTCGGGGGTATCCCTCAGTGGGCGTGGCGGTAAAATACCGACAGCTGGCGCGCCAGGTAGGGGGGCTCATCGAAGATCCACTGGATAACTCGATGGCGTCGTTCAACTTCACCAGCGTTGTGCTCGACGAGGGCACGACTTTCATCTTCAGCTCTTGGATCTGCATCGCCAATGGTTTGGGTGGCTTCAACGGCCACCTAGCCAACTCCAAGCAGCCGGAGGCTACTTCATCAACTACAAGCAGCGATCTTGATGACTTCGTCGACAACCTCGACGACACGCTGCTTCCTGATCTGGTCCAGCAGATGGAAAAGATGTCCATTTTCAAAACGACTTTAACTCGAGATGCAACAGATCTACCCGACTCGAATTCAAACCGATCTAAAAAGACTCCACGATCCAAGTCCCTCTCTGACTTGGAGGAGGATTTGGATCTGCTACTCCAAATCGAGGACGTGGGCGCCACCGCTAGCCGGGAGGCCCCCGTTCTCGACATCTACTCGGATCCCGATGAAGAGTACTCAACGTGCGGTACTACACCTTCAAGCCGGATCCGAATAGGACTCGGAGGTGAGGGAGCCACCACCCGTTGGGCGGCCCCCGCCCCCGAAAACCACTCGCAATCCGACGGCCACACCGAAACCTTTTCGGGTAACTTTCTGGGTTTAACCATTACATCTACGCCACAAGGACCTTTCGCGTACTGGAAGGGTTTTGAGCCCTCCGAACTACTCGATTACGAATCTCGCCTTGTGGCCTTCATGCAAGAACTACCCTTCCAAGAGGGTAGACCTCTTTCTCCTATCGCGGAAGAAGGAGAGAGTAGCACAGAGCTACTCGAGTACAACCTCAGGGCTAACCACTCGCCGGATCGACAAGTCTGCATGGCTTCCCTTCGCAACGCGGAAGAAGACGAGCTGGGCACTCAGTACGATAATGAACAACTCGCGGATGTCTCAGCCGATGAGCCCACAGCAGACGCTCCCCAAGATGAAGACGAGGAGCACCGGAGGATTAGGCGGGCAAAGAATGCCAAGCGTGCTCAACGCAGGCGCAACGCGCAAAACCGCGCCCTCGAACCAAGGGATCTCAACAACGCCTTTGCAGCAGTCGCAGATCGCGAGTACCGTACGCTGATTGGCGCCATTGCAGAGGCAGCACTCTTAGCACAACAACTCCCATCTACCCTCAGATACAAAGGTTGCAGTACTTGACCCAGCGCGCGCTCGTGCAACTCGATGGGCAACATCCAGTGTCGTCCACTCGGAATCAGCTCTCGAGATCTGAGCAACATGGGGATACCGCGCTGGTCAGTCGCACTCTTGGAGGAGGCCAAGGGAGTCGGAGGAACGACAACCGCCAGTGCCACGAGGGCCACCCATCTACGCGTGGCAACAACGAACAAGAAGTACAACAACCCCCTCGAAACCAGCGTGGGGCAAGGCACCCCCTCCATGATGCTCCCACGGTCGACCGCAGGCAAAAAATAAACGAGGGTCGCGACGCGCGGATTGTTATTGAAGCAAGGAGAAGGGACCGTCCCGGCAGGTACCTCGACGACGACGACAACAACCGTCTCCCCGCCTTCACCACCAGCATCACCGACAAGTCCTACCCCAAGGACTTCAAACCAGTCTGAATCCTCAAGTACGACAGTAAGCAGGACCCGCGCCAGTGGCTTCGTTGCTACTCTATTGCCATTGAAGTTTTAGGGGGATCCAACTCTACAAAAGCTCTCTACTTCCCGGTGGCCCTGGAGCCTGCACCCCTCCCGTGGCTCGAAAGCCTCAAGCCAAACTCCATCGACTCATGGGAGGACATCAAGCGGACTTTCATCGACAACTTCCAGGGATCCATGATCAGGGCAGTCACTCGTCACGACTTGTCCCAGGTGAAGCAGAAGATGAACGAGACCCTGAGGTCTTACACAAGGCGTTTCTTTGAGACACGCACTACCATCGCCAACACCGATGAGGACGTCATCTGCTGCTTCCAACACGACCTCTTCTTGAAGAACATGTACCACGAATTCGAGCGCAACCGCCCGACTACTGCCGTAGAGCTGCGTGACATGATGGCAAGATGTGCTGACCAGGAGGACGAGGAAAACGACCGCTTCCCCAAGCGCAACCACGACAAACAAGGCAATGCCAACGGCCACTTCGACAAAAGCCAGCGGAACCACTCGGGGAACCCCCGAAAGCACAAGCCAGACCATGAAGTCGCTGCTGTCGAGCGCAACCCGCGAGGCAAGAAGTCGGGGAACAACCAGTCGGAATACGAGCAAGTCTTGCACAAGCAATGCCCGATACACCCGAAGTCGTGCCACACGCTCTTCGAGTGCGTCACCAACCGCAAATCACTCAACGCTCCACCCCTCCATCAAGCAGGAAAGCGAAAGGACAAGGAGGACGATGAAGAAGGAGGTGACAAGTCGGGGGCTCAAGAATTCCAGGACCCGAAGAACGTCGTCAACGTCATCTTCGGCGGAGACGGCGGGTTCCCCTCCAAACGCGCGCAGAAGCTAACGCTGCGCGAAATACTCTCTGTGGAGCCAGCCACAACAAGGCTTTTGAGATACAGCAAGGTCCCGATCTCCTTTTCCAGGGATGATCAATGGACCAGCTTCTCCGAGCCGGGAAAATTCCTGCTTGTCATAGACCCTGTCATGGCAGGTTCACAGCTCACCCGAGTACTCATCGACGGCCGAAGCGGCCTTAACCTGCTCTTCGCGAGTACTCTCAAGAAGATGGGACTGGACATCTCCAAGATGCTCACTCCTAGTAAAGCTCCCTTCTACAGGATCATCCCGGGCAACGCGGCTACACCACTCGGGTCAGTGGTCCTGCCAGTCACATTCGGGACAAAAGACAACTACTGCACCGAGTACATCAAGTTCAAGGTGGCGGATTTCAACTCGTTGTACCACGCCATTCTTGGCAGGCCGGCACTAGCCAAATTCATGGCCGTGCCCCACTACATGTACCTACTACTCAAGATGACAGGCAAGACAGGCGTCCTCACACTTCGTGGCGACCTGAAGAAGTCGTACGACTGCAACCAGGAGGCGACTGAGTATGCCACAACTTCACGCGTGCCAGAGCCATCTGCAAAAGTACTCGCGGACGCGCTAAAGCTGACCAACGCAGAGATGGAAATCTCCAACCAGCAGCCAAGCCAGTCGAGGATTAAACCTAACCCCAGTGACGTCGGCATCAAGACCATCCAGCTGCAAGAAGGCGACCCGTCCAAGACTGCTCTGATTGTAGGCGGCTTAGGTGTCAAATAGGAAAGCGCGCTCGTCAGCTTCCTTTAGGGGCAACCGTGATATATTCGCGTGGAAACCAGCGGATATGGCAGGGGTGCCCAAGGAGTTGATCGAGCACTGCCTAAAAGTCGACCCTAAAGCCACTCCGAAGAAGCAATGTCTACGTCGTTTCGCCCCCGACAAGAGGGAGGCCATTAAGAAAGAGTTAGCAAAACTACTCGCAGCTGGTTTTATTAAAGAAGTATACCACCCCGAGTGGCTAGCCAACCCTATACTTGTACTCAAAAAGAATAATAATGAATGGAGGATGTGTGTGGATTATACTGATTTCAATAAACACTGCCCAAAGGACCCCTTCGCGCTCCCACGCATCGACAAGTCATCGACTCCATGGCTGGCTGTGTTTTGCTCTCCCTCCTCGACTGCTACTCGGGCTACCATCAGATAGCTCTCAAAGAGGAAGATCAGATCAAAACGGCGTTCATCACCCCCTTTGGAGCATATGCTTATACTACAATGTCTTTTGGGTTGAAGAATGGGGGAGCCACCTATTAACGGGCCATCCAATTGTGCCTTGCAGATCAACTTCACCGCAACGTTGAGGCTTATGTGGATGATGTGGTCATCAAGACTAGATCCCACGACGAGTTCATCACTGACCTCGAGAAGACTTTCAACATCTTGCGACGGTTTTGATGGAAGCTCAACCCGATAAAGTGCGTCTTTGGCGTCCCTCAGGGCAAACTACTCGGGTTCATGGTCAGCCACTGCGGGATTGAAGCAAATCCAGAGAAGATTAACGCCATCACAGCCATAGATGCTCCAAAGACAATAAAAGACGTCCAGAAGCTCACTGGCTGCATGGCAGTTTTGAACCGCTTCATCTCCCGACTTGGAGAAAGGGGACTACACTTCTTCAAGTTTCTCAAGCACCACGACAAGTTTAAGTGGACCGAGGAGACAAACCAGGCGCTACAAGATCTCAAACATCACTTGCAGTCACCACCCATACTGACGGCTCCTCAACCAGGCGAGAACCAGCTGCTCTACATCACTGCGACTACTCACGTTGTGAGCACGGCAATCGTGGTGGAACGACAGGAAGAAGGCCATGCTTTTGGAGTGCAGCGACCAGTTTACTTCATCATCGAAGTCCTCTCAGTATCTAAGGTTCGTTACCTGACGATTCAAAAAATTCTTTGCGGTATCCTCATCACTTCCAGTAGGCTTCGCCACTACTTCGATGCATACAATATCCTGGTGGTCTCCGACTTCCCATTGCGGATATCCTCCACAATCGGGACACTACCGGGCGCATCTCCAAGTGGGTGATGGAGCTGGGAGCCCTCACAATCGACTTCAAGCCCCGGATAGCCATCAAGTCACAAGCACTAGTCGATTTCATGGCGGAGTGGCGAGAAAACCAAGTGGAAGCCCCAACCAACCAGCCGGAGCATTGGGTCATGTACTTTGACGGTTCACTCAAGCTTGGTGGCGGTGGTGCGGGAGTACTTTTCATCAGCCCGAGAGGAGAACAACTCAAGTACGTGTTTCAAATACTATTCGAGGTTTTCCAACAACAAGGCCGAGTACGAGGCATTGTTGCACGGCGTACGCTTGGCAATCTCCCTAGGCATCAAGCGACTACTAGTCTATGGCGACTCCTTACTGGTGGTTCAACAAGTCAATAAAGAGTGGGACATCAATATGTACACCATGGACGCCTATGTCATGGAAATACGCAAGCTCGAGAAAAAGTTCTCGGGGCTGGAAATTCACCATGTGGTCCACAACAACAATGTGGGCGCGGACATGCTCTCTAAATTGGGTTCTGATCGAGCTAACGTCCCACCGGGAGTATTCGTTCACGAGTTGCATCACCCTTCCATCAGGGCACCAAACTCAAGTTCCATCGTTCAGGGTCCCAAGGAATCCGATCGAGAGGTCTTGATGATCGAGGTCGACTGGAGGGTGGCCTTCATCGACTACATCTAGGAGCACAAATTACCCCCCGGCGTCGACCCAAAAAGTGCTGAAGCTACTCGCATCCTACGGCGCAGCAAAGGGTATGTTCTAGTCGGAGGCAGTCTGTATAAGCGTGGATCAGCTTCAAGCATACTCATGAAGTGTGTCAGCACGGAGGAGGGCAAGAAAATACTCCAAGAGATTCACGAAAGTGTGTGCGAGAACCATGCTGCTTCTACTGGCGTTTTGTTTGGTTTCTACTGGCCGACTGCTTTGGCACATGCCGAAGCACTCGTTCGCCGGTGTACCAACTGCCAATTTTTTGGCAAACAGTCTCATGTTCCGGCTCATAAACTTATCACCATACTACCTTCATGACCGTTTGCATGTTGGGGTCTGGACATGATTGGGCCTTTCACAACTACGCCAGGAGGCTTCACACACGTGTTGGTGGCCATCGACAAGTTCACAAAGTGGATCGAGTACAAACATATCGCAACGCTCACTGCTGATCGAGTGGTTATTTTCATCTGCGATATGTTACACCGCTTTGGTTTCCCCAACACTATTATCACAGACATGGAGTCCAATTTCCACTCGCATGAGTTCTGGCCAGGTTGAGCGCGTCAATGGCTTGATAATTGATGGCCTGAAGAAAAGACTTTATGATGAGAACAGCAAAAAGGGTGGCAAGTGGATCAACGAGATCTCATCAGTAGTCTGGGGGCTTCGCACACAACCAAGCGAAGCCACAGGCCAGTCGCCTTTCTTTCTCGTATACGGGTCTCAAGCCATATTACCAGCTGATGTGATGTGGAAGTCTCCACGACTGGAAATGTTTGACGAAGGCGAGGCTGACACTGCACGACGACTGAAGCTTGACTCAGCTGAGAAAATCCGATGCAATGCATTATTGCAATCGGCTCATTACCTTCAAGGAGTTCGTCGTTACCATGATACGAACGTTCAACGGCGCTCTTTCAACGTTGGAGATATGGTTCTTCGACGGATCCAGGATGATACTGGTCTTCACAAGCTTAATTCACGATGGGAAGGACCTTTCATTGTGCACAAGGTCACAGGCCCTGGATCTTATCGCTTGCAGTACCCGGACGGCCAGGAGGTACCAAACTCATGGAATATTGAACACCTGCGTCGGTTTCATCCTTAAATCAACTGGGGCCATCATCTATTGGTTCCTAGAGGTTAATTGTACTAGTACAACTCCGTTTTACAGGTTTACGACTGGTACTACGCGCAAGTTTACTAAAGGGGCCTCGTTGCCATACTCCCAGTACCTAATTACTAGAGTACGACTAGTCTTTTGGGTTTCTGAAAGGCCTTTGTGCTTATATTTCTAGTACAACTCCGTTTTACTGGTTTTCGACCGGTATCATATGCAAGTTTGCTGAAGGGGCCTCGCTCCCGTATTTCCAATAACATATTACTTGTTTTCGACTTGTACACTATGTTATTGAAGGGGCCTTGCTCCCATGACAAGAACTTTACTTGTTTACGGCTGGTTCCATACCAGTTCGACTACTTTGACTACTTGTCTTGACTACATTCCTAGTCGGGATCGATTCCGACTAGCTGGATTCATTGACCGCTCATGCACTAGCGGCTACTTGCTCTACGCTTGGGCTCGGGGCCTAGCGCTACCTTTCTGCTACGACTACTTTATGCTCGTGGCTCGGGGGCTCGATATGACAAGGCACTCAACTTGTCTTAAAAGGCAGCTTTCATGCCTCCATGTTAGATACCGTACAATTACTCAACAACTCCCGACCCAAGAGGCTTTTTAAGATTTATCTTGGGTATATATTTGTTAACCATTATTTCAGGGACTTTATTCCGAAATAAGAGATTTGTTCAATTTATTACCCAGAGGTCTTGTTTAGTCATTGGATTAGGGCACAATGATTGGTTTGAGAGGTAATCTTGGGTGTTTGTTGGGGATGTTATTTGTCTCACCATCTTTTCAGGGAACTCATTCCGAAAAGAGAGGTTTTTCAAATTTACTACACCAATTTGGCTACGTTTACCATCAAATCTTTACTATCATATTGCATGCCACGATTCTTTGGATCCTTAATTCCAAAACTTAGGGATTTGGATTCAAGGCTCGGGGGTTGTGGGACATCTGTCATCAGTGACTTATTTTTCAAATCTGCTGGAAGATAAGGATAGAAGACTCAAGATTAAAATTGATCCTCAGCCTGATTCTACGAGTCAACCTAAGGCTCGGGGGCTACTCCATATTGAGTGCGAATTTAATCGCACCCCATATAAAGAAGAATGCATGACTACTTGGGGCATGAGCACCTCACAGCCTCGATGCTGCCAAAGAAGTACTCGAAGGGCACCTTCAAGATGGAGTTCACGAGAACTCGAAGACGCCTTCAAAAGTACTCGGACGCCTACACTACCCGGCTACGAAGAGCTCGGGGGCTTGTCAGACCCGGGAACACGGGACTGTCCACATGGCACACTTCACCTAGGATACGGGATGGGACATGGCCCACACCCTACATCTGTTGTAACTACTCATAATGCAGTAGGATTACTCGTACAGTAGTTAGACTAGTCGGGCACGGTAGTAAACTACCTGAGAAGTACTCGGATAGGACTCCTTGGCTTGTACCCGATTAGGACTCCCATGTAAACCCGTCCCCCGGACTATATAATGGCGGACAGGGACCCCCTCAGGGACAATCATCATCGAAGGCAATACAAACTACACAGGACATAGAGTATTACGCTCTCATCGGCCCAAACCTGTCTAAAACCTTGTGTTCCTTTGCACATTCAAGTTCCTAATCTCGGCGACTGTCACACCCGATTCTTGAAAGAACCAGATGCATCTCATGTGTGCTCCAGGATCATGTTCACACACACATGATAGACGGAAAAGTGTAATATATCAAAGACAATGCTCAATAAATAACTAAATAAAGTATTTAACAAAATTACACTCCGAATAAAAGAGACACAAAGGTCTTTAAATGATACATCGATATACCCTATACGAAGTCTGCAACAACTCCGTCTTCCACAGGCGATGACTGGTGAACGCAAGGCCTAGAACTCCACGAAGTCGTCGAAGTTCTCCTCTTCAAAGTTCTCTTCTGAACAGCAGGGGGCAAGGGTGAGTACTCTTATGGTTGGTACTCAGCAAGTGGGGTGAATATGCAAGGCCATCAAGGATAGGCTAAGGTTTGCAGCAGCGGTCACTTTTAGTTGGTCAAGTATTTATTAGCGAGCACCTATTAACTAGGTTTAAGTTTATATCATCCCACTTTAGCAAAAACATAAAGGTACCAGCAACATAAACATAAACCACGAACCACAATTTAATTAATCTTCAAGTTTCATTATCATGTAAGGGTCCAAGCCACTCTTAACCGTGAGTACGGCTGTTATAACAGTTTTACACTCTGCAGAGGTTGTACACTTTACCCACAAATCGTGTTCCCCTGAGTCACCCGGGTTTGCAAGGCCCTTAAACACTTCCGAGGTGAGTGGCGAGGGTACACTACGAAGCCTTTACAAAGACATGTCGAGAGCTAGGCAGCCCGTTAGAGTTTCAGTAGCAGTGTGGTCCATAAATCTCCCTAATGGTCAGCTCCTTAGCAAAGGCAGCTACCCCAAGAGGACCGGGCTATGACCCCTATCACCGACCCCCTCCTTGCCCTTTCGGTAAAGCCACCAGCTAACTACACATCTAATTAATTGGCTAAGGTCAGAGCCATATGACTTTGTGGTTGCACTATTTTCTTGGGTGGTTCTCCATGTTCCCATTAAACAAAGTTGATCTTGAATTAACGCGGTATAACAACAATATGGAACGTGAACAATATTGCCATAAGAGTAAACCAACACCAATCCCAAAGTTTGCAACTAAGCGTGACTACCCAACATGAATAGTAAACCCAGGTGTTTCAAGGTTCGGGGTAAAAGACTAGGTATGTCCTTAGTATAGGTAACACATCAAGTTTATGCAAGCAACATTAAAGTAAAGTGAATTATCATGCTATTGTTGGGATAAAATAGAATATGCAGGGGAGGAAATCCACTTGCCTTCTTCAAATAGCTGTTGATTCTCTTCCTCGTAAATTTGCTCTTGGTCTTGCTCGAACGTCACGTTATCTACGCAATCACACAAACAAGCGTACACAAACAAATAAGAAACAGTACAATAAAATAGTACAAACAGAAAGTAAAAAGATGATAATATTGTAGTTCATGATGCAAGGATCGCGTGAGCGCAAGAATCGCTGAAATCGGAGTTGAAACGATGAAGATATGGCTAAAACAGTGATTCAGGGACCTAACTGCGAGAGTTTTGAACTTTCAGGGGCTAGATCTAAAGAAATCAGGGGCTAAAACATAATTAAACCTTAAACAGAGGGTCGGGGTGCAAAACTAGAGGTCCTGGACGGCGGTTACTAATTCTGGAAAGGTCAGGGGTCGGGATAGAAAAAGAAAGGGCTCAACTCTAATTATTTTTCTACTAATCTGGACTGCGGGTTGATTCCTGGAAAACCTAAGGATCTTTCTGCAAAAGTTCTGGGGACGGCTAGGGTCGGGCGAATATGGTCCGTTGGATAAGAATCGGGCGGCGGGGTAAGGGTCGGGCGAATCGGACACGGCTCGGATCTGTTCTGGCCATTAGATCTAAATCGAGCGGCAGGGTAAGGGTCGGGCGAAGACGGCGTCTCGTGCGTGGCTCAGATTCGTTCTGGCCGTGAGATCTAGATCAGGCGGTGGGACGAGGGTCGGCTCGACGGAGTAAAAATGGTCGGGCGAATCGCTCCGCTGCGCTGGGCGCTGGCGGCGAGCGAGAGCGGCGGTGGACGGCCGGAGTTCACCGAATCCGGTGTTCCGGGACTCAGTTCAGGCTGGGGTTATGCCGGGGAGATAGAGGGCGGCATGGCGAAAGTGATGGTGGTCACGGGACGGCGAGCGTAGACCGACGGCCACAGCGGCGGGCAGAAACAGATCTCCGGTGAGCAATTAGGGCTGCGATAGAGCGAGAGAGAGAGGGGAAGCGGCAGCGGCTTGATGCTCACCACCACGCGGATCTCCGGCTAGAGTTGTAGTCACTGGAGAAGCAGAGGGACGGTGAGTCGATGGAGGTGCGGCGACACGGGGCGGCGGCGTTCCTCTGGTGTGCGACTTCCAACGGCGTGCGACGGTGCGGAGTAGGAGAAGGGGCTGACGACGGCTCTGGGTGCAAAGCGGGGCTCCGGCGTGGGTCTTATAGGGGCGGAGTGGCCGGGGAAAAGGGAAGGCGGCGGCTCACGCGGCGGCCTGCGAAGGAAAGGGGCGGAACCGCGGCCAGTAAGGCAAGCCTGCGTCGCGAGGAAGGAAGGAGAGACGCGGGCGACGGTGTGGAGTCGATCTGGATTCGGGATGAGAAAAAAAGGAAAGGGGAGGGAGCGCGGACGACGGCTCGGCGGCGTAGCGCGTCTGGAGCCGCAGCAGAAAAAGGAAGGAGGGAGCGGTGCGAGAGGAAGAAGAAAGGAAAGGAAGGAGAAGGCGCCGACAGGTGGGACCCAGCTGTCGGTGGGAGAGGGGTAAGGGAGAGTGAGCGGATTGGGCCGGCCGAGCTGGGCCGCGGGGGAAAAAGAAAAGGAGAAGAGAAGGAAAAGAAAAGAAGAGGAGGAGAAGAAAAATAGAAGGAGAAGAGAGAGAGGTTTGGGCCGGGCTGAAAGAAAAGAGGAGAAGAGAAATAGAGAGAGATACATGCATAATTTTATTTTGTGATTTTTATAAAAATATTTATAAAATTTTATTTTCCTATATTTTTGAGTGTTACAGCGACACCCTACCTCCAAACTCACCACCTCGAGGGTATCCCTCGGTGGGCGTGGCGGTAAAACACCGACAGCATATGGATGACGCCCGCGGAGGAGGCCCTTCCTGAAGCCCTTCTCAACAGCGCAGATCCCTTGTTGGCGGCGAGTGGAGGAGGCCCTCCTAGCGGCGCGGAGCCCTTCCCGACGGCGCGCAGAGGAGGAGAAAGCCTGGTGCAGCGCGATAGAGATCCGGGGAGAGCGGCCCACCTGAACAACGATACGCATATGTTCCGTCGCCACGGGTCACTGCCGTGGTGCCGCCTCGCCGGCAGCCTAGGCCCACTCTTACGCAGCCGTTGCCGCGTTGCTGGCCCTAGCAGCCGCCGGCCGGAATTTGCCGGGGGAAGGCCGGAGCCCGGAGAAGTCGGTGAGGTGCTGCATAGCCAGCGGTCGGAGGCATGGCTCCCCGTTCTCATCAGCCCCGCCGTGCGGAGCTACTAGGCCCGTCGAGGAAGGGGCAAAGCAGAAAGGAGTCTCCCACACCTGCACCTTCGTTGGGTTCAGACTCCGTGGATCTGCCTCGTGGAGGTCTGAAGGATGAGGCCGGGATGAGGTGACGATGTTGGAAGGTGCAGTGGTGGCGCGTGGGGGAGGAGGTCGGGTTGGGAGAGGCAGAGTGACAGATGCGAACCATATTCGCTTCGTTGGATGAAATGCTTGGGTCCGGCTAGAGTTATCTAAGACGCGGTTCATGAGAACGGGTCACTGTTGACTTTAACATTAGAGACGTGGTTTAACTCGAGCCGTCACTGCTAACTTAGCAGTGACACGTTTTGTTGAGGTGTGTCTCTAATACATCCATTCTAAAGGTATATCTAGTCTGAGCAAAGATATTAGTGACGTGTTTTGACTACATACCCGTCACTATTATATCAGTGACGCTTAAGTGTCTTTTTTGTTGATTTTTTACATAGTGTTAGTTATCTTATGGGTAGTAATTTGTTTTATTTTTATTATATTGGTCTTGCTCAGGTAGACTCGCATCGGCACTAAAGAGACGTACTATCTCGGTTCAAGTAAAGTTGACGTTTCGCATGATAAAAAACGTACTACCTAAGATAAGTACGCGGGAGGTAGTATCTTTCAAAAAGGAGAGTGCTCACCAGTGATCTAATCTGTGTGCCATTGTCTGTTCGCTTCTGCTTGGTGCAGCCGATCGATGTAGCCACTTTTTTACGCCATGAACGAACGCTCTGTTGTTGAGGTGAATGCATGGTTATAAGGAATCGCGATGATGGTAGATTATCTAAGCCGCACCATACCGGTGTAATCTGCTAAATATTTTTCATCTCTACACCGATCAAGTGATTCACCATTTGGAAGCAAATTGACAAGAAAATATATACACTATATGTACCACAGTCCCAATACGCTGATTACATTGCCGTCGGTATAAGTCACTTTATTGATCGATCATCACTTGAGAAATCTTGAATTGCCAACCGATGGTCACTTAGTTTATCGATGACAACTGATTTTTACCAACTAATAACGTGGGACTCTAATGTAGTGCTGTAGTACTGTGACACCGTGACAGTTGGGACAGTACACTGCACAGCGGCCATAGCTAGGAGCCCTAGGACTAATCAAACACAAAATGATGACCCGGCCCTGCTGTGGATCTGTAACCGGCCGCCTGCAACTGTCTTGGTAGAGAGAGAAGAGGCCAAGGCAGGGTGCGCTGGCTCGACCATGCCCCTGACAGAGACCCCGGCCTGGTACGTGCATGAAACGCTAGGTGGTGCCCGTTTGACGTTTCCTGGCACCTTGTGCCGCCGGTACGCCCGCATGGTTGGACTTGGACCTGAGCAAAGCTAGCAGACGCCATGGATGAGCATGCGTGCATGCTGCAGCAAATAGCCATGGATAAACATGACGGCCGATGCTGCAGAGAGCAGTTGCGTTTCTCGACTTGGATTCGTATTAGCAGGTGGAGTGGAACGACCCTGCAGCGCATCGCGGCACCGGCACATGCGGGGTTTGGAGCCTTGTGACCTGGCCGTGCGAAGACGACGAAGCAGACGATCTGTGACCGATCCATGTCCTGCACTGTGTACACATTTGATTGTTTGAATAAGCTTCTTCCCAGAGTACGGCCAGACCTTTGCTGCAGGTTATACTACCAAGTTGGGGATGGCGCGAATAACGAGGACATGGCAGAGGTCTAAGGTCTTGCTGGGGAGGAAGAGGAAGTACTCCCTAGTTGTTAGTGAATGCCCAATGGCGATTGTTCTGGCCATGGTGTGCATGCAGAGCGAGGGAGAAGGTGGCCGGGGTTAGTTGCAGGTCCCTGTCTGATTGCGGTAGCATAGCACGGGGGTGCTTTGGTTAGTTGTGGGGAATCTTTTTACCATGTGCCTAAAGGGGACCTTTGTCGCATTAGGTGAAGTATCTTCCTTCTTGTCCTCAAATCTCAAGTAAGTACGCACAACAAGTTACTAATTTTGTGCTCAAGTTGCTATAGAAAATAAGTTGCTGAAGTACATGTGTCCTATTTGACAAATCATACATATTGAATATGGCTTTCTTATGATATATTTTTACCTTCCTAGCTATTCTTACATTTTGAAAGGAGCAATGATGATGTCATAATGATCAAAAGGCCAAGTACATTTTAAGATGCATATGCCTTGTTTTTCCCATAAGGCCTCCTCCAACGGCTGCCTCTAAGCTAGCTCATAGCATTTTTTAATCCATGAACAGGGCGCGCTAGCGCTTCTCTTCGCGCTAGCTCGCACGCTCGCCGATGAGTTCTCCTCTCACAGGCACACTCGCCCAAGCCCCTGCCGGCATTGTGCCGAGCTCGCTTGAGCTAGCTGGTGGCTCTTGCCGTTGGAGGCGGCCTAAGAGTTTTTATGGTCCATATGCATTTTCCGAGAAGTTATTTTTTTACGCTCTCATCCCCCACCCCCCCGCGCGCGGTCGTCACGAACCTCATGATGGTCGTTGATGAAGCATAAACTTTTGTTGAATTTTCAGTGAAAGCAAACTATATGAGTGCTTTGTCCATCTTTTGCGAAACGTAAATGCTCTGATATGCCCTCTGATGTTCTTATTGTTGAGAGGAAAAGAAATTCACGTGAACATTTATCAATTTATTCATGCTCTGGAGGGACAGGGGGAGAAACGAGGGGAAATCATTGGAACAGCTCCTCGTTGCAATTCCACATCTGGCATGTATATCTTGCATTCTTGCTTGCACTTTGCAGCTAGCAAGGCTGGAAAACTTATCTGCAGTCAGCTACGGCAATCGGCAGCAAGTCTCAAGCGGCGCATAAATAGCGGGGGAATTGTCAAGGAAGGCAGCTGCAAATCAATGCACGGAGAGCCGCAGCAGATTCAGGCCGAGGCCGGCCTGCTCGCCTTGCTTGCTCCTCCAGGGGGCTGCCGCTGTTTGCCTTCACGAATGAACACGAATGATTGGGCTCTCCTGGTCCCGTCAGGACTTTTGCCTCGGGGACAAGCTACACACACATGCGCCTGCCCACCCATGCATGTTTTCTGTACAGCCGGAGTTGCTCTGTTTCCACGATCCAGGGCGGAGGATAATCGACCAAGCCGGCCGGCGTCTCGGTCGCCATTAATGGCTTCACGAGAAATGGAATCCAGTATTCCGGATGCCAATCGTCAGAAAGATTTTTTTTTTCTTTTGCGAGGAGTCGGAAGGATCTTTTGATTCAGCACCTGCAACTTATGTTTCTTAAACACTGTGCGTTCCAATCCGGTGCGCAGGCTGGAGACTATATCCATTATCTTTTCTTTTTGCGAGGGGAAAAACATAAGTTGCAGGTGAAACATTTCCGAGTGAAGAATCTGATAACGAAATATGATAAGCAGCTGGTGAGATGTTTTGAAACATGTGTATAATTTGTTAATTTTTTTTTACTTAGGACAAACCTTAAAGTAGATATATTCTGGGATGGAGGGAGTAGTTGATTGGAACTAACAAACTTTGATTTTTTTTATATAAGAAAAAGGCACGCCTTGTGCTAGAACGAAGAGAGAATACGATTAAAAGTTCACGCAACTATATTTAGAAAATTTGAAATTAGGTCCGTGTCGGACCAGCAGGCAGGCTGGATATGGGCCCTTTTTTTTTCACTTCCTCGAAAGAGTGGCGACCTGGTACTCCGTTTCGGCCGAATAATACTCTAGTAAGCTTACTTGCTTTTGTTTGTTGGGCTCGTTGACGATCTGGATGGACTTGCGCGGCTGGTCGTACCATTTGTTCTGCGCTGGGCTTTTATTTGCTGTTCGGCGCTTCTGTCCGGATGAGGCCTGCATCGCTTGGGCCATGTCAGGGCACATGGTCTGCATGATAATAAACGCACAGTAGCAGCAGCATTACCAATTACCATGTTTTTATTCTTCTCCTCGTAAAAGAAAGCGCATTTGTGAAGACGAAGGAATAGGACGACCATGCTCTGCTCAGCAGCTCGCGCACTAAACAACTGCTTACACATATACACAACGTTTGTACTGTACTTTGTCCGATCGGTTCACGACCTCACGGGAAGGTGGAAAATCGGCCATCGAACAGCCCTAAATTGTGTGAAAAGTGTACGAAACCAAGTCAATTTTACTCAAAAAATGAGAGCTCTTGTTGGTACAATTTGATTCCGAAGTGTAGCTTACGTCCTAAAATGTCTGCCTTTTGTGCACGCGGTCTGACAGCTCGCTATTTTCGATGTTGAACCGCGTAGTGAGCAAGCGGCATATAGACCAAATAGAGAGAAAAGTATGGAAGGAATAGCATATTTCGTGCATGGCGCGTCAACTGAACATGGCAATGGCGGGAGGGACCGCCTCTCCCCCACAACACAAAGCGTGTATTATTTGAACTCCACTACACTCTACTAATATGATAGGTATGGCAACCAAACAGAACAAATCTTGATCACAAGATATACATCAATCATTTTTAAGAGAATAGATTTGATAGAAGAGGAAGTGACCTCCCTCGTCTTTCTTGCTCCGTTATTTAGTGCCCTAGGCTCGCTCCCTTTATTCTCCACTACTGTTTAGGGAAAGGAAGGTACCGTGGACGCCATGTCTGATGGAGCCACAAGAGTAGTCCTTGAACCATTCTTGTCAATTAATCAGAACCTAATTAGATAGTTATGCGTGTCACATCATATCACGAAACAATACCATGTTGATTCTTCACCACCTAACCTATGAGGTGCGCATGTATTCTCAATCAACAAAAGAATTTTGACCCACACTTTGGCAACTAGAAATCTCTACATCATTATTTATATTTGGCATGGCTTATTTGGCTTTATCTTCATCTATTTCATACAAATCGAGATACTGTAACATTCTAGAAGCTGGATGAAGCAGTTTTGGCTTCACCGGCTTTGGCCATGCCAAACGGCCTAATCCTAACCAACACCGAAGGTGCCTTGAAATTGAAAAACAACCCTCATCCAGCGAGGATCCTCCACGTCAGCTTTCACACCCACCTGCGCACCGGTAAACCTGTGAGCTGTAACACCCTTCCGTTTTTTTCTTCTCAGACCGGGTGGGCCCCACCAGCCGAAGCGAGAGAGAGAGAGAGAGATAGGGGAAAAGCCGTTCTGCAAGGGAGATTCCAAGTGCCAAGCCGGACTGACACATTGACCATGTCCCCCTCCCCCACCATTGCAAAACCCCATTCTTCCACCCCGTACTCCTTAGAATTACAAGGACTTCCATAGAGGGACCCAAATGCAAAACTGGCGCAGAGGCATCGGCACCGGCGCGGCATTCGCGAAACTGCCGGCCCTTGTCCGAAAAAACGCCTCCTTCACGTAGCAGCGTAGTGGGTGGCGGAGGACGGGAATAAAAAACACGGGAAAAAAAGGCGAGGGGCGGGTCTCATGGCGCTAGCCTAGCCGCCTCCCCAACCTCCTCACCGAGGAGAGAGAGAGAGAGAGAGAGGACAGGACACAGGAGAGGAGAGAGGAGGTTCCATTTCCGCGTCGTCTCCGCCCGCAGCCCCACCCTCCACATGGCCGCGCTGCCGGGTGGGGCCCACGCCGCCGGCGCTGCGGACCCGATGCAGGTGGACCAGCCGCGCCCCGCCGCCGCGGCAGCAGCGCCCGTCCCCGCGGACGCCAAGGTGAGCGATTCTCCTCCGCCGCGGGCGGGTGGTTCCGGCGGCCAGGAGCGGTTGTGCCGGGGGCCGTCGGATCTCTCTGAGCTAGCGTTTCTTTTTTTTCCCTGATGTTTGTTGGTTCCCGCGTTCGATCCGCGCGTAGATCTGCGCCGCGCGCGGCTAGGCTTGGGGCGGCTGCGTCCCCCACATCTCCCGGGCGCGATTTCTCTTGTGAGGAGTTAGAGCTGGAGGAGCGTTGCTTGCCGGGAAGGAGATGGGCTGCCTTCCTTTGGTCTGGTCTTTGCGTGCGCGCTATGCAAGCGTCTAAGCCCCCTGCTTCCGCCAGACCGGTTGGCTTGGCATGCCGGCTTGGGGCACCTTTGCAAGTTTTTCCTCCTGTACTGCTGTATACTTACTAGGTAATCATGACATAGGTGTTCCAAATGGGGAATCAAACTAGTTAATTATTGTTTTGAGATGATTATAACCGTTAATCTTACTCTTGTTGCAAAAGTGTGGTGCGATTGGAACGTAGCAAAGTTCATGATGTATATGGTTTGTCTTGTTGGGATCCTAGCAAGCCTAGTTTGCATGAGGTTAGCAATAGTATGGTGGGCTGTGATTGAGCGATTCCTCTGCTTTGTGACCATTGGTGATGCACGCACACTTAGGCTTTTTGAACACTGGATACCACAAACTTGGTTGTTAATAAGTGCTTGTTAAGTTGTTATGTTATCTTTGCTTGCTTCGGCTATATGTTGTCTTTTCTTATGGGCTCTATTTTGTGACAGCATGCCGGTTCTATGATTGAAGGGGGTGATCCAGTCACTGGTCACATAATCTCAACAACCATTGGAGGCAAGAATGGAGAACCTAAAAGGGTAACTTTTAGCAAACTCAGTAGTCGCAGGAACTTATGGATACAATGATCTGTTTCCTAACTTTGGTTGTATGCTTTTGTGCTTCGTAGACGATCAGCTACATGGCCGAGAGAGTTGTGGGAACTGGATCATTCGGAATCGTCTTCCAGGTAAAGCGTTGGTTGCTTTTGTACATACTTTTTCCTTCCTGAGTTTTTTTGTAATTGCCCTGATTGTTTTTCTGTTGCATGTACATGTAGGCTAAATGTCTGGAGACTGGTGAGACTGTTGCGATTAAGAAGGTTTTACAGGACAAGCGGTACAAGAATAGGGAGCTGCAAATCATGCGATCCATGGATCACTGCAATGTCGTCTCCTTGAAGCATTGCTTCTTCTCTACCACAAGCAGAGATGAACTTTTCCTTAACTTGGTGATGGAGTTTGTTCCTGAGTCACTGTATCGTGTATTGAAGCATTACAGCAATATGAACCAGAGGATGCCGCTTATATATGTCAAGTTATACACCTACCAGGTAAAATATCACCTACATTCTTTTGGAACTTCTACTGCTCTTTATTGAGAAAGCTACAATAGTTTGGATGTGATTTCATTTTTGCTTGGTCTTTTTATGCAGATATTTTGGGGTTTAGCCTATATTCACACTGTACCTGGCGTTTGCCACAGGGATGTGAAACCTCAGAATCTTTTGGTATGCCCTTTCCCTACTTTTTAATTTGTTCTCACAATGTCTTAATTCTTAATTAAGCTTATATTCACTTCATTGCTTATAGGTTGATCCTCTGACTCACCAAGTGAAGATATGTGATTTTGGGAGTGCCAAAATGTTGGTAAGTAAATGCAGTATTCAGTCTTGTAGCTTTTCTACAGCTAATTAGATCAGAGTTTTTCTTTATTGTTCTAGAGAAGGTGTAGCTCAGCAGTTTGATCTGCATGCATCTTTTTTGGTGATGAAGTAGCTCCTTTTTGTTATTAAATGTTTCTATTGATTCTCTAAACTTAGGATGCTAGCCTTCTTAGAGAAAATTCCTTATAAACTACTGAGTAATGAACTTCCCTTTGAGGATATGTCTGGAGTCGGGACTCAAAATTAAGCAACTGCTCTGAGTGGCTTTCGAGGGATGAGAGAAGAATCCATTGTCACACCTGAACGCCCTCGTCTTTTTCTGCCGATTTAATGCGGGCCATTTTGTGGCTTTTCAAGTTTCTTGATATGTAGAATTATATTGCTTACCCATCCTAATCCCATTTTAATTCACAATCTGGTCAGGTCAAAGGTGAAGCGAACATATCATATATATGCTCACGTTATTACCGTGCTCCAGAGCTCATATTTGGGGCGACTGAGTACACAACATCAATTGATATCTGGTCAGCTGGATGTGTTCTTGCTGAGCTGCTTCTTGGCCAAGTTAGTTCTGTTCTCTGCTTTTCCCACAGATCTGGCTATGGTTATGTATCCATCTGAGCAACAAACTTAGAACTAAATATCTTTCTGTTACAATGATTTTATCAGCCTCTCTTCCCTGGTGAAAGTGCTGTGGATCAGCTTGTTGAGATAATAAAGGTACTTTGTTGTTCTATTAGTTCTAAAGAAATGTACTCAGTAGTGTTTTTTTTTTAATTTCCATGTATTGAATGAATTTGCTTTGGTGGCAGGTTCTTGGTACTCCAACACGCGAGGAGATCCGATGTATGAACCCGAACTACACTGAATTTAGATTCCCTCAGATCAAAGCTCATCCATGGCACAAGGTATGGGAAATTTTTTTATTTTGTCAGCTTGTTTCATTGAGTGGTCTAATGATGCATAACTTGAACTGAAATGCCTTTCCTGTTGCAGATTTTCCACAAGCGGATGCCTCCAGAAGCTATAGATCTTGCTTCACGTCTGCTCCAGTATTCACCAAATCTACGATGCACTGCTGTGAGTTCTTTTCTCCTCCTTGACTGATTCTAGTCAACTAAAGAAGCCATCTACCTATCAATTATTGGCAAGCATTAGTAATGACAATGATTGTTTCTTCCTAGTTGGTCAGTCATGTTTGCCCCATCACTTTTTAGTTAGCTGTTAAATGTTTCATGTGTATAAAAGCTACTATTAATGATTGGATGTGATGTCACCTTTATAGTGTTTTTCCCCTTACTATCTCATGAGTGGTGTACAAGCCAACATGGTATCCTTAGTGGGAAGAAAATGTTTCACTTTATGCCATCCAAAATGAATGACTTCTCAATGAGCTTTTCATCTCTTCAAATTGACGGCCACGTATTAAAAAAGAACCAAGGAGGTCTTTGGTTGATTTATCGGTGTATACAGATTTCACTAGATTACCTTGTCAGGACTCAAGAGGCTAAGAGTCTCTATGGAGTTTGTTGTATGTACTACTCTCGGCTGGATGTCTATTCTTTACGTAATTCCTATGTTGTGAGCGTCCTCCCCTTTGATTAGGAAATGATAATCATTAAACTTGAAAAGATGTCTGTATGACGAGCATCTTTTTTTTTAAGAGGGCAACGATGTAATGCATCAAGTTTGAGATGCCTAACCACTCCTGCTACTCCTCTGTGTTGATTTTTTTGCTAATTCTTGTAACGCTGGCAGCTTGAGGCATGCGCACATCCATTCTTTGATGAGTTGCGAGAACCACATGCAAGGTTGCCAAACGGACGGCCATTTCCTCCACTGTTTAACTTTAAACAGGAAGTAAGTAGTTTCAAGACTGATACACCTTATTAATGCTTGCCATGTGCTTTTTATTTGAGAAACTAGGCAAACCATGTGGGCAAGTGTAGTTGTGTTTGACTGAAATGGTAACTTCAGCATGCAGTCAACACATTGCTCAGCTGAAAAATAAAGGAATAATTATTTTCATGCCATTGCAAATTTGCGCAGTCCCTTATTTCCCACTTTCAGTAAAACAGGTGGGGCCCATGTATCATTGACACACCAATGGCAAATAAGGAAGTGTCTAAAAAGTAAATGCTTTTCTACATTTGAAAGATACTGACATATTTGTCTGTTAATTTGCAGCTAGCAAATGCTTCTCCTGAGCTTATCAACAGGTTGATCCCAGACCATGCTAGGCGGCATCTTGGGCTCACTTTCTTGCCGGCAACTGGACCATAGGGAAGCTGTATGGTGTTTTACCTTGCGCTTCCTATGCTTCTTTGTGCCAAAGGGCAACCTGCATGTCCTCACATTTAAGATGTAGAATCTGACCATTATTGGAAAGCCAAACGTGAGCTGGTGCCAATGTGTTGCATAAGGAGATGTGTGTTTCGTGCAGCCAGCCCTCGTCACCTGTTTTAATGCTCCATCCAATTTAGCCTAAGTAGCGGGAGGGAAGGGGGTGGTGTATTGGTAAGCTATTGAAGGAATTTAATCCCTACTATCTTATTACTTTCTCCAATGTTAAATGCTGTAGTGCGCCTGTAAGTGTTCCATATCCCCAGGTGTAAGTCAATGTAATTCTGTAAATGTTATTAATGGGAAATTATCCTGTGTTATGGTAATTATCAAGTCGTTTATCCTTCGACTCGCCAGCTCCACTCACATATTCCTGTTTTGTTGGAATCAAGTAATTTTTTTTTCATTGTCAAAACATGGATCAGAATTGTTTGCAATTATTTCCCCTGGCATCATGCAAGTGGGATTTATCGGAATCTACTGTCATCCTTAATATCAATTTCTAAACTTTTTATGTTATGGATGATCTGACCCTGGATGAATTGTCTTCGAAGTAGCATGAAATAGGCATGTGTCTAATGCATGGAAGAAGAGCCAAACAAAGCTATAATGGGGAATAAAAGGCACAGGCGAGGGCGAATGGGTTCTGTCGGCCGCCGCGGCGTGGTCCACTGGCGATTGATTCTGTTCGTTAGCGTGGTTGAGCAGGCCGCCATTTATTCGCTTCATCGCGACGCCGACACCGTGATACACCTGCTCAGTTTTCTGTCTCAACGGCTTTTGGAGTTGACCTGGCGGCCACCAAGTTGCTAAAGCATGCCATTGTTTTCCTCTTTGAAGGCTTGTTGATTTCACACTGGTTGATACTTGGATTTGACACGGTGGCTCCCTGCATAATTTTCAGTGTTCTATGGTCAATAATCACGGTACTGACATGCTGCGGTTGAAAAATCAACAGTGCTGCTGGTTGCCAAGTGAGCAGGTGGAGCCATGGTGGATTCCGTCAGTCAGTTGAGTAGGAGTAAAGGTCATTTGGAGCTCGGACCAGACTTAGCACTTGCATTTCTAATCTCCCCCTTTTCATTGATCTTTTGGGAAAATGCATCCCCGGAACCCACCAAGATGCTGGTCGCTGGGCGGATGGTACTTCTGAGCTTGAAGGGGCAAGGGAAGCTATAGCGTATAGCCACGTAGCAGAGTAGGTGGTGCTACTGCTGACAAGCGTTTTGCCGAACACATTATGTGCATGCATGGGATCCACAGCATATGCTTATGGTTATTCAGACACGTCAAGCACACGAGCTTCTAATGACGATTTACCCGCTGCAATTAGTCTGCTACAACATGATTATCTCGTCCATGGTTCGCCTCTTGATATTGATACGGATCTTGAGAGTTGAGACGACAGTTTGATTGGCAATTTCTACAAAGACACGTCAGTTTAATTGCAAATACATCTTGGGTTAGGGAAGAAGCTTTATATTAGTGAATTTTCAGAATTTGTTCAATAATGTACAAGCCAGGTAACGCCGGATTGTGCTTATGGTTCATATAGTCCAGCACACCTGTTGTTCTTATGGTTTTGTTGTTTATATTAACTTTAGGACGTGCTATAATATAATATTATGAGAAAAAAAGGTATTTGAACTTTATCAAAGAGAACAAACAACTGATCATAGAAAATATGCTACTACCTCTGTCTCGTACCTCCATCATAAATTACAATTTATTTTAATTTTTTATATATATATTTTGTTCAAAACTATGTATCAAAAAATTCAAAATGAATTGTAATTTACGACCGAGAGAATAGTAGATAAACCACAACAAACAACTGTGTCGTAGGGAGGAGGAAAGACCGTCAATAGATGGCAAAGTCATTGACTTTTAGTGACCATCAATGTGCTAGTAAAATTCTAGTCGAATTAAGAAAAACATCATTTGGACTTTCCCAAGAAAAGAACAAACTACTGTGTCAGGAGAGGGACGAAAAAACAAGCACGAACAAACAAACAGGCGAACGAGCAGCAGGTGGCGCAATTGGCAGACCGGAAGCGCCAATTCCCTGGTCAGCCACCCCTTCCATCCATCCATCTCGAGGATCTATCTCTCTTGCAGTCGCACCCCCAAGAAAAACAAAACCGCGGCGACAAAAGAGAAGGGGAATCGAGGCCGGCCCGGGACGCCCAAACACCGGGCACAATTCCCCACCCGCCCGCCCCGCCCCAGCCACCCGTCTCCACTGGAATCCCCCCTCTCGGACAGCGCCCCACTAATCGCCCCTCTTAATTAACAACGTCCCAAATCCCCACCCCCACGCACCCGCGCGCCTTAATTAACCTACACTAATCTACTCCGTCACTGCGCTCGATACGCCCCCCCCCCCCCCCCCCCCCCCAGCCCACAGCCCGGTGGGGTAATATACCATGGCCACCCACGCCCTCGCCGCCGCCATCTCCGCTCGCGCCGCGCTTCCCCAGCAGTCTCTCTCGCTCCCGCTCTCGCCATGGCGGCGGCATCGCCGCGGCTCTCTCCCTTCGCCGCGGCCCTGGCGGCGGCGTGGGTGCTGGCTGCTGCGGGTTGGGCCGCGGCCGGGGACCCGCCGCTCTCGCCCAAGGGGCTCAACTACGAAGGTGCGCGCGCGCGTCCGCGGGGGTGGGGTTGAAAGGGTTTAGGGTTCGGTCGCTTGCTTCGGCCTTATCCTCGAGGGAGGGATGGGACGGGACGGGGTTGCTGATGCTGCGTCGTTTCGCTTGTGCTGCAGTGGCGGCGCTGATGGCCGTGAAGAGCCGGCTGCGGGACGAGAAGGGGGTCATGGCGCTGTGGGACATCAACTCCGTCGACCCCTGCACCTGGTCCATGGTCGCCTGCTCCCCCGACAAGTTCGTCGTCTCGCTGTGAGTGAGCTCCCTCCGCGAACCCTCCCCCCCATCTCTGTCCGATCCCGCCCTTTCCTCCAGTTGGGCTGGGCTGCTGCTTTGCTGCCTTTTGCGGGTCAATGACGGCGTTCTGTTTGGCCTCGCGCGGGAGCTGCAGCCAGATGGCCAACAACGGCTTGTCCGGGACGCTGTCGCCGAGCATCGGGAACCTCAGCCACCTGCAGACAATGTAAGGGTTTCACCTCTTCCGTCATGGCTGCTGCTTGTTTTATTTCGTTATCAGCTACTCTTACACGGCCTGTCTCGTAACACTGTAAAATTGGTGCGTTTTCGAGCTGGGTGTTTGATCCAGAATTGCATGGCTCGCGGGCGTGATTGAAAATTGGAAAACGACAGTGAGTAGGAACAGGAGTGTCAAGTTTCTCCAACTTCTTTGTTCGTTTGTCCAACAGCAACTGATGTGTCACTATCATGTCAGTTTCGGAGCTGTTAATTGACGGTAGAAGGAAGATTACAGTAATCTCTTGGCCTATTACTAAGTTAATGAAAATCATACATAGGATCTATTCGCCACTTATTAGCCTGAACTCTCAACTCTGCGAGGTCAGTACAACCACAACTTAGTGTAATATGATATAATAGTTTACTATACAAGAGATGATGGGCACCACAACCACAACCTTTCCCGATGGCACCTTTTTTCCTTTTTATTGGAAATAAGGTGTTTGGTTGTACCCAGTTCTTTTTGGAATGATATGAAAGCAAATAGAGCCAGCATTCTACCATCAATATAGTTCCGATCAGGGTGCCCTCAACCTTCTATGAATTCTTCAAACGCATAATACCATTTGTATACACATGTTGCTGCTATTTGTGTTATAGCTCCTAAGTCCTAACTCTATGGAAGGTTGCCTATATGTGTGCTACTTTTGTGAATCCAGACCGATTGGATTGTGTAATTGCACGTGATGTTGATACTTTTTTTACGATTGGCTTGAATGTATCACAATATAAGATGATTTGTTGTTTGTTTTTCTGTTTAGTTTAAATTATAAACATGTTAAGATATCGTTCAGTGGTTCTGCATTTGCTGGAATTAGGTACATAAAGCTAGATTTCCCCCCTTTTGTGACAATTTCAATTACACTATTCCTTTCTTATAAGGCCATTCAACCACGCATCGTGGGTTTATAGTATATAGTTGTGCTACACGGGCCTAATGTTGGTCTGTTGGATGTAGAACCTTCACCTCAGAAGTTTTGTTACTATGAAATTACTGGCAGTACTATTTGCTTAAATTGGTGATTATCCTGGAATGAGACAGCAAGAGCAGAACTGTCTGATTGGGTTGGTGGGATGGCCATCCAATTTTAAAATTATGGCATATTGTTCACCCATCGTAAAATGCTAGGGCATTCGGGTATTTGATGATCTCCTAACAGTACATGCTCATCTCAATTGTGGACCTGTATCTTACTTGCTGCGGGGTTTCACTGATTATCAATTTACCATCCATCCTTGTGAAAATGAGATAGTATATGTGCTCAATAGCTTAGCTTCTTTGCCTTTTTATTTCAGGTCACTACAAAATAACAAAATATCAGGTGATATTCCTCCAGAAATAGGGAAGCTGACCAATCTGAACGCTCTTGACCTTTCTAGCAATGAGTTTGTTGGTGATATCCCAAGTTCATTGGGGCAGTTGACTCGACTAAATTATCTGTGAGTTGATATCAAAACACTTCTTTAAGTTTGCAACATGTATTTTGTATTGACTGTTGCATTGTCAATCTGTCAGGCGCCTTGATAGGAATAACTTGTCTGGGCAGATCCCTGTGGATGTTGCTAAGCTTCCAGGTCTCACATTTCTGTACGTTTCTTTCCTACTTGTTTGTTTTCTCTATTCACATAAGTGACCTCTGTGTAACTATTGGCTTCAAACTGACAAGGAAATATGTTTCAGTGACTTATCATTCAACAATTTAAGTGGCCCAGTTCCAAAAATCTATGCACATGACTACAGGTGAGTGTCAGGAGTATGTGTACAATAAGCTTCCTTTTCTCTTACTCAAAATGTCTTTTTAAGTGTATTCGATCAAGCACCTAGAGGCCATGGCATCCATGATTTGAATCTCCCAATAATAAGAAATAGGATAGTTAGTGTAGTTGGTTATTAAAAACTATTGAAGAGACGGAGGACAAATGAGGGCAGAAGAGAGAAAAGGTCATTAAATTTGCACATCTGCCTTATATGTCAGAAGAAGATTTACAAAACTATAAGATGTACATCTTTTAAATGAATGCAGTACTATTTTGCTCCATTCAATTATCCAAAATCTTTGATCAGCTGCAGTGAATGATTATTTCCTGCCTACGCAGTTCAACTGGTTTTGCTCAAACTGAGCACACCTTTTTCTTTTCTGATAATAATTCACTTTAAATCACTCTTTCCTTTGCTTATCAGTCTTGCGGGAAATCGGTTCCTTTGCAATTCATCAATTATACATGGCTGTTCGGATTTGACAGCAATGACTAATGGTAGTTACTTTACCAGATGCCCTATCTTTAACATGTCTATTCTTAGAAACTGGAACTTAACTGTAAATATTAATGGCAGGGACAACGTCTAGACAGGTGCAAAAGGCAAAGAACCATCATCAATTAGCGCTGGCAATTTCTCTAAGTGTCACCTGTTCCACAGTATTAGTTTTGTTGTTCGTGTATTGGCTAAGTTACTGCAGATGGCGCTTGCCTTTTGCTTCTGCTGGTAATTATCTAACTACATGCTCTCTTACTGGTGAATAAGTACATGATTTGATGAATTCTTTCTTTTGTTTATCTGTAGATCAAGATCTAGAGTTTGAATTGGGTCATCTGAAGCATTTCTCATTTCATGATCTGCAAAGTGCAACGGACAATTTTAATTCGAAGAATGTATTAGGTCAAGGAGGCTTTGGTATTGTTTACAAAGGCTGTCTGAGAAATGGATCTTTAGTGGCAGTGAAGAGATTAAAAGATCCTGATGTGACTGGTGAAGTTCAGTTTCAAACAGAAGTTGAGTTGATTGGTCTTGCTGTGCACAGGAATCTCTTGCGCTTGTATGGGTTTTGCATGACCACGAAAGAGCGGTTACTTGTATATCCATATATGCCAAATGGCAGTGTTGCTGACCGCTTGAGAGGTAACTTTAACTGTCTGTCCGCAACATTTCAATGTTTGTTATATCGTCTAGAATTGTCATTCCTGCTAGTCTTTCTCATTGCTTGCAAATATTTTTCTTTTAGTATGTGTTTTGGTTGGTTCATGTTATCCTTTGCTTATATAGCCTTTCCTTGCTCTAATACAGAGTTACAATTTTCAGATTACCGTAACGGAAAACCATCTCTTGATTGGAGTAAACGCATGCGCATTGCTCTTGGGGCTGCCAGGGGATTACTCTACCTTCATGAACAATGCAATCCTAAGATCATTCACAGAGATGTCAAAGCTGCAAACATATTGCTTGATGAAAGTTTTGAAGCAATCGTTGGGGATTTTGGATTGGCAAAACTTCTTGACCGACAAGAATCACATGTTACTACTGCAGTCCGGGGCACTATTGGGCATATTGCTCCTGAGTATCTTTCAACTGGACAGTCCTCAGAAAAGACTGATGTTTATGGGTTTGGTATTCTCCTGTTGGAATTGATTACTGGTCCTAAAACCTTAAGCAATGGACATGGACAGTCTCAGAAGGGCATGATTCTAGATTGGGTAAACTCCTATGCACATATTTCTGTACTATTTACTGCATTTAACTCCCAAGTGGGAGATATTTAACACCCATGTTCCTCTCCAGGTTAGAGAACTGAAGGAGGAAAAGAAACTGGATAAGCTGGTTGACAGGGATCTCAAGGATTCATTTGATGTTGTGGAGCTGGAGTTTTCCGTTGACGTGATTATCCAATGTACGCAAACCAACCCTATCCTTCGGCCTAAGATGTCAGAAGTTCTGCACGCTCTTGAAGCGAACGTCACACTGGCAGAGAGCAGCATCGAGTTGAATAGAGAACCTGTTCCTTATGGAGGCCCTTACAGTGTCTCTGTCCGACATGAGGATCCTCATGATTCGTCGTCCTTCATAATAGAGCCAATCGAGCTGTCCGGTCCCAGATGACAGTTATTGCTCTAGGTCTTGTGGGGGGAAAAATGGAAGAGAAAATGATGAAATTGTACAAAACATGTATATCCTGGATGTAGTTCTAGTTGTGAAGAGTTTGCTGGGGTTTGCTTCACCTTAGAGACCATTTCGAACTTGGAAGTCATCATGGTCATTTTGTCTCATGATCCTTCCAGTTCAAATCTCTATGTTTACCCCTAGCTTTGCTTCGCTTCTACCATCCTCACGCTGGTAGTCAGATTTTTACCGTAACTTATTCGAAATATTGACGGAGAACTTATTTCTCCAACACTTTTTACCGTGACAGATATCTGTCTGTAAACAGTCCTAGCATTGTCCTCAGCATACTGCGAGTTGTTTGAGAATACGTCAAGCAGGTAATGCTGTAAGGAACTAAGGATGGTACGGAGTACACTCTATCTGATGAAACACCTGTGCTGTTCTAACATCACATTGCCTTAACATTGCCAGTCGTAGCAACTTGATATCATGCCGTAATTCCTCGTGTTTCGATCAGAATCATCGACCAGAAATCAACAATGATATCTCCAAAGCTGCTTAGCCTTTTCACCTTTCTCAAGCCATAAACAGGTCTCTCTCTCTCTCTCCCTCTCCCTCCCTCCCTCCCTCTCTCCCTCTCTCTCTCTCTCTCTTCTCTTTTGTTTTTGAACTTGGGATTTCTCTCAGGAGAAACGGGAGGAGGGCTGAGGGCATGACGACGTAGGACGGTAGGAGGTTTGGAGGGAAACAGAATATTGGAACGTCTACGGCCCGTGAGGCTCCCACCTGGGCCGCCGGTGGAGAAAGGAGACCGGGCGCGAACCGCAACCAGCATTGGGCCCAAACAAGCAAAGCGCGCGCGGGGGGAGCGCCACTGCGCCAGACCACGGCGCGGAGCAGCGTTTAGCCGTTTAGTCCCACCTCGCTAGCTGAGCTGCGACGGAGCTCTACGCGCGCTATAAGAAGAGGCAGGGGTGCCCGGCTGCAACTCATACCTTTCTCGGCCTTTTGGCTAAGATCAAGTGTAGTATCTGTTCTTATCAGTTTAATATCTGATACGTGGGTCATGTGCCCACATTGATATTAAATTTATTTTTTGTGGGGAAGGGCTCACCACAGTGGCTTGCCATTGGAGCTCTTGAGCGTCGCCCCGCCGTTGCACTGCTGGCAGGGCTTGGCGCACCCCAACCAAAGTGAATTTAAATGTTTCTTCTGAAGAAATTGGTCATTAGCAGCAGCTTTGGTAAAAATTCTCACTGAGAAGTTGCAACAAAATCGAGTAGAACAAGCCTGTTAGGATATGTCATGGCTTATCGTTGTCAATCCTCACAGCATCTGGTTGACAGAATATGCATTTTCACTAATCCGCAACTGAAGTGGCTGAAGCGCCGGGCATGCTGAAAGTATGAAACACATTAAGTTCTCAATTTTGCCATATTTATTTTCTTCAGAACTGTAGATCATGCTACAACCATTTGCAGGTAAGTGTAAAAATTGCCATGACAAGATGGGGAAAAAGGAAAAGAAACAGGATCATGTAGCTCTTAAGACTGGAGTTTCACATCTATAGTTCTCGTACATGTGAAATTCACCTTTGGACAGCCCCAACAGGCTTAACTTATTTCTCGAGAATGATAATGTTGATATGTCAGGCACCAAAAAAGCCACTTGAAAGCCTCATTTCATCGGCCGACGAGGGTAGGAGGGCCGAACTCAATTCTATTTGGTAACCTCGTGAATAGCATTTGCCAAGTAACCAACATTTCCTGTCGTTACACCAGCCATGCTGAAATAGGCACAGGAATTACGTTAGATTCTTTTGTTTTCTCCAATCTCCAGAAAGTATGAAGAGATACAACATTGCATCAATGCGATGTAAAAAATTGAGAAGTATTATACCTTATCCTCCCGTTGCGGGTCATGTAAATATGGAATTCATTTGTCAACCGGTCAACTTGTTCAGGTGTCATCCCACTGTAGCAGAACATTCCAATCTGTACAAAGACACGTACCATTTATTCACATACAAATTCAACAAATAACAAATAATAATGATGCATGTGGAGTCTGACCTCAAAAGAAACAACATTTGAATGAAATGTAGTGGTGGAAAAAAGAACATTAAAGATATCTAAGTTGCAGAGCATTCCTATCCAGCTGAAGATATCAGCAATTCAGCACCGCAAGAGATTGGTCTGGGTTGGTAACTCTGTAATTCTGTATACTTAAAGAGCAATTGGCTGATGTTGTTGGCTCTTAGTTTCAAACTTCAAAAATTTGGATATAGTCCTTCCATTCTACTTTGTTGCCTAGAATGCATGCACTCTGCACTCAACATTTTAGAAAATTTTAAGCACTAATATGCATGAACTATTTTTGTTGCATGAAAACAGTACTGATGGATTCCTCCTGAAAAAACACCTGTTGTAATACCTGTTAGCAAGTCACTAGAAAATCAATGGTTGAAAAGGTGTATTTTAGACTGGTATGTTCAAAGAATCAGGTACACGAGAAGAAGCCAAAACTAGCAACACTAGATGCCTTTGCGACAGAAAAAAAATGTCAGCCACAACGTTAGGGATTCTGTGTCATTCTCCACTCCCAACTGTTAGTACCAAGGTGAGCCAGCTCAACAGGGCCTTGTATTTGTAAATGATTTACTAATCCAAACCCTGCACTGAACGTACTTCAACAACATTAAGATACAACCCAAACGACCTCTAATAATATAGATGACACTCTTGTAAACTGGTGGAATACACGTCACTGAGTCACTCTAAATAATATCAACAACTATATTCAGAGTTGTCTTTACCTGATTAGTGATGTGCTCCCATGACAAAGATGAACCTAGCTTTTCAAGATTTTCCTTAAGTGCCGTCCGCATTCCAATGATACGATCAGCCATACCCTGAGACAATAAATGGTGATTGAAATTGTTTGTTAATGCAATTATTTCTTTATGCACTTAAATTAGATTTAAGCAATTGGACATTCAAGAACTTAAGTAGTTATGTAGGTTTCACAGTTTACCTTGACCTCTTTTAACCATAAACTCTTCAATTCTGGATCATTGAGGATTATAGAAACAACAAGTGCACCATGAACAGGTGGGTTGCTGTACATTGGTCTTGCAATCTGTTGCAGTTGGCTCTTGACAGCAACTGCTTGCATCTCATCCTCACACAAAATACTGCATGTCGGTAACAAACACAAATTATTATAGTGACCAGAACTGGTTGTGCATGCCTAGTTGACACGGATGCCTGAGCTGTACTACCATTGTCTAAAGAAATAGATGTGATAAGACTATAGTCACTATTGGACCAAGGGTTTAAAGAATGGACCACCTAGTATTTAATGTCATCCAATTAGCTACAGATAGAATGGAATAAGGAGCACTCGAATTGAAATTCACTAAGTCAAGTATTTTCCCCTTCCTTATGAATGCTTTATATCTTGAGAAATCCAACAGCTATTTTTCTCAAACTTTGCCAGTGACCATACTTCATCTCACACAAGTATGCATGTCGTTATACTAAGAAGCACTGTAGGTGATAATGTTATATGTAAAAAATACCTCAGGCATCCTACTCTCTGTCCATAAAGTCCCATGTTCTTTGCGTATGACTGAGCACATCCAATTTGGTGTCCATCTTCAAGGAAAATTCGGATTGCCTTAGCATCTCTCTCTGGATCACCGCTGGCAAACCCTTGGTATGCCATGTCAAAGAATGGAAAATGTTTTTTCACCTGTAGAGGAAGAAAAGTGAAATTTGACAGTTGTGGCTAGTAGGAGTTCAGTGCAGGTAATACTGTTGTCTGATACTTTTGTGTCCCCCTTGCCTTGAACTGATGGGATATTTCTCTCCATTGTTCCTCTGTAGGATCTACTCCAGTAGGATTATGAGCACATGCATGGAGCATAAAGAACGAACCATCTGGAGCATTCTGCAGATGACAGAAAACATAAACACAAGCAATTTCAGACAAATTGTCAGCAGGCCAGAGCCACAGAGCAGAAAATAGTTAGTCTCTCTGGGTTCCAATTTCCAAGTTTCAAGTGACTAGGTATTTGTATTGTGCCAAAAGAACTATAAATGCACATAAGAGATCTCAAGGCAAGACTGACAAAAGTAACAAGAGAAGCTAAGTTGGTAGCTGCTTAGCCACGAGATCTTATAACAAAAATGTTTAAAAAGGTTGATACAGGAAGCAGCAAGAATGGAAGAAGTCAAAAGAAACAATATTGAACTTGTAAAAATGCTAAAGAAATGAATCACCTTGATGTCATTCATTAATCCTGCAAAATCAAGCCCTCTTGACTCTGGATGGTAGTATGTGTATGCCTTCTGTGGCACTTGAGCATCCCTCCAAATATTGTGATGGCTGGAGAAATTCCCAGATTGAAGTTAGCTATAATATTTTATAAATAATACTGACAGGCCAAAGGTAATCCAGTGAAAAATCCTGGATGGCTACCATAGCAGCTAGAATTACAGTGAGACTAACTCCCTCTCAAACAAATAGCAATGGAATGCACTAATCTCCGTAGCTCTGTTTCACTCTTTTTTTTAAGTAAACAAAATATCAACCAGTGTCACATCATGATGCCAACTCACTTGGACCACGTGGGTGTAGGTATATAGATTTGCGAATCGGGCAAGAATCGCTTTTGGAAATCAGCAAAGAGCCGACAGGCACCAGTGCCCGAAAGCGCCTGCACTGCCGCGATCCTCTTGTCTTTGATGAGTTCGGAATCCTCTCCGTATGCCAGCTTCAGCGATTCTTCGATCATCTTTACACTGCCTCCCATTGGGAGGTACTCCCTGTTCAAAAAATTGCACTGAATCAATAACAGGAGGGTGATCAGAACCCATAGCATCCTGTTCTTCTACAAATCGGTAGCACCATGTCTTGGATGAACAGATCAATTTCACGATTGCAGTATGGAAGCAACTGTTGTTCTACAGAATCCTAAGAGCAAGTCCAAATCGGCATCCTGGTAGGTAAGACGGAGCAAATGGGGAAATGCTAAGCCATGAGCTGGACAGTAGAGACCGTTTGGGAAGAAACACGCAGCATCACTCCAAAAATGTCATTTTCGCAATATCGAAGGAAAAAGAAGAGGGAAGAAAGCAAGAAGAACGGCCGACAGCATGAGGCCGAGGCAAGGAGCAGGCCCGTATAAGGCATGGCGCAAGTGGCGCGACCGCACAGGGCCCCCAAATTTAAAGGGCCCCGTAATCAGCAATTAGCCCACCTAAGCATCAGTTACTTTCCACGAATCCACTTCAACATGCACCAAAATCTCGCAGACTAATGTAGCACGACTCAAAGCCTTGCCTTCGAGGTTTCGATGCAGGATGCATGACGCGATCGGCAATAAGCGTAAGGGCTGCATCGCCGCTGCTGCGAGTTGCTGTCTGCCGAGTACAGGTCCTGCTGTCCTGGAGCTGCTGCATGCTATTATTTTTTGAAAGGGGACGCATGCTGTTATTGGAGTCCTGCCGTTGCAGTCATGCCCTCCTATGTCTCATACAATATTCTAATTTTTTATTTCTCAATTAGGATGCCACGGTATCTAAGTGTGTTATTGGATTGGCTTCTTATCTCCTTGACTACTCCTGTTCATCTAGTGGATCGGTGGATGCTTACACTTCAGTTCTATTAACCTGGCGTCATCGCATTTGCATCAAAATTTGATCACAAGCAAAGCAAATTGTCCACTAATAACCATGAATTTCCTCTTTATTCTTAATTTAGCTTTGTTCTATTTGTGAATTACTTTGTCATATCTTCTAGAGTTAGAGATTACGTGTGTAGTCCTCAAATCACAAGAAGCAAGATGGACTTGAAATTTTCTCAAACGCGTGAATTCCTATGATACTTCTTAGGATTACAAAATACATGAAGTTATATAATGAAATCAAAATACATTTTTGGTATTTGGATTTCTAGAGGTGGGGGCCACATTTTATATTTCGAACCATGGCCTCAAAAACTTTGGTACGGCCCTGGCAAGGAGCAGGAGGGGGAGATCTCACTGACATGTTGAGGTTGCCGGCAATCCGGCGCTCGGCCTCGCGCACGCAGTCGAGCACGAGGGGTTTGCCGTTGTCGTCCCGGTAGGCGCCCTGCGGCGAAAAGCACGGCCCCGTTTCATCAGGAACCTCGGACAAGCAAAGCAAGCAAAAGCAAGATTCGCCGGTCGCGGCGAGGGGATCAGAGGACTTACGACGCCGACGTTGACCTTGTCGGGCGAGGGGTCGGCGAGGTAGGCCTCGGTGACGCCGAGGATGGGGTCCTTGGGCGCCGGCTCGACGTGGCCGAACAGCGACGACGCCATCGCCCTCGCCGCCTGCAGCCTCGACGGCTGCATCTGCGGCCGCCGGGTCAAGCAGGAGGCCGCGCGGGACAGCGCCGCCATGCCGGGACGGAGGTGGAGGAGCTGGGCGGCGCCGGGGAGGGGGAGGGGGAGGAAAGCTGTGGGCTTTTTGGGCTTGGTCTCTGCGCCGCTGGTTTTTTGCTTTGCACTGAACTAGCTGGTGGTAATAAAGGCGACCAGCTTTGGATTGCTGCGACGGTTCGCTACTGCTGCGGTCACTCGGCTCCGCCGCTCTCGCCACTTGCCTCAAACAAACAAGCCAGGTGAGGCCAAGCGGAGCCACCTCGAATCGCGAGAGCCATTTGGCCCATTGGCGGCTGACCCCCTCTTATCCCGCTCTTATCCCTTTGTTCTAACAGAAATGGCTGCTGAGCAAGCTCGGCTCCGCCGCACCATAGGAACTTGCATTCCCTATCAACCTGCACTGCAACATCAGCCGAGGATCTGCTGTTTCAGTGTTGGAATTGGAACTCCTTGGCAATGTCAGCAATGCCTCACTGAAATGCTGAAACTAGCAATGTTCCGAGATAACTGAACAAGCAACAAAGGGAAAAGCGCATGACCTCTCGCAAGATTCAGAAATCATCGGATCGCGTTTTGTAACTTATGATTGATACTACATCAGCTTCGCAGCTTGGCAGATAATTAGAGGTGATGTGATGTGGGTGATCAACTCTTTCTTCTCTTCTGCAAAGAGCAGTTTCAGCTGTCTTAACAGTGGTCTCCTGGTACTGCTACCAAAGACGGCTGAAGCGGAGGCAAATTATTACAGACCGATTGCTTTGATTTATAGCTTTGCGAAGTTGCTCTCCAAACTGTTGGCTAATCGCCTAGCACCCAGGCTAGTCGATAAGATTGGAAGCAACCAGAGCGCCTTCATCAAGGGTCGCTCGATCTTGGATAACGAAAATTTGTCCGATGTGCTGCGTCTCTCTTCAAAAAGAAGAAGATTCCCAAATTATTGCTTAAATTGGACATATCCAAAGCTTTCGATACTCTTTTTGGCCTTCTCTTCTGGAGGTTTTAAGAGCTAGGGGATTCAGTGATAGATGGTGCAGCTCGATATCGCGGCTCTATTGTCTACTGCTTCATCCGAGGTGCTGCTGAATGGATCTCCCGGCAAGAAGATTCAACATTTTAGAGGACTTCGTCAGGGTGATCCACTCTCTCCAATGTTGTTCATACTTGCAATGGATATTCTTGATCGGGTGATCAGAAAAGCAGCAGCAGTCGGCATTCTACAACCCGCTGGTCTTGAGGCCGTCAAGTTCCACTGCAGCTTCTATGCTTACGACGTTATTATTGTGTTATTATTGTTAGAGTATATTTGGTAGTTGTAGACTGCTATATGTAGGGGAGCCTTGCCCCCAAATCTACTTACTCTATATGTACCGGCCCCAAATATATGTACTTTATATGTATTGGCCGAGAACTTAATACAATACAATCCATCCATTATACGCAATTTATTCTCCTACAATTATGTTCACCTCCCCTACAACTCAAGAAACTAGGACGATCATGAGACTGCTGGGTATCTTCGGAGACGCTTCAAGTTTGAAAATGCTCCTTGACTCCAATCTTCGGTGCTGAAGATGCGCTGGAAAGCATAAAACAGATTCTGCCTTGTGAAATCCAAACTTTCCCGATCAGATATCTTGGGCCATTGGCGGAGCCACCTCGAATCGAGAGCGCCATTTGATCCATTGGCGGCTGACCCCCCTCTTTTATCCCTTTGTTCTACCAGAAATGGCGGCTGAGCAAGCTCGGCTCTGCCGCACTGTAGGAACTCACATTCCCTATCAACCTCCACTGGCCCACTGCAACATCAGCCTACAGTAATACACACTCCTACACAGCATTTGCAAGAACAGAAGCTCAATGCATCTCATTAATCAGCTGTCCGAAACCAATCCACTCTCACTCTGCTTCTCCCCTGCATCGGCCACAACCAGGGGAGGGATGCTCTGCTCGCTCCAGAACACCTGCTCGGGATCCACCTCGCCCTTCACCATGGCCAGCCTCCTGAAGTTGCCCCTGAAGTACATCTCCCCCCACGCCCTGGCCGCCTCGTAGCTCGTCTCCCCCTCCACGTTCCGCCCCAGGTCAAGGTCCCTGAAGTTGATGTACGCCGCCCGGGGCCTCGAGCTCGCGTACGGCGCCATGAACCCGTGCACCCCCCTCACCCACCCGAGGTGCCCGTCCTCGTACGACACGTTCGCGTCGCCGCCCCACTTGACGAAGTACTGCACGTTGTACAGGTACCGTCGCCGGTGCGCGTACGGCGTGGCGGACTCCGGCGTCGCGCCCATCGCGCCGCCCTGCGGGTCGATGTCGATGGACCCGCCCCTGTCCTCGACGATCCTCGCGAGGAGGCCGGCCAGGCCGGCGGCCGGGATCGGGGAGGTCAGGTAGTCCAGCTTGATCTTGTAGTAGTCCTTGGGCTGCAGGGTCCGGTCGAGCAGCACCTCGGCGGGCTGGCCGTTGGTGTAGCCGTAGAAGTAGAGCATGGATTGGATCCAGCTCATGTCCCTGCAGTCGCTGGGCTTAACGCCGAGCTCCGGCAGATGGGTGCTCATCTCGGCGACCATGCCGCTGCAGTTGCCGAGGAACAGCGACTTGAAGACCACCAGTGGGTGCCTCTCGCCGGCGGAGTCGAGCTTGGGTTCTATGGCCGCCTTGACGAAAAGGTCGTCGGGGAGCGCGTGCGCCACGCGCTGCCACTTCTTCAGGAGGCGGAGCGTTGATTGGGTTTGCCGCTGGTCTCCGCGCCGGAGGAGGCGGAGGACGGTGAAGGCGGACACGACGCGCGGCACGGGCACCAGCCGCACCGTCCAGGAGACCACGACGCCGAAGCTGCCGCCGCCGCCGCCGCGGAGCGCCCAGAAGAGGCCCTCGCCCATGGCCGCCCGGTCCAGGAGCCTCCCCTCGGCGTCCACCACCTCGGCGCCCACCACGTTGTCGGCGGCGAGGCCGTGCTTCCGCATCATGGGCCCGAACCCGCCGCCGCTGAGGTGGCCCCCGACGCAGACCGTGGGGCAGATCCCGGCGGGGAACCCGAGCGTCCCCCCGCTCTCGCGCGCCACGACGTAGTAGAGCTCCCCGAGCGTGGCGCCGGGGCCGACCCGCGCCTCGCGCCGCGCCGGGTCCACGCGCACATCGCGGAGCGCGGCGACGTCGACGACCGCGAAGGGGCGGGCCCCGGCGGCGCGGGGCAGCACCGAGCGGTAGGAGAGGCCCTCGTAGTCGTGCCCGCCGCTGCGGGCGCGGACTGTGAGCCCGTGGCGCCGGCAGCAGGCGACGCAGGCCCGCGCCTCGCCGGCGGTCGCCGGCGTGAGGAGCAGCGTCGGGTACGGCGTCCGTGGCGAGGCGAAGCGGAGGTTCTGGATGGTGGCGTTCAGCAGGGAAGGGTAGGAGGGCTCCGACGGCGCGTGGACGATCCGGGATGGGTCGGCGGTGGCCGGTGAGACGCTGGCGACGCAGCGGAGGAAGCTCTCGTGGAGGGCGCCGGCGACGTCGTGTTCTTGCTCCTGCGGGGAACAGGGCGAGGCTGCGAGGAGCAGACAGAGGAGGGGAGAGAGGCCCCCGAATCTTGGCTGCATCACCGCCTTCATCTTGCTGCTGGCCTCGCCTTCTTCCACCTCCAGCTACACTGCTTTTGCTGTGGCTACGCAAGGATGGATTAGTTAGGACCTGCGATTCAACAATGTTGGTGATGCGATTGTGATAGCCTTTGAAAACTAAGAAATCGAAAGGACGCGAATAGAGGGGATACACACACACAAAAATTCTACGCTCCGATGGCTGTAATTTTGCAGGATTTCAAAACGAGATTTTTCTTTGCTCCTACACCCGAAGTTCTTGGTATTACGGTACCTTACTATTGTAATTCAAACCCGTCTTCATCCCCGGCTGTCAATCTAGGTGGTATAGATTGACAATCCTAGCAAAAAGGGGTGTAAGAATTCTTTCAGAATCCTAGCAGACTGTGCCAATTTTGCCCGTCCCTATGGATTGCATTCTATCTTCTTTTCTGATCGAGCAACTGGAGTATTTCAGAAACTTTTCTATGCGGTCCTTCCTTCTAGAACCCTTCAAAAAAATTCCTGAATCCGGAAAGGCCAGTGGCAGCAACCGGATAGTGGCGAGGAAAATGATGGCAGCAAGGGCCAGAGGGGTCACTGTCTCGCTGACCGTGAGTCAGTCAGTTGTGCTGTCGTTTTCAGGTGCCGCGAGCTTTCAACGGTAGTGATAGCAGCCATGCCGTCTCTACTCCAGCTGAACGAACCAGTGTTCATGCTTCCTACTTCAACTGCCTGGTGCGCGTAGGTGTAGGTGTTGGCGATTTTGACGGAGATTGATCTGAACAAACCAGCTCAACTGACCGGGAGTGCTCGAGGCGCGCGTCTTACCGACCGAGTCGGACCCGGACTCCGACGTCCGACGAGGAATAATCCTGAACGGACTCGTCACCGTATCGGCGATCGATCCTACGAAGTTCCGGGCCTCCTGCGCACATTAACGGAAAAAGGAACTACGGATTCGATCTGAGAGCTGTAATGGCGGCGGCAGGAAGAGGATGGAGAGGCCCCGAGGAGGAGGAATCGACACCGCCGGTGCGTACCACATGTCGGACGACGAGGAGGACAAGGCTTTCTACGCAAGAGCTGACCGGCCACGAACTCCAACCTCGCCGATATACAGTTACAGCCCCACCGTCCACGACGCCGGGACAGCTGATCATGACATGGTGGACGACGACGACGACATGGTGGACGCACAGTCACACGGATCGCGGTACGTAGCCACGATCCGCGCCTGGGATCGTTCCTTCCGAATCGGGATCGGGATCACCGCGGTACGTACACCGGGTCGATGCCTGGGACGATACTTGGGACGTCGTTCCTTTAGTCGTGGGAACTTGGACAAGCGTGCGACGGGCGCTACGAGAGCAGGCGGCGGCGGCGTGATTCGCGGAAACTTGGGCCAGCCGCGAGCGTGCGTAGGGACCGCGTACCAGCGTCGGACAGCGGCGGCGGCGCGGCCTCCCCACGACGGACGGCGGCGCGAACTGCGGCAGGTGCGAGAGGCGGCGGGCGCCGAGGCAAGAGTGGCGGTGGCGCGGAGGACGGGGCGCGAACGGCGGCGGGCGCAGAGGCTGTTGACTAGAACTCACGCACGCAAGCACGCAAGAACACACGAAGTTTTGGTGCTACCCAAAAGAACCAGCAGCGTGGAGGCATGCTCAACCAGGAGCTCGGTCACGGCTCTAACAAACTCGCCGAGAGCTCCACCAAGAATTACAAGCTCAGTAACAGAAAGGAAAAAACGGGAAAATAAACTAAAACAACAAGATTATCTAACAGAGGCAAGGGCGCGCGGCAGCAGCACGGAGGATGGAGCCGGCGCGGAGGCATGGGCGCGCACGGCGGGGGCAGGCACGAGCAGCAGGGGCACGAGTGACGGAGGCAGGCCCGAGCGACAGACTGGGGAAGAAGAAGAGATAAGGATGGGAGAGAACGGAGGAAAGAAAAATGAGTAAATAGAACAAGGGTACTATGGTTATTTAACAGTTAGGAGGAGTTATTTTGCTAATTGTACAGGGATCACGATTCTCGTTCCATAGCTACATTCGGGGTATATCGTCCCAATTAACTAGGGATTATGATTTCAATCTCAAACCAAACACCCTGAAAAGATATATCCCCTGAGAACTAGGAATTTAAAATTGTTCATCCACGTCCCACATACCATGTTTCTTATACTAACTTTTGTGACTGTGGGTGGACGATGACGGTGCTGATGACATGGCGGGCAATGCTGCCGCCGGGTGTCTGTCGTCGGACGACGAAGCTTCGCCGGAGTGCATGTACGAAGACGACCCCCCGGACCCCGTCGGAGCGCAGCGCCAGGCGGAGAGATACGCCGGGTACGCGCTGCACCACTACAACGCGGACCCGAGCAACGCGGTCAAGTACGAACTCGTCGAGGCTACGCCCACGTCAACTTCGTCGCCAGACCCCGGGGCGCCGGCGCCGGCGCCGGCAAGGAGCGCCTCTTCTTCGACGAGGTGCACCGGCAGCTTGAGAGGGATACCATGGTCCCGACCTGCCTCCGCTCCCTCGACTCGGAGGACGACCGGGTCGGCGGGATCGACGACGAGCCGTGGGAAGTTCGTGTCCGTGCTGATGGGGCTTCGCGTGCCACGGTGCCATCAAGCACCCCAAGGACGGGGCTTGCTACAGAGCCGGCCGTAGGACGGATCAACTTCCCCTGGTCTAGAGATCTTCCAGCTTCATTCAACATGCTGGGAAAGAAGCTAGGCAACAAGGAGAGAGAGGCCTGACCTGAGAATCTTGGCTCCACGGCGCCTTCTTGCTTCGTCCGAGCCTCCTCCCTCTAGCTCGTCTCCTCAGTACTCTATTGTAGTGATTTAGCTATCGTAGTGATAGTTAATATTGATAAATTTTTTCTTTGCTTTGAGCAACTGTTAATTTCCTCAACAGTGATTAAGATCTTGGTGCATGTATGGTTCACAAACATCATGAATGGACCTACGCTCTTTGATATTCTTCTTTTTTTTGCCGTGTTTACCTTAATATCCATAGCTTGTGGACGTCATGAATATTCTCCGTTCCCACACGTCCCTTCTCGCATTCGGTCCAGCTTCTCCCAGTGATGAGCTATGTATAAGTTTATTTTTTATTGTTATTTTTCTGGTGTCATTCTTATATTAGCAACTACTACACCAATGCAACATCTTCTTTCCTGCGTCTAGAGGAAGCCAATTTCCTTACTAAAGATTATTATCTTGGTGGATGTCTAGTCCATGGAGAGTTATGAAATGAATCTACCCTCCTTGATATTTCAATTGTGTTTTTTGGACCAGTTTAGATCGACCTCTATAGTCCATGGACGTCAGGATGTAGATCTTCCCATCTGATATTCGCATGCTTTGTAGTAGTACCTTATTTTGTGTTTTATATGCCTCGTCTTTGCTATTAATATATCATTGTTCTTGGTATGGTTCCTCTGTACGGCGTGCACCTGCTCCATCTTGATCTTCTGGGTTATTCGTGTTCATCAAGGCGAGCTTCACCCGCATCTCCATTATGATGCCTCATTTCCTTTTAGAGTGTCTTTGTTGACCAATAGAATTTTCATATTCTTGAGCAATTGCTTGACCTTAACATGATGCTAGAATTGATCTTGTAGTGCTCTCTCTTAGCTACAATGATTGTTTTCATATTTAAATGCTAACTTCAACTAACATTAATTCTAACTTATGTAGTCTCTAGGTATTTTAGAATAATATATTTTAGAGACATTGTTGCATAATTAGTATATACTTTCCAAGACTATATAAGCAAGAAATGAATGGTTTACTTCATCCCTTGAATTTCATCTTAAAGTCATCAAACCACGTGTTTCCTCCAAAATTCATAGTACAAGCTTTCTTAATTTCATCACTATTCTTGTGCTTCAGTTTCGAATCCATGGTTGCTAAGCTCCAGCTAGCTTCTATGAAACAAATCGAGCTATTTCCACTTCAAAAAGAAAAAGATGGAGCCCTCAAATCAGTCAACTAAAGTGATTTCCATTATGCATCCTCTCTCACTCTCTCACTCTCTCTGTGTGTGTCCGTTGGATCATTCTACCTTCATTCATATTCGGATACTTCACATAGGAAATCTACAACCATGTTATTGTTACCGGTTGAATTGAACCTGCTCATTTCACACAGCTATGTACATGTTCTCCAAATATTAATGGGGTGTGTACACTGCATTTGGTTCTGATCGTCAACATATGTTCCTCATTCCTCTTATATAGACCTGCATCTCACTGCCTCAAGATTTGTGACGTATCAATCTCCACCTGCCTAGATCAATTCGGATTCTTGAATCAATATCACAAAGGACTCTTTTGCAGCAATGGATTAAAGAAATAGACTGAAGATGCGACAGGTGAAGAGAGATGATGTCTCATCGAGCTGCTTGATCTGTTTGTTGTCTTGTGCGCATCTCAATTTTATGTGTCTAATTTATCACTAAAATTATTACAGATCCCATCTCCTCAAGTTTATTAGCCCTTAACTGTTATAGCAAAATATATTACCCTTTTTCCTTTTCTCTAAGCTAATTGTTAATCAGCAGATTTGTATTTTTTAAGTGATGTGAGATCCTGCATATTCTAAGGGTTCAGAGCTCACTCGTTAAAGGAGAACCCTTCCACGTCGGTCTAGAAACACGCAAAAGAAGAGCTTGTTTTTTTAACACGTAGGTGAACCATCGATTTTACCACAAATCTGTTTCTCGAAATCTGAGCGACAGGTGCAGTGAAATGCTCTGCTACAGTTTTCGAAACTCATGCTCTGAAGTATAGTGTCAAGCTCACTCAGATTTTACTCTGTTGGCAGCTTCAACCATGCATGTATGCCCTCGACGGCATGGAATGCATGGGAGCCTCCGAACCCGTCGAACCAGTGTCTATTTCAGATACGATAATGACACGGTTGCTCTATGGGCCACTGTCCTCTAACTCCCGTTATTATCTTGTGATGATGTCGATGGAGGAACTTGACAACGGGCGACGATGCACTTTGACAAAGGGGTGATCTGCTCCAAACATGGACCAACGGTTATTTTTCTTTTTAAAAAATTTCAAATTTATATATTTATTAGTCGTATTCAATATAGATTTTTTGGATTAATTTAGACCATTAGATCTTCATAAAATCTAATGGTGTAAATCTTTCTCTTTTTTAATTAGTGTAGAAATTTCTAAACCGTCTTGGCAAACGTGGTGGCTTCTTGTGACACTACCTTATTAGTGTAATAATAGATACATTTAATTTGCATGCTCATTACTCCAAATTATTACCAGGATAACCATCGTTTTGTGGGGAGAAATTCCGAAGACCATATGTCAGCTGCAATTTATCTTGCCTGTAATGTGTCGAAATCCTGCTTTCAGAAATAACCAAAAGTACTAAAATGAAATGACCATAGAGACGACGCCTCATCAGAAACCAGTCAATCAGACTAACCATGTTTCGATGAGACGGGCAGCAACATACGAATTCAGATCATGATTTGTAGCTTACAGGTGAACTGACTAAACATCTGGCCAGAGAATACAAATTGACCAAAAATTAAACCCACAAGGTTCTCGTTGAATAGGACAGTTCGACCAACGGCTCCGCCTACAGGTGAGGTTTTAAGCCGTGTTAGCCTGGGCTTTGTTGAGGATGAGTCCTTCGTACTTGACCTGGAAGAACTTCATGGCGTCCTCCTTGGTCACCCTGTGCTGAATCCCGACACGGGACTTGCGCCTCCAGCGTCAGGCAACACGGTAGCTGGCACGCTCGAGCACGACATAGAAGTCCATTCCATAGATATCAGTTGATGGATCATACCTGCACAATGCATGACATATATGTAGAGCTTAGTGGTCCTGTAGAGAATATCAATTGAACTCAGAACACAATGAAAACTGTGTGCTTCTTGTGAAAGAATTTAATTTCATGTTGGTGTGTACAGCTGATTTATGGGATTCACATCAAGTACTACTTCAAGTTACTAAATGGCCCATTGGCACATTCTTAATAATTAAGGAACCAAAGGCCACAAATAGCCGTACATATTGCGTCAATAGAAAAGAAAAACAGCAGGATAAGCTGATGGTTAATCTACATGGAGTACATTTCAGTTTCAACAGAACTGGATGCAAATGTAATTGCTGCCCAAACCATACAAACATCGTTAGTAGCCAAGTTCAAGAAGTTGCATTGAACAAATATAAAACAGCCACTGGCATACAGCTTGCATTGCAATCAACTAGTATGCAGTTTCAGTTCAAAACTATCAAAAAACAGCACCAAGTGTAAATTTGTCCTGATGTGTCAATAAACCGCAAACTTCAGGCAAATTCCATTGGACTGAACGATATTGTCCATCTGACAGTAAAATAACTGCAAAATGTGTTGTGATTTCTGGACGTTCTGTAACTGTAAGTTGCATTTTGCCTTCAAAAAAATTACCGAAAATTGAGTTACAACAAGGTGAGTTATGCTTCAGTTAATTACACATTACACATCTGTTTATGCGTGAGGCCAATGGTGAAAGGAATTAGAAAACGAGCTCAAGAAGCTTTATTAGCTTAGGATTAACACTGAGAGCACTAGCGTAGCCTCTAAGTGACAACTTGGAAATGCAGGACCAGGACACTGATACCGAGGTCGATGTGCTCCTGGATGCAGGATCGAAGCATCAGGTCTCGCTGAAGTTTCTCTTGAGCAGCTGTACTCCTTGACCTTGAGGCCGCTATCGAGCAGCTGCATCGCCTTGTCGCCCTTGACCGTCACGTAGCACGCGATCTTCCCGGCACGCCGGATGCCGAACGACCGGAACGTGTACCTCGCTGTTGCTGCCACACGTCGCCGTCAGCTCGTCAGCAGAAGGCGAGAAGGCGAGACGGATAGAGAGAGAAAAGGGAGCACGACCTCAGTACTCACCCTTGGACAACACGGGGGACTAGCCGCCGAGCTGCTCGAGCACCTTGGCGGCGCGGGTGAGGCGGTCTCCGATCTGGCCGACGGAGATGTTGAGGACGAGCTTCTGCACCTTGATCTCCCGCATCGGGTTCGACTGCTTCTTCTTCTCGGACTCCTGCTGGAGGACACGCGAGTTAGCCTCACAAAAAAAAATACAAAAGAGAAAGGAGAAGGGGTTTGACCACGAGGATACAATGGGAGCGATACCATGGAAGGAGACTGCCGGATCTCTTCTCCTTCTCCTTGGGCGGCGGCGGCGGCAGCGGCGGGGTGATATGGGCGTCGAGAGAGGAGGGTGGCGGCGCGAGGTTAAATGTGAGAGGCTTTCATGGGCCTGGTCGGCCGCCTTTGTTGAATTAAGGCCATACTGGCTGTTTTTTTGTTGGGCTTGTCTAAAATAGGCTACTCTGTTGGGCCGAAGAAAACAGCAAGCTGGATCACCACCATCTTCTTCCTCGAGCTGCAGCCTGCAGCAGCTAGCGACAAGCAAGCAGTGCAGGCGCATCGCCGGGCAAATCTCCTTTGGCAGGTGGCCGGCGGCAGGGTTTGCGTAGCACCTGCCAACGGAGTGTTGCCCTGCAATGGACCTCCACAATCACATGTACCGCATCACAATCTCAGTTTCTTTTTGTTTTTTTATTTGCAGCTCACACGGTGCAGCTGAACCCAAAGCTTGGTTCACTTGCTGAAGCCATGGCCGGTTTTGGATGCTGGAGAGAGGAGGCGCGTACTTATACCATGCCGGAAACGGCATATCCGGCAGGACATGCTCGGATCCGCCTCCTCCTTTCGCCGCGTCGACGACGACATCTGAATGATGAAGCCAACAAAAGCCAGCCAGCATCCATCGCTTTATTCCGATCGAGATAGATCTTCGCCTGTTACGCGACGAAGGGCCGCTGCGGGCACCTGCTCGATCTTGCCTTTGTCCCTTTTCCTGAGCGACGAGTAAACAAAGCGCAAATTGCAAAAGAAAATGCTGGGTCATGCCAACTTGCGGCTTGCATTGCTCTTCGATGCTTCAGGAAGAAACCGTTTCAGATTGGCAATGGGCTGTTCGCTCAGCAGAGTACAGATTGTTGCAGAGGTCCCCAAGCTTGAAAGCAGAAGTTCATTTGGACCCTTGAAACACAGCCTCGTTTCAGGTCCACAGAATTTGTGAGTTTCTGCGTTTTGCATTGGTCGATTCAGTCTTCGTGATTCAGCTACATGTGCTGATCAGGCACCTAAATGCGGTTCGCCTAAATGATCAGGCGGCGGCCCTTGGGAGCCCCAACAGACCCTTCACCTGACGCTATTGGCCTTCGAGAAAGCAAAAAAAAAAAAAAACACGAGAAACCGGAGAAGATCCTTGCGAATGTCCTTGGACAAAGCCACAATGTCACACTAGGAGAACAAAAGACAGAGGCGCGCACGACTAGACCGTGTTTCCTTTTCTTTGACGAGATGCGATTCACCCTGCCTGGTCCACGGAATGCGATGTCCTCCGTCTCTGCGAGTACAACTTGTACTACGCTGCTCGCTACTACTCACTTCCCTCCCCTTCAGGGCAAAATTAAGCAACGATCAGCCAAGTCGAATCACGTCACGGCATCATCTCTACTACTCTCTGTTGAATTGCACGTATCGGATCTTAACCCAAGCAGCGGCGGCAGCTCGACAAGGATTTTTACTAAACAATTAACAAGCTAAAGCTAGGAGGATACTGAAGAGCACCCGGGCTAGCTTTTGGATGGCATGCAATGGCGCCATCATGGCGAAACGTAGAAAGGGGGAGGAGAAGGAGAACCATGCACTTTTCTAAGGTGAGGCAGCGGGAATGGCACATCAGGCATGCAACACAGCACAGCCGGCTGAAAAAAGAGAAGCTTCCCCGGCCCCGGACCGGAATGGTTCCGATTTGGTAGCATATGCCGAGCATATCCAGGTTTCGTCTTCAGATCTTTCCTCTAGCATTTGCAGCATATAAATAGACAGATTGGTAGGAGCCTGACTAGCAATGCATTGCAAGGTGAGGGAGGAAGAAGAAGAAGAAGGAAGCAAACAGAGGGAAGGATGGCCAGAAAGAGCAAGAGCAAGTGTCCCTGTGTGAAGAGGGTGAGAATCACAGTGCGGTTCTCCTCTGGCACGGAGGAGGATGGAGCAGCCTGCCACATGGCTGGCCGCCGCCGGCCCTTCCTTGCCAAAGGAGAATTGCCCTGCCATTCATAGCCCTCTAGTAGATGCTCAAAGGCGTTGCTTCAAGGTCAATCTTAGTTGGAGCAGCTTTTTCTTTCGTTTTTTCTTCTTTTTCAGTCCTTACCATCTATATTAAGTGTTAATAGAAACTACCACATTCGCTGAGAGGATCTAAAAATTCCCACGTTAATATAAAAAGAGAAGAATTTGCACCGTTAAATTTTATGAAGATCTGACGGTATAAACTAACTTAAGAGTCCATATACCATGAGTAAATAGTTAATTTCGAAATTAAAATATTAGAAAAATATGGATATGACCAAACAGTCCACGCCCAATACGATTAGTAAATAGCCAAATTTGAAATAAAAAAATAAAACTGAACCAAAGAGTCCATATCAAATATATTAGTAAATAGCTAAAATCGAAATTTAAAAAGATTGCTTATCCGATTGCGGCTCTGTTAGGCTACAACGACATGTCGACTGGTTCGTCCATCGGTGTACGTTCGTGTTGTATCCTTTGCCGCCGGCATGTGTAGGTAAAATTTGGTTGCTCGCGCTTTGTGGACCAGCTGCCGAGCAAGACCGCTACCGGGATCAGAGCATGCATATTGCGCTAGGTGAAAGGAGGGAAACCAAGAACCAAGGAGAGGGTGGCCGTCGATTGCCATCACTAACAACTGCAAAATTAAACTGGTTGCTATGAATCTTTGATGCTTCTATATCAATTCTAACTAGTCGGGCACGCGAGTTCCGTGCGTGAGGACATTGTACATATCTGCATATGTCCCGAGCGAAGCACATAGCAATAAAGTGAAGAATTTGCACCGTTGTATTTGATGAAGATCTAACGATCTAAGCTAACTTAAGAGTTTATATCAAATAAGATTAATAAGTAGCTAATTTTATAATTAAAAAATTAGAAAAAATATTATATAACTAAAGAGTCTATGCTGAATATGATTAAAAAATAGCTAAATTAGAAATTAAAAAAATTAGAACTTAACAAAAGAGTACATGTTGAATACGATTAGTAAATATCAAAATTTAGAATTTAAAAAAATAAGAAAATTAGCATTTGACCAGAGGGTACATGTTAAATACAATTTGTAATAGCTAAATTCTAATTTAGAAAAATTCTAGCCTTTCAGATTTACTACAATTTTAGTTTAAAAAACGTTAGAAAGATGTACGGTTGTGCTTTTGATCAAGCTACAAATAAACATTAAACATTATATATCAATCCTCATGGATCTGTAGCTAAATAGTGGCTTGATCATAGCATTCATTGAGTCTTGAGATGCCCTTTGTCATATTGTTAACAATAGAGAGGATGAGCTAAAAAATGTGGTTTCACTTGCTTCTCCTCCCTCCTTTGGTTCTTAAATATTCCTAGAATTGCCAAAATTATCATTAAGAAGGTGCTTTACCATTTTTTTAAAAAAATAGCTTTGGTCAAAAAGAATGGTTTCACTCTTGAAGTCAATGGTAAAACCTTTTTAAAAGGAACCAAAACCTAGATTATTAGTGTGCATTTTAGGCAGCATGACAACAACCATGAAAATAGTTGGAATGGCTATGGAGAAGCACAACTTAATAGCTGTAGCTTACAGGGAACAACTATGATCGAAATAAAGGTGAGGAAAAAAGTTATCATGAGTCAAATTCTGAGAGGGTGATGATGACCATAGAGGGTGGTAAGTATAAATGAGAAGATTGTACCTTAAGAGCTGCAATAGTGAGTTTGTAAACTCCGTACACGACATGTGATGGAAAAAAGGTGCAACACCCATAAGAAAATAGAGGTGTATATATATGCATGGAGCTTTAGTGATTAGATATTCAAAAATAAAGAAAAGAAATAAGATTATTTACTTCTACGGTATACATTGAATAATCATCTAGATCTTCTTCTAGAAATCTAAGGATAATTTTCGGTACACACTAACAAGTAAAAAAGTGCAGCACAAGTCAAAAACTAAAATAATATTTGTGGCAAGTTATTCCAATATAATATAAGCTTCAGGCATCATGAAAATATAAAAAATATATGTTCTTTTAGAAGATAAACCATTTTCCTCTAAATGCATGTTCCAAAAAATATTTCACATGATATGATTGATGTAAAAGATATAGATGACTTCTCAGTTTAGATCATCTGAAAAAACTACAATAACACCATTTGAAAAAACATAAAGATTGGCAAAAAAAGACTAGCTACCCGCTTATTTGCACGGGTCACCTCGCTAGTTAACATTGACTTGATAGAAAAGGGAGAGAGATCCGTAGGAGCTGACTGTGAAATTTGCCTCGGGTTTGGATTTATTTTCAGAGAACAGGATTTAATTTTGTGGCCACTTCAAATCAAAATGCTAAGACTGTATAATACTTATCCCCCATTGCCAAATGGTAGCATCTCAAGGTCCTCAATATAATTTATAAACATCAATCAAACAATCGATCAAAATATTGTTAATCTCTTTAAAAAAATGAGAAGTCCGATTTACACCCTTCAAATATTGTAAAGTCCGATTTTCAACCTTCAACTACAAAATTGGATAACATAGGCCTCCAACTGTTGAAATGGGCAAAATTAGCCCTTTGCGTGGTTTCAAAGGTGGTTTTTTATTTTATAAAAATAAAAACTATTTAAATTTAAACTAAAAAAATTATAAGTAATTATTTTAAATAAAAAAAATACAAAATGAGTATCAAATTTTTTTTAAAAAATATAACCTATCTATTGGCACTCTTCTTATCAGTTATTCGAATCTAATTTTTTTATATTCATAATATTTGGTTACTTGTAGTATACCTATTATTTTTGAATAAATAATATTCAAATAGAGCAATAATAGATTGGTTATATTTTTAGAAAATATTTGTTACTAGTTTCATATTTTTCTGATTTAAAATGAATTAGTTTTGATTTTTAATCCAATTAGAATCTTTATTTTTTAAAAAAATACAAAACCATCCAAAGGGTCAAACTTGTCCGGTTTCAACATTTGGGTGATGCTTCTAATCCGGTTTTACAGTTGAAGGTTGAAAATCGGATTGTTACGATAGTTGGAGGGCGTAAACCGGAATTTAATATTGCATTAATCTAATGTAAGGATCAAGATACAAAGATTTAGGCGTGATCGAGGGTCCATCTCCAAAACCTACCTGGCCAGAATCACCGACTATGTTGCAAGTACCATATCTTAATCTAAGCAGGTGTAACTCACAAAAAAAATCCAGCAATAAAATTAACAAGCTAGCTTAGCTTGGAGAGAGGAACTGAATGCAATTGTGAAACATGGCATGTAAACTGACAATGGAGGAGGACCATGCAACATACTGTGCAAGAATGGCAACATGCATGCACTTTCTACGGCGAAGGGCCACGGGCAGCGCAAGAATGTCAGGTAGGACTCTATGCAATGCGAGAGAAGAGAGATAGCGCAGCCAGCTGAAAGAGAGAACTTCCCCAGATCGACCGGATTGGTTCCGATTTGGTACATAGCATATGCCCTGAGGCATATCCGGCCACACATTTCGTCTTCAGATCTTTTTCTTGGTGTTCTGGTCTCCGAAGCTGGTGAGAATCAGTGCGGTTCTCCTCTGGTACATGATCAGAATTCAGAGGCTGCTCCTTTAGTTAAGTTAGTTGGGAGCTTTGGCATCGACTCATTCAGGGAGATGTAAACCTGAGTTGGTCATGAACTTCACCTGACTTCCAAAGATTCTTATAAAAAGGTAACCAAAACTGCCAAGACTGAAAGGGGGCCTTTTGTAGTGCCTTCGCCTGGCAAAAGAGGAGTCTTTTGGCAAGTTTTTGAGCGAAACATCCTGAACATGCTACTTTCTTTTTCACGAAATACAGACAGGTACACTCATCAACACGCATACACATCCTATTTATGTGAGCATCTCCAAGATATTGGCCTGAGCTGCTAGCAATAGTAGATCTTAAGATTGATGAATTTTTGGACTCACACTTCATTGAATAGGTCCGCATCATATACTTTAATTTGTTTAAGATAAATTATGTCAAGGAACTTTTTTTAATAATCAATTTGTTTCTAGCTCAGCAAGCCCCTTTGTTTGTTTCTTAGTTGCATTGTGTGTATGGTGCTTGAAATTTGTTCAGTCTTTGGACATGTTATAGAGCATACAGACATTTCGGGCTTCATGCTAGAGTGCCATCTATGTACTTACTTACTAATTAAACTGATTTTTGGACTCAAATGATACACTTAGCAAGTTTAGGGAGTTATATCTGTATTTTTAGATTATAGGGATCTAGATGATACCGAGTGAAAAGTTTTAAAGGTTGTTTGTGTATTTCTCGCTCCATTTTATTTCATGAAACAGGTAAAACTGTTTTTTTTCCCAGTTATGATGCCTGAACGTTTATAAACTGTGTCCATCGGATTTTGATGATCCCATATTCTACACACAATTAAATTTGGATTATCCGGATCTGCACGGATATCCTAAAACAATTTCACGTATCCTCATAGAACTTGGATGGAATCTTGTACCCTCGTACAAATCATTCAAATTCAAATTCAAATTTGAGCATTGGCAGGTGAAGCGGTGGCGCCGCCCGCTACCACGATACCTGCCTCTGTGCCGCAGTCTCGCGCATCCTCCTGGAGATCTTCCTCCGCCTCCCGTCCCTCCCGGCCCTCGTCAGCGCTGCGCTCGCCTGCCGCCCGTGGCTCCGCGACGTCCGCTCCTTGCCGGCCTTCCGCCGCCGATTCTAGGGGGTTTCCTCGATGCCGAAGGTTCCGCAGTCCCATCCTTCGACGGCGCCATCCACTCCAACCTCGATCTCGCCACTGAGCTCCGCGGCGACAGGGAGTTCTGGGTCGCCTCTCTCCGGAACGGTGGCGGCGGGCCCTTCCTCGATCGGGTGACGCATCACCGACTGCCGCGACGGCCACCTCCTCCTCTGCAACCCGGGCGGCGGGGCCATCGTCACACTGAACCCCCTGACCTCGGTTTGGGACACCCTCCCGCACCCTGCCGGCGAGATCAGTGCCATCCGTGGATTGATGCCGGGGCATACGACAACAAGAGGCCGTGGTCCATGGCTTCAACACTTGTCTTTTCTTCTTCCGCAGTTAGCCCATGCATGCATCTTATCATAGCTTCAACTCTTGCCAGGGGTCTCTGGCTTTCACTCACTCCAGATCTGCTAGCAATGATCTCTCCACCTGTTCACATTTGCGGCAAACTTTTCAAAACATGCGCTTGTTTCTATGTAGCGGGGTATTAGAACATCCTGAAGGGAACAGCTCATTTAAAAATGTTTTCTTTTCTTTCAAAAAAATAAAAATGTTTCTTAGATCTAGCTTGTGATTTGGCTAATGCTAGCCTACAATAGACCTGAATGTATTTATAGCATTTATACAGTATTGATTCAGTGTCTTGTAGAACAGTTTTGCCAAGTCTTTTACATGCCATTCTGTCCTGATGATTGAAGTAGGCCAAGCAATATCTTGTGTTTGGTTAGCTAACAAAATGACAAATATTGAACAAAAGCACTGTCATAACTGTTTAACACATTGGTAATACCAAATCAACACACATGTCAGATACATTTCACCCAATGCCATCTTGATACCAAAACTGTCTGTTAGGTTTCTAATGATAACTTCAGTCAAAGGACCACATAGAGTTTTATGAGATTGAAATTTACTTATGGACTTCTAGTCTCCTGTAATAATTTGAGATTAGTAAATTCGTTAAATTGTGATGCCAATAAGTGAGGTACTTGTGTAAATTAAGTTGGGTAAGGAACCATGAGTGTAGTCTGATTAAGTAGGACTAGTAAGGAACTATGGGTGTGCCTACACTTAACTCTTGCCATTTTTGTACTACGATTACTCCTTTTTAAGGACAGATTACTCCTCTTTGAATATGAGTACTAATTGGAACTTGTCAGTTATCTTTTGTGCATATTTTGGATAGACAAAGGGATGGATTTTGGCAGGTTAGCAGATAGTTGTGGTTGTGGTGATCTTCTATGGTGAATTTGGTGTGCAAGAAATAGACGTGTAGTCACTACCCTTTGCATGATCAAAGAGATTCCTTCTTCCCATTTTAACAAAGACACTATTTTTGATGCTACAACTTACCAAATTGCTCTCACTATGCCAGTTCAGATTCATAGGTACTCCCACAAGACCACAACCCATATGCTGCTCTAAGTTCATGTTAATTGGCTCATATAATAATAGATATGTCGATCCCTTTGTGGATAGTCAATTGACAACTGCCAATGTGATCACAATTGTGTTTCCATTTTTAAATTTTTTTGCTTTAGCTGGTTGTGACCAAGATCGTCGGCTTTACTTGGTGGGCTAGGAATGGTGTACTTAACTATATTTCATAAAAAATCGCAAAAAGAAGTTATATTTTTTCATGAATGATAAACAATAAGAACAAGAAGTTACATGTATAAAGAAATATAAAATGCAGATCCATGTACAGAGTACCTTCATGCAGTACACTTGACAATGTTCCACTGAAAACAGCTTCACTATATGGGGCTTATGCATTCCTGTTGCAGGGTTACTGAATGGCAGGGCAGCTCTCCTTTGGCATGGAAAGGCTGGAATTTACATCAAATATCTACTGTTCACAGCCTCCATGCCAGAGGAGAGCTGCACTGTGATTCTCACCCTGAACTACTTCACTTGATCTTCTTCAATCTGCTGTTACTGCTTGTTCATATCCTTTTCCTTGAATGCTCCCATATTTCCTTGCTTGTAGTTTTAAGTCTCCATGGTCGGTATATATACTGTAAAGCTCTATGATCAAAATCTGGATATGCCTCCGAATATGCCCAAATCAGGACAATGCTCAAGAAGCTAACTTACTGTCACTTTTGAATTTGCTCCATGTAGACAGATTTGCCATCATTGCCATGTGATCACAGATTACTTGCTTAAAGCTTTTTTCCCGTCACAAAAGGAGACCAGTCTTAACATGAGCATGCATGCAGTGGACCAAGCCAGCAATGTGTCCTTTTCCAGATCCTATTGATGTTATGCTTTGTCGTGGGACATTCTTATGGATCTTCCCTTCATAAATCTAGAGAATGGATCTGATTCCTTTAAGAAAAGAGATGCATATAACTTTTGCTTGCAGGTCACATGGAGCATAGGCATTTATTCAGGTTAAGTGATTGTTCATCTCATCTAGAACAATCTGTTGCTCATTAACCAACCAAATAAAGATCATCACTCAGAAAGTCATTGATATGCAGAAGCCCTAATTGTGTGAAGACAAGTATATATCTGAATGTAACACATTGTTTCTTTGTACCGTGCAATTTTTTTACCAAAAGATATTCCCCAAGTCGACTGCATAAGAAAGGGCTAGTGGCTGTTAAAATATGTGAGATCGTAATCAGGGAGCTCATGGCTTTATTCAAGGATTTATCGGAACTCCTAGCACAAAAGAAAGGCAATTGAAGGGACCTTAGTTTACTTCTGATTAATTACAGTTAAAACTACATATGTTACACAATATTTAATTAGCTCCAAGAAGGAATAATGCATGCATGCTCTCTACAGTTAAAACTGGCAATGTTGACCATACTTGGCATGCAGTAAGTCTGTTGCCAAAAATCAAATGTTTCTGTTTGGGTTCTCATTCTTTGCATTTTATTTCATTTTTCTTGCGCAAACCAACTAGCGCATCAGTTCTAGGATGATGAATTTTCCTTTTGTTATTGCCACTTGCGGAATAATATGATCTGAACATCTTTAGTTTTAGTTCGGAACTGATAGGCAGTCTTGTATTTTCACCAAAGAAAAGAAGAATGTCATTTCTTCAGTCCATGAGATGACCATGTCGTACTCTTCCTTTGCTTGAAAGGGCCAAGTTTGCATTCTTTGATGTCCTTTGCCTGCGATAGCTTCTCTAGGTTAGTCAGTCATATTAATGGCTTCTCTCTTAATACAAAGATACGCAGCTCTCCAGTGTGTTCGAAAAAAAAAAGTCATATTGATGGCGCATAGCGATGCAAGAAAACTACAAAGTACAGTATTATTGTTAAACTAGATCATGAAATAGGATTGTGGTGGTCTAGAAATCCTAAGATCTGTCCACTAGCTTGTCAATCCTTTTTGCAAAAAGCAATGCATACTGTTCAAGGAAAAAATGCAATAATTCGTACTCCCACTTTCATCCACAATATTTTCCCTAAATGTATAATGGAAAACTGAAATATGTGCATCTCAAAATTTTAACATTCATATGACTACATTCTTGTATACCATCTTATACCAACCTCCCAATCGTCACTTGTGCACAAACTGAGTTTGGAATGACCACATGGGGCATTGTGGGTTACTTCTATTGGTGTCACTTGGTGGAATGATCACATGAATGGTAGAGATTTCCTAGAGTGAACAAGCTAAAGTTGAGTAATATTTTCTTGAAATGTTTATACACCACAAGAAAGTTATAAACTCCACATGGAGAAGACAATCCCCTGGCTTTGTCTTAAAGGCAGGCCCGCAGGGAGTACCGAGCCGTAAATCATCAGGAAACTCGCTAAAACCAGTTCTAATAAGGGAGGTCCTCACAATTTGTGAACAGCTGGGTTCGAGCTCCAGTGGTCGGTCTCTCAACTGGAGCATCTATCAATACTCATTCCCCCCCCCCCCCCCCCCCCCCCCAAGTTTACAGGTATGGCAAGGGTAAGTAAATTAACAAAATAACTATCAACTATACTGCTGTACAACTTAGAAAGTGTGAAGAAGCCATGGAGTTTTTTTTTTGGTAAGTATGATTTAGTCAATTGCATGAAATATTTGGATGCCTCAAGTTTATGCGGCTTTTCGGCACCGAAGAGCAGCTCAACCAGCAAACTTAGGTTTTCTTTTTAAAAGCACTAGATGCTTATCAGGTTATTCACAGCTTGAAAGGGCATGAAATGAGAAAGAAGATCCATGAGGATGTTCCTTGTTAAAGCATAATATCCATGACATCTTCACTTGAAAAAAGCAACATTATTCCTATGGTCCACCAATTGCATGTCCATGCAAAATATTTGGAAAAAAGTCATAGTGTCTTATGTTAATGTTTACTTGTTGTACTAGCAATGATACTGAAGGGAATATGGAAAAAGGTTGCCTTTTTGGATCAGAAGATGAGAATAGGAACCATTTTAGTTTTCATGTGCAACTTGAAGACACTCCTAATTATGAAGCATATCCTGGAAGTATATCCATACTCCGTTCTCTCTCTATATACGAGCCTCTTTGGCAGAGCTCCAAAATGGGATCCAGCCGGAGCCCTACCAAAGGGTGCAAAATGCAGCAGCTTCGGGCCAGAAGCCACACCTGGAGCCTATGCGGCTTCCACGCAGGAGGCGGAGCCACGAAATGAGGCTCCACGCGGCTCCGGCCGCAGGCCCACGTCTGCTCGTCCCAGTTTACCCCCGGACTTCGACATATTTACAAGGATTTTGCCACTCTCATGTTTTACCATCCTGACCTGCACACGACAAAAAAAAAAACGCATCAGCTGCAGGCTGCGCGGGAGCCCGAACGGCGACGGGCGTGGCAGGTGGTGGGGGGCGTCGGCTGGCTGCGCGGGAGCCCAAGCGGCGGACGCCCGGCCGGTGGGAGCTCGCGGCTCGAGCCCGGGGCAGGCTGGCGGCAGCTCGTGGCCGCGGGGGACGGCCAGCGCCGCTGCCCATGGGAGCCTGCATCCGATTCACACGAGGAAGAAGAGGATAAAGAGAGGGAATATGAGTGAAGAAAAAAATGAGAAGGAAGAAAATAGGAGGAATCGAGAAAAAAAAAAAGTGTAGCATGGTCATTTGATCTTCTCTATGTATCCATGGTTATATGATTTATCTGAGGATTGACTCATTTTTTAAAATTACTTACTAATATGAGAACTCAATTAATCTATTTATTTATTTTATTTTCACACGACTTAGAATTTAAACTCAGTGCAAACATAAAATTCAAGCAGCACAAACACATCAAAATAGCTAAGGGCATATTGGACATTTAATCTCCCCAATCTATTTATGAAACACAGGGTGAAGCTGTTGATGAGGACATCAACACCAACGATACATCCACTCCGACACAAGTACCTATTGCTGGTCCTATTACTTGTACTCGTGCGCATCAACTTAATCATCAGGTGAGTTCAAATCTAAGCTCATGTACATCATGTTTAGACCATGGAGATCCGTGTACTCTTGTTTTGCTTAGGAACCAAGGAGGCGACCAAAAGGGAAACGGATTCGCGCAGGCTGGATTCGGACTGCAGAACAGTACCAACTTGTGACGGACACCACAGTCGCATATGAACTCGGATTGGGGCGTTCAAGTACTTCGTGGAAAGCTTATGAAGTTTTCTTTCAAACGGATCCGGCCTCATATCCATATCTGTTACGAGTCGGCCGCAATCGTAAAATTAATACAGAGTCCTTTTCTGCACATGGTGCTGCGTCACCCTGTTTTGGCCCAATGGGCCGTGTATCAAGTTGAGTCCATTACGGACGCGTCCTAGGGTTGGAGTACGACCCCAGCACCCCTGTGGTCGTCCTCCCACGTACTTATACCCCTTAGCCACCACCAAGGATGCTTGGGTTTTGTTTAGATCAAGTTTAGCCTTCGCTACTTGCTTGCAAGCGCGCGTGCTGGATCAGCCGCCCGTCTTCTTGTCTTCGGAACCCCACCATTATTGAGATTGCGTGTGAAACCTTCATTTACATCTAGTAAATTCAGTACTTGTCATACTTGTTCTTGCTAGTTCTTCGATTGCTTGCAGGACGAGTGCCCTAGTAGCCGGGTGCCGCGCTCCACAAGATCGCGACAACCATTGGAGAGGGTGTATCGGTTGCTAAGGCGCAGCTTGGAAGGCTGTAGTCGGGCCGTGAACGTCGCCTCCATCGACCAATCGAGTTATCCACGCCTCTCATCGAAAGATCGGGAATCAAACCCTAGCGGGTCGCCATTAGCTGTTTTGCCAAACATTTTCCAAAACGGTTTCAACTCCATCGGAGAAGCCGCTCCACCAAAGGAGCCGTAGCCGGAGTCGTTTTTGGAGGAGCCGGAGCCTTGCCAAACAGACCACATATGCTTGGTAGAATATAACATGTTGAGAAATCGGTGCCCCTAACCTTGACACCGACTTCCGAGAAGCGATACCAAAGTAATGTGATACCACTTTTCCGTGGACCCTATACCCACACTATAACGATGAGATCTTCACCTGGACACCAATATGGGAGACCAACTCTCTACAAGGAACTCAACTTCTCTATTCACAACCCAACAACCCTTACACTTTTTATGTGGCTACCCTACCACACTCTACTCATGCCATCCAATGGCATGTCACTCAATTATCTATGGTGGCTACCTATGCCATCTTCAAATGGCTTTTACTTGACATGGCTTGGGGGAGGGGAGTGACCCCATATATATAGGACTTCATGGCTCATATGGTGTTGTCATGTGTCCACCTTCTATACTCTTCTACAATTCTAGACTTTTCTCCATCTTTATCCTATCATACAAATATCTCTTCTCTAGAACATTCCACACTTCACCATGAAGTATGAAAACTATGAATCATACATGTCCTCCACTCTTCTAGAACCTTCTTACCTTGTCATGATCTTATTCTTATCCTTATGGATTACAAAGATAGTTTTTGTGATTTTCACAATCTTCTGGAATATTCCAAGTATGCATTGCATATTTCAACATAACACAAGGCGAGAAAAAGATTGGGGGCAGACAAAGATTTGGAGATAGGACAATTAGGAACAGAATAAGGGTGATCAACCACGCATTGCAGTGCCTACCTCAGTTTGCTTGGGATTTAAAAAAGGCTCTGTTGTTGTAGTAGTAGTCAAACATTGGGGGTATTCAGGGCGAGAATCACAGCGCAATTCTCCTCTGGCATGGAGGCTGGTGGGTCTAGCAGGATCTGTCAGCAATGCTACTGCCATCTATGCCAAAGGAGAATTGCCCTGCCATTCAGAATTAGCCCTATTTTATATCTCACAATGTATTTTAAAATGTACTAGCTACTTATTTTTGGCATGTACATTTGATGTCTCCGTGTATCTTCCAAAAGCCTCTATGTTTCTTCCAAATGCCGCATTTGTGTGCAAGGTTGTGGCTGCACTGCATCATGCGCTCATGAAGTGCGTTATCTGGCTTTGCATGCGGCATGCCTGCGAACAAGCAGGTAAGCCAACCAGTATAACACAGCTATTTGAATCAGACAATTAGGCCCCATGGATTTGTTGCTTGATGCATTAACAGCCACATCAGATTTTATTTTGTTTTGTGCATATGACCTGATAGTCCTGCTATTCACTTACAATGACGCTAATGTGCACATACTTTAGTGTGATTACATCATGGCGGTTGCACAATGCGACGTTTGAACTTTGAAGAATCGAATTTTTCAGTGACTGATGGAATATGAGTTTTATTTTCTCTAGTCTGCCATTTTTTTGTGATTGATCTTGTCGTGACAAGGGAGCTGAGTGCGATCATTTCTTTGCTATGATGAACTCTGTTTAAGCTTTGGCTTTGTTCACTTGGCCCTGAAGTTGTGTTTTCCGTTTGCGTTAGTGACGGAGGTGCAATTGTCAGACAGCCAGACAGGTTTTGTTTCATTGATTCTTGTCAGAAAGTATGCTGAAATGGCATGTGAAGAATATATATCGCTGTTCTGTTTCATGATTTTCGTCAGAAAAGTATGAAAAAGTGCTGGAGCAATGGGCTGGTCTGGTTGCATTGCATTTTGTAAGCCCTTCTCGTTGCACCTGCTGGCATTGTATATTATCTGAAACAATTTGCCAACACACACAAAAAAAGGCACAACAACTCCTTCTTGTGTACTTCATCATTTTCAAGCTATAGGTCGTTTGGCTTTTTAGATACATGATTTTTATTATGCATATATAGACATAATGAATATATAGGTGTATAGAAAAATTTGTGTACCTAGAAAAACTAAAACGACTTATAATATGGGATGAAGGGAGTACAATTATTCAGCTGCTATTTACAGTTTGCATCCTCCTGACGCAGATTTGGGGCTCCCCTTTGCAGGCGGACCAGTCATTTCCTCGGCAGCCCGATCGTTCGTGCTGGTGCTCTGGCAGTGGCGGCGGCGGCAGCAGCAGCAGGAGGTTGGCTTCCATATTTCTTGATACCATCTCGCCGGTGTATCTCGCAGCTAACCGACATCAGTGAAACCGGTGCCAAATGTCTGCAGTAGCTAACTTATTATGCGATTACACTGTAATTCTGCGATCAGAAGCAGGACGTGTTCCCCCCCTACTTGGAACGACTGTTCATCTCGGTCATGTAATTTCTTCGTTTAAACCTGAGATGAACAATCAGTTACTGATGAATTGCCAGATTATCATCATAGCAAGGAAAGATGGATGTGGTGGTCATAGCTTGTTCTTGTTTTCCCTTTTTTTGAAGAATATGGTGGTCATCTAATGTGTCCACTTTTGTTTTTTTGCTGGGTGTGTCACTTCTTTGTTGTAGCATCCAATCTCTCTCTTGGGACTCCCTCCAGGGATGTCTGCTGATATTTCATTTTTCTTCAAATTTGACTGGACGACAGAACTTATGGCATTGTGTGTGTGTTTTTAAAATAAAAAAAGTTCTGGTAAGAAACAACCAAAAAGGGGCTACTTATTTTGTGCAGTTGCTAAAAAAATATATTAGGAGTTTTAATAATGAATAAAATAAATGCAAGATTTTTTGAGCGGGAATGAGATGGAGTGTTTTTTTTTTTATTGAAATGGAGTGAAGCCTGGGCCCTGAGGTGAAAAATGGGAAGCTGGGGACTCCAGTTCCCACATGGACATGGCCACATGGGCCTTATGATCAGCCTCACGACTGAGGATCCAAGCCCAAGCCCACCACGCAGACGCAAGAGCATACGCCACTCCTTTCACCGCTTATATAAGATGCTCTCAACAACCCTAGCGCCCACCTGCTCCCGCCGCCGCCACCTCGTTCTACGCGTCGTCTCGCCTCTGCCGTCGCCATGGGGAGAAGTAAGATCACTCACTTGGCTCCCTCTTCCTCCCGACTGTTTTCTCCGTCTCGACGTTTCTCGGATCCGTGCTTCTGTACGGTAGTGTCATCTTTCTAGGGTGGGGACTTGTTAAATGCCGATGGCCGTGGTTCTATACGCGGGAATCTGATGGGCTCTGAGAAATCTTCGGATGTTGCGGTGATCAGTTCCGCCGAGCATTGGCAATTGGCTTTAGTCTATCTAAAAATTGGCTTTCCCTGAATGATCTTTTGGAATTCAGCTTTTTCCCATTGTAATTAGATGCAAAATGAAATGAATAGTATCATAATTCTGATGAGCATGTAGAGTTAATTCTGGTATCACTCGATAGCCTGAACCGTCTGAATTACTTGTACCTACCGTGATCTGTAGAATTCAGACGATTCATTTTTCGGTAGAACAGGGCTTGTGATATGTTTTTCTGACAATGCCCTGATGCTGCTATTTAGTTCACACCGTAATATGATGACCTTGTCGAATGTTACTTTTGGTGCTAGCCATGTAGACGTTGCAGCAGTCCACAGACTGTATGAAGAAGCATGAAGTTTAGCTTGGTTTCATGGGAATTCTGTTTCTAGCAAGCTGGTCTGTTTGTCTGTACAGTTGCTGATCTGTATGTGTTGTTTTGTTTAAAGCATAGAATGCTTGCGATCTCTGCTCTGTTTCCATTCGGTCTTGGTGGATGGCTTTGTATATGCTATGTGGATGCTACATCTCATTATACAAAGTGCAGTTGCCTTTTTGTCCTATGCCTGAAACTGTGGCATGCATTCCCCCCTCCCCCCCCCCCCCCCCCCCTGCAAACATATAATTAGTTTTACAATGTGTTTAATGCTGTAACTGCTCTGCTAAGAGTGTTGGCAATCTAATGATGTCTAATTGGCATTCATGTTTTTGTGATGTGTGAGTTCTGTTTACAATGTTCTGAATTCTGCCCAATATTTTGTTACTGTCCCTAGAAATGACTGCTTGATCGAGTGATATGTGATGCGGTCCACATGGTTAATGACATTGACTGTGATATTGACATTCAGTCGCTAAAGAGGTGGATCTCTTTTGAGCTTGCTATTCCAGTTCTGATGTGTTATGAAGAATTGAGATTGCACTTATGTAATAAAATATTGTGGTAGGAGGGTAAGGTGGCTGTGGGTGCTTTATTTTCCATGTCTGCAGTTCTATTTCAGAATGCTGTCCTGTGATTTGATGCCATTTTCTGCACATTGGTTATAACTAGGTGCTTTGTTGTTTTCTTACCAGGACCGGCTAGATGCTACCGCCAGATCAAGAACAAGCCATACCCGAAGTCAAGGTACTGTCGAGGTGTTCCTGACCCCAAGATCAGGATCTATGATGTTGGCATGAAGAGGAAGGGAGTGGATGAGTTCCCCTTCTGTGTCCACCTGGTTAGCTGGGAGAAGGAGAATGTTTCCAGTGAGGCTCTCGAGGCTGCCCGCATTGCTTGCAACAAGTACATGACCAAGAGTGCTGGAAAGGATGCCTTCCACCTGAGGGTCAGGGTCCATCCGTTCCATGTCCTTCGTATCAACAAGATGCTTTCATGTGCCGGGGCTGATAGGCTCCAGACTGGAATGAGGGGTGCTTTTGGCAAGCCCCAGGGTACCTGTGCTCGTGTGGACATTGGTCAGGTCCTCCTCTCTGTGCGCTGCAAGGAAAGCAATGCTAATCACGCTGAAGAAGCCCTTCGCCGCGCCAAGTTCAAGTTCCCTGGCCGCCAAAAGATCATCCGCAGCAGGAAGTGGTATGTGGGAATGAAGTTGATTTCTATTGAACTCAATATCATGTCATAGCACTGACGATTGGTTTGAATTTGACTTGTTTGGTAAATTGTATTCTTTTTTCAGGGGCTTCACCAAGTTCACCCGCGCGGAGTACCTCAAGTACAAGAGTGAGGGTAGAATCGCCCCTGATGGTGTCAATGCTAAGGTGCAAAGTTGTTCCAGTTACTCATTTATTTCTGTGTTTATGTTTTTGCATCTTATGCTTCAAAACTCAGGCTAATTTTCTATTGCTTTGTGCTGTAATTGCAATGTCTTTTTTGGTCTATGTGCATGTTCAAATCTATTTAACTCTGGTTCATCTATTGGCCTTTGTGCAGCTGCTTGGCGTCCATGGTCCCCTGTCTAAGCGTGCCCCTGGAAAGGCGTTCCTTGCGGACAACATTCAAGCGTCTGTCGTAGACTAATATTTCTCCTGCTGAATGGAACTCCAGAGATTTTTGCCTAGATCTAATTCTGCATGCTAGAACCTGAGTAATGTCTTGTTCGAATGATCTACTTGTGTAGCCCAGTTTAATATTTAGGTTAAATATCCATAATATCTTGTTTGAACCCTTGGCTCATAGTCGTCATCAGAAGGGCTGCATCTTTTTTGGGGCTGTGAATTTATAGCTTTTCTGAACCCCTAGTGCTCTGTTTTGCACTATATTTTTGTGTGAATGAATTCGTCTTCTGTACCTTTTTTGTCATGTCTAGTTCCAGGATTTTGCATTCATTGATGCGTTAGTTTTGTTTTTTTGCCGATTGAGGTACTAGATTCAGTATCTGTAACACGTAGAACATTCAGTATCTGTACTATTTGAGGTACTAGATTCATGTCATATTTGAGGAACTAGATTCAGTATCTGTACTAAATATCATATTGCTGTCACTGATAACAAATTCATCAATGTGACTCTGGAACTGTGGCAAATATGGCATGACTTGCTGAGGCTGCAGGTCGACGTACACGTAACACGTAGCTTCTGCGTACCTATTTAGAACAGAGGTGGTCCTAAATGTCATATTTGAAAATGGAGAGATTTTTTTACAAAATCGGACACGTGCCACAGTGCCACCCGGAAGAGAATGCAGTTCACTGCTGAAACAACGTAATATCTGGAGTCCAATTCTGAGAAGTGAACTATGAAAAACCGGCCAGCTCCCAGCTCTTAGAACATTCGAGGGTTAGGGAGATCATGAATAATTAATAACCACTACAGCATATATGCCACTGCCACATTTGCAACAGTCAAAATATTAAGAACATCCGTACGAAATGTCATCTTGTCTTTTAGATTAAACGTTTTAGGTTTGGATTAGACTAGTGGTTACAAGAGCCTTAGTAGCACCTAATGTTCTGGATTCGACTCGCCGTGGAATCAAATTTTCTAGCATTTAACGGTATTGTGCTTTCAGTAGTAGGCGACGTTCCCGTCGACAGCGAGGCGCCTGTGGCAATTTCATCAATCTCGAGAATTTACCGGCTCAGTCTTTGAAGATGCTCATAGAGGTGAAGTTTGGGTACGTGCGTTCATAGGGGTGAGTGTACGTGCTTTGTGAGTGTCTGAGTTGTACTTGTGTAATCGTAAAAAAAAAAGTTTGGACTTAGTCATAAACAAGGGGGAAAATAGGCAAAGACAACATGACAGCTTATGTTTTCACTTCATCCATCGCAAATTTGCAGCAGATAATTTAGTTTATGGCATCCTATCTATCCTTCCATAAAGAACTTTGGCTTCTCACTCCAGATGTTGGATGATTCTTTGTTTTCCTTCACATAATCATAAGAGATACCAGGATTTCTACAAATAACTCTAACCTGTTGCTGAAAATACCTATGTCGTCTAAAGGATGACAATGTTCATGAACTTCCTCTTCGCAAATGCCAACCACCATTTGTTTGGAAAGCCATTAGCTCTGTATGCACAGCTGAGCAGTCTTCCACTTGTTTCCTCCCTTATCTGCTTCAAATAATTCCTCAACAGTTCTGAATTTAAACAGAGAAATGCCTAGTCATCAATTTGTCATCGCAATCCATGGGAACATGAATACTTAGGTGAAATACTCAACTAGTCTACAAAATAACCAAAATACTACATAGGTGAGATACTGAATAACAGCTTATTACAACTATTCGGAGAAAAGACAATCTAATTCAAATATATACATATGGCCATGCAATTGAAGTAGATGAAACTGAATACCTGCTTCCTCCTGGGATACGGGAAGAGTGAAAAGTCCAGGGAAAGGAAACCCTGGTTCCCCAGGCACAGGAACTTTCTCCAAGCCCAGATTAATGATGGCCTTGGTCCCAACAGCTAGCGTCCTGCAGCCTTCTAATCTTTTCAGGGCAATATTGATGTAAAATGTCAGATAGATCAGTAACTTGTCTGCTGGGCTTTTCACATGGAAGTTTTTGAAGAAAACATTTGCTCGAAAGAAAGTTATGGCTTCATCAACTATGTCCGCTTTATCTGTAATAGAAAAAAAATCAGTGTTCTTGTATCGGTGGAAGTAAACCATCAATTGTATTAAGTGTTGACAGGATACCTGGGTCCGAGGTGGGGGCTGGACCCTTTATATGAGTTTTTAGTGGAAGCAAAGGACAGCCACAAGCTTTGGTGATGCTATCATCATCAACGAAACTAGAGTGATAAACCTGCCCACAATGGATTGATGCAGTGCTTATTAAGCTTTCTTAAAACAACATAGTAATCAAATATCACCAGTTAATCAGAATTGCAATTGGAGTAACATAACGGTATGGCAAAAACCAGGAGAAAAAAGTGACGAGTCCATTTGTTTGCCATGATCCATCCATAGCAATTAAACCCACAAAAGCTTAATTAGCAGTGTGACTCCAAGTTGAGAATCAGGCATTGAAACAAATTGTCCAATTATCACTTTAGATATGGGCTGCAACGTATTAAATTAACTATAGACAATACTGTTCTTTATGATCCAAGTGGTACTGCTTTAGTGGTAACACATATCAAAGATTTTTTTCATGGAATTCTGCATTTTGTTTGGCAGCCATTAATGATTAATCAAACTAGATTTTTCTAGCCACTGTTCTAATCTAGAGTCACCTTCCCCAAAACATTTCAAGTCATCATTACCTCAAACCTTGAATAGACATTCATTATGACAAGAGTACCATATTTGAACTTGAAACTAGAGTAAATCAGTCTCACATTCTAGTTTCCAGATGTCACCATGACAGCGAATATGCACTCGACCTCCATTTCACAACACAACGAACAACTGGAACATGTTTGCTTTTTTTTAGATGAAGGAAAATCCCGGCCTTGAACATTCACAGTGAATGTCTACAGCCAAGGTTACAAGAGTTCTTAGCCTCTAAACCTCAAACGAGGATCTAAAAATACAAGAAGAAAAACTCTAAAAAAAGAAAAAAATCACGAAGACTAAGCTTCAATCCTTCTCTTCATCCACGTTTCATCCTTGCAAAATCTCTACGCAACACCAAACCATCACATCTCTCGTTTTCTTAAAAATTCAATGTCCGAACCGTCTAATGCCACTGAGGTAGCTAAGTAAGATCGAAGAACCTTCAAGACGACGCTCCAACAAGAAAACGACATCAAAGACGTCGTCGCCACCTCATCCAGCAAGCCCGAATTGAATTTTCACCCGAAAATTCATCGATATTTGCACATGCCACCACAACAACGCCTCACAAGGGAACGACGCCCAAAAGCGCCGCCATTGTCGACACAGACACAAGGTCTGGAAGGGCTTTTGCCCGGAACTGCTGGCAGTACCACCGCCCCATGAGCGATGCCGTAATCGGAGTCGAGGGAGATGGCGACCTCGGTGGCCACACCGGACCGTAACCGGCCATGAGGCCTAAGGCCTCCGCGACCTAAGCGCCAACACGCCGCAGCTCCCCGGGCAGCTCTATGAAGCTGGATCGACGGCCTCCCTCTCCAGCAGGCCCGCGCGGCGGCGCTTTGCCGGGATCGAGCTCGTGCGCCCGCGCATCCCGGCGGCGCCGCGCCCATCTCCAGCGGGGAAAAGCCAGATCCGGCCGCTACCGCCCACGACTCACCGTCCTTCTCCAGCAGCCTGCGCGGCGGCGTCTTGCTTGTGCGCCCGCGCTTCCCGGCGGCTCCGCGGTCCCCCCCCCCCCAACTCCGGCCAGGGAGATGCCGGATCCGACCGCTGCCGCTCATGATGCAACGTTGCCATCGCCGTCCCGAGGGCCGGGCCCCCAACTTGAGCGAGCAGTCCACATCAGGGTAAAAAATGGATTGAAGATGCCTTGCCGCCGCACGTGCTTCCGGCGGCCGGCTCTAGTGGCGGCGTGGTAGGGAAGAGGGTGGAGGGCCGGGGGGGGGGGGGGGTGGGGGGGGGGGGGGCTAGACGGCGGCAGCGGTAGGGTTCCGCCCGTGTCGCCCGAGAGGGGCGACGCGGGGGAGACGAAGCGGTCCTCCTGTCTACTCCTAGCTCCTTTGTGAGCAGAGTGGAACATGTTTGCTACCTACACCTTATGCTAGGTTGCCCCTGGAATCAATTGGATTCTGTGAACTTCAAATTATTGGTTGCACAATAAGCAAACCTCAAATGTCTAATCGTCCAGCCTTGGATCAGGAATTCAACGCAGGTTTGGATGGCAAAGATTGATTCTTTGACCCATTGGAAAATACAACAGGTTCACAAAATCTCTAAGCAGATACATTCCAATACCAAGGCTATTGAGGTGCTCGTACACACCTCAACAGAGCAACCTCAAATAAAGACATCCATCCACATGGAGACAGGAGCTAACCAGCATCCGCTACTTACTTTACTTTCGGGAAGAGTAGACAAGAAAATAAAAATCCCCCAAAGAGGTGGATCCGACCGATCATGTCCGTGACTGAGGCACGGGGAGCTGAATCGAGCGTCTTCCCGAGGAATCGGGTCAAGAAGGGAAATCCAGGGTGGTTTCATGCATCTTGCCATGGTTGGACGAGACAGAGAAGTGCGTACCATTTCGCCGGTCTCCAACCGGGAGGAGCCGAAGCTTTACCGGCGATCTGGCCGGCCCAGCGGCGGCGTAGCAGTTCCCCGATTAGGAATAAGTGGATCAAGCCTGGACGTGGCCGGAGAGGAGAGGAGAGCAGGCGGAAGGAGGAGACGAAATCTGGGTGGAGAGGTGGAGAGGAGGATTGGGGATTTGGGGAAGGTCTTGAGGTATAAATTTTCTGTTCTCCTAGGGTCCTTTTGCATAAATGGCAACGGCAGACTGCAGACTGCATCCAACGGTTTGAAATTTGAATGTGTTTTGTTCTTGCGACGGAATGCAACGATAAGCAGAGATCAACGGCCCTAGCGCTGATGAAAAATGAAGCACAAAAAAAGTTTTCCATGAAGTGCAACTTATACCGTTATATACGTGTCAGTTGAGTAATCCATATTGTAGGGTAATCTCATAATTTGTTAGTTTCTAATGAGATGATATAATTTCTTGTTATCCCATATTCCTAAAAATAACTAAATTAATTATGATCAGAGTTAGAAACTAAAGACATATCACCGACCCACATCACAAACCAAATGCCATATAAATATCATGGATAGTGATCGAGCCCATATATTATGTTCATTATCCCACAAAAAAAGATTATGTTCATTATTGAAAAAATGGAGGATTTAGTTTATTAAACTACTTATTAAGTGGTGCTAATTGAGATATGAGTTTATGGACTCAAATAACTCTATGCAATGAAGCTGTACAAATGGGTTTAGATGAAGTCTTTTGGGGTAACTTAAGATATGGTGATAAGCATACATTGATTTGCTAAAATGCTAGTGGAAGCTGACACAAAATCACATAAAAATAAAGTTGGGTAGAGTAAGTAACTCAAGGGTGGAAGCAGTGAAGCACATTCTAGGTTTAGGAGTCACCATCAAAGTTGGTGCTTCCATCTTGACGGCAAAAAGGCGCAGGAATGTGCAAAGTAGGTGCCTAATATTCCCCCCTCTGTTTGGGTGGATCCTACTCCATCAGTTTGTTCCTCTTTGGATTTTCATAATCTAGCCTCCAGCAATCCGGAAAGACACTTCAACTCTTTTGTTCGTGGGAATAAAAAAGAAAATTCTTGTTTTCGTGCCATGAGGATAAAACAAATTACAAATCACATCAAAAAGGTTTCTTCGTACCTAACAAAATTATTCGGGGCCTTCTCAGAAAGCTAATTCCATATTTGGTAGTTGGTACTACTCTCTTTGTTTCACAATGATCTGTTATTATTCAAGAGGCGTCACAGGTGAGAAAATATGAGTGAAGTCATTTCAGTACTTGTACTTGAAACCTCCACGGCCTCATTGAGAACACAAAAGAAATTAGTTTGCTGTATTCAGCAAATAATTTGAAATGAAGAAAGTGGTTTGTTGTGCGGTTCTCTGGCCAAGCGACTATCGTACATCCTCTTCCACAATTGACGCTGCCAGAGCTCTAAAATTTGAGTCCTTTTGTGAGGTTGTTTAGATTGTGCATGAATATTAAGAACATATCCATTGTACTTAAATTCTAATCCTTCTTGTATCAACATACTTTAACCTCACTGCAGTGATGAACTTGCCGCTGAACAAGGAACACATACACATGCACGGATAAAAAAAGATTTGACTACTAATTATCCGAGGCAAATATGACATTACTATTTCCAAACTTTCAAGCCTACCATAAAAGGGTAATCAGTGGACAAAAACCCAACAGCTTTAGTAGTTTGAGTGCACCCAATCCAAAACATCATTTCTTTTGAAGAGAGTGTTATATCAAAACTCCATGACGATAAAGTTTTTCTTTTAAAAAGGGTCATGATCGGATCAAGGGATCCAAAACACGTGCTATGCCATAAGTACATGACACGACTTGGGAGCATCTAATGCCTTGTGTCAACTGTGTACCACAATATAATTTGCTGCAACCATTCACGGCATGCTATTAAAAAAACACAAATTTAAAGCTAGCCGTTTTGCATCCTATATATACATGGTTGCCTTGGGCGTGCATCACCATCATGCATGACAACGTCTATTTGATCTTCACAGCGATGCGTCACATGGATTGAAGGACCTAAAGAAAGTTCCATGGATCTGCTAGCTGGTCACTCATGAACAATGGCTGCTCTGCCTGAAATTTAAGGTAGGAGAACAAAGGCACATAGAACCAGCACCTATATATTATACAAAGTATAGCTGGAGAGATAGTCCAAAACCTTATCATGTAGCCATGCGTGCCACGTCATCACACCATGGCAGTGTCTAAAATAATTCCCGGGATCTTCTTCCTTTTTTTTTTTTGAAATTTCCACATTCTAAACACAGAAGGACACTGGAACCAACAAATCTGGTCCTTTCACCATCCTGAACTAGGTACCAAGAGCAGGAAGCCAGCGGGAGATTCTTTGTGTTCTCTCCAATCTCCATCACTCCCTGCCCCACAGGCATCTTGCCCGGCATCCAAGCAAGCACAACAGCTCACCTATCTCACCTATCCATCCATTCCACCCGTCCATCTTCCTGTCCCCCATGCATTCTTCCTGTCTGCCTGATCAGGACAAGCCATGGCGTCGTCACCGTCGCTCCTGGACCTCCTGAGCCTGTCGCCTTCCCACGACGGCTCGGACTCCTCCGAGGGAAGCTGCGGCAGCGTGGTGCAGGTGGTGCCGAGGGACGTCTCCGACGAGCTCCTCGGCAAGTTCGAGGACGCCGGCGAGTTCGGCTTCGAGTACGGCAGGAGCGGCCTCTGGTCGCCGCTCGTGCTGCGGCCCGAGCTCCTCGCGAGCGCGCAGCGGGGACGAGGGAGGCGCAGCCACCGGAGCTGGAGGAGGAAGGTTGGAACGGTGAGCTCTCTCAAGAGGCATGTCGATGGCTGCTGCAGGTGTTCTGCTCCCCTGACTGTTGTTCTTGTTTTCTGATGCAGGTGTTCTGCTGTTGGTGACATCCGGGGCTCATGAATAATTCTGCTGTTAGTGGAGTCTGTTCATGTAACTATTTTGTACTTTAATTTGCTAAAAATAGTTTGCAGTTGTATTTGAAGAAAATTTGGTTTGTACTTGGAAATGTAAAGATAGTAGTAGGATGGTTGTTGACATGTATGTTGGTGTGTCCACTAGTTAGTTTGCTCAGAATCCTGATAGGTATGCAAAATACATCAAAATTTGCGTAGTGTTGTAATTATATCCTTTGAGGGACTCATATCAATCTACCCTGTTTTCATGTCCCCATTTTTTTCTCTGCTGTGAAAACTGAGCTTTGTTACTATTTCGCTGTTGCAACTTGCACAATGGAAGATCTTGCAGGCATGCCATAATATGTAAGGGTAACACAGAGGAAAAAGAGGAACTGCAATCCTTTCTTTTCCAGGATTTTAGATTTATTTATTTTACATATAGGTCTACCTAAGAGTATTAGCTAACCTATGAAATTTGGTCAGAATAAAACATTGAAAAGATACAGTTCCCTATAACAATCTCATCTGCAGTTCTATAATATACGTAATGTACTGATGTTAGATGCGGTTCTATCTTACTTCACATTACATACTGGAAGCATTTCCCTCGATTTCAACGAAGGATCTCCCCTTGATATTTAAATTACTCTGCAAAGAATGCAACGTCAGTAATCTCTGTTAGTCGCTTCAGTTGTTTTTACGGGTCTGGCTAGAGAAGGGAATGTTTACAGTGGAGTTTGTCCCTTCTCCTTTCAAGATTTTGAGTTGTTCTTTCTTTGCTTTCTTTTTATTGTGCGTGGGCGTCTCCCTGAGTGGCTAGGTTGTATCAGTTGTTTTTTTTTTTCTTTTCTTTTTTCCAATTTTCTCTTTCTAAGAAAACATCAGCAAATCTCCTGTCGTCCGTTCATTAGAAAAAAGAATGCAATCTCTGGATTTATATAGCACAAATCATTAGAGGCTACAACTTTTGGCACCGTACTGATCACGACTTGCAAGTTTCAATTCAGTTCAGCTTAAAAATGCACTGCAGTTAGGAAAAAATTGTTTATCCAAGATTGGTCCAAGAAACTTGTCACATGCTCTATTTTTCCTAAAATACAGCTATGTTTAGTTTTTTTCCTATACAGCTACGTTTAGATTTTTCCTAAGTCAGCCTATTTTAGGTTTGAATAAATTTATAGAAAAATATTTGCATCTACGATGCCAAATAAGTACACTGTGAAAATATATTTCATAATTTATTTGATGATACCAATTTGGTGATACAGATTTTGATATATTTTTATATAAATTCAGTCAAGTATACATTTGATTCTATCATTGAAGTCGAGTAATTTTTATTTGGCGACTTCGATGTTAATTTCTCTTTTCTCTATTGAAGTATTAGGGAGAACATCTAAACCCTGATACTTGCAGTTATCGCACTTGGAACACTTATTATTAAAATTATTTGATAAATTACATTGTCCATATTTAAAGAATAATATGATCGCTATACCTTTTATTCCACTAGTGAGCAAAGTATTAAGGGCATCGAGAGTATATGCATGACAAAGCCATAGCTTATTATTGGTTTTTATAGCACCATACATCTTGGTATATACATGCATATAGTAAACAACACAAGACACAATGCATTCTCTCTCACACATACTCTCTCACTCACACGCGCGAGCGCGCAAAAAAAAAGAAAGATAGAAACAATACCAGCCGTACACATTGGGCAATCTTATCAACTTAATCGCAGAGGTACTTGACCACATCAGGGATGTGAATCCTATAGAAATCAGTCTATAGACTTCGGATCAAAACCAAAGCAGTCATAATCCTCGTTCCTGTCTTGCTCTTTGTTCTTCTTCATCGCTGCTCTCATCTCTGTATTCTTGTCATCAAAGCTTCACAATGAACCAAGAAAATCCAAAAGACCAGTGAGAAAAAAACATTACACTTTTGATGCATTTACTCGGTTAATTACTCGCCATCCTTTGAACAAGACATATGGCATGTACAACTCGGCCAGATGCATGACGTTTCTGTACTCACGGCTGCGAGAAGGCGCCGCACACGGCAATGTGAAAGGAATCGGTGCTCGAGTCTAAGAGGGGGAGGGGGTGAATTAGACAACTTAAGACCTTAACCTATTATCTTCATCTAGTTTTCACAAAACATAAATTAAAATATACTATCTAGATGATTGTCCTGCGTGAGGCGATCGACCATTTTCAGCATTGATGGCTTCCATGGAGAAACCAACGAGAATTAGATATCGTCGCAAACTGGTGACTTTTATTGGGTTGTGTTTGGTCACCTGATCCCTTCCATCCATCCGGGCAAAGGTTCCTTGAAGATGCTGGTTATGATACTCGGCCGGATGATGACAACAGGGGGATCTCCTCGCAAGTGCACAAGCAGCATCTCCCCCATTGCCTTTGGTGAACACGTAGGTGTTTGGCCACCCAAACTCTCTTGCCCGACAGGTAGTTTTTGCATATATACAACACACATATCGTGCAGGAATTAATAAACGTGTCAGCGAGACGTTTGTATGTCTCCTCCAGAGGAGCCCCTCGGGAGGAGTCCTGCCAAACACCCCCTTAGCTCTGATTCTTTCACCCATCAGGAATGGCCTCTCTAGCAATATCGATCCCTTCTTGTTCACCGGCTACGTAAGCTGATCATCAAGGCATGTAATCATCAATTGATGGATTCAGAACGGCTGGCAGGGCACCACAATGCAAATTAAATGGAGCATAGGGATTGCTTCCTACCTGTTGAAACGTATAGCAACATATTGAGTTTATAACACCTCTTTGCGAATTCACATATGTGCTTGACTCCCATGACATTTGCATCGAAAGCCACATCGTCTCTGCACAGCCATGAATCATTCACCAAATACTTGTACAGTATGCCATCGCAAACAGAGAACTTATGAGCAGAAAACTCCACAGACCTTTCATAGAACTTTATAGTCGCAGCTCCATTGACAATGACATCTATTTCTTTAGATACTTCTATCAGTCTAGCATGGCCTAAGCCCCAAGTCCTCATACATGCTGTCCCTTGGCAAAGGGCATACCTTTGCTTGGATGAAATCTACAAACCCATTTCCATACTTTTCTTTCAGAGCTTGAAAGACCTCCCTACCTTTCACCTGATGACGATATGGAACCAGATTGCTGTCAGAGCAAAATTTTAGTGAGACAACATAAACAGCTCCAGTTACGAAATTTGAAGGGAAAAGTTTAGTGTACACCATCGAACTATCATAAAAGTCCGATTTTCAGCCCTCAGCTACAAAACCGGATAAGGAGGGTCATCCAACTGTTGGAATCGGACAAGTTTGGCCCTTTGGGTGGTTTGAAAGGTGGTTTTGTATTTTTTTAAAAAATAAAAAATTCTGATTAGATCTAAAATCAAAACTAATTCATTTTAAATCAGAAAAATATGAAACTAGTACCAAACTTTTTCTAAAACTGTAACATATCTGATGTTGCTCTATTTGTATCTTATTTATTAAAAAATAATAGACATAACTCCAAGCAAACAAATTCTAGGAACATAAAAAAATTGGATCCGAGTAATTGACAAGCAGAGTGCCAATAGATAGGTAACATTTTAGAAAAATGTTGGCACTCGTTTTATATCTTATGAATTTTTTAGTTTAAACTTGAATATTTTTAATTTTCATAAAATAAAAAACCACTTTTGAAACTACCAAAAGGGTCAAATTTGTCCAGTTTTGATAGTTGGATGGCCTCCGTTACCCGGTTTTGTAGTTGAAGATTGAAAATCGGACTTGTGTGATAGTTCGATGATGTAAACTGGATTTTTCTCAAATTTAAAACATTTGTTGTTATTTGGCTTATTGCTTTATATATTTGTTTTTCTAGAAGAAAACACAATGCAGATGGAATTCAGGTAGTTCCAGATTGATCTTGCATAAGCATAAGTCTTGCATTAGGCAGAGATAGGTTATTCGAATATGTACATTGTTTCCTCCTACTGAGACCTATTTTATTATTTTGAGGAGATTGAGTTGGGATATTTGTTAAATCGTTAATTTGAGCTCATTGTTACGGATGTTTCAACATCTTTGATGTGTGATCAACATCTTTTTCTCGGTATTTTCCAGCAAATGTTCTTCACATTAAGTTCAACATATCTCTTGTTTTGTCATGCAATTCCTAACATGTCCAAAAAAAGTAAGATGGAAGCTAGCAGGCTAGAAATTTTTTCACCTCAGTCTGAATCCTCTGAGTTGCATATTCGAAATCGGTGGCTCGAACAAGTAGGAAAAGTTTCTTGACATCAGGCTGAACCCTTAATATCTTCTCCACGAGCACTACAGGGACGAAGACCAAAGACCAACAGGAAACAGGTACCTAATCCCCAATAAGATGACCACATCCATATAAATTGTGCAAAACAGATTGCGCACCCTGAAAGAGTAGAATGAGTTCATGTAGACGTACCTTTCCCTAGAAAGCCAGTTGAACCAGTGACCAGAATGCTCTTGCCCTTGAAGTACTCTAGGACCGCATCAGCATTCAGATTCAGTTCACTAATCATCTTCGAAATGTGTGAATGTGGTGTGCGTGTGTATCTCCCAGTTTATAGGTTCTCCAAAGAAAAACTGACCGTATGTATTTATAGGGAAGATAAGACGGGTGTGTGTATCATAAATATGGCAGATGGAAGGTTCCTTGCAGATTAGCCATATGTTTACTGCCTCTCGTCTACGTCTTTGCTAAAATGTTTAAAGTTTTTTCGTACTGTCATGACTAGCAAAATGATAATTTAAAACACTTTATCCTAATAAGTTTCTTTTGATTTCAAAACTACTTTAATTTGTCGATAAATTAGTACTACATGCACTACTACAACCGGGACATCAAACTTCCACGTGGGTGCTTAATTATCATGTTGTATAGTGGCACATGATGATCATATCATATCGTACACAAGCAATATGATTTAGAACTATTAAAGTAGATAGAGGACTAAATATTTCGTCAGGGAACGTGCAAGATATCTAAATAGACACGGGTCAACCGTAGGATAGTTTGGAAGATAGTTTGGAAGTGACCTTTCAAATTCTATGCACCACATCACACACAATTTCATGTGTGACCCCTTCCTATGCGATTTCCCATATCCTCATTGATCTCTCTCACTCGAAAAAAAAAACAGTCCCCTTCCACGCGCCGCATTTCACTCTTGCCCACCCCACATTTTTTGTCATCCCACTCTATTACGGACGCTATTTCTCCTCCTCCTTCGCTTCTATATAGTCCTCTTCCTGAATTGCCGATTAGTCGAGAATTTTGAAACCCCGGATACAAGATGAAGATGGAGGAGGTGACGACCTCGATAACGATTTCCCCATCGACAAAGAGGTTGATGATGATGATGGAAACTTCATCCTCTAGGACTCACCGCTCTGATGACAAAAAAGTAGAGGAGGGAACGACTGTCGTACCTCATATAGGGTGTGGCCACCTTCTACTATGACGAGTTATGTACAGATCGTGTGGGTGTGGCCACCTTCGTACCTCATCCTCTGGTTACCATTTGCCTTCAAAAAAATATTATGTGTTAACTAACTTATTAGACGGAGCACATCATGCAAACTTGGCACTACAGACACATTATTGTACTTGGTTAAGACTCTCTACAGGAGTCGAGTAGTGAAGGTTCAGTCCGTCTCATAAAAAGAAAAAGCTAAGTTCAAACTTAAGAAGGGCACTGGCTGGTTAATGGACATTTTATGATTTTTCTCTTAATTAATTAAATTGCAAATTTAGTGCACATTTGAAAAGAAATACTTCCTCTGTTTAAAAATAGTTGCCAATCATTTCCGTCTATGACATTTAATTCCTAGAAAACTCGTATAATCTAACAATATGAGAATTATATATTATGAAAGTATGAATTGAAAAACATAAATCTTAAGTTAAACTATACGATTTTTAAAGGAATTGATTGCCAAAAATATAAAAGTTTGACTGAGTATAAAACTAGAATGATAACTATTTTCAGTACAGGATAAACTGTTTTTCCGGCAGTTTTGCATGAGTGATCAATAATTTTAATGCCTTTTATATCTTCTTTCTTGAGTGATTGACAATTTTTCTTGTATAATTTACAAGTTTTCCAATAACTTTGTCAAATCACCGACAACATAATTTTCAACCAATTCATTCCCCACGGTTATGGTAGTTAGTTATTTAAATATACTAAAGACCATTGATGGCCACTTATGAAATAAACTATTAGGAAATATTAGACGTCTTATAGTGTTAAATGGAGGGAGTATATTTTTATCTAGTTGCACATATACGCTAGCTGAGAGGTGTTGTAATAAGGACATTGAAAACCACTAATCAATCATTTGCCAATACAACCACGAGGCCAATCTTCTATAGTTGGTCAAGGATTTGATAGTTTATTTTTTTCAGAAAAAAGATTTGATGGTTTGTTCTTAGTGTAAACACCATCTTTTGCCGAGTACTAGATCAACAAGAATATTATGAGATGCTCGTTATAAAAAAATCATTATCGGATCCAGGCATCCAATACGCTATCTCATTAATTAATGCACAGCTCATATAGCAACTGTCAACCAGAGAAGTCACAGATTCTACCCTTTTCGGTGCGGTAATCAGTTCATATCTCATAAAACACAGATCCAATGTGCACAAATTTTGGTACGAAAGTAGATCCACGAGTCCCCTAACCACTGACAAATTTTCACCTCAATCGGACACCGTTCACCACCCAAACTGATCATCGACTGAAATTGCTCTGTGTTGAAACTGCAGTCACCCGAACTGACGAAACCCCTCTCAAATCTGATGCTCTGCTCAACAAATTCTCAAACCAACTGACCAGATCGAAGAACTCTAAGTGTAGAACGAGCTCACCAAGTTTGGCGCAAATCCAAGCACGTTTGAGCCTCCAATCACTGACTTGAAGCAAATCGGTTCAGAGCAACCAAATCTGGGCAGACCTTATTTTTCCTCTCTTCTCTCAAGTTGTATTATGTGTTCTGCTCTCCCCTCTCTCTCAATTGAGTCTAGAGCTGGGTTGAGAGGAGGCTAGGATTTTTCTTATGTTTTATACTCCCTCTTGAAGTGATCTCAACCGTTGAATTAAGCACCAAATTAACGGTGCACAAATACTAAACTTGTGGGCTGTCTTGCTAAGCTCCAAATCATCCTTCGTATGGAGGGATAGCCCAACAAGAAAATCTGTATAAGTATCTGACAATGTAACACACATATACACCTCTTTATATGGATGAGGTTACGACGACATCCTCCTCCTTGCCATCGTCGACTGTGTGGCGGTGCTAGCGGGGGTGGCAGGCATTCGCCAGGTCCTCGGCCGGCAACCTCAACCTCTCGGAGTTTTTGCTGCTTTGCTCGCGGTCGATTGTCGGACTCCTCATCCATGGTCTTGTGGTCTGTACCGCTAGGCGAGGAAGCCATGGCTAGAAAGGGAGGAGGAACTGAGCTGTGGTTTTTGCAAGATGAACAAACAGAAGGGACGACCAAGGTGGGGTTCGTGCAACCAAGAGGAGAAAGGGGGAATATGTTGATATGCATTGAAGGGAAAGGATTGGGGATCAAGCTATTTTTTTGATAGAGGAAGGGGTCTGTAATTCTGTATTGGCCTTTCGAGAACTCACATTATGGTTGAAAATAATTGTCCACCGATCTCTTCTTGCAGAGCCTTCTCCCGCGCCAATGAGGATCCTAATTTGACAGTTAATGATTTTTTTTAAAAACACGTGATTTATGTTAGGTATCCTTTATGTTATACTATAGATTATTTATTTTTTGTTCTTTATTCTATTAATATATATACGTTGATTGCCGATTTTTTATTTTCGTTCATTACGAAATAGAGATCTCTTGTCATAAAACACGTGCAGTACCCTACTAATAAGAGAGAGAAAAATACAGATATAAGATCTGCTCTATAGTAATTCATATCCTAGATTTACCATCCAAATGTCACCTACAATTCTACGTAACTCACGTTTCTCTTCATATACATGCATGGTAAAGACAAGATATTGTCACTGCCTGCTCATTTTACATTACATATCGAAAGCATCTTCTTTCACAGAGGATCTCCCCTTTGGTATTAAAATCACCATGGCTGCAAAGCATGCAACATCAGGATTATAGCAAATATCATCAAAAGCTGCAGCTACTGACACAGTATAAATAATAATGAGTTCCAGGTTTCAGTTCAGCTTAAGGATGGCTCAAGACTTGCGGAGTGGAGGGTTACCATGTCAAATTTTACCAAAGCATATGGCATTCTTCATGCAACGATTCTTCAGACCTGAGCAGGTGTTGCTTCTAGTGCCTCTTTACCCGTGATGCCTTCTTTTAGTTCTTTAAAGTACACTTCATAGTCCTTTTCAGGAGGGGGGTTGGAAGGGTCAATCACGTATGGTTCGCTGAATGGAACAGTGCTCTTGACCTTCAAAAGAATTGTTGCCATTAGCTTTCTCTCAAAGATAATTGACAATTATGTTCTGTTCTAATAGTCTTGGAAACAAGTTGCAGAGTTTTAACCTCAAAGGTTTTCCCCACCGCGTTTGGGCTTGCCAGAGCTGCTACACAAATGCGGGCAACTTCTTCCCTTGATATCTTCCCCTGAGATAGCGCAACAAGCTTATTAAATTGGTCAGAGGATGAAAAAGAAGAGCACATTGTGATGTCATGATGATGGCGCTTCCTGTACATACTGTGATATTGTCCCCCTGGTCAAATATGAGATCGGCTCCAGCTGGTTCCTCAGTTAATGCACATGGCCGGACAATAGTGTACGGAACACCACTTTCCCTAATTAGATCCTCTCCCTGAAATGCCACCTCAGACGTTATATAAGGGTTTCAACTTAACCAACACGATAGACATCCTTCAAAGACAATGTACAATTATGCAAGGGAAATGAAGGGGCCTTCTATTTTTATAATTATGAGTTTAAGACAGTGAGCATACCTTCAACTTATAAGTTAAGATGGAGCCAAGCTCTTTGTTCAAGCGAACAGCAGGCGGTTGCTTGCTTAAATCTAGACCCGGTCTTTCAGGCCTTGTAACTCCTGCAGAACTCACATGAACGAACCTGTGCATGAAAAACAAAAAAGCTTAATTAGTCCTGAATGGTTCCAGAAAGAAACTGAAAAATGAGCTCATTGATGTCATCTCCTGAAAACTACTAGATAGTCAAACCTTGGAGTGATCGGCTCATTGATGTATGCTCTAATACTTGAAAAAGGAAGCTCGAATGGACCTTCAGTAAATGTTGGGTTGAGTTTTCCATCATATTCAAACTTGCTGAACATAAGCTACAAAATTATCACATTAATGTTAGATAAATGTTTACCAAGTGTTCAAAGTTTACAAAAAGAAAAAAAAAGAAAGAGATACCTGCAGTGATGTAATGTTGCTTGCATCGAAGGGTGGAGCATCAGTCATAGTACGAGCACGAAATACAGGTTTCAGAGAAGAGAAAGGTATTTTAACCTGATCCAGAAATAAGAACATAGCTCTTAAGTCACTGAAACAAATAATGAGGATATTTACAGCATAGTATGACATACACTTTGCCATTCTCCCTTGGTTGTGTCAAAGCTTTCTGTATAGCCAACAGTATCCCATTCATAGCTTGTCCGAATAATGAGTTTATACCGTCGGCCATCACCTTTAGCTCGTAATTCAATACCATCGTATGCTGACAGGTCCTCTGGCACAGTGAAATTCTGCAGTTCGAGTAAAATAACATACTGTTAGCAGTTAAACATCACTATAAACAGGATTCACTAGCAAATAAAAAATATAAATTTATAAATTACTGTTTCCTGGATAGTTTACATTTGCTTATGTTGCCAGAAAGAAAATTTCCATTTATTTACATGAAACAGCATAGGATATAATTGGTTATTGCAAATACCGTAGCACATAAATAGTAATGATATGCCTAGCAGTATTTTTCTTTTCACATAATACATGAAAGTAGTCAGTTACCTTTGTCCTTATACTAGTAAACCCACCATTATTTGAAGTAGATACAGTACCTAGATAAAGGTGATGCACGGGTAAGCTTACAATAGCAACATTTCAAGCAAATGCAACATCTCATACACAAGGTTCAAGGAATAAACATAAATACCTTTGAACAACCCAGTTGGCCCGCCAGTTTCACTTCCTGTTGGTATGATTTGAAAAGTACTTTCACTAACACCACCCATTACAACATCATCAAGAGCTCCCCACACAATCTTTCCAGATAAGTTGCCTATATAAGAATGAGAATATTGCATTAAGATTAATGAACTCATCAAGAAAGTAAAGAAACAAGTTGACGTGAAATAAAACCATCATGGTTAGCAAAAAAAAGTGGATTTACTTAAAGTTTTAATATCAAAAGGAAGTAATATGCTATGCAACAATAGCCAATTATGGGAACAGGATTACATGGTCCCAGGGCCCAAATGTCAGTAACACTAGCAGTGGTATCTCTTGTACTAACTGTGACTTTTGTGGCACTATAGATCGAGGTCTTTGGTGAACGCAGTAGTGCCAGATGAAATATATGAAATAAGTTGAATATTTTTAATTTGATCAAGCAATGAAAGGTATACCTTTAAGCCCAAATAGAAGTTTCCCTTCACTTAGTCCAACACTGTTCTTTATGGCACTAATCAAGTTTTGCATTCCAATGTACTCTACCATTTCAGGTGAAGGTCCCTTGATCTGATTGGAAAAACATATAATGTAGTGAATGGGGTCTCATAAAGCAAAAGTTACAGTTTTTAATTAGGAGAGAACCAGGTGCTACTTCTTATACATGAGAAGATGTCTCGATGCGCTACCTCAGGTTCAAAAAACTTGATGCCCTGCATGAATAAGAGACTGTAAGTGTTACACCATTGTAGCCAGACGGCAGAATTCGTAAACTTTTTACATCTCTTTGAGTATTGGGCATATGACATACTTGTTTGTACTTCTGTCTATCTGGTGTATCACCTTCCTTTGGTCCTACTATGACAGATACAGCGTTCACTACTTTCTTGATCCCTTTGAAGAGCTTAGGATCGAGTGTATCTTCCTTTGTAACATCTCCTATGATCTGAAACCAGCAGTTGCTTTGAAGTAGGTGCAGAAGTGCTGTTGACTGAAATTAAATTCCACAGCACAGCATGCAGAAATTCAAGTAAAATAAGTAACCTACCAAATCTACATCGCGCCCCAACATGCTCCTTGCCTTATCTTCATTTCTAGCCTGAAGTCAAAAAAATGGAATAAATATCATAAGGATTATTAAGCAGCAGTTCTGTTCATGTATTAGATGGAAATGTGAAAAGCCAAAAATGAGTTTAGTTGATAGTAGGATACCAATACTCGAACTGGTACACCCTTCTTCCGCAAGATGTCGACCACCCGGCGCCCAACACCACCAGTGGCTCCAGTGACCAGCACCACATCCAGTGTTTCCATTTTCTTTGGCGCTTCACTAGAAGCAGAGCCAGTAAAACTGCTAATGATGGACTCTACAATCTACAGAAAAAAGCAAAAGCATCAAGAGCTCAAGACAGCTAGCATTCATACCCCCAAACTGAATGTAAAAGACAGTTGCAGGAAATGCAGAAGTTGGTGACAAAACCTTCAGAGGGTTTGGGGGGCCGTTGAAGAAGTACAAAGTCCTGACGAATCTGCCGATGTCCCAAGACTGTTGCCCGGCAAAAGCTATTACCTCTCTCCGTGACAACCGTGACGACGCATGGCTCGATGGGCTGTATGTGATCCGTGGAAACTGTTTGGAACCGAGAAAAAACACCTTCTGGTCTGTTCTTGTGGTGCAGGAAGCAGTGAACCTCACCTGATGACAAAATAGCAATATTACATTACATATCATGTTATCAGGACACTTGGTATTAGCAGGAATTGCTGGTTTCAATAATTGGATGCAGTAACTCTGAGCTGGTCAGATTTGAAAATAAAAAGATGGAAAAAACAGGTCCCACCGAGATTTGAACTCGGGTTACTGGATTCAGAGTCCAATGTCCTAACCGCTAGACCATGGGACCTTTGATAACTCTTAGCTCCTACTAAAATCCTAAAACTTTAAACTCTCGGCCTGGGATTTATCGAGTTTAATTAACCTAATTGCTCCAGCTGATGATGGCAGATCCCTAACGACCTCGTCTAACATACGAAGATTTCGGTCAAATATAATTATCGAATGGGGACTTGAGTTTCGACAGAGCATCGAAAATCCACGCGAACTCGGCGCACCACTCGCCGAGAGAGACGAGCAGTAATGAGCTACAAAGAGGAGGAGGGTGGCGCTCACCCGCGGCCTGGCGAGGACCGCCGGGGGAGACGGAACGGCGGCGGCGGCGCAGCAAGAGGAGCAGCTCATCTTCTTCTTCCCTCCCTGGAGGAGACGAGACGAGACGACAGCAAGGGGCCGGACAAAAGGGAGGGGGGTTCTCTCACCACGCCATTGGGAGGCCGGGACTGAGGCTGCTGCTCTGCCAATCGGGCGCCGCGCGACGATGACGAGGAGGGGATGCCGCTGGAGCGTCGTGGAAGGGAGGCGCGGGCCACACAAATTCCTGCGGTCCGGTGCGTGCACGTGGTGCGCCCACCCCTGGCCGACTCCCGGCGGCCTCGGGCACTGGCAGCCGTCCAGTGGGACCTTGAGATTCGTGCACGTGAGGTCCTAACGTTGAGGAAAAATTCGCACAAGACCCAACCAGCCGCCCGCGCTGCGCCGCTCTCACAAGTCACAACCAGCCGCATGGCACGTGCACTTCTGGCTTGAGATGGATCGCTCCATTTCTCCGGCAGACCAGCCCGCGACCTGTTCGATGAAATGCGCGGCCGGGGCGCTGGGCACTACCCGACCTTCTTGTCCGACGACGGCGCGGTACGCTCTCCGCACTCGCCTTTTCCATCACATTGCTTCGTTATGACTTATGAGCCATGTAGTAGTGGCTTCGTCTTGGTAAGAGTTAGCACGGGTGCGTACTGGCATAGTAGCATCGCCAATTCGCCATGGCGTGCGCCGTGCGGTGTAGGCCAGAGGCCAGCTAAGTTGCTTATACTTTCCTAGCTAGCGGTGTTGGTTAATTCGTGCCTTTTCTTTTCCCTAGTAACTGGCACAGATCATCTCCTTGAAGACTGCAGTTGTTTGAGGGCAATAGGAAATGACCAAATTATATGTTGCCATGCCACACGACAGATAACCTGCTCTCGCTTTTTTCCACAAACAAGCCGAACATGGACAAATGGTATGCTTCTGCATAACGCACCAGGCCTCCAATGTTCTGGGAAATATCGTCATCACTTCATCATCATTATCAGTCAGAGCTCTCGCCACATGTCTGTTTAGCTGCTATACAATCTCACCTCGAACACTACTAAAAAAGTTTTTTTAAAAAAATGATAGCACATGATTTTGGAAGTGTATACAGTTTGTGGTGTTATTGAATTGCAGTTGCTATCCGTGCAGCATAAAGTTTTGCAGAAAACGGCACTACTCTGTCGACAAATAGAAAAATAATTTGTGACTTGGCATATAGGGTGTCCCAAGGTGACAAAATATGCTATGCTAGTTGAAGCAAAAAACAAAGTAAAGTTGGAACTATCTCTGTTCTTCTTTTATGCTTTTGGAAGATTCTGATTCCATAAAACCTCATATTTCATTCACGCATTAAAATAGTTAGGAAACAAATTAACAAAAACACTGCACACGATAATTGCAACTAAATTGCATGCAGCCTTCGTTTTCCTACTTTCCCAATAGCATATCATCTTGCAGACACTGGCACTGGGGACAAAGGGGATGAAGCATCAAAAATATCATCTCTGGCTGTTGCATCATAGCCTGAAGTGCTTTCTGTTTCCATATTACTTTCCAAGACCTTCACAACCTGGGACATGGCCGGTCGTTTACCGCAGTCGCGCTGCAAGCACCACACAGCTAGCTTGATTACTTCTGTCATTTCTGATCCATGTAACTGGATATCTTCATCCTGATTGCTGACTATGTCCAGAACTTGCCCAATCTTGATTTTCTCTTGCAGTATATTAATTAGATTAACGCTTCCTTCAGGCTGATTGTTTTCCAGGTTTTTCCTTCCACTAACTATTTCCAGCACAACTACACCAAAGCTGTAAATATCAGCCTTCTCAGTTATTGTTGATGACAACCATTCTGGTGCTAGGTAACCCCTTGTTCCTCTGATTTTGGTCATCACATGGCTTTGGTCCCTATCGATCAGCTTTGCTAGACCGAAGTCAGAGATCTTTGCATTGAACTTGTCATCAAGGAGGATATTTCCTGGCTTGATATCAAGGTGAGCAATCTTCTGGCGGCATTCTTCATGAAGGTAGGCCAAGCCCTTTGCGATGTCTAGGATAATCTTATATCGAGTTGCCCAACTGAGTGAACCACTTTGGTTCTTTCTGAAGATCCATTTATCCAGAGACCCGTTGCTCATATGCTCATAAACAAGGAGTCTGTGGAATTTGTCGGAACAGTACCCAATCAATCTGACAAGATTAATATGATGGATGCTACCAATGGTGATGACTTCTGCCATGAATTCTTCCTTCCCATGGCCAATGTCACGCAAGCATTTGACAGCAATCTTGACATTTCTAAGTTTTCCCTCGTAGACTGGCCCGAATCCTCCTTGTCCCAGCTTTTTGCTGAAGTTATTGGTTGCTTCTCTCAGCTGTTTGTAGGAGAACCGTGTAGGCATCCCGGCCACTCCTTTAAATGGATCGTCCTCTTCCATCCTCTTTAATATTGTTCTTCTAATCATGAGAATGAGTAGACAGACGACTGCAACAAGAACAGGAACACCGATGTGGAAAGCAGTTGCGTTTATTTTCTTACTTGATGGTGGTGGTAACATCTGCACCTTGACATATGCAGATAAATTATATCCAACTACTTCTGGCTGGTAATTCATAAGTGAGAAAATCTTTGGCAATAGAAAGCAGGAACCATTCCAGACATTTTGATGCCGAAAAAAGACTGCCTTGCATGAACAGGTCTTCAAGCATGCCTCCTTGCAGCTTTCTTCATCTGTAGTCCAATTATATGCAAAATTGAAATACGTGACATTTGGGAGTGCTATAAGCTTATGATATTGGATCAAGTTACAGGACAGAGGGGTCACGAGGGAGCAACCAAGGTTAGGTTGCCGATCATCCAACTGATGGAAAAGGTCATCATCAATATTTCCACTTGGGCAACTGCATTGTCCTTGTGAACAGATTCCATATTCTCCGCATACTGTAGGGTATGCACATTCATCAGGATACACATGCAGAACATCAGCAAGAGCTTTCCATGAAATACCATTCCATCCATAAACCCTCAGGTGCCCATCATCCTCAAGGCTCATGAATTGTGCTGATGATGGCAAAGGCAAAGAGATATCGAATAGCTTGATATCTGTGCTGTTGAACCTAAGAAATGCTGAGAAGCTCCCTTGTAAGAAGGAAATATGAGCTGTGCTATTCTTCGCCTGATCAGAGGATATGTTTGTCTTTGATTGAACTATTGCATCGGTAATATTAAAGCTTTTCTGATAATAGAGCTGTGGAGGATCTGCATCAATGAAAGCATAGAGGCCATTGTCTAGCACAGTGAGGTAGAACTGACCTTGAGTACTATTTGCTACCGAGGAAGTGGACCTAAGCCTCTTCCCTTGCCACAGTGACTGCCCAATGAGGAGTGTGCCGGTTGGGTGCGCAAATGATTCCCACACCGTCTTCCCCATCATGTCGAAGAGAATCAGATTCCCAGTCTCAGCAAGATTCATGCCAACAACAGGGCTTCCTGTTGTATTCGTGGACCAGACTAATGAACCATCGAAGTCTCTGAGAATGAGATTTCCGTCCTTGGTAAACTGCACCGATGCATTCTCCTTCACAGGATGGTACCTGTTAGCTGTCCACACGACCCTTGGCGTCGTTGTGGCATTGAAGGCAGGGTTGCTTGGATCACCAATGGACAAGAAGAAGACTGCAAAGAGGAAGACATTGCAGGGAGCAGCGCAGATGAAGCCGCAGCCAAAGGATGGACCAAACCCGGCAGGCTTCTGCCTGACAAGAATGGCTCTGATTATGGAACCGTCGCCGTAGGTTGTATTGTAAGGGATAGTAGCTTCATTGTTTGTCCAAAGAGAAGGAAGGTTGGCAATGGGGCTAGGGTAATCAATGGACCAAGCTTGGGATATTGGAATGGACAGCATGAAGAGGAGTAGCAAGCTTTCAACCCCAGGCATGGCTGGTTTCTGAGTTCTTGGACTGGACATGGAGATCTCTGCAGATCGTGTGATCTTTTGGTCTGGACAATTGAAAGATGGAGACTGATCTCGGAGAGAAACGAGGGGAGGGAGACATGAGTTTAGAGCTTGTCTGGAGGGAAAATTCGGCAAAGACAAGCGTCTGTGTATCAGATTAAAGAATTGGACAAGGGGATGAGTGGAGACTTAGTGGCGTTCAAGTCCTGAAAAAACAAACCTAAAGTACACTGGAAACAAGACTCTGATGATTGTTAGCATCAGCGTTCTGATGACGTCATTCTTGGCAATGTGCCAATTCCAACACCCTTGGTCCTTGTTCTGATATCCAGTTACTGAAGTTTTAGCTGTCAATCATGAAATTTGCTGTCTGCAAACCAAACTGTCCATTGAGGTGAGCATATGTTATGCAACTGAGGCCTATCATTATTGGTAAAAAACTGGGGTTCAGGAATCAGGCGAGATGGATTGGATAGTTTAGACTTATCCCAGTTATCGGAAGTTGTCATGTATACCACTACCTACCTATGAACTAAAGAAGTCATGTAGAGCACTCATGCAAATTCAACTTCCTCGCCGACATAAGTGGTCAGATCAATTTTGGACCCATGGTGAGAGTTGACGTATTTTATGTTCTATCATGTTAATGTATACATGTATATTCTAACAAGAAATTGGTTCAGCAATTAACTGCCGCAACGATTTTATTTGGTCATCCTGCCCCTGGTTCTGTATCTTCACTCTTGAATTTCCTTAATGGACGATAACAAAACTTTTTTATGACGAACTTGATGAAGCATTTTTTTTAGAAACAAGGTCCCCCCGCTTTATTTCAAGCAAAACAAAGCACAAAGTTTGATCAAAAAAATTTGACATGCAAAATGAAGCATTTTATTACTTGTGATCGAAACATGAAGTCCTAGCAAACTTTGACCTGATAATTCATATTTCCAGTGTCATGACTAGATTTCTTCAATCAGCTGGAATGAAATGCAATTAGCAGCTTGTATTCAGTGTCCATGAGAACAAGCAAAAAATGCAACTTTCTTAGCTAAGATATTTGTTTATGCAGTTGCTTCTGAATGTTTACGAAAATCACACTGTCAAGTAAGTCGTGGGATGACCGTGGGATCCACGAACACCAAGACAGAGACCAAACTAGTTTCTCCGGTACGGATGTAAGTGTGAACGTGTATTCTTGGAGAATACATTCACGTGTTTGTGCTTTGTATCTACTAGTCTCTCTGTCCTAAATTATTAGTTGTTTTGGCTTTTTTAGTGCATAGTTTTTATTATACATCTAGATATATGTTATGTCTAGGTGCATAGCAAAATCTATATATCTAAAAATATCAAAACGACTAATAATTTGGGATGGAGAGAGTAGTCTTTAAACATGGAAGTGTTTTCGAGGAGCTAAAATCTGCTCCATTCTAACCATGGACATATCAAATTCCATCCCAGATCTCTCAAGTTCACTTGCTGCCCAGGGCGGTTTGAAGACGGTGAAAGGTGGTTGTGGGCCCCACATGTTGGTGACCTGAACTCGTGAGAACCACACAATCAGTTTTGGAGCAGTTCCAGTTCTCCTGATACCAATCTTTACAGCTCCATGATCAGGCAGCTGCGGCACATCCACATCAGCTTCATAAGGAAACCACGCACCCAGTTTCCTCCAGTCAAGCGCGAGTCTGAACCTAATCGTTGAGAATAAGCTGGTGTGATCTCATCCATCGGGTGTCTATTCACTGGTGTCCCTTCGTGGCACCACTTCCCCGTGTATATATATGTACAGACTCATTTTATGTCTCTCATTTACATTTGAGCACTACTACTCTAAATACGTTAAATACATTATCAGCACTTTGTCTCTCCACTGAGAAGAAGATCGACGCCGAGGATATTTAGTCTTCTTCCACGATGATCGACGCCTTTGTCTCTCCACTGAGAAGAAGATCGACGCCGAGGATATTTAGTCTTCTTCCACGATGATCGACGCCGACGATATCCAGTCTTCTTCCACGATGTTGGCGTCGTCCTACCGTCGAAGAGGAGACGAGAACTTTCCAACGCCGGCCACGGTGACAGGCAGAGCACTTGGTACCAGTACCGGCGACCACTACGTCACCATACTGGTCGGAACCAACCGCTACTTCACCGTCTTCGTGGTCGTTACAATCGCGGCCTCTGATTGGTGCACCGCTATTGGTGTCTCCGGCTATGCTCTCGAACGCATCACCGCAACAGCGGTGACCATGTTCTGGTTGATGGGCAACAAGAAAAAAAAAGAAATTGTTTCTGCACTCGATGACGATAAGGCCAGATTATCTGATTTCTTCCTGACGCTTGGAGCACACCACGGCAGAGAAGACCATCAGATATGCTCTACATCAACGGGAAATCGACAACGACTCCATCTGAGGTACAATTTCGAATTGCTCACCATTGATGCGATTGTGGAGTTCGTTCTTCGACCCCTTTGTCATCTGTGCGCTTGACACTTCCACCGCCACCTTCTTTCTCCTGCACATTTGCTGCGACCCTGGGCGGTCTGGCTGTTACGAGCCCTCCTCTGTTGAGGAGACCTCCGGCGGGCCAGGCTGGCCTGGCGCTGTCGGAGCGGATTGCACTCAGGGAAAGATGGGGGAGGAAGAGCTCCGGCCACGGGAACACCGGATCCGGCTGGTAGAGCGGTGAATCTGCTCGGGAAGGGGACGAGCGAGTGGCGGCGGCGACAGAGAAGCGGATGAGGGGGAGGGGAGGAAGAAGCGTAATCGCTCGACCCCATGGTCTGGTGGGCAGCACGCAGCACGGCTTGGCCGCAGGCAGGCCTGCACGACCGTGCGCCAGCAGGCGCTTACGGGCCGGCGCAACGCACGTGGGCCAGCGTGGTGCGGCCGCAAGCCAGTGCAACCGCGGGCCAGCACAACGCTAGTTGGCCGGCGCGGCCACTGGCTGGTGCGGTCGGCAGGCTGGTGCTCGTGGGCCGGTGCGCCCACAGCCCGGCGCGTAGCTAAAGCCAGGTGGCTGGCACATGGGCGCTAGCGGACCGGGGCCAATGGCTTTGGTATCGCTTGGCTCTTCTGCAGGGCAAGCAGTGGTGGGCCGAGAACGAACAATGCTAGCAGTATATTTATAATTTAGCCTTTGTGCTTTTGATTATTTCATGCTGCTAATTCATCGGTGGTTTATGTGTCAATGCATTTCTACATTGTGACCCTGATGTTATTTTATTAATGTACATATGTGTTTGTACTCAAGTTTGGTCATTGCCATGTCACTTAATTGTTATATTACCTTGCAAATCACTATGCTAGCCCATAGTAAATGCTTCATTCAATGCAATGTTATTCTCTTATTCATATTCTTCGATGTTGGTCATACACGAGGAGTATTCTCGTACTCCCGCGGAATCTACACTGTGTTTCCACATAGTGATTATTCCTAAGTGAGATTCCAACTTAGAATTTGGACAAAGGTCTACACCATCTCTGGTGATTACCGAGAGTTCAATTTTTCAGATTAGTCATACACAACGTGATATTCGTATATCATTGTGGGATTTTATCCTTAACGTGCGTATCCAATTTGAACTTTGAATTCATATGGGCCAAGATCATGTTAGAGATTACCTTGATTCATTTTCAAATTGGTCATACACAAGTTATTATTTTTATACTACTGCGGGATCGACACTATGTTATACATAGTGACTATCCTCAACGTGCGTATCCAATCTTGAATTTTCAATTATAAGGTCTACTCTATTCTGATGGCTGCATTCATAATTATTCCAACTATATTGAGAATTTATTGTTGGAATTCAAGTTTATTGAATTCGCATTGAGAACTACTGCTGGAATTTAAGCTTATTGAATTCACTTCGACAATTAATGCTCGAATTCAAGTTTATTGAATTCGAGTTGAAAATTTATAGCTGGAATTCAAGTGTATCGAATTCGCATGCAAAAAAAACATTGTCTATTGCCAAATTGTTCACATTTGGCATCCAATTTTGGGTGAAATTGTCGCCAAAGAGTTCGAGGTTCTCGCTCTTGATGGGCATAATTTTCTGTAAATGGCTATGAACATAAAAGCGAATCTATTGACCCATAGACTTTTCCAGTGTTTTGGCAGCACCCGTTGCGGGAGCTCGGCCTATATCGGTATATCGGATACAGTCAAAGTTTGGGACCTTATACATGTTAAGGAACCATATCCACCAAGACTTCAAGTCTGAGTATATGTTGGAGGAAGATCCACAAAAGTTGTGGGATTTTCTGGGGCACTGTTATGAATAACAAAAGATAATTGTCTTTTCTGATGATTCCTATGAGTGGAACCAGTAGCACATCTAGAATTTTAAATCCGTTTTTGCGTACAATCATGTTGTTCATAAAATCAGCCAGAAACTCAGGTTCTTTGAAAAAGAGCCCTCTGATGCAGATAAAATTGAGAAGATATTGTTTACAATGCTTCAATCAGAGAGACTCATCACTCAACAGTACCGTGAGAAGGGTTTCACAGTCTATGATACATTATTTTGGACATTACATCTGGCAGAGATCATGAGTTTATTGTGTGGAGCTCTCAGCAGTGCCTACCAGGTACTGCTCCTCTGTCTGAAGTGCATGTCATTGAAAAGACTGAGAGGGATGGTTCTAGCAACCACCCTAGAAACTCATCTGGTTGTAAGTGGAAGAGAAACCACAAGCCTTGGAAACACTTCAACAAGGGAAAAGACATTTCTAAGCCCAAATACGACAACCTTGTTTCAAGTGTGGATTGTTGTAATCATGTGGCTAAGAAATATAATATCCCTAAATATTTGGTGGAACTGTGTATGATGTCTATGGGATATGGACAGAATGTTGAAGGAAGAAAGTATGGAGTATACTTCATCTCCAAAATGCATGAGGTTGGTATTTCGGACTCTGTTCCTGTTGGAGCGAGACCAAGTGACACCAAGACTCTGCAACATGGGGAGAATCCTTCGAGCAATGACAATATAACCATGGATTGCGAGTCCAACTGTGTATTTGGAAACCTTAACTATACTCCTTATATTATCATTTGCAAAGATATAATATAAGACATGATGTTGTCCTTACTAAGTTTGTACTTGAACACTATGTTTAGTATCAATGATATGTGTTCTATGCATTTGCATGGATTTTATATTAAATTCTGCAATATCATAGATTCGTACATGATCCGATGGATGAGGAGATGTGCCTAGTGGATATTGTACTTAGGGAAGTAAAATATTTCTAGCTCTTCAAAGAGGGAAGGAAGTATTTTAAAAGATCGCTGACCGCGATACTATGATAGTTGGTTTTGGATGAGCCACTATCATACTCCCTATTGGTATGTAGTAACCATCGAGGAAGCATTAGTGCATACCGATGAGACTTGTACCCTCCTAAGTTACAAGGATATCCGTTGAAATGGCATTCATGTTGATACACATGAGTTAAATAGGAAATAGTTTTCTATTTTAACAAACGCAACGGATTTGGCAATGAAACACTTGAAGAGTATTTTCTCTCCCATCTGGATTGTACTACACATATATTCAACCTGTAATACATGTTGCGTACAGAACAATTCTCTCTCGATGGAATCAAGACTTGGCATGAAGGCCTCGTCATTCTACCCAGAATGACGAGAATTATTATCAATTCTGTTGGTCACAAAATAAATTCCTCAAATCTTCGGATTTGATGTGCATCATGTGCACAAGGGGGAATTAATTTAAGAGACCTCTTACCTTAAATTTTGAATATGAGCATAAATTTTTTTTGATAACATTCAAGAATTTTTATGTTGCTCTATTCGACCGTCATGTGGATCAACTAGGTACTTGGAAGAGCATGTTAATGCATAATATAGTTTCATTATGTATCCCTTGGAGTGATACAATTTTTGGCAAACTTGTTGCTCAAATTATTCATTTGGAGCAAATGATCCTGGACGCGGGATCACATCCATGCATATAGAATTATTTGACCTTTTGGGGGAACTATATTATTAAGTACCTTACATTCATGAGGGTTCATGATGACTTAGTTGAATCTCTGATCAAGAGAATGCAACTATTTTATGTGATCAAGGTAGAATTGAGAATTTTTCAAGATCTGTTGGTGCATGTGGAATGTGGATGTACACATCACATTCATTTCAAATTCATTAAACTGCAATCATACGGCTCCCTCAGTTTGCAGCGAGTACATGGATATTTGATGATCAAATATTTGCCATTTACAAGGTGAGATATGTCTTGCACATACTGATATCACCACCTCAGCATACACTTATGGGCATAAAAATCCTAGAGGTTGAAGTATGCATCATTCGTTACATACCTCGAATTAGCCAAAGGGAATTTTATTTATAGCCCGTATGCTGATTATTTATGAGAAGAATTTCAGGTATTAGAGGGAGATTTATACCACATAGAATGCCAGGAATTAGAAGTGAATGTCATAAAGAATCTGAACTACTGGTTCGGAATCTTATATATTTGCAATATTTTGCAAATAATCTGTCAAATGCATTTACTCATGGTGTCATTTGTTTATCATTGTATTGTGCCAGAAAGAGTGGAGGTACCATTTGAAAATCACTCAACTTCCAATAAGGGGGGGAGAAGTATGGTCACAAGAGAGATAGCTTGTTACAAGCTTTCATGATAAATGGAGTGAATGTTAATCAATATCAAGTTGGTTGACACCTCGCGGATATTTACTATCCAAGGCCTATGGATGTGCGTCATCCTAAAGATCAGCATATATGTGCACATATTCAGACGCTGAGTCATTGGAACGTCCTAACTATGTCATTGTGGGAAGTGACATTGAGTTGAAGGGTTAAAATTTTCACAAGAAATATTGGTTATGTTGAACCAATTATGCAAAGTCTACAATGTCGACATCTTTCCGTCTGAGATTGCCTTACATCTACTGGATCCAGACCAAAAGTCCTAGACAAGAGTGTTTTTGACACTCACTTTGTATCAAATAAAAAGTAGCAATTGAGGAGGATCGCTCTCTCTAAATGATGATTGAGTAATATGTTACTCTTTCATAATGCTTTCTTTGGAGAAGCGTGGTGGTGAGATAGCAAGAGCTTATAGCATATGGTCGAAGAGAGACCTAGCTGGCATACTCTTGGTATGTGTAAAAATTATGTTCCTACATTCGATCAATGGCAGATTTTTGGAATTTGATAGATTCAGATACACAAGTCTATGGACTTCGTGTTAGGAATCAACATCGCAACATATATTGTGTACAACTAAAGTTAATATATGACTTGAAAACGTCAATGTTTGTGGTACACTGATTGGGTGACTTCTTTCCTTAGAAAGTTTCCTCCCAGCAACGATGGTTGCATAGGTGTGTTCGTATTGAAATCCTAAATGGATTTTGGATTTTGTATCATTCCCAACCACAGTTGATCATGCAATCATCTTATGACGGATTATGAGATGAAGATTTGGGTAAAACCAAATCACGGTTCAGTTTATAAGTTAAGCATGCACATCAGTCTACCAATACATGATGATATTGGAATATCATATCCATCAGCTCTTATGGTCGTTTAATCCCTAAAGATGGATTATTATCATTGACCCTGGGATTGGACCTAGTACCAACAAAGTGCTAATGTATCATGCAAGTTGCATCAGGCCTGATATTGCATTTGCTGATACTTGCTAGCTCAAATAGCGCTACTCCGGTAAGGCCATTTTGGAGGGAGTCAGAAGATATCAATGGATATCTATATAGTACTAAAGACTCTCAACTTATCATCGGATGAGTTAAACAGGACCATAGAGGGATATGAACATACTGCTCAACTAATCCCCGTTAATGAGTATCAGAGACTGATATCTTTGTGGTAGAATTCTCATAGAGAGTTGCATACACTCTAATGATTATTCTCGCACGCCGGAATCTAACATGTGTATGTAAGATTTCATTAAGTGATCATTGTGATTTGATCACATCACCGACCTTATTTATGGAAATAAGGTTACTTGTATTGCTTGGAAGCAAATAGGTTATGTAAAAGCAATATTGCACTATTGCTCATAAAATGGTTTTTCCTTATGTATTGCAATAGATTCGAGGAACAAATATCTTGCAAAAATGAATATGCGATTACTTCGCTAATTTATTTACAGAGTCTCTACCATATTTAACACTTGCAAAGTGTTTATAGAATTGGTACATGATGACTTTGAGGTTTGCAAGGTTCAGGGGGAGTCTTCGCGTGATTATAATTTGTTTGGCATCATATTGCACTCTTTTCTTTTTATGAGTTTTTTCTTTGGGGTTTCTCATATAAAAGTTTTTAATGAGGCAATATCAATACAAGAATATATGTCATATCTTCTATTGTTTCCCCACGGGGGTTTTTATAGGAAGATACCCAGGACATATCAAAAAGGTGCATTGCTCTTAAAATTCTGAAGGAATTTTGTTTGAGTAATGGTCGTATATGCCATATCATTTTCTTCTTATTTTTTCCACTGGGTTTTGAAAGAGTTTTAATGGCATATCCATATATGTTTCTCATATTTTTCCCACAGGATTTTTGGAGGAATATATGAAATATTTTTGATCTTAAGGAAGGATTCGATCAAGGGGGAGTGTTGAGAATAAACTGGTGTGATCTCATCCATCGGGTGTCTATTCACTGGTATCCCTTCGTGGCACCCCCTTTCCTATGTACGGACTCTTAAGATCAATAATAAGGATTCATTTCTCTCCCATTTTGTATCTCGCACTGCTACTCTAATAATGATCAACTGTAAACCTCCGCCACATGGCGACAGGCATCGAAATGATCCAGGTGTGGACAAGTCTGGCAACCTTGTAGACCTGGCCTGGTTGAACTCTGACGCAACGAAGATTCGTGTGGTGTGAAACTGGACAGAGCTGCGGCCTAGAGAACGGACGGCCTTTTTTTCTCAGGTTCCAGGCAGAAAGGTGCAGAGGGCACACGGTTTCGTTTAGAAATGAGGTTGCCGGGAAGACCAGAATGAACTACTAGTTGGTGAACATCCAAAAAGAAAAAAAAAACAAGTAAGTTGACATTAACAAAACGTTAGCAGTATGCTAAGGCCCAAAGTCCTACTCAAATTAGAGAATCGTTGCAAAACTTTCTGTCTTTGACAAAAAGAATTGGCTGATGATTCATACATCCCTGAATTCTGGAAAGGTTCTCTAAACTTTCTAAACGGCTACTAAAAGGTTGCGTTTGCATCCAAAATGTTTCAGTGAATTTAGTTATGCAAAAAAAAGGTTTCAGTGTACAGAAATGCCATGCTGGAAAGAACTTGCTGCAGAACATAAGAGAATCTGTTGTTGGGCCCAGAATCAAGTACTCAAGGGCATGATAGATGGTTCAGCCTACACTAGGATGTTTCTCCAGAATAAGTCTGTCTGCGATCCTATCATCATGATATGATCCACTTGTCCGGCTGTTGCAACATGCAAACAGACAAGGTATCAAAATGGGTGTAGGTAAATCTCCATCTGGGAGCACAAATATTCCACACGGTTTCTAATGAACAACACCCACAGCTGCACAATGGAAGGCTGTGGGCCACCTGAAATAAGCAGTCCAAAACCAATGGTGATATGTGAACGTCAAGGGTTACCATCAGATCTCTTCTCATTCTGCTTACCTGCAGCCGTTCTTGCTGGAGGCGCCTAGCTTCTGCGGGTCCTGGCAAGCACTCTGTCCATTCAAACTTTTGTGTGAACACCCCAGATCAGCATCATTGCAAGTTGAAATTTTTGATCATCTGTATTGGTACTCAGCTCCTCTCCAACAGATCTTTTGTCTCTTAAGCTGGAGTCTTTCCCATAGTTCAGCAAGAGATTGTCTTGCACACATATACACAGCACTCTAAACTCATACAGAATCTTCAAATATTATCTTTCTGGAGGAGATTCAGATTCTGGTCAGAGCTCAATTCTTTGGCAAAAAGGTTATCTTTAGCTGAAGATTATCTTCAAGAATCAAGGTGTTCTGCCTTTTAGGAGATATTCTTCAGATTGGCACATATTCCCTCTCCTATGCTAGAAGTAGAACCAGCGCCAGTTTTTTTTTCCGGCCAAAAGCAAGGCAAGTATATGTTCAAGATGTGTTTGCGATAATTCATCCTCTGTTCTATTACAAGTCCATCGGTGAAATGATATATCATTTCTTTCCAATGTTGCCTCTAAACTACTAATTATGCGAACAGTTTACAGCAAGTAGCATACATATTAGGTGTTTTTGAAACTGAAACAAAAAATAAATAATTTCCAAGCTTGCCAAGGACATCAAGCTGGAATTCTACCTGTAAATCTATATCTGCACAGTTATTCACAACCAAATACACACAGGCACATCTGATATATTTGATTCTTTGGATTAAATTTGTATACCTTCATTTGAGCATGAAATGAAAGAATTTTGGGGACAAAACTCACCAAATGTGAAAATTATGTGGGCTCTGGAATGGAAACTTTTTCTCCTAGGGCACAGGCACTGAAATTGACACAGGGTTTGACAACTCCCCGCTGCCAAAGCTTGCAGCACGCCTCAATGTGCTGTTCCCTACCAATGAATGATCAACCACTGTCAAGGTACTTCCTAGTGCCAATGCCGATGGCATTTGGCTTCTCTGGCACATCTTGACAATCAAGCTTGCTTTCTTCTTGGCACGCTTTGTTCCTGTAAGCGTGATGTTCTGTATTACTGTGTTCAATCCAGGTATCTTTGCCACTCGCTGTGCCAATGTTGATCCACCTCTACGGCATATCTCGTATAAAGCTGAAACTGCATTTTCCTTGCCCTTTGGAGTTCCTCGCCTCATTAATCCAACAAGGCTAGTGATCACAGTTTCAGAACTCCCAACAAGATGCACGATGGTAGGCTGTTTCATCAGCAGAGCCAGTGCGCCAGTAGCTTCCTCTGACACGGTGTCATTCCTCAGTGACTCGATTAAAGCAACAACTGCAGATGACTCAAGCATCCGACTTGAGCTTTCTGGATGTGTTGAGAGGTTGAAAAGTGCCATCACTGCATCTTTCTTTCCCCTTGCTGTCCCTCTGGTCAGCATAGAGGCAAGCTCCTCGACGGCCCCTGGCTCATTCATGATCTTCTTCTTGTAATCATGAACAACAGATAAACTGAAGAGCGTTGCTGCAGCATTCTCCTTGGCCTCCGTAGTCCACCCATTCTTCAACACACTGACGATAAGCCGCAGGCAACCCTCTTGTTCCATAATCCGCGTCTTGTTCGGCTCATAGATCGACAGATTGAGCAGCGCAGTCACCGCATTCTCCTGCGCCATCCAATCTGACGACAACAGCAGCCTGCATAACAATGGGATCGCACCCAACTCAGCAATGAAGGCCCGGTTCTGCTTCCCAGTCTTTGCCAGCAACCGGATTTCCCTAGCTGCAACCGGCTTTTCACTATCAGATCCCTCCACCAGCATCCTGACCAAAATCCTTGCTGTGGCCTTGTTCGCCTCAATTGCTGCCTTGCTGCTGCACGATGCAGCAACACACTCAATCATCCCCTCGTTGCTCTCCGGTGAATCATACCGAAAGCCATGCACTCCGCACCACTGTGAAATCAAGCTGCGGAGCGCTCTGTTTGGCACAAGCCGGTTGTCGGCGAGGGCCTGGCCGGAGTTGGGGCAGGTGGAATGCCCCTCCTCGATCCACTGTATGATCGACGGCCGGTCATACGTCTGCCCGGTGGAGACCACCACGGGGTCGCGCATCAAATCCAAAGAAATCGGGCACGAAAACTCCTTGGGCACCGAGAAGGAGCTGTCGTCGCTGCTGCTCCACGAGAGCAGCCGCTGCCTGTCGCCCGTCGATGGCCAAACACGCGACGCCTTTGTGTTGCCGGGGTCGAAGAGGGAGAAGAGGCAGTACCGGAGCAAGGCGACGACGCCGCCGACGAGGGGGAGGTCGGTGTCCTCCTCTTGGCTCAGGATTTGCTCCTCCAGGTACTCGATTTCAGCGCGGCAAGAAGCGGCGTCTGAGATGCCGATTTGGACGAGGAGCGATTTGAGCTTGGAGTGGTCGAGCGGCTGGCCGAGCTCGAAGTGGCGCAGGGCGGCGAGGAGGCGGTCCCGGAGCGTGGCCTCGGCGGGGTCGTGGTACTGACCAGGCGCGCGTCGGCGGCATCGGGCGCGGAGCAGGTCGAGTTGCTCGGCAGCGTCCCACGACAGACGGAGCGATGCGGCGGGGAGAACGTCGAGGACGACGGCGAGCTCGGCGTCGAGGTCCCGGAAGGAGGCGGCGAGGTGGGGCCCCCTGAGCAGCGCCCACGCGCGGCCGGCGGAGGCGACGTAGGAGACGAGCAGGTCGGCGCGGAAGAGCACGACGTAGAGCTCGCGGAAGCAGAGGTTGGCGGCGTCGGAGAAGTCCCCCTCGCCCTCGTCGCCGAGGGCGAGGAGGAGCGAGTCGAGGAGCGCGGATAGCAGCGCGAGCCGCCGCATGAGCGCGTCGAGGTTCCGGCGCTGCGACGGCGGGCGCGGGCTCGCCAGCAGGTCCGCGGCGAGCGACGCCAGCGCGCGGAGCAGCGGCGCGCCCGAGAGCCCCGTGGGCGCGAAGAACGCGCCGGCCAACGGCGGCCTCCGCCGCTGCCGGGGCGGCGGGCGGCGCAGCAGGAACTCCACCGGCGACGAGGCCGGCGCGGCGGCCATGGGCAAGGGCACCGGGGACCCCGCAGGCCCCGCTCCCCCCCTCACTTCCTTTGACCGGCCCCTCCCCCGCCTGACGAGGCGAGGCGATCGATTGGGGTGGGGCGTTAGGTTAGGTGGGGGGACGGGGACGGGCGGCGACGACGCGGAAATGGTCGCGCTCGCGCAGGCGTAACCACCGCTCGCGTCGGCTTGCGCGGTGGCGCCGCCCGCTGGAGCTGGGAAGAAGCGGCCGGCCGCGCGCGGGGCGGAGAAGGCGAGGAGGCGAGGGGAGGGGGCGGAGGCGGAGGCGGAGGGGGAAGAGGGGGGAGGAGAAGGCGGCCCCCGACCACGGCTTTCGTCTTCTAGAGGTGAGCGGTGGGGCCCACGGCGCCAGCCGCTGACATGTCAACTTTCCTCGCTTCGGGCGTTTCGCTTCGGTTTTCATAGGGATCCGCGGTTTTTCTTTTCATTTTCATTTATTTATTTAATTTCCTTCGGTTTTTCCCTCTATTTTTTTTTTATTTTGCCTCAGCGCTAGCGTTGTGACTTGTGCAGGTGTAACGCTACGCGTACTGGTGGGGTCGGAAGGTTCAGAGGTACGTGCAGGTCTGGTTCTCCTTCTCCGTACACGCAATCTTCTTTAGCATTTTGTTTGCTAAACTCCATAATCCCCGGCTGTATCCTACGAACAAAGAGAGAATTTCCATGTGATCATGCGATCAATTTCTCCCCTCGAAACAAAAAATATTTTGATCAATTTTATTTCCAATGTGCTTTCTCTAAATTATTTCTCAGAACTCTCTGGTGCTGAGGGGAACGAAAGTAGGGCCACACGATCTTAGCCTATGCTTTCCGAGCCCGACCTCAAGCAAGTAAAACAAGGTCTATGACTACGAATGGTTGCAAAATATGAATCAATAGTATTACCTCCTAGGGATCGTACGTCCGCGTATCTTATATGTGGACGGAATTTGTTTCCAAAGAGTTCTCTTGAGCCGAACCGTGCTCGTGGATATTGCTTATAACCACACGGAGTTTGAGAGGACAATATTTTTCTTTTTGCTAGACTATTGTTTTCAACGTAACGAGGCTAGAAGCCAAAGGCGACACCCGTATTTCAACGTACTACCACGTACATAATAGATTCATTCATGCCGTTGGCGTGGTCGAGCGTGACTCCAATTTCCTCTCCCCCTAAAATTCACAAATTGTGTTTTGCACTTTCACTGCACAAAATCGCCCAAAAGGATCACAAGCCCAACATGGAAGTAGGTACCAGAATACCAGATGGTAGGTACTCGTAGCACCGTGGTACCTGACCAGGGGTAGGGCTGTTTGAGAAAAACCCAGGCGTAGGGCTGCGGTAGCCTCTGTGGTGGTACGTAGTACAGCCGGCGTAGGCATTCAAAATGGGTTGGAAGCCTAGGGGCGCGTGCCTTTGGTTCGGGACTCGGGACGCTCACGAACAAAGTCAACGTCCGCGGTCTGCCACGCAGAGAGAGAGAGAGGGAGAGGAAAACGACCTGGGGTGGCAGGCAGGCGTCGCCCACCTCATGTGTGGGGTCTGTGGTGGCCGTGCCGTTGTACCGGCCGCGCCGCGTCGGCTCGTCGTCCCTCGCCCCTAGGCAATCTCCTCTTCCTCGCCTCAGCCGCTTCGTACGGCACGGCCGCGAGAGGCAAAGAGTACTTCTATTTTCTGGATGGAAAAATGCAATGGGGGGTACTTCTCTCCTGTTCAAGCCGCCTCGTGATTTCCCGCCTCTTTTTTTTTTTCCTGGCGTGGAGTGCTGAATCGTGCTATTTCTTCAAAAAGAAATTCCTTTTTGGGTGGGGACCCTTAGCTTCGCCTTGGATCTTGCGGGTCTAGGTCTAGCCTTTTTTTTCTTTTTGCGAGTGTTGGGGGTCTTTCCTGAACTGGTATATTTTAAATTTATTTTCAGTTTGTTTCAAACATGTTTTATTCCTTAACTAGAAGTCCATTAAAGTCGGGGGTTTGCACCGCCCCTTTATTTTTTATTCAAAATGCAACATGCACCGCTTGTTTCTTATTCATACAAAAGGCTTGCACCACAAACCGGTGTTGTGCTCTGTTGATTCTGCTGCACTCCTCGCATTTTTGTTAGCCAGCAACTGGAAGTCGGCGAAAATTGTGAGCTCGTGGTTACCAACAACTAGTGGTTATTAGAAACATGGCACACTCCCTTATCAAAGTTCACATAAGATGCGGCTGGCAACTTGCTCACCACACCCTGAGTACGATTTCAGCAGAGGAGTTTGTTAACATGATGATTGGGTAAAAACCGTAACAATGGCACACCTAAACAACGGTGCGGCATCATTTGGTCATCGACCAAACATCGCAGGTCTTTGTAAGTTAGGCACGATTAACTTCGCAAAGCACAGGTGTGGAAAATGCTGAAAGCAAAAAACCAAACCCGGCCACCTGGAGTAGCAAGAAACACAAAAGAGCAAACGAAAATGCAGAGCCAACCAAAGGTGCACAAATGGCAGCTTACCCTGAGTACCAAAAGAAACAGATGCATTGGATTCGAGCCGAATGCCCATGGTGGCGCAGCCCCCCCATGGCTATGGCCATTGGCCCATGTCGCCCATGGTCAGCTCTCTGCCTCTGTGCTGTAAAAATCTCAGCTCCTTTCTGCTAAAGGAAAAAGGGTTCAAGGCACTCAGCAAAAGGGAGGTAGGGCTGTGGTCCCATTTCGTTTCAGGCTTCGCGGGACGGCGTGCGTGCGTTATCGAGCTGTGGCGGAACCCTTTGTCCCCGGCACCACCGGACGCTGAGTGGCGGCTCGGTCGGCCACATCACGGGACGCAAAACGCCACGACCGCGTTTCCACGCCGCCCTGTTTGTTTGTTTTTCCTCCAGAATTCTTGCGTTCTGGATATTCTAATCATGACAATTCAAAAAAAAAGAATATTCTAATCATGGATGCTTTGTGTCTTAGATAAGAATATTTATAAAAATCTTAGTATATCATTGTAATCAAACATTTTTTTTCCAGTTTAAATATTTTCGAATGCATTGTTATGTTACCACCATATGAATTATGATTAGTTACGCATCTAGACTACTCTGCCTAACTAGAAGTTGTGAATAATAATACATGATTTCACGGTGAAACCTAGTTAGTTACTCGGAAGTCCCAGGCTCAGCACAAATGTTTATATCTGTTAAGTCTGTCCTAGGCGCAGCTAATTGTGTCTTCAGGGGTAGACCGTATTCCGGCTGCATCCGTGGTGACACCGTCAATTTCAAGATCTATCGGTCCGGTTTCTCGCATTTCGTGAGGAATATAGTACTGCACCCTCATGATCATAAGGACACATGTGCACCCGGGTGAGCTCTTTTCATAAATAAAAGAGCAATGCACGATTGGATCAAATCCTTTCAAATCCCAAGGGAAACCGCCCCTTTCACAGCCAACGATCGTTGGGAAAATGTTTTGACAAATCACCGTCGTTTTCGTTGGCCGAGTCATGAGAGCACACGTACGTTGTTGTTAAGGCTGCACACCCAGTTACGTGGCTTAACCAGTTGCAGTTCCGTGACTAGCCTGCATGCACCGCACTTGCATAGCTGCATATATGTATATATGCAAGTATATAAATATGTGCGTGGTTTAGCTGGTCAACGCATTGCTAATAGTAAGCCACAGGGATGTGTGTGAGGGTTGATGGCTTTGACAGTGACGTGCCATTGAACAGTTCCGGTTTTCCCATGGTCAATTATGCGGGCGGCACACGAGAGCATCGTCTTCTCCAAGTGTACGTGCTCTGAAATTCAGTGTATTTTCTAAGGATCTGCGCCTGAAAATTTTACATAAAATTGGGAGTCAGGATTTACGGGACCGGCACCGTACCGGAATGACTTGGACTCTGACGATTTTCCGTCGGAGTTTTGAGATCTTCTGCCCATACCATTCGGATAATTTGAACACCTACCCTGTGGTACTGGAGGAAGACCATTTTCTTTTGCCCAATAATGGGACTTGGCTGTAGCAGGGCGAAACAGTCTTTCAGAGGGTAAGCTGTAGTGGTAGAAACAGTCTTTCAGTCAAAGCACTTGCTGGCAGAGCATTATTAGGCCTCCAATCCAAGTTCAGTAAGTTCAGAAGAAACAGACCAGTTTGAAAGAGGGAAAAAAGAACTAATCATTCTGGACCAGGCCCTTAAGTTCCTATCCTACCGCCAGTGGCGGAACATGAAGGAACTTTGCTACTTTACCGTGTACAGCTGTGCTAATATACTATATCTTAAAGAAAATTTTCTGGACAAGGGGGGCCACTACCCCATTTGGCCTGTACAGAGGTCCGCCAGTGCCTACCGCAATGGTTCCTCAAAAAAAAAAAAGTTGCTACTGCAATCCTTTATAAGTTTCTATCTATCGCAGTCCAAAAGAAGGAAACACCAACAAACTCTGAATATTTTTGCATCCAAGATGGATACAATTCATACAATGCACGGCGAGCAAATGCCGTGTGCACGTAAGCAGAGCACGGGTGAGCTGCCGCAGGACGCCGGAGCAGCGGCGATGACGGCACGCGATAAGGGGAGGTTCGGCCACGAGCCTTGCGCTCCTCAGGCTGCCGCCCGTGTCATCAGATTCTGGGGAGCAGTTGCTGTTGCCGAGCGCGCTGGGGATTGCTGGATGTGGCCGGCCATGTCAAACATAGGATGCCACGAGAGCGAGGGTCATGAGTCTGGGTGTGACTTGTGAGGGTTGCTGCAGTCAAGTGTTTCAGGGACCAGCAGCGGCGCAGCGCTAGGTACCAGGGTCCACGCCTTGATTGGCATGTCGTCTGTCTACTGGGATCATGGCCGGGCTCCTCCCCGTCCTTTTGGGTTTCTAACTCGTCTGGCGCGTCTATCTGTTGTTAGCGTTTTGTCTTGTCGTGGTGGGAATGGGGTGGTCTGCTTGTAACCTTCTTGCCTCCTCATTTCTTCGCACCTCGTAAGCTTGTTCTTTTGATGCACTTTCCTCGGGGCTCCTGACACAAGATTTCTTCCACGACTCACACTCTAGCACTCTACTGCACCTTTGCAACAAACAGTCACAACCTAAAACACTAGCTTGATAGATGATGCTGGTCCTTCTTATACGCTGTGCCTCTCCACCGTTAATTCTCGGTGTGATGAGGTTGAACGTGCTTGCGAGCGACAGCTCCTCGGCCTCTTCTTAAAGAATGGGCCGCCGGAGACCACTAGACGTCGGTCGTGCATGCATGCCAACTTTGTTCCACGCCTCTCGCTTGCTCCCAATCCCAGCTCCCGAGAGTGGCATCCAGCTACACTATCGCAGCCACTGTTTCCTGTCACTATACGAGTCCTGATAGGCTAGGCCGGTCTACGTAACGGCCTGCACATCGGTCGTGTCGCGACCAGCTCATCCGTCCAGCCTACACTACCGCTACCTTTGGACCCCTCCCTCCAGAAAAGAACACGCCCTTTGACTGCCACCGCTCGCGACATCGGAGTTCCCCAAAAGGAGCTCCGGCTCGCCTAGTATTCACCTTCCGCCCCACACTCAGCATGCGACCGATGCGACCAAAAGTTCGGCAGGCACGCCAGCCGTGGAAGGATGTAGAACAGAGACCGCACACGGACACGACGTTCAACGCGGCGCCTCTCTTTCGGCGTCAGGTTTTGGACGGTCACAGCTCGAGCGGAACTGGACCAGACCCTCGCTTTCAGGGACCGCAAGGGCACAGCACAACAGCATACTAGCAGCAACGACTGTGATAACAGCAGCACGGCACCTGTGATTCACTGATTCGGCAACGGCAAGGGGTTACTTTACCTGTTGTCACGAGTCGTCGCCTCCAGTCGGGTCGGGCACCGACACGTGCTCCAGGGCACGAGCTCAGGCAACAGCAACCCGATAGCGGGTATGGATGGATGGATACAATGATACAGCGGCCGATCAAAACTACTGCTAGGCTACATGTCGCTCTCTGCTAAGATCACACCTGGGCATCCCGAAACCGGATGCCAATCGGCATAGGTTCCCACCCACCTAACTAGGAGACTACTTGCCCGTTGCCAAATCTCATGGGCCACCACCCACCATAAGCAGCAGCAGCAGCAGCTAGCTTTGTGCTTAGCTTTGCACTTGTGGAGGTTTCACGATACAACATTGCCAGATAGACACCGGTGAAAAGATTCCGCCGTGCGGATGACGAGGAGGCCGGCGTCAGTAGTTCAGTAACTGTACCCGCTCTCGGCGGTGTACTTGCTCCTGACGTAGTGACCGTACTTGGGGTCGTTGTATTCCGTGGGCTTCGCCTCTGCGGGCTTCAGCTCCGAGTGCACGGTCCCATAGGCAATCTCCCCGCTCTTCTCCCTGTGGCGGTGGCGGAGCCGGTCCTTCGGGACCTTGGCGCTCACCGCGGCGGACTCGGATGTGCCGTAGAAGTCAGCGTATTCCTGCCTCTTGGAGGACCTGTGCTTGCTTGACAGGGTGGAGTCCCTGAACTTGGATGGCTTGATGCTCTTCTGGGCCTTCGGTGCCACCTCACTTGCAGCGTTAGGAGCGTGGAGCGTCTCGGGCCTCATTGGCGTGCTGCTGAGCTTCTGCGCTATCGCCGTCTCCTCTCTGTCCTCAGGCATCACAAGCCTGTCTTTGAGTGGAGTAAGGTTCCTCTTCCCATGTTGAAGCCGTTGCGGGACGACGCTGAGAAGTAGCTTGCCCACTCCTTCAATAGCAAGTTTCAAGAGATCAGACATAAGCGTCCCAAAGGATGGCCATCCAGCTCCTGGTTCCTCTTTCAGGCTCTCCACAACCAGAGGTGGCTTCCCAATTGTGCTACTCTCATGTTGCTCGGTTTCAGGTGCCTCTACCTGGATTGGAATCAACAGACAAACTACCGTGTAAGCAGCAAATCAAAATTCAGATTGCAGAGAACAGAGCGGCAGATATTTTCAACTTCAGTCCATTACAGGATGCTATTTAAACATGATTACGAACACTTTAGCCAAGCTTCAATGAGATTACAAATATGAATCTCCAGTGGAAAAATCTATGTAAACGGACAATATAGAGCCAGCATAAACAAACAACTACCTTTTCGGAGCTTGAAAATCCAAACCCATGTTGTAAACCAGAAAAGATATATCCGGCCAAAACAGCACCAATTACCAATATGATATCTGTGTAAACAAACAGTACCAATGATCACGTACGGAACTAAAGTTTGCAAACAGAATATCAAGAACATCAACAAGTGAATTAATCGCCATAAAAATTGATACATTTGAGAGATATAAGTATCATGAAACTAATCACAAATCACAATTCCGATGATCACATTTAAGGTAAGTGAGTGGTGCGAAAGGTCGATTAGTCAGCTAGCTACATGTATGGTATCCAGCAATAACAACATTAATTCTAGGGAAACAGATCTATTAAGGAAACAGACTAAGAAGTCAGGATTTTTCCAGGCAAATCTCAACATGTAAGACACAGGAATATGATGGTATGTCCCATCATCACAAGTTACAGTTCACTATAATTGTTAGTGTTAAATCACAATATAGCATGTGCACCTATGTTGCCAAGATATGGGTATAGTAATCGGATACAATACGTGTCGGACACGTGGATTCCCCATTCTAAAAAACAGACACAGGGATACTTTAGTATTTTCTAATTTTATATATGAAATAACAGATCAATACAGCTATGATTGACTAATATACCACATACTGTATCATAAAACTTGCTATTGGGCTGTCCTTTATGTTCCTGGCCCACTTAGCCCAACTAAGCAGCATGTCCTAGCTCTGAATGCAAATGCAAGAGCAACCGCCATCTGAAATCTCTCACCGGCAGCCATCAACTCGCATCATACTTGCAAAATCAGTATCCACATGCGTATCCGTATGTGATACTTAACGGATACACGATATGCTATCCCCTGAATCAGTGCATCAGAGATGCGCGCCTATGACCGCTTTGATACTATTTAGAACATATGTGGATGGAAAGAAAGGTTTCACATGTTCTTCTAAAAGGATGAGAAAGTAATCATGTCATCAATGCTACTCTAAAAGGGAGAGAAAGTGATCATCTCATCTATGTTCTTAAAGGGTGAGAAAGTGATATTGCATCTACATCATAACTAGTTAAAGAGGTTCAGAGAGAATTTAAAAAGGCGAATAACTATATCTATAAAAGAACTTCACATAAACATTTCAAAGCATTCTTAGAAAAAGTTCCATATATGCCATCAAATATCTTTCAGTCAGCATTTTGACATTGCCAGACATGTTATCCCTGTTTCCCTAAACTCTATCCATCAGGACTATAAGTTTAGTAATCAAGTGGGGGCATGAAAAGATATCTTTACATCATCTGATTTCAAATTAAAGAAACAAAGGGAAAGGTAGAAGGGGACCAAGACCAATACAACAATAATGCCAATACAATTCTTCTCCCTCATATGCTATACGACACATAGGCACTACCAGAAATCTCTTTTTACTTTGTCTTTCAAGAATATGGCATGGTTCAAAGTGGTTTTTTAACATCTACTTGAAGCCGAAACCCACAACAAAATTATGGTGACATGTAAAAATTTTGCAAGTAACCACCAAAAGGTGTCAACACAACTGCATATTTTTACTTCTCTTGTTTTCCAACTAACCATCTCGGAATGAACTTTTTTAAAGGACACCGTCACCTCAAGAACAAGACAAGTCGGATAGTTACCTTTTTTTTCTTATCAGAAACATTGACATGTACTGCACGATAAATAGAAAAAGTGAAAGAGAATGAACCTGAAGATAGGAGCGAGGAATCCTGATAAGTGCAATCTTCTTGCGGAAGGGCAATTTTCCTAAGGGCTGCATTTCCGCGGTCAATAACCAGAAGAGAGCACATTTTCTTCACATACACCACATCAAAATCAGTAGAGAACTTTGCATCTTCACTGGGACCATCCCTATAGCCTGGGATATTTGATTTTCCACCAGCAATAGTGGTCACTCCTGCACAGAAATTCCATTCACTAATTGTTGACATAAATAATGCATGAATCACATATCTAACTAACTACTGATCACCTGATTCCCCAATCTTTCGAATCGCCAAATTTGCAGTGTCAGCAACATAGACATTTCCCATATCATCAACAGCAACACCTGTGGGGCGCTTGAATCGGGCATCACTCGGTTTACCATCTATGTGACCAGAATGCCCCTGGAAAGAACCAGCAACAAGTCTTCCCCTGCTATCTGCGGATATCCTATTATCAGTCCACACTGCTGGACTTATGTTTACATCATCTTGATGATACTTTTTTAAGCACAGTTCTCTCTGTTTTCATTTCTCTCTCTCTCCACAGCATTTCTCTACATATGCATAATCTTTATTAACTCAATACCTGAACTCCAATTATTACTGTATGAATGAAAATAGACAGGTGACCCAAATCAGGTTTCAATAAGGTGCATTGAGCCTTAAGAATAGCATAATCATTACATATAAAAAATATCAGTTATTCAAGCACTGCTATTAAAAGAGTAGCCCCTTAGTAATTAAAAAGAAAGATTGCAAAATATTAGCATGCATGGATATTAGCATTGGTATGTCTAACAAAGTAACAAATCTGCCTGAAGACTAGTATTTGGTAGTTTCTTATTTAAAACTTCCCTAACATATAATCATGGCAAGTGTGCATTGTACCATTATGGCCACTATCCACCGGAAAGCGGAAACATACCACATGAGCCCCATATAAACTACAGTGTGATATATAAAAAAATGTACAAAAGAACGAAGCAAACACTAATCTGAGGTGGCGGGAAGTGAAACATACACTCAGACAGCGGCGGAGTTATTCGCACAATGTTGCTGTGAGCGGAGTCTACCGCAAGTAGCTCCCCACCCTCAACAGGAGACACCCTGATGGTGTGCGGCGTGACACCAAGCTTGTCACCCTCAACGAGCGTCTCGACAAAGTAGCCGTTCTCAAACTGCAGCGCCACACCCACATGCCCATCTGCAAAAACAGTCAGACACCATGACCAAGGCATAAAACGGGAACACAAACACCACTAATTGCTGTAACCCATATCCAGTGCAGTGCCTCGGGCCACAAACGACGTACAAAACCAAATCTACTTGAGCTGATGGATCTAGAATCGGCTAACATCATTCCAAAAATGGGAGGACTGAACTTCACCATCCATTTGAACTTGTCTGGGAGTGGGAGGTATGTTTGTGCATAGCCGTTAGGTCAGAAATAGACTGCCAGTTAAACTGAAACTAAACAGAGCTTAGTCAGTAAAACAACGAGAGATACATAGAGCCTCCCTTGCTTCTAGAAACTGCTAAAGACCTGCTCACAACATGTAGTGTATAACAAAAATCTGAACTAAAGCATATCTAGGTGGAATGCCTGCTTACAGCATTACAGAAACACAAAAATCATATACTGAAATGAAGTTAAAAGCAAATACTACTCCAAGATAAGTGGTTTCTGACTGATGAAGGAGCGCCCAGGTCGCGTCACTGTGTAATTACACTGGTCATTTCTCCTGAACATCATAAGGTTATTGATCAATCTAAGAGGTTCTGATTTACTTTATTTCAGAAAAAAGTTTCTCCCGTCCCGTCCCGCCCCTTGTACCGCCGATTCGTTCCCCCTTGGTCTTCTGCTCCCACAGGCACGCACTTACTACAGGTTACAGCTACGCGAGCAGCGCCGTACAACGGGTAGCCGCAGCAGAGCAAGCAACAACATCGCATCGCAGGGTTGGCATGGCAACATTGGCATCCCCGCGCAAAACCCCCGCTAGCCAAGCGAAACCCCCCGTCGGGCGCGGGCAACTCACCGGCGTACTGGGCGTGAGCGGGCTGCTTGGGCCCCCCGTGCGGGGCGGCGGCGCCCCGCGGCCACTTGACCACTGACGAGAGCTGCTTCACGATGCTGCCTGCAACCAACCAACCAACCAACGCCCCCGGGGAGCGGGCCAAGCGGCGGGTCAGAAGAAGCCATAGGAGGAGGACTGGAGGAGGGAGAGGCGCGAGATCGAAGAACACGGACCCACACCTGTGCTGGGCGAGGCGAAGGCGGCCGCATCGGACCGCAGGGCGGCGGCGGCAATGTGGAGCAGCAGGAGCAGGGATCTCAGTCCCATGGAGCCTCTTCCGGCGGAGTGGAGGGATTCGATTCGGCTCCGCTCCGCGCCGGTCTCTGCTGGGTCTCGTCTCTAGTGGGAGGGAGAGAAAGCGAGAGGAAAAGGGGGCTTTTCGCTTTCGGCCCTGCCTGGGGTGCGGCGCAGCACAAGGCGCACAGCGCGTGCGCGGCCGACGGGGAGTGTCGTGGGGACGACGCGGGGTTTCGCTTGGGGGTCAGCGTGGGCACGGACCCCACACGTCAGTGACGCCTCGTCCGTCCCGCTTGGGGGATGTGTTTCCTCACGGGAGGGTCGGCAGCGACGACATGATGGCACGGCACTGGTCCCACCCATCTGCCAGATTTGTGTGCAGGGGGGCCGGTCACGACCATGTGCGGCGCAAGAGTTACCGTATGAATTCCTTTTCCCCAGCCGAATTTGTAGCAGTGCGGATGTAATTCTGCACCGTAAACAAGCAGAATAACCGTCAAAACAAGCAGAACAGGCGTCAAGTTTTTACACCGCGGATAAGTAAGAATGGAGCTTTTATTTAGGAAAAAGTATCTTCAACCTTCAACTATCAACACAATTTAATTTACCCCACTCAATCGAAATCCGAATGTTCATGAAACCGTCCAATTTACCCCACTTGATGGTTTTGAAAGACGATTTTGCTGATGTGGCGCTATATCAGCTAATCCTACATAGCGCCACATCAGCCACGAGAGGGTAAATTGAACCTTATTGATAGTTTAAGGTGGTCAACAAAATTTTATCAAAAAATAGTTATAAAATTTTTTTCTTAGAAAACATATGTAATTAATTAAAAATCCTAAAATCCGGTTTAGTCTCTGAAAATTCATTTTAGCTCATAAATATATGAAACTACTTTCTTTTTTTCTAAAATCATACTCTATTTATAACATCCAGTTAAAAATTATTGAGATCCTATGGTCATACTTTAACTTTTTCTTTGCTAAAAGTTGGTTCTGTTATTTATTGTAAGTGGTCTCAACTTATTTATTATCATCTCCGGTATCATTTGAGCTTCTAAACGAGCCAAGTTAAAGTTGACTTCCGTCAAAAAGCCTAATTCTAATTTGGAAATAAAAATAATTTTGAAAGATCTAATAACTCCTAACTAGGAACCAAAAGATAGAGCATGATTTTAGAAAGAAGTATGAAACTGCTTTTTCATATTTTTTTCATGATGCAACCAGATTTAGAAATTTTAATTGCATATGTTTTATAAAAAAAAATTATAACTATTTTTGATACTATTTTTGATAAAGTCTAGTTGACCACCTTGAACTATCAATACGGTCCAATTATCCCCTTGTGGCAGATGTTATGCTACGTAGGATTGTTGATACGACGCTATGTCGGTGCAACCACCTTTCGAAATCGCCGAGGGGGATAAATTACATGGTTTCAATAGTTATAGGTTTTAAATATCCAATTTTTTAATTGAGGGGGGTAAATCAGATCGTGTTGATAGCTAAAAGGGTTGAAAGAACTTTTTCCTTTTATTTACACAATAATACCGCACGGTTGAAACAAGCGAAATGGGCTCACATTGTGCGGCCCATAGGACAGACAACGTGGCCAGCCCGATATGTGCAAAGCAGGGGACGTGGGCTAGGCCGACAAAATAAATTCTAATGGGTCCAAAAGGCCCAGGCCGCTTATATGGCAACGCAAGGTCAACGTGGACCGTGGATAGTTTCCTTCCTGCTATGCTGGCATGAATTAGCTTGAAAAAAGTTCTTTTAACCCTCTGAACTTTAACCTGAAATTTTACTCATGTGTTCGGACTCCTCGGAATCACGATACCGGACACATAACCTTCCTGGCTGGTTTCTCTCAGTATTTTATCTCTTTTTCTTTTATATTTACTTTAGCTGAATCTTTGAAAAACCATAGTAAATCAAAATAAATTTATAAAATGGAAAATGTAATTTTTTTCACTTCATATGAGTAGATCTGTGCAGTGAACACATGATACGATATAATTTAGTAAAAAGAAATTGTTGTACTTTTAGATATATATTTTTGTGTAATTAATTAATAGATATAGTTTCCGTGGTCAGATTATGGTGAAATTTTTATGGTGGGATAATTATTATATACTTGACCTTAGTAAAATTTCATGCTCATTGAATCATGTATGCCTGAGCATTGTATTTTCTATTTCATAATTTTTTTGATTTACTAGAATTTTTTAAATATTCAGTCAAAATAAATATAAAAGAAAAAATTACACTAGAAAGATCATGTGTCCGGTATTGCGAATTTGAAAGATCCAGCGGACAATTTCATTGTATATGAAAGAAATACGGATTCATCCTAGAAAAAAAATCCCACGAAAAGACTTAGCTTGATACCATTTCCAGGCGGCTGTAGGCACGTGAAGGTCTACGCGGGCCTCGATTGGGCTTGTAAAGGGACCGCAGTCACCCACCCCCGGGCCGGCCGTCCGCCCCTGCTGCGGGCCCAGGCGCACGCGAATCGCGATCCACACCGGTGTGATTCAGCACGGACAACACTGCATTTGCATACATCTCCTCCCGCTGCATTTCCAGTCGAGCCCACTTACCACAGTGCGCGCACGCGCAGTCATCTCGCTCTCTGAGACCCTGACCAGCAACAGCAAGGACGCCGGCCGTACATCCTCAACGCTCGATCGAGTACGTGTGCATGCATGGCGACCAATTAGTGACCCTCTTTTTCGAGCAGTTTTTCAAAGGGACATGTGTTGACATATATAGGGATGCAGAATGAAGGATATACAGTATCATTAGACCTCCTCCAAAAAACTAAGTCAGCTACCTCACGGGGCTAGATCCAGGATTTAGGAGGTGGGTATTCAAAATTTCAAGTAGTGTAAAAAAAGTTGACAGCCCAAAGTATATATTAGTAGCATATAATTGAGTACTGACAACACAAATTGGTCATAACTTGAAATTTTTCAACATATAGATAATAAACGTACTAAATGATCAACATATCAAAGTGGGAATATCTGAAATAAATAGAGAATAAAATTCTAAAACAACAAATGGTGTTAATAAGGATGCTTACAAATTACAAGATAACTTTACGTTTCTTCGTGGCTTGAAAATATTTGATGATGTCTTCATCCTTCGTTTGCAAGAAGAATTCCCTTTTAATGAATGTGGTCAAATAATTATTCAAAAATTTCTGCCTCATTTTGTTTCTTAGCTTATTTTTTGACAGTGTTCATTGCAGAAAAATTCCTCACCGCACTATTGCTAATTTTTCATCACAAATTGCAAAATTTGCAATGATATATTTTGACCTTGGGATAGCGTCACTAGCTGTGTGGCTGGCTTCTTGCTCTGCCCTGTGCGCGAGTCCCGACGCGGCGTCCCCATGCTGAGCGATGAGCACCGTTGGCGGCGGCGCCGCACCTGCGCCATGGCCCTGCGGCCCTGCTGGCCTGCCCCTGCGCGGTTGCCAGGCCAGGCGCAGGTGGCTGCGCCGGCGCGGCGTGCCCCTCTGCGGCCCGCGGCTGGAACGTGAGGGAGAGCCAGAGAGACGACCGGGGAGGCGGCGTCCGGCGTGGTGCAAGCCGGCGGCAGGGCGACGGTAGGGCTGCGGCCACCTGGATGCGGTGGCGCGGCTTCGGCTAGGGCAGACGGGGCTCGGGGAGGCGTGTGGGAATGGGGAGCTGGAGATCGGAGGCTGGGTCGCTGGGAGGGGGGCGCCTGTCCAACTGTTGCATGAGTTTTGGGGCGGGTGTGGCTGTGTGGGCCGGTGGTGGGGGGTGGGGCAGGTGGGCTGCTGCGTTTTTTGTCAAAAGAGAGATTGAGAATTTAGGAGTCCGGTTTGTTGTGTTATTTTTTTAAGTGATACATAGGATACACTATATATGCAATTTTTTTGCCAAAAATAATAGGTATTTTACCTTTGAATTACATGGGGCCTGCCCCAGGGGAGGGGAGGGTGCTGGCGCGCTGTGGGGAAGAGGGAGGGGAGGAGGCAGCGGGGAAGAGAAGGGAGGGAAGGCGGTGAGAGAGAGAAGATGGGAGAGGAAAATGAGAGGCAGAGGAGGGAGATGGAAAAAATTAGGGTGATGAACATTGCCGCCGGTTCGTATTACTACCCGACGCTGATGCTCACTATCACCGTCGGGTCGTATTACGAACCGACGGTGGTGCCATTCAAACACATCACCGCCGATGATACCTACTATGACCGCCGTTTGGAACTGACGGTGATATATTATGACCGCCGGTTTGAAACAACCCGACGGTGATGAGGTGTTTGCAGTGAGTCATTCTATAGTAGTGAAATGGTGGCGTTTATTTTCGTTTATATTTTTCTTAAAGTGAATAATATACACAATCGACAAAGACAAATATTATTCATTCCTAATTAGGTGGTCGTTCTTCGTCAAAGAAATTAAATTTATATATAGCAATTTGCTTGCAACCGTGACATCATTTTCCCCAGAACTTTAACCAGAGCCAGAGGCCGGTCCACAGCCCGGCCCTTGCTCTGCTCATGCTGTTGTCATGCACGTACGGCGTAGTACATCTCTGGCCTCCATGTTGGCTCTCACTTTCCCCAGCACTAGCAGTCGTTGCATTGGCTCGTCGCATGCGATGCGATCCGCAGCCGCTTGCCCTTTTCGATCCACTGCCACAAGCAAAAGGGAAGGCAGGGCGAAGGGACCACGCACTCCTTTGTCGCCCGCCTGGTTCGGTTCGCCAGGTCGTCAGTTATGCTGCCACGCGCCCTGCAGCGTCGAAACGCCGCGCGCAGCCCACGTGAGCTTTTTGGCCCCGACGACGGCTCGTAGGAGCTAATCCGCCAAATCTATCCAGCTTCCGGAAACCCATTTTTTACAGAGCTTCCGATGTTTGAGATTCGTGTGGTCCACAACACAATCTCCTTTTCTGCTCGCTCGGATCGACGCCGCTGGCGCACGTGAGGTGGGAGGTGGGGTTGGGGGAACGGCAGCCGACGAGAGTTGGGAGGTGGGGGAGCGCCCGGTGGCGAGGCATGGGTGGTGGTCGAGGCGGCGGTTAGGTTAGAATTTGGATTTTCGAGGTGAGAGTTTTCATAGCTGGAGACTATAGAGGGGAAGGTTGGGGACGACGGTAGCCCGACGGTGGTGACGGTTCGGCCAACGATGGAAGCAAGATGGCGCTCCAGCGGGGCTGAATCCTCGTTGGGTGGCAGGGTAAGTTAGGTGGCAGGGTAAGAAGAAGGCGGGGGAGAAGGCTGGGGGTGGATGGTGGGTGGGCGGCACGGCGTCAAGGTAGCCACCGGCCGGAATGGAGGACGAGAGGGCGGGGGTGGAGGAAGGCCGGACACGAGGAAGAAGAGGAGGCGGTGGTGGGCCAATAATCCATGTCGTCCCATGCACGTTGAGCCCAGGTTTATTTTTCTTCTTCCGTTTTTTTTAAAGAAAAAGCCATCCTATCTAGATACACCATCCTGCTAGTCTATGAATACTAGATACACCATTTTCACGGCCGGGCTAGCAATATCAACAAAGGTAACAAGGATAATCCTAGAGCTTCCTAATGTAAAACACGTATTAGATTTATGGCTTAGAGGTGAACAAGGTTTGAATGTTAACTACATTTGTCCTATTACATGTAGTTTCTTTATCGAACCAGACTCCCGAAAGTTTTATTTCTCTTTTTTCGCATTGTTAATATCCATTATTATATATGTGGCCATATATGCCATACAAACTTTTTTTTAATTTTTTTTAGTTTGGCCTAGCCTGTATGTGTCCATCACATATATAGGAGAGAGGAATGCCTAAATTAATAGTTAGGTGAAATGCTACTAGACAACAATACGTTAGGTTAATATATGTATTTAGGTGGTGATGCATCACCATGTCGTTATCTCAACAACAACAAAAAAAGGAACCTCACTTTCTACTACTTGGATCGTCGCTCACATAGACTAATTCCTTATTTACTTGGATCCATGTAGGTTATTATTGCCTTTGAGAGAGAGAGAATTCCATCGTCTAAGTGTCCTCCAATCAGGGGCGGGTCCAGGCCCATCGACCCTGGGCACTTACCCGGGCTCGTTTTTGGGAGTGCAAGTGGAGCTGCAGTGCTGCACAGTTAAAGAAAAACAAGTTACAGTGGTGAGCGGTCGTTGGACGTGAGCCAGCAGCAAACAGGTTTTGGTCGTCGATATGTTGCCCAAAATTTCTAGTTCCAGCACAGCCTCCAATCAATCTATTGAACAAGAGACAAAGAGACAGTGTCAGTTTTAGGGTCACGGGACTGCGCACATGACGTATATTTTCTAAGATAAGGATGAGATATGGCGTACATCCTACACCAGTTGTAACTACTTATATAGGAGTAGGACTAGTAGGAAAAGAAGGAAACTACACGAGTAGTACTCAGGTAGGACTCCTAAGCAAGTATCGGACTAGGATTTCCACGTAACTCTGTCCTTCCAGACTATATAAGGGCGGTTAAGGACCCCTCCAAACCAAGACACAACAATACACATCTAAGGCAATACAAACCACCACATAGGACGTAGGGTATCACGCATACTGCGGCCCAAACCTGTCTAAAGTTTCGTGTTCCTTGCACCTTCGAGTTTCTGATCTCGGCGACACCCCACCTACAATCTACCACCTCGGAGGTATCCCTCGGTAGGATTGGAGGTTAAACATCGACAGACAGATCTCCTTTCTCTCTCATCCACAAGGATAAGAAACTGACTGATGTGGGGTGGTTGTGAGCTAGCAGGGGTGCCCCCATATAATTTAAGGGTATTCAATTGAATACCTATTATTTTTGGCCAAAAAATTTGTATATATAGTGTATCCTATGTATCAATCAAAAAATAGCACTGACCAGTTGCGGCCGAACCGCCTGAATTAACCCGGCTCAAGTGCACTAACCATCATCCATAAAGATGAACCGGCTACCATGCACTTCAAATGGAGTAATCCAACAGTCTGTCGGGTAAATCCCGATGCGACCACTTAAGATTTCGATTGAAACAAATCGTAAACATAACTCGCACAAAGGCAAGTCCAGAGATTACAACATTCCACAGGTTTTATCTTCACAAGTCGGACATCAATTATCACAGGTCGAGTTCACCACACGAGTACTTTTAAGTTCAAACATAGAAACTTTATTCAGAGTTTAAGTAGTAGCGGAAAGAAAACACGATCATTTATCGTCGATTTGGATACCACGGTGAAGGCTTTACGTGGCATCACTCGGCAGAGTCATTATTGGCCGGGGACAAATCCTACTCCACTGACCAACCAATCGGAAAAATACTCGGCCAGGCCAAACCAGCTATCATATCTTCAAAAGACACATCTGAAAATATTGCCATAAGCCTTGCTGAGTATAGTACAAACCGGGCTCCTATAGTCTCAATCTCTCTTTTGGCAAAAAAAAAAACGCAGCAGCCCACCTCCTGCATCCTCCACCGCCGGCCCACACAGCCACACCCGGCCCAAAACTCATGCTCCAGTTGGACCGGCGCCCCCCTTCCAGCGACCTAGCCTCCGGTCTCCGGCTCCCCATTCCCCCACTCCTCCCCGAGCCTCATCTGCCCTAGCCGAAGCCATGCCACCGCATCCAGGTGGCCACAGCCCTGTCGTCGCCCCTCTCCGGCTCTTCCTCAGGTTCCAGCCGCGGGCCATGCAGGGACACGCCGCGCAGGCGCAGCTACCTGCGCCTGGCCTGGTAACTGCGCAGGGGCAGGCCGGCAGGGGCGGCGCCGCCGCCAACGGTGCTCACTGCTCAGCAGGGGTACGCCACGCCATGACTCATGCACAGGGCAGAGCAAGAAGCCAGCCACACAGTCAGTGAAGCTATCCTAAGGTGAAAATATATCATTGCAAATTTATCAATTTGTGATGAAAAATTAGCAGTAGTGCGAATTTTTCTGCAATGAACATTATAAAAAACAAGCTAAGAAGCAAAATGGGATAGAAATTTTTGAATAATTGTTTGACCACATTCATTGAAAGGGAATTCTTCTTGCAAGCGAAGGATGAGGATATCATCAAGTATTTTCAAGCCATAAAGGAACGTAAAGTTATCTTGTAATTTGTAAACATCCTTATCAATACCATTTGTTATTTTAGAATTGTATCCTCTATTTATTTCAGATATTCCCACTTTGATATTTTGATCATTTAGTATATCTATTATCTATATGTTGAACAATTTCAAATTATAAACAATTTATGTTATTGGTTTTCAACTATGTGCTACTAATATGTACTTTGAGCTGTCAATTTTTTTTGCACTACTTGAAATTTTAAATACCCACCTCCCAAATCTTGGGCCCGCCCCTACCCCTTCCTTTCTTTCCCCGCAACACCCTCCCTCCTCTTTCTTCTCCCACTGCTCCTCCCTTCCCTTCTTTCCCGTCACCGCTCCTCCCCTCCCTTCTTCTCCGCCGCTCCCTCCCTTCCGCTGCCACCTACCCTCCCTCTTCCCACGCCGCTCCTCCCTCCCCCACCGCCACCTCCACTGCTCCTCCCTTCCTCCAATCCTGCGGCGTCCGGCGCGGAGGGCAGCCGGCATGGGGTAGCTACCGTGGTCGGCGCGCGGGAGCCACGACCGGCGCGGGGCAGTGGTGGCAGCTGCCGCAAGGGAGCAAGCGCGGGGGAGCGGCGGCGGTTGATGCGTGGGAGCAGATCCGGGAGAGTGGCTGCGCACAGGAGCAGGCACGTGGGAGCGGCTGCGGCGGTGCGCGGAGGAGCCGGCGCACGGCGGCCGGCGCATGGGGAGCAGCGGCGGATGGCATCTGCGGTCGGCGCAGGGGAGCAGGCTCGGGGCAACGGCGGCGGTCGGCACGGGGGAGCAGGTGCGGGGCAGCAGCGATAGCTGATTTGTTTTTATTTTTTTTAACAAGCAGCACCGCCAGTTCTTGACCCAGCGGTGATGGGCCACCCATCACCGCCAACCCTAATCTTGCGGGTGGCGAACCAGCGGTGATGCTAGTTTCAATCCGGCTGTGATGGGGGTACATGTAATAGTGTTTGGAGTTTTGGACCGACCGTACATTATTAAAGTGATGGTTCAAGTTAAAACTGACATGGATTTTCAAAAATAATCATTCGCGCGCGTTAGTACGATGCGAAGCGTCGTAGAAGAGCGCTGTTGCCTGCTGGCCGGTGGGCCCTAGCTACTGGGCTTCTTCTTTGTCAAGCCGACCGCCGGAGTTCGGGAGGGGAGGGCTGCCGAGGGATCAACACTGCCAGACTTAGAAAGGGAGGTGGGGGGCACAAGGAAGCTAGGCGGTGGCGACGGGTTGTGGGGCGGCGCGGCACAGCAGCGGGACGCCGCCGGCCGGGGCGGCAAGGAGACGACCCAGTGGGCCAGGGACTGGGTGGGGGCGTAGCAGCTCGACGGTGGTGGTGGGTTGCAAAGCGGCGTCTCCGGTGGTGGCTGCCGCTGGAGATGAGGAAGGTTGACGGCGGTGGGGATGTAGGCCTTCCGCGATGTAACTGCACGCAGTCGCGCGCGTTACTGCGAATAGCGCCCGGGATTTTGGACTAATGCGCAGGAAACCAGAAAAGGGCGGCGGCCAGAGTGTAAGTATATAGTAGCAAACAGGTAAACAGCAGCATGGTTCGCTGGTAGATGGCCGGCTTGGGTACGTGAACCGGCCTGAGAGGATCGATACGATCACGGATCAAGAGGTCCACGCGCGGTATAGGTAGCTACCTGGCTACCTGCTCGATCGTTTCAAAAGAGTTAAGAGTGTAACGCTGTATGGCGTGCGTACACGCTACCCAGGGCGACGTACGTCTTGATCCACCGTTGACAGAAAGGTGAGGAAAAGAAGGTTAACGCGGGCCCGCGGCGGGCTCAGTTTGTGCCCGCAGGCCGGCGGGCAGCCGGCGGCGGCGCGCGCGAAGCGAAGCGAAATGAGACCCGTCCGGCCGCGACGACGAGCCGGGGCGCGCGCCGCACAGGATTATTCATGCCGCGTGTGCACGCGCAGCGCGCGCGGCGGTGCGGTGGGCCGCCACCAGAACTGTGCGGCGGCGCCCTGCTGGTGGTGTGCCGTGCGCTCGCTCGCTCGCGGTCGGTCGATGGGGTGGACCGCGAGAGAACGAAATGGCCTCGGGCCTCTATCTGCCACTCCACGGTACCTACTGCTTGCGACTCCGTGTTATCCATGCATGCAACAGGCAATGCATTACAGAACAATGTTATACAAGCAAAGCAACAGGCCGTCGGTCGGTCGAATCTGGAGACGCACCGAGCGAGATCGGGTGCAGTTGCTACTGCGACTGCAAGTTAGCAACTGCGCGAGATCTCAGCCATCCATTTTCCCAGCAAACGGATCAGATCTCGGATGCCACTGTACCGCATAGTGCTTTCCCGCGTCGCGCCACGCAGCCGTTGCAAAATGCAAACGCAGCATCGGCCTAAGGGCAGTCCAGTTAGATGGTTTCCATAGTATTGAATTGCCTGCCACATAAGCAAAATGCTGACATGACAAGAGAGTTAATGAGGAGAGAAATAAAAATTGATAGAAATAGTTTCTCATGCACGACCCGGTATCAGCTCCATCTCCAACGAGCGAGGATACCGCGAGACCCGCGTTGGGATGGGACGCCGTTTCTTCCCCACGCAATTTATGGGACCCGCAACCAGGGCCTCTCTGTGCCGCTCCAGCACGCTATCCACCTCGCCGGCCAACGTCTCGCCGGCCAAACCTAGCTCACCTTTGTCGGACTGCGCTGCTCGGACCTCTAGGCCACCGGATCTGTGGCAAGAGGACGGGAAGAGAAAGGGGCCGAGGCCGCCGCTCCGCTTGCCGGTCCAAGCTTTGTCACCGCAGCCTCGCCTTGCACTTCGCAGCCACGGCCACGCCTCAAATCTAGCACATGAGGGCCAGAAGAGAATCAGTACCAGCGAGCATGACCTCTGCAAACAACAGGAGGCTGCATCTTAGCGAGCTTTTCCTTTTCAAATCCACCCGGAACAAGCAAAGCGAAAGCACCAAATCCACCGAAGAACTCAAGTACGACGAGAAATCAACCAAACTTATAGCACGAAACCAAAAGGAATTAAGCGGCAGCCATCTCGCTCGCCAAGCATCTCCACACAGACACACCTACCTCCATGACGCATTGCCCAGTTAGACCGTCACAGAGTCCCGTTCTCCTGGCATCAAGCTTGAATAATCCCGCGGCACGGTCGACCGCCCGCACTGGGTGAGATGGCGGCAGTAGCAGAAGCAGCTAGCTCGCCGCTGCGGGGCCGCGCGAAGCCCCGACGTCGCCGGCGCCCGCAAGCCACTCCGAAGCCCCCGCACCACACGCCGGAACCGTTCTTGATGCTGAGGGCCGACTAGGGTGGCATCCACGTCGCGTCGCCCGACCCCATCAGGCCCTCGTGCTCGCACGGCCGCTGAGCTACCGCCGCCGTGCCGGTCTCAATCCAGGCCGTCGAGTCAGCATGATGCGAGAGCGATGGGGAGAGGTAGATAGGATTCACGGGAACAAGGTGATAAGAGAGGAGGAGTAAAAAATTATTTGTGGGTTCATATGAAGAAACTAAGGGTTGAAGGTGTAGTTTCTTTAGATAGTGTCTTGGTGACGTGGCAGCATAGATACTGCTCATAGATATTATAGGTTGGAACTGCTCTAACCTAGTAATAGATGCTTCTTATCTTGTGTTGTAAACTTAAACCCACCACATTTGTTTCTACCCGATCTCTCTAACTTTTTAGCTGGGTTTAATTGCACTGTCTGCTGAATTGAAGGACTGCTAAACATTGCCGGCCACTGGCCCTTGATCACGGGATACATCAACGGCCTCGGGCCTCGACCTGCCATGTACCGACCCGCCCACTCCGTCCAGCCTTCGCCATCGTGCACCACGCGCCACTCGCCGCCGCCGGACGGTCCTTCTTCGATCCATCGATCAGGCTCAGGCAGGCATGCACGGAATGCAAATGTTCGACGTACGGACGCGCGCGTGAGATCATCGTGGCCGTCCAAACGAAGGATCCACAGTATGTACAACTTTACAAGTGGTTCCTCGCGTCGCACGATGATAGACAAACACACGAGCAGCGGGTGTGTACGATGCTGGTAGCACTATACACGCAGGCCGGCCGGCCGGCCGGTCAGAGCTGGAGACCCGCCATGCATGCACCCCACGCACGCCGCGCCACGCAGCCGTTGCGAAATGCAAACCCACCGGCTAAGCAACATGCTGCTTTTCACATTTCCTTTTTTTTCTTATATTCTCTAAACTTGAAGTGAAAGAAACAATACATATTTAATACCGCGGCGCCCTCAGTCACTCAGTAAGAATTTGAAACGAACCTTCGTTCCCAGCTGGCTAAATCATCACCAGTATGATTCTACTCCCTCTCTAACTTTTAGCAGCGTTTGATTGCACTTTCCACTGAAATGAAGGACTGCTAAACATTGCAGTACTGGGTATGGCAGTAGCAGTAACCGAACGTGACTGTACATTTGGCTGTAGCTCTATACTCATTTAATTTAAGAGTGTTCTTGTGGTAGTACATGATGGTGTGTATAGCTAGGCCACATATGTGTATTTTTTTTTCTAAAATTTTGTTTCTATATCCTCTGTAAATTTGAAGTGAATTACACGTTCAAAAATGCAGAGCCCTTATTATATTACTAGTTTTTTCAGATAGAACCGCACCCCTGGTTAAACACAAATATTAATTCTACTCTATATCTTTGTTTAGGGATGTTTGGTTAGTCTCTCTAGTGAATTGAAGGAATGCTCAACATTGCACTGGGTGGTATAGTAGCAAGTAATCAAAAGTGAGCATATAACTGGCATGAAGTACCACATCACCTAATACTAGTAGTGCTTAATTTTAAGTAGTGCACTGTATACCTAGTCGTATTTTCCAGTTCCAAGAAAAAGAAAATTCAAGTAGCTTACATGGTACGCGTGCATGCATGCCCTGCCACTCGCTTGTTTGAAATTTTATTATTTTCATCTTTTGAATTCAAAGGAAAATCTATACTTAATACTGCAGTGCGCCCTTGCTCAGTTTCCTGGCTAGATCCATCCTCAGTGGCTAACCACTAATATTAACTATACTTAGTTACTGTGTTACTGTATATTTCTGGCGACGTTTAATTGCACTACTCTCTCTCTTGTGAATCGAAAGGCTGCTAAACATTGCAGTGAGGGAGCGCGCGGTAGCACGAATCAAATGTGAGGTGCCAGACTATAGTAGTGATCTAGTAAATCAGAGGAAGGAATTCATTATGTGCTAAAAGGAGTGGCACGCGATTCTGATGGAACCCGGTGGAGTGAACCGCATGCATGCACTCGAAGTGGCACTGCTCTACAAGCAAAAGGCCACGGCTAAAGCAAGGGAACCACGTTCAGTTCGGCTGGAACCAAGGAAAACCGGTTCAAACCAAGGAAAACCGGCCGCGCACCGGTTTTTCTTAGTTTTTGTGTTCTTGCTCCCATTGACAAAATGTTGAATTTCGTATGGGTTCCATTGCAATTGAAGTGGGTTACGTTGTCAAGTTGTATGGCATCATAATTGTACTGGGCGCAAGGACCAGTAGCTGTCCATTTACAGTGTGATAACAAGAGTTTGTTATGTTACAACTCCAAACACAGCTAGTGGAGAAGCGTATGTATGTTATAACCATTTGATCATGTAAAATATCAGACTTCTACCATTATTTAATTTTCACATTTTGATAAGTATTTACATTATTGTGAACACGTTATAGTTACTCTAACATTTCGTCCACGCTTTGTTACATAATGTGACATCAGGCTGTTTGTTACAATACGAATTTCAATGCATTTCGGATATTTGAGCCATGCAACCAGTAATCTAGATTATAATATCAACATCTCAACTGTACATATGCCAGCAACTATATATATACTGTTGTGCACAAGCGGAAGGAGCTACATGGTTACATCATGCGTCCATTGTAACATTGTTGTCATCGCTAGGGACCATTTCGTTGTAATTGTAAGAACAGCCATAGAAGAACATTGGCTCTAAACCATTTAAGTTTTGCAAAATAGTTTAGATCAAGTGGTCAACATCTAATCTGAGACTTTAACTATTATAAGCACACATTGGCATCACACGTGCGACCGAGACTCCATAGTCATATATAAAGTACATAGAACCAGCATTGTTCTCCTGTAAAAGTAGGAATGCAACTTTTCCATTTCTTGGAAGTAATGCCACCAATAAATTAGTTTACTTGAATAAAGCCATGTTTACGTATGCGTAGTAGTAATTGTATGCTCATGCAAACGCTATGACTGTTTTACCTGCTTTATTGATGCTCAAAGATGTTACAATTATAGTTACCTCGTTAGCATGATTATGCAATGATACGCAAGTAATGAATTAGATTAATTAGAGGTACCAATTTTTTCATCATCATCCAAACTTCACACATATAGTAGTAATTGCATTGTTGCGCACATTCGTTCGACGATAAAGATGATGGTAATTTTATTGTTGCGCACATCTACTCTGCTACAAAGATGGGAGTAGCTGCCTTTGTTATTAACACTTGTGCATCTACATGTACACTATTGAAATACACATGTGGTTGTAGATCCATGGTTGTATCAACGTTTATTTATGCTTTGGTCACGAGGATAGTCCGACTCGTCTTGTAAAAAAAATGTAACAAATCTTCTGAATTTTCGGACTATGCAAGTAATAAGCTAAACGATCTAGATAAATCTGCATTTCATAAATAATATAATCACACATATATACCGGTATTTCATGAATAATGTAATAATGGATAAACGGTTGTAACTGCATTGTCCTGCACACGAGTATGGTTCTTCCATCATTAGGCCAATGCCATCAGGTTGCTACGGCTATAGTTACCATGTAAATAAGAACCATGGTGGATGCTGAATCCTTCGGCCATGCAAGCAATGACTCATTTGAGGCTATGGTACCAGTATCTTTGTCAACTTGTCGATTCACACGGATGAAAGTAACCGTATTGTTCCGAAAAATATTTGATTATACACGACTGGTACTAGCTTATTGTTGTGCACGTGTGGTGGTAGCTCCCGGGTCGCATACATATTCATTTTCATTGTGATCATGAGGATCATTCTGTATTTCTGTTATAGCATAACTACAACTACAGTTGATGAGCATGTGCTGTAAACATTCGATTTTCCAAAAGTGGTTTTGACCAATGTCTAATTCAAGAAAGGGATCTTTTTGCAATATCACGCATGCGCATATACGCATCCATTTTCCGTCGCATAAATGTACAAGAAACAACCATGCATGATAACACAAATCTTTAGTCAAGAATCCATTCTTTCCTAGAATGCCACACGGCGTAAATTCGTGACACTTTTGTCCCAGAATCTCCATTACATTGGCATTTCAGTGAAAGACGCGTTAATGTCGCCTCGAGGAATCCAACCATGCAAAAGATACAATTTTTTATCCAATCAAACCCGCACTGGCAGTTACTCCAGATATATTCTTTCCGATAATACCGCACGATGTAATTTTTATGACGCTTTTGCCCCTTAGTCTCCGGGCATATCGGTGAGAGGCGTTATTATCGATTTCGAGGAATCCAACCGTGCAAAAGATTTGGTTTGTTATCGAATCAAACCCGCACGTATCTGGCGGTTACTCCAAATACATACTTTCCAATTACACCACATGACGTAAATTTTGTGACGCATTTGCCCCTAGGTCTCCATTACTATTAGCATTTCAGCGAGAGGTGCGTTACTACCGCCTCTGAGGAATCCAACCATGCAAAAGATAACGTCTTTTTATCGAATCAAACCCGCACGTATCTTACGGTTACTCCACACAATTGCGAAACCGTGCCTTGGACTAAACCCTAGACGCCCTCACACTGTAACCATTGGTTGTTCACTTGTTCTGACAATCAACCAGCCTGAACCGGTCTTACCACCGGTTCCAACGTCACCAGGTGCCGCCGGCCACGGCCGTAAAGCTAAACCCCTAATGATTGCGCAGCTCTTCTAAAACTGGCAGTCGAGCCAGATCACTACTTTGCCGTCCATCCTTGTCAGGTAATTAAGACGGTAATACAGCACTGCTAAAAATTGGCTGTAATGGACTAGCAGCCCACTTAATTACCTTCCCGCCCCTGGCGCCCATCTGGTCTTTGTGTGGGTACCCCACCCCACCCGAGGGCACGACGGTAAACTCGAGTCGATGACAGTTACAGGTGCGGCGCTATAAAGCTGATGGGTCAGCCGGCGAGCCAGGCATCAGCACCACCACCTCCAGCATCAGCTTGCTCGTAAGCTTCTCGAGCTCTGAGCTAGCGAGAGGGAAGCAGCACGATGAACGGAGGAGGAATGGTGGGTGCGGGTGCGGGTGCTGGAGCGGGAGGGAGTAGCGGCGGTGGCGGCGACAAGGGAAAAGGGAACGGGGGGGCTGGGAACGGGTGCGGGGCCAGGGGGGCGATGGCGCCGGTGAGGGTGCCCTCGTCCAAGGAGCGGGAGAACAACCGGCGCCGGGAGCGCCGCCGCCGTATGGTGACGTCGAGGATCTTCTCCGGCCTGCGCGCCCACGGCAACTACATCCTCCCCAGGCACTGCGACAACAACGAGGTGCTCAGGGCGCTCTGCGACGAGGCCGGCTGGATCGTCGAGGCCGACGGCACCACCTACCGCAGGGTATACTCACTCGGCTCCGGCCGCTCGCCCTGCTCTCCCTCCCGTTTCTGTTCTTTGCTCGCTATCGATTTTGTACAGCGATTTTTTTTGTTTCATTTTCGTCGATGGATTTCTTGCTGTTCCTGCATTGCTTCGCCTTTGTAGATCGAGCTGTTGTTTGCACCTGTCAACGGTTGCAAGCTAGCATTCCTTTCCACGTACGTCCTTTTTGTTTCCGCGAAGATCCAAGATTTCTTTTCCCTTGCAGTTCGTTCCTCGTCATCTGCCTGCTGTTCCAGTGGCTTTTTTGTTTTTTTTTTGCGAGCTTGTGATGCGCGTGCTCCTTTCTTCCGAGATTGGAGGAGCTTCGTCTCTCCTCTTGTGTGGCTGTGCGACAAGGCGGCGGCCAGAGCTAGCATCACGTACGTCGGTGACAGCTCTGTCAAAAGCCAACATGCTCGTTACTGCACACCACAAGTCCACAATGACTGAAGCTTGTTATCGTTCTTCTTGATCTCTCTGTTTGTGTTTTTCCATGCGTGTTCTCGTGTTGTTGCTGCTTCAGTTATTAGATGTAGTGTGAACGGGTGATGCTATGCCAGCTTTCTTCTTAATGGTAGAATCTCCAAGGCTGAGGAAATAGCGTGGTCTTGCATGCCTACCACAAAGCTCCAAAACTTTTCTTTCCATTTTGGATTTCTTTTGTTTGCCCTGACAAAACGAATGCAACAGTGACATCTTTCAAAAGCTTGCTAGATGATGCCCTATCCATTTGCAATCTCCTGGAGTTGCATATTTGTTAGTACAGTTTTGCAGTATCTCCTGTACTGTTTCTGGTTGCTGATTTGTCCTACTATGATTGGGTAGTATAGTTTACCTGTTCATGTGCAGAAAAAAGGGCCGATTCATGAGACAAAAAGGTAGTGGTGTGGTCATATATATGCAGATAGATCTATATGGTCATCAAAGAAAGCCAGGGCTTGATTTGCATTCTAGACGATCATCCATCTTTGTTTCATGCACGTTTAAGGCTGACGAGGAGTGTTAGAATTTTCTGAACATTTAGATTGTTAGCGAGTTTTGATTCATGCATGCATGCTCTATAATTTTGCATTTTTAGATTCGTGATTGTTCATCTGTGTGAAAGCCAAAGCCAAGATTTGTGAAGGTGTTCGTTTTGCACGTGTTTCAGGGATGCAGGCCTCCGCCTCATATGCGTGGTGGCTTTGGCGGGTCTGCTCCGGTGAGCCCCGGCTCGTCCTACCCCGTGACCCCGACAGCCCCCTACGGCCTGGGCTCGGGGTCCCCCTATCTCACGCTCGGCGGCGGGGGCGGCCTCTTCTACGGCGCCGCCAGCAGGGCCGAGGCCGGCAGCCACGGCCTCGCCGACTGGTTCAGGAGGCTACCCGGCGCGCCGGACGGTGGCGCGAGCTCGTCCAGCGCGCCGGTGACGCCACAGAACGGCTCCCCGCCGCAGAGCATGTTGGCGCGCTGGGCCGCGGAAAACAACGCTGCCGCCGGCGCCTCCAACCTGCAGCCGCGCCGGGCCGCCGGTCTCAGTCGCTACGCCTCCCAGCAGCGGCCCATGCCCATCACCATGCCGCCGAGCCCCGTCGGCGGCGGGGCCCCGGTCGCAAATGCGGTCGACCCGGTGAGGCTGCTGGCGGGGATCCAGAGATCCACCGCCGCCGCCGCCAATAACAACAGGGTGCGGGCCTACAGCCCCCTCGGGACGCCGGTCCGCCCGTCTTTGTTTGTTGCCGGGGCTCCCTCCTCTATACTGCGCGCTCCGGGGCCGGTGCAGGGCAGCGGCGGCCCGTGGGCGGCGCCTGCGCCGGCAGCCCGTGCCGGCGGCGGAGGCGACGTGGAGATGACGCTGCGCGAGTTCTCGTTCGCGTGGGAGGGGGAGGCAGTAAGCCAAGACTACGCCGACGAGGACGCCCTGGAGCTGACCCTGGGGAACTCGAGGACCCGCGCCGACCGCGCCTGAGCTCGCCGACCTGCTGCATGCAACAAGATGACGCGCGTGAGCTGATGGGAAGCTACCTTTATAGGGACTCAGCGTAGTTTAGTCTCAGGCAGACTGGCGTTAACTTAATAGCTTAGCCTATCTCACCGTCAGTTATCCTTTTATTTCCAAAACAAAAAAGTTATCCTTTGATTTCCAAAACAAAATTTACATTCCGTTTTAGCTGTCAGGAAATGAAAAAGTAAGCAGACATGGTAAGGAGAGTGATGTCTTCATGTAACCATGGAGCTAGTGTCAGACTATTGGATTATCTAATTTGAAATTTTCATTTATGTTAAGTTATGTGGTGTGCTGTATGTGCTTTAATTTGGCTAATCATCTCTTATGTTGTACTATGTTTGGCAAAAAAAAAAGATCATCTCTCTTTTAAGTTGCTTTTTTTGTAAATTGAAAAAAAAATATCTCTTCAGTTTTCAGTTGTAACCCCTAATGTTTTGTGCTGTGTATGCTACACTGCCTGACGACCATGAGTTCAGTACGTAGTATTGTGCCTTTCAAGATAATTCCCCACAAGCCACTAGAAAAGTACGAAATTCCTTATCTACCATTGAAAAAGTTACAATTCCTGCTGTGCCATCGTTTCATTTTTTTCCCTGGGCACCATCGCCGCTGATTTCAATGAAACGGCAACCAACAGAATTTTGCAATACCAATTTTGCCCCCGTCTTCTACCTCGCGCTGCTGTCTGCTTTCCCATGTGAGTTGCATCGCCTCCTCCCCTCCCCCTGTCTTCCCACCCAATCTGATACTGTCCCCTTCTCTTCTCTTCCAGTCACATGGGCTTCAAGCCGCTAGAGCTGGGGCTCATCGTGAGCGGCAGATTCCTAAGCCTGTCAGACCTAGGCTCCTCTACGGCCGCCTCTACCAGCACCGGCCGGGGCGGAGGCGAGGAGGCACAGAAGGAGATGACAGCCTCCCTCCTGCTCGGACACCTGCATCGCAGCGGGACTCAATTGGGAGGTGGAACGGGTGTCGTCTTTGCGGGCAGGACGCAGCGGGCAGGTCGTGGGCACCATGTGGATGGCGGTGGTGCGGTGGAACCGGTGGCCACTGCAGGGCTCGCAGCACGCTGCCGTACTCGGCGCGGCGGGGATGCAGGGAGCAAGGTTAGCGGCATAGCGCCCATGAATTTGACATGTGGGGACAAGGGCAAAAGTGACTCTTCCAGCTGCACTTAACAGCCATTTTCACGATCCTATGACGGAAGTGGCGAGGAAGGAACCAAAAAATTGAAGCGATGGCATGGGTGGCATAACAACTTTCTCAGTGGCACGGGAAGCATCTCCATTTGTTTCAGTGGCCTGTAGGTAATTGCCTCGACAAAGATACTCAGACTGGGGTTCTCAAATCGACTAAGTTCTTAAAATCTTGGTGCTGACAGAATCTTGCTTCTCAAACTTTTAGTTTGCCTGCAATTTTCCATGTTACAGATTTGTTTCGCTGTGTCTTATGGGTTGTCAGAAGAACAGGGCTATCATTTGTTCAATTGCTGTACTGCACGGGCAAGATAAGTTGCCCACTGCATAGTGCATACTACTACACTGCACAGCAGAGAAGCATCACAGGATTACGTTAGTGCCTTGGACTGCGGATCTAGTCAGGGGTGGAGAACCCCTGAGTTCCCAAGGAGGAGCTGCACCTGCACAAATTCAAGCGGCATGAGGCACAGATGGGATGGAGGGCATTCACATGCACACTGATGAGAATAAATAAAAGCTGCAGGCAACCGAAAACCAGTCATAGAGGAAAGTCACCCGGGAAACAGTTCCACACAACTGATCAGAAACAGGCATGTATCCAACAAGGACAAGATGAGCAAGGAGAATAAGCTTTTTCTCTTTCATATCATGTTGCAATTGTCAATCCAATGTACAAGTATTTACAGAGTGGGTTTGTTGTTGGAACCCACTAAACACTGATGAAGGAAGAGAGCCTTTGATGTGTTGAAGAATGGCGTACTGTACAGTTGCGGAGTCGCTTCCAATGAATGTGTGATGAGCGCGAATCTGAAGCCCTGAATGTATTTACAAGGAGGCGGCCATGACATGCCAGATGCCTAAAGAAGGAGAGGGTTACTTCCCAACCCTGTCCATCAGTTCTGACAGAGCTTTGTACAGAGGGGAGGCTGCAGGTGGCCTGGCCATGGATCCCAGAAGGATGTCAGTGGCCTTGACAGGGCCACCGTAAAATCGAGCGTTCTCTGTGTCTCGAGTTGATACTATGCTGCCATTGAATGCGCAGCCCACAAAGGCACCTGACAAAGAAGACATGATATACATAATAAGTGGTTTCAGAAAAAAATCAGTAATAGGTCTATTTGATCAAACTTATTAACCCACAAGCACTTGCAATGAATTAAGTAATGCATTATTGTTATCAAAATAAAGATGTCACTAAGCAGATTGCATGAATGAACCAATGGGGTATAACTTAGCCACTCATTTCTATCTTTTTTTAAGGTAATGCTCATTTCTATCGTCAACTACAAGCACCACAAATCCATATGATGAAGTCATTGTCATTTAAAATGGGCTTAACAAGCTACAATTAAAATCTAACAACTGTTCTTTTTTTTTAAAAAAAAAGTTGCTATGCAACATGGCATATTTACTGCTAGCGAGTAGCACCAAAAATATCTAGCAAACACTGGTCAATGTATATATTTTGGTTTTGAGATAGTATCTTTTATTCAATTATTTGGTTGATTTCACACCCCAACAGCATCAACTCTTCTGTCTTGGCCTTGTGACAGAAAATTACCCAGCGCTCCCAGCTTCCTAAAGCTTATCATAAGGCCTTTAGCATTGCTGATGTCCACACTACCCTTGCAAAACAATAACAAGCCCATGGTACCTCAAAACTTGACCACCTCTCTGGTGGCAATTTGAGCATCAGAATTATATATTAAAAAAAAACTAAGTTTTAGAGGGATAAAGATAGAATCTCCTCAAAGCAAACACGGTGTAATGCACCTTTTATTTGTATGAATTAGCAGGCTTAAAAGTTAAAACTTTGTAGATGTCATGCACTTCTCTCTAATTTGCATGAAAAAATCGTATCTTTTCAACTTTTCATTAAGAAACTATTAACTGCTTAAACTACCAGTACCATTTGTCTCAAAAAAAAAACTACCAGTACCATCAGCAAACTAAGTCAGTATCGCATACTGCCTCTAACAATAAAAATGCCTTCAAAATTGAATGTGTTAACTGTTTCCCATATTAACTACATGGACTGTAGTCACAGGCTTACAGCTAATAGCAATTTGAAACATACCTTTGCTACAACTGTATGTGTAACATGCAGCATAACCACCATCACCAGCACGGAAGTCAGCCTCAGCTACTCGTCCGACATGACCAGCAGAAGCGCTAACACCAGCACCAACAGATAGATGTGCCTTTCCACTGAATGTTCTGATGGCATCCGTATTCCTCAGCACAATGATGAAGTCAGCTATCTCACCTCCAGCCTGATGGGAGAATCAAGGAAATATCTGATTTGTTAGAAAGTGCTAGTTCAATACCTTCTCATGTAAAGGAAACTTGAAAATCTGTCACCTGAGCTCCATATCCAACACCACAGGTGGAAATTGCTGAAGGAGGTGACCAGGAGCCATCGACCCTTCGAGCAACAACCAACCCAGTACCAAGCTTATATGTAACCATCATCCCGACCTTTACTACAGTAACTATAGCAAAACCTTTTGCTTGTTTAAGAATAGCATCAGGGATAGCCTTCTCTGGCTTCAGTCCTCCCACCTGAAGTACATGAAAGAAAATAATTTTGATGATAGTACCGTACCCCTGACAGGCTCAGAGCAATGGACAATCAGCAGTTCTGCAGACAGTAATATGCGAATCCACTTTTCCTGATGTCAATTTATCAAAAACAACGTACTAATACAAAAATTGCTGTAGCATTACAAATCATATCAGCATTTGGTGCGAAACATCGACACTTAAGTTTAACATTTAATAAGAAGAAAACATGATAAATCAAGTGGTAAAGAGAAGCACAAGGAAACATATTGAATTGATTAGTCAAAATTAAGCCAAAAAGAAAAAGGCATACCTTGCAGTAGCTGCGTAAAGAATTTGCAGCTTTGTATATCTCATATTCCATTGTGTGTGCCCAAGGGAAGTTCAACCATGACCTCAAGGTACTCAGGTCTGTCACATCCCGAGTTGGAAGTTGAGACGCACGGCTGATCTGATTCATCAATTGCGGTTGTATACTCTCAAGCCGCACTCCACATACATCACAAACCCTTTGAGGTTCTGAAATCCTAAATTTTGGAGGCATTAAGCTTCTACCCTTTGTACAACCATTACAAAATACTCCACCACAGAAACGACAATGATGGCGAGAGCACATTATAGGATGAAACCGCACGCCGCAGAGCATGCAAGAGGTAGCAGCACTGTCAGGCAACCACTTTGTTGGCTCTGTCTCAAGTAGCTCGTTTGCAATACCAGCATTGGCATCTGCAAGTGTTTGCGCCATATCCTTCCAGGCTTCTTGGAGAAAGAAGTTGGATACCACTGACATCCCGCACCTCCCAAAATCATATGTTGCAGCAGATATCACTTTATCTTTTGCCGCAACAACCATATCGGCAAACACATCCCACATTGTCATCTCTTTATTCTCTTCATCCAGCTCCCAGCTAAACTCTTCTTCCGGGAAGTACCCGCCATTGCAACCAAACCCCCTGTGCCACTCCTCACGGTCCTGCGCCGTCATGGGAGGGACAGAAACAGGCACCCAGATGCCTGTATGCTCATGAAGCGGTTCATCATAGAAACACTTTCCTGGTTCTGTCTCTATGAAAGTTTCGGTTGTATCATGGCCGTTGGCTGTGCCATTTTTGGCTGGTGACTCTTCTTCCTCTTGGTCAAATATGTGGAGTCCCTATATTAGGAAAGCAAAATTGAGCCATAACAGAAACTCAGTCTGGGAAAGCTGATTGATTGATCGTACTTAGACTTCAACTCCAGCCAGAAAAGACCATAACTAGTCCACTCCATCTCAGCATGGCTCTAGCGTCGAAACACATGCTAAAAAACAAAACCTAGCAAAGCAATTTTGGATTTTTTTTTCTTTTCCCCCCGCAGCACAAGCCACACGCGCCCATAAATACTTGAAACTTTTCGCTCCTCGCATAACCCTAATAACCAATTGGAGCATCCTAAGTTGGCGCCAAGCAATGCACCCGAAATCCCCCTATTTTTAGCCCGGAACAACCTACGAGCTCCTCAGCGGGACCAACTCATCTCATCTCGGCTAAACGAACCGTACACGCAACCAGACTTCTCAGAGACGAAACCGGGTGAGGGAAGGAAGGTGGGGGAGCTCACCGCCAGGCCTTCGACGCGGTCGCAGTCGTCGTCCCACCTCGCCGGCGAGTCGCCGGCGCCGGCGCCCGGCCGCGGCGGGTCGATCGGGCGGTGGGGCCGCTCGGTTCCGGCCATGGGCCGTTCGGTCGGGCCGCGTCGGGTCGATTCGCCGGCGATCGGGTGGGGCAATCGGCGAATTTTGCTTCTGCGTTTGGTAAAGGAGGCGGCTTTTATTTTTCTGTTGAGGTCGCCGCGGATTTGGGAGTTTGGGACGGAGGTGATGGCAAGCGCAGGGGATGGATGGAGAGCGAGGCGAAGGCCGAGACGACAGAATAAGCTGAGCAAGGGGTTCCGGGGATTGATCGGAAAATAATCGTGGTTTCGTCTGCGTTAACGACGCGTTGGCCCAATAGGGAATCCAATGGTAAGTGGGCCGAGGTGATAGTGGGCTGAATACTCGCTGTTTTAGTAATAGTTGGGCCTCTCAAAAAAAATAGTTATAGTTGAGCTGGGCTTTGCTTCTTCCTTATGGAAATACATGCGGAAATGAATTATCCTTGCAAGGCTGTGCTTCGTCCGGGGGATACTATTACTGTCCGACAAATTGTTTATCGATGACGAGAAGTCGCAGAAGCCACGCGACGTCGCCGACAGGTAGGGCCGAACTCCTGTTCTTCTTCTTCTACCTCGCGCAGCGGCGGCCGGAGTTCGGGGAGGGGAGCTTCCGGTGGCTGGCACGGGGAGGGGGCGGTAGAGACGACCGGCGATGGTGGCGGGTTGAGTGGGCGATGCGGCGAGGTGGCAGGAGACTCCGGCCGCCGCCGGTCAGATAGACAACCGGTGAGCCAGGACTAGGACGGGAGCATAGCAACTTGATGGCGGTGGGCGGCGGATTGTAGGACGGCGTCTCCGGCAGCTGCTGCCGCTAGAGATGAGGAAGGTTGACGGTGGCGGGGCAGGGGCCGTCGTTAGCCTTCTGCGGGCCGACGACGCGACTACATGCAGTCATGCGCGTTGCTGCGAATAGCCCCCGGTGGGGGGAATCACATTTTCATACCTATACCTTGCATGCGTCTGAAAACTGGATGGATTTCAGGTCACGGAGTGATTACTGATTAGTGAACTCAAGGGTAGTTTAGCTTGGGTGGGTTTCCTTATTCTCCGACCGTAGAGGGAGGTAGGCCGGCGGTAAGAACGTCGGCGGTGGAGACGGGCGTTTCAATTCTTTTTTCTTTCCTGCATGTCAGCTTCAATGATCCGATTATCTTCAGTGGGAAACAAATTTTACTCCATCCATTCCAAATTATTAATCGTTAAGATACATAAATTTTGCTACGCACATAAACATAATATATCTATATGCATAATAAAAACGACTAATAATTTAGGATGGAGAGGCGCCTCTCACAATACGGAAGAAGGATTGAGTTGCAGTACTGGATACTGGAACAGTAAAACTTTTACTGTTGGGAAAATTTGCTACTTCAACGATCAATTAGGTTAACTGAACAATGAGGTTTGAGCGTTGGAAAGAAAATATACCATTTAGAAATTGCTACAGCTAGTGAAAGATCATCCTGGCCATTTTTCAGAAAGGCTTGCAAATGTCCAATTACAGAGTCATTGGATTGATGATCCAAACAAGACTGATCTCCACCTCCTCAGCATGCCAGCAGGAAGTGCTGTAGCATTTTGATGATCTCAACCACTGCACTACATAAGAGAAAAACTACAACAACATCGCGATAAGCCGGTGCCTGTCTTCGGGTGCATACATCATCTTGATCATGTCCTCATACGTGTGAATTTCCATGTGTATTTCTGGCCTACAGAAGCTTCGTAGCACCTCGGATAACTCCTTGGCCACGCTTTCAGTAACTGAGTCGTCGAAAGTTACTGTCATCTTTTCTAATGCTGTTGCCCAAATGAACAGCTGCTTCACAAAAGTAACTTCATGTTCGGACCCTCTCAACCGAATGATTTCTACTTCCTGGAGGCGATTCAACAACAGGGGCTCGGTTTCCCAGTTTTGTTGCTCACAGCAAATGCAACCTGGTGGGCACGTAGTTTGTGCCTGGAACAAGGAACACAAAAAACTGTAACTGTACGATTAACTGATATTGTTGCATGGAATAAACAGACAGGAAATTTGAAAAATTATCTGAGTGCCCAAATAATCAAATATGCAATCAAAGACAACGCAAGATTTGCAAAAGGATTCCTCCTCGGCATCACTTTGAAGCCAACAGATGTGCAGCAATATGATTGTTCTGAGCTAAGACAAAGTGGTATAGCGGACATGATTATGATGTCAATAATGTTCAAGAAGATTTTTCAATCGACCATAGGGCTTAGGTTATCCAATGCATGCAAGTATGGAACCTTTTACAAATTATGGGCATTAGCTAAACTGCCTCTGGTATATTATTTACCAACTCTTACTAATATCTCCTAACTCCTAATTGTCAAGATCAAGCCTCCCAAGCAATAACTCAGTTAATTTGCTGCTCACTGCCATATGTATGTTTTTTTAATGAAACACTGCCAGACAGACAATAATTTAATAAAAAACAAATATTCAGGAACCTAAATAGTAGAACACTCAGTCAAAACCGTAAACTATAGAGTACAGTGTTGTCATTAGTGTTACAAAATGTAACTCAATTGTATTGCATAGCCCCAAAGGGAAGAGGTAAAGGCACAGATGCAGAAAAACCTACAATACTACGGAGTAATCACACATTTATGCATATGCATAAATACATACCTCTAACAATTTATCAGCCATAACTTTTGGAAAAAAAATATAAGAATGAATGCCTAGGGGGCACTAACAGATCAGGCCATGGTGAGCCAAGAAATACAAATGCATATTGGATAAACAAATGATAGCCTTACCTCCACCTCAGTAGGAGCAAACAATGCCAGCACCAGCCTTCTTATACCAGAACACATCCTGAGAACATGAAATGCACTGGCCCCAAAAGCATGTCCATTTGCCAATACATTCAGATGCAAAATCGTGATGTCCGGGAGCATTGTCATATCCTCCATCACGTAGTGACAGTAATCCATGTTCTGTGTGTCAATGACAAGTCATAGAAAAATAAAAAGAAGGGTCCTATATAACAACTAGAAAGAGACAACAGCGTAGCTCACTAGCTCTAATAAGGTGACCATTGCTGCTACCATGTAGGAAGTGCTTGTTACAACTTAACTGCGAGCATGAAGAAAAAAATTGCATGGCTAGTTTTCAAGCAAGTTGTGTATCCCCACAATTTGTGTTTGATAAACAGCCAACCAGGTATTCCTTACTTGAAGTGAAGCTAATTTTTTTTTCTAATAAAAAAGGCTTAGATATGGTATGCCTTAAGTGCTTAATTTTATCTTCCTTGTCATGTAAGAATAATGTTCTAGTGTTAATTGCATCGATGCTTTAGGACAATGCTTGCTCCGATTGCACACTTGGATGGATATTGGTGTCCAGTTTTCATATCCGTGCCCAGGCAAGGAAAACATGCACACACTGAAAATTTGCATAAGAGAGGAAGTGGACTCACCCGCAGATAGGTCAGTGTGAGGATAAGACGTTCGATGAACTTGAAACGACGCAAGAGACTTAAACACGATTGATTGTGTGTCCAGCCCTCATGTCCATATACAAGAAAGAACAAAGGCCTCAGCAACTGGAGATGTTCCATCTCGCCAAGATGGACGGAGCTTGGGTCATACGGATCCATCCACTCAAGGGTTGCCAGCTGAGGGGCTGAGATGCTGGCAACCGGCTGACTCTGATTGTGGAAGAAGGAATGCGTAATGTTAAAGTCCTCAAGAGCCGGCGCCACAATGGTAAGCTGCCACAAGCCACGCAGATCAGAGAGCGCCACTTGCCGGAGAGAATCGGAATTGACGGCGAGGTTGTCCAGCCCCCGGGCGTCACGGACGGTGAGCTTCTGCAAGCACGGGCACCGCAGCGAGGAAACGGCGTCGCCGAGCAACCCCGGGGCGTGGAGCCGGACGCGAGACAGGCACAGCTCGGTGAGCCGAGCGAACACGCCGGCGGGCGGCACGGCGAGGCCCAGGAATCCTAGGTGAAGCGAGACATTGGTGGCGCGCTCCAGGCAGTGGAGCTCAAAGGCGCCCATTTGTGCGGCCTCCTCCTCGTTGCGTTCCTGGGCGCTCCTCTGCCGCTCAAGATTCTGAAAGAAGAGGAAGCCGGAGAGGCGGCGCGCGGCGACGGGGAGCCAGGCCGCCACGGAGTCGGGGCCCGCGTCCCGGGTCAAGACGAAGAGGCACCGGAGGGCCGCCTCGTGGACCTGGAGGGCGTGGCCGATCTGGTGGGGATCTGTGGCAGAGGGAAAGCGGAGCTCCGGGAGGAGGGTCCAGATGCGGCGCCAGCGGTGGGAGAGGACGCTGGTCCGAGCAGCGGCGGTGGTGGGGAGGTGGCGGAGGATGAGTACCAGGATGTCGTCCGGGAGCGCGCTGAGGCGGTCCTCGCTACCGGCGCCGGCGCTGACGTCAGAGGAGAGCTTGGGACGCTTGGTGGCAACCTCGCCGCCGTCGCCGCCGCCGCCGGGCTCCATGGAGCGGAAAGGGGATTGGACTTGGTCCCACACTCACGTGCCATCCGGTCGCAATGATAAGTAGTTTACCATTTTCACAAATGTCCGTGACGTTTAAACTACAGAATGCAGCTTCTTAACATAGAATTTTCACAAATCATACTTTTGTTTCATTGCAAACTTTTTTTTGAAATAACATAGAATTGAGACTCGTTTTATGTAAAACTGAAAGTTACCCAATTTTTCAGCCAGTTGGAGTTAGGCGTAGCTCAATGTTGCTTTTGCCAAAATGTCATACTTTTATTGATAATTGATTATTTATTTTTCGCCAAAACATCAAAGGTCGCCCCCGCTGGATTATATGGCAAGTGAAAAAAAAATGACCTGGGTTTATATGGTGTGTATGAATTTTGAAATTAATATGGATAGCTCAAGATAACATTGTTAGGCCACCTGAAATAAAGAGGGCATAGTCGGAGGGCAGGTATCGTATGGTTTGCCAAGTATATAATTCCTAGAGCTATTGCACTTGAAGATAGCATTTTTTTTACATAAAAAAATACAACCACTCTTAAGCATAAGGTTTCGTCTTACTTAAAACCTTATTTAAGTTCTATGCTTAAGTTAGATATATGATCTTAGAGCAACTCCAGCACTAACCCCTGAATAAGAGTTCCTGCTTAGGAAGTAGGGGATTCCTCTACTATTTGAAGCTCTATTTTTTGCACCAGACTCCAAACTCCAGCAGGAGCCCCTAGATCCGAGCCCCTATTTCCTTTTCTCTTGTATTTCAACCTATTCTCCATGCATATTCTTTATATCACACCACTAAAATTCAAACAATAAATATTTTTAAACCATAGCAATGAACCATATTAAAAATGGTAATTTCAAACATGATAATTCAAACTTAAAAGTTTCAATATAAAAAACACACGCATATAGAAATTATCCAGCACACCACATAGCTCAAACTTGGTGTAGATAGATAAATAGTTCAGCATAAAAGTTAGGTATAGATCCTCCTACGGTGACATAAATAGCTCAACTTAGTTTGCTCCAAAAATGCAGCTTGCTCGATCTGAATAAAGCATCAAGGGCCACATAGAAAAAGTGCAATAATTCGATCTTGGGTTTCTTCGAACACAAGACAATACTTGAAGGGAGTCCATATGGGAACATGAACTTGAATACTTGCAGCTGTCCATGAGGGAATATGAACTTGAATACTTGCAGCTGTCCCAAGTGCACCTACATGCTCTTTATATGGTATGCCGCTTGGATGCCGACACTCAACTTGTTCATGAAAGGCTTGAAACTTGCTACTTTCCTTTTAATGGTATCCCAACGATGCTCAAGCGAGTTTGCGCTCCTATCAATTGGATGTCCTCTCGCTGAGTGTAGTTGCTTAATCGTTTGGTGCTTTCTTTTCCACCACTAGCTGGATTAGCAATGCCTTCGATTGGCATTTGTAAGCTAAATGCCTCTACATCGGTCTCATCAGACAACAAGTTCGACCAAGAACCACCTCTCGCTGCCATTGCAAGTCACTGCACATAACATGAATACAGTCAAACTACCGAACAACCATGTGATTGTGTTAACCATGTGACTGCACACAAGTAATAAAAGAAGCTACTGAAAAAAAATTCATCTAATAAGAGAAATGATCATTCAGTTAAAAAATAATTGGCTAACACACACACATCGAATAAGAGAAATGGTCATTCAGTTAAAAAATAATTGGCTAGCACACCATCAAATAAGAGAAATTACCAATGAACTTACTGAACTACTATCAAAATTAATATCATTTACCTATATAGATTGATATGGTATGGATTAAGCAAAAAAGAATTTCTCAAACAGTACATCAAAAAATCTTCATACATTTTCAGAATATATTCTACAACCAAAACTCAAATTGTCCTATCGTACATTGTTGATGTTTTTACCGTTAGACTAAATAGGGATACCTTAAGGTAGGGGATTATTTGGTGAGAAATCACCGGATCTGGAACTTGAAGGTAAACGCGAGGACACAAGACACAGATTTAGATAGGTTCAGGCCGCCAGATTAGCGTAATGCCCTACATCCTGTTTGGAGTTTTGTATATTGCGCCCTGCGTTTGGGTTTTGAGTTGTCTGCTGGCTTCTCTGCCAATCTAGGTACCCATGCCCTCCTTTATATACTCCAGAGGGCGGGATACTAGTCGGTTATATGGTAGGAGTACCAGTAGAATAACAGGGTATAGTTCTAGTAGAATTAAAGAGGAATTCTAGTAGGAGTACGACTTCGTTTTCTTTGTGGGTACCTGGGGATCTATCCTTGACAAGCCCCCGAGCTCTTCGTAGCCGAGTAGTGCGGGCTTCCGAGTACTTTTGGAGGCATCTTCGAGTTCTTATGAAACTCCATCTTGAAGGTGTCTTTCGAGTACTTCCTTAGCTGCCTCGAGGCAGTGAGGTGCTCAAGCCGCGAGTTGTCTTCAGTCTTCTTTTATATGGGGTGCGATGAAAATCACACTCCATATGGAGTAGCCCCCGAGCCTTAGGTTGAATCGAAAAATCAGGCTGAGGGACAAATTAGTTTTGAATCTTCTTTCCCTTTGTCTTCCAAATAGATTTAAAAAATAAATTGTTGGTGACACATATACTGCAGCCCCTAAGTCTTGAATCAAAATCCCAAGGTTTGGAAAAAAGGATTAAAAAAACGTGGCATGCGTTGTAGAATTTTGTAAAATCTGAATTAATGGTTAAAATACCGCTGAAAACAGATCTTATCCCAAAGGACCCTCAGGCCGCCGCTAGGTTTTTAACCATGTTGTAACCGAGGGTTACCTTTTTCGCCTTCAGTCTTGACATAAGTCAACATCCGAGTAGTTTTGCGGCGTCCAGCCCCCAGCTTACAAGCTAGGCGAGTCGTAGAAGCCACGTCGAGTAGTTATTGGTGCCCAGCCCCTGAACCTGGGAGCTAGCGAAGTCATTGTAGATGTACCGAACGAACTGGAGAGTTGTTGCCGAAACTCATTCTGAAAAAGGCAATATACATATTATGTAGCATAATGCGAAGATACCAAAATTTATTCGGTGTAAAAATAAATTTATTGTGTCAAGCTCTTGTTTATGCCATGTAAATCTCCCGAGTAGTCCACCTGTTATGTTTAAGCATCTGGTCCTATTTTAGCTTACTCATAGCGTGTATGAGATCTTTGTCTCGTGTACGCGTAGAGGCGTTAGGCGAAGAGCCGAGATTTCACGGACTAAGCTATATGCTACCCGAGTAGATTAGCAACCGTTAAGAGAAAACAACATGCAGAAATAAGAAATCGGCATTGCGATAAAAGGAATGCTCGTTGGCATAAAGTAGTCGGCGAGAGCGCGTGTTGCAGCGCGCATGTCTGTAGGGTGTAGCCGTTGTGAGCCCGATATAACTTGGTGTACCAAGCGCGTGGGCGGCGCCCTACGATCTCGATGTACCAAATGTGTGGGCTGTTAGTCAGCAAATCCTAGAAGTAATCGATTATGGTGTTTCCTCCGAGGGTAATTTCTGTCGAGAGGCGTATCTAAAATAGTAGCCGATGCTGGGAAGAACAATTCGAAAAATGTATAAATGACTTAGCTTGATTTGTGGACGATTGTCGACGAAGCCGTAGTGGTTGTCGATGAAACCGTGACAGTTGTTGATAGAACCCGACTAGTTATTGGACGGTGTGAGATCCACTCCCGACTAGTTTTATAGTCGAGACGAGTAGTCGAAGGAGTCATCGGCGGGTCGCCGAACATCCTCAAGAAGCCGAAGCAGAAGCAGCATGTCCGTATTGGTTTGCTAATGTCATTGTAGCAGGCTCAAATAAGCGGTCCACAGCCCACGCTTCAGAGTTGGGGGAAGGGGTAACTGGTATTGAGCCCGCGTTGATTCCCCTGAGCGACTTGGGCCGAATCGGCCACTCGCCCCGTTTCCTTGGGACCACGGAGAGCTGGGCCTCTGACTGTGTGTGTGTGTGAGGCAGCAGTCTGGCTCAAGCCCCACGGCCCACGACGATTGATTACCCGTCGTTTGCCTCGGGAGGCCCTGCTTCAGCCGGAAGCCACACCCCTTCCTTCCAACTCTTTTTGTTTTGAGTGAAAATGGCTGAGTTGTTGCTCTTTTCTGGAGTATAATGGGCCGGGTTACGTTGCAAGTAAAGCAAAGGCTCACGTTTTGCGAAAAGTGATCAGGCCATGCTACGTTACTTGCACTTACACCGAAATGCAAAATATGAATTTTCATATGCCAGGTGAAAATGAAAGAGTAAAAAAAATTTCCGCCGGCGGATGCACCCGCGCCGGCGCCGGATCCAACTCATCCTCGGGCCTGGGAGCCGGCCGCGGCAGCCAGGGGCGTGTGGGGCTGGGCGCTGGCCGGGCGGGCCTTGGCGTCGCGGGACTTGGCGCCGGCCGCGCTGTGCGACATAATCCTGCATACGGGACCAAACAAAAGCATCAAAATCAGCCGCGGAATCAACCTAAACTGCTCCGAGAAAAGCTCGAAATTACGCGAAACGCATCAAATACTGCAGGTCGATCACCACCAGGTCGCCGGGGCGCGGGGCGTCGCCACCGCCGACGCGCAGATCGTAGTACCGGATCCCGTTGGCGAGCACGACCTCCTGCTCCTGCTCCACGTCCTGCGGCGCACGGGAGCGGCAGGCAAGTGTCAGGCACGGGAGCACTGACTTGGTGTTGGCTTGCTGCTGGGCAACCTGGAAGCGAGTCTTGAGCTGCTCGGACACGACGCCGACGGCCAGGAACCCGGCCCACGCCAGACCGATGCAGATCCCGAACCGCCGCGTCAGCGACGAGGCCACCCAGTCCATGGAGTCCGCGCCGCCCGCGCGCTTCGGCCTCGCCGCCTGCGGCGGCTGCGCCTGCACGGACTGCTGCTGCGGCGGTGGCAGGTTATGGGCGCTGGACCTGCGCGCAGGAGATGCTGTGCGGCTCGGCGCCGGGGCGGGCGAGGAACGCCGGCGAGCTGGAGCAGGAGGTAAACGCGAGGTGTGCTGTTGAGCGCTCCAGAATAATCCAAGACAAGATGATGAGAGGCCAAGACAAGATGAGAGGCCATAGGAGCGGGGTCGGGTAGGTGAGACGGAGGAGAAGACGGAGGTGGAAGAATAGGTGGGTCCCACCGGTCACAAAATAGAATTATAACTTATTTGGCACTGGCTAAAAGAGTCGTTTCAAGTTGCTACTAACGCCGTTAACTTGTCAAACTAACGGAAGGGCCAAGAACTATTTTGAGATTCGATAACCAAGTTCAAATAAAAAAAGCCAAAAAACTAAACGCAATTTTTATTGGGGCCAAGGAACTTTTATTGGGATCAAAATGAAATGGGTTTGTATGGACGTGTGAATTTTTAAAATAATATTAATAGCTCAATGCCAAATATATAATTCTTAGAGTTATTGCGTTTGAAGATAGCGACTTTTAATTAAAAAAAGGACCGCTCTTAAGCATAAGATTTCTTCTTACTTAAAACATTAATTAAATTAATTTTAAAGATTGATTAAGTACATGCTCTTCTTATATGCGTGACTAATAACAGCCGATATCAAGCATGATAGTGAAGTAATCCATGAAAGTTCCACCGTCGTCTTCTTCTTCTACTACTGAATTAAGAGCGGTCCTGTTTTTTAATTAGAAGTCATTTTACTTTTGCAAACAAAAAAAAAACATCAACTGAACTTTCCCTCCGGTGCCCAACCTTTTGAGTTGCTTAGTCAAATTCCAGAACGTCTCTTGACCTATGCTGTGCAGGCACAATTATCTCTACGCTTGCCACACAAGTGACCAAAAATGACCAAATTTGAGTTGACATGTTACATATGTGACTGACACGTAGTTTGAGTCAGAAGGAAATAGTCTAGCATAGGCCACAATTTCACCAACACGATTGAAAGGTACAAATAACGACTAAAGTCGCCGCAAGTTAAATGTGTAGCGTGTCCTCTGCCCTGGTCCCGTTGACTCCTTGCTTCTAGCGATGATCTTTTCTCAGATCGCTTAGTCCGCCTAGTAAGAAGCTAAGATTGGTGTGCATCGCGCTGAGTCTGAATTTTTGCGGTGAAATCGACAATCCTATAGACTTGGACTCGAGATCGAGCTTGCTAAACACTCCCTAAGCAAATTCGTCTGGACATATTACATTGACAAAATCCATACGCGGATTATTATTATCTTGGATTATTCATGGGAAATTCAATTCATTGCTTAAGCATGTACCCAGAATTCTAACCCTACTAGAAAACACACTATCGATCTACCCAAAAGTAACAGCGGGAAGAAGACCTGGTACTACCTACCGGTATTTTTAAGGTGGATGGAGAGGTCCAGAACCTTTAGTGTCGAGTGGAAACACCAACCGGTACTAAAGCCTAGACATTAGTACCGGATGATAACCAATACTAATGTATAGCCTTTCGCACCGGTTGGTGTTAGCACTTAGTACCGATGGGTGCTACACGGGTTGCTTCAGAACAAAAGCATCTCTCTTCTTATCACAAATACTATGTAGATGAGATGATAAGGAATTACCGCATGAGGCAAGAAATCCCGAGTTCGAATCCTCGCACCATGCATGCGTGACTTGTGACTTGGCCTCCTCCCGTGTTTAAGTTTTTTTTAAAAAAAAATTAGGCTCGTACGAAAATACCACCCGGTAACAAAGGATCCTTTTGCTACCGGATTATTCATCCGGTGATAAAGATGAAGACTTTTTAGTCTCGATCTCGTAGTGCCGGTCGGAAAAAAACCGGTATGATGACTTTTCTACCCGGTAGTGGTGGCCTTTTCTTCAAGTAGTGTAGATAGACCCAAACCTACCGGTGCAAGAAATCGGCATTGTCGCGAGGTGCACCTCACCTCGACGCCGGCGGGCGCCCGGCCACCCGACCGGGGACGCACCGCCGCCGTGCGTGACGTGCGTGCCCGGGCACGCGTGCGCGCGCGCCATTTCCATGCACGCGCAATGGACTCGACACGGAGCAAGGCCGACATCACCGGGGATTCGCTTACGCAGGGTCGCCGCACGCCGACGGGACGGTGGCCGCCGGCCGGTCGCCGCCGTAGCTCGCACACGCCATGTGGTTCGTCACGCTGGCGGAGCAGAACGGCCAACGGACACTTGTGTGGACCAATGGATGGAGAAAGGTCGGTATGTACACGCGGAAGAGATCCGAGCCGGCAGTTGCTTTGACCGGTGACGTGATCGTCGTCGCTGTCGTACGTGCTTCCGGGTCGTTCTGGACAAGACAGTCAACTCTCAACAGATATGCTCTTCAGAAATAAAAAAGGCAAAACATGCGAGTACCAACGACAAAACAAAGGGATCGGAGCTGATAAGCGTGCAAAAAAGAAAAAAAATTAATGTCTACAAAATTCATGTCTTGTTCGTGTACGAGTCCACTAGCGACCCAAACACATGATATTTCATATCACTTACTATGCCTTTTATCATCACCATACATTCCTCCCTCGGTATCAGGAAGCTGCAACTTGTTGGGAGGGATCGTATCGATATCACGCCCAAATACTACTAAATAATAGTTAGAGCAGATAAAAACGTATTTTTAGAAACAGGTATGATACTCACTTCTATTTCTCGCAGCGAAAAATAAGTATTTGTACGGACGGGTAACGCGTCCATCCCTAAAAATTGATTTATAGAGGCGGGTCACGGCGTCACCCGTCCTTAGAAATCGATTTGTAGTGGCGGGTTAGGGCATGACCCGCCCCTACAAATCAATATCCAGAATATGAAACCAAAATCGAAAAAAATCGAAAACAGCAAAATAAAAAAGAAAAAAAATATCCCCGCCAAACAGCCACCACCACCACCCCTTACTACCAAGGTACAACTTTTCTGATAAAATATGCACACTTGCGTAAACCGGGGTTCGAACCGGTTTCCTTAAAACTCGCGCGTACTCTCCTCCCCACCACACTGCTCAAGCCTCGCGTGTACCCTCCTCTCCACCATACTGCTAAAGCCTCGCGTGTACACTCCTCTCCACCACACTGCTCAATCCTCACGTGCACCCTACTCTCCACTATACTGCACAGTCACTTGTGACTCTATGGGTATGTTATTCTTTTATATTAATTTTGAAATCGATTTCTAGGGGCAGGTCATGCCATCACTTGCCCCTAGAAATCCATTTCTAGGATTTCTAGGGGCGGGTGACGCCACCACTCGACCCTAAAAATATATTTAAATCTTTACATATATCAAAACAAATAAAAAAGGAACTTCTACACTATAGTTATTGTGAACTATAGATAAAAAATTATACCAAGTATATTTAAGTGTATATAAAGATTAAGATTGTGAAAATCTCAAAGTATGACTAAGTTGTATGAGATACTATATAGTCATAGCCATATGAGAATTTATAATAATTTTTGAACTATTAAATGATCTTAAATGAAAAAGTCATCAATTACAAAGTTTTAGATCACGTCAACATCTACAATTTTAATATAAAGTTCAACTTCATTCGAGATCATATAAAAAAGTTATGAATTTATTTTGCGTGGGACTATTTGTAGGGGCAGGTCATGCCATCACCTGTCCCTAAAAATGCATTTTTAAGGGGCGGGTGACGCTTACCATTTCTAGGGGTGGGTGATGCCGTCACCCATCCTTGGAAATAGTGGCATTTCTAGGGGCGGGTGACGCTATCATCCGTCCCTAAAAATATTTTTCTATAGACAGGTCGGATACTACAGTAATCACGTTCCATTTATAGAAGCGAGCTGCCTTTTAACCCGCCCGTGGAACAAACAAGACGTTCCTACGAATCATTTTTTATAGTGAAATCTCACTGTCGCCCGCGTACTGTGTCCCATTGCGGCTGACGCGAACCTCTCGTGGAGGGCATGGATATAACCCTGGTGCTTTAGGCGATAGTACAAGTAGTGGGTTTGGCCAAATAGACCCTTACGCTCAGAGTTGAGGACCAAAAACAGGAAAAATTGCACGGCGGCAGTTGACGTAGGGCTAGACCGGAGAGCAATGGCGGTGCACATGGGGCCGAAGGGTGGAGTGAAGGAGATGCAAGCAGATTTGAGGTTCATGAGCTAGAGGCGGAGAAGGCAGCGGATGCTTCTGTTGATGTACGCCAGGAAGCACAGACTACCTGAAGCGAGGATCTAGTGACTAGGCAAAATGAGCCGCTAAGAAACTTTGATACGTGTCTAAGAATGAACGTATCATAAAAGCACAAGACTCCATCATTATGTGTGCATTTTCAATTTGAAAACGTGTTTTTCTATAGAACTCAAATACCTAAAGTTAACTTATTATTGCACTCTAACATACCACAAGCATGTTATATATACACACTATACTCTACAAATAGCTTAATGAAGAGGTACTAGTTTGTAAGCTTAAAGAATTGTCAAATATTGATTGCATTACAGTGTGCTTGGCAGTTTGAAATAACTCAAATATAATGAGCAATTTGATTGTTGGTTTAGATTTACTGGTTTAGGAAAACAGCCAAAGAAATACAATATTTCAGCCATGGAAAAACTATTTCTTTGGCTATTCGGCCACACAGCCAAGGAAATGTACTGTTTTCTTAGCGGTTCGGCCGCACAACCAAGAAAATATACAGTTTTCTTGACGATTCGGCCGCACAGCCAAGAAAATGCACTGTTTTCTTGGCGCTTCGCCCGCATAGCCAAGAAAACACAATGTTTTCTTAGCAGTTCGGCCACACAGTCAAGAAAACACATTGTTTTTTTGGCGGTCCACCAAAACTGCAAGCAAATGTCAACTTTTCTTGGCAGCTCAAAAATTCCGTCATGAAATTATATTTTCTTGGGTGTTTGTTGAAACTGCCAAGGAAACGCTATATTCCTTGGTGGTTTAATTTTGGCTGCTAAGGAGACTTCTGGCTGTCAAGGCAAATCCAGTTTGGTGTAGTGGTTGTCCAAAGCGGCAAATACATGTTTCTTCAATATTTATGACTGCTTTGGAATAAATTCATGGGTCATTGCTAATAAGTATGCAAATCGCAGGAAGCACCTCTTCCTTCCTTGTCATCTCTTCCAGGGGCGGTGCTAGTATCGGGATCACTTGATCCTAATGCCAACTAGCTTATAGGATGTTTGGATTCAAGTACTAATATCCAAAGATACTAAATTTTAGCATTAGCTTATCCAAACACGAGTGCTAATGAGCTGTGCTAAATTTTAGCTAAGATATAAAATTTTAATATGGGGTATGAGTGCTAATAGGTGCAAAGTTTAGCACTCAACTTTAATCCATCCAAACATAACCTTAAACTTCGTAAGCTAATTATATCCTCACGAGGATGTACATAGATATCGCTATGTACAGACGGCGCCTACCCCGAATAATGCCCATGAGCTGAGTTTTTTTTTTATGCTGCTCCTTTCTAGGCTAAATCATCAGGAAAACACTCCCGATACTTTTGGCTGCCACGCAGGCAGAGCGCAACATGCACGCGATCCAAAATGCTCGCACGCATAGTGACTACTGTTTTTCGCAAGCATGCACGAATGTATAAAAAATACATGCAATTCAAACGGCACGCACTAGCTAGTTTCATTCCTTGCAAGTAACGTATGTTAATTGTGTTGCTCGCTTGCTCGGAGGCCACGTGGATGCTCCGATCACCTCCTAGCCTTGGCTGTAGCTTTCTGCAAGGGCCAAATCGGCAGCAGTTCGTGTCGTAGGCGGCGCCTTGAGGCAGCTCTGGATGGCCATTGGATATATTATCTACCTGACGATGATGTTCCAAAAGTTGAGTCGTTGGCCATAGAGACTAAACTCTTGGTCGTTTACTCGTTTATGCTATCCTTTCTGGATCACCAAGGACAAAATGGCCCAAGAGATCGAGGTGATTCATCATGCATTCTGGACCGGGCCGGGCCAACTGTGCGTGCCACGTGCGTGCATGGTGCTGTAGTTTAATTGTGCGCGCGCGTATACATGGAATAGGTGTTACATATATCACGCACTGACGACAGTTGCACTTTCACTCGGGGCAAGCGCGCCCTAGCTTCATCAGCGCCAGCTCACCATATACATATATTTCTGAATAATAATTGGGAAATCACTTGTGAGGAGCACCAATACACCGATCGTGAAAGTGCACGAAACCGAAATTATATAAGTCAAAACGGCCTATAATTTAAGACGGATGGAATATTCAATAAAATTATGTATTTATATACATAGCAAAAATCATGTATCTAAAAATGCTAAAAATGGACTACAATTTGGAATGGAGGGAGTAAGTAAGTGTATATACTCCATCTGATAAAAAAATGTAAACTTTTGCTCAAAAACCCTTTTTTGAAAAATAATATAAGCAAATTTAGGATTATTATTCTTGATCAAACTTTTTAAGCTTAAAGTCACACAGATAGACAATATACGATCGGCATTGATGCATCCACTACGAGAAATACTTTTGTAATATTTGAAGGTATAATTGCCGAAGTGCTATATTGGAGACTGTCTTGATGTTCTAAATAAGCTTATATACTTGGCGTTAAGGGGAAACGCACTTTTTACGCATGGCTGCCGCATTTTATACATCGTACGTGCAAAGAAAATATCATAATTCCCGGCGTATATATTTTAATATATATGAAGCAAAGAAGATATAATAATTCCTGAGTTTAATATGGCGCTGCACAGCATATTAACTTCCGTCGCGTTGCTATGATCTGCAATGCAATAAGCCCGGTCATGTGTTACAGTTGGGAGGGAGGGATATGAAGAAAGTTTACTAAGCCGTGCTGGGACTTGCTTCATCAATGACCTGCGTCGACGGTCCGGTGGCGGTTGAGAGATCTATCCAGCACGGAGATACTATATATGCATATATCATACTAATAATTCCTGAAGTGGACCAAATAATGTATCTTTCTTGTCCAGATCTTGAGCACGCGATACGTTTCCATGGCCTCGCGCGCGTGCTCTGATCTATCTGTTCATACGTCCGGATGCATGTTTTCGACATTCAGAGGCTGGGCCGGGAGATTAACCTAGCTAGTTACAGTATAAACAAACAGATACCGTTGCGTTCTTTGCAGGTCGCGATGCAACGAGAGGTAACCCAACTTTTCTACGTAACCTACACACCAGATTAAAGCTAGGAAAAGCGCGTATGAATCTTTGGATGATCAGTTCGTCAGTACTGTTCTTTCCGTAGCTTTTGCCTTTTGTTACCCGTGACGGCCCATCTGTCCCCTGTTCTTTCCCGGCAAAAGCAGCTAGCAGCACGCGTGCAGCGAACGAAGAGGCGTCCGAGCGGCCCTGGCGCCGGCGAAGTCAAGAGCAGGATCAACATAAGCCGCACACGCGCGGTGAATATGCGCGCACAAAATGGTCCTTTTCACCGCACTGTTAAAGTTTCCAGCTACTGTCAGAGCTGCTGCTAGCAGTGTTCACCAAAGTCGATCAGTAAATTAACAGGACGACAAGGGTCGCGATCACATCAATATGGATAGCACCGCCACTAATCGGGAAGGGGAGAAACTGAGAAAGCCGGTGTAAACGCGAGAAATTCCCTCCATATACCAAAATGATGAACATTCCGTTGCAGCAAAGGAGGAGATGGATGATGGATGGAGCAGCAAGTCAAAAAAGAGTAGCAAAGGAGGAGATGAATGGTGCGGCGTGGTGCATGTGCCTATGCGAAATGCGTTGGTGAAACGACACTGGTACGCATGGCATGAAGAATGCACTTCACGGCGGTGAAGTCAAATGTGCGTGCGTGCTGTGTGCTGCTCCGTTTTGTCTGGAGAGGACGACCAAAAGGCACCAAGTTAAAAAGGAGGGTGCAGGTGGATCGGTTCAGGAAGGTGTCGGCAGCTTGTCGATGGGACGAGATCACCGGCGGCTGGACATTGTTGAAATCATTGTTGGGAAGCGCTAGGGCCAATGCCAGGGCTGCTAGCTGAGTGTTCTCTGACCTACTAGTGGTGGTTTCTTTCTGCAGAATTGAATGAACTGGGTCGGTAAGACCCTGAACATCCAGATAGACATATATAGTAGCTACTATTTTAGATTATCACCAAACTACTCGTATCTATCTATCTATCTATCTATCTATCTGTATGTTCAGAGGCTTGATTATTAGCTGGGACAGCCAGAACAGATGGAGCTCAAGTCGATCAATTCAGGGCCGTTCATTTCCCTTATTGCAGCACTGTCAAAAGTACCTGTAAAAAATGAAAAATAGTATCCGCAGATCATAATAAGCTACAACTGAATATTTCTACTCCAGTAAACCTAACCGGTCAAGCAAGTGTGTACTGCTTGATCAACGACAGTTGCATATTAACCCGGCGGTTACATAACGAGATTGCCGGCCGGTAGCAGATCAAACTCCATGCGTGCATGCTGCTTCATTCCACTACTCGTCAGCTCGCACCTGCACATGCATCTATGCGTGTGCAGCGACCATCGGATCGAGTGGGGAAACCACCTACCACTCCACACGCGAGAGAGTAAGAAATGGGCACCAGCGGGCGGAGACCCGATCAGCCACCGTGATGCGCGGCCAGTTTCCTCCCGGAAGACCAGAGGAGCAGATCGATCGATGTTCCAGTCCAGCAGCTAGCTCGCTCTGGTCAACTGAAACGCACCCGGCACTCTGGATCAAAGTGTCCAAATACCCTGTTCCTCTCTTTTCGGCCGAAACGACGACTAACTTTGAGCGATTATGATGAGTGATCCACTAGTAGGTTAGTGCTAATATAATGTAATGACACTTTCTAGGACAATTCTACTGACGGCCAAGCTAATAGGGACCGGCCTACGGAGACGCCACGATCGCATCGCGTTGACGACGAGGTACGCGTACCGGTCGTCTACGCACATTTAATGCAGCGAGCGACTGGCCTGAGTTCGATTCAGGTGTGGATCATGCACGTAAGCATGATCCAATCGAGACGTAAGCGTATTGGACGACACACGTGTATCGGTGTACGTAGGAGTACGGGAGCTGGATTCTGACATGACGCTTTAGAAAATGGATTTTTTTTGTTGTTGATAATTTAAAATCGATTGGATTATTGTACCAAGTAAATGCATGGACCAGCTAGATAGCATTATCATGGAGTGAGAGGGAAAACGGGCAGGATACGTAGGAGCGAAACGTGCCGTGCATGTTTTGGGATAAATTTGCAGGATCCCAGGCCGGTTACATGATCCGAAATGAAACCATGAAGGGCCCGACAACAAATGCTGGTATGTGAAAATTCAAGTCTTCCGTATATAATTTTTTACTTTGGTATTTTCTAAACCTGCATTAATGAGTGTTGTGCGGACGGAAAAACTAAAGTATCCTGCAGACAGGTTTCTTTAACAGCATTGTGTATACTACCAATCAACATTTTTAATATTTTATAGAGTAATCGGTTATTACTGTATTTATTCGCTTTGGAGACATATAGGTTCGACTAGGTTCATCTTAAGTCAACTTTCCTTTTATTTTCGGCCATAAATATATATCTAAAAATTACACATAGATTGACAGCATAATAAGATTGGCATTTACATGTACTGCATTTGTTTTGAGAGTTCATTTAAGATAAATAAATATTTGTATAGATTGTTAGTCCAAGTGTTACATTGAAGGCAACAGACTTATATTTTCGATTGGAGAAATTAAGTAGCTAGTACTATCTACGAAAATATATTATTATATATATTATGAAGGTATTTTTCTTCATAAGTTTAGATCCTGATGGCTAAAATTAAAAGTTTCGGCTGACCAACTAAATGGACTATATTCAATTTTAGATGAAGTACTACTCCGTACTAGTATTTGGTGAGCTGAGGGACCACTCGTGCATGCAAAAGGTTAACTGGAACTGTTTCCATGCATGTGGGATTCTCATGCTGGTTTTCCTGAGATCCGTGACATCTTGACTAGCTAACGGGCAAATGTCCCTGCATTATATTCTAGAAAAATTCACTGTGGCTAGGCTAGCTCTAGTACAGGGAGTTGAATTCAGAGCTGGCGGCGATCAGAATTCAGAAAGGCGGTGATCAAAGACGTCCGGCGGAGTGATGAGTGTCAGCTCGTCAGATCAGTGGAGCCAGCGGCGCAGGCAGAGGCAGCAAGCAAGCAGATTTACAGGCACCCGTGGAAAGAGAAACGGAGGAACCCCGCATCCTCTGGTTACTGCTACTACTAGCCTACTACTCCCTCCTTTTTTTAAAAAAAAAAGTATTAATCAAACAATTTTAAATTTAATCAAATTTATATAAAATAGTATTAATATTTATATCACAAAATAAGTATCATTAGATTAATCATGCAATATATTTTCATATTAAATCTATTTGGAGATATAAATATTAGCAAATTTTTTATAAAGTTGATCAAATTTGAAATTGTTTGACTCCTCTAGAAATGAGAGTTGCATTGTGTTTAGAATGGAGGGAGTACTCGTCTATCTCACGGTCGAATTTAAGAGGCAGTAGGTGTGTTGTTTAATGACGAGTACGTACGTATACGTACTGCTCCATCCTACCTCCCGTACGTGTTCAACACTGATGCGTTGCATACTGATACTGCTTGGAAACCAAACCATGGCATGGCATGGCATAACCGATGCAAATTACTCCCCAACCAGATGCTGCATCGCAGCCACCAAGGTTTCCGGCTAATCAATTCCTGCGTGCAGTAGCGAATCCAGCCACGGAGCGAAGAGAGGGCTTATCTTCCTTATCTTCTTCTTCCTTCTCTTCTCTTCTTCTTTCTCTCCTCTTCTTCATTCTTTCTTCCCAAAAATGAAGAAAAATTTAGAGGAATATCCATTGATCTCGGGGAGGTAGCCCTTAGATCCGCCCCTGCCTGTGCGCCGTATCTGCATACTGCCGGGCGACCAGCCAGCAGCAATCCTTCTGCTCGCATTTTTCGAAAAAAACAAAACAAACGCTTCTGCTCCCACGTGTTTGGATAAATCCATTCCCTCCCAATAATACATAGATGGGAGGGGGTTAGTATCTATCCAAACAAGACTTTGTGGATAGTGTTGTAGAGCTTTACCATGCTCATGATCAGTATGTTTCTGCTTAGAACTGTGCAATGTGCAGCTTCTAAAATTCTCTGATGATATTGGGGATATTGGAAAAATCAATGCTTACACTGAAAAGTTTCAACTTCCATATTTCAAAATTTTCAGCGTCAAAAAGGAAGCCTTCACTTTCCCTTGTCAACTAGAGAATTTTCTCACGGATAAATAAATATCCACAGTAATTTGCAATGGAAATTTGGAACCGAAAGTGTCACCGGAGGAAGCTGTGATGGTACTACAGTCACGACTCACGAGAGGAAAAGAAAACTACTGCCAGGCACCGAGGGACGAGGAAGGGGAACGTAGGCAGCAGAGCTTGCCGCCGCGTCGTCGACAAGGGACAGCAGCCAGCGCCAGCGCTAATCAACCGGACACAAAGTAGCCCTGCCATGCATGCGCGCTTCATCAATGGCCAGCCAGCGGCAGCCAGACCCAGACCCATCCCGCCCCGCATCCGCTTCCGGCCAGTCGGCCACCCCCGGCGCATTCAATGGCAGCCCCGGCGGCCACGGTTGAAGCAAGCGCGGGGCCCAGCAGTCAGACGTGAGCGGCCGCCGGCCGGCGTTGAGACTTGAGACAGGTCGACGGCCGCACCGTCGTTCTGCAGTGCGGCGGCAACCAAGGCGCCACCGCCACGGCAGCGAGACGCCGAGACCTGAGCTCCTCGCTTCGCTTCACGGGGTTGGGCGACAGCTCCCTCTGCTGGTTGGATCTGGAACGAGCGGCTGAGATGCCGCCGGGCGCATGGCGCCGCTCTGCAAATAGCTACAACGTGCCACTCTAGAGCCCAACTTCAGTACGTAGCACATTACTGGTCACTGCCGGTTTCTTTTTAGCTACGGTTATTTTCAGCGTTCACCGAGCAACGGGGGTCACCAAATGATCTTGGCACTTCACCAAGTTTTGCCTGGCCCTTCGTCTCGCGACCCCTCCTTACCTCGACCGGTGACGCTTCAGGAAGGGTCAGTACAATGGAGAAGCTAGCAAACAAATTAGAAAAAAAAGGTGACTAGATGATCATCATTTGTGTTAATTGCGGTGTCTACTAGTACTCCATTATCGTCTTCCATGCATCCACGTAGGGGGCGCGCAGCCTCCTTTTCTAGTATACCTCAACTCCCCGCTCATCTTGGGACGGTCGCATCCATCGCAGGTTGTTATAGGCACCCTTAATTATTACTCCCTCCGTTCTAAAATATAGTTATTTTAGATTTTCTAGATTCATACATGATGTTTACTATATATTTAGATATAATATATGTTTAGATGCATAGCAAAATTTATGAATTTATAAAAACTAAAACGATCTACACTTTAGAACGGAGGGAGCAGAATAAATTGATTGACGTGTGGTATAAAAGGGACTGCAACTTTTACTATGGCAAGTTTCATAGGATTTTCAACCTAATTAAATGACATACCACGTAAACAAAAACGGTGACAAGACATGAGATTTATGAGGAGGAGTTGAGTTTTATTAGTCTGATGAAACTTGATGTACACGGTTACCAATATTTTAAAACAGACTTGCAAATAAAATATTTTGAAACTGGAATGAAGTCCCACTGAGACGAATTCGGTTTATCTCCATATATCTTTTATTGATCCCATGTTACCATACCTAGTATGCTAGTATTTAATTTACATACAATTTGCAAGTGGTTAAACATATCATATGGCGCATTTGATCTCAACATCATACATCAATTAAATATTATGGATAGCATATGAATCATGCAGTAAGACTATGCATGGTTTGTTTTATTCATCAATCTAAACATCTAAAAAAGATGCGTCACTCTAGGATATTATGTAATGGAGTCCTTCATTGAGGGCATTTCCAGTAAGAGTTTCATAAAGGTCTCATTACAAGTATCACCTCAACTATTATGGCGACATGGCAACACATTTATGATGAGAGAGATGAGAGCGCAGTTTGATGAAACTGATGGTCACCGTGTGTTCCTCTGTTCTGAAATGTAAGACATTTTAATTTACCCTAAGTCAAACTGATCTAAGTTTGACCAAATTTATAGAAAAGAGTAATAATATTTTGAATATCAAATTAGAATAATTAGATCCATTATGAAATATATTTTATTTGATGTGTAAGATGTTAATATTCATCTCTCAAATTTAGAATGTTTTGACTTAGGATAAAACAAAATGCCTTATATTTTAGGACGGAGGGAATAGCGTGTAAGTGCGGTATCAAGGAGGCAGGTCACTTTATGTTGGGAAATGATCAAATGTTGCGAAATTTTGAAACGCCCGTCCGAACCAATTAAACCCGGCCACTCCTGTTTGTTGGTGCGCCATAAAGCGTCGATGCCGCTCAGCTCAGCTCACCTCTGTCCTCGCGCAAGCGACGCCGAAAATCGAAGAGCCGGCCAGCCGGGCCGTCGACGGCTTTATTATTGCAACCTTATTAAGTTAGCGACAACGATTTGTGTGATTGGATCATGCATGCGTGTGTGCTGTTGCTGCATACTCCTCCTGCTCTCCCAGCCGTACGATCTCGCCTTTTTCTAGCTGTCTCAACTGTCCGATTGCCAATTGAATCGCCGAGGAAATTAAAGAGGATGCGTGCTTGGGTAATTATGGGAGGCATCCGATCTTCTCGTACGCCGGGGATCCAGTTGGCAGCTCACTAGTACTAGTACTGTGCTTAGATGCATGCTGCTTCTATTCTTAGTACTTCATACGTTTCAAAGATCGTTTTGGTATTTGCAGGTGCATACCTTTTGTTATATCTCTAGACATAGGTGTAGGTGTATATCTAACTACATAGAAAAATTATGCCAAGATAATTTATAATTTAAAACAGAGGAAGTAGATCATTGCTAGTATAGATGATCTGAAATCGTATAAGAATGCTACTCCTCCCTTTAGTCAGAAATTTACATGTTTGGGAAAGAAAAGATAAATCCTATTAGAGGATAAATCGGACCAGCCGTAATAGTTTAGTGGAGTAAAGCGATTAAAAATTTTGTTTGGAGTAAAAGGTTGGTGGGGATAGTAAATTGATTTTTTTCCTAAGAAAACTTACCTGCTAGTATCTTTACATCATAAATAAATCCGATTAACTTATGGTGTCAATGAAGAAATCTTTCAAGGGAATCGTACGCATAGTACGTTCTTAATGTTTCCAAATCAATATTTTGAAAGTTATCGGTTGTGATAAGATTTACCGACAAAGCAGGAGTACTTCTGATAAGCTCTATTTTTTCTTTCCCCTCTGGTAGGCACAGTAGTTGGAATTGTCCGCATCCAGCTCGCCATTTCAGCCCTTGGATCGCGCCTCTCGATCCAGAATTCCGGATTTGTTAACCTTTTCCATCGCAAAGCATTAGTAACTCTGCGCGGTAATCTCTGGATAATCAGCACTAATTACCTCCCTACACAGTAAAAGGCCGAGTCAATCCAAACGGCATGGAAAGCGATAGCGACGAGGAGAGGAGGAGGGAGGGAGGGGGCAGGAGGAGCGGGCTGGGCTTGGCGCCAATAAATAGGCGCCCGGGTCATCGGCCAACCCCATCGCCCGCTGCTCCCCTCTTCGTCCTCCTCCTCTCTCATCTGTTCACTCCGGGCTCTGTCCTCCTGCGCCCATCTCCCATCTGAATCCCAGCGTGTACCACCACAGCAAGGAGCGAGGGAGATGGCCGGAGGCGGCGACAACTCCCAGACGAACGGAGCTCGCGACCGGGCCATGGAGGAGGGGAGGAAGGACGAGTTCGCCGGCGACCGGGGCTGCGGCGCCGCCATCTCCATTCCCTTCGTTCAGAAGGTGAGGCACCGCCGAGACCTAAAAAAAAAGGACTCGGTTCTTGGCTTCCGTCCTCCTCCTCTTCTTCCTGTCTCTTTGAAATGTTCTTCGTTTCCGAGATCGATCGCAAGTTTCATGGTCCTTGTCGCCGTGCATTATCATGTTCAGATTTACCACGGCGGGTTTTGTGTTCTTGTAGATCCGACCTTTCCTAGCATGCCAACTAAGTGCCCCCTGATTCAGGGGTGCTGCATGCAGTAGGCCAGTGTGTGCATGGCGTGCAAAACTGGCACATCCTCAAAAAGAGTTTAGTAGCATGTCGCACCTAGATGTTAGCGACCCACCCAATCAACCCCTGTCCTGTCTGCATCTAGAGTCATGACAAAAACCAAGTCACAAAATGCCATGAACACAAAGATGAACAGTAGTTCTCTTCTGCATCAAACACGAAGATTTAGTTTCCTCGAAAAAAACACACAGAAAGATTATCTTTTCTGAAAAGAAAAAAAAACATTTTCGGCCGCAGATCATCGCGGAGATCTTCGGCACCTACTTCCTCATCTTCGCGGGCTGTGGCGCGGTGACGATCAACGCGAGCAAGAACGGCGCCATCACGTTCCCGGGGGTGGCCATCGTGTGGGGGCTGGCGGTGATGGTGATGGTGTACGCCGTCGGTCACATCTCCGGCGCGCACTTCAACCCCGCCGTCACCTTCGCGTTCGCGACCTGCGGCCGGTTCCCGTGGCGGCAGCTGCCGGCGTACGTGCTGGCGCAGATGCTGGGCTCCACGCTCGCCTCCGGCACGCTGCGGCTCATGTTCGGCGGCCGCCACGAGCACTTCCCGGGGACGCTCCCGACGGGCTCCGACGTGCAGTCGCTCGTCATCGAGATCATCACCACCTTCTACCTCATGTTCGTCATCTCAGGCGTCGCCACCGACAACAGAGCCGTAAGATTTTTTTTTCATTTCATTCGGCATGAATTTGTACCAAAAAAGAGTTAATAACTCCTGAAACAGTTAATTCAGTAACTAATAACCTTCTGAAGAATAGCTAGATAAATCTGATGATGAAGTTACCTGTGGTTGTGCATGCAGATCGGGGAGCTGGCAGGGCTGGCCGTGGGCGCAACCATCCTGCTCAACGTGCTCATTGCCGGGTAAAAACTGATCCCTTGATGACACACCAGCTTGAAATGTTCACTACAAATCGGTAGGGATTTTGCATGGACCAGAATGACATCAGCTCAGTTGTCACAAAGAATAACTTTTTAAAGTTTTAAACTTTTCACACTGCACCCAAAACTATCACCTCACAGCAGCAGCAGCAGCAGCAGCAGCAGCAGCAGTGTTCTTTTTCCAGGTCAAAAAAAAAAAGAGTCAAAAAGAAGAGAGATTTCGTTGTGGGTGTCGCTGTCGGTAGCAGGGTTTTATGGAGCCATAAAGACCGTCATGTGAGGCGAGCCATGGCGTACGAGCAGGAGCAGCTTTGAGTGTGGTTGGTGACGACCGGTGCACAGCCATTAATGTGAACGTAATACCACCACTAGAACTAGTACCGGTGTGTGTACAGAGAGCCTCTCTTCTCCTCTCTTCTCTTGTGAACACTGACGGCCCAACCCACCCTGACCTGTGTGGGAAAGAGTATAGCGAACGGCATACTTTGTTTTATTCACCACTGGTTATTACAGTGTATTTTACTAATTTTATTACTGCGCTAGGAATACTTTGAATTTTGAGAAAAGGACTAATTTTTTGCACATGATCTTGTGTTTCTCTGCTTGACTGACTGCTCAAGAGGGAGAAAACAAAACAAGGAAACAGCAACGAAAAGCTCACAACTGTCTTGTTGTGTGTCACCAGGCCCGTGTCCGGCGCGTCGATGAACCCGGCCCGGAGCGTGGGCCCCGCGCTGGTGAGCGGGCAGTACCGGTCCGTCTGGGTCTACCTGGTGGGCCCGGTGGCGGGGGCCGTGGCGGGGGCCTGGGCCTACAACCTGATCCGCTTCACCAACAAGCCCCTCCGCGAGCTCACCAAGAGCACCTCCTTCCTCCGGAGCATGAGCAGGATGAACTCCACCGCCGTCTGATCGATCCCTCCGCCAGCTAATCAACCGCGAGCCGACCAGTCAGAGCTGATGTGGCAGGCCGTCCGTATGTGGGGCCTGGGGGTATTTCGGTAATCTAGCACTACAGTATTCACCTGTGAGGGTATATGTGTGTGTGTGTGTGTGTGTGGAGGACATGGGGAATGAAGGGTTGATCGGATGGTGATGGATGCACCACGGGACTATTGCTAGCTCCGGCTCCGTTCCGGGCAGCTCTAGTTTTAAGTTGGTCAAACACCCTGGATGTGGCAGTGTCCATGTACGCCTGTTTCGATAACTCGAATGAATCAGTGTTGGTGAGACATGTCATCATCCCCCATGCTTACCTTGCTGTTCTTGGACCTGCAATTCTGCAATTATAACTGAACCTGTTCTCTTTAGTGATAACTGAAACTGCTATCTTTGTGCAAGGCTGCAAAAGGATGACCACTGAAACGATAGCTGAACCTGTTCTCTTTGGTGTCACTGGTGTTTGCCAATCAATGGATAACTGAGCCTGTTTTCTTTCAGTGTCCCTGTGTTTGTCAATCAACGGATCCCGAGGCCATCTTCTCAAGATGATCGCTCTAGGAAATTTTAGGATCTAGTTCAAGTTTATGCTAACCCCCTTCTTTGCAAACAGGGCCAAAATGGTACACCTGTGTTGTCTAGCAACTAGCATTGCATTGCACAGGTGGAGGCCTGCGGTACCTCTTTTCAACGTAAAACTGCGAGGGAATTCTGTAAAGAGGACTGCGACATAATTCATCAGTTAATCATTCGCCCTGTCATGCGGCCAAGCAATAAGATTATAGAGAGGGCACAGCATGATCTGTCGCTATAAGTTACAAGTTGGAGCAACAAGTGTATGGCAAATCCTTAGTCAATATGCTAGGAAAACAACATGGTTCTTGCTACCAGATTAGCGCATCCGGGTTAGTTAATCTTGTACAATCCATTTGCTGGACATGAAAGGTGACCTAGGGCACACAGATGCATACTCCACTCGAGCTCCTGCTTGGATGCCTGGTGGCGATCACATGTTCACACAATATCTATCAGTATGCTCAATACATTTTTCCTTATGAAGGGCTTGCATAACACATTACGCGTCTTCACATCTCTGTACAGTCAAGTTCTAGTACTCGGTTTCTGCGGAACTCAGTCAGATCCTTTGGACCACTTGTAGGAATCATTCACTTTCTGGAAGCATCGAACCGAATGTTTGCTCTTTACAACGGCTGCATTGGGCCAAAAAAATTGCCGACACCATCAACCTTGCTGCCTAGCAACTCGTGGCAACGCAGCTCACAGCTTCAGAGAAGAGGAGCTCGAAGATGGGAGGTAGCCACTGTCCTTGCTGGTGTGGCGCAAGATCGAAGGATCGCTTGATGGCATCTGGGACCAATCTGTTTTGCTGTCATTCATGGAGCATTGGGATGGCATCTGGGACCAATCTGTTTTGCTGTCATTCATGGAGCATTGGGATCGGGCAATGTCGAATCGCAAGTCTTCACTGAGATTGTCGTCTTCAGGTACAACCTCGATGGGGATCTGACCGCAAAGCATATTGACCACTGAAGACATTCTTGGCCGCTGGGTTGGTGACGTTTTTGTACAAAGGAGAGCTATGTTCAGCAGCCTCAGTGCCTGTTCTTGCGAGTAGTCAGAACCGAGACGCTGGTCCACCAATTCTAGCAGCTTCCCTTGCTGCTTCAACCTTTCGGCCTGAGGTTGGCGAAAACAAAGTTTAGTAAAGCAGCTACTTGAACACACAATCAGCCGAACTACGAACAAAAGCTGTGCAAGTTTAACAGCAGCTTAACAGAAGACAGAGTTCTAAATAACTTTGTCAAGTAAGATTAAATTAAATTTTAATGTGTTAATTGAAATTGAGTCCTAAAAGATGAGAAAAAACAGCAGAAAATTTTAATGTGTTAATTGAAATTGAGTCCTAAAAGATGAGAAAAAACAGCAGAACAATGTCATACCAAATCAAGAAGATGCAGATATTCTTCATTAGACATGCTATTTATATTGCTCTTGCCACTAACAATCTCTAGTGCCACCACTCCATAGCTGTAGACATCCGCTTTGCGTGTCAAGCATCCTCTTGTGGCATATTCAGGTGCCATATAACCACTGACACAACAACAAGAACCACAAAAATAGCATTGGATAGGCATTAACGTCACAGGTAAGTATGTAAAATCCTACACCCTACCTCCACAAATATAAGGGATTCCGAGTTTGTCCTAAGTCAAACTATTCTAAGTTTGACCAAGTTTATAGAAAAGAACAATAATATTTACAGTATCAATTGAGCATCATTAGATCCATTGTGAAATATAATTTCATAGTTTACTTCTTTCATGTGGTAGGTGTTAATACTCTTCTCTATAAAATGGGTCAAACTTAAGATAGTTAGAACTAGGACAAAGTTAGGATCCCTTATATCTGTGGATGGATAGAGTTTATAGACAGAGAAATATGTTACTCCAGCAACCAGAGAAATCTTTTCAAAAAGGTTAAGCAATTTTATTGCACTAGAAAAATTAAAGAACAACAAAGCACTAGAGAATCAGCTTACACAGTTCCAGCAATCCGAGTGCTCACGCGGCCACAGTCATCATTCAGTTTAGCCAAGCCAAAATCCGATATTTTTGGCTGCAGCTTTTCATCAAGAAGAATATTTGATGGTTTAATATCTCTGTGGACGATTTTTAATGTAGATTCTTCATGGAGATAGGCCAGGCCTTTCGCAGTTCCAAGGCAGATGTTGTACCTTGTTGTCCAATCTAGTTTCAACTGATGCTCTGCGCGACCTAAGAAATGTCTTATTATTAGAACAGCATGCACTTACTAGCTATTAGTGTTTTACTACTGTAAGACAAATTCATTCCAGATCAGGAACTACAACTTTACAAACACTACCAGTATTTATAATGGCTTACCAAAAAGCGCACGACCAACACTGTTATTTTCCAAGAATTCATATATCAGCAGAAGCTGATCCCCATCAATACAACAACCAAAGAGCCTCACAAGGTTTGGATGCCTTAGAGCCGATATTATTCCAATCTCGTTTAAAAACTCACGATTTCCTTGGCTCGACTTTGAAGACAGCTTTTTTACTGCAACTATAGTACCATCTGGCAGTGTACCCTGAAGACAAGTGATTAGTGTACGATTTATTTCCAGATAAATCTGAAACAACTGAACAGATGTTCACCAAAAGAGAGGAAACAAAAAGGTGCTAAACCAAAATCCTTGTTTCGCAGCTGTGAATGAGCTTGTTTCCCTTGATGATTATTTCCAGATATGCTCATTGTTATCTTAACCCTATGTGAGTATGTTGTGTTAAGTTGGTTACCTTGAAAACAGTTAAGAAATCGACCATCCTTTCTCTGGAAAAAAGGTTATCATCTAATGTCATGAAAATAAGCATTGCTTTGGTTTTCTAATTTCACCAAAACTACCAGCACGATCGATGATCAGGAAAATGGATTAGTACTTTGCGATATGTTGTAGTACTCAGCAACTGAAAAAAGATATATATTATGATGCAGTTTATGTGAAAGTGGACAAGGTAATGAAGTACGCTATTTTTTCCATGCCACCAGGAGGGAGGGTATATTAAAGTTCATAGTTTTTACCTTGTAAACAGGTCCAAAGCCACCCTCTCCTATTTTATTACCAGGGTCAAAATGTTCTGTTGCAGATTCAATCTCTTTCAGGCTAAAGAAATATTGTGCCCTTGTTTGAAGCTCTGAAGTATTGGATTTCCTTCCTTGGTAAAAGGAATGTCTACCTGTGATGACACATGGAAGTACAATATGAACGCTGATGGCATAAATACAGAAGTGGTTTAAAATTTTAAATACCTGATGAAAACAATATTAGTTTTGCCAAACTTAAATTTGTGGCATAAACTAAATCATTGCACATAGCACATACAAAGTACCTTAGAAACATGAAACAAATTATTTTCAGCCATAACTAAGCTTTATGAGCCTGACAAGCTTAAAATTAAGACAGGCAAACAGCCATCAAACAAGTTGAACAAGGAGCTTAGTCCACTATGTAAATGCAAAGTCTTCCCTGCCTCACAATAACAAGACAAGACTGTCCTTTGTTTAGGAAGAAATACAGCGTGTTACAATCAGACAGGAAACAACCAGATTACATTGGAACATCCAACCGTGTTAGGAACATCATAAATGTTCTAAATGCAAAATAAGAGGGAATCTTGGTTTCAGTGCACGGCAAATACTCATACCACAAAGCATGAGCTCAACAAAAACAAAACACAAATATTAAAACTGCAAGACAAAAAAGACAATGTGATCTTCAATTATTATCCAGTGAAGAGTCAACAGTATTTTTTGGTATGAATGTATGATTTGTGTGCATAACAAACATTTTCCCGACGCGAAAACAGATCAGGATTGGAAGTAGAGAGAACAAAAAAAAAGAAACGCCAGAAGGAATTGCTCCAACAAGGCACCATGGACTGCAGAGCTTTTTGTACATATTTGTTTTAGATCTTCTAATAAATCACACAGCAAAGCGTTCGCCGTCCATTCATAAAAAAAATGGAGCACATAGAGTACTACGGGTGGCATCGTATTAGATGAGATATGACTATGACATAAATTTACCTGTAGTATTAACAATATCTATCATATTCCTAGTAAAATGTGCGTAAGAAATATGGATACAAATATGGTCAACTGTCACCATTCAAAATGTTAATTGATTCAAATTATTCGTGTCTAATGAGTGTAAATTATAGTAGCAAGAACGATAAATGACAACGGACTGACATCTTCGTCAAGAAGTAAGCCTACGTAAACAAGATCGAAATGATGAGTAGATATGGAATCACTAGAACACTTAACAACCATGGAAGTGTCAAGAACGACATGACATGCAAGGCAAGGACACCCTAAATTACTAACTATTATCGACATGATCCACACGGTGTCCTAACTCCTAAACCATCAGACTGGTGGCAGAGGCAGTGGCAGTTGGCATGGACATTGCAGCAGAAGTGGATAAAAGATTGCGTCCATCAAGGATGTATATGAGCTGATAATCTTTACAGCGGTCAATGCCAATCATGATCGCTGCCTAAAGTTCCTGCAGAAGAACAGGGCCCAGAGTCAAAACCCGCAAAACCTTGATTAGTGAGATGTCCGGCAGAATAACTGCACAGCACCCTAGAAGTGGGAGTACCTGGAAAGAGGAAGATTGGTAGATCATGATGACCCCTGGAGAGTGAGGCCTTGAAACCAGTTGACCACCGAGCAACCTCATTCTGGGACAGCGGTGAAGATGAACCTTCAGAAGGTTCAGAAGACCTCAAGTTGGGGCGACTGCCACTATGCTTCTTCTTCTTATTATTCGTCTTCTTGAGTAACAACAGGGGCAGTTCTCTGGAGCAGAATCTCCTCAACAAGAAGGGTGTTACGTGCCTCGATCACAGACGGTAGAGGAGAAGAGCTCAACAACCGAACCTTGGCAGGCTCAAACTCCGGCCGAAGCCGGATGAGAAACTCGTAGAGACAGCTCTTGTCATTGTGCTGCCGGCGCTTCACACAGCAAGCACATCCTCGACAAACATCTGGGAGTGGGACCAACGAATGGAGCTTGCACCAAAGAGGCATGAACCGCTTGTAAAAGTCTTCCACGGTATCGTCATCCTGCTTAAGTGTCTGGAGCTGCTGCAGCACGAGTAGTGGACGGCGTCGACAACTGGCTGGTAGCGCTGCTGAAGGTGTGCCCACATCTGCTGGGCGGTCTGCAGCTCCACGTGGACGATGTCGGCCTCGACACTGTGAACCAGGATGAGCATGGCACGGGCGTCGTCGGCGTCCCACTGCCTGTAGGCATCGAGAGCGCTCTGATAGGCCTTATTAGCAGCATCAGTGACTTCCTTAGCAGCAGTTGCCGGTGGCCGGGGAGGAGGAACAGGGGCCGGAGGACAGGCACTCTGGCCGGTGATGTGCTTCCAGAGACCACAGGCTCGGAGGGTGACACTCGTTACCAACGCCCACCGCCCGTAGTTTGTCCCGCTCAACTCCAGCTTGACTATGGGTTCCGGTATCTCGAACGAAGACATCTCCGATCCTGAGTTGCACAAGGAAGCAGAGTTTCCTCCTCTCTCCGGAGTTTGGGCCACCGAGATAAGCAGGGCACGGTCAGGGGCGACGGGTGACCAGGGGAGCGACGGCGTGGCGGCAAGGGGGAGTGGCAGGGCGGACTCACCGCTAAGCCCGGGAGGCTCCGCTGCGTGTGTTCGCGCCTCAGGCGACGGTGACCCCGCCAGCGTCCAGGAGGCGGCGCCCCAACGAGGGCGGCGAGGGCGTCTCTACGATTGCGGCGGCAGCTCGGGGCGCTTGGATAGGAAGAAAGCCGTGGCCGGATTCTTAAGGGTGGCGGCACGGCGGACGCCGGCGAACGGTGGCAACGATGGATCGAGGAGTTAGGGTTCTACTTTTACCCGAGCCAAAAGCGAATTTGGGGTAACATTGGCAGGTGCATGTGCAATTGAAGGTAGGGTGAAATATGCAAAGAAATCCCTATCCACGAGAAAAATGACATACACAAATATATATATATATATATATATATATATATATATATATATATATATAAAACTCTTATAAAGGTTGTGCAGAATCAACAAGGCTATCCGATCCAAAAGAAAAAAAAAGAACCCCTAGGTTATGCTAGGCTCCTGGTTTCAGTTGCTCAAGCCAATTTGTTACAAAAGAAAAGAAAAGTAAAAGCAAACACGCTATACTAAAAAATAATAAAATTAATACGAAGGCAGGAAGCATGACATACGATGTGAATGACAGTGGCTTAGAATAAGAGTCGAACTTACCGTTTCCTTTCGCGTTCTTCCTTGAAAAGACTTTGAAGTAGAAAGCTATCAGCAGAAGTATGACAGCGAAAGATGCCGCGCCAATCACAATGGCAATCACCACTCCAGTAGAGAGCCCATGGTGGTTCCTGCCTGCTGTACCGACACCAAATTAGCAAATTCCCAACCATATAAGAAGATATGCATGGTTCAGAACAACGTTGTTTCCTCCCTTTTTTTCCCAAAAATCGAGCCCAAGAAGTGCCTATAAATATGGGGGTGTGAAGTGCTCACTCTGTGTCACTGATATGGCTGAGATCAGTGGACCGTACACGCCGCGATAAGGTATTGCTGTGGTGCCTTTGCCTCCCCAGTAGAAGTGAATTTCCAGCGTGTTGTCTGTAATGTTGGTGGTAAAAATTCTGGTGATCTCACGATGAGCGCCGCCAGCCTCATCTTTGATGTTGAAATCATCCAGAACTTTAGCACCCTGAAAAGTTATCGCAAAGTTCAGGTAACAATGCACTAGAAAACGAAGGATCTGTTTTGTACTCTGCAAACTTGTCAAATAGGATCAAACGAATTCATTAGAAGATTGTAAAGTCAGGCAGGGATATAAACAGTTCGAGGAGTAGGTGTTACAGCAATAAGTTAAGCCAACAAAATTTAAGCTGCTCAAACTAATAAAAACTTTGACATGTTACTTGTAATCTCATATCCAACTTCTGATGTTCACAACATCATAACTTTATCAGTAGGTTTGTAATGCAGAAAATGTTTCAGATTATAATCGCCAGTCATTGACAAATTGCTCGTATTTGCAAGGTTTAACTGACAAGAGACAAGTGTGACAAATTAGAAAAGTGGTACAATGAAAACCAAGATGCCAGCCTGATTGTGATAGGTTCGAAACAGCAAAAGGAAGAGACACTTTACCTGGATGAAGACATCGAAAACACGCTTGCCGTTGCTGGAATAAGTATGATCATCTGTGAATACAATCTCAGCAAAATGAAGCTTCACCATATATTCACCATTCTCCATGCAAAGGCCATAGTATTTCAGTGACAGAGGTGAGAGACGAGCTTCAGTATATAGCTCGGGATAAGCCAGGGTCAGTTTCGATGTGTTTCTAGCAATGTAGTCACCATTCTCATTACCCACAAAATCACCAGTACTACTATATGCCCATTTCTTATCATCAGATAAAACAAAAGTTGATGTTCCTATTTGGGACGAATCATCCTCATATGTAATCCCATTGATCGAAACACTTTTGCCTCCGCAGTTGATGAACAGGGAGGAATCTGAATATATTTGAATGAAATATTCAGCACTCAGTTCTCAAAATACTGACTGTTACTAACTCTGTTGTATGTATATAAACTTACGACGTGGTCTGGTTGTGCAAGGAAGCCTCTTTCTTAAACACGGTTGCAACCTTGCAAAAACAAAATAATTGTCAAGGAATTAGAGCTCTTTTCTTTCATGGACTCTTAATAATAGAAAATATTATCTTGTACGATCTTACGAGTTGTCATTTGAAGATGAAAAGCTTGACACCATATTTCTGCAATTACAACATGCAAGGCATGTGAATACCATGAAAAGCTAAGCTAATTGTATGTGAAGATCTTTGAAATTTACTTACAGGTTTACTTGCTGACACTCAGATGGAGGGTTACCTGTGAAGTTATTATAGGATATATCCCTGCAGAGGATTAACCATTGTCATTTAACAAGAAATTGACAGGATGAAACAAAATTTTGAATGATTTCATTCTTTAAGAAGTTTTCAATTGGTCTGTACAGAAATGTATAAATGCAAATAGTCTGTCCATACAGAAGTACTAAGTTGGAGAATACCCACATGTTTACTTTATTGCTTGCTTTGTTTTTCAACATCCATGAAGGAAAATCTCCGGTCAGCATATTCTCAGTCAGGTACCTAATTTAAAAAAAATACAATGAGGTTCCATTATATAATTACAGGTGAAAGATAACTCTGGATACAAAACTATATGTGCATCAAGTGGGGAATTAAAACAATAATCTCACTGAATGCATATCTCACAAATATTGTAGTGCCGCCATTCCTCCAAAATTTACTGGAACTTGACCAGTCAACTTGTTGAAGCTTATATCCCTGAAATTAATACAGTTCGTAGTAGTTATTTGATCAGGGATTTCTGTGACCATGTGCATCAAAGGCTTACTGAGGATCAAGGTACATTCACAGAAAAATAAAATGTGTACGGAATAATGGACAATGGGTTTAGATGAGCGCTACTAGCCATCCCTACAATTAGTACATGCACTCCATATATCTTTTCTTTTATTTTCTATTATAGCCCTATTGATGATTGGACATTGCAAATAGCAAAATTAAACGAAGAGAAACTGTACTCTTAAAATGACTAGTCAAAGCATATTACTTACAAGACTTTCAGGTACAGCATCTGTCCAAGGTAATAAGGTATTTCACCATATATGGAGCAATTTCGCAGGACCCTGGAACATAAAGGGAATTCAGTTACAGTGGAAAGGGTTACAGGGTGGCCTGGTTAAAATCACAGAAACATAAACTCACACTTCCGTAAGGTGCAGTGCATTTTGTAAGGGAGGAAATTTCATGCTTGGTCCACTCAAATCAGTCACCCTCCTGATGATGCATTACCTTTGGTCAATCACAGTCCTCTTTAAGTACCAAACTCCAATACAAGATAAAAAATGTAATAAAACCATAATGCAGCATGTGAAATGTCTCATACAATTCTGTCAAGTTCTTCAACAAGGAAATTTCTGGAGGAATAGGTCCACTCATCGATGTACCCTGCATGTCGCTGGAAAATGAAGAGACGGTTGATATGGAAACCTGAGTAAATGAAGGTCTTTCTGATTCACTTCAACTGAAGGTCATAAGATGTTTGATATCAGAGTGAACTAACATTCTGTTGACGCTCTGCCAGTTCTTTATAAAGCTAGGTATTTTCCCTGAGATACTGTTCCCATCAATACGGCTACAATTGTTCAAATAGAAAGTTAGAACTTTTTTGTGAAGCAAGAACTTTACACGGTGAATATGAATGGGACATACAAATCTGTCATATTTGTCAGCCTGGAAAAGGTTGAGGGCAACTCTCCTGTGATGTTATTTGCAGAAATGAAACTGTAAGAGAAAAATGAGAAATGATTCCAGAAACTTTGCACGATAATTAGTGCCAAAGAAATAATAAATTTCATTTGAAGATGCACTCATGACATTTGGGATCCATATAATTTACCAGCTGGTTAATGGAAGAGAAAATAAAAGAGGATACCTTAAACATTTTACTTGCACATCCTTACAGTTTGTTTATGCTAATTGACGTAAAAAACTATAGCACAACATTTACATATAAATGATGCATTGCTGCTACTAACATATGCTTGGTTACATTACCAAATCCATGTCATGCCAAGATCCAAAGTTGCTGCAGATTTTCTTAATATTTTTTTAATTCAATTCAAGGTACCTTGGCTTAAGTCACCACAGATAAACAACAATGATAAAAAAATCCTTTGATGAAGATCTATTAAGGGATTAATTAAAGGATTTGGTACAAGGTGATGGTTGAGAATAAAGGTTTACAATCTCTGCAAAGTGCTGATGTTACCCAGCTCTGGTGGAATAGGACCCTCGATCTGATTGCCTTCTAACTGTCTGCGGAAATTGGTTAAAGGTTACTGTAGTTAGCTCTTCTCATCTTTCAATTTTTACCTCCGGCAAGTTGCAGGTACTTGCAACAGGAGCAGAGATACAACTCACATAGATTTCAACATGGGCATGCGTCCAAGTTCCTTAGGTAATGTTCCAGATATACGATTTCCCTGGAGAGACCTGTATTTTCGCCAGAATGCTGAATAAAGGACGCACACTGACATGCCTACGTCTGAGAAAATGATGGTGGCAGTGCAAGACATACAGATTGTAAACAGGTAGGTCACCCCATGATGCTGGAATGGGTCCTTGAATGAAGTTGCGTGACAAGTCGCTGCAAGGAATGCAAACTATGTTGTCCTGATTCACAGTGAATATGCTGAATCTCAGGTAGCTTGATGAACTTACAGATATCGCAGATAAGTAAGGTTGACAACTTCATCCGGTAGAACTCCACTAAGATTCTGCCGCATAAGCTCCCTATAATTCGATAGCATTCAACTTAAAATGAAAGATAATGGAACTATACTCAAGGATTCTTGGTGAGCACCATTTCAGAGTAAAGAAAATAGCAGAATAATGGAGCATGTCTTACAATCTGATAATATGACACTCTGTATTGTTCTTGAATGAACAATCACATGTCACATTACTGATAAGAAATCCTGTGGAGTTGGCCCAATTTCCGGATGCGCTACATGGATCGACACTAAAATCCCAATCCATCTTGTTAAGCTTGGTCGCTATACCTTTGAGTGCTTCAACTGGAAAGGCAAGGACGATTCAAATTTCAGCCAAGTTAGTATGTACAAAACAAATGTTTTGTTAACAAAAGTATTTCCTTCTGCTTCCCTGGGAAGCCAAAAAAAAAAGGTTGAAAGAAAATGGTGCCAGAGTAACAAGGAAAACATGAAGCGTCCCCGCATCAAGATGATACAGAGCCCACAAATTGTGTGTTCAATGGTGCTGCCCCTAGCATGCCTGCGGCTCTAGCCCGCGCCAGGGAGGAAGCCCATTTGTGGAGTTTAGTTCGTGCTAAGGGTCTGTCCTTGCACACAGCCAGTGCTGTTGTAGCCTAGTGGGTGTTGTGATCAGGTCTTTCTTGACAAGCATAGGTGATTAAGTTCTTGCAGGTTTAGTGGGTGTGTGTGTGTTTGGATCTATGTAAAACTCCTCTTCTATTAATATAATGATACGCAACTCTCCTGCGTGTTCGAGGAAAAAAAATTGATACAGAGCAGGCACACCACCTGAACATTGCACGACCTTCAGTAAGAATGCAGTCAGTTGCCATGGTCCAACATTTTGTGGGCAGTAGAAGCACTGTGAAACCGTTTTCACGACTAACCCAAAATAAAGCTAAGTTGAGCAGTGCATTACCGACACTGACGCAAGCGACTCAGCCCTTTCGTCAAACACTTGGTGGGCGCCACCCATTGGACCGGAGCAAGTCGACCGCCAGCCAGCTGCCAGCAGCCTTCGTCATGCCCCCCGGCGCGCAAGGTTGGACCTCGAAGGCGAACGCCGACCGCAGTCAAACATCAAAGGCGAGAATTTTCTGCCCTGATACCCTGATAGGGTTTGTTTAGTTGGCTCGCTTGGCAAGTGGGGAACTGGCCTAATCTTGACGACTGTAGATATCTTCCACGTGAGGACATGCACAGTGAATTAGAGTTACTGTTTTGCGCTAATGACCCTAATAAATAACGACGACAATTTGCATCAGCACCCTGTTCGTGGTAGAGACTAGTCTAATCCCTGAACATTGTAGTTTCCCAACACCAGATCAGAGAGTAGGAACTTATTTGCAAGAAGGATCACGCGAAAAGTTTTTTTTTTGGGGGGGGGGGGGGGGGGGGGGGCGCTCAGGCCATGTCTGCGCAACAATTTACCGAGACTTTGTATCACAAAAAAAGAAAAAAAAAGAATTTGCTGGTGGCGCAAGTTCAAGTGCAAGCATAGCAGAAAGTTGATGGAGTTCATCCGGCCAGTGAGAAGAGAGAGGCGTGACGGCACCAAACCTACGCAACATGGAAAAGCTAAGCCAAGTTGTGCACAAGCAGCTTGAAGCACTTCGTGAAGTGAAAAGGTAGAGATAAGATAATTTCACTGTTAGTTCTTATCTGATCATCTTAATCAGAAATTATGTGGTGTTGCGTGCCCTACTGCTAGTCTCTTAATTTCACGGTTAAGAAACAAGCATTCACCAAAACAGAAATTGCAGAACCGATTTCTTTATGAAAAAATGCTAAAAAGTCACGCGTTATCCCAGCAGTACGATTCGATGTATGCATAGCTGAATTGAAATATTCTCGGAGTTTTCTCCGGACGAAAAAAAAATGTCAGGGACAGATCCGAGAACAAGAGCAGAGCTGTGAAAACTGAAGGCATGGAGGAGAAAATCTCAGGGCATGTACTGATGTGCGCCTCACCTTCTTGCTGCGGCAGCAGCGTGGTCCGCGCCCACGAGCATCGCCCGCCATTGCTGCAGGCGAGGCCCAGGAGGAGCAGGACGAGGAGACGGAAGCCGCCGCCGCCGCGGGCCATCCCCATCGGCTCGCTCCCCTCCTCTCCTTTTCCTCCTCACCGGCTGTCCTCCTGGTTTCGCTCAAGCGAGCCAGCTGCTCGAGACTAGAGAGCGAGCTCGCGCGTTGCGCCGCGAGCGAGTTGGCAGGCGAGGCTTGTCCGCCTCTGTGTGCGCGAGAACGGAGAACCTCTCGTTCCTCGCCAGAGGGCCGGGCGCGCCTGCTGGTTTTGCTCGTGGCACTGGCACACCAGCCGGCAGCCGCCGGCCGCCTCGGGATTTGACCTTGGATATCTTTCGCTGCTGATGGATGCGCGCGACACGCACGCGAAATTCTACGGTCACCGCCGGTGAGCGGACTTAAACCAGCCTCCCTGCGCCCGTGCTGTCATGCCCCTGTGCTCAATTAACTGGAGTAGTGTGCAAGAGTGTTAAACGCCTGAGCCTTACGTCAGACGAACATCGTGTTAGTGTGGACAGGACAGGCCGGGGTCTTTCCTCCGGGACGAGACTCCCCCCACTGCAGTACTACGGAGGAACCGTTTCCCTTCCTCCCTGCCGTGGCACTCGCTAGTGTAGAGAGGTGAACATTGCCTTGTGCCTGCTGATCCATCAACTGGACTGGTTAGTAATTTTGGAACTTAATAAGCACTAGAAGCTCTATCTTGTTTGTTTATTTTTGTAGCACAATGTGTAAGCACTATGTAAACTTTTATCTAGCTGCGATTTTTTTTAGATAAATCAAGCATAAATGATGGCCACTACACGAACTAGGAATATGTGTATTTAATTATTTGTCCATTTGTTAGACTTCGACTAGTGATTACTGCATATGATTTTCATCCTAACATATAGTTTGCGCCATCACGCTTCCGTGCGTGGTTTGACATATAAGTTTGAAGCAGCTTGAGATGTTTGCGGTCCTCTGCTAATCTCTTTCTTTGATCTCAATATGCAAGTCCGTTAGGAAACCAATGCGGTCATGGTATCATACTTGGCTAACAATATCCTCCGGAATATATTAGTTCAAACGAAAAAGAGTTGCATGTTAAGAAAGTATGCTCACGATGAATCGAGTGCCATTAGCATCACTATGCTATCAACATGTGCTCCCGCACGGACTAATTAGAATTAATATAAAAATAAAACTTATAGCTAATAATTATAATTATCTATCTCATGCTCTCTTTTATCTATTAAATATTCTAACATACAATACTATAAAGATACATACTTATCATTACCTAGTTGTAATGTACTTAGTAATAATATTTTCACTTTGTATCACACCTCCATATGTATTAGATATGTATTTAATTTAACTATCTGTTTAAGCTATGTGAATAACATAAAATTGGTATTCTTTTGTCTTTCCCCATACATGACAGCACCATGGGTAGTATTTTTATATAAGCAATAACATAAATAATATATTAATAATGATATACATAGTAATTTAGAATTTTATGTTGGCGTACTTTAAGATTTTTTTATAATTATATAACTTAGATTCAGATTTAGGAGTTACTTTAACTTTAAATAATGACATAGTTAGATAATATTTGACATTATTTTTATAATAGCATACGTGGGTAATTTGCATGAAGATTAGGGGGTTACTTTAGATTATTTTTTATAATAGCATAGGTGGGTAATTTAGATACATGTTTAGGGGGTTACTTTAGTCTATTTTTATAATGGTAGTGGTGAGTTATTTATTTAAAAAAATAACAGATCCAATGGCTATTATGATTAGAATTGTCGGATTGGTTGCCGGATGTTTCTATTTTTATAAGAATTTTTAGGATTTCTATATTTTTTCAAAGTGTCCACCTAGGATCTTAAGTGGCTTCACGTGAAGGCTTCAAAAAGAATCTCCAATTAGTAATAGTAAGATGTTGTGAATTTGTATAACCTCTGAACATGTTTCATATAGCGATGTTTTTTTAGGACTCTTTCTATCATTCTATCTGCTCTAGATAGTTGACCGGCTGCGCGGAGATTTGGGGCGCGATCAGTTCACGGGGATTCCTCATCATTTTACCAGGCCAGCCCCAAGATCATCACTCGTGCCAGGTCTCAGCCGTTCAGCATCTACCCTGTATGAATGTCGCTCTCCGCCGGTAGGTGGTTGATGCGGTTTAATTCTACACGGTTGGGGAGCCTGGCGCCACCGCCGGCTGCTACCGCTACCGGAGCAGGATGGCGCCGATAGATCATCAACGTGGGTCGGGTTCAGTGTAACCGCGCGCGTGCTGTCTGGGTGCCTGCCGATTCATCAGAGGTATGGACGCACGTGCGTGGTCGAATTCCTTATTCCTCCTCATGTGTGCCTGTGACATTGGGTAGTACTTTGCGCTGATCCGGGTGGATCTTGGTGTGGAAAACACAACGCCCGTAAGCAAAGCATGCAATCTTGGCTTCATTTGGCTAGAGAAGCAGACCTGATCAATGTCAAAAATACACGACTGATGTGCAGAGAATGAAAGGTACGGTCGACGACCCTTAGCTTGTAGGATACCGAATTGTTGGACTCTTGATGAACGAGCGACTATCAATCAAGAACTGATCCAACAGAACGCCATACGCCCATCATGCCGGCGGCAGGGCAAGCGCTGTGTGTTACAGAGCTGAAATAAAACTGTAAATTGTAAAAGGATCAGCGGAATGCTGCTATGCCCCGTTTTGTCCTGCGCTGGGAAAGAGTTGCAGATCCTAGCGAGCGAGCTAGTTCGTTCCCTGTTGCCTGCTGTTGTGCACTATGTAAAGAAGACACCATCATACGAGACGCGGTATGTTGGTTCCATTTTTCATCTACGTTGGAGTGCATATGTATGCGTGTGATTGAACGGAGAAAATGTAGGCATGTACTTGGAAGTTGCAACTGTGATCCACTGCAATCACTTGTTATTATTCTATTATTTGTTGTTTTCTGATATTCCGTAAGCCTGTAAACATAGATTGATATCTAACACCCAAACTATACCATGTAATTGTTAACTATGTTTCTTTATTTGTGTTTTGATCTATCTAATCTCAATTTTTTGTTATGTCCTCGGTCCATTATTTGCATATATAGTTTCACATGTTGAGATGTTTTCTGCTCCAAGTGTAGCACATTAGCAATATAGAAATCTGACTTAAAGAAAATATGCCCTCTTTTGCATCTCAAAATTGTTGATTCCAAGCTGTACTGCATCAAGAAAATATGCCCTGTTTCACGTTAGCAATATATGTCGTGCTGATTAATGAGCTTATGGTAAAAAGCTAAATTTTGCATATTTTTTCACTTAACTTTAACTTTGTGCAGGTACTGCCTTCGTTAAGGGAGAAGCATGATAAGTTTATGTTGAGGGTGCTAGTGCAAAGGTGGTCAAACCATAAAGTGATGGTTCGGTGGCTCTCATGTTTCTTTCATTATCTTGATCGGTACTTCATCACAAGAAGGTCACTTACTCCACTTAAAGAAGTTGGGCTTGCTTCCGAGAGTTTTATATCGTGATTCATAGAAACAACAAAGTGTTTGTTCATAGTGTATTTTAGAATACATGTGAAAGTATTTGTGATTTATATATAGTGGATTTGTATGGGTTCAATAGATTAGAACTGCATTTGTAATGTATATAATGGATAAAGCATGTGGATTTGTGATGTAAAGAATGGATAAAACATGTGTACATGTGATGTATATAAGGGTATATTCTGTCCTTCTTTTTTTTAAATTCATCATAGGAGAAGCGGGTTGTTAACCCACGTCTCCTATGTGAGGGTCATTGGAGACGCGGGTTTGTAAAAACGCGTAGACGCGGAAAAATCGTGTCTCCTATTCTGATGTAGGAGACGCGGGTTACTGTGTGAGGGTCATTGGTGCGGGTTTGTAAAAATGCGTCTCCAATGACCCCTCACATGGGAGACTCCTTTGTGAGGATCATCGGAGATGTGGGTTTGTAAAAATACGTCTTCTATGATTCATATTAGAGATGTAAATTTGGAGACGCGAATAAAATGAGTTAACCCGCGTCTCCTGTCTCCTATGAGGCTGGCTTACATAGTGGTCATTGGAAGATGAACTAACGGAAAGAAAGAAAAAGGAATAACGAAGCTAGCGTGCGCCCTTGCTTTCCCAAACGGTGAAAGCGGATTGGATGCCACTTCCATGTGGAGAAAAGTGGCATCCTGCGACCATTCTGGCAGTGAAGAAAAGCCTAGCCTAACCCACCAATAATATAATTATTAACCTTTCTGGTAACTCCTACTAGCAATGTGTTTAATTACAATATCCAACCGTTATATTTCACCGAGATCCATCTGGTCAGCAAAGAGACCGGCACGTACGGCGCTCAGTCAGAAAAGGCCGCACTAGAAAACGTAACAAATTCACCGTGCCATATGCATGCATCGGTTTTATATTTCACCGATCCATCTGGTCAGCAAATTAAAGGGAGGGACGAGAAGAATATATAGTAGCCAGCCCACTGCCTGCCACTTGCATTAAGTGGCAACTTGCTCCATTTGTCTCTCTATCTCTGACCTTGATCAGCCGCTACCGGAGAGGAATGCTGTTCTGTAGTACTACACTGGTAGTGCTAGTCGGATAGAGTGAAACTGAGCCTGGAGTCTGTCAGGATCCGCCGGACTAAATTTTAGTACCGTCACATCTGATATTTGAACACTAATTATGAGTATTAAATATAGGTTAATTATAAAATCAATTGCATAAATAGAGACTAATTCACGAGACAAATCCATTATGCCTAATTAGTCCATCTTTAGCACATGTTTACTGTAGCACATCATGGTCAAATCATAGACTAATTAGGCTTAATGGATTCGTCTCGTAAATTAGCCTCCATTTATGCAATCGGTTTTGTAATTAATCTATATTTAATACTTCTAATTGGTGTCAAATATCCGATGCAACGGTCATCCAAACATACCCTTAGTCGGTTATTTTTTATTTTTCATAAAAGTACTTGGCGACTTAGATTGCTGACCTAGTCGCTCGAAGGTTTTGACGGTGTAGAGTGAGTATACATGTGTGCATCCACCCACAGGATTAAATGTGCCTTCATGTATGTGATTATCCAAGTACGTTTTTTAAAAGAATACTAGTCACGGCATATATCCACACCATACCACCGTACCAAGAGTGAAGCAGGAAGCTGCTCTGGTAGCCTGGCTTCTAGGAGGTTTTCCATGCATGAGACCGTGGCGAAATGGTCAATCATTAGGTGGCAAGTAGCAGGTGGTGACCGGAGGTTCTGAACATCATCGACCGGTCAGCGCGTGAGTAAACGTCCATCAGCTCTATGCACATATATCAAGTCGTGTTTTTGCTAATCTAAGTTTACTCCCAGAATAGCAGTAGTATATATCATATAACTGCGTGCTGAGCACACAATACCCAAGCTAGCCGCCCCAGCTCTAGAACAATATGAAAAATCCCAGCTCTTATTACTTGGGTGTTTGGTTCAAGGGACTAAATTTTAGTCCTTAACACATAGAATGCTTAGTTACTAATTAAAAGTATTAAACATAACCTAATTATAAAACTAATTGCACAGATGGAGACTAATTTGCGAGATGAATCTAGTTTATGATTTGATAATATGATGCTACGGTGAACATGTACTAATGATGGATTATTAATTGGGCTCAATACATTTACCTCGCGAATTAGCCTCCATCTGTATAATTAATTTTATAATTATCTTATATTTAGTCCACTTAATTAGCATCTGAAGATTCGATGTGATAAAGATTAAACTTTAGTCCATAGAACCAAACACCCTTACTAGAAATCATTTCAGTTAGTTATTGAGCTAGGGAGGGCCGTTGGCGCTCGCCAATTTCGGCGCCCCTACAAAACTCCATCTGCACGTTCCGTCACGGAGACGGAGAGTTGTGGGTCGCGATCGTAGTAGCTGCAAGAAGCAAACAGTGGTGAAACGCAACGAAACAATACGAGTGGCCCGCCACGGCCTCCAGCGCATGTGCACGGTTAAGTGTCGGGATCAGCATGGAGTGCCATGGAAAGGGAAGGTAGGCCGGTGCGGGGCCCAACTTCGCCGACGATAAGCAAGGCTCACAGTTCAGAAACAGCCAAGAACCTAACATTCCTCCTCTGCTGAAAAACAGATGATGAATGCACAGGCTGACAGACAGTCTCGACCGAGTTAGGAAAATATCTCGAACTCAAGATGCAGATTGCGGTGTCTTTTTCTTATTTTGTCCTCTTTAGTGGCAAAAAAATTGTTGAAGCTAAATTCTGATGGAGGAAAAGAGTCTGTTCTGGTACATTAACTACTGTAAAAAATTATGATTCTTCTCCCGTAAGGAAGACACATTTCGAAACTGCTATTTCTTCTTTTCTCTCCCGGCCAAGTTTCGACCCTGTCCCATCGGCTTGGCTTGTCCACCCAACCAACGCTGGGTCCAGTGCTGCATAGAAACTACCTACGCCAAATCTTTGGGCCCAATCCAACCTCCGACCTCTCCCGCACCGCGTCGGCCCAACTCCGGACCCGTCTTCTTCTTCCTCCGTTTCTCTCCTAGTCTCCACGAACCGCCGGAGGGCAGGCAGGACCCTCTCTCTGGTCTCTGTAACTCTCCCTCCGTGGGGGGTAGTCAGAGCTCCTACGTCGGACCCGGATTCAGAGTACCGCCCGTTGCCGTCCGACAGGTGTGCACGCACGTGAATCCGATCCCTGTGCTCGTGACATGGAACGCTCGGCATGATGAAGGCTGGGCGCTCGGATTCAGATCGAGAAACCGGCCTGTGCTGTCAGCCGTTGACGCAGCCATCGCCATGCCGGCGAGAAAGCGACTGAGCGCAGCGCACCAACGGGCGGGCGCAACGCAAGGTGTTGCCTTGCCAGCCGGAGCCGAGCTGCCCACCCGGCCTACTCCCTTCGTGGCTTTGTCCGAATTGCCTGCTATCTGATTCTCTTCTTCCTGGCCACGGGAGGCCTCGATCCGCGAATCACACACACTTTTTTTATTAGTCGCTAAAAGTGGCTAATCCATCACGGCGTCATCACCACTCACCACCCGAGATGACGTGACACGACACCACGAATGAGCGGAAAGCTCAAGATTCGGTTGCCCTTTGTTTTGTTTGGCAAAAGTGATGGATACTGCTGTCGTTGCGTAGACACGTACGTGGAGCACGCGCACGTGTTACCCGCTGATGAAAGGTCTACACGCGTGTGTTACGTTACATGGTGAAGCTTGCTAGCGCCAACAAGTACTTCTACTCAAGCACACACGCTCTCCCTCCCTACCTGACACTACTTCTGAACCGAACCCGTTCTTCCCCTTTATCACATATAACCCACTTTTTTCCTGCCAGGTTCATACCATGAACAAATTAAGATCACACAAGAGGCGCGCAAGCACGCCGCGGGCGCACACGTCGTTGTCGGCGACGGCGACGGCAACTGGGAGGGACCAATCGGCGAGCTCAAAAGTGTTGGGTGCTGCCGCGGCCAGATGACGAACCGCGGCGTACCTGATCCGCTGCCCGGGATCGACGGTGATTCTCATCTCCTGGTCCTGGCTGTTGCGTGCGGCTAGCTCCCGGTTGCCCCTGGCCCTCCACCTCAAGTTCCCGACCGGGGCTGTTTGGTTCCCCGAGGGTCCTGTCACATCGAATATTTCAATATATAAAATTAACTGCACAAGACTAGGGCTTATTCACGAGATCTATTAAGCCTAATTAATCCATAATTAGCACATGTTTACTGTAGCATCACGTAGGCTAATCACGCACTGATTAGGTTTAATAGATTAATTAGGTTTAATAGATTCGTCTCGCGAATAAGCTTAGGGGTCATGGAATTTGTTTTATCATTAGTCTATGTTTAATACTCCTAATCACGCGTCGGGCATCTTGGACGGGCCCTCACTGGGCTCCAAATTTTTTCCATATATACACAGGATCTTGATTACCTGGCATGCAAACAAAAAGTAATAGCATTTAATTACTTGCAACGTTTCCATGGATGAAGTTATTAGTCCATATCAAGGTTTTAAATAGCCGGCTATAGCTGCCGCTAAACCTGGCTATAGGTGCTAGGAAGGGCAGCCGCTATGGTATTTAGCACGCTAAGCATCGGCTATAGCCCGTTAAACGCCGTAGTGGCAGCTCTACCGCTAAACGTCTTAGCCGGCGATTTAAAATTATGGTTCATATACGATGTTCAATAGCTAGCACCAAATTAAACTCTCACATAGCTAGTCGTCGAACTCGGCCGAGCATCTTCTATTTCTATCTACAATATGAGGAGCGGTGGCGGCCTAGAGGTCCTGACCATCGTGCTCCTCGTGGCGTTTGGAGTCCTATCGATTCATGCACACTGTAAATTATATATATTCAAGTGGAACCCCAATAATTTTGGAAAAAGACTGGATCGTGTTTTCAACAGATGATAGATGCACTGTACAATGCATGCGAGCGAGTATGCTGTAATTTTCGTCTCCGCATCTTTTTTTAAGAAAGTTTGGGCTAAGTTCACCTCCCTTCGTTCCTACAAATTAGCTTCTCACGCAATTTTATTGGCCGGCCGATTGCATATATATAGACGAGGCCCAATCTTAGCTCTGTACCCAGTTCATTCCCCGGCCGGCCTAACTTTGGCTAATTCCCAATTCATTCCCCGGCCAATCTTACGTCTCCCTCCAAGGCTCTAGCTGTCAGATTCTTTTGCTTGGTCACATGCATCTAGTTTTTCACTTGCTTGATTCTTCTATACATGCTTCCTCCATTTCAAATTGCAGGCCACGTAAATTTTTCCTCATTCTCTCGGAACGTATGCTGCTTGGTGTTTTACTTAATTTGCTTGCCCTAGTTTAATTTATTACCATATTCCTAAAAGCAACTCCAACAATAGCCCCTACTTCAGGATCCCTACTTTCTAAGTAGGAACTCCCACTTTTTAGGGGCTAGTTTTTTACATGTAACTCCAGCAAAGGTCCCTACTTTCTAGCCCCTACTTATTTTTCTCTGCTATTTCCACGCATCCTCTTTTATACTATTCATTTTACACAACAACAATTCAAACTCAATTATTTGTATTGCATATAAATAAACCGTCAGCAAGCATAAGAATTTCAATGATATCGTCATAGTCATCCTCTTCCTCCCCAAATTGAGAAATGATGTCATCATCATAGGAGAAGACCATGGCAAGCTGCACATCATATGAAACTATAAGTGAACTGAAATACAAATGGCATGCTACACAAGCATATACAGATTATACAATGGTGTAAGCCACAAGGAAAAAAATAACACACAATTCAGAGCACTAGTTCAGACTCCACATACACTGAAATTCAGAGCAGTTGTTCAGAGCACACGTAAACTGAAATTTAAAGTTCAGATACACTTCTGAAAGCAAGAAACAGCCTTTCTATTGTTTCTGAACCTAAATGCAAATACTCATCTATCACTGTGCATATATTCATAAACAGAGAAACTAAACAGATGAGCTAAATAGACAGAAGATATATAGGTTGTTGATCAGTCTTTAGCAGTTAATAGCAAATATTTCATTTCCGATTTTAGTTGACAAAGAGCTATACAATCTTTAATCCTATTAATACCAAAAATTGATGTTAATTTAACAAAGAATTGCTCTCAGATTCAGTTACAAGAAGTAATAATCTCTATCGAACATGCTCTGAATGTTTCACTAACAGGTACAGTTTCAAGTGAAAAAGAGTAACAGGTTATTCCTATAGTCAAATTCAGATCACAACAAGTAGTAAAAGACTCAACAATTATGGTGCACAGGCACTTTGTGATCTAATCTTATTCAATTGTAGCGCACAAGCACAACACATATGTCTTCTCGATTAAAAAAGAGAAAAAATTCTCACCTTGACAGCCTATGGCGTGCAGCACTGCCCAGATAGGCATTGAAGTGCAAACCTGCTTGAGCACAAGCTTGGGGAGGAGCTTTACATCGGTCGGGGAGGGATTCTTGACCGCAAGCATTGGGAGATGGCTCCGTCGTTGAGGGCAGCAAATCGCGGCTGGGAGGGGCAAGGATTTGCGGAGTATGGAGATGGGGGGCGCAGGGATCGAGGGCCACACCGTCAGCACGGCCGATCAACGCGGCTGGGAGGCAGCCGAGCTCGAACGGCGACGGTGGCGATGCCGAGTGACTGGATCCGTCGGCTCTCGCCTGGGATTTCAGCCGGCGAGCTCTCGAGGCAGGACAGCAACGGGCGGGCAAGACCTCGTGGACAGTGGGAAGGGCGGAGGAGCGCGGGATGGGGCGGCTGCCGGCAGTGGAGGAGGCCGACGGTGGCGGCGCCATGCTCGCACGGCAAGAAGAAATGAGCCTGTGCGGGTGGAAAATCACCGGAACGACCGAGTAGGGATGAATTTGAGGTGTCTTTTAGGGCGCGTTTGGTTCGTTTCCAGGCTTGTATACGTGAGACGGGCTGAGCTCAGCCAGGCTAAGTGCACGCGACACATTATGTTTGGTTGATTGTATCTGTTAAGCCTGGTTGAGACGAGATGTTGTTTGGTTGCCTGCGTGAAGATATGTCGCACGAGACAAAAAAGCATTAAATAATCATCACCATGATATTTATTTTACATACTTATACTATAATAGTCTTTATTTATCTTATTATACCTTAATAATTATTTAAAATATATTAATATCCTTAGGGCTTAGCTTAAGGATCCAACAACGCTGAAGGCATTTATTTTTGTGCTAGAAATTGTAAACGTAGACCTAATGTTAACTTTAAGAAGACAAAATAACATATTGATTAGCAAGCATCAGGTCTCAAAAACTCAGAGAAGCTGACAGCATTCAATATGGCAAAACAAAGATGCAGAGAGGACATTTGTCTCACTTACTGAGCTCGGTGATTCTTCAATTTTCTAAAGGTCTGTCAAAAGAAAATGGAAGCAGTTACATCTCAAATTACAAGTCACGATCATAAACATCCTTTTATCCAAGATTGGTGACTCGCTAGTTACGACCCAGCAGCAGGTACTGCAAGTTTTGTTTATGGATAGTTACGACCCAGCAGCAGGTAATGATCATAAACTCCTTGGAATGAATTTAGCCCACTATTTAGATAACCAAATTGTCTGAATGGTTATTTTTTTGGATTACAGTTTGCAATTGTTACTTAAGGATGTATGCTTATTCCCTTTGATGCGACTGACACCTCCCAGTTCAATAACAGAATTAGCTTTATTTTTTCTTCTCTTGACTACCATCCAGATGAAAACACATGAACAATGAATGCAAATGTATACAGATAACCAAATTGTCTGAATAGCCAAATGACACCTCCTAGTTCAATAATGGAATTAGCTTTATTTTTTCTTCTCTTCATTAACATCCAGATTAGCGCATGAACAGTGAATGCACATGCAAACAGTAACCCCAAAATTCTGTATCTAAGGCGTTTTTCATGAACGGGCAGACATTTTTCGGAACATGAACAATTTCACCGTTGCGGTAGTAGGTAGTCAGCAAGACCGTCACAAGTCAGAACCAAATTAAACCTAGAGATGTGAAACATATGAGCTCATCAGCAACAAATAAAAGTGGCTTCCTCTACCAAATCTAACTGACAGCTATTAACCGATTTTCATCAGGCAAAGCACCTGAAAACATCTAGCTATTCATGGTTTTTGTGCACACATCCACATACAAGGGAGCCAGAATACCTGAACCTGACGTCGTCGGAGACCTTGATCCTCTCGGACTTGAAGAAGCGGGAGAGGAGCACGGCTTGGGTAACCGCGTCATCGCTGCGCTCGGCGGCGAGGCGGGTCGCGGGGATGACCTGGCACGACTCGTCCCCGCCGGCGCTAGGCCCGGGGTGGGCGCCGCCGCCGGGGCCGTGGCCGCCAGGCTGCCTGGCCTTCTTCTTGCCCTTGCGGGAGGCGGGGCAGGTCCAAACGCTGTTGCCGCCATTCCTCTTGGACTTGTTGCTAGGCGACGTCGGAGGCGCGAGGATTCGTTGATCCCGTTGTCCTCGCCATCGCCAGAGCGACGCGAGGCGGAGGCGAGGGGCGCGAGGGCGGGGTTGTCGGCGTCGGTGAGAGGAGGGTGGGGGCGGGGAGAGATCGGACGGAGGAGAGAGAAGGGCGAGGTGCTGATTGGAGGATGGGCAGGAGAGGCTGTGGGCAGCGTCGCGCTAATTGGGAAGGAGAGGTTATCGCGGAGAGAAAAGGCGAGAATGGGGAGGAGTAGGCCTGGCCATTCAGTTCTAACTTCTAATCGAAAGGTTCGGTTACTCGTTTCCTACGCAAATTCGATCCGCTGCCGCCGCGCCCTCCTGTGGCCGCACGCTGCCACCGCCGCCCCGTCCCGTGGCCGCGCGCTGGCGCCGCCGTCCCGCCGGGAGGAAGGGAGGGAAACAGGGGCCGGGCGTGGCGCCGCCGCCCCGCGGGGAGGAAGGGAGGGAAACGGCGGCCGGGCGTGGCGCCGCCACGCCGGAAGTGAGGGAGGGAGACAGCGGTCGGGCGTGGCGCCGCCGCGCCGGGAGGGAGGGAGACGGCGGCCGGGCGTGGCGCCGCCACGCCGGGAGTGAGGTAGGGAGACGGCGGTCGGGCGTGGCGCCGCCGCGCCGGGAGGGAGGGAGACGGCGGCCGGGCGTGGCGCCGCCGCGCCGAGAGGGAGGGAGGGAGACGGGGGCAGGCGCTGGGCGGCCGGGGTCGGCAAGCCGCGAGTGCCGGCCGGGGGCGGGCGCTGGGCGGCAGCGGGAGGAAGGGCGGGCAGGCGGCTGGCGCTGGGAGCCTGGGACTGGGGGTGTGGGGTTCACCCCTAGGGTTTGCCGTCTGGTGGTGTGGCCCGAGTGGCCAGTTTGGGCTCGTGCTCTATTGGGCTTAAGTTAATTTAGCGAAGTTTATTAGTTTCGATTCTATCGGACCGAGAACCGACCAAATTAACCGGTTAATTTCGGTTTCTGAGAAATAGGAACCGATTTTTCTCGGTTCCGGTTTCGGTTCTTTCGGTTCTGTCCTCGGTTGTCGGTTCTCGAAACGCGGAAGCATCAACTATTTTTAAGTCAGATAATATATTCTATTAGGTAAGGTAAAAACTAAATGGAGAGAGGCCTCTCCATTTAGGGCGTCGGGGTAAACTTTAGTCCCATCACATTGAATGTTTGGACACCAATTAGAGGTGTTAAATATAGGCTAATTACAAAACTCATTGTATAAATGGAGGCTCATTCGCGAGACGAATCTATTAAGCCTAATTAGTCCATGATTTGACAATATTATGCTACAGTAAAATTGTGCTAATGATGGATTAATTAGGCTTAATAGATTCATCTCGTGAATTAGTCTCCATTTATGGAATTAATTTTACAGTTAGCTTATATTTAGTGCCTCTAATTGCAATGCAAATATCCGATATGATCTGGACTAAAAATTAGTCCCTGGATCCAAACACCCTCTTAGTCTAAGAAGAGCCCTCAAACTTTCTTAAAATGGAAAGTCTAATCCCACCAGATTTCCAAAAGGAAAAATTATTATTGTTACCTTAAAAGTAATATAATTTTACAATCCAATGTTAAGAAAGTAATTTGTACTCTGTGGAAATTATAAAAAGTAACTTAGTGGTACATTAATATTAGAAAACATAGCTTTTCTGATCCTGCTTTATACTTTATGAAAATTAAGAAAAAGTAATATTGTAGTATATGAAGTTTAGAAAAAATAACTTTCTAGTGCGTGACAGAAAGTAACTTGTACACATAATATGAAGTAACTTGTGACTAGTTTATATGGCAGAGGAAATATGATTTAAATATATTCAAGTGCAATCTTGTTTCGAAGCTCTTGTTAAAATGAACATAATGGTATAATCAAATTTTGATTTGGATATACGATCATGAAACTATTGATTTTTTTTAAGTTGAAATTGATCATGCAATGTAGGGGAACGGTGGGAGGAAGTCACGTTATTTTTTGACACGTGCAGACGCACGCATCGTGCGGGAGGGGGAGATAAGTTATTTCCATTTACGCAGTTGGATAAAAATAGAAAGTGTTAGGAGCTCTCCGGCTAACGCTAAACGGAGAGACCTCTCCGCGACTCCGCGTGGATGCATCTCGACCGGTTTTGCCGTAAGCCCGTAATACTGGGGGTTGTTACGTTACGTATAGTAGGATGCCACATCCACTCCTACCGCTACGAGGCCGGCAAACCGGTTGGTGGCAAACCGCGAAAGTGATGGGCTGGTAGCTCGACGCGGCTGGTGGTATTCACTGCTGCAGCCGGATTTTCCACCCCAGCCAGTTCCATGTGAGCACCTCTCCCGTCCACTACCTCAAGGAAGAAGCCCAGGCAAAACCGCCAATTTCTAAGATCCAGTCCGGCAGTCCATATGCAGATGGCTCCAACAACAAAAGCCGCCGGTTTTGATGCCTCATCCGCACATCCACAGCAACGGCCAAGGGCACTAATGACAGGCAAGGTCGTTGGCTTGAAAGAATCAATTAGCGAGATAACATTATGAGTTTTCCTTTGATTCAATTTAGGAGCATTTGATTTGATCAACTAACATCCATGCTGTTTCTGCAGCAATGGAAAGGAGAGAAGCAGAGCTGCTGCTTCCTGCTGCCTCAGCAGCGTTCCGTAGCCTCCACCACTACATCAATCTTGTGTAGCGCAAGCAATTGGCTCACAAGGATGTGTATCCACAACTTCTAGGTAATCAGCCAAATTGATCAACCTGCCAAAGTTTGGTGATTGGTGATCTTCTTCATTTGCGTTCGCACCCCTTACATGTTTGATGAAATGTCAATATACCATATGCTACATTTTTATTCAGTTTTAGTTCTAAATGGAAGACACATTTTCTTAAATGTAATTATGTAGGAGCAGAGCATATTTTGCAAGAGCACATGTACAACTTGGATAAGGAGTACTGATTCAAAACCTTGGGGTGTTGTATGGCAGGGACTAAACTGATGATGAGGACAAGATAACTGTTCTAGAGTTGACAAGGGCAATGAATATGCTCAGGTCAAATTTAAACAAAGAACAATCAACATGGTCTTGGTCTTGATTTGCATGCTTCGGGGACCGCTTGCGAATCCATACTAACCCATCTGAATTTAGGAGTCATTCCAGGGTCAAATTTAACAAAGAACAAATCAACATGATCTTGGTCTTGATTTGCATGCTTGGGGACCGCTTACGAATCCATGCTAACCCATCTGAATTTAGGAGTCATTCCAGGTTAAAATGTACACCATTTAACTTATGCACAAAACCAAAGGACAGTGAAGTGACCTCAACGTACTCCTTATCTTAACACACTGATCTTCCTTTTGTGTTGTCAGAAGAGGTCATAATTCGGTGGGCAAAATTAACATCACAAGCAGCACTATGCTTCGGTTCCTACCTTCTTTTATGTTCGTTGCAAGTTATTTGTGCCCCTATTATTATAGTTTGTTCTGTTGCTCCTGTTTTTATTGTTTTCTTCTACACTAGCTTACTCTCAATGCATTGAATTACACCAGCGATCAGAGAGGCCTACAACATTTCTTTGGATTATAGGGGTCATGAACATTGCAGAAAGACATCTGTTCTGAACGTTTGGTATGTCGGTTTCATTCATAGAATACTTGACCTTATCAAAATCTCAATTCAGACTGTAAAAACGTGAAAATCCAATGGGCTGGCGCTCCAAGAGGGCGCGGCAAAGCCGCGCTGGTGTTTCTAGTGGACATGATCCGCGGGCAGTCGCTCAACTCGCTCCCGGTCCCCCGGGAGGGCCACAGCGAGCCAAGAGCAAGGCGGCACGTGTATGGTGGGAGCACGGGTCGGATAACGTAGCTAGGGGCTGTGATTTCGACGTGTGCTGATGGGCGCGGTGGGGCAGGCCAGCGCCGCTGCTTCTGCGTCGTGTCCTGCCTGCTCCGGCGCGCTGCCGCTGCGTAGGACAAGAAGCCAAAGCCAGACGCGGCGGCCGGGGACGGACTAGGAGGGCAAGGTCGCTGCAAGCACCCTCCCGCCACGACGCGGATGCCCAGCCCAGGCCGCGCCACGGTAGGCTCGCTCTCCCGCGCACCGAGCGGCGCGACCTGCCAGCTGCCGGCCGTAAAACTAGCTATCCGCGGCGCCACCCACGCGCGTGCCCAGCCACAGCGCCGAGCAGCAGGGTAGTAGTACGTAGCGAGAGCGTGAGCGGCGACGAGGCTTCTTGACGCCGCCTCGACCGGTGCACCCGTTCACGGACTGTGGTCTGCGCCACGGGTTACGGACTCCCGCAGGAACCCCGTAATTGACCTGTAGTGGTAGTAGTACTTTCCGCTTCGCCGGAGGCCGTCATCGAACGTACGTACGGAGTACTACTCCACAACGCAAGAGGTCGCTCGCTCGCTTAAAGAGCCAGGTGGTACAGCGGCAGCAGCAATGTTCATCTTCGCTGATAAACAAGAGGGAGAATACTATTTATGGCAGCAGAAAACGACAAAGGCTGATGCTGCAGCCCTGATAGCGTACCGTGGGCCGCCACGCGTGCCCGGGGGTGATGCGGACAGAGCACGCCGCGTCGTCGCCCCTCGCCGCGGAAGCGACGGAGGGGGCCAGGCCAGGGGTCGCCGTCGCCCCCCTCCCCTCATTTCTTTTTTTTGAAGGGCCCCCCTCCCCTTATTTACCCCAAATAGTACTAGTAATAAGATAATAAAAGATGGCGCCAATCGGCGACCTCAATGTGTTGTGTTCTCCCCCCGTCTGCACGCGCGCCGTGGTGGCAGGCGAGCTACGCTACGCTACGCTACCCACTACTCTATCGGTCGGTCCCTGATGCAAGCAGGACGATCCCTTTCTTCTTCTGGACTAGTAGATTTAGATTACTTCATACTTGTTCTTCTTCTTTGACCAGAGGAGGATCACGCCCTCCTGCACGCACGATCAGCAGGGACGGCATCAGCGTTACTGAAACCTGAAGCAAGGCAGCAGGCCTACACTACACGTGTCCTTGCTAGCACTGCCCAAACCAGGAGCAGCAGGTGGTGAACTTGATAAGGAAATCAAGCCCCGCGCTGCTGCCTGAAAACGTACGCGCCGCGCTGCCGCTGCGCGCAGTGCCAGCGCATCGCCACGGCGCGGGCGCCCGGGCACGCGTGGACCCCTAGCCGCTCGCTCGCGCCCCGGCCTGCCTCGGGGGGCGGCGGCAGCCAACGGCCGGTGCCCGCGCGTCGCATGCCTGCCGCCAGGCCGACGTGGCGGGCGCGGAGGACCGCACGTGCCCGGGGCCAGGGCGCGGCAGCTGACGAGGCCTCCGGGTAATGGGCAAACTCGGCGCGCCCTAGGCTGGAACTGGCCGTTCGGGTCGCCGAGGAGGCAGCGGGCAGCGGGGCCACGCTGAAGTGGAAACGCATTCTTGAGCCAGTAGACAGCAGGGGAGCAACTAGCTGAAATTTCCCCCAAATGAAACACGCAATGCGACCCGGAAGGAACGCGACCTCAATTCTCGACTCGAGATCCTCCATCGCTTCTTTTCTACCCAAGGATCCCGCGGTCCGGCGCCCGTGCAGAATATTTTCCCCATCCAATGCCCGTGCGAACTTGTGGCTGCGGGGCGCGCCACGGAAGGCTCCGGGCCTGGGACACGCGTCGGGCCTGACTTGGCAGCTGTCCCTCTCGCCCCGCTGCTCCCGCACCCCGCACCACTAGTATATCATGCGGCTCGCCGCCCTCCTCCGCCTTGCCATCTCGGGCTCCGGCACACGGCACTCGCCTCCCCACCTTTCCCTTTCCGCGCCCACCGCCGTTGCCGCATATAGCAACCCAGAATCCGGATAGCCTAGCCACGCCGTCGGCGGCGGCGAGTATATATACACCCATCCAGTCCAACGACGACTCTCTGGCCTCCTTCCCCGTGGCCCGTGGTGGTGTTGACGGGAGGGACCGCGTGATCGATCAGGTAGCAGCTAGCTAGCAGGCGCGCCACCGTATTCTTTCTCCCCGCCATGGCGAGCGTGGACGCGGCCGGGGTGGCGCCGTTCGTGGCCAAGACGTACCGCATGGTGGACGACCCGTCCACGGACGCCGTCATCGCGTGGGGCCGCGACAGCAACAGCTTCGTCGTCGCCGACCCCTTCGCCTTCTCGCAGACGCTGCTCCCCGCGCACTTCAAGCACTCCAACTTCTCCAGCTTCGTGCGCCAGCTCAACACCTACGTACGTCGTCGTCGTCGCCCCCTCCGAAGTTGCTGTCGAAACTGCTTAATTTGCCTGTGTTCTTCTTCGATCAGCCGATCTGACCTGTCGTCGTTCGATGCTTCGTCTCTACCCGCAGGGCTTCCGGAAGGTGGATCCGGACCGGTGGGAGTTCGCGCACGTCTCGTTCCTGCGCGGGCAGACGCACCTCCTGCCCCAGATCGCCCGCCGGAGCGGCGGCGGCGGGAAGCGCAAGGACGACGGCTCCTGCGCCGCCGGCGCCGCGGCGGACGAGGACGCGGTGGCCATGGAGGTGGTCCGGCTGAGGCGGGAGCAGCGGGCCATCGAGGACCAGGTGGCCGCCATGTGGCGCCGCGTGCAGGAGACGGAGCGCCGGCCCAAACAGATGCTCGCGTTCCTCCTCAAGGTCGCCGGGGACCCGCAGGTGCTGCGCCGCCTCGTCTCGTCCACGGCGGCCGGCGCCGGCGGCAACGGGAGCGACGCCGCCGTCGGGTTCGCAGCGGGGCCGGCGGAGGACGGCGCCGCCGGGGAGGTGGCGAAGAGGGCGCGCCTGCTCCTCGACGACGCGCCGGTCTACGGCGCCGGCGGCAGCGACGCCGCCGCGGACTTGGGCGGGTTCTACGGCGGCGCCGGCGAGGACGTCGGGTTCGGCGGCGAGGCCGGCGGGTACCTGCAGCCGCCGCCGTACGTGTTTCCCGTGAACAGCGGCCACTGATGGCGCCATGGCGACGACGTACCGCGCCTCGATCGGCGGTCGCTGGCGTCGGTTTTTTTTTTCGTCGCGTGCGTGTTCCGGTGCCACCTGCCCTCGCGAATTGCCTGGGCAGATGGCAGCGGCGGACGGTGGCGGAGGCTCGTCCAGCAAGGCACGAGCTCGATCCTCGACCGGGCTGGTAGCCTGGTGCTTCAGGTCGCGTCGCGTGTACGGGCAGGCGTGCGTGGAACCGGAATAATAAGAGGCTGTAAAAGTGTGAAGCCTCGGTCGTTTAGGCAGGTTTAGGTAGGTCATCATTGTTCTTCCCCAGTGATGTGAATACCACACAGCAGTAGTGCCTCCAGTCCCGACCCTCGCACAGTCGCGCGCTCCAGATGTCGAAATGAGTGTTGGCATCGAGCACGGACGAACTGCCATCCCATGCCGTGCACAATTTGATTCGAGTCACTGACATGGCCAGCACGGCGGCGCCGGCAAGCAGCGCCGCTCGCCGGCCGCGCCCGCGCCACGAAGCAGCGACCGCGCGCGTCCCGGCGGTGCCGTCAAGCTGCCGCGCCGTGCGCCCGTCTGAGTCGCGCCGCGTTGGTCGGCGCCGTCGGTCGCGGCGCAGCGCATTTGGGCCGTAAGAGGGCTCTATAATATTTGGGCCGTATTGACTCGGGCCTTTAGACGAACATCTTTGAGCCGGTCTGATACTTAGGGCCTCGATACAAACAGGCCCTTAAAGATCTTGCCCTCCACATCTTTTTTTGTTTTTTTGTTTAAAAGATGCTGTCCTAATTATTCCTTCCCGATCGTAATCGACACGTTCCCGTTTGAATTATTCCGTTCCCGATATCCCGTATTACCGGTTTTGTTTTCCCGTCCGGCCTTCCTGTTCCCGTTTCCGTTTCCGGCAAAAAAATACGGGAGCGGGAACGATTAAGACCTTTTCCCGACCGTTCCCGATCGTTTTCATCCCTACTCACGGGGTTTCTCACCGGCGTCGACGCCCAGGTGGACGACGCCACGGGCGGCGACGGTGTCCGTGCCGCCTGTCCCGAACCCGTCGGGTGGCAGTTTGCTGAGTGATGACCGGATCGCGACGTCGTGCCTAGTACTCGGTCTTAGGTGTGTTCGTAACTTCGTGTTCAGTGGTGTTCGAATCAGTAGCTGCCCTCCCACCCAGCTGAAAAGCTCGAGCTGGCACGGAGCTCGGCGAGAAGAGCGCGTACCCAAATTAAAGGTTATCATTGAGCAAAACTTATCAGGTGATCACAACGGGAGTTCCAAAATTTCGGTTTGCAGTGTGGGACAACATCCATTTGATCGCTGCTGCTGGAGCCGGCGGGCCACGCGGCGCCTTTGCCTGTTTGGGCAGCACTCCCGGCCCGAGCTCCGTTTTCTGGCTGGTGTTGTAACAAGGCTTGGGCCTTACGCTGGTTCAAAAAAAAAGGCTTGGGCCCTCAAGGGAAAGATTGTGAAGGCCCACTTCTTGAAAGGCCGCTCTTGTGCCCAAGCCTACACCCTAGCCGGCGGAGCCTCTTTTCCTCTGGAGGCGGAGGGGTAGTTCGTTCTTCGTTGTCCTGTGCCTCGTCGCTCACAGTTAGCCAGCCACCACCTCCCTCGCGAGATCCTTGTCGTTCAGGGACAAATCCTGACTGCGCAGGGAGGAGGACGGAGGGTTCAGGCGGCGGAGCTCCGGCAGCGGACATGGCTACGAGATTGTGAGGTAGGGCTGGCTAGGATCAACCTGGGATTGGGTTTCTTGGAGGAGGTCAGGAGGACGGTGGAGAGAGAGAACCGCAGCTGGAAACCCACGCGGGGGAGCTAGGCACTGAATCTCTGACGTCCTTTTCGTGTGCAACGGCGTGAGAATTTGGCAAGAATTGCTTTACCTTGCCCATGGCTCCGTATGACAACCACGGAAAATTAATAATTCATTTTCTTACCGAGTAAACTGCCAACCGTCAAAGGTAACTCGGGCGAAACAGATTCGTGCCAGATAGAGATCTCACAAAATCATGTTGTAAAGCTCATGTTACAATACCGTGATGGAAAACTCAGTGGCATGCATGAATTCAAACGTCTTTAGCTGGCATCTATATCAAATTATGTATCCTGCAGAGTCCAGACGACAAAATATATCACACCACAAGGCCAGTGATCATTTGTGCCGGGGGTCGAACAGGATTGTGCTAGTAGTTCTTAAAACTACCAGGAACCTTCCGCTAGCACAGATGCATATCTATCCCTAGCGCCATCTTTCTTTTACCCTTTCTGATACATCACCTCCTTTTGGCACCCTTCACATCTAGAGTATCCAAGAATAAGTTAATTGTTCACAGATTTTCATGTACTTGGGTTTTTAAGCTAAATTGATCGATCCATAAAACTCCATAGGATGGGGTTCTACCACTGCACATGGAAACAATTTTTAATGAAACTTTCCTTTTTAGCTGGTTGCGGGCAAAATTAGAATGGCATTCGTTTTTAGAACGGAGCTACTAGTTATAGGCATCGTGCATGTAGTAATATACTATTACACAGCAAAATAGCCATGTAATCACTACATAATGAAGCAGCAGTTAATTGATTATAGGCCCGATTTACTGCCTCTAGAGATGGACAAGCAAGTGCATTGCCAGCCTGCTCCTGTACCTGTGTCGGTGTAGCGAGATCGAGGCGCGCCAATGATCATTCAACAGTGGCTATGAGTAGGAGTTCTGCGGCCGGCGACATCCGAATCTGCTTTAGTGTCCTTATCTATCCAAATACATTGAACATTCTACTGGCAGAATCTTAAGGGGATTGAAATAGTCGTCAGTCATCACCTTAGGTTCTGTTTTGTCCAAGATAAAATGTGGACTGTACACAATACACTTTGAGAAGGAATAGCTAGTAAGCCTTTTCATTCAGTAATATCATAAATTTTCAGATCTGTATGTGTGTGTTCATATGAAAACATGTCTTTTTTTATCGTCAAGAGAAGCAGAGCAATCTCTTGATGATAATAAAATTATCCTAAATCTTTTGCAACTAGAAATTTAAGTTAATTAGAGCATAACTTAGCTGGTAGGATTTTTTGTGCTGGAACCTGGCCATCCGGGTTGGAGTCATCGATTCGGCACATGTGCTCGTATTTTTCTAGAATTATTCTAAGATTCAACCGGCTATATTTTTTGAGTGGTAGGCAACATGCCCGCCGACAGCGATGCGCCTATTGCGACTTCATCAGATATACCGATAAACAAAAGCCTACGTAGCAATTCCAACGCTATGCCTTGAACCACTCGACCATCTCTCCTGCATAATCTTATTATTTGTCAGAAACTGGACAGGGTTGCGTGCATATATTCATAGGGTGCTCATATATAGGAATAGGGTTGTGTGCATACATTGATATGGGTAAGTATGCGTTCGTGTATATGAGCGTCTATATATATACCGTGTTTTGAAAATAAGATACATAGAAAAAATTGATTTCAAAACCATAAGCATACCTGCAAAGTGACAAATGAAAGTGAATATACCATATTGGAGTGTTAGGATTTGCATGGTGCTATCCTACATGACACTGCCACTTTTATTGAAACTGATCATGTAAATGAACTCGACCTGATATCGACCCACGGCATTGTACTTTGGAGATTTAGAGTACACGTAACCAGTGGGAGAGAGAAAAATCAGATTGTCCATATGCTTCCTCTTCCTCCAGATTCACCTCCTCTCCCTCATATTTTTCGTGAGTGTGGGGAGTTCTCGTCCCTTTGGATCCACCCCCATGCATTTAGTTATTTACAAAAGATTTTCCAATTATTAGTTTTACCTCATCAAACTATTTGTTAATTTACATACATCCATTCTAAAGATAAGCTCAACAATCATACAAAACCCATAAATAAAGTGTACGCCAGTCGCAATACGGCTGTCTCGACCATTCTTCATTACACACTGTCGGTTTTCCCCGGTCATCGATCGCAGCAACAAAGAATGCGGCTGTGGTATAGAACCATGTTCAACCAAGAAAGGTACGTGACGTTGACATGGGCATCGAGCCATCTTGAACTATTCTTGTTGCATGTTTGCAGGGTCTGGCCGGTCCCATGTAGTAGTGCTGCAAAAGGGGAGAAATTAAAAGGCAGCCAAATGCGCGTGAGGAAATTGGAAAAGGGCAAAAGCTACTACTGCATCTTACTCAGACTTCACTAAATATATATATGTTATCAACTTTTCTTTGAAACTAGATGCCTTATAAGAAGAACTTTTCTGAAGGTGACCGATCCAAAGATATCCAATCTAGTTTTACACTACTGGTTACAAAGTGCATAGCTTTCGATAGCATAGAGTCTGATCAAGTATGGGCCCACTTGTCAGGACTGGAATCTACTTTGCACCCACCCCTTAAAGCTTTGTGGGCCTCTACGCGTATGATATAGCTGTACTCAAGTTTGTGCTTACGGCACTGCTAGCATCCGAACGTCCGATCAGAATTTTTCCATCAGATGGTCCGTCGCAATATTGATAAATAATAGTTGCAACATCAAAAAAATATATATACAAATGACTCTGATATCTGATTCGAGGATAAAAAATTCCCACTGCAACATAACATAATGATTCACGAAACATCTATTACGCAATATAAAGAAACAATAATTGCAACATTGGCACTTGTTTCTTGCAACATGGATCGGAGCGTCCAATTTTTTCTACGTGTCGGACGCCCTAATCCTAGCATTACCCTTGTGCATATCAAAGACCAACAGCGTGCAAGTAGATATATCGTCTAGTACCACGTATAAAAGCAGACAACTAAATGTTCGATAAGAAACAACAATAAAAAATGTTAATTAAGCAATTGAAAGCAATGTATGCCTTCCATGTTTTTGATCGTATTCATGCCAACATCTATCTTTGTTGACATAAAAAATGCCCCATTGTGAATGTGGTCACCACACGCTAAATTAATCACTGTGTTGATCATCTTGCGACGTGGTAGAAGATGGGGAGTTTCATGAACTATATATTTCTGATTGTTTGTGATGACTTTACTTCTTCCTCTATCTAGGAGTAAATTGGCTGAGGGCCATATTATTACTTGAAGTCTAGGAAAATTAAGTAGCAGGAAATTGACTGAGGGCCATATTAATTGATGCAGCACTAGAAAAGATCAATCTGAGAAAATTGAAGTTTTCTTCTCACCTTCAAGCCTTTTTTGCACAGCAACGCAAAAGCAGGCTCCTCCCTTCTCCCCTCGCACAGTCGCAGCTTGGGGCCGGCCAGCTGCCGCTCAACACCACCACCAGCCGCGGCGTCACTGATGAGGGCAATGGCGAGGCTGGATTTGGACTGGCTTGGGACTGGATCGGAGGAGGATGGCGACGACCGAGCGGCGGATTTGGTGTTTGCGGTGGGCGGCAGATTGCATTGGTGGATCGGGAGGCAGGAGTTGGACGGCTAGGGTTGGATCAAAACTCAAATAAAGTTTTTTTAGGTTAAGGAACAATTCCAGCCTTTAACGTAAGTGAATGTCTATAGCCAGTCCACTTGTGGATAAGAGGGTTACAAGAGTTCTTACTTCTTAGACTCTAAACCTCAAAAGAGGACCTCAAAAACACAAGAAAGAAAACTCTAAAATAAAAAAAAATAAAACTCTAAAACAAATATTTGATGACGACTGGAACCACATCAACCAATTGAGCTTAAGCCACCAGCATATATATATGTGCTGCGTGCGTCGTGCTTTCATGGATGACTGCACACACGCATTCAATTAATTTAAACTATATCCAAAATGTATATATACCCTCAGACTAAGAGCCCTTCGTTCTCTATGTAAAATATTCTCTTCTAAAAAAAAAGATATAGGTCAGAAAAATTAAGAATCCAACACCGTGCCATGATCAACTGCATGTACTTGTGTGCTTACACCATCTGATAGAATATTGCCACGTTGTATGCGCTACTTTCTCCTGTAAATTAAAGAAGGAAGAAGAGCACTTATATATAAAAAAAGAAACAATAGAGGAGGAAGAAAGCTAAGCATTATTGAGTTCCATCTTTTCCACTGGACCGAGAGTATGATTAAGTTTAAAATGTATCGATCAATTCCTTGAAGAGAAACATAAATATGTTTTAGGACACAAGTCTAGAGTCTAGACAGTAATCAAAGAAGTTCACGAAAACATATACAAGGGGGGCCATGCGATTCAACTAATCCTGTACTCTAGGAACTAACCTGTCAATATTTTGAGTTGACTTTGAGTGTTATGGAGCTAGAACTTTCAGATCCTCGGTATCTTTTGTGTTAAAAAGGTGAAGTGAAAAACCAAATATAGCCAAGAGAATATTTCACTGGCCCTATCAAGTTGGGGGTGGGGGGGGGGGGGGGGGGGGGGGGGAGGGGCAGAATATCCAACAATCTCCAAGCTTCCAAAGAGTCCACGGTCGCTATTCTCTTCAAATATTCCATACTACTGGTTTCTCAAGTCTCAAGGTATGCACCATGCACCGCACACACTATAAATATCACACCACCTTGCAGCTTGTACCTTCGAGGCACAGCTAGCTAGCAGCCTAGCACCAGTCTAGCTAGGCTCCTGCTGCACATACACACATACACTCTGCTCACGCTCCAACTGAAAACGTAACTGAAAATGGCCAACGATTCCTTGGTTACATCTCGTGTGATAGGAGATGTCTTGGACCCCTTCTACAGCTCCATTGATCTGATGGTACTGTTCAGTGGTATGCCTATTGTCAGCGGCATGGAGTTGCGCTCTCCGACCGTCTCCGAGAGGCCGAGGGTCGAGATTGGAGGAGACGATTATCGTGTTGCATATACCCTTGTAAGTTTTGATCTATAGTTTCCTCTGTTATATGTTATCGTTGGGGAAATCTTAATTATTATTGCACATGCTACGTCATTTTACTCTCATCTATATATTTATTTATTTATTTATTTTGTGTTTTATTAACATGGACGCAATAGTTTGTTGTTGACTGTGAATTTTGCCATATAGGTGATGGTTGATCCTGATGCTCCAAATCCAAGCAATCCGACCTTGAGGGAGTACCTGCACTGGTGAGACCAGCCCTCCTACTAGTTTGTAGATAGCCAGGTGCACCACCCATAGCATGCTCACGTCAGTTGTTGGCTTGTTGCCCACCACGTACACTATCTTCCAGTTGCAACTGTGCTTTGTAACCATTCGCATCCTCCATGCATTCAGAGGTGCATGTATTACGCGTGTCAAGCAAGTCGGCACACACGCACACAGTATATATAAGTTGGTCGGCGTAAACATACCTGTGCACGTACGTTGCGCCAATGGTATGTTGTTTGATTTGATTCGTGGGTATACAGATTGATCGATGGTGATGAAGTGTTTCATTCATGTCCATGCAGGATGGTGACTGACATCCCAGCATCAACTGATGACACCTACGGTGAGTGCGCCTGCAGATGCATACAGCATCAACAGAGATAGGATAGGAGCCTAGCTAGCTTACAGGTTTCCATGCATGTTGGAAATGGGCTAAGATATTTGCTGAATGATATATTGTGCGTGCAATGGAGCATAGAAATTAGAGATCACACCGTAATGCATGCACACAAGTTCAAACTTGAATTTCTACTTATTATTTGCCTGACGATGACCAAACTAGCACGGGTACAAAAATGATAGTAGCAACGTCACATTTTTTCTAGGGACGGGTCAAAAGATCCGCTCCTACAAATAGAGCGCGCTTACTTTAGCATCCGACCCGCCTCTAGAAAAATATTTTTAGGTGCCACCATTTTCATGGACGGGTGACGGCGTGACCCGTCCCTACAAATGGTTCCATGCAAAAGAATTCACAAATTTTTCATATGATCTCGGATGAAGTTGAACTTTATATCAAAATTATAGAGGTTAACGAGATCTAAAACTTTGTAGTTGATAACCTTTTCATTAAAGGTCATTTAATAGTCCAAAAGATTATTATATATTCTCATATGGCTATGACTATATAGTATCTCATACAACTCAAGTCATACTTTGAGGTTTCCACAATCTTAATCTTTATATACAGTGAAATATACTTGGTATATTTTTTTATCTATAGTTTACAATAATCATAGTGTAGAAGTTTCACCTTTTTTGATTTGTTTTGCTATATGTAAAGATTTAAATGAATTTTTAGAATAAAATAGAAAAATATTTTTAGGGGCGGGTGGTGGCGTCACCTGCCCCTAAAAATGGATTTCTAGTGGCGGGTGATGGCATGACCCACCCGTAGAAATCAATTTCAGAGTTAATATAAAATAATAGCATACCCCATCCAGTCACAAGTGATTGTGTAGTGTGGTGGAGAGGAGGTTATGCGCGAGGCTGGAGGTAAGTGGTTCGAACCCCGGTTTACCCAAGTGTGCATATTTCATAAAAAAAAATCGTACCTCATTTTTGATTTTTTCTATTTTTTTTCCACATTCTGGACATTGATTTGTAGTGGCGGGTCATAACCCGCCCTTACAAATCAAGGGAGGGTGACGCTGTGACCCGCCCTTAGAAATCAATTTTCAGGAACGGACGCGTTATCCGTCTCTACAAATAGCTATTTTGTTTTTAGCTGCGAGAAATAGGGGCGGGTGACCCACCCCTAAAAATATGATTTTACCCGTATCTAAAAATCTTTTTTTATAGTGTAGCTTACTCTCTAATTGGATGCAAATAATTAAACAGGCCGTGAGGCGATGTGCTATGAGGCCCCTAACCCGGCGACCGGGATCCACCGCATGGTGCTGGTGCTGTTCCGGCAGCTCGGCCGGGAGACGGTGTACGCGCCGTCCAGGCGCCACAACTTCAGCACCCGCGGCTTCGCCCGCCGGTACAACCTCGGCGCGCCCGTCGCCGCCATGTACTTCAACTGCCAGCGCCAGAGCGGCTCCGGCGGCCGGAGGTTCACCGGGCCCTACACCGGCGGCCGACATGCCCCGGCCCCGCTTGATTGATGATATGATGACCTCGTCGTCGTCTTATCAACTGAACTCATTATTGAACGTACGATGTGCATGCGTGCATGCATGGGGTGATCGATCGACGACATCTACAGAGAATAATTAAGAAACTTATACAATATACAATAAAGTAGGGTGCGTGATAGACGCCTATAGTTGGCTTCTAGTTCTACCCTACCGTTTGTTTTACCTTAAGATTTCGGCAAAAACCTAAGCCCTTCCTTGTTGGTGTGCGTGTATACAAAATTACAAATACATATATTGGTGTGCCGTTTGTACGCAGGTGTGGTCAAGGAAACGAACAAATAACGCATGCTGCAATAATAACCATGCAGGAAAAGATATATATCAATATATTATTTTGCACTGGGACAATGGCATGAATTTCGCTTCAAGTTTTTCCGTGCACGAGTTGTACGCTTGCAATGAAAAACATGCATGTACAGATGTTGAAAACGCTGAAAAGTGAAACCTGCAAAAAATCTATGAAATAAAATAATCAGACTTTAGCTGTAACAAATATAACTTGAAGATCACATACAAATTTCATTGCAAATTAAATGCTTTATTTGTACGTACAGATCATGTATGAATATTTTTTGCAATCTTTTTGTGCGTGTGAACAAGAAACATGCATGTTCTACAGTTTGCCAAGAAACCGTGCTTAAGAGACTAGAAAAATCATAAAATATCCTATTCACACTGGATTTTTACATGTGACAAACAAATCTATGAAGCTACGGACGAAAAGCACAGATCCCAGTGCGTAGGTTAAAAACATGGAATATGGCTTTCAACTTGAATACTTGCTAACTAATTTTAGAATATGGCTAAATGAAAAGAACTGCTCTGGGCTCTAAAAAATTAGTCCAGGGTGCCAAGACGATAGTAAAACCATTAAATGTTAGATGATATCCCACGCGTTGCAGTTGGTATTCTAAGATTATTTTGAAAGTGAAATCCAAATATGCATATAGTAGCATAACCGGTATGCAGAAAAAATAGTCTTTGTCATATCGTATTATCTTTTCATACATGTGAATCCAGACTATAGGAGGAACAACGGCCATGTGAAAAGTGAAGATATGATAATTTGGAAACTAAAAAACATAAAATATTATACAATGATATTTCTACTGTTGCTGCAAAATTGAGTCCATATGATACGATGCTACACCATTAAAGGAAGCAAATAGTATATTAAATAAGATACATTTTTAGTCTACAACTTAATCCTTTTTTTATTAATCTAAAATTTGAAGACTCAACAAATGGATCTTGCATTGTATGCATGATACAACCTGCAATTAGATCAGTAATAAAGTTAAGTCTAAGCTATATGAGAAATCCTACAAAATAATAAAGTGATTAACTTGCAAAATAATTAAGGCTGGGCTGCTCGTGAAGGAAAACTGGACTAATTCGTGCTGCTGCTGGGCTTCATTCATGTTATAGCAAAAGAAGGAAAAAGGGCCGGGTCTTGGTTAACAGGTCAGGTTACTAGCAGGCTGTGTTAGATAGTTAACTAGCAGGCCGGGTTAGGTTTTGGTAGGTCCAGGTTAAAAGTTAGGATTAGTCATTAAGATTATTAAGGTCATCCATACAAAAGAGAGGGTTGTTATTGACATTAACAAAAGCAGCCACTCTAGACAAAATCATTACTTGTTACATGTTAAGGATCACAATACATACAGACTAGTAGAGAGACAGCATTAAGATCACCCATATAAAAGAGGAGGCTGTTATCAACATTAACAAAAGCAGCCACCTCAGACCAAATCATTATTTCTTCCATATTAAGAATCACCATACATACAGACCAGTAGAGAGGCGGGGTTCGGGAGAGTTCTCTAGCTCCCACCGAGTTTACTATCCTTTGTTTTAGACCTAGTTGTGGAAAAGTTCTTTGGCCTTCTTCTTCGATATTTTTACTCTTATTTGTCCTATCAACATTTTGCTATTAGTCCTTTATAGGAAAGGATAAACAACATATTTTTTTATTCTTATATCGCAAGGGCTTGATAGGTACCTTTGTTTCATGATTCAAAATAATATCAGAAAAAGAGATATCATTTAACTCCTAAAGCAACCCTTGTGATGTAGTGGCATCAAATAAGACTGAGTGCCAAAGAATAACCAAAAAATTCTGCAAATTATGAAACTTATTTTAATTTTCATGTGTTCCTCATCAGTGACAATTCTGGAAGCTCAAGAACCCTGCAAGTTTTGACATCTCATGAGATTGCGGTAAAGATCTTTTCCCTTCAAGCATACAGCAAATCACAAGATTGCTAGACAACATTGAACGAAGTTTCAGCTAGGCATATATAATATGAAAACAAAGTTTCTTTTACACCAAAATTTTTTATATGGCTAGATTGGTGACAATAGATAGTAAGACCTGCCCTCCTTTTGAGGCTCTGAGTTTATAAATTATATCTTTGAATCCCTCTACAATTCCGCCGTGCTCTTTATATAGTGACAGCTCCTAACAAACTTGGCAAACAATTCCTAAATAAACTCAACTATCCAACTTAAACAACCAATCTAAGTAGAGCTACTTCCTGACGCCTATTCCTTCTTCCTTATCTGAAATCTCCATCCCAAAAACCGGTCCACAACAATTTTAAAGGAAGCCAAAGTATAAAGGACAGCAGAAGGAAGGCCCTATATATATGACCACGTGACTAGATAACTCATCAATTATTTATTCACGTGAAGAACTAAGGTCCCTTTCTTTAGTCTTTGATTTCTTGAGGTCCAAAATACAACTTATATATTTATGAGAAGTCAGATCAACTTACCATATTTTCACTAGATGCTTCATGCTGGATCTCTCCCTTCTTGTAGCTGATCTTCATTGGTACACCACTTGGCGTTGCAAAGGCTTAGCCACTTGGTAATTTCATGATTACTGTACTGTCTTCTGAACCTTGAATAACTCCAGATTGTGGATTCATACATTTAGTCGGTAGTTCTAATGCACCTGTAGTCCCCAGATTCACTGAAGCTTTGCCACATTTCAGAGTTCTTGGTTCATCTAAGTCAGAGGATGTAGAATTCACCTCAGTACATACAGCTTCATGTCTTTCTCCATCATCATTCAAGGCAGCAGTATTTTGAATTGTTGTATTATCACCATCACAAGTGTATTCCTCAAATCTTGGTGGTACATTTGACAAATCAGAAGATTTTTGGAAGGCAACATCATTGAGTGACATCCTTATAACACTCTTAAGAAGTTTGCTCATCAAAGGTGATTCATTTAGATGAAGGCATTCGTGCAGCTGAAATTCCTCCAAGTAATATTGAACTAATTCCCCTTGTGAACTGCTAGTTTCAGAAGAGCTTGGTTGACTTACTGTGTGAGAGCCTGTCACCTTGGAATATAGCATGTTGCAAGTTTCCAATAGTATGGAAATCCGATCAGGAACTTTGTACAAGCCTGCATGCATGGTTTGCAGCCAAGACGAAGGCATTCATAAGAGCAGTGCATGCATAATGATCTTTATGGACATAATTTCTGGCAAAAGCTATCAACCAAACAAAATTTGGGGTAGATGGTATTTTCTATATATATATATAGTAGATATTGCTCAAATCTAGAACAACTTTCAGTCAACTTTCCATAGGAATGCAGAAATAGTATCATAGGATAGATGGATAAATCAAATGATAAGATGTTGTCTTTGATACAATAGTCAACTCAAAAGTTGGTCAAATGGACATTCAACTGGTACAAGAAACAACAAGCGCAAAATTGAGTCCATATGATATGATGCTACACCATTAAAGGAAGCAAATAGTATACTAAATAAGACACATTTCTAGTCTACAAATTAATCCTTTTTTTCATTAATCTAAAATTTGAAGACTCAACAAATGGATCTTGCATTGTATGAGCAAATTATAGACTAGCAAGACATATTCTAGGCTGGTATAGGGGCAGAAAAACAACTAATTATATGGTGTGGAAAGGCATCAATTCCCTCATCATTCGTTGGGCATGAACTCTTTACAAACATCACAACCGATGCGTATTTGATGGTGATACTTCAAGCATGTAAGATGCCCTGTTGATTGGCAAAGTGGAGCTCCTTTTTTGGAAGATGACTGTGGCTTCTTGATTCTGCCTATTAACTACCCTAGCCCCTAATCGATCATGCTTGAAGTTTTTTTAACCATAATCAATGAAACAAAATGCAACAACCAGATGAGTGGTCTTCCCTTAAGCAATGATTAAGAATACTATTACCACTAAAGCCCTAACAAACTGAATGACCTTATTCTAAACCAAACCACCAACTAGATAAATGTTAGTTGATATCCTTGTTTACCACTAGTCCCAGTTCAACAGCAGACCATACCCAAAATTTTGAGGTTCCGGTGCGAAACACAAACGGGATCCTAAACTAGGGAAATTATAAAACTAAAATATACTTGAATTCCATTATATATCTGCATACTATTTTGCAATACTAAGAACTACAATACCATTCATGCTAAATGAGCAAATGAAAAATCTTCCTTATTGCCAATATCTTCCTAACTTCTAGTAAAAAACATCATTATATGGTATTCTTCAAATCATAAATCTCAATTATTCCAAATTTAATCTTCTCTACAACATTATTTTCAAGTACAATTTTTGCCAATCCATTGAGTCTTTCATATGTCATAGTACTACTAGTGTAGGACTTTAAGAACTTCAATTTTGAAGAGTTCCGCTGATGGAATTACCACAATGATAGTTTACAAATTCTATATGTAATAAGGGTATTAGTCAAATGTTCCATTCATTTCACAAACTTGGGAATATCAAGAGGGCCTATATCTTTCTTAGGGATGAAATCTTAGAGGAACTTTAATTTAATTTCATATGTAATTCTTTACCATCGATATCAGTATGTTAATCTTTCTTTAAGTGCCACCTCAAGATAAGCTCAAGAATATAGGAATATTTTCTCATCTAAGGAGCCCAATTTATATGAAGTAAACAAAAACTTAAAAGTATTTTGGTACCCCTTGTATTGTTCAAATCTCCTAGCTAGTGAAGCAGTAGCTTGATTGTTAGACCTGGGACTGCTCACATGGTATAGATATTTCTAAGATAAGGGATGCGGCATTGTCCCATACCTTGATATACTTGGACTCAAGTAGGACTCAAGTCCGGCCAGAGTAGGACTCCTAAGCTTGTACCGGACTAGGATACATGTAACCCTGTCCCACTAGAGTATATAAGGGCGGGCAGGGACCCCCTCCAAACAACAATCAATCTAAGACAATACAAACCACCACATAGGACGTAGGGTATTAGGCAACACGCGGCCCGAACTTGTCTAAATCTTGTGTTGCTTGCACCTTCGAGTTTCTAATTTTGGCGACACCGTGCCTACAATCCTTATGTAGTAACCTTAGGGCATCCCTAGGTAGGTTTGGCGGTAAAACACTAACATGATCAATAATGGATAAAAATTGTCAACTCTAATTGACTCCTCAGCAGATTGTGAAGTAATAGGTGCATCATCAAGGTCTCGTAAAAGCGTCTTTTCCTTTTGATTTTAGTATTTTAAGCTTGGTTGGGAATGCTGACTCAATGTTCATCTCGCATGTTATTTTTTTTGCAGATTCTAATTCATTTGGAAAACCAGTTCTACTGTAGGATGAAACCAGAGCGCATAGCAGCAGGAACACAACGGAAGCACTACATCAGAAAGGAAGATTAACCAGTAGCAAATTGGATTAGTTGATCAATGGCCTGCCTAGTAGTCATCTAAGATGGATGGACATGAGCTCCAAGGCAACGAGAACTACAATGGTTTGGGAGGCATGGGGATCATGGTAGTCTCTCTAAGGAGGAGAATGTTGCTCGAGCAAATTGTTATTGCAATACCCCCACGCCAAAGATAATCATCCACATTGTGCTACACGATATTTCCGTAGTAGTCTCTTCATGCTTCAAGTGATCACCTCCTAGATCCTAGCACCACCAATGAAAATACGAAATATAGCAGCTGAAAATTCGTTTGAATTATGCACTGTGCAACCTTACCGATATTATGATATTTGTCGAGTGAATCTACCATCCCTACCAAGCACCAGGATTCAACTATATGAGTGTCGCATGCAGGGGCGAATCTATAGCAGCTCGGAGGGGGGTGGGGTGCACCACTTTATCCCAAGAGCAAGGATGCCATAGTGTTTAAACAATACATCAAAATAATTTTTCATCTACCATACTTTAAACATCAATAGTTCAACATACGCGATCAGGAGCAATACAAAGTTAACAAATTCAAAGTATCGACAATAATGTTTACCACTCACAAAGACGAAGATAATATTGGTCACTTCATTGTAGTCAATGACAGAATGTTAAAATCATGAACAAAATATTGCTATCATAGCAAAATCCAAAATACATCCAACATAAAAATCCGACTGACCTAGAAAAGAAAAAGGAGTCAGTTTTTTTAACTAAGAAATTGTAGAATTATTCTATTAAAGACAGGAGCATTGCATTACCTTCGGAGATCATATTTACGCCCTTTCCCTTCCTTGTTCATGAAACGATCAACCACTGCCTCATTGGTAACATTTCTTAATATTTTCTTCTCCACATAGCAAATAAGTCTATGACTCAGGTGCTCATCACCAATTTTGTTAGACAAATTTTTCTTCACAAGATTCAAGGCAGAAAAGCATCTGTCCGCTGTTGCAGTAGCAACAGGTAATACTAGTATAAGCTTCAAAAGTCGATAAACCAGTGGATAACAAATATCTTTAGTGCTGGCCACCAATTTTTGAGAAAGCTCACCAATAGTATTTATGTTGGAGAATCTATCATCTGCTCGTACATCGGCAATGTAAAGGCAAAGTTGGTGTCTAAGGTCTCTCAAATTATCAGAATTGAAATCATAAGAATATAATTTTGCTAGGCCCATCAAACTCTCCACATTGAAATCATGAAATGAGTCTCTTGGATTGAAAGCAGCTGAGCAAACAATCAATTGAGAGCTTGTCTCATTAAAGCGGTTGTCAAGCTCTTGAACTAGCCAATCAATAACTTCATTAAAGCAATCCACTTCATAATGATGCTTGTTTGTAATTCCAGTTTTTTTTCTAGGTTGTTGGGGATTAACATAGGTATCTTCCATTTCCAATTTGTCAATCTCATGCTTGTCACAAAACTCAGTCACTTCATCTAATAATTTGTCCCACCCATCTCTTCTAAGACTATCCAAATGGAATCTAGTTGATCCCACACATCCAATGGCATTCACAATGTCCTGATCCTTATGCTGCAATGCTACTGACGAAGTGTTTGTGGCTGCTAATATAGTCAACATGAGATGCAAATAAAAGATAAAGTCAAAAGATTTGAAGTACACTAGAAGATTTGAGGCTTGATCTCTATTCTTCCAATCTTTGTCATCCTTTTCCACAAATTTTAGCACTTGAACTATTGTAGGAAACATGTTGATCAAACTTTTGAACTCCACCGAGTGTCTCCAGGTCTTTGAAGGCATTGCGCTTGATTTAACCCTATCCCGATCTCAAGTTGCCCACAACCTAATATCTTTCTTAGTTCTTCAGCATTGATATCTCTAATCATGTCCCTTCTCTTAGCAGATCCACCCACCACAATTAGTAAGATAGAAATCCTAGTTAAGAAATTGCTTATACCCTTATGTTTTCTCACAACTGCCACAACGACTAGCTGAAGTTGGTGAGCAAAGCAATGCACATAATAAGTTGTTCTACTTTCTCTCATGATCAATGATTGCAAGCCATTGAACTCACATCGCATATTGCTAGCACCATCGTATTCTTGGCCTCTGACTTGCTTTAAGCTTAGTTTCAACTTTACGAAAAGAGAATCAATAGATGACTTGATATGAGAAGAATTTGTTTCAGTCACGTGCACAAGGCCAACAAACCTCTCTTTCACCATCCCATGTTTGTCAACATACCTCAAAACCACAGTCATTTATTCTTTGCAAGAAACATCTCTACTCATCAACTAGCAAACAAAACACGTCATTCCCAAATTCCTCTAGGATAGAATGTAGAACTTCATTTGCAAAACATTCAACAATGTCTCTTTGAATTTCAGCAGCCATCAAGCAACTATTACCTACACCATTTTCACCCATTGCCTTGCCTAACTCTGGATCATGCTCTGCCAAGCACTCATGAAACTCTGTGAAGTTCCCTTTGTTGAGGGAGTTCTTTAACTCATCATGGCCCCGGAAAGGCAATCCTTGGTTCAATAATAGCCTAGCAGTATCAATGTAACCATTCAACCGAGTAAAATAAGCCCTCTTAGCAATATAACTAATCTGATTGTAAGCAACATCTATATGCTGGTCTCTTTGTAACAAATCATCACACTTCTTCATGGCAATAAAGTGTGAGCCACCAACATCACCAACATGTGACTTTAGCCTTTCTTTCCCATGATAACCATTCCAACCGTTTACAACAAATGCATCATATCCTGCATCCTTCTTTTCTCTAAATAAGAAACAAAAAAACAGTATGCTCTGTCCGTGGACTCACTATATTCAAGCCAACTTCCAAACTCATCAAACCATTCTGGATTAAATCTTCTTGGCTTCTCTCCAATAATTGTAACCGGAAAACTGCAGTTTCGAGGCTGGCAAGGCCTATTTTTCAAGTATTTCCTTCTCACCTTCTCTCTATGATTAGGATGATAAGCATCAATTTGTTTCCTAATTCCTGGATCATATTTGATTTCCTCTGCCCCAATTGATATCATTTGGACATGGTTTTCTTGAACTGTTACCACTGTCAATCTCTGGTGCTTTCCGTTTAAAATACTTCTCCATGATTTTTGATTTACCTGTCATTTGCAAGAAGAAATTAATTTTTTCCTTTGCTGTCATATAATAAGAAAACCCTAGTTAAAACCCTAACCATGGACGCCTACAATCTGAATAAATAGCCTAGAATCCAACAAATAGGACAAAGTTTCACAACTAAACATTTGAACTTGATGGAAATCAAAATTATTGAAATAATCCGAGAGGTTCCTTGCCTTGCAATTTGGTCGAGAACGATCGGCGTGAATGAATCGTTGTTGCCTAATCTCGTGCCTCCACGGCCACCGGCGAACGAGGGAGGAGGCAGCTTGGGCAAGGCGTGCTTGTCTACTCTGCTGCTAGAGCCGCCGGAGAATTTGGGAGGGGCAGGCAAGGGGCGCGGCCATGGAAACGGCGAAGCTGGCGGACAGTACACGAAGCGACGCGAGAGAAAAAAGAAAGGGGCGAGCAGAGCGTTGCTGGGCTGTGGGCTCGTGCGGCCTGGTGGGGGTGCACTAAAGTGGACCATGAGGGGTGGCTAAAAGGTAAAAATCTGATAGCAATAACTGATTTTCATTTTTTGTCTGGGTGTCTAGGCACCCACGGTTCATAACACAGCTTCGCCCCTGGTCGCATGTAATGAATTCTATAACGAAGAAGCTGCAAGAAAAGAAGATTAGGACGATAGAGATTGCTTCGCTTCACCCAGATAGCAGCAGTTTTGTTGATCTAGTTTTAAGGTTAAGGGAGGGGGAGGCAGCATAGGGTGTGGTCGCTCCCGATGCAGGATAATTCTTTCAAGGATAACATCTTCTTTTATATCGGATGACGCATCCCGTTCCAAAATTTCCAATCTAGCGCAACGATGAATCTCCTATCCAAAATTTAAATTTGAGGTAAATAGTAAACCCGTCCATAAGATTTAAATTTGAAGCTGTTCAAACGTGGCGTGGAAGCACACATAGATCACGATAAGCTTATTACACGCACGAGTTTCAACTCCCCACGACTCCAAAGCCCACACTCCAAACCAAACCAAACACGTCAATTATAAACATCGAGTTGCGCGAAGCCAAAGCGTCCAAGCAACCGCTTCCTGCTCCTCTTCCTCGCTCCGCCCTCTGCCACCGCTCGACTCGATCCCGCGCCGCCGCGCCATGGATCGCGCCGACCCCGCGCGGGGCCGCCTCGCCGTGCTCTCCTCCCACCTCGCCGCCGGCGCCGTGAAGTCGGAGGGGCTGGAGAGGTCGCCGGTGTCGGCGGCGGCCCCCGGGCCCCGCGCCGGCGCGCTCGCCGTGGTGGACGGGAGGACCGGGAAGCGGCACGAGGTGAAGGTCTCCGAGGACGGCACCGTGCGCGCCACCGACTTCAAGAAGGTACCTGCTCTAGCGAGCACGAATTGACGGTGGCGCAGTGCCGTGATCCGCGGGGGGATCGGAGTTCTGGGGTGCGATTGCCGTCGCGAAGTTGACTGGCTTGCTGCGGGGACCGGTTGGATTACATTTAATAGTTTGTTGGGGTTCGATTGTGCCCGCCGGTTCAGTAATTCTGATGCGGTAGTTGTAAGCGTGTGATGCGATGGCTGGAGCAATTTGTGAATTTACCTATCTATGCACAAATCATGATTGATGGAAAAATCTCGTTGAATTAGCCGCGGGAGCCATCGCTGATTATGGGTCCGGCTGAAGCTGCTCTGTGGTCTGTATAAGTAGAAACTTGAAACTAGTGCTACTACGAAAGTCATTTCCACATCTCAAAACTTGGGTTGGTTGAATTACAGGGCGCAATTGCAGATATTGGAGCAATAGCTGATTTCAATGAGTCTGGCTGAAGTTGCTCGGTATCCATAATTCTAAAATAACTTCTACTAAGGAAGTTGTTATTCGATGTCAATGCTTGAGTTGATTGAATTGTATGCTGTGGTTGTGATGGTGCTTGAAGTCACCACCTGAATTCTTTGTTATTCCTGCAAACATCACACTTTAGTTTGTCCATGAATTAGTTTGAGATGTAGCACCATAATATCTAGAAATATGCTACTTGCATAGACATGGACCTTCTGTGATGCTTCCTTTTGGCAACAATATAAGGACCAGGCAAAGGTTAGATGCTGATCCTTTTTGAAATATTTTGCAGATTACCACCGGAAAGGACGACAAAGGTCTTAAGATTTATGATCCGGGTTATCTCAATACAGCCCCAGTTCGTTCATCCATCTGCTACATTGATGGGGATGAGGGAATCCTTCGCTACAGGGGATATCCAATTGAAGAGTTGGCTGAAAGCAGTTCATTTGTAGAGGTGGCATACCTCTTAAGTAAGTTTATTGGCCTTGTTTTTCCAGTTTACTGTTGGTGTAACCCTGCTACCTTGCAATTGTTTGGCCGATTAATGTGTTGTATTCCCAGTGTATGGGAATTTACCTACTCAGAGCCAACTGGCAAGCTGGGAATTCGCTATTTCACAACACTCTGCTGTTCCCCAAGGACTTTTGGTATGTTCTGGTATCATTTGTTTTTATAGCTTGATATGATTGCAATATATTTAGTTTAATTTCTGGTTTTGATCTGGATTAAAAACTAACAAGTTGTCACATTTTAATGTTGGCAGGACATCGTACAATCAATGCCCCATGATGCTCACCCCATGGGTGTTCTTGCCAGTGCAATGAGTACCCTTTCTGTCTTCCATCCAGATGCAAACCCTGCTCTTAGAGTAAGTATCGTGTCAAAATGCACCCATCGAGACATGATTGTTCGATTAGTTCAAATACAGTTAGCTGGGATTTCGAACCATTAGCTAGATTTTTATATTTGAATATAATGTCCTGGACACTCAGCGAACACACTATACTGATGTAGGGTCAAGATCTTTACAAGTCGAAGCAGGTGAGGGATAAGCAAATTGTGCGAGTACTTGGGAAGGTATGCCTGGTCATCTAGTTCCTTTAGTTAATGTTACGATGTTTAGAATATTCATCCAATCAAGAGATCATGCAAACTAAAATGATTGTTTCTTGATTTTTGTATGCCTTTGGCTTGATTCCTTATATTTGTTCAGGCCCCAACGATAGCAGCTGCTGCCTACTTGAGATTAGCTGGAAGGCCTCCCATTCTTCCTTCAAATGCTCTTTCTTATTCAGAGAACTTCTTGTACATGCTGGACTCTTTGTAAGTTGCATCGCCTTGAATACTATAAACTTTGCATTTTGATTGTGCCATGTGCATTTATTTTCCATACATTTAAATCAATTCCATGACTGTAATATTGATACAAAATTTCTAATTATAAATAATTTTGCAGGGGTAACAAATCATATAAACCAAATCCTCGACTTGCGCGGGCTCTAGATATCCTATTTATTCTGCATGCTGAACATGAAATGAACTGCTCCACTGCGGCGGTTAGGCACCTTGCTTCAAGGTAAATCACTTACTAAATTCACCTCCATCCAAGTGAATGTGGAACTGTTTCCTAATGAGATATACTATGTCTATAGTGGTGTTGATGTCTTCACTGCTCTTTCTGGTGGTGTTGGAGCTCTATATGGCCCACTGCATGGTGGTGCAAATGAGGTAAACCATATTGAACATTGCTCCCCTCTGCGCTCTTGCATTCAAAATTTTCTACATGTTTCTGCTGCCATCAGAAATTAGGCCGAACGTATCATTTGTGATAGTTTTTCTACAATCATCCAAATAAGGTTATCCTTTTTGTGCTTATTTAACCTTTTTTGTTTCTTAGCTATAAGTTCAGCATGATTTCTTTTTTACATCCTTTGTCAAAATGAAACTATCTGACATCATAGCAATAGCTGAATTTCCACTGTAGCTTCTAGATATCATTCTAGCTTCACATGTAGAAGGTGGCAAGGTGCTAAATGTTATTTTCTGTATGACAGGCAGTACTTAAAATGTTAAATGAGATTGGAAGTGTGGAAAATATTCCAGATTTCATTGTAGGAGTAAAGAACAGGTGACTATCACTCTTATCTGATATGCATTCTGGTGTGTGAAGTTTTTTAAGTGAAAATATTCAGTTTGTTACCTTTTTATTGCTCTTGACTTTTTCTTACAAGATTCATCCGTTCATTCATATTTAAGGAAGAGGAAGATGTCCGGTTTTGGCCACCGTGTGTATAAGAACTATGATCCTCGTGCTAAAGTCATCCGGAAATTGGCAGAGGAGGTTTTCTCAATTGTGGGGCGGGATCCACTTATTGAGGTTAGTTTCATCTGATTTAGCCATAGTCGGGACATATCTCCTAATATATTTTTATCTCAATTTTAATTAGTGAAATTTTGGTTTTACTTTTCTTGCAATGTGGAGTGATGAGGACATTTTTTCCTGACCATGAAAAAGGGTGCTAAATGATAATTATCTTGTTATGTGTAACTTTTGAAATACTACAATACGGGCCCTTCTTTTTTAAATGGTAGACAGTTGACCCCGTAGAACTGAGTAAGATGGAGTGAAATTTACTTGCATCTGAATCTCAATGATCTACATAACTTGAGATTTTGTTAACTGTGGTTCTCCCAGTTTCTTAATTTAGTGGTGATTTTAGGCCATATGGTAATGGTTTCAAATTGAATAAGCAATTCAAAACAGTTTATTGTTTGCAAGCGATGTTTGGTGTACTCTTAAGTATTTGTAATCGACCATTGTGCTAGTTAATTATTTTCCATCTCATAAATCCTGAAGATACTCAAGAAATGGAGATGTCAGCTCATATTCTGTACTTCTCTCTCTCTCTCTCTCTCTCTCTCTCTCTAATTGAGGGGGCAGAGGCTAGAGTAGCCCCTGTCACCTGGACACTAGGCACCGGGGCACTCTACCCCAGGCGAACCACCCTCCACTCTAGCGAAAGCGCGTCCGACGGGATTCAAAACCTGGGCTGCTTACTCCAAAGCTGGAGCAGCTAGCCACCCAGGCCTCCTCCCGTTTCCCTATTCTGTACTTCTCTCAAAATGAGAATTCTAGACGACGTTGCTTTTGTGTGCTACTGGAGGAGTTCCTTGGCAAAACTAACTGGGTAGTCTTACACTGTTTTCTTATGCCCTGTCAGGTTGCCATTGCTCTGGAGAAGGCAGCACTGTCAGACGAATATTTTATCAAGAGGAAGCTGTATCCAAATGTGGATTTCTACTCTGGACTAATTTATAGGTACATCATTTAGAATCGACTCTTGCTTTTCTTCACTTTCTTTTCCTCTTGGTTGGTAATTGGTATTACAATTGTTAATATGGTGTTGGTTTTCAGGGCAATGGGATTCCCTACAGAATTTTTCCCTGTTCTGTTTGCCATTCCTAGAATGGCTGGTTGGCTAGCACATTGGAAAGAGTCGCTTGATGATCCCGATACTAAGATTATGAGGCCCCAACAGGTCAGTATGTCACAAAAATATTATCTTCTACTATTACTATATTTGTTTATGAATCTGATGTGAACTCACAAAATGAGTCATTAAGCTGATAAACGCTAATGATAAATTCCCGCCTGACCATTAGCTTCCAAGACTTTGTTTCCGTCATGTCTTTCAAGATAAACCTGGTTTTTACATACTTACACAACATTTCTTCTGGTCGTGATGTTTGTTATTTCTTCAGGTGTACACAGGCATTTGGCTGAGGCATTACACCCCTGTCAGAGAACGAGTGCCGCCAAGCCAGAGTGAGGAACTTGGCCAGATTGCCACCTCAAACGCTACAAGACGACGCCGTGCAGGTTCTGCCCTGTAGAAGAGCTGCAACATGCAACGGCCAGCATACACAATAAACAAGGGACCCCTCTTGGGCCCGAAAAAAGGGCCAGGGCACCTGAACTTGGAGGTGTATACTTTCTGTTGTCAAGTATATAGGCAATAATATACTGCATCGTTACATTGTAAAAACTGTCACGAGGCTTGTGGAGAACATTGCGTTCTGTTTCTTGAACTTTCCCTAGGATAAATGAAGAGCTTTTACACGATCTGCTGTCTTCTACTGTAACTCGTCTTTCTAGGATTTCAAAAAAAAAAACTAACGTTTCCAGGAGTACAAGCAGATATTCTCGGCATCCTTGTGTGACATCAAAATGAATAATACACATGAGCAAAAAAGAGTGTTGACGACCTAGGCACTGACAAGATGGGCTGAAGAACATTCCTCGCGAATACAGACAATTTCATGAGGACAACAGATTATCTTAAACAAAGGATGAAATGAGCCTCCATGAAAGAATGTCTCATCAAACATAAACATTGAGCTAAAGCCCCCTCAAAAATTTTCGTAACGTCCATCGGCAGCAATAACAGTTTCAAACAAAAATTCTGCAATACATCTCTGTGCTACACCATATTACATATTGTAAACTTTGCACAGTGAAAAAGTCGATACAAACAAAGCAAAACTTATTGCTGCAACGGGGGTTCTACGCGGTCCAAATTTTGCTGCCACAGCCAGAGATCTGCTAGCCTGCTTGGCGACTGAAACTTATGTGGAGAACGTCCACCTGGAACTGACTGGCTTTGTTCGAGGAGATGCCCAAGCTCTTTTGCTTCGGAGGAAGGACATGATATTGCTGCACAGGAGACACTAAAGCATAGTGAGACAAAACGTACATATTTGCATAAGCAATCAAGCTGACACAAGAAAGAAAGATACAAGTATTGAAATGCACCATCCATAATGGATTCGTGAAAGATCTTGACATAAATATGAAAACATTAAAGATCCAGATCCTGAAAACTCTACAGCTCAATAGCCAAATTGTAACATTTGGAAATAACATAAACATTTGTTTATCTAGAACGATACATATAAGAAATGGGACTTACAGTTGCAGATACATTTTGCATTCAGTGACGCCTTCTGTCTCTATGTTCATCTCTAGAATAGCGATCTTCACGATCCCTCCTTGAATTGTAATATGAGCCATCATCATGCCTTGACCTCTTGGAATCATGGATATCCAGATCTCTAGCTCTGTGACGGCCATGCTCTTCATGCCTTCTCTCATCACCTCTGTTCTGGTGGCCTCTGTATCCCTCTTCTCTAACTCTACTTGAATTCGGGTCATACCGATCATCTTCTAGTTTTCGTTTGTAGTCTCTCTCCACACCATTTCCACCTTTCCTTCTATCTTGGTCTCTCTCCCTCAGTCTCTCTTCCTCCCTCTCTCGCTGCCTTTTCTTCTCCATCTCTATCCTCTCTTCCTCCCGCTGCTTTTGCTTCTCCAGCTCTTTCCTCTCTTCCTCCCTCTGCTTTTTCTTCTCAAGCTCCTTTCTCTCCTCCTCTTTCTGCCTTTGTGTATTCAGCTCATCTCTTCTCCTCTCAACTTGACTCCTTTTCTGTTCCTCATAGCTATCTGCACTCATGTCAGACTCGCTGCTGCTGAGGCTGCTGCTGTAATCTGAACTCTCACTTGAGCTGGCCACTCTTCTTTTCTCTGGCACATCCTTTTTTGTCACTGCAGCATTCAGTTGTCTTTTCCTATCACGGGAATAACCATCAGATTCTGAATCAGTATCATGGCGCTTGCGCTTATCAATGTTCTTTCCATAGTTATACTCCTGTCCTTTGATTTTTTGTGCTTGCTTATCCTCTGTAGGGTTGTGATGATACGACATTTCAAGTTTCTTCTTTGCTTTGACACGAGTATCTGAATCAGTCTCTGATTCATCACTATAATTGTCTTTCCGAAGCACCTTGCTGCGTGGTTTCTCACCATCTGAGCCATGGTTCAAATTCTTGACAGACTTGTTAGTTCTGTAGTCATCATCCCTTGGGTCACTCTTCAGTCTATCACGTTCAGATTTGTGGTGAGAACTATTTCCTCGTTTTGATCTCTCACCTTGGTCACTATCTGAATCACTCTCAGATTCACTAGAATAATTGCTCTTTCTAACAGATTTTTGCCTTTTCTGATCATAGTCACTGTGTGAACTGCCCTTGTACTTGCTCATTCTGGGTTTCTCATCCTCAAGGTCGCGGCGAGAGCTTCCCTCGTAATTTCTTGGTTTCTCATCCTCAGAGTCATGGCGAGAGCTTTCCTTGTACTTTATGGGCTTCCCATCGTCAGAGTAATGGCGAGAGCTATCCTTGTACCTGCTCTCTCTTGGCTTCTCATCCTCAAAGCTCTGACGAGAGCTCTTTGTTGGTATCTTCTTTCTTTCATCACGATTGTTCTTCTCGGGTTCTGTTTTCTTCTTCCCATAATCACTAGCTGTCTCAGACTCAGAATCATGGCGAGAGCTCTTCACTGGCATCTTCTTTCTCTCATCACGACTGTTCTTTACATTTTCTGTTTTCTTCTTCCCGTGGTCACTATCCGTATCAGACTCAGAATCATGACGAGAGTTCTTCACAGGTATCTTGTTTCTATCATCACGATTATTCTTTGCATGTTCTGTTTTCTTCTTTCCATACTCATTATCAGTATCAGACTCAGAATCATGACGAGAGCTTTTCACTGGTATCTTCTTTCTCTCATCACGATTGTTCTTTGCTCGTTCTGTTTTCTTTTTGCCATAGTCACTATCTGTATCAGACTCGGAATCATGATGAGAGTTCTTTCCATGTCTTGCCTTCTTCCGATCAGTTTCAGAATCATCATCATCTGAAACAAGACGAGTTTTCTTGCTGTGTTTCTCTTCCTTCTTCTCATCATAATCAGTCTCTGAATCATCTTCAGAATCATGGCGAGAACTCTTCTTCTTTTTCTTCTTTGTTTTCGTGTCATGTTCCTGTTCTGAATCTGAGTCATACTTGCTCTTCCTTGAACTTTTGCTCCGACTCCTTTTGTCACTCCCTTTTCTCTTTTTGCTCTTCTTAGCATCCTTTCTGCCATCCTTCAAATCATTGCCGTCCTTCTGCCCAGCAGTATCCAGTTCCTCAGAATACTTACCAGGTACAAGCTCCCCAGATTCCACATCACTTTCCGCGTCCCCCTTCTTCTTTACATCCTCAGCGTCCAGTCCAAAAGCAGCCCTCAGAGTCTCAAGCTGCTTCTCCTTCCGTGCCGCAACATGGTGGCTTTGTGTGTCGGTAAACCTGAGAAGGATGTACCAAGTTGTGATCAGAACTTAGTTACCATAAGCAAACAGAACAAACAAATTACCAACTGTTAACATAGTGAAACATACACATCTGAGCAGCTAGGATCTGAAGAAATGATAACCACACAGAATACACATAGTAAAAACACACAAATATGTAAAGAGAAGCTACGATTCTCATGCGTAAGCCCTGAGCAGCAATTCTGCTTCAAAAAAATGACATAATCGTAACACTAAATTGTATGTGAAGGTATTGCGTAGTATTTTCCATTGCCTATCCTATTCAGCGGAATGTCATCCCAAGGAAAAATATGAAATCGACTTAAAACATAATAAAATGAAAAGACAACTTTTCACATGTGCATAGCTAGGAAGTGAAGAAATCACAGCAAAGAGATAGCAAATGCAAGAACATAAAAGCAGAAGCTACAATCCACATCCAAGCACCTGCTAAAAAGAATGGTGACACGATCCCAGAAAATTAAATGGAGGCATCCAACTAAAAAGAATGCTACATGGAAGTATTGCAAGCACCTGCTGCCATCTATACTATATAGATATGCAATCCCATCAGCGGAAAAATATATGTAACGGACAAAAACTAATGAACACTATAAAAAGGAAAAGTTCAATTTACTCCCTTCAAGTATAACCAAAGTCTGATAAGCCCCTAAACTATAACTTGGTTCAATTTACCCCCTAAACCATGCCATTTAGTTCATTTTATCCCTAATACAATTTGTCTTTTTTGTTTCTCCATACACAAGTTGAATTTCAATTTCAAATTTTGCAGGGTAGTAGTGGACATCACAACGAATATTAAAAAAAATTGTTATAATTTTTTCATCATTATTTTTCATATAATTTTGAACTCCAATGATTAATTTATTATCAAATATCCTAACCTATCAAAATAATGATAAAAAATATGATGTATTTTTTCTAACATGTGTTATGATGTGTACTATCATCTTGTAAAATTTCAACTTAAAACTCCACCTATGCATGGAGAAATGAAAAAGACAAATTGTATTAGGGGGTAATTTGAACCAAAGGGCATAGTTTGGGGGTAAAATAAACCAAACCATAGTTTAGGAGGGGTAATTTAGACTTTTTCCCTATAAAAAAGCAAACTTCTCACATCTGCAAAGGTAGGACTGCAGAAATGATAATCACACAGCATTACAAACAAAATCTAGCTACTGCTAAATAATTGCCATCGGGCCTCCTCTGCGGCAGTTTCAAAACCCAACACAAAAAGGAGACAGCTGATCTCAAATTCTGAAAGACGCCAACAAGTGCATACCCTCTGCTGCCCGGTAGAGACGGGCGCCCTCCCCCTGCCTCCTCCGCCGCGGCCGCGGCCGCGGCCTCGGCCTCCGCGGCCCTGCGCGCCTCCTCGACGCGCTCCTCGATCTCGCCCTCCGTATAGCCCTGCTCCTCGAGGGCGTCCCTGAGCACGAGCAGCTTGAGCTCGACCTGGCGCTTGCGGTCGTGCTCGAGGATGTCCCTGTTGGGCTTGCGCATCCCGCCGAGCCCGGTGCCATCGCCGCCGGCGGCGTCGGGGAGCGGCTGCCTGTGGGGCCCGCCCGGCCCGCCGGTGGAGCGGGGCTTGATGAAGAACTTGTTGGTCTGGACGTACCCGTTGGTGCCCGACCCCCGCGCGGTCTGGAGCCCGATGCCGTTGTACATCGCGGCGGCGGCGGGCGGGGAGACGCCGGCTGGGGTCGGCGACGGCGGAACCCTAGCTAGGTTTTTGGTCGGGGTTGGGGCCGCGGCGTTGTGTACGCCGTGTCTTGGTGGCTCGAGCGTCAGATCCCCAATTCGAGTTGGGGAGACGATGGGGGCGGGGTGAGGCCGGCGTGGGTTGATTGATATTCTGGTGGTGGGCCAGCGACTCGAGTCGGTTTGGGTGGGGCCGCACGTCGGTGTCTGGTTGGGTCGGGAGAAAGGTGATTGATAATCAGCCGAGCTGCCACACCACGGGCTTCCACTTTCCACAACAAACAGCCCGATACCGCTGCCGACTAATGGGCCGTCTCATATGGACCAGACGGTCACCACCTAATGGGCCGGACAACCCCTGCCTAGGCTCATTTCGCCATATCATAGAATTTCTAAGCAAGGGTCATCGTTAACTGTCTACTCAAGTTAAAAAAAAAAATCTGAACCTGCACCAAGTTTATGGAACGTCACCGTCTGCAGTGCCAATCTGGAATGGAGCACAGATGTCACGTTTCTCCATATGAGGTTGGCTACCAGCATAGGTGAAACAGAGTGGCAGCATAGTTTCTTCTACAAGCTGCATGGAGCATGATAAAAGAGGAACAGAAGGGACAACCGAGTGCTTTTAGTGTACCAGCTGCACTTACTAAAATTTAGGATTCCTTCTTTGGTTTAAGAGAATAAATTTCGTCAAAGAAATTTTGTCAAAGAAATAGGAGACAGCAGATTGAAGATTGGAGAATCGTTCCTGATAGAAACATAAGCGATGGCACACAGACCGAACATTTCAACTCCTCAGATAGGTCTCTACAACAAATTGGTCAATCACCATGTTGGCACGAACAGACTGCCAAATACATATATATCAGTAGCATAAAAAGATATATGTATAGTATATCATATCTTTGTAAGATCACTTTTACCGTTATAGTGTGATAGTGTATACATATTACCTTCGCCGTAACAACGCACGAGCATATTTGGTTGTTAGGCTTAAATAAATTAACAAGAACAATACGTACAACTTTGCAAACATTAATAATGAAAGGGACATGGATAGAGCAGGCTATTAACCCCACGGACAAGTACTCCACTCAACATAAACAATATAAATTGAAATCGTCTATTTGACCGTGGCGGATGCAGACTAGAAAATCACTGGCCGGTCCGGTGGTCACCCATCTAATGAACGGTTCCATTGGTGTACAACCCTGCACCATTCTCCACAGTTTTAGCAGGATATTCTGATGCTGGAGCAGACACAACCTTTGTCTGATGTTGAGTTATAAACTGTGTGAGCATTCCTTTAATCTGCTCTGAACCCTCATTCCCGGGCATCATCCCGGCCTTCGGATGCGGCAACAGTGCCCCAGAAACATCACCCCAGTAGTCAGAATTGGACACGTACCACTCAACCGTCTTCCTCAGGCCCTCCTCCCAGTGAGTGCGCTCGGACCATCCAAGGCCCTTGAGCTTCTCGTCGTCCAGGAAGTACCTCTGATCGTTGAATGGCCTGTTGTCAACAAACTTGATGGTTTTCTCAGCATCCAGGTTGAAAATCTTGCAGATATCTTTGGCCACGTCCATGACCGTCCTCTCCTTGTTTGTCCCAATGTTGTAAACGTGCCCGACTTCCCCGCAGTGAAGAATGACCTCGAATGCCTCGGCGACATCCTCGCAGAAGAGGTAGCTCCGGACATTGGATCCGTCGCCATGGATCGGGAGGGGCTCCCCTCTCATGGCCAAGAGAATGAACTTTGGGATGAGCTTCTCGGGGAATTGGTTAGGGCCATAGACATTGTTTCCCCGGGTAGTGATGACAGGAAGACCATAGGATCTCCCATAGGCCATAACAAGCATTTCTGCTCCAGCTTTGGTGGCTGCATAGGGGTTTGTCGGGAGCAGTTGTGACGCCTCATGGTTGCCAACAACTGCATCCTCATCTGTCTCTCCGTAGACCTCATCAGTGCTGACATGGATGAACCTCTTGATCTGGCCAGTGATCTGCCGGCAGGCCTCAAGAAGGACATGTGTACCATAAATGTTGTTCTTGGTGAACTCAAAAGAGTTTCCAAATGAATTGTCGACATGTGTCTGGGCAGCAAAGTGCATCACAGTGTCAATGTTCTCTGTGACAAGGATGAAGTTGACAAGATCAGAGCTTGCAATATCTCCCTTGACAAACTTGAAGTTTGGCGACGAGCTCACGGGCAGCAGGTTCTTCAGGTTAGAGCAGTAGTCAAGCTTGTCGAGGACGACGATCTTGTAATCAGGATAGTTCTTCGCGATACGGGTCGCGACATGGGAGGCGATGAACCCAGCAGCTCCCGTGATAAGGATGTTCTTTGGTTTGTATGGTGTCGCCATGTCCTCTGTATTATTGCTTCCGAAATCCGGCTGTGAAAACAACAATATAATTAGACAGGATTAGCTTTGTTAACATGATTTCAGCATAAAAAAATAGCATGATGTAGAATCAACCAAGTACTGTAGATAAGAATCAATTCAGGTAGGGGAACATAAGATGATTCTTGCACTACTGGAAGATAATTACTTGTTAAGATTTTCATCACCGATCTTTTATGTACCATCAGAAATTGGGAGCTGCAAATGTATCACATAAGAACTCTAGATACAATTAATCTCGTTAATGAATGGAGCAGGGCTGCGCTTGTCGTTCTAAAGAAAACTCTAGATACAGGCTATTGAAATTAAACAGAGTAAAAGGACACAGTCATTATAAAAGTGAATGCAAAGTTCAGTTTCCTATTATATTAGGAGAAGTTCCCATGAAAACAGCTCAATGGTTATGGATCAGTAAAAAGTTTATGAATGCATGGCAAGATATTCCATACGGTGTGTCCACAAGACACAAACGCGGCTGAAATTGTATTGGATGCCACAACCCTTGGTACACCTTACGATTTTTTTCCCTAAGAGCTAATTGCAGAATGTGGGATAGGGATTGCGATAATTGCAATACATGTTGGAGGGAGTAGGTGGCTGGGAGAGTGGAACGACGGAGGACTATGACAACCCCGGGAAATACTAGCTAGTGCAGTAGGAAATAAAAAGAAATGGTGCCGTTCCGGCCGGGCTGCGCAAATAAGCGAGCACCTAGCGTGCAGTGCCCGGATGCTGACGGCCACGATAACAGGAGGAAGAAGAGGTCACGAACCTCACCTGAGGGAGCGGAGGTGGGAGCAACGGGAAGTAGCAAACGGCCGGCCTCTGTTGATGGGAAGGAATGGGCGAGAGGGGTCTCGTTAATATACGGATCGGAGGTGGTGGTCGGTGCGCGTGAGCCGGCGGAGAGGTAGTAGTAGCACGGCGCCGGCGAGGTTGGTACGCGGTGCGGTGGAGAAGACGCCCGCCCACTGCACGCGTACCCGCCCCCGGCCCCGGTTGTCTCCATCTCGGCTTCTGCAGCACAGGAAACACGAGGCGAGACAAAGACGGGCGCGCGGGACCAGTTGCGATCCAATCCAAGGGAAATCCATGGCAGCGTATGCAACTAACCCCAGCCAGTGTTGGCAGGTACGGTGCAGCCTTTGCTACGTTACCTACGTACTAGTAGGATTCATATCCAAGCTATATACTACTGGTACATGTGTTCTGACTGCGGTTCAATACCTCTATCCGATGTCCCAACGGAAAAAAAAAATCACAAGATTTGAGTAGCCAATCTGGAGACATACCATAATATTGCTGATTAAAGCGCTCTAGCATACGGATGTGCGTGTTTGGATTCAAATGCTAATGACTAAAAGTACTAAATTTTAGCACTAGTGTATCCAAATAGGGGTGCTAATGGGTGAGCTAAACTTTAGCTAAAATTAAAAACTTTAACAAGAGTATGAGTGCTAATAGTAATAGGTGCTAAAAAGTTTAACACTCAAATTTAGCTCATCCAAACGTACGAGAGCAAAATTCCTACGTTGTACTCTAAACAGTGGAAAAAAATAATATTAATAAATAATAATTCCTTACGTCTCACTTGAATCCGTTTAGCGGAGTCGACGAGAAACACTAAAGAGTCATCGACTCATCTTCCGTTGGCCATCAATTCAGCTGTGATTGTGAGTCCAGCAGCCTCGGCTCCCGGGTCAGGTCTCGCTGTCCTGTTGACCTCGTCAGGCACAGGTTCGCGCGCAGCTGGGTAGCTACTGCATTACTCCGAAAACAGAGTGCTGGTCTCGTCTCTGCATGATTACAATCACATGGGTTTTAATTAATTCGGCTAATGGAGGCAGCCCCAACCACAAACCCCACCTACTGTGCAAATGAACTGCCCTGTCCAATTTCTCTATGCCCCACAAGGGCCCATGCAGCATATATCCATACATATGCACAGGAGCGGAGCTACGTGCAGTTGTCGTTGTCAGCTGACGACGACGATATTTCCGTAAGCAAGTGGAGGTCGGAAGAGCTTAGTTTCATTCTTCATTCTTTGATCTACGTTTTTTTACCAAATGCAAAATATCAAGTAAGCGTTATTTTGATAACTCATAATATTGGTTCTTGCATATTTAGATACTCCAAATGATGATGCTAAGTCAGTCTCAGTATACTTGGTAACTGTGCCAGAAGAGTGTAACAGTGATGAAACTTCTCTCTCATCCTATAAAATTCTCCCTCCTCTTTCCTTATAATTACCTTGTCATGTCAGCAAATTTGCTGATGTGGCACATTATTTAATTCCCATAAAACTTCTTATGAAACTCCACTAAAACTGGTCTTAGTGTTCGCTTTTCATAAGATGGATGACCATAGTGGTAGCGGAGAATTGAAATTGTAAAGGATAGTCGCTATTGTAAACTTTAATAATTTCATAATATGTTATCATTTAGTTTTTATTGTGTTATCCATAAAATTATAGTTTCAAAAGTATGGGCTAAGTATTGCACTGACATCGGCGATAAAATTTCTTGACTTCGCTCATGCATGCTGGCTTTTTATACATGCTTGTACATGCATATATTTGCATTTCTCTCTTGAGAAAGTACTACTCTCTCTTTGGATGGTTCAGTACGTTTCCAAATGCAGAAGAAAAGGTGGCCTCCCACTCTGCCAAGCAACAGGGTGACCGACCGGTGACACCACACGAACGATCAGAAAGAAAAGGGTGATCACGCCATCATCCACACAGCATCGCAATTAACAAATTCGATACACCTTAGCACGGCAGAGATTATTCCAAAATAAGAGAGTGCTCATGCACGGGAGCGAGGGGAATCGGCGCAAAATAGTAGAGTGTTGAGCTGTGGTTGTGTGTGAGATTCACTGGGCTGAAATGGCAGCCTGTTGCAGCAAAAAAAAAAACAGATTTGCAATGGACGAAACAACTTTGAATCCACCCCATCTTTTGTATATTGACAGACGACATCCACAGTGAGGCAGCCAACACTCAACAAAACGGAACTGAGAGCTTTACTTGAAGCCCTGCACCTGAGAAGCATCTTCTGATGTTTGAGCAACCACCACATTTGTCTGATTACATCTATCAAACTGACTAAGCATTCCTTCGATCTCCTCAGAAGTCAGAGTTAGCCACGTACCATTCCACCGTCTTCCGCAGGCCCTCCTCCCACGGTCCACGGAGTGCGCTCGACCCAGCCGAGGCTCCTCAGCTTGTCATCATCGAGGAAGTACCTCCTGTCATTGAAAGGCCTGTCGACGTCAAACCGGATGGCCTCCTCTGCATCAAGATCGCAATGCCTGCAAACATCTCTCACGACATCGAGGACAGTCCTCGATCTCCCTCTCGGTTCCGATGTTGTAAACATGCCCGACTTTTCCGCGGTGGAGGATCACCTCGAAGGCCTCCGCGACGTCCTCGCAGTAGGGGAAGCTCCGGACGTTGGACCCGTCGCCGTAGACCGGGAGGGGTTCCCCTCTCACGGCCAGGAGGATCAGCTTCGGGATGAGCTTCTCGGGGAACTGGTTGGGGCCGTACACGTTGTTCCCCCGGGTAGTGATGACTGGCAGGCCGTGGGATCTCCCGTAGGTCATGACAAGCATCTCCGCTCCGGCTTTCGTGGCTGGTAGGGGTTTATGGGGAGCAGCTGTGCCGCCTCGTGGTTGCCAACCGCTGCATCCGCATCCGTCTCGCCATAGACCTCATCGGTGCTCACATGGATGAATTGAACCTCCGGACCTGGCCACAAGTCACCTTGCAGGCCTCGAGAAGGACATGAGTTCCATAAACGTTGTTCATGGTGAATTCGAAGGAGTTCCCGAATGAGTTGTGGACATGCGTCTGGGCTGCAAAGTGCATTATGGTATCGATGTTCTCCGTGACGAGGAGGTTGACGAGATTAGCGCTCGCAACATCGCCCTTGACAAACTTGAAGCTGGGGGATGAGCAAACTGGGAGAAGGTTCTTCAGATTAGAGCAGTAGTCGAGCTTGTCAAGGACCACGATCTTGTAATCAGGGTAATTCTTTATTATGCGGATCGTGACATGGGAGCCGATAAACCCAGCAGCTCCTGTGATGAGGATGTTCTTAGGTTTGTATGGCGTCGCCATATCCTCTGTTCTATTACTTCTGAAATCCTTCTGTGGAAATAAAGTAATTAAATGGGGTCAGACTTGAGAACATGGTGAAAAAACAAATGAGCTCCAAAGATACATGAATTGCTTTCAAAGTATGGGGAACATATATAATATGATCATCAAAGTTCAGGATAATAGTTTAATTGTTATACTTTTTTATCGCTGGTGTTATGCATGGTGAAAAGTTGAACAAAAACAAAATGAACGTTTGATCAGAACATAAATGGGAAAAATTGCCTAACTACTGTGACCACAATCAAATAACAACTATATTTATTCAGAAACGCTAGCATGCATATTATTTCACAAGTACATTATATTCCTTTGCGACTAACAGTTCATTATAGAGAGCTTTGGATATTAAATTTTAAATCTATAACACAAATCTTTGAAACTAGACGCGTTTGCAGAAGCATGAAGTGTTATGTCCACCGCATCATTTTTTTTCGGAGGCTTTATATACTGTACATTCTTTCCTCAAATCCAGCCCAAGAAGTCAAAATAGAAGACAAGTGCCTCAACAAAATCCAGCCCAAACACATGAAAAATCTCAAGCCGATACGCAAATTGAGGTCGCCGGGACTCACATCGCGGTGAAGCAGCGCGACCTGGCCTGCTGGGTGGTCACCGGAGCTTGGCAGCAGCAGCTAGCAGCCAGCAGGACGCCTGGGGATCGCGCGGGAGGTTCAAAGATGGTGGCGCGAAGCGAAGCTCGCCTGCGCCTGGCGCAGGTTCCCGCGGTGCTCAGCTCAGGGACGACGGATTGTCGGAGAGGAGGGTCGGAGGCCGCCAATGGCGCAGGGAGTGGGAACGCCCTTTGTTTCTGTCGGCGCTCTCCGCTAACGATGCAGGCAGGGGTCAGGGGAAGAGGAGCTGAGCAGCAACTGGCGGCAGAGAGCTGAAGCGGAACGAAAACCCAGAACAGGCACGAAAGAGACCGACGTGGAGTCGTGGATCACTCCTTGCCACACATTGTTGGCTCGCATGACATAACCCCAAATTATATATTTTAATTTGCCAAAACGAACTACTATTCGAAATAACATCTCGATGACCCCCGATCCAAATTCCTCCTGTTCTTATTTTGGGTTAATAATATTTCTTTTTGTAAAGTTGGTATACATAGTTGACAGTTCCAGTACTTGAAACTTTCTATCTCAAGAGAAAAGAAAAAGGATAGTGACCGGTGTTGAGGTACCCTTCACCTTCCTGGGGCTGATATTCTAATATTTTTATTTGATAAAGACGGATGTGAAACATAAATGTTGCCTGCACCGCACTCCAAATATCCTTTTCGCCTCTAGCTTCCCAAAGCATATACACATTCTATCCGGCTACGTGTATAGTACTCACAGAAAGTGGCAACATAATCTTCTTTTATAATCCACTGGGTGAGAGAAAATTTAATGACGAACACAAGAGAAGGCGTGATGCTTTCAGTGTACCAGCTACAAATATTAAAATCTAAGGATTCTTCCTTGGTATAAAAGGAAAATTTCATCAGCTAAAAAATTAAAGTACTAGCTGTTAGATTGTTAGGGAGCAGCAGATTAAAGACACAAGGGTGGAGAATCATTGCTGGCACAACAAAAGTTGTATACACATACTGAACATTTCAACTCCTCAGCAAGTAGTACATATGGTCTCTACAACAAATTGGGGAATCACCATGTTGCCAAATACTATAAAGCAGCTGTGAATCAACCTTTAGAGGAGATATGCTGCTAAGTATAACAAGTAAACATTCTAACGAACCGTTCGCGACGAATGGATGCGCTACAAGCTAATAATGGTTGCTGCATTTTTCTGTTGTATCGGCTCTGCTGGCCTTCAGTTTGCTGCCACCTTCCTGTTTGGCTCAAAGACGTACTTGATCAACGAGTCTTTGATCGGCAGCAACTCGGGGAACTCCTCCTTCAGCTTGGTGGTGTCCATCTCGTTGTTGCTCCGGGGCGCGACGATGACCTTGGCCTGCTCCTCGAGGGTGAAGTTTGTCCACTTGAAGCTAGGGCCAATGTACTGCTTGTACATCTCCAGGATCTCGTTGTGGCTGATGACGCCAGGGTTGGTGAAGTTATAGATGCCCCGCAGGTTCCTTTTCGCCATCTCAATTGAGATAGGCAGGAGCTCGTCCAATATTGTCATGCTGTTTGGGATGTTCACCACCTTGTCGTAACGGCTAATCTTTGTCACGAAATTCCGGGGGTTGCTAAGGTCAGAAGATATTGGCATCCGAACACGCAGGGTGCAGACATTCTCATACTCCTTCAGTAGCTCCTCGACCTGCACTTTCCAGAGAGAAAATAACCGCATGCTTCTTTCACCATATACACATGAAAATACCAACTTTAGATTTAAGACCCCATGTTAAAAACATTGAAGAGAGAAAAAACCCATCATTACATGGGCACCAAGCATTTTACCAGCTTACCATTGCCTTGGTCTTCGAGTAGAATGAACCAGTAAAATTTGGTGTGTCCTCCTCTTTGAAGCCGACACCTGACCCTTCAGGATGATGTGCATCATATTCGAATATGCACCCTGTGGCATAGTTTATCATCAATAAGCCATGCTCCCTACACACATCAGCTAGAGTCAAGGTACCCACAACATTGGTACGGATGGTGTCTGGCTTGTGTGATTCACACCAGTCAACATTGGGTCTGCCCGTAACACCAGCAGCATTAAAGACATGTGTTGGCTTAATAGTTTGGATGTCCAGGATGAGTGAAGAACGCTCTTGCAAAGCGACCTTTTCCATATTCATATGGGATTCCTTGCTTCTCACATATTTTTCCAAGAAGTCCACCAATCCATCCAGTCCTACCATATATCAAGAACTTGAAGGGATGCGTTTCTAGAACACTATCTGATGTTGGAGCTACCTCTGTCTGAATGTTATTAAACTGAGCAAGCATTCCTTTAATCTCCTTAGAGCCCTCATACCCTCCAGGCATCACCATCACCTTTGGATGAGGCAACAATGCCCCAGAAACATCACCCCAGTAGATGGAATTAGCCACATACCATTCCATCGTCTTCCTCAGGCCGTCCTCCCAGTGAGTGCGCTCAGACCATCCAAGGCTCTTGAGGTTCTCATCGTCGAGGAAGTACCTCTGATCATTGAAAGGCCTGTTGTCAACAAACTTGATAGCTTTGTTGGCTTCCAGATTGAAAAGCTTGCATATATCTTTTGCCACATTCATGACCGTCCTCTCTTTCTTTGTCCCAATGTTATAAACATGTCCAACTTCTCCACGATGAAGAATGACCTCAAATGCCTCGGCAACATCCTCACAATAGAGGTAGCTCCGGACATTGGATCCATCACCATGGATTGGAAGGGGTTCCCCTCTCATGGCCAAGAGAATGAACTTTGGGATGAGTTTCTCAGGGAACTGATTAGGACCGTAGACATTGTTTCCCCGAGTAGTGATGACCGGAAGACCATAGGATCTCCCATAGGCCATAGCAAGCATCTCTGCTCCAGCTTTGGTGGCTGCATAGGGGTTTGTCGGGAGCAGCTGTGATGCCTCATGGTTGCCAACAACTGCATCCTCATCTGTCTCTCCATAGACTTCATCAGTGCTGACATGGATGAACCTCTTGATCTGGCCAGTGATCTGCCGGCAAGCCTCAAGAAGGACATGTGTACCATAAATGTTGTTCTTGGTGAACTCAAACAAATTTCCAAATGAATTGTCGACATGTGTCTGGGCAGCAAAGTGCATCACAGTGTCAATGTTCTCTGTGACAAGGATGAAGTTGACAAGATCGGCACTCGCAATATCTCCCTTGAGAAACTTGAAGTTGGGAGATGAGCTTATAGGGAGCAGGTTCTTCAGATTAGAACAGTAGTCAAGCTTGTCAAGGATGACAATGTTGTAATCAGGGTACTTCTTGACAATACGGGTTGCAACATGGGAGGCAATAAACCCAGCAGCTCCCGTAATGAGGATGTTCTTTGGTTTGTATGGCGTTGCCATAGCCTTTGTAATGGTACTCCTGGATGCTGCTGTTAAAGCAAATTGTCTTAATAGTATTAGACTTCATACTTTTTCTATGAAAAAAAAATATTGTACTTCATAATATGATGATAAATAAATTCAGTATTGTATATATATTACTTGAATTTAGACAGGGGTAAAACAATGTGATTCTCGTGGTCAGGATGATAATTTCCTTGTTAAATATTTCGTCACCGATTACCACCAGAAATTGGACAGAGCAAATTAATCCCGGAATTCGGATGACAGGCTGCAAATGCCATTGGGGAAAAAAGCCTCTAAATGGTCTAAATACAAGCTCTTGCAGTTAACTCTTGTAATAGTAAACTCCAACTCTACCTCTACCAATATATGCCAGGCAGTGTAACGCTGCCGGCCGCTTAAAAAAAAAGTAAGTAAAGGAAGAATGCTACCATTACGATTTACGAACCATATTCCAAAGTTCGATTTGCCCTAAGAAATTAACTATGAAAGTAATTCACTCTGATGATAGGAAGACTGAAAGTGTATGTATGCGTGACAAAGTATTCTGTACTGTCTAAAACCACATGCATGGCTGAAACTGTGTTGAAAAAGATGCCACATCCTGTTGCAACCTCTAGTTCTGAAAGCACAACTTGGAGTATATTACGAAGCATTTCCTCTGTTTACGAGAGAATGGTAGCGCTGCATTCAGTTTTGTACACTAGCTAGCTGATCTCTTCCTACAATACCGTAACCTTCCCAAAGAAAGACTTGAGCAACCAAATTACGAGGCTAGGAAAATTTTTCTAGCAATGTCGGTCGGTGTGCGAAACAGATTAAACAGGCATAACTGCATAAGCGAATTTGCATTGCGTGGATGCTTAACTGACTCACCTGACGGGGGCGGAGGAGAGGAAGCAGGCGGCCGCGGTCGATGAGAGCGAGCGAGGGCGGAGGGGCTGCTATTAAATGGATCGGACTCGGCGGGGGCGGCGGTGCCCCCGGGAGGAGGGCGGCGGGCCCGGCGGGTCGGAGAAGCCGGCCCGCCGCGGTGGGGGGTAGGTTTGGTAGGCGGTGCGGCGGAGACGGCCCGCTTGAATTGAATGCGTTTAGCGAGAGAGCGCTGACATGGCGTCGGTGATGATGGATCACCTGCCAGCTGACGTCGCGCCCCTACCAACACCCGTCAATTCGGTCACGTGAGCCCAAGCGCGAGCTCGCGACCAGTCTCTCTCACTGTCTGGTGGGCCACGGCGTGGAATGGACATTTTGGGGTAGCTCGTCTTCCATCATAATTGTGGGCTTCGGCGCTGATGGAGGCAGCCCCAACCACGAACCCTACCTACTTATGGCTAGTGCAAGTGTCAAGTGTGCAACCTGCCTGCCCAACTTCAAGACTCCACAGCAACACGGACAGAGACCCCGGCAGACTGCCCCTCAACTCTTGCTCAGATTTCCTCGGATGGCTCTCGTAGTGCAATGAGCAAACTGACAGTCAAATGGAACAACTCTGCGCAGATGGCTCCAACCAGGGATTCAGGGTTCACCTTCCCTTTCCCTTGTACTCCATCCCGTACTTCATCCATTTTAAAATGTAGATCGTTTTGGCAAATCTAGATATATAATTTTTACTATATATCTCGATATAATATTTGCATAGCAAAATCTATATATCTAGGTTTACCAAAATGATCTATATTTCGGAAAGTATCTTGCGTGAGACAACAGTCTCGTACTTGCAAAAGAAAAAGCTCACAAGGCGCAAATCAGAGAGACACGCATAGAGCTGAGTATTAACCTGACGGACTTTACAGTCAGGACCTGAAACCAACAGAACTAAGCCTAACTTCTGACTTCTGAGGCTCAGAGCCAGTATGGCCAAAGAAAGAAAAACGCCGAGCGCATCAGACCGTCAGGAGTATTGCTAACCTGCTGTATGGCACAAGAAAACTAGCTCCCCATGCCCACACAGAATCCTGATACGTGCACCTAATTTTCGATTGTGCACGACAGGAACTGCATCTCCAAATAAAAGCATTCCCAGATACACATTATTTTAGACATCTATTTAATTGCTAGATGCAGTATGTGAACCTGCCAACTTACAGGTGGGAATCAGCTTGCTCGGTACAAAGGCATAACTACTTTCATCATCAACCAGAACCCATACAAGTCTTGATTCACAGTTCAGAACTTGGTTCATCACATCCGCAAGTGCATCAGGGCCCAAGGATCTGGACATCATCAGACGAACCATCTGTAGCATGCAACACCTAAAACCTAAATGCAGCTTGAAATTGAGCAGTCTTTTACTCAGCCTTGACATTCTGTTAGACCACCCTGTTCTATTCCGAAAACAGACATATACATGCTTCTTTCATAATCCGCCCACATCCTCTGCGCAATACCATCCCTCAATGCATTACCCATGTCACATTCATTGTTGAAAGCTGCAACATCATAGCCATACATATCATCACCACTAGGAAGACTCACAGTTTTACGGGACACAAATGGGATTGTCTGGCCACTCAACAATTCTTCATCACCCCCTTGTCTCTGAATTACGTTATGCAGAGCTACTGCCGCTGCTGGAATCTTCAGTTGAGTATCTTTTCGGTAAGATGTTGCAACATTTAGAATTGGAAATCGCATCTTCAGCAGGCCTACAGCACGCTTTATGTGCCCATGCAGCTGTGCATGGCGAAGATTGAAAAGCTCTCTGTAGTCTCGTGGTTGGAAATTGCTCTGTTCTTGCTCTTCAGTATGGTAAGGGACATCTATATAAGGAGCAAGAAAAGATGGCGTGTTTGCATAACCCCCGTCAACCAGAAAGTATTTGCCTACTGGGACTTGAAATCCGGATTCAATAGCAGAATATAAGACTGCTGCATCAGATGCAGACCCTTCTCGTCCACAAGAAACATAGACAAAATTCAAATCAAAATCACAGGCAAGCATCACGTTCTGAGAAATGGATTCTTGTCTATTTCGGTACGGAGCTGCTTCACTATCTGATATTGTCATAGGGACATGAATTCCATCAATTGCTCCAATACAGTTCTGCAAGGGAAAATAAATCCTGAAGGTAACAGAAAAGGGTAGAAAATTCTAATGCATACAGCGACAAGTTATACTGACCTCAAAGTAAGGCCCATAACATGGATCAGATGATATTTTCGAATGGGTTTGAGTTGAAGGTGGCTTGACGAATTCACCAGTCATTGCTGTGACTGCATCAAAGCATGCCTTGATATGTCTGTGGATAGTTTCTGTACTGTGCTTGAATCTGCCACTTAGTTTTTGAAAGCTAGCATTTCGAGATAGCATGTAAATAAATATGCCAATTTTCCCTTCTACAGAAACACCCTTAGTATTTCTCAAAAGATTGTTTGACCTAAGAAAGCGTGAAAGTTCTAGGAGAACACGAGGCTCAACTCGAAGTTTACCATAGCCTTGGCCCCGGTCATCTTCAAGCACTTTACAAATCCATTTTGCATCACCAAACACTGATGCTTGACCTGTAGTTTTAATTCCAGTACCAGCACTACGCTTTGATGTTTGACCTGGAGTTTCAATTTCAGTAGTTGCTAGATACAAAGCTGGCAAGATGAACAGCATCAGCTCATCATCATCATCATCATCTTCTTCTTCTTCCTCATCATCACCATTTTCTTCTTCTTCCTCAAAGTCACTAGAGTCCTCAGGATCCATTCTCTCAAAATATACTAGTATTGAAGAAGACCAGATTTAAGATGAAGGGTTGCAGGCAAAATATACATGTAAAAAAGAAATTGAAATGCTGGAAACAAAATCAGGCTGAAGTTGAAAAGAAGACACAGTGGTACTAGAATGCAATAGACGATTTCCATGATTGCTGAAATTATCAATTGCGTGTTGATAAAATACCACTCTTACAAGTAATTTTCACAAGCAGAGATCTGAAACCTTGTATCCGACTTGCACAGTTTAAGATTGGCATGATTTGCACAAATCTAACATTTTGTAAGGCATGTGAACATAGGGCGATTCAGGGCCATGAACAAAATGTGAAATGTCCGGAAAAAAGGTGAAATGTCAATGGATTTCGTATTAATTACTAAATTATTCAGCACAGGAACACAAAGCATTAGGAACAACAATCCGCCATGTAACAAACAATGCAGCGGAATGGATGATAGGCTATAAAATTAGTACTAGCAAACTAGCAATAGCCCGAGTAACGATGGATATACAGCACAATGTAGGCGAACCAAAGCACTAGTTCCTGCAACCTTGATTGGAAGCAGGAGGGAAGGCCTGGATGGGATCGAGGAGGCGTCCTGAGATGCCGGCGGATCGAAGCCGCTTTCGCCGGATGGGAAGAGAACGTGACGGAGAAGGGGACCGCCCGATTCGTAGCCGGAAGGAGAGGGGCGGGGACGGAGAGATGAGGAAGTCGAGAAACCCACAGGTGAGTACGGCGACGGCGGCGAGGGCACGCTTCGCCGAGCAAACTGAAACCCTCGCGCAGCAGCAAGGAGAAGAAAGCACTGGTCTTACCAGGCCGGGTGGGTGATGATGCGACAGTCGGGTATGCGGCCCACGTTTGTACATGGACCCAGCCCATCTACGTAAGGAAGTCAACGGCGCTCACTTCACTGAAGCAAGATAAGTCAAACTCGCCTTCCCTCCGATGAGATCCCGACCCAAATCTCTCTCGGATTCCAATCTCCATCAGCGCCGACTAATGACACGCGAAATGCACGCCATCCTCCCCGGGATCCCGCAGTCGCTCCGGCCCGCGGTGCTGATCGCCTCGACGTGCGCGCTGCTGCTCCTCGCCACCGCCCTCCTGCTCCCCGGCGCCCCTCCTGCCCCGCCGCTGACCACCAGCGCCGCCGCGGACTCGGACGCCGCCGCCGCCGCCGTCCGCCTCGACGCGCGCGTCACCCGGCGGAGCGGCAACGAGGTCCTGTGGCAGCTGCCGCCCCCGTCGACCCCGCTGCGGGCCGCGCTGTTCGCCGCGCCCGGGTGCACCATCCGCGCCACCGACTTCTTCGACGCCTCCCCGGGCTGCCCGCGCTGCTCTTGCCCGCGGGTACGCCGTCCTCGCCGTCTCCAGCCGCGCCGAGTGCTGGTCCCTCGACGCCGGCGGCGGGGAGGAGGGCAGCGAGCTCGCCGCTGTCGAGTCCATCATCAAGTGGTGGACCACGGAGGAGTTTCCCCAGCTCGCGGGCCTCCCGCTCGTCGGCATCGGCGCGTCCTCGGGTGGGTACTTCCTCTCCGCGCTCGCGGCGAGGGTCAGGTTCAGCAGCGTCGTCGTCATGATCGCCGAGGGCGTGTACGGGGCCATGGCCGACATCCCGGCCGGGTACCCGCCGGCGCTGTTTCGTGCACATGCCCAAGGACGCCGAGAGGGCGGGGCTGGTGGCGGACAGCTTGGGCAAGCTCAAGGCAAAGCGCGTCGACGTGCGGGAGATCCGGTGCGATGAGTTCGCCGTGAGCGCGGAGTTCCTGGCGGAGAGGGTGCCGGGGCTCACCCGCGCCGTCGCCGACGCGCTGGTGGACGTGCTGCGCCGGAAGGGATTCGTGGATGAGAAGGGGTTTCTGAAGAAGGACGGGAGGAGCACACCGTGGAAGAAGGCGGCGGAGGAGGCCAAGGTCTTGCCGGAGGGGTTCAATCTGGAGAGGCATGTCAACGAGGAGCTGAATGTTGCCTATGCATACCATGAGTTCACCAGCCTCAAGAATACTGAGATCTTCGAATGGTTCGAGTCCCATATGAATCATTAGGACTGAAGCCTGAAGGTATGCCACGGTGAACCGAGTAATTGAGCAAATCAGTGTCATGGAATTCTGCTGATTGTTAGAAGATGAATGAATTTTGACCATTATCCACATAGCTGGAAAGTTAGAGCAAAATCTTATGTAAGACTTCTGCTCACAGCTTATATTGTATCAATGTCCACGTGTAGTTTCTGATATGTTTGTATTTCTCTTTGCCACTGATGTTCCTTGTAAGTGCAAATTATAGAAAGCAAGAAAATGTGTTGATTCAAGGATTCCAGATTTCTTTGGACTGTGCATAGATTGATTGGCATCTCATGTTGTAGTGTCTGAATCTTTGGTCTGATCCAACCAAGTTAACATATTAAAGACCTCACTATGCAGTGCAATCACACATTTCGTTGCTAAAAATCATTATATTCATCTGCAAAGTGTGCATTGTGTCAGTTAACAGAATTATATGTACAGTCTGTCATAAAAATAACTTGGAAACTGAATTATCCCCATGTGAATCGAGATATGGAATAGTTAGCTCTAATGCACCCTGAACAATTGTGCAATCACAATGCAAATCTTCTCAATTTTTTTTTGCTAATCTTTTAGGCGTCTTAGATAATCAATTTAATTCTGCACAATAATGCTGCATATACTAGAATGTCTGTTAGAGGCTGAGAACCGTGCTGATTAACAGCAATTTATCACAGGCACAGAGTAGTATCAAGATGTTTGTTTGAGATTTTTTTGCCTCTAGTACCTTGGTCCTGGGTTTGCTTTGAAAGGTGTTTTGAAGAAGATAGAGCAAGGGCATAATATAATCATTCAACATGAGCACCGCTGCTTCTGGGTGAATGAACATCCCATATTTTGCTGGAAAGGGGCCTGCCACCACTTATCGCTTACTAGTGAGATTCCCCAACTTGCATGATCATTGTAGTGTTCAGGTCTATCTGGCAGTTTAGCCAGATGCAGATTAACATCTGTGCAAAAATAAAAGTTATTTAAAGTGACCACAATACTGTTGACTCCTAAAGTATACCGCAATTGCTATTTTAAGCAACAAAATTAACAAGTTAAATACTTATTCAGGCACTGAATATTTTTACCCAGGAATTAGTTGTATAGAAATAGCAGTATCTCTCGATTTGGGTATGTTCATAATAGCAGTATCACCATTACCGCCTGCTTTGCAAGGTAGTATCATCTACTATTAAGACTCAGCTCTTTACTCCAAATTTCACCTGGATGAAGTTATAAACAACTATGAGTAAATTGGCACTTAACATTTCATCGCACATCCAACTTTCTGAAGATTAGCTGAAGTGATAGGTCAAATTGATCATACTCATAGTTCATGGATTAAATTGTATACACCCTTTGTTTAAATCCAAAATATCCATCCTTGTTTATCTCAAGGTTTGCCCTGTGGAGTATTTGGATGATTTTACCAAGAATACAGTTAGTTCATTCACCAGATCCACTAGAGGAAACATGTAGTTAGTTCTAGCCCTTCTTTTTTTTTCTGGTTGAAGAGATATTTAATGTCATATGGAGTTTAAAATAGTGACAATTTTAGCTATTCTTTGTCGGAGTATAGACAATAAGTCAGCCAGCAATCATGAACTTCTAATATTGAAACTGGACTAGGACTATTCTTCTGTTCAAAGTTCAAAACTGAACATAGAAAGAATTTGCAATTAAGCTCAGAAACAGGAAAAGGGTTTACAGCATCCAGCATATATTAGACAGTGGTACGAAATGAAAAAACAAATGAAATCAAAATAAATTCATCAATATATATTATTGGATGGTAATATTACATGACAAACCAATAAATTACAGGAAATTCGTCAACATATCTTAGAGGTGATATTACACAAGAAGCCAAAGAAAACAGGAAATTCGTGAAGGAGAAAAATGAAGGTTATTCATTTAGACAGGAAAACAATTTAGACAGAAAACATCCTTGTCTAGTAGTGGTATTCATTTGCCTTCTTGAAGATCCCAGCCTGGGCAGAAGCAGCACCGTCAGAGGTAATGGCCACAACGATGCAATCCTTCACCTGCTGTGTGGTAAAAGGAAACTTCTTGTTCACGATGGAGTTGAGGTATGCAGCTGCTCCCTCACGTAGCAGAGCACCAACTCCATCCGTTCTGGTGTTTGAGAGTGCATCATGCAGATTCTCAAGCTTCTTGCCGACAATTAAACTGCAGGCAGTACCAAAAGTCTTGCCGAGGTTGCCAAGGGATCCAACAACTGCAGTGATCATGTCTGGGTGGCTCTTCCAGTAGCTGCAATTTTCATGCCAAATGATCATGTTAAAATTTTTCGCTCTTTGATGTTTGATACTTATGATGTGTACTCATATGGGCTCTTACTCGCAGGATCCAGTGAATCCGTGCTTTGGAATTTCAGGGACCCCATAGGAAGGTGTACTTGGGGTACTTGGTGTAGAGCCATAAGATGGTGTCAGCGTTGTGCTGTAATCGGGTGTTGGCGTTGGCTTGTACCCACCTCCTGTCCCGTACGTCGGAGTTGGGGAGCTACCATCTGGTAAGATATATAGTTCACCAACTCTTATTTCAGAAGCATGCATAAGCCACTTGCTTTGATTTGCATAATTCTGATGGTCAGAAAGCATGCAATTTATGTTGGGCAGAACAATATTTTCTCGTTGCATTATTTAGCTAGATGTTATATGCAGTGTTCTCTAAAATATTAACATGCTTGATTCTGCAGTACAATACAACATTTCACAATATTGCAAAGTCTGAACTATTACTACTACAAAGGACTGATCAAATAAATATGTTACACAAAAGGAATAGGGTCAGAGAAAATACAGCTGGGAGCAGATGAGTAGGTCTTCTGCTCAGACAACTCTGCCAGGCTCCTGCATGAGCTCAGGCTGACGAGCCCCACTAGGACAGCACTGACAAGAATAATCTTGGTGGCCATCTTGCTCTCAACGTCTACAACAAGACTGAATATATGGCTGAAGAACTGGTTGAGAAACTAGAGATGCTTGAGTTGATGAACTGAGTAACCTTCGGGCACATATATATACATTCGAGCAGTGCTCTACAGTTCCATTGATGCTATTGCATACATGTTCATCAGACTGTTAGTAGTTGGCCAACATTTAATGATCTTGGTTTGTCCAGCTTGTCGTGGCGGTGATCTGCTTTCTCTTAACTAGCAAAGAGCTTACACACTGAGCATTTTAACCCAACTTCTTTTGTCCGAAAATTTTGCGAGAGAGAGAGAGAGAGAGAGAGAGAGAGAGAGAGAGAGAGAGAGAGAGAGAGAGAAGAAACTGAGGCTGTGGTAGCTTAGAGCTTCCCTGGACTTTGGACAGGTTTCTTTTGACAGAGAATGAGGATATTTCCCCATCCTGCAGATTTAATTGGAACCTCTGCCTACCACCTACTCAGTTAACTATACCTCGAGCTGGATTCGACGATCTGATCCCTGAATTGACATACTGAATCTGTTGAAGTTATTGATGGAAACATGGGTTTGGTGTGCTTCTCTGGTCCAGCTGAAACACGGAAGGATGTAACTAGTTTATTCTGAATAACTATGGAGAAGCTGAAGGTATTTTGGCCCAACTTAAATGCACAGGATTTTTCCAGATTTCATCACAAGTCTGATATCTTCACAGGCACATCTGGTAACCTATTTGAAACTGATTCCCACTGCAAATTTTACTCCTGCACATTCAAAATTTTGCTTATAGCCTGTCAGAATAGTGGTGCCCATAGTCCTCTGCATTTCTGTTTATTATTCTGATTGCACCTGCCTAGCTTTTAGTGCGTTACTGTAGTTACTGTGCGTTTCTGCAGCATCCATCCATCACATCGCACCTGGTACCATGTTTTTAGCCCCTGAATGTGATGCCGTCTGCCATTTACAAATTACAAGGGCCTCCTCTATTTTTACAACATCGTCGGACATGTTACTGTATTGCTAATGAACTCAAATGAGTGACTCGTGTGCAGCTCCCTTCGGAATTACGACTATGTACTGACCTAATATGCAAAGTTCAGAAATGATCATCAGTACATTGGTCCAATTTGCAAGGTCCCTCTCTTCGGATGAAAACTTCAGAAACATGTGGCAGACACGCTCACCTTTAACACCAGGTTGCCCTCCAAGGCTCCAATCAAGGAGGTAGCACAAGAACGCCCCGATCGAGGCCCAGCAGCTGTACTTGCACAAGAGGTGATTGGCCCCGACCGAGGAGATTGAGATGCCATGTGATCTCTCGTGGATCTGCCGGCCGGAGCTTTACAGAGTTGGGACGGCCGGGCAGATGGGAGCTTAGCTGCTGCTCTGTGGCCGCCATTTTTGAACTGTGCAGCTCCTTTGATGAGTGGTGATGCGCCGGGTCCTTCAAGAGAGCACATGTACAAACATCTCCCTTGCGCTGATTTCCCATTGACCGAATATATTAAATTACGTACTGTTTTTTCGGTGCGGTTATTTTTACTTGCTTATTCTCAAACCTGTTTGTGTGGATGGCAGTGCAGCTCTATTTCAGCTGAAATTCATGCTGGTGCTGCAGGGTACTTGAGGATGGTGGGAGTTTGTCGGTGGAAGGAGTCTCGCTGCTATTATGAGCCCATTTTTGTAGCTGTGGCATTTAAAGGGGGCATCTAGTGCAAGTCGTAGAACTCGACATATAGTAGTGGGCATTATTTGGATTCGGTGCAAAAGAAAAGATTCACCGGAGCATTTGGATTTGGTGCACAATACTGGGATCCAAATTCTAAAGACCTATGGTTCAAATCTGAACAAAAGTTGAAAAGATTGAGAAATTAAATAAGTGCCAAGCAAAGATACCATGTGCAAGCAGGAACTGCTTTCTCTGATTTATAAAATATAAGTCGCTTTTTAGACTTGAGTGTAAAAATCTGAATTAAGGAAGGAATTAGATGAGGATGCTTCCCTTCATATTAAAGCAAATCTTGTACCCGCTCTCTCACCCTCATTAGATAGCATCATATATAGCAAAAAGGATAGCATCATAGCACAATTATCAATAGAATTGTAGAGCACTGCTCGCATGTGTGCCCGAAGGTAGCTCAATTCATCAATTATCATATGACGCGTGGCAGTAGCAGCATCTCTGCTAGTACATCGAATGGGGTATGAAATAGAATCGTCTGCATAGGTCGTAAATGGTACCTCAATCACACCTGGTTTACTTCTTGTCTAGGATCATTAGTCTACGCACAAGTTGAAGAATTACTTTTTTTTTAAGCATATAACACCAACATCTAATAAAGTTCTATATAGGTATTTTTATGACAATACAAATGATATGGTAGCGTGACTTCATGTACAGTAGGTCAGCGCCTACTTGGACTTAGGATAACAAACATATACACATGTAGCCTGCCACGTGTCATATGCCTCTTCCGCTGGATATCCCCATCTCTAGCGTAAGTATAGCAAAAGATGGAGCAAGTGAAGTAGGGTCACGTGTGGTTGGCGTCGGCCGTTCGCATTTCCCGCCGGGTAAACCGATGCCGGGCCGTGTCGCGGCCCGAGTTCACTGCCACTCACTCAACTTCACATCTGAGCATGCATTTGAGCTGTACGAGCCCGACCGAGCCATTAATGGCGGCGCTGAAGTTACGACCAAGCGAAGATAATTTAGAAAACGCACATAGCACTTGAATTCAAATCATATAAGTAATTCGTAGCCCCATCTGGTCCGCATGTGTTTCATTAAATTTGAAGAAGGGGACCCGTTAGATCAGTTTCTGCTGGAATTCCTACGTGACCTCTGTTTCCTATACCAGCCAAAGGGAGTCTGAACTCTAAAGTACGAAAAATGATATTGCCACGCTAGTTACAACATTTTTCAGTGACTTTTTCTGAATGGTCGGTGGTTGTTGGTCTTCTTTAGATTTTTTTTTCTTAATAGCCAAAGGTCTTTTAGTCTTTACTAAGATATTTCTTAGGAGTTATCCACTAAGTGTGGCTGACAGTTTTTCTTTTGAAAAATGTTATGATTGGGGATCTTTTCTTTTTAACGAAACGTCAGTGATTCTTGGTTGCTAATAATTTATTTTCCACCTTACGATTGTTAAAATTAGTCCAGAAAATCCTCCGTTACTTGAAAAATGAAGAAGAAGAAGAATAGCCTCGGCCATTTGAGAAAAACACTCAAGAAATATTGAATATTTACTTTTTTTGCGAGGAAATGTTGAACATATACAACTTCGCAATTTTAAGAAGTCCTAGCGCTTGGGCGGTATAACCCTCTTGGCGCGCACTTGGACGCGTGTCGTTCAACGGGCACATCCCTTGGATCACAAGTACACTGCTAGCTAGTGCCTAGATCATTCGTGCTATACTACAGTCGCCTTGCACTTTGAACTTTTGCAGCAAAAGGCGCGAATCTAGCATGCGTCTCCTCCGATCCTCAAGGAAGCGTAACTCGTTCTTCTAGATTCCGCCGATCAATGCGCATTTACAGATTGGGCGGATTCTCGTACTTTTTCTAGTTACGTCTAGTTAATTTAATTTGATTTGATTACGTACAGGCAACGCTCAGCAGTCTCTACATATAACGAGAGGGGTCACAAAGAAACAGAGAGGGTAGCTACTAGGAGAGAAGAAGTGGAGCAGCATGGCGGACGGCGCCGCCCAGGTGATCTCAACCTCCTTGCTACTCGCCGTCCTAGTGGCGACGAGCTGGTGTCTAGCCGCTGCAAGCGCACCGGAGGCCGGCGGCGCGAACGACGACGACAGCGGGATGCTCGCGACGAGCCGGTTCTTCGTCGCCACGGCGGCGGCTACGAGGGAGATAGGCCACCACCGCGCGTGCCGCCCGGGGGCGTGCTCCGCCGCCGCTGGCGGTGCGGCAGGGGAGGAGCACCGCTTCAAGTGCTGCGGGGGCGCGTGCACCGACGTGCTCGCCAGCGCGGGCAACTGCGGCGCGTGCGGGAGGCGGTGCCCGTTCGGCCGGCTGTGCTGCGGCGGGCGGTGCGCCGCGGTGGCGTACGACGCGGCGAACTGCGGCGCGTGCGGCCGGGCCTGCGCCGCCGGGACGCCGTGCACCTACGGCATGTGCGGCTACGCTGCCTAGCGGCGCGCGTGCACAGATCTTGTTGGCCGTGCGTGCATAATCACACACATCTCGTGTGCCAAGGAACAGAGTGCACGCACGTACACACGCCGCTAGTTGCATTATTTTGCAGACGCATCATGCTGACTAGGTGAAGTGATTCAAGAATTCATATATGCTTTATTTATTTCTCTTCCTTTTTTCGCGGTGAACTGTAAATTACTAAATTGGTATTGTTGATGGCATCTTTGTTGTCGTCCATGTATAATCAATTTTACCTGTTACATATTTTTTTTTGTACGGCGTCCTACTTGAGCTCGATAGATGACCTTGTTTTTTTTTTGCTGAAAGTCTGGAACGAAAAGTCTATTTGGTTTGAGTTTTCTTTGTGTGTGTGTGTGGGGGGGGGGGGGGGGGGGGGGTCAAACGAGGTTTTTTATCATGCAGTCACTGAGCTTAACTAGAAATAGAGAATCATGATGGTTTCTTCATGATGTTTTCCTCATTATTGCAACTAGTGAAATGAAGTGCTTTCTTAAGAAGACTGGAGAACAAGGAAAGGAAGTCCCCCTCTCGTCCTGCGTAAAGCTTCACCACTGCTTACATTGACTCTTAATGAAGTGTTCATATTGGCTAACTGAAATTCGCTCATTAAAAACATAAGTAGGTACCGATATCGTACTCGAGTATTTCTTTCTTTTTAGGTTTAGAAGGAGCACTCAAATTTCACTCTTTCAGACAAACTTTGGATCTGTTCTCTGAGTGGCTTGGTCTTCCATGGCACAAAATCCATAACATCGTAGATCATATTGAGAAGTTAGATCGAGGTGAGATTCATTGGATCTTAGCAGACTAATAAAATAAAGATAATATTTGAGTATCTTATAGCAACCGAATGCTTAATTTGGTTATACGGACACTTTTTTTTATTACTTATTAGTTCTGCTCGTATATTTGTTGCCATTGGCTGATTTGTATGGGATGGCTAATTTGTATATGAGATACAAAATGACATAATGTCATAATGATGAGGGGATGAAAATGAAGATCTAGCTAGCAAGTGTTAGCCAAGATAAAAATTTACAAATATATACATGCAAATAGGAGCTTTCGTAAAACCTCTTCTAAATATGGAAGCGAAAAACACAACCTGATTGTATGCACGATCGATCGAGATAAATATGGTGAGAGCCTATACCCTGTTTCTTCTCTTTTCTTGTTGATAGATCATCACGGAGACTACAATGTTACATCGTGGAAATAGACATACCAGCTGAGCGAGCCTTCCCCAAAACCTCCCCCTAAATAATTTTTAACCATGAATGAAGAAGAGAAAGAAGAAAAGGAGGAAGAAGAAGAAGAAAAAGAGAGGAGCGAGGAAGAAGAAAGGGAAAATGGGCCCCCCTTCCTATATTCACATCCTAGATCCGCCACTGCCAACTTTGCCTTGACACAATGCATGCCAACTTTGCTTTATTTTATTGTTCATTCCAATCGGATTTCATGGACTTAAATATTTGCCACATTTCAGCCCATTTAGTAATTAATAACGATTGACGTACATGACAGTATTTGAGTTTTGACTGCATATATACAAAGTTATTATCGTTTGATCAGCAGGGCCGTGAAAGTAGGTGAACAGAAGGTGTGCATGCAATTAAAATCGGTCCAAATATCACTGGAAACTTCGTTTAAATTCAAGGAAAACTAGTTCATGACAATCACGTGGTCAACTTATTCCGGTCTGGAATTGGACCTAACTACCTTTTAATGCGTTTGCATGCAGGTTCCAATCAATTACTGTAGTGTGGTTTTACACACACCTGTATCCATTGTGTTGTGGCAACGAAAACAAGCTCGTAATTACAAATTACAGGAAACATATAAGCATCTGCCTGCAATAATATTCAGCAAGACTAATCATGCTATATTTTCCATTGTTAATTGAACCCACGACTTATATATGTATAAGTATATATGATCAGACCACAATCTCATTATACACAAATAAGTAGTTAAAGAGAGCTGTGATACTTTTGGGCGATTTTCACTGCCTCATGTTACACACGTTCTCAGCGTGATCTATATGTTGATGAACCAGTAATTATTTTTTACCTCGTCAAAGTCAAGGATCAAAAGGCCTTGTTTGCAGTATTAATTATTTTATCTGCTAGCACTGCACCCAAGCAGCAGAGCAGGTTGATAGATGCGTAGCCCCAAGACATCGCGCGTTGACTGGCAGTTAGACAACATGCGCTGTCACTCAAGCTTCTTCCCAGCTTTGCATGCGCCAGTCACACAAAGTTTACTTGAACTGCCCTAATTAGTTGATAGTTTGCCAAGCGTTCATGAACCCAGATTAATAAATGAAGTTATTTGTCTTGTTTCTTCTTGTAGACGTACGTGATCATGCATCTCCACGCAGTGCTGCCTTCAATCGTTGCACCACCCTCTCAATGCCCCCCTCCGCGACCTGCAAGACCAATCATATAATGGGGTAAATTATGAGACCAAGTCGAAAAAAACTCACTCGATATACAGATTTGAAAATCGAACAAAGAAGAAAAACACGCCCGAATTTTTGAAAGTTAGAATTTTAGAATGCAAATGTTCAAGGACGTTTCAGATTTTGATCGCTGCTGAGTCATTAGTCTAATAACTGCGTAGATATTGACGAGCGAGGACTGACCAGCGTGTGGATGGTGTAGATGGCCCTAGCGCCGACAACAGAGAAGTGCGCGTTCTGCACCTCGCCGCCGGCCTCCTCGACGGCGCGCACCGCGCGGTGGAACGACGCCCCGTCGCTCGGCGGGGCGCCGGTCACGAGGATGGCGTGCAGGCCGGACCCCAGGTGCTGCACCTCCACCTCCGCCGCCGCCCCAGCGGACGAGGAGCCCTGGGACGACGACGCCGCCCGCGCCGCCGTCAGCTCCCGCTTCCTCTCCTTGAGCCTCTCCACCCTCTCCGTCGTCTGCCTGATGTACGCCGCCGCCTCCTCCAGCCTGTCCGGCCGGGTCATCGCCGGCGGCCCGCGCTGCACCGCCTGATGACACAAATAAATATATATGTATTGTATATATATAAATGGTACGTAAAGATGCATGGATGGTATGCGATATGATGATGAATGAGCACGAACTGGGGGTGCAGACGACGGCGAGCTGCCGGCGCGGACGAGCTGGTCGAGGCGGGAGTAGAGGGCGTTCATCTGATTCCGGCGGTTGCGCTCCACCGTCTTCCGGTCAGGCCTGCCTCCACCGGCGGCGGGGCCACCAAAATGAGGAGGAGGAGGCGGCGGCATGTCCATGGCCGGCGGCGGCTAACGGCGATCGGTCAGCGTGCCGCCTGTTGGATGCGAGACTCGTCTCCGTCGAGGTGGGCGATCTTGTTTGTTGTGTTCCTCGTGCGCGCTCTGGCTATATATATGGCTCGCTAGCCGGTCGGGTTTTCTTACTGTTGCAGTGGTAGACCAGCTGCGGTGGTCAATTCTGTTCCACGAGAACTTAGCACTTTTTCTTGCCTTTTATAATACACCTAAGCAGCACTTAACATTGATCGTCCTTTCATTTTTGCATTGTTTATTTTTTTATTTATCAGGATATCTGAGATGAAGACCATCCTTTGAAGTTTGAACTTGAAGGGGACTAACTTGAAAGGTTCATATAAGTAATTTCCTATGAAATGTTTTGAGGAATGAGTATGAACGGCGTTATTGGTCTTTGGTAGGCATTATCATGCCCACGTACTTCATATATTCCACCCGCGATGTTTTTTTCCCCTTCAAAACACAGATCCACGACAAATATAATATTAGCACCTAATTAAGACATCAAGATATATATGCAGTTGCCTCGTAGTTTCGTTTAGTGGATGATTCGTATAGCTGATTATGCTTTTAAATCCATTCAAATATTTTTAGCTAAAATGAATCAGCAAATACATTTATTTTCTTGACAAAAAATAGCCAACAAAATTGATGACACCACGTCAAACGGCTGTTCCAAAAAGGATCTAGTAGATTCCCTCTATACATCCTTAAGGCTAGATATTTTAGAAAGAAAAAATCTTTGAAAGTATATTTTGCCTCCTAATTTCCTTCACAATATCTTGTCATTTACTACAAATCAACATCATGTTAAAATCAATTAGAAGATGGTATGAATACATTGATGCAACTTTAGCTGTATAGCTATTGGTCAAAAAAAAGTTTGACTTTTTAAATGCTTTACATTGATGAAACAAGGGATGTGAAAAATCAAAGGGCCATATGATTAATGTATTTTGGTGGTGGAATGACATCATGGTTAATAATACTTGCATAATTTTCTAGTATACATGCATGGATTTAGTCTAATGGATGCAAGGTGATAGATTTGGATGACCAAACACCTCAAATCAAGATCAAGAGGCAACGAAATTAGCAGATCAAGAGTAGACCCAAGATATCAGAGAATTTGAAGTCTGGAAAAAAGAAAGCTTGAATTGGATAAGTCCTTGTCGAAATGCACTTGCGGGTATTCCGATGTGTACCAGGCACTTCATCAAAGCACTGTTTAGGGCAAGAAGTACTTTGTGACTTGTGAGTTTTACTAAACCGGGGTAGGTTCGTTGATGTGCAAAGAGCTCACCGGTCATTTTTAGGAGGGTTGAAAAACGCATCGAGTCTCCCACTGCACCCACACACAATGATGGACACACAATTTTCGAGACAGTGAGAGTAGAAGTAACAACATATGCATACAACACCAGCTGGCGTGCAGCGAGAAATTAAAATTATTCAAGCTCTCAAGTCATCATTACTCATGAAGCTGGGAACAAAAAAAAGAAACGAAGGCTGCAGATAGGCCGCACCCAGCAGATCGATCGAGATGGACGATGAGCTCGATCGATCGCACGGACGACCGCTGACCGACATGATAATCGAAACCGAATCTCTTGACGGACCTCGCTTTACTGCGGCCCGGCCGGAGACGACGACCACGACCACGACCCGAGCCCTTTTACCAAGCGCACACGGAGAGGGACATTTCCCGCCTCTCGATCACGATCGGACGGCCAGGGATACGCGGTCACCGAGCAGACGCACGTTCTCCGCTGTGGCGCTGTGTGGTCGGCACGGCATCCGATCGTGCGGCTGGCTCGGCCACACCGGAGGAACCCTTCGCCTCGTGTGCTTAAGATCCACGTCTTGCCAGCAATGTCAACGGACGATGATGTGGGATTCTTGTTCTCGAGGTGATGTCAGACCGTGACGTACCCAGCCAATGTTAGTTCCACGTAACGAAGGCCGCTTTGTATCTGTGGGCTGGCACGATAATAACGCCTGATGAGCAAAGCTTTTTTCCTTTTTATCTGCCGTTTGACCAACCATGTTGTGTGTACGAACTCCTGTAGACTGCCTCTCGTAGCTTTTTCTTCCTTTGGCTCAACGAACTCTTGTAACCTCTCGTACTCTCCCTCTTTCACAAATTGGATCTATAAGCCATGCCATACCCTTGAATAGTGAGCTCTACAGCAACCGGGTGCTGCTTGCTGCCTCCTCTGTTCCCCCCTCCTGGTTCTGCATCCCTTTAAAACAAAGGTTTCTTACACCGGCAATGTTTCGATGTTTGGCCTTGAAGTTCATGTCTCCTGTGGCAAGAGCAGAGCATCTCCAGCAAATTAGTCATTCCTCTTTCTAATACTTAAAAACTGTGCTTTTGGTAATGTGAGGTGCTCCAGCAGATTGCCAATTTCATCGCCAATACCAAAATATTTTATTTAATTTCTTGTAGTTTCTCAATAATATTTTTTTTTACCAATTTTGTGTGGTTGAATATTTGTTTTAGTTGACCGGAAACGCTTAGATGACATTATAAATCCCTTCGCCACACCATCATCGATCGATCGGCCACCCGCTATGACCCCTCGGTGGGGAAGGTACATATGGAACCAAATTTCACCTGGAACGAACCTCGGCGCTTTTTGCACGCTTGTCGCGATGCTGACTCGTGGTCTTCGGAGACTTGCAACGCACACAGCCACACAGCCACTATATATAATAATTTAATCGATCCACCTGTAGTGCGCAACACATCACTTTGCAATATTATTCTTCTCTTCCCCTTCGATGGAAGGCATTGCTTCGATTGCACGTACGCCGGCCCGGCCGGAGATTATGGAGCTCAAACGTCTCATGCATCCACACGACTACACGAGGCCCTCAGTAAAAAAAATATTAATAATAGCTTGCTCTTGCATCTCTCATATCTGGAGCATGTAGTGCTCTTGTTTCCTTTTGGCCATGCTCTGTAGTCTGTACTCAGCAGCAGGCACTAGTTAGTAGTAGTAAACAACAGTAGCAAGTAGAAAAATATTGGAGTGCTGCTCTTGTTAATGCGTAAACACGAAGGAAACAAAATGGCGGACTGGGGTTGTATAAATAATTACACTTTAAAACACTGAACATACAAGCTGTCAAACTCGAAGCGCAAATAAGACAAAGCTGTTATACCTGACCGTGACAGCAACAGAGCAAGGGAGAAAAGAACAAATGAAACTGGCACGAGAAAAGTGGAGGAAAAGAAAATGTGGCACGAGCCACCTGTCGTTGGTATGGGTCATGCTGCACTTTCCTTCCATCTGAATAGTAAGTAGTTGCATCGTCTGAGCATCAGCTGCAAACGCCAAATTCAAGCGTCAGCCGCCGCAGAACTTATCATGAGCCATGTCAGTTTACTCGTAGCTTGTCCAGGAAGTGAGTGACTCTCTGAATCTGCACCGCACCGGTGAGCAATTATGATCTTAATAAAACAAATGAAGCACATGAAGGAAACCTGTAGAAGGCTGTACCTGATGTTGGTACTTGGCGGAGAATGAATGAAACAGGTGGATGTGGGATGTAATATATAAAGTTCAATAACTACGCTGGATCTAGAAAGATGAGTTTCAGATGCTGCAAAAATCTGACTGATGTATGTTGGGAGAAATTGGATTCTTGGTGGAATAAATAATACTAGAAAGGCGCGCGGTTTTACCGCCAAGGGTCCGTATTTCGTGTTGTGGGATTGTAGTTGATACAAACTTTAGTTCATATACAGAGTAGTAATTATTGTATGTGTAGGTGTCATGATCTGTAGCCCGTTGTTGTACTTGGTATATATTTTGGACTCTCTATTATCATGACGCTATTAAGTAGAATATTATTTTTTATGGAAATGAAACTATCTTTTTTATTATATTTAGTATTTTTGGTTATAATATTTTTTGTTATCATTTATTTTAAAATTTGTTGTGTAGCAAAGCTTTAGGTTTTGAAATTTTGAGCAATTTTTGTATTCAAAACTTTTTTATGTAAAGATATTTCGGTGTCCGAATCGTAGGTAGAATGGATCCTACGCAAACATTTATGCGGATGAATTGTAAAAGCGCTTTGAATTTAAAATTGTACTATATAATAAAGCTGTAGATTTTAAAATTCTAAGCAACTTTTGTATTGAACATTTTTTAATTTGAAGACGTTTTGGTGCCCATATTATAGGTACGACGGATCGCATGCAAGCATTTGTGCAAACGAATTGCGAAAGCGTTTTGAATTTTAAAATTTGCTCCATAATGAAGTTTTAGTTTTTAAATTTTTGATCAAATTCTATATTGAACAATTTTTGATCTCAACACGTTTTGATGTTCAAATTGTACGTATAATGTTACTCGTGTAGAAGTAACCGGAACGAGTTGTGGTTTAATTTAATTAAAATCTGAGGGTTTTCCTAAAATAAATCCTGAGAGAGGAGCCGGTTGATTTGATAAAAACTTAAGGTTTTCTTTGCAAATTTCCCTAGACCGGGAATGTTGGATTGCGGGTTGATTTTGAAAAAGGTTGTGGGCTTTTTCGCAAAATTATCTAAGAGAGAAGGACGGGCTGCGGTTGATTTATCTAAAGTCTGAGGAACTTTTTGCAAAATGATAGGAACTCGTACGATCTGGATCGTCCACCCGGCCGATCCGACGGCTGGGAATAGCCCGCGACTTGGCCACTCTGCGAAGCCCTCTTTTGATGCATGAATCGTATATAGAGATTTTATATTCAGAATAAGAGCTACATAATATAATTAACACAACGGAACAAATTTAAGAACCCATCATGCACTTTACTCTATTTTTTACCTCTACCGTCTATGGCTAAAAACACGAACAATCTGAAGCTAGACGAACCCACAAGCTCCAACCGCACATGTTCTCAATACAAAAAACTGATATACATGTTCTTTCTGGAAACTCATAATTGGTTAGTGGCAATGTAATGCGGTGCCCTCGGTAGTCAGTAATTGCACAAATATCAAAATGAACTATTTAAATCTGAAAGGAAGCTATGGATTGATTAATCTGTCCAATCGACGTGAACAAATCTCGTACTATAACCTGAACCTATATAAGCAGAGAAACTTCAGAAATAATTGCTTATTACTCCCTCCGTTCCAAATTATAATTTATTTTAAATTTTCTAAATACATATATAGTATCTAGATGTATACTATATCTAGATATATGACAAAATTTATATATGTAAAAAGGTTAAAATAGATTGTAATTTGAAATGGAGGAAGTACCATATGTACTGCGGCCAAGGCAGCCAGCCCCTGTAATGTGTATCTATTTTATTTGTTACTACTGCGTGAAGTAAAAGTATTTGACATGGCGTTGTGAGTGACGGAGAGGGCAGCGGATTTGGCCTTCGCCCCCGCCATGGCCGCCATTCCGGGCGCGCGCAGCAACTGCTCGATGAAATGTCACCGCGGCAGGGACTCAGTAGGGCAATGGTAGAGAGCACCGGCATTGGAATCGGCGGCGCCGTCTCCAACTGGTGCTTGATTAGTCTGTGAAGTGACCTTCATGGGGGGCTGGACGCGCCGGTACCGAGAGTCCGTGACTCCGGTGACGGGCGTGGGGAGGAGGGCTGCTGGGAAGCTAGGGAGGGCGGAAGGGAGCTCCTATATAACTTGTGGAAGATAGTTACGCAATATAACTTTACAGTCCATTAGGTTCAAATTAGAGATCTAATTAGATTCAATATTTTTGAAAAATAGTTCAACATTTAAAAAGAATAGATCCAATATTTTCTAGAAACTCAGTGCAACGATTTTTGAAAAAATACTACATTCAACATTTTTACAAGCTATCTCAACATCTTGACATAATAGATTAAACATTTATCAAAACCCAAATCACCATTTTCTAAAAATTGGAGGTGGCTTCTTCTCCGACAACGTGGCTGCGGCGGGCGGCGGAGGGAGCTAGGGGCGGGGTAGCAGATGTGGCGGTGGCGGCCACGACAGGCAGCCGCGGCGACGGGACGCACGACCCCAGCAGCAGCCGCGTCGCCGGCGCGAGCGGACGCACCGGGGCAGCCGCCGCGGCGGAGTGCGGGAGAGGCACTGAGGTCCGAGGGAGGCGGCGGCGGCTCGCCCGGGAGGCACCGCGAGTAGCCGCGGCGGCGGCGGGCACCCAGCAGGAGCAGCCATGGCGGAGGCGGCGGACACACGGTGGTGGAGGCGGGTGACGACGGGAGGGCATCAGACGAATATGAGTAGTTTGCACGAATATCAAACAGTGGAAAGGTGTAGAAGAAAAAATCTTTCGAAAAGTTGTTAAGGATCCATGAGGACGGGAGGGGCGGGAGCTCCTTTCTATCTTGTGGAAGCCAGATAGGAGTGGTGGCTTTGAGGCCCACCACGGCTCCTTCCTCCGGCCCCGCCTCGGCCGGCGGCTGCCGCCACGGTGCCGTTCGCCCACCGCGCCGCTCCCGCCCTCTCGACCCCGCCCTTCCTAACGAGGTGGGCATCCTCGCCCCCGCCACCAGCCACCGCCCACCAGGGATCGAGCCCCGCCCGTCCGGCTGCGCTCCCGCGCCGCCTCACCCTCCACCGGCCGAACCATCGCTGCCGCCTGTCCTCCACCGCTCCCAGCTCCCTCCTCTTCTATGGCCGGAGGCCATTGAAACCCCCGGACCCCGGTAACCTCAAACCCTAACCGCCGCCGCCTCCACCACCTCCCGTGGCCGCCGGCGTCCTCGCCGTCGACCGCTCCCCCCACCTTCCACCCCTCCACGCGCCGGCGAGCGAGCGGCGGCGGCGCGGGCGAGAGCCGAGAGGAGGAAGAAGATAGAGAGAGGATCGGACGATAGAGAAGGTGGAAGCCATATAGCTTCCTTACGGGTTTGACGGGGAGGGGTGGTTGGGAATTGGCATGCTCTCACGCCCAGCGGTTGTGGCCATGCAACGACCCACAGCCACAAGCCCACGTCGCCCACATTGCATCTCATCTTGGACCCTTGGTAGGCCAATGTCAGCCGCTGGAACCGAACGATTGAGACGGGCTCGTTTGGGCTCACGCACATCCCACGAAGCCCACTCATGGATAGATTTAGATGGGCTGTTTGTGCTCCCCCATACAGTTTGTTTTTTTGGGAACTTTCACACCATTTTAGCCACTGTGTAGCTTTTCACAAAAGGTATATGTCCATCATTCTTTTTTTTTCTCTCTGCATACAAAGTCAACACAGGCTTTTAGAGCAAGGTAGCTCGACAAGCCTGTTTGGCCGACGGCAACTAGAGTATGACCATTCATTCCCAAAGCCTCTAGAACTTGCTTGTGTGGTAGCACTCTCCTAGCAGTTTGCTAGCTACGTGCCTGGGCCTTCTACCCTCCGGGCTACTAGGAACAGCACGCTAGTATCCTTTTGTCAGTGAGAAAAACCAACTTTTGACAAAGCTTGTTAAGAAGCTAGAACTAAGATACTTTTCATTATTCACAAAAAAACTGCTACAGTGCGCCAGTGCGACCATGAACAAATTTGCATCGATCAAAACTTTACAGTGTAGAGAAAGGGACGCATCAAACCCGATTCCTTTTCTGAGACGCCTGCAGCGCAACAAGCTAAGTCCGCTACTTGGCCCTTTTGCAGCCAGTAAAGTCAACGTAACAGTAGGTGAAGCTTCACCTTCCTGCTGGCTCAGAGCTAGATCGGCCACATCTATCGCGCGAGTGAGAAGAAGAAGAAGAAAGAAGAGCATCAAATCAGTCGGCCAAATTCAGAGGTCAGCATGTAATGTATAGCAGCTCGATTGATTGCAACCGGTTACTGTTTGATCACTACATTTTTTTTTATCAGTTAACAGATGAGCTGGCTGAAGGACGAAGAAGGCACACGTATGCATGCAGGTATAGAAGCTAGCTAGGGCATGAGATGCGTGCATGGTCGTCGAGCGGCGAGCGGGCCGTCGCCGTCGTCGTCGCTGATTCAACTGTATATTTGGTGGCAAGCATCTTCAGACTACAGGCACAGGCAGGGTTGTGCTAGCTCATGTAGGCGAAGCTAGATCTCGAGCAAAATCTTCATGGACGGCAACAGCTGACGGATTAAGCTATCTAGCTAGGGTGCTAGATCTATCTTGATGGTTACACAAAAGATAGTTTAATAATCAAGGGAGAATGGAACGATCGAAGTCTTTGGCAAAAAAATTTGGTTAAGTCGCTAGAGGTACATATATGTATCAACTTTTCTTTTGTGTGAAACACATATATACTGTAGTATGTATCATCAACTTCCCACGCTACGAATGAAATATATACAGTCGGGGCATCCATCATAGAACTTCAATTGTATTAGAATCGTAAGAAATAAAAACAAGCATATTTTATTTCCTCAGTTATTTTGAGAGGATCTGTAACATGTTTCCATGACAAATATCTTGTTTCAGCATATGCGTAAAAACTAAAATGGAGGAAGTCTCTGATCATAGAACCGATCGATCGATCCCGGCCGAAAGCTACAGCCGTCGAAGACTCGACTGGCTTTTGCACAGCCTGATCGATGAGCGAGATCGAGAGCTGCAGAACGCCGGTATCCCGGTGGCTCTCCAATGCAAGCGCATCCAGGCAGCGAGAGCTGAGACAAGGTCTGGCACACTGGCTGTGCATCTATCTATCATCAGAGCAGCAGCAGTACCGCCTGTCCGGGCGCGTGATGTCACCTCCGACGATCCGTCGTCGCTCGCTGGGGATCGGAAGCCGCGCGCTTTTGGACCAGTGGTACTTGCTGCCGGCGGGCGCAAGTCTGTCCGCGACCCGGCTCCGGCCGACCCGCCGCGGCCAAGATGCATCATGCATCGCAGCTGGTGAGCGTCGTGGAAGAATGGACGGATGGCCGGCCCGGGGAAGAACAGCGTCGGCTTCGACGTGGTCCAAGCGTTAGTTGTTGATGAGTGAGATCGATCGCGTGCCATCTGAAGGAGGATGACGGCAAAAATTAAGATTCGATCGATCTCGTGGCCGGGGAATGGAGACCGGCGTCGGCTATAGGTCCCGCGTTCATGCGTATCATCGGCATCTCCAGCCATGGTACGTGGCGGTCGAACTCAATTGCAGAAGAAAGGAATTTTCTACCAAGTTTTTCTTGAAAATAAAGGGTGATGAGGAGTATTATGAACGGTGACGATATTGGCGTGGCATATGAACGGTACGGTCTACAAGATGTATATTTCCTTCACTTGACCAATACGGCACTAATAATTGTATAAATACACCGTTTGGTAGCCGATTTTTTTTTAAAAAAACGGCACTTCACCGTGGGTACGTACGGTCTTGTTGCAATGCATACGGACCGGCCGGGTCATGTCGCTCCTTGATGCATTATTTCTTGTAAACACAAGCTGAATCGTATCCCTCTAACTGAAATTCAGTGAGAAATGGAATAATCAACACTATCAAAAATGAATTATAGGAACGCCCACCGCCCCTGGAAAAGCATTTGGCGGGTCACCCCGTCACCCGCTCCTAAAAATATCCGAAAAAATACACTACCGGAAACAGTAACTTTGCCGAGTGCCCCAGGCACTCGGTGCACTCGGTGAAGGTCCAAATACACTCGGCAAAGGGTTTGCCGAGTGTAACACTCGGTGAACCCTACTCGGCAAACTTTCCCTCGGCAAACAGTGGGTTTGCCGAGTGTCGATCGTCGGGCACTCGGCGAACATACATAAAGAGGCCAATCCCGCAAAAATTTTATGACGCCTTTGCCGAGTGTTTTGGCAATGCACTCGGCAAAGACGTCGAACTAACAGAAAATGGCCTCTTTGCCGAGTGTAACACTCGGCAAAGTGTCTTCCCCCCTACTGACAAAACAGAAATTTTACGTATAAAGGAACCCTCTCAAAAAACAACCACAGAAGCACAGGCATATAAATTGCACCACAAGCATCACAAGCACACAAATAACATTCACAAGTTCTCGTCGAAACAAGTAATTCACAAGTTTTGCATCACAAACACCTCTAGTTCACAAGTCACTGAGGAGGATGAGGAGGCTGAGGAGGATGTGCAGGTGGCCACTGCCCCAAGAAGATTCTGCATTGGACGTCGCCGATTGATTCTGCACAAAGTTATAGAGATTGCATTAGTCACTTTTCTAGTGTAAGTCTGTAGTGCATGTAGTTTCTAGTTTAACTCTAGATTGATTGTAAGGTTGAGAGTGACTCACAGGAGTAGCTGCAGGAGGTGGTCGAGGTGACGGGAATAGGTTCGGTGGCATAGGTGGTGGAGTCTGACCTAAACTGTGAAAGACACTCTGCATGTATTGGAACATCTGCTCCGTCCTCTGCCTTTCTAGCTGCCGATCCGCCTCGATCCTCACCTCTAGTTCCTCCCGGCGCTTCCGTTCTACCTCCACCTGGGCCTACAATATTTCATCCCAATATCTTATTGCCAAGCAAAAGATATGTACAAAATGAATGAAAAATTAAAGAAACAGGAATAACCTGCAGAGCCTGCATCTGTAACTGTGCAGCGGTAGGCCGTGCCCGTATCGCTGGGCTCGAGCCCGTTCTAAGAAAGCATCGGTCTTGTTTATCCATTCATCGGTCAACGAATTCTGACTATTTCGGCCCGTGTACATCCACTGACGATCCTCCATCCTCTAGCATATCAGCGAGTAATATAAAAACTCATGTTGCATCTACACGTTCCTATACTGTCTATTAGGTGAAGATAGGTCCTAATCCCACACGAGGATGTGTAGGTGGGATTAGTTTCCATGGTCTACTCCGACCTGAGATAGAATTTCGGCAGCACCTCCCCGCTGTTCTCCAAATACACGTCCTGGAATGGAGATTGTGTATCCGGAGAACAATTGGGAGGTGCTGCCGAAACTCTAACTCGGATCGGAGTAGACTATGGAAACTAAACCCACCTACACATCCTCGTGCTGTCCAAAGTGACATGGACAATTCGAAATAGATACGGTTATAAATATGCAAACATCTACATATTTCCAACCGTATCTCTTTCGAACGGGAGACGCCTAACTAGGTTACGTGATATACGAACATCATACGGAAATAGAGGTGTAGGATGACTCACCTTGCTATCGTACAAAGTGACGACTCGAGGACGGTAACGTAGCCTCTCCTGCAAAAAAAGAACATACAACTGTCAACTAAAATTTTTGGCAGCACCTCCCCTGCACGTGGAGGTTTCCATAACCCGCATCAAATGAAACGGCACGATGGCCGAGAACCACATGTACATAAGAAGGAACGGCACGATGGCCGACTTCCACAAACATTCTTATACCTTAGATTCCCAAGCAAAACATCATTTTCTAATTTCTACAGCTAAAGCCCTACAATTTCTAATTTCTAATTTCTAATTTTAACCTACTTCCTAATTCTAATTTTGTAACTTGAAAAAGAAATATTCATTACCGGGAGGGTGAGGGACGCCGGCCTAGAAAGGCGACGGGACGTCCGGCGGCGGCGGGAGCGTCAGTGGCGGGGCACCAGGGTCCTAGGACGCCGGTGGCAGGGGGGCACAGGCGGGTCGGGCCGGGGGGGGGGGGGGGGGCGGTGGGCCGGGGCCGCCAGGGCCGGGGCGGGGGCAGCCTGTGGGGCTCCGGGGGCGGGCCGCGGGGCGGCGGGGGGCGGCGGGGCGCCGGGGGCGGGCCGCGGGGCGCCGGGGCGGCACGGGCGGCGGGCGGCGGGGCAGCACGGGCCGCGGGGCGGCGGGGGCGGCGGGGCGGCCGGCGGGCAGCGGGCGGCGGCGGCGGGCAGCGGGTGGCGGCCGCGGTTTCGATTTTGGGATAGAATCCGGGCCGCGCGCGGCGGTTCGGCTGAAAACGTAAGTCCGGTTCTTTGCCGAGTGCCCGCGATCTGGCACTCGGCAAAGTAAAGATTCAATTTTTGACCTGTTGGCGCACGAAATTTGACCTGCCAGGTACATTGTCGAGTGCCTGCGATCTTGCACTCAGCAAATCTTCTTTCTTTGCCGAGTGCCAGATCCAAGGCACTCGGCAATGCCACATTTTTCTTTTTTTAAATGAGGAGGAGAATACTGCCAGTGGGCCCGTGTACCTTCTTTGCCGAATGTCTGTGAAAAACACTCGGCAAAAGGTACTTTTGCTGAGTGTTTTTTTATACACTCGGCAAAATACACTAATATTTCCAATAACCTGTTTTACAGAACTTTTTCTAATATACTTGGGCAAAATCGTGTCAACATCACTCAACAATGGATAAATTATTTTTCTACTGATAATGTTCTATTATTTCATGCAGTTATAGCGCAAATTGCATTTATATCTACTAAAAATCTATAATTGCATTTAATCAATAAAAAATAGTAAACGCATCCGAAAGATTTCCAAATTTTGACACGAACCAATTTGTGTTGTATGTTGCCTATACAAAAAGATTTGAAGCCAAACCTTAACTCAAGTGTCACTTGGACTCCAAATCTTATTGTGTCCTCTCTAACTTCTATGAATCCTTCCAGGAGATGAGTCGGCTTCTAAGCATCATATGTCAGAAATTGGGCGAAACCTTCTCAATTTTTTACCACAGCCTCCACACATAATATCATGACATCTTGACAAATCTTGTGATTTTCAGATTTCGTTTGCTTTTTTTAGAATTTAACAACCATTCAACCACACGTTCGTGGTCGTGTTTTTTAAAAACAATATTCAAAATTTCTTTTCATTTCTTGGTTGAGACCTCAATCCGGACTCCATAATATGGATATAATTTTTCCACTGATTATAATCCATCATTTCATGTACCTGCAATTAAAATCTGACATGAATAAAAAAATTCCTATTAATGCAATCATTTCATTAAAAATAGCAAACAAACCACAAAATATACCAACTTTTATTATGGATTACAAAATCTTCTACGTGGGGAGTAGAAAAAGTGTGGAGGCCAGGGGACGAAATTTTTTTTTTGTTCGCCAAGTGCAAAATGAAACACTCGGCGAAGTCTTGTGTTTGCCGAGTGTCCGGGGTGAGGCACTCGGCGAAGTAATATGTTTGCCGAGTGTCTTGGAGTGGCACTCGGCGACCTTCTTGAATTGCCGAGTGTGGGCGGGTGGCACTCGGCGAACGGCCTCTTTGCCAAGTGTCTGCGTCCAACACTCGGGAAAGGACTAACGGTCGGCCCAGTCCGGTGACGGACGGTGCACGTGCGATGCACGCGTCGTTGATTTACCGAGTGTCGGACCTTCGAGTGTCTATGAGCGGTTTGCCGAGTGTCGTATTTATGGCACTCGGCAAATGACCTTATTGCCGAGTGTAATATGTTTGCCGAGTGCCCCGTTGAATACACTCGGCAAATAGGCTGTTTGCCGAGTGCCCGAAAGAAAGCACTCGGCAAAATTTTTACACTCGGCGAATTTACTGTTTCCGGTAGTGATAGCAGACTACCCTTCTTCCTCCTTCCGACCACCTGTTGTTTGCTCGGGGGAGATGCTGTCTGAAAATCGAAAAAAATTGAAAAGGGAAGGGAACGTTTGAAACTTGATTTCCTTCAAGTTAGGGATTGTAGGAGGTTAGTTGGTACTAATCTCATGTCTTTGGCTCAAATGGAGCTCTCTTTTCCTCTAGCTAGATCTAGATCTCTATGGTGTGGATTTGCCATTTGAGGCTCCATTTGCCTTAAACTTTCGGATGAAGTTGTGCTATTTTAGTAGGAGAACATGATTAAAAAATTATTTGTGCTCAATCTATAAGTTTTAGCCTCATTCCCAAGTAAATAATTTTCTAGATTCATGGAGGAGAGGGAGGAAGAATTTATTTTCTTCTATATTTACACAAATGCGTGATAGTTTTTTTTTCCAAGATTTAGTCGTACAATAATAGATTGGATTTTGATTTTTTTTATTTCGTACAAGTTAAAATGACTTTTTCCAATATCAATGAGTATATATATTTATGGCCATTTGGCGCTCCATTTCCTTTGAGGAAAAGATTTGATTTATTTATTTTCTATCTTTACACACTTGCATGATAGATTTTTTTTCCAAGATTTAGTGGTACCATAATAGGTTGGGTTTTGATTTTTTTTTATTTAGTACATGTTAAATTGACTTTTTTCAACATCTAGGGATATATAGAAGTATATATTTATGGCCATTTAGGGCTCCATTTCCTTCAAGAATAGGATTTGATTTATTTTTTTCTATATTTACATAAATGCATGATAGTTTTTTTCCAAGATTTAGTGGTATGATAATAGGTTGGGTTTTAATTTTTTTATTTAGTACATGTTAAATTAACTTTTTTAATCCATTTAAATTATTTGTTAATGTTCAGAGGTGAATAGGATATGGATGTACAAAGCACGAATGACAGATGCCTATTTCCGTGGAGAACTTAATAAATTCGTGCAAGGTGCGGAAAACCACACAAGAAATAAGAAGACACAGAGCATACGTTGCCCGTGCAAAACATGCAAGAATATGAGAGTATTCACCGACACAAGTACAATCAGATCGCATGTGTTTGTGGGTGATTTTATTAAGAACTACATGATCTGGAAGTATCATGGAGAGAATGCTCCACCTCCAACTGATAATCCACTCGATAAAATTATACAAGACGTCCAGTTTGATAGAATGTTTGATGCTTACGATGATTTTGATGTTGATGGCGGCGATGATAATGGTGTTGATGGATTCCATGGTGATGGTGTCGACGAGGGGCCCATCGATGGTGATAGTAGTGACGATGAACTTGACGACGGTGATTTCCTGAGCCAGTTGTTGCGTCACTCAAAAGTAGAGCTATTGGTTGGTAGTGCCAAGGGGTTAGCAAACTTCGAGACGGTGAAAAAATCAGCCGAGGGAAATGTATACGAGCGATCAAAGGGATGTCCGAAACACTGGACCACGCTTCGTTTCATACTTGAACTGTTGACTCTAAAGGCTAAGCATAGTTGGTCAGACGGTAGTTTCAACTATCTACTGTGTATCTTGGCTTGGTTACTTCCAAAGCCAAATAAATTACCAGCTAACACATATCGAGCAAAGAAGCTTGTCAGCCCGTTCACGATATGTGAGGAAAGAATTCATGCATGTCTAAATTATTGTATTTTGTATCATGTGGATATATTCAAATACTTGGATAAATGCCCTATATGTTCTGCAAGTCGGTTCAAAAACAATGCTGGTTATTGTGATGGCGACAATCAAGGTCTAGCCGATGGAATAAAAGGAAGATGAAGGGTACTACGAGGAATAGTGTTGCCTCTATTGAGCCAGCAGACACTATTTTAGGTATTTCTGAGAAGTAGAGAAGAATTTTTGCCATGGTTACGTGGTACCTCCCTGTTTCGGATCGCCTGAGGCGTTTGTTCTACATGTCACAGTATGGTTTAATATTTTTTTAAAATTCTACATGTCATAATAGGTTTATGGTACAAATTTTATTTTTTTATGTGTTTTGCTATTTTTTTGAATTATTCAAATTTCGGAAAAAAAATTTGGAAAATTATTTATAAGGGCGGGTGGGGGCCTCACCCGCCCCTAAAAATGCATTTGTAGGGGCGGGTGAGCCCCTACAGATCATTTTTCAAATATATTCCAGTAAATCGAATAATTCAAAAGAAATAGCAAAACATATAAAAAGTAAAATTTGTACCATAAGCCTATTGTGATCTATACAACTCGAAAAAAATACTACGTGCATATTTCAGTGTATACAATGATTATGAGTGTGAAAACCATAAAGTGAGCCTTGAGTTGTATGAGATAGTAGAGTGTGGTTGAGCTATACATCATGGTTCCACACTCTTAATAATTACATACGCTGAAATATGATTATGATATTTTTTTTAAGTTCTACAGGTCAAAATAGGATTATGTTACAAATTTTACTCTTTTTTATGTGTTTTGCTTTTTTTGGAATTATTGGATTTTCTGGAATAAATTTGAAAAATTATTTGTAGGGGCGGGTGGGGCCTACCTACCCCTGAAAATGCATATGTAGGGGCGGGTGAGGCCCCCACCCGTCCCTACATTTTTTAAATTTACTCAGAAATTCGAATAATTCAAAAAAATAGCAAAATTACATCAAAAAAGAGTGAAATTTGTACCATAAACCTAGTGATCTATATAACTAGAAAAAAATACTACATACATATTTTAGTGTATATAGTGATTATGAGTGTGGAAACCACAAAATGAGCCTTGAGTTGTATGAGATAGTAGTGTGGGTGAGCTATACATCATAGTTCCACACTCTTAACCATTAGTACGCTGAAATATGGTTTTTGATATTTTTTTAAGTTCTACAGGTCAGAATAGGCTTATGGTACAAATTTCACTTTTTTTATGTGTTTTGCTATTTTTTTAATTATTCGAATTTTCTGAATAAATTTAAAGAATGATTTGTAGGGGCGGGTGCGGGCCTCACCCGCCCCTAAAAATGCAAAATGCATTTGTAGAGGCGGGTGACGCCCCCACCCGCCCCTACAAATGGCCGCCTATATAGCAGAGGGAGGAGGCGGGACTTGGCAAAATTTCGGCATTTGGATTTGGATGCCGTTAGGCTGCCGGATTTTCCAGTGGGCTCCTCTCCGCCGCCGCTCCTTTGCCCGCGCCGAGCTCGCCACGCTGCCCCTCCCCGCGCCGGCCTCCTCCCCGCGCTGCCACTCCCCACGCCAGGCTCTTCCCCTCGCCGCCCATCTTCGCGTGAAGCTCCGGCCACGCCGAGCTCCTCGTGCCGGCCTCGACCCCGCGCGCCGCCTTCTCCGCCCGGCTGGCCTCCTCCCCGGATCCAGCGTGCCCTCACCGGATCCGCCCGCCCCAACCTTCCCGCCTCCTCCTCCGGCCGAGTTCCGCGCGTCCTGGCAGCCCTTCCCACAGCCGCACCTCCACCTCGTCCATGCGGCACCTCCCTCCCTCACCGCCGGCGACCCCGACCTTCGGCGCCACCGACCCGCCTCGCTGGCGGCCTCCTCCTCCGTGCGCGGCCCACCCCGGCCCTCCTCCTCCCCACGCCCGAGGCTCCCCGCCGGTGCCTCCTCTCGTAGGCAGTGGATTTCCTTTTTTTCAATTTTTATCTTTTTCCCATTTTTTCTTTGATGAATTACGTTAGTTCCATTAGTTTCAAATTTGTTAATTTGTGGATTAGTTAATATCTATGTCTAAAATTATTGAATTAGTTAATTTGTGGGTTAATTTCATTAGTTAATATGTATGTGTATTCAATTTTAGTTTCAAATTATTCAAGTTATTTTCATTAGTGAATGTGAAAGTGAGTTGCTACTTATTGATACAAGAGATGAAGATATGCATGTGAATGTGAGTCTATGATAGAGTGTATATCCAGCATTTCTTATTCAAAATAATTGTAATTTAAATGTGATTTTTTTCATTATGAATTCAAATATATATTCAAATATATCTCGATGCTCTGTAATGTGGAAGTCGTAAATGGATCCTCCGTCATCATCTTCCCCACCAAGGGATGATGCAGGACAGCAAGATGATGATATTCATCAAATTGCATCCTAGATGGAGTGGGGTGATGGGGCCGACATCAGTGTGCAATCTGGGGACGACGAGGCCGATGTTGGTGCTGAATCTGGGGATGAGGACAGCCCTAGGATTGGACAAGGGGCTTGGGTAAGAAACAGGTGGCACGATCCGCTTGATCCACACCCTTTTCCATCAAGAGAAAGCCGTTCAAGGGAGGAGTTTGATCCGGATTACGAACCGAATCCAAGTCAGGTAATGAATACGCAATTAACTACAACCAAGCATTTACTATACATTTTAATAAATTACGCATAATGACTTGTCGAATCGTATGATCCGTCTATGCGGCTCGGACAGGAAGGAGTAAACGCCGACGCCGTCCCCCAAGCCCCACAGAGGAAAACAACGAAAGCTCGGGTCCAGAACCTGAAACTACAACCTCTGGCAGCCAAAACAAAAGGAAACGGGGTCAGCTAGGAAGAAACCAATACCCCAAAGGGCAATGGACAGTCAATGCAATTAGCGTGGCAAGAGAGCCCATAGATCCTTCGGAGATTTTAGTAAAGTTTCAGAATGCCATTGGTGCTATAATCAGAACAAAGGTGGTTTTGAATCCAACAATCCACAAATGGACTTAGGTTCCTGAGGGGAAGAAAGAAGCGATGTGGCAACTATTGAGCAGAACTTTTATTCTGCCAAGAGGAACTAAAGATAAAGTAAAGCATTATGCTCGAAGATGCTGGGTGAAACTTTCCGCCGGTGGAAGAGTGATCTGAATACCAAGTATGTCCAGAAGGGCCGAACGCCATTTGCAGATTACGACGACATCACACCAGCACAATGGGAAGAGTTTGTTCGATAAAAGACCTCTGAGGAAGCTCTAGCCCTAAGCCAGAAGAATCGAGATCTAGCACTGAGCAACATACATAGAGTCCGCCTTGGGCCAGGTGGATACCAAAGGCAGGTCGACAAGTGGCAGCATGAAAGAGAGGCAGCAATACGTACCGGGCAGCCCGACCCTTTTCAAGGCTTGGATGAACGTGGCTGGTGGTGGGTTGAAGCAAGGAAGCCCAAGATAGTTGAAGGAAAACCAAAGTTTGATCAACCCGAGACCGAAGCGGTGGCAGAAAAGATGTTAGAACTTGCCAAGCTTTAGAAACAAGGAAAGTTCAAAGCCAATAGGGAGAAGGATGTGCTCATTGCAGCTATTGGGTCCAAAGAGCATGGAGACCGCATCAGAGGCGTGTCCCCTAAGTTGACCATCAAGGATGGGTTCCAGAGTGACCGGGCTAGGTACAGGAGCCATCACCGCTACAAAGAAGAAATGAGAGAAGCAGCAGAGGAAGCATTACATGAAAAGTTTAAGGATTTGATCATGGCAACACTTGCGGAGCAGCAGCAGTCGGGGCTACATTGGTTCAACCCGTCGCAAGAGGTGGGGCAACAACACATAGTCATGCCCCCACCGGTACTTGGCCAAGCGAGTACGTGTGCTCAGAGCAGTGTTTCCTCGAGCACAACATAGTCAAACCCGGTGGATACAATAACGAGTCTACTCCCTGCTTGTTGCTCTATCCGATCGGCAGAGCTGGGAAGACAAAAGAAGTTGCCAAGGCCCAGGTGGAGCCTGTTGGGGGTTTATTCAAGGGAAAACCGATCTCACCCTTATATGCATTCGTACAAGTGGAGCAACTCTTGAAATCAAGCTATGAGGATAACGAGATAGACAACCCCACCGTAGATGGGAAGAATTACCTTGGATAATGCATCAACATTACCATTCTGTGGCATAAACGAGATATCGTATTGGTTGGTCTAGTACATTTGGCTTCTCCGGATCGTATCTCGCTAGCACCACAAGAGCAGGGGGCACCACCAAAGCATACTCTACCGGCTCTACCATCTCTACTGGCCCCGATATCACCACCACCAAGAGAGCCATCACCGCAGGCCCCGCAATCACCGCTGGCTAGAATATCACCACCACCACCACGAGAGCCATCACCCAAGGCCCCGCTATCACCGCTGGCTCGAACATCACCACCACCACGAGAGCCATCACCACAGGCCTCGCTATCAGTCGGTGTTTTACCGCCACGTCCACCGAGGGATACCCCCGAGGTGGTGAGTTTGTAGGTAGAGTGTTGCCGAGATCTGAAACTCGAAGGTGCAAAGGAACACAAGGTTTTAGACAGGTTCGGGCCGCTGAGAGCGTAATACCCTACATCCTGTGTGGTTTGTATTGCCTTTGATGATGATTGTCCCCGAGGGGGTGCCTGTCCGCCCTTATATAGTCCGGGAGGACAGGTTTACATGGATGTCCTAGTCGGATACAAGCCCAGGAGTCCTACCCGAGTACTTCTCGGGTAGTTTCCTACTGTGTCCGACTAGTTTCACTACTCTACGAGTAATCCTACTATATTACGAGTAATTACAACAGATGTAGGGCGTGGGCCATGTCCCATCCCGTATCCTAGGAAAAAGTGTGCCACGTGTACAGTCCCGTGTACTCGGGTCTGACAAGCCCCCGAGCTCTTCGTAGCCGAGTACTGCAGGCGTCCGAGTACTTGTGAAGGCGTCTTCGAGTCCTTCGCGAACTTCGTCTTGAAGGTGTCCTCCTAGTACTTTCGTAGCTGCATCGAGGCTGTGAGGTGCTCATGCCCCGAGTAGTTGTCCAATCTTCTTTATATGGGGTGCGATTAAACTCGCACTCCATATGGAGTAGCCCCCGAGCCTTAGGTTGACTCATAGAATCAGGCTGAGGGTCAATTTAATCTTGTGTTTTCTGTCCTTATCTTCCAGCAGATTTGGAAAATAAGTCGCTGATGACACGTGTCCCGCAGCCCCCGAGCCTTAAATCCAAATCCGCAAGTTTTGGAATCTAGGATCCAAAGAGTCCTGGCATGTGATATGTGACGGTAAAGATTTGATGGTGAATCATTGGCAAATTGGTGTAGTATATGTGAAAACCTGTTTTTTCGGATGAATTCCCTGAAAAAATGGTCAAATAGATATCATCCAAAAAACACCCAAAATTACCTCTCAAATCATCATTTTTGTCCTGAGTCAATGACTAAATAAGTCCTCTGGGCAATAATTTGAACAAACCCCTTATGTCAGAATAAAATCCCTGAAATAATGGTTAACAAACATCTACCCAAGATAGATCTTAAAAAGCCTCTTGGATTGGGTATGGGTGAGGAATTGTACAACGTCCAACATGTAAGCATGAGAGTTGTCCCTTGAGGCACACTGAGTGCTTTGTCCCATCAAGCCCCCAAGCCAGGAGCCAGATGAAGTAGTCGTAGCAGAACAATGGCGCTAGCCCTCTAGCCCAGGCATTGGGCAAGTAGCCGCTGGTGCTTGAACAGGCGATGAAGCCATCTAGGCGGAGTCGGCCCCGACTAGGATTATAATCCAGACAAGTAGTCGAACATGTGTACAACCAGTCATAAACTAGTGAACTTCTTGTCATGGGAGCAAGGCCCCTTCAATAACATAGTGTACCAGTCAAAAACTAGTAATATGTTACTGGAAAATAAGGGAGCGATGCCTCTTCAGTAAACTTGCGCGCAATACCAGTCGTAAACCGGTAAAACAGAGTTGTTCTGGAAGTATGAGCACAAAAGCTCTTATGAAACCCAAAAGACTAGTCGGAAACTAGTAATTAGGTAATGAAAGTATGGGAGCGAGGCCCCTTCAGTAAACTTGCGCGTAGTACCAGTCGTAAACCGGTAAAAATGAAGTTGTACTGGAAGCATCAATCTCCAGGCATCAATAGAAGATGTTCCCAGTTGATCAAGGATGAAACCGACGTAGATGTTCAATATTCCAAGAATTTGGCACCTCCTGGCCATCAGGGTACTGTAACCGATAAGATCCAGGGCCAGTAACCTTGTGCACAATGAAAGGTCCTTCCCATCGTGAGTTAAGCTTGTGTAGTCCGGTATCATCTTGGAGTCGTCGAACAACCATATCTCCAAAGTTGAATGAGCGTTGTTGAATGTTCCTATTGTGGTAACGACGAACTCCTTGCAAGTAGCGGGCCGACTGGAACAATGCGTTACATCGGATATTCTAAGCTGAGTCAAGCTCGAGATGTCTTGCAGTGTCAGCCTCGCCTTCTTCAAACATCTCCAGTCATGGAGACTTCCACATCACGTCAGCTGGTAATATAGCTTCAGACCCGTATACGAGAAAGAAAGGTGACTGTCCAATGGCTTTGCTTGGTTGTGTGCGAAGCCCCCAGACTACTGATGAGATCTCATCAATCCACCTGCCGCACTTTTTGCTGTTCTCGTCATAGAGTCTTTTCTTTCATCCATCAAGAATCAAGCCATTGGCGCGCTCAACCTGGCCATTTACCTGTGGGTGAGCCACTAAAACATATTTGACTTCAATGGAGCTACGTTTACAGAAATCCCAGAACTGATGCGAGTGGAAATTGAATCCCAAATCTGTGATGATGGTGTTGGGGAAGCCAAAGGGTTGTAAGATGTCGCAGATGAAAGTAACCACTCGATCTGCAGTGAGCGTTGCGATTGGTTTGTACTCAATTCACTTTGTAAACTTGTCAATGTCCACCAACACGTGTGTGAAACCTCCTGGCGTAGTTGTTAAGGGCCCTATCATGTCCAGACCCCAGCATGAAAACAGCCATGAAGGTGGTATGGTGATGAGGTTATGAGCCGAAACATGAGGTTGTTTGCTAAAAAATTGGCAGTTGATGCACCGGCGAATGAGTGCTTTGGCATCTGCCAAAGCAGTCGACCAGTAGAAACCAGATCGAAACACCTAGCCAACTAGTGTGCGTGAAGCAGCGTGGTTCCCGCACACGCCTTCGTAAATCTCTTGGAGTATCTCTTTGCCCTCCTCCGTGCCGACACACTTCATGAGTATGCCTGACGCTGATCCATGCTTATACAGATTGCCCCCGACTAGAACATAACCTTTGTTGCGCCGTAGGATGCGAGTAGCCTCAACGCTTTCTGGGTCGACGTCGGGAGGTAGTTTGTGCTCCTGGATGTAGTCGATGAAGGCCACCCTCCAGTCGACCTCGATTATCAAGACCTCTCGGTCGGGTTCCTTGGGACCCTGAGCGATGGAACTTGAGTCCGGTGCCCTGATGGAACGGTGATGCAACTCGTGAACGAAAACTCCCAGTGGGTCGTTAGCTCGATCATAACCCAGTTTGCAGAGCACATCCGCGCCCACATTGTTGTTGTGAACCACATGGTGAATCTCCAGCCCCGAGGACTTTTTCTCGAGCTTGCGTATTTCCATGACGTAGGCATCCATGGCATTCTTGTTGATGTCCCACTCCTTATTAACTTGTGAAACCACCAGTAAGGAGTCACCATAGACGAGTAGTCGCTTGATGCCCAGGGAGATTGCCAGGCGTAGCCCGTGCAACAATGCCTCGTACTCGGCCTCGTTATTGGAGACCTTGAATAGTATTTGAAACACGTACTTGATCTGTTCTCCTCTCGGGCTGATGAAAAGTACTCCCGCACCACCGCCACCGAGCTTGAGTGAGCCATCGAAGTACACGACTCAATGCTCCGGCTGGTTGGTTGGGGCTTCCACTTAGTTTTCTCGCCACTCCGCCATGAAATCGACTAGAGCCTGTGACTTGATGGCTGTCCAGGGCTTGAAGTCAAGTGTAAGGGCTCCCAGCTCCACTACCCACATGGATATGTGCCGGTAGCGTCCCGATTGTGGAGGATATCCGCCAATGGGAAGTCGGAGACCACCAGGATATTGTATGCCCCGAAGTAGTGGCGAAGCTTCCTGGAAGTGATGAGTATACCGTAAAGTATTTTCTGAATCGTCGGGTAACGAACCATAGATTTAGAGAGAACTTCGTTGATGAAGTAAACTGGTCGCTGCACTCCAAAGGCATGGCCTTCTTCCTATTGTTCCACCATGATTGCCGTACTGACGACATGAGTAGTCGCAGCGATGTAGAGTAGCAGGTTCTCACCTGGTTGGGGAGCCGTCAGGATGGGTGGCGACTGCAAATGGTGCTTGAGATCTTGTAGTGCCTGGTTTGCCTCCTCGGTCCACTTGAACTTATCGTGGAGCTTGAGCAATTTGAAGAAGGGTAGTCCCCTTTCTCCAAGTCAGGAGATGAATCGATTCAGAGCCGCCATGCAGCAAGTGAGCTTCTGAACGTACTTGATTGTCTTTGGAGCATCCATGGCTGTGATCTTCTCTGGATTTGCTTCGATCCCGCAGTGATTGACAATGAACCCGAGTAGTTTTCCTTGAGGCACGCTAAAGACGCACTTTGTCGGGTTGAGCTATCATCGAAACAGTCGCAAGATGTTGAAAGTCTCCTCGAGATCAGTGATGAACTCGTCGTGGGATCTGGTCTTGATGACCACATCATCCACGTAAGCTTCAATGTTGCGGTGTAGTTGATCCGCAAGGTACAGTTGGATGGCCCGTTGATATGTGGCTCCTGCATTCTTCAACCCGAAAGATATTGTAGTATAAGCATATACTCCAAAGGGGGTGATGAACGTCGTTTTGATCTGGTCTTCCTCCTTGAGAGCTATCTGATGATAGCCCGAGTAGCAGTCGAGGAAGGAGAGCAAGACGCAGCCAGCCGTGGAGTCGATGACTTGGGTGGGAGCGCGAAGGGGTCCTTCGGGCAGTGTTTATTGAGATCAGTATAATCCACACACATCCTCCATTCATTATTATTCTTTTTCAATACAATAGAGGGTTAGCCAACCACTCGGGGTGGTACACTTCTTTAATACAACCAGTCGCGAGTAGTTTAGCTAGCTCTTTCTTGATGGCCTCCCTCTTGTCGGGGGTGAATCAACGTAGTCGTTGCTTCTTCAGAGTGGCTTTAGGGTCGACTTTTAGGCAGTGCTCGATCAACTTCTTGGGCACCCCTGGCATATCCGCCGGTTTCCACGCGAATATGTCACGGTTGGCCCTAAGGAAGCTGACGAGCGCGCTTTCCTATTTGTCGCCTAAGCCGCCCCCTATCAAAGCGGTCTTGGACGAGTCGCCTTCTTGCAGCTGGATGGTCTTGATGCCAACGTCGCTGGGGTTGGGTTTAACCCTCGACTGGCTTGGCCGCTGGTTGGAGATCTCCATCTCTATATTTGTCAGCTTCAGCGCGGCCGCGAGTACTTGTGCAGACGGCTTTGGCACGCATGAAGTCGTGGCGTACTCGATCGCCTCCTGGTCGCAGTCGTACGACTTCTTCAGTTCGCCACTGAGTGTGAGTACGCCTGTCTTGCCTGGCATCCTTAGTAGCAGGTAGATGAAGTGGGCCACGGCCATGAACTTGTCTAGTGCCGGTCTGCCAATGATGGCATGGTACGACGAGTCGAAATCCGCCACCTCGAAATTGATGTACTCGGTGCGGTAGTTGTCTTTTGTCCCAAAGGTGACTGGCAGGACCACTGACCCGAGTGGTGTAGCCGCGTTACCTGGGACGATGCCGTAGAAAGGGGCTTTGCTGGGAGTGAGCATCTTGGAGATGTCCAGTCCCATCTTCTTGAGAGTACTCGCGAAAAGCAGGTTGAGACCGCTCCCGCCGTCGATGAGTACTCAGGTGAGCTGTGAGCCCGCCACAACAGGGTCTAGGACGAGCGGGAATTTTCCTACCTCGGAGAAGCTGGTCCATTGATCATCCCTGGAAAAGGAGATCGGGACCTCACTATATCTTAGAGGCCTTGTCGTGGCCGGCTCCACAGATAGTATTTCGCGCAGGGTTAGCTTCTGCGCGCGCTTGGAGGGGAATCCGCCGTCTCCACCGAAGATGACGTTGACGACGTTCTTCGGATCCTGGGAGTCTTGAGCCCCCGACTTGTCACCTCCTTCATCATCCTCCTTGTCCTTTCTCTTTCTTGCTTGAGGGAGGGGTGGTGCGTTGAGTGATTTGAGGATGGTGACGCACTCGAAGAGCGTGTGCCGCGACTTCGGGTGTATCGGGCATTGTTTGTGCATGATCTTCTCGTATTCCGAGTCGTTGTTCCCCGACTTCTTGCCATGCGGGTTGCGCTCGATAGCCTCGACTTCATGGTCTGGCTTGCGCTTTTGGGTATTCCCGAAGTGGTTCCGTTGGCTTTTGTCGAAGTGGTCGTTGCCAGTGCCTTGCTTATCATGGTTGCGTCTGGGAAAACGGTCGTTTTCCTCGTCCTCCTGGTCAGCCCACTGTGCCATCATGTCACGCAGCTACACAGCAGTAGTCGGCAGGTTGCGCCCGAAGTCGTGGTACGTTTTCTTCGAGAAGAGGTCATTTTGGAAGCAACGGATGATGTCCTTATCGGTGATGTTGGCGATGGTGATGCGCGTCTGGAAGAAATGCCGTGTGTAGGACCTCAGGGTCTCGTTCATCTCCTGCTTCACCTGGGACAAGTCGTGGCGAGTGCCCGCCCTGATCATGGATCAATGGAAGTTGTCGATGAAGGCCCGCTTGAGGTCCTCCCACGAGTCGATGGAGTTTGGCTTGAGGCTTTCAAGCCACGTGAGGGGCGTGGACTACAGAGCCACCGGGAAGTAGAGAGCTTTGGTAGAGTTAGATCCCCCTGAAACTTCAATTGCGACGGAGTAGCAACGAATCCACTAGCGTGGGTCCTGCTTACCGTCATACTTAAAGATTCTGACTGGTTTGAAGTCCTTTGGGTAGGACTTGTCGGTGATGCTGGTGGTGAAGGTGGGGAAGCGGTCGTTGTCATCGTCATCATGGTGCCTGCAGGTACGGTCCCTTCTCCTCGCTTCAATAACAAGTCGCGCATCGCTGCCTTCATTGATCTTCTGCCTGAGGTCGACCGTGGGGGCGTCGTGAAGGTTGGCTTCGAGTGGATCTTGTCCTTGATGCCTTGCGCCCTGGTGGTTGCGAGGGGGTTGTTGTACCCCTTGTTCATTGTTGCCACGCGCGGACGGGTGGCCCTCATTGCGCTGGCGATTGTCGTTCCTCCGACTCCCGTGGCCTCCTCCAGGGGTGCGACTGACCAGCGCGGTATCACCATGGTGCTCAGACCTCGAGAGCTGATTCCGAGTGGAGGACACTGGATGTTGCCCATCGAGTTGCACGAGCGCGCGCTGGGTCAAGTACTGCTGCCTTTGTATCTGAGAATTGGATGGGAGTTGTTGAGCTAGAAGTGCTGCATCTGCAATGGCGCTGATCGGCGTATGGTACTCGCGATCCGCGACTGCTCCAAAAGCGTTGTTGAGATCCCTTGGTGCGCGGGCGCGATTCTGTGCGTTGTGCCTTCGTTGAGCGCGCTTGGTGTTCTTTGCCCGCCGGATCCTTCGGTGTTCCTCGTCTTCATCTTGGGGAGCGTCAGCTGTGGGCTCATCAACTGAGACGTCCGCGAGTTGTTCGTTGTCGTACTGGGTGCCCAGCTCGTCTTCCTCCGCGTTTCGAAGGGAGGCCATGCAGACTTGACGATCCGGTGACTGGTTAGCTCTAAGGCTGTATTCGAGTAGGTCTGTGCTACTCTCTCCTTCTTCCGCAATGGGAGAGAGAGGTCTACCCTCCTGAAAGGGTAGCTCCTGCGTGAAGGCCACAAGCCGGGACTCGTAATTGAGTAGTTCGGAGGGCTCAAAGCCCTTCCAGTAGACGAAACGTCCTTGCGGTGTTGATGTGATGGTTAAACCCAGAAGGCTGCCTGAAAACATTTCGGTGTGGCCATCGGGTTGCGAGTGGTTTTCGAGGGCGGGGGCCGCCCGACGAGCGGTAGCTCCCTCATCTCCGAGTCCTTTTCGAATCCAGCTTGAAGGAGTAGTACTGCACGGGGATTTCTTTTCGTCAGAATCCGTGTAGATGTCAAAAACGGGAGCCTCCCGGCAAGTGGTGGCGCCCACGTCCTTGATCTTGAGCAGTAGATCCAAATCCTCCTCCAAGTTAGAAAGGGACTTAGATCGTGAGGTCTTTTCAGATCCGTTTGAATCCAACCCGAGTAGATCTGGTGCGTCACGAGTGGAAGTCGCACTGAAAACGGACATCTTTTCGATCTGCTGGGCCAGATCGGGAAGCAGCATGCCGTCGAGGTTGTCGATGAAGTCGTCTAGATCGCTGCTTGGAGTTGATGAAGAGGCCTCCGGCTCCTCGGAGTTGGCTAGGTGGCTGTTGAAGCCGCCCAAACCGTTGGCGACGCAGATCCAGGAGCTGAAGATGAAAGTCGTGCCCTCGTCGAGCACAACGCTGGTGAATTGAAGGATGCCATCGAATTCTCCAGTGGATGCTCGATTACCTCCCCTACTAGCGCGCCAGCTGTCGGTGTTTTACCGCCACGCCCACCGAGGGATACCCCGGAGGTGGTGAGTTTATAGGTAGGGTGTCGACGAGATCTGGAACTTGAAGGTGCAAAGGAACACAAGGTTTTAGACAGGTTCGGGCCGCTGAGAGTGTAATACCCTACGTCCTGTGTGGTTTGTATTGCCTTTGATGATGATTGTCCCCGAGAGGGCGCCTGTCCGCCCTTATATAGTCCGAGGGACAGGTTTACATGGAAGTCCTAGTCGGATACAAGTCCAGGAGCCCTACCCGAGTACTTCTCGGGTAGTTTCCTACCGTGTCCGACTAGTTTCACTACTCTACGAGTAATCCTACTATATTACGAGTAGTTACAACAGATATAGGGCGTGGGCCATGTCCCATCCCGTATCCTAGGAAAAAGTGTGCCACGTGTACAGTCCCGTGTACCCAGATCTGACACTATCGCCACCACCTCGAACATCACCACCACCACGAGAGCATACTCCACCGACTCCGCCACCGGTCTCGACTCCGCCAGCACCACAACAACAACAGCTGCCTCGAGTGTTACGGGCTTACTAGGACCAGAAGGAAGGGTCAGAGATTTTAGATAGATGGCACGCCACAAACAAGAAATCTGCTGAAAAGGCTAAGTCAAAGGATAATCGAAATCTAGTGCCAGCAGACAAGCAGGCTTTTCCTTGCCCTGCACTGACACGGAGCACAAACTGGTTGTTGGGGTTGATCAAATTCAAGACTTAGACGATTGTCCTATACAGTTTCAGTACGGTAAAGGCTTTCTACCGGACTGGGCAATTGAGGGGGTTCCAAGTTACATGCAGAGGATGCATAGTTGGTATAAAAGGGCATGTAGACTTGGGCTCAGGACCATATATGCTCCGCACGATCCGGAGGTATTCAGAGTTAAAGGGCCTCAAATCCATGATATCACGTTCGATTTTGAAGACATCCAAAACATGTTCCACCTCAAAGAACTGGGTATTGAAATGGTTAGACTCTAGTGCATGTAAGTGCCTTATACTAATATCTAGTGTATTATGGCCTAAAGTACTATATATGCATAAATATTTAATTGTCATACATTATATTCTACAGGTCGCAAACAAGAGATGCTATTATTTTAAAGAAAAAGATCCGATACCTTGACCCAGTAGCGATTCGCGAGTCCTTGCACGTCGGGCCAAGATGGATGAAGGACGATGATGACTTCCTAAAGCCGTTTAAAGCACGCAAGGAAAAACAAAAGCAACGAAATGAATTTCATAAAGAGACCATGAAGAGGACTGTGGCCTACATATCGTTTATGATGCGACGCTGGCAAGACATGGATTGCATATTTGCACCATACCACATCTAATAAGTCTAATTTCAATCATTTGATATAATAAACACTTGTTCTGATCCATGCCTAAAAATCATATGTAATATTTTTGCAAGAATCACTGGATTGCTTTCCAACTACAGCCAAAACATAGAAGAGTTCTCGTATTGGACTCCTTGGATTGGCCAAAGAGTATATACAAAGAATTCACAACCATCCTAAAGATCCTAAAGATTGTGAGTGAATTTCTTATCTTCCATATGTACATCATGCTAATTTCTCCACCGAAGTATATTATATATATAAACTAACTTTTCATTTCTTTCTTACTAAAACAGGGCTTGCGAGTTCTACGTTGCCAAAGGAGGAGCTCATCCGGCCAACATAACAGATGAAATGACTATGCGCACAAACTTCCAGTGCCACAAGTAGCCTTTTAATTCCGTGTACTGGGTACTACTTGTGCGAGCATGTAAGGGTGCAAGGGAGATATATTGCTGATCCCGAACGTGTAAGGGGTTACTCTTTATTAGGGATAGATGCGTATGTGTATATTATTTTTGACTTAACTAACACTTGCCTAATTTTTACGTGGATTCAATAATTGCAGATTCACCCGGAAATGCACAAGAACCGACTCCATGAGAAACAACTTCTAGTCGATGATTTATGCCGTTTCATTATGCATGAAGTGATCAACGCAAGGGGCAAATATTTTTACGATGCACAAGAATTAGCAACGGACCCTAAATACATTGGCCTTCGTGAGTGGGAGAATCAAGAGCACCGTGCCGCCTCTAGTATCGTTCGTAGTAGGGAATAGGAAAAAATATATATTCAATGTGCACTTTAATGATGTACTCTAATGATGCTTTATAATGATGTTTTATTTCCATATGATTTAATTTTGTATGCATAAGTATTTATATTTATCAAACATATTTCATGTCTCGATCGTGAACTAGCTTGATAGATCAAAATTAGCGGGAATCCAAATTTTAGAAAATAGCGAGAAACCAAACTAAAAATTTTAAATTCAAATCGGTAAATTTTTTTGGCTGGGAACACATGACCCATCCCTACAAATCTGTTTTCAGAGGCGGGTGATGAGGTGACCCGCCCCTTGAAACGTACAGAACTATGGTCGGTATCACACCCCCACCTAAAAAATACGTTTTTACCCGCTACTAAAACCTCTTTTTCGTAGCAGTGCAAATTCGCAATGGACCCACAGGCCCAACGAAATGATCAAGAAAGTCGTATGGATCTTTTCTTGGACCGCCAAATAGGCCCTTTTCGCCGATACATGCATAATAAGTTTGGCATACCATGGCTGCAGAATCAGGAACAGCACGCAGCAACAACACACGTCACGTCGATCCGTGCCTCTCCTTTTCTTTTCCCCGGCCCTCTGCTTACGACAGGTCCAATCACAAAGCGACCCGTCCAGACGACGACGACGATGCCTACGCACCATCTTATATTTTACTACTACTCGAGAGTGATGATGATCGATTCTCGCACGAAAAAAAAACTAAACAAAAAAAATCTGTCGCCAGCTGGCCATGCACGCATCTCATGTGTCGACGATCGATCGATCGAGACACGGTTGTTACAGCTGAATACCCGATGGACGAGCCAACGCTGCGTTGCACTGTCGGGTTCAATTCGATTCCTACGTGGCGCCAGCTCGTCCACGCGTACATTTTGCCGCCATGGCCTACGCTAGCTTTAAAGCTGGTGCCGGCGCCTGCATAGGGGCTGCACGCACAAGGACGTGATTGGACGACGCGCTTTTGGGCGGGGCCATGCATGCATGCATGCATGGCGTAGTACTGTATCATCCTAACCTATAGTAGCGCAGTTCAGTGCAGTGCAGCAGATGCGTAGAGCCCGTACGGACTCGTCCGTTTATTTGCTGATGACGATGCTCCCGTCCCGGCCCGTACAGTAGAGACAAATGATGATGATGTCGATCGTGCAGTGTTTGCAGAGGTTGGCGGTTTGTAGTTTTTGCATTGCAGGCAGGCTCCACAGGTCGATCGAGCAGAGACGAAGAAGGAGACGTGGCTGCTGTTGTACATGTTGAGCCCAGCAGCAAGTGCATGCGTATTCAGAAACCGTTCCTGCTGCTGCTAGATTGATCCTCTCCTCTTGGCGTAAAGTACCTTCTGTAAATGGCACTAACCTGGATATTTTCTAACAGAGCGGTGGGTGTCGTCTTCTGACATCATAGAGCACGACATCATGCTGCTGTCGACAAGTTACCCAAGGGAACAGGCCAGGTTAGTTGTCCCACTTGTGCATGCAGCACCGGCGAGTTAACAATTGTCACATGGATGTTAATTAGGACAGAATGAATGGCTTCATTTCAGAAGCTCAGCCCTCAGACATGTGGAATTAATAACAAATACACGTTGAAATTTAAAAGATCTAAGATTTAAACAAATTTTCGGAATAAAATAGAAAAATATTTTTAGGGGCGGGGTGGCGTCATCCGCCCCAGGAAATGGATTTTTAGGGGCGGACGATAACGTCACCTGCTCTTGCAAATCGATTTCAGAGTTAATATCAAAGAATGATATACCTCGTAGAGTCATAAGTGACTGTGTACTATGGTAGTAAGGAGGGTACGCGCGAGACTTGAGGTAATGGTGGCTAGATGACTGGGATATTTTTTTCTTTTTTTTATTTGCTATGTTCGATTTTTTCTGATCGTTTTTTATTTTTTGGAAAATAATTTGTAGGGGTTAGAGCATCATCCGCCCTTGAATATGGGTTTTCAGGGGCGGGTGCGTTACCTGCCCCTGCAAACAGCTATTTTTAGCTGCGAGAAGTAGGAGCAGGCGCCGCACCCGCTCCTAGAAATATATTTTTACCCGTCCCAAAAACCGTTTTCGTAGTAGTATTGAATTAGTACAGAATTCATGCCTAATCCAGCCCTCGTACATGTGGAATTCATAAGAAATACATGTTGAAATTTGAAAGATCTCTAATACTGTAGTACGTACCGTACCGTGTATTTGGAGAACTACTTTTCTGGTACCAATAAGTTAGCTAGCTAGCTAGTCTGTGCGTGCGCCGCTATTGCAACAGTTTTACCACACACTATGTACGTTTTCTGGAACCACTTGCATTGCATCTGGGACTGGAGTGGGCAAATCCTTGGTGACGAGAGATCTGCCCCTGACCCACCATGCATTTTCACCCCTTTTAATTTTACCATTGATTGCAGCGGGTGTATATGTGCAGTGCGTGCTGACATCATTGCACAATCATGCTGCTGCATGTGATGAACAAGCTACCAAAAGGAAACAGGCCAAATTGTCCCACTTGTGCGCTCGAGCACCGCCAAGTTAATAATAATTGTTCCATCAGGGATGCGAGCACAGAATATTCACTCCGTCATCGTCATTAACCCTCGAGCAGAATTCAGACGTGAAGATGAGTAACAGCCAAGCTATATACAGGTAGGGTCCGTGCTGCAGCACGGGCCTAAACCCAACTTATCCATTGTCAATCTGTAGTATTTAGACTTAAAAAGAGTAGCACTCAAGCCTAATTTTAATTAGTCTAGCATTTCATCCATTGATCAGCCCCGGGTGGGAGGTATTTCCGGAAGGTATTTCTAGCTCCGCCCCTGCTATATACTATATATACACACACTCCGATCCAATGGTTGTTCTTCTGTTGATGCATAGGGTACATACTATATATATGCAGGTAATGCATGCCAGCACTACTATAGCATGCAGCAGCAGGAGCAGCACTTAATTTATTTGCCATCAACAATTATTCCCTCTAATAGCTTCCACTTAACTAACTACTATACAGAAGTTAATACCGATCATATCCACATGGATTTTCCATATTCCTGCCTCTTTTAAGGATTGGAGAGATCCAATTATTTGCTCACGGGGATTTCATCTCTATCTATATCTTTTTTTTGAAGAAATAGATAGCTCGCCGCGTTTTTCCCAACGCGTCCATACGGCGGGTGACAACCAAGTGTGCTGTGCGGTGTGCCACGCTAGAGCCTGCAGGCTTCGTTGTACAGTACAGAGCGAATCTTATTCGAGACATCATCAGCCAACGTGTACAAGTAGACGACGGCTAGCTGGTCAATGCCAATGTGCATGCGTTACAGTATTATTAGTATTATTAGGGGTGTTTAGTTCCAGTGACTAAACTTTAGTTCCTGTTGTATCGAATGTTTGGAGACTAACTAGAAGTATTAAATATAGATTAATTATAAAACTAATTGCACAGAAGGAGGTTAATTTGCGAGATGAATCTATTAAGTATAATTAGTCCATAATTTGACAACATATTGCTACAGTAAATATATGATAATGATAGATTAATTAGGTTTAATAGATTCATCTCGCAAATTAACCTCCTTCTGTGTAATTAGTTTATAATTATCTCATATTTCATCCTTCTAGTTAACATCTGAAGATTCGATATAAAAAGAACTAAACTTTAATCCCTGGAACCAAACACCCCCTTAATCCATCTCTCCCTCCCTAGGCCTTCTCGGCTTTCAGCCCAGAATAGTCAGGCTGTTGATAAATGAACTGTGTGCCCCCCGTCCGTAGGTCTCAATCTGCCAAAATGGACAGACTCACAGAGAGAAATGCCGACACACATCGATCAATAAAGCTATAGGTGTGGTGTCGACGATCATCAAGCTAGCTCCTGTAGCTAATTCGATGGATCTCCGCCTCTCGGGGTAGTAATAAACCAGCGGTAATACCAGCCAAGCAGTCAAGTTACAGGAATGCAAGTGGGTACCCAATAGTATTTTATAGGTCAGTTCATTTCTCCTCCTAAATTAATTACATATAATACCATTCTAATTTATTTTATCAAATTTTTTATCCATCCAATGATCTAAAATAGATATAACTTGCATTCCTAACTACCTACTATGTTACTTAGGAACATGATATCACAATCATCTGTCAGCTTGAAGCATGCATGCACCCTTTTGGAAACATTATCTGATTTGGAATGTTTTGAACGACACAATGCCTATCGATGACAACTTGACAATAAGTGCCTAAAAGCTGCTGCGTGCTCATGCACGTAATGCATGCCTATCCAATATACATCTATATTCCTGCAAGAAGAAAACATCCATATTAATACCAAGTATGCATTTGGATAGTTGTTTATCCTACTATACTACAGGAGTAGTGTATCAAAAAGGAGGAAATAGAAATTTATTATTTGCAAGTGGGAATTGAATGAGCAAATGTCCATTCTAAAATAACACACACTCCTTCCTATCCAAAAATATGTCATTTTTTAATTCTGACCTACCTAACATTTTCTAACTTTGACCATCAATAATTTCTTTTAAAAAATATGTATATGTCTGTGTATATATACATGTCCAAATTATGGTAATAACTTACCTACAACCAGCCGTAATTTTATCCATATTTACGCACCTTTTTCATCTATCGTGATGCTACTATATACTTATCTAACCCATCAATGAGACTGTGTAATATACAATGTGCATTGAATTAACAAGCCGCTCAAATGGAGTGGCACATGCAAACAATTTCAAAACTTTAAAAAGCTATCATTTTTGAATTATTCATCAAATTCAAAATCCGATTGCACAATCGTATATGTTCCAACGAGTCCTTCAAAATAAGATCCCTATATTTTGACAATATTTTTCAAGCACACATAAATTGCTATATATAGAATAGAAAAATACCAAAATAAATTAGTTAAAATACTCAATTAATCTCCTAAAGTTGCCTATCATTGATCATGCAATAAACACTTACTCACCACAAGAAAGTTGTTTGCCCCCATTCGCTAATCGCACCAACTAATCTATCTTCGCAATATCAACATCAATATCCACTTAACTAAACTCAGGAATGTGAAGCAATATTTTATAAAACTATAAGCAACTTTTGCAAATGTCATAAGCAAATTAGAATACACTACAAAGCATTTTCTCTCAAAATTTATATCATTGAAATATAGTGGTGTGAGATCTTGTTTTGAAGCTCTTATTAAAACAAACGCAATGGTGCAACTGGATTTTGATTTCGATGCTCAACTTTAAAACTACGGTCTTTTATTTTTAAAATTGTGTGCATCATACATATGTCCATTCTTTTTCTCCCCCTCGCATATGCATGCACGCACTGACATCATTACTCTTTTTTCTTCTCTCCCTGCCTCTCACATGCATGCGGACACCCTGGTATGTTACGAAGCCCTCAACTGATCCGCTCTGAAGAAAAGAGGAAAGTTGGCCTGCAGAGCTTTTTCCTTCCCAAATAGAGGCTACATACGGATAGTTTATAATATGACCGGCCGTAAATTAGCCGCGTCCCCAAATTATTACGCATACTTTTTTGTTGTTTTTGTTCCCTATAACATGTTAATGTTGACCTACGCTAGTGTTGTACCGCCCGTAGCACGCAGGTAGCGACGACCTTTCCTACCTTCGCTAGCCGATCTAAAATAAAGAGGAACCAAAACTTATATTCGTGGTCCCTGTTTGTTTACAGCAGACTATTTATGTACATAATAACTACCTGTGCGGTAATGACGATTAATAAAAATGTGAAAAGCTGATTATGCATTAATGTTAATCTATCAGCCATCCCTAGCTTGGAAGATCATGGCAAGGAGACAATCACTCATCTTATTGATCATAAATATTTAATTAATCCTTTTGAGAACAAAGGCCAGTCTGGTCATAATAAACCAAACGGTAATGACCTCCCAACCTTATGTTAACGACGTCTAATTATCCAGGTGGAGTGAAAGATCACACTCCATGCATGAATTCCATAATACTGTCCTAATAAGGTGATTTATACTTAGACGAATTTGATTTATGATAAAATTAGAGTGACAAATAATTCAGAACCGAGGGTATGGAGGGAGTATACATTAATTAATTAATTAAAACCAGTACATGCAAGTGGGAATTGAATGAACCAATCACACAGTCCTAAAATAATATATTCCGTTCCAGAATACCCGGATTATTGGCATTTTGCAAAAAAAAAAGAAGGAAAAAAAAATCCGGTGTTCAATCTCAACGACACACTCGAGCTAGCTAGCGTTTACCTTTCTCCTAATCAATTCGTTCGGTCGTAATGTCAGATAGATTTTTTTAATAAAAATGTCAGATAAATTATCCTATATATCTATACGACGTAGAATGAACAGCAGTAGTAGATTATTTGTCCCTAAAGTGTGGTCCTGAAAGAGACCACGTCGACGTTGTAGTAGAGCTCTACCGTCAACTACTAACTGCTAATCCAAAATTAGCAGTCCTACTACTACTCTCTCCACACTTGCTCTTACTTTATCTCCACTTGAATTAACCCATTCCTTAATCGTCCACGCTTTACCTGCACACTTCGGCGAGCAGTTCTACCGGCTGGTTTTAGTTTACTGCCACTTTCCTTGCTAGAGAGAGAAGAGAGAGAGGCCGGGCAACGACGTGAAGGACGTCGCCGGGGCAGCGTCCCGGTAGCTCAGCTGTCGCAGTCCAACCACCAGGCAGCCACTACTAAAACCGCCCCCTCCCCTGCCCTTCTCTCTCACTCATCATCCCTCTCCGTTCCCTGCTCTCTCGTCTCTTCGCAGGAGCGGCTCGATCGATCGATCCCCACAGCACTGCTACATCTGGCTAGCTAGCTAGCAGCAAACGAGCCAAGAAAGCTCCAGTGTTCCGTACCAGCTCGCCATTGCCACCATCGCTCTGGGCTTGCAATGCCGGACGGGGAGGTGTCGAGCTCGGCGTCGTCCGGGGGCACGTCGTCCTCGCCGCCGCTGTCGCCGGTCGAGGCCGGGGCGAAGCGAGGTGGCGGCGGGGCGGAGAAGCGGGCGCGGGACCGGGACGGCGGCGAGAAGCACCCGTCGTACCGCGGCGTGCGGATGCGGGCGTGGGGGAAGTGGGTGTCGGAGATCCGGGAGCCGCGGAAGAAGTCGCGCATCTGGCTGGGCACGTTCCCGACCCCCGAGATGGCGGCGCGCGCGCACGACGCCGCCGCGCTCGTCGTCAAGGGCCCCGCCGCCGTGCTCAACTTCCCGGAGATGGCCGCCGCGCTCCCGCGCCCGGCCTCCGCCGCGGCGCGCGACGTCCAGGCCGCCGCGGCGCGCGCGGCTGCCATGGAGCCCGCCCTGCCGCCTGATGGATCACCACCACCAGCAGCTGCAGCCGCATCATTGCAGCCCGCCCCAGTGGCGGCGGCCGGGCAGCAGCAGGACGAGGAGCTGGAGGCGATCGTGGAGCTCCCGCGGCTCGACGAGGACTGCGCGGAGCTCATGACGACGACGGTGACGGCGTTCGGCGCCGCGCCCTTCTCGTTCCAGGACGTGGCGACCCCGGCGCCGTGGTGTGACCCGGTGTGGATCGACGACTGCGCCGGCTACGCCGCGGCGGCGCAGGACGACGTCTTCGGGCTCGACGGCGGCGATCACGGCTGCTGGGCCCCGTCCGTCGGCACCCTCCTGTGGAACCTGTGATCGCCGGCCGGTCTTGCTAATCAACAAATCAGCAGCTAGTAGTACAGTGTGTAATTAACTCCCGTTAATCTCCTTATTTCTCTCTCCTTCCCTGCAGAGAATCTGTAGATAGAGAGTTGCAACTTGGTGGAGAGTATTACCACCTCTCAAACAAAAAAAGTTGCAACTTGGTGCTAGCTATGGGGGTTGAATAGTGGTGTCCGCCGCGTCTCTCTTTCCGGCGTACGGTCTTTTCGCTGCCTTTTTGGTCGGTTTGGGGTTTGATCTCGTCTTCTGAATTTGTCTCTATTTCCCTCTCCTTTTTTATTCTCCCAATGGACGTACGCTGCTATTAGCCTATTATTGGCCTGGTTAATAATAATAATGTACATGCACGCCAATGCAACGCAACCGTTGGTTTGGTTATCAAATTAACCATCACCTTCTTCAAGTACTCACTCACTCGAGCTCCTTCAAAGAAGTGTGGTGGAAAATCAAAGCAGCTGGAAATGGCGGCTTTTATTTACTCCCCATTGGCTGCTCACTTGCTTCTACCAGAAACAGCTTGTACCATCATGCATGCAGCTTCCGAACGGAAATGTACGAGGTAGTGGTACGGCCGAGTAGCAAGTACAGTACGCCGTACCTTTTTTTAGGACTCCAAAGATTATTACTCCTAACCACTAAGTTTAATTTTTTTTTCCTCATCAACTGTTTGAGCAAGTGCTACTGCCCTTGAGCAGGTGCAGTACAAGAAAACCACTACAGGGTACGCATTTGGAAATCCGGGTGTTGTGCTGAAACTGAAAGGAGCTGAGCTAGCTGAGGACGAGCTAGAGCACGCAGAGTGTGGTCCAAGCAGTGTCCAACAACAACCCATCCTTTCCTCATGCTGCTCGGCATGCAGCCAGTCCAAGGTCCTCCTGCTCCGCTCCAGGTGGGGGCTCCTCCTCCTATTTCCTCTCTGCATGCAGCCTTGTCTGCACTGTTCGCATCGGCGTCCCTGTCTGACAGTGTCCCTCTCGTTTCTCACGGGCCGGTCCACTACTCCATTTCGAGGCTACACCACCACTAGCTGCATGCCGAGCTCAGGCCCAGGCCATGAGAATTGAAACAGCAAGACATCTCACATCTCTGTACTTGCAAATAAAGAGCTTTTGCTCCTCGAACGTGTGAAAAAATGGAACGGCACAGAGCTGTAAAAACGTAAGGTGCGGCCGATGCAAGCAAGGGTCAGGTCAGACACGAACGACGACCTTGCACAGTGCCCCCTGTTGATTCCTGCCAAGTACGCCTGCTTACAGGGACCAGGATCAGATTGACCGCGGTATAAATCCGTCTGTCCCTCGGGACTGCACGTGCGCGTGTTGGGCCGGCCGTTCCCTGAACAATTTCTGCACACCGATCTGTCACAACTCACAAGCTTCCATGAGAAAAAGGAAAGAAAAATGAGACAAGTTTACTGAAATGGTAAACCCTCATCGGTAACGATGATGATCTTAGGTACTGGTCTTTGCAGTATGCTCGGACGGAGCTCATCACGGTTTAGGGGGTGTTTAATTTGGATCCAGGACTAATTATTAGTCCAAGTCACATCGAGTCATATCGGATATTTGGATGCCCCAAATAGAGAGATTAAATATGAGCTAACTATAAAACTAATTACGTAAGCTGGTGTTAATTCACGAGACGAATCTATTAAACCTAATTAATCCATCAGTAGTATATGTTTACTGTAGCATAACGTGGTCAAATTATGAACTAATTAGGCTTAATAATTCGGCTCGTGAATTAATCTCTATTTATACAATTAGTTATACTTCTAATTGGGGTCCAAACATCCTAATATGACGGGATTGAAGTTTAGTACTAAGGTATACCTTACTAGCATGCGCTAGTTAGTGCTACGCCTGGATCGCATAAAGAAAGGGCACATGTATGGAGGCATCGCCGTCGATCTTGCCAGGACGATCGATCCATCGCGGTCGATCGAGTTAGAAATAGTAAAGCTCGCAGGCGCGCCACTGTTGCCGCAATTTGGAGCACAGGACGTGCGTGCACATGCGGGCAGGCAGCCCAGCAGCTAGATCCATGCACAGGGCAGCGAGACCTCAGCGCCAGCTCCAGTGTGAGAGGCAGACGCTGTCCACCACGCACGGCTCGTCCATTCGCCGGCGGCAGATCGATCCGCTGCAGCAGGGAAGGAACCCTAGCCGCCGCGCTGCAAACTTGTCTGCAGGCCGTTGGCGAGCGTCGATCTGTTACATCCATCGTGTCACACATTAACGTAGTCTCTGGACCATCGATTTGTAAGAGGAAAGTAATGTGGTCTAGTGTACCGTTAGTAAACTGAATCGCTAAAATTCCTTCTAAAAGCCAAAAGCAACCTGTCTGGATTAAAATGGAGCTAACTAGAGCGATCGTTGGCTTGATTGGTCTGGTCGTGCTTTCACGTTGCCACGTTGGGGCGCGGGGGTGCACACGTGGTGAATGTCGGATGGTTAGCATATAAATTTTCTTTTGCCGTGGGTGCATTTGCCCCCCCCCCCCCCCCCCCCCCCCCCCGGCCCGCCCACACACACAAAAAAAAAGCTTTGCCCCCAATTTTCAGTCCTATGGACTTAGTACCGGCTTATGCCAGCGGATGACAGAACCAGGTGTTATTAATATTTATGTCATGCTATTTGCTACATATGGATTTGATATCTATGTACCTGATAGCCAAATAAGCACGATCGGATTATAACAAAAGTACAAGGATTAAAATCTTCTTCGAGAAGTTAGGCTCCATCTCAACTTTCTACTACATCTGTTTCAAAATGTAGGATATTTTAGTTTTATCCTGATTAATATTTCTCTAATTTTGATTAAATGTATAGAAAAATATGTTAACAACTACACTACGAACTGCCGTGCATGGATGACGTCTGTACGACGGTCGACACTCGTGCGCGCGACAAAAGGTAGACGACACGGTCTCCTACGGGTTTATTGACGACAGATCGAGCAACAATCTTTCTAGAACTTTGGAGCACGCACGCTGCACGCAGCAATGGTCCAGCAGCTGAGCAGCCACAGCATGCATGCGAGCGTGTCTAGCAGGTGGTCCGATCCTCCATTCGTCCTCGATCTCCCACTGTGGCGCAACCAATGGGGAGCGTACGGCGTGTCAGGCGAATCCGCGGCACGGATCCTCTTCTCCGTTGGCGAGTCTCCTTGAACAGATCCCACCCTCTGCAGCTAGCTCACATGTCCCCCGGCCGGCCCAATAATAATCTTGTAACAAGGACCGTTGCATATGGATGCATGCAAAGCTAGCTTTGTGCCTTTTTCCGTGGCATACGAACGAAAGAGTATATTCAGATCTAGCATCTCCTTTTTTATATAAAAAATAAGGGTCATTATCGCTACAGTATATTTCTTTTGTTGCTATATGCTAATATACTACTCTCTCCGCCCCAAATTACAATTCATTTTGATTATTATTTAGATGCATAGACATAGTGTACATCTGATGCATAACAAAATATATATATCTAGAAAAGATAAAATGAACTGTAGTTTGGAATGGAGATAGTACACAGTATTAACTAGGTGATTGCTATACGCACTGGTTGTTTTTCTTTTTAGATTTTTGCAGTTGACTTGCGAGCTGCGACGGAGGGGGGTGACAGTTGTCGTTGTTCGTCGTGACCCGTCGCGTCTTTGGTTGGTGGTCGTTATCAGCGTGTATGCAAGCTTGAGCCGTTTATTAGGATTTTTTCAATGTTTCCTGTGATCTAGATTTTTGTACAGTCATATTATTTGCACTGGAAGGACAAATACCGCTTACTTCGCATGGTCAATGGATTTACTTTTTACTTTGGTTTGTAAACATATATGCTGAAAATTCAAAGACGAGGTCGATCCGGCGTTAAATCCCGCGGGGTCGGCAAAAGGAAAATCTTGGGGTCCCGGCCGGCAAAAGCTAGCAGAGACCCCCGTTTTACAAGTGGCAACACTCCACAGCCGACAAAGGAAAGTAGGATCGACGTGTGAAATCGTGGCAGCCGCTCTTGGCTGTCGACAAGAGGACCAATCATATCTTCCTATGATGCTCTTGCAACCGTGACTTGCTTAATATACGGTCGGAGCCGGCTGCGTATAAGTACTCACTCCATCCTCAAATATAAGGTATTAAATAGTTCAAAATTTATACTTAAATATAAATCATCTTAGGGTATTTTAGAAACGAATTATTCTCAGCCAGCCATAAAATCAGCAAAAATCGATGAGTTGTAAGGACATGTAGAGAAAAAAGGAAATAAAAATGGTAGAGGTGGTTTACAATTAATTTATTTTTGTCGTGGACAAATAATCATCAAATACTCAAATATATAGAGGCACATGCATATGCACCCCACATTGTACAGTTACTGGAAAAGAAGAGACAGGGACCCCTGCATTACTAATTAAAACGATTTTCGGGAAAGCCTATTACATGCTTTTGGATCATAGGCCGGTCCGTATTGTAGCAAACATGCCGTTTTTTATACCATATACTACTGTGCAAATAGTCGTGCTCCTGGTCACTGATGATGACAATAGTTGAAGGTAACAGTTCGTGGCGCCTACGTAGCTCAATCGTCTCCATATGTTTTGCTGGATTGCATGTATATTTTTTGTTTGTACGGACGTCAGAGCTGTCTTGCATGTCTGGAGGCAGCGTCTAAATCAATGACTACATGTAACATGAGCCTACGACGGATCTTGCTCCTCTAATACTAGCTCACAAATCTTCAGCCATGGTACCAAATTATTAGAACAGAGATTATTAAATCTGCAGTTATTACTAAACTTGTTGAAGAGATGAAATAGAACCAAGGTCTATCTTTTTTATCAAAGGTTAAATCGATCATCAGAAGAAGAATTAGGCCAAAAATTAGGATACATTCTGGGAAAATGAAACTTCCATTGAAGAGAAGCAAATGAAACGCTTTCATAAAAATTCTCGTAGAATTGAGAATGAAGTTTTCATTCTGTACATGCCAGACATGAATAAGTAACTGCAGCCAATCTCCGAAAAGTTCCGATTGTTTCGATTTTTGGAATGGGATATTTACGGAATCCCCATGAATAGGATCAAACCTTATTCCATGCTATTTCCATAAGATTCCTCTTTCTTACTCTTAAGCAAGCCCCCGAGAGAGCTTAGTTGATCATGATTTCTGTTTTCTCTTTCTTTTCCTTTTTATTTGTTTCGAAAAAGATATCGTCCGATTCTCCTTCTATTGATTCTTTTCCGATCGAGATGTATGGATCCATGTGTCTACATACCTAGATTCTGTTCATGGATTAACGAAAATGTGCAAGAGCTCTATTTGCCTCTGCCATTCTATGAGTCACTTCATTTTTGCGTATGGCACCCCCACTCCCTTTGGCAGCATCTACTAATTCGGAACTTAATTTGAAAGCCATATTTCGACCCGGACGCTTTTGGGATGCTTCTAAGAACCAACGAATGGCAAGTGCTCTTCCTTGTTTAGATCCTATTTCAATCAGAACTTTCCGCGTCGATCCTTTTTTATTACGTCTTGTTTTTACTCCTATATTGGGAGTTACTCTACGTATTGCTTGACGTAAAACCAATAGTGGATTTGTTTCTGTCTTTTGTTGAATCTTTTTCACGGCTTGATAGAGAATTTGATAAGCTAATGATTTTTTTCCGTCTTTCATAATACGGTTAACCACCATGTTAACTAATCGATTACGAAAAATTGGATCGGATTTTGCGGTTCTTTTTTCTGCAGTACCTCGACGTGACATGAGCGTGAAAGAGGTTC